>OW388272.2:5022500-7522500 GCA_936450705.2 Protodeltote pygarga | reverse complement strand
GCAGTGTTATAATCACATATATTTATGATAGTCGTAACGGGTAGTTAGAAGCCTGATATTCTAAGAAGTGGTCCAGAATATATAGATAATATATACATATTCTGAATGTGCTCATCAAGACCTTCCATTTGATATCAAACACGATAAATTTACCTTAACTTTATTTTTTTCGAGCTGACTAATTTATTTTTAAAATCCACCTTATTTGATTTTACGAAATTTCATAAATCCTATAACCCGCAGACCATTAAGACGCATCGATAGACACCTTATTTATTGAATTACAAAAAATAGTTTAGGAGCTACGAGGGAACAGATGAACAAACTTACATACATACATACATACATACATAGACTGCTAAAACCATAACCCTCCTTTTTTTGTAGTCGGGTAAAACAGAATAAAATATTTTTTAAGTGGGGCTCCCATACAATAAACGTGATTTTTTTTGCCGTTTTTTTGCTCGATATTAATAACGGCAACAGGTAAACGCTTGAGTATCTAATGTCGTATAGATAATGGTAAAAAATCCTTCGTCCGACTCGCACTCGGTTTTTTAATTAAAATGTCTACTTTCTCAATAAATATTGTCAAATGTCAAAACTAAATTTTCTTCAAAAAGCGTAGGCTTTCTCCCATAAATCTCAGAAATAAAGTAATTCTTCGAAATACAGCCATTAGTGAGACAACTTGGTACGTATCCAAGCGTACTTATTCGTACCGCTCCGTACCGCGCTTCGTACCGTTTGAATCACACTTCAGATACGATTTGTCATTTCTCAGTTCGATTTATGCCGCAGTAAATCTTTTGATAGAATCGTTGTTCTGAGGTATGGTAAGGCACGATGCTTAGTCATCGTGTTGAAGGTAAAGGTTTGCTTACACCTGACGCCATATTGTTTTTTATAACAACGTTTTTCACCAAGTTTTTTTAATGGAATATCAAAACTAAACGCATATGCAAAAATTTGCATTTGCTCTATTGACGGTTAAAGAGTTCCTTTCTCTGGAGCTAATCCTGGATGTCAATTCAGGTCATAAAAATGCATTGTCGTCGAAACTGAACTAACTTGCAAATATTCAACTCAGCAGGATAAGAGGAAATTTCTAATTCAGTTTGCCTGATTCCACCCTTGCACGTGGTCATCATCCACATCCACCTAGCCTTATTATTCCCAAACTTTGTTGGGGTCGACTTCTAATCTAACCAGATGCAGCTGAATATTAGTTTTTTACGGAGCGACTGACCTTACCCCCGCAACCCAAAGATACGATATGATATTCTAAGGTTAGATCAGTTGTCAATATTTTATGAGGGTAATCAATGATATGTCTGTCAAATATCTTCATTTTAACCGGGGTCAACGGTTTAACGAGCTTTCCAAGGCACGGAGAAGGTGATAATTAATTTATAATACGCACATAATTTACGAAAAGTCAGAGGTGCACGCTTAGCAGATGCTAAATATAGGCAAAAGATGTTACATTTACGCGTTACCCCTGATTTAAACTTACGACCTCCGTTTGACAGTGGAACGGCATTCCATCTATTCTTAGCTCACATGATATTCTAAACTATAACACATCTTTGTTCATATATTCTGAACCCTGATATATTGTATCTTATAGAATTTCGGTATAACCTGAATTGGAATTTATTGTGTGGCTCGGTATTCGAGGTTAAGTTAAAATATCGATGCGCAAACACATTTCGGTTTGAACAAATTATGTTTAGAAAAGGCTTGGGTATTAAAATTTTAGTTAGATTGTATTATTATGGTAATGTCGGGATTCATTGTTCTGAAATGTTTTAGAAAGAACAATGGCGTTGTAAAATAAGTATAATATTTGTTTTAGTAAGGATTTTAACATATCATGGGTAAAGTAAGAATGCCAGGACATCGCCCCCAAGTGCAAATTTGAGCGGGCCTACAGGCAGGCACTGGACGGGACAGCGAAGCGCGCTAGCAGTACCCGGCCCCGTCCAATACAGTGAGAGGAACACGCGGGGGGAGTTGGGTAAAGTAAGCAGTAATAGTCTAGCAGTATGACCGTTGGACTGCCAAGTCAAAAGTCGTAGAAAACTCAGGCAAGCATCCCTGTATCTTATCATATCTCAATTATCGCTAGCCAAAACTGTGTGGGAAAACACCGTGAGGAAACCAGCACACCTGAGAAATTTTTCAATGATATGTAAAGCCATGTCAGAGGTCTACGGGCGGTTTGAAAAACTCTAGAGTATTATTAATGTGGGATTTGTTCACTAGGAGGCAAATAAAAAACGAATGATTACTTTTATAGACTTGAATTTTTATTTTCTCTTCCTCAACGTCTTTCGTCTTACGTCTGTTCTCCTTCGTTCGTCCTCCCTCACTCACTTCATTCATGCAACGCTTCATTCTACGCATCCACACTAACGTTCCATTTATTCCTATCCTACATTAATAGGATCTCATTTTTACCCTTTGGATACGGAACCCTAAAATACACGAATATTGGTCACAAAACCTCAATCTAAAAATTCACCGCAATTTTTTCACAATTAGTCCAAAAATAATGATGTCAGGTAGGCCTATACATTTCACACACTCATCATGGATTGGAGAATTTGCAGGTACAAGCTTGTTAGTGAACCCTATTAGGGACATTGTAGCCGCTAGTGGAGGAAAGAAAGGGAAATATTGTTCACTGTTGTGTTATAATTTGACGGGAAAACGTGATGTGTTAGCGAAGGGGGTTAAAGCGAAGCTTGTTCATTTTTACGAAAATACACGTGTCATGTAGGCTTGCCAACTTTCCCGGAATTCGGGGATTCTCCCGGGAAAACGACATGAGGCTTTAAAATCTCGAATTTAATAAAAATATAACTTAAAAATGTACCAATTTTTTTTTCGTTGGACTGCCTCGTTGGTCTAGTGGTAGCAAGCGCGACTGCTGAGCACGAGGTCCTGGGTTCGATCCCCGGGTCGGGCAAAGTGTTATTGGGTTTTTTCATTAGGAAATTCTCAGTAGCAGCACGGAGTCTGGCATTGTGCCCGGTTAATGGCAATAGGCTCGCCCCCTATTACATGGGACTTATAATAAAGCCGGCGAAACGTGGGTGTACTGCACACCTCTGCCTACCCCCTCTGGGGAATACAGGCGTGAGTCTATAAATAAATAAATAAAATAAAAAAAAACAATTTTTTTTTAGTTATACAAAATATCAAACTACAGTGTTCGCCAAGTATGCACTTTATAAAAATCTTCTTAATCGTATGGTTGATGAACAACCTGGTGTCAGAGTTTGAACCGCTTGTAGACCTTTGACATGGGTTTTCACACCGTTGAAAAATGTCTCTGGTATGCTGGTTTCCTCACGATGTTTTCCTTTACCGTTTTAGCATGTGACAATTATCTAATAAAAAAATCGGATCGATCGGGTCGGGATCCAACGGTCCTACTAGTGGTAGGACCGTTGCTTGGACTGCCTATCTGGACTCCATCTGAATCTTATTAAAGTCTATTTAATTTTCAACAAAAAGTTTCTATGCGTCTTAATCATAGATCATCTACCTAAAATATTATATCGCATAAAAAAGGTACCTTTTATAACTATTTTATCCTGCATGAGAAAACTCACCATGAGCCCTTATGGCATGATATTAATAATGTCCAGCTGAATGCTGTTGCCTTTCCACGTGATGTGATTCAAAAGGAAAGATATTTATTTCACAAATTAACGTTCTGACCTAATATTGTTATTATCTATGGGACATACAGTGGTGCTAATTCTCTAGCACACGCTCTATTAACTAATTTAGATTCACTATCTCTCTTTCTAACAGAGATCATTAGAAACGGATAGAAGATTTTTAGGGCCGTCAAACTCAATGAAAATTTAGTCGGCATGTCATAGAGGTCTGGTCTAATTTCACGTCATTTGCAAGGACGTACAATATATCTCAAAATTTTTCCTCTAAGCACTATATTGTATAGTACTAATTAGAGCTGTCAAATTAGCTTTGACAGCTCTATTGATATATTCAATTTGTTGTTCTTTTTCGACGGTGTTAATTAGAAAGAGATTGAGTTAGACTAAAATTAGTTTAGCGGAATGTACAAGCGAATCAGCATCATCTATCTACTAATCTACCGTTAGTACGACTGACGCTAAACGCATTCCGAATTCACGTCGACCTAATTATCAGTAATCAGCCCTCATTTATAGTATACTAGCTTGCCCGCGGCTTCGGTCGTGTAAATTAAGAATTTGACTATCAATTCGAGTTGTCAGACACGTAGCGCTATCTATTTTTTAAACTTTTTTTCGGGATGAAAGGACCCTGTGTCCGTTTCTGTACACCTTTTTTTTTGTGGCCGGGGGGAGTAAAATATTTTCCTATCGCATACCATACGTTATATGTACGGTTATGTGGGGCTCACACCCACTAAAAACATCCTCCCCCTTTGTACATAGTACCTAGTTTTATTTTAAATTGTTTTTCTGTGCTTATGATTATGCCCATTTGCTGAATAAACGTTTTTTCTTCTTTCTTTCTTTCTTTGTGGTCCTCGCACTGTATCGAACGGAGCTGGGTAATGCTAGCGCGCTTTGTAACCCCGTCCAGGTTTCGTCCCCGTTTCTGTACACCTGATAACGTACATGCAATAAATTGTATCGTTTCCCGCACCTATCAAATTTGTGGGTACTTGAAATTTGATAGGTGCGGCCAGCTACACCCTTTTTACATTGTCTTGAGGAGACGCATGGTAATGTCTATGGAAAAAAATTGCAAATCCTCCTCCTACGAAAGGCTCCTAAGCGAACGTCGCAGTGCTCGCAGTGTGAGTGCCGTTTTCGAGCGTTTGTACGTAGTTTCCATACACGCTACACGTACAACTATTGCAGTTATAAAGTCATAAACGACATCACCACTCCTTATTTCCAATTGATATTTTTCTAATTTCTCAAAGGCCATGGCCGTAACATGTAGCTATTAAAAAATAAATATGGGAAGTAGAAATTCCGCGTTAAATAAAAAGCCTTTGCTAAGTATTCAAGTTCTCCCAGTAATTGCAGTGCGCTTGAGACAAATCATGCAAATCTGGGGCAGATTAATCCAGCGCTCGCTGAAGTTGGGCTTCACTTACGAGTTCCCGGTTCTGATGACACGATCTCGTTGAGCTGATGTCCTAGTACACGAGTTTGCAAACTGCGCAAACTAAGACAGTTTGACAAGGAGACGGGAATGATGTAATCGGATGTAGATAACTTTTTTTTAAAGTAAAAAGTTTTGCCAGGTTTTGAAGAACTAAAACCTCATTTCGGCTTACGGGCTTGCCACACACTTGACGAGTGTGTGGGAAATAACAAGGAAAGAAAGCAGAAACGTCGTGTAGTAATGTTACTCGTCATGCCCACCGCTCACTATTTTGTCGGTTTTTTGAGCGCGAGTCAAAGAGTCGGCAATATGAGCGCGAGTGGCTGGCCAATATAATCACGCTGTTGCAGTCCGCATTATAATAATTATTTTTTCGGATTATATCAAAGTAATACATTTCTTTGTATACATTGATATAATTAACTATACTTAAGATGCATAGCGCGTACGCTGCCACAGTTTTGTCGTCCATTGTATAGCAAAGACAAATGACAAGTGCGGATCATCGCGTATTCGCGATTAATTGCGCGAGTAGAGCAACAGACAGATAGGGCAACATCGTGGCAGCGCGAGGAGAAGCGCACGGGGCATAGTGTGGCAGGGCCATATGCAATTGTAGTATTGTTGTCCAGTATATTCGCGTTGCAGTGCGTCACACACAACGCAAACTTATACACGAAAATACAACAGAGGCTAGGAGTACGAGTTTGCAAACTGTGTGAATACTGAAAGACTGAGTTTTATTATACCCTACTATAAAATTAAGTAGACTCCATATTAGTACAGGTTTAAACCTAGTGCAAAGCAGTGGTTTTTTTGTTGCTAATATAATTGTGTATTTTTTTTTGTAGAAAAATTATAAACAAAAAAAATGTATATGTAAATATACTCAGCCTTTATATATCTACCAATATAGATCATAAGATTTGATCTAGTAGAGGAACCATCTGTAGATTCTATTAATATTTGCCCTCCGGCTTCTCATCCCGTGAAATGTAAGAAGCTTAGGCTTTAGGTAGGATGGCTACGTGATAGAGTAATAGAAGGACAAGTCCCTGGATTTACAGGTTAACTTTTTTAAAATTGATATTTGCATGATTCTAGAAAATAAATAAAAAATATTTTTTATTTAACTTCTAAAGTTTCTTTTGTCTTTTTTACGTTGAGTAAAAGGTGTTTGAGTTTATAGTTCATAGAATAAGCAGCAGGTAGCAGTTAGTTTGAATAAAATGCAAACTTTATCAGGTAAATCTATTTTTTATTTTATTAGTTAGGTACGTGAAAGAAAACGAAATATGTTATTTAAAAACCATATACGTTTTATTGGCTTTGTCTACAAAGAGGATGGATCAGGATAAAATTCCAGTGCATGGTCTATCTGTGTGCCCAGTTCCATATAAATTCGTTCAGCCATTTAATCGTGATTAAAAGATAAACATATAAACCTTCACATAAAATTAAATACTTATTTTTCTTTTTAACAGCATTTCCAAACTTAAAAATAAGTAGAAACCGTCTTACCCGTCAATTCATCTGATATGAACTTCAATGAATGATAAAATTATGACTCAGATTTATAACTTCCAGAGAGTAATCAAATTGATATCTCAATAAACTAAATGATAACTATTAAGACTAGCAGTAATGATTATCACCAGTACTAAAATACTCGTAAATTTACTATTTCTTACTGTAATTTTAAACGACTTCAAAAATGGAGGAGGTTCTTAATTCGATTGCATGTTTTTTTATGTTCGTTACCTCAAAACTCGCTCATTTTTAACCGACGAAAAAACGCGAAGCGGAGGAGGTTATCAATTCGACATGTATGTTTTTTTTTTGTATGATCACGCATAACTTTTTACAGGAGGGTCCGATTTTGATGATTTTTTCTTTGTCCGATTGGGTTTAGATCATTACATAATATCAAAACAGAACTTTCCTGACTTTATTCAAAATTAAAGACACCCTACAACCTCCTTATAAGAACTCCATCACATATAGCTAGTTTTCTAGATTAATTCAAACACGTGTCATATTATGTTACAAAGATAATGTTTGTTTATTTTACCGGGAACACCTTTCGAAACTGGCGTGGCGATGTGAGACTTTTATTAATTGAGAATTATTTCCAAAATTAAGGGTAGGTGTTCATTTTGCTATAATTTTATTATCTTTATGCCGTCTTATATGGTATGACCGTCGACTGTCAAGTTAGAGGTCTCAAGTTTGAACCCAAGGCGCGCACCTCTGACTTTTCGTAAGTTATGTGCGTAAGTATTAATTATCACTTACTCCGTGCTTCGGATAGCACGTTAAGCTGTTGGCCTCCACTGTCAATTGTAGATCTTTGATTTTTGACCATCGTTACGGGTAGTCAGAAGCCCAAAAGTCTGACAACCAGTCATACCAAGGGGTTTCGTGTAACCCAAGCAAAAGGCAAGCTAATTAAAACCATTTAAAATAAATAACAACCTTTATAAACGTAACATACGGCTAAATTGTGAATCAAGAATATTTTTTTATTTATCGAATCAATTCATAAATCGAATCAACAGTTTAACATCGTAACACACTTGATATAACTTATTTATATCAATTGGTACTAATGATTAATCAGAAGATTGGAATTAACAATATTGCGAACATCAAAATAGTTGCAGACAGTTAGCCAAGGCAAGGGAATGTTGTAAGGTGGTATTACACTAGCGACGTCCGCGTCGACGTCAAATTTTGCAGTCGATTGACTCGACGTCAAATTCTTGATAGTGTGTAGCGTAGTGACACTTTCGATACATGACTTTTAGTTAATAGAGCTATTTTGTAATGCTTAGTTACGATTTTAGTTTTTGACAAACTATAGTACCTACTTTCGAAACCGTCTCGACTTTTTGATTGTCATTTGGTCATACATTTTAATTGACAAATTGCTCAAGATTCTAGATTTACAATACAATATAAAAATGTTTGATATATTCAATAATTATTTTAATGACTGACTTGCCAAAGTTTCAATTGGAAAAAAGAAATATTTATAAGTATACATATATAAAAATGAATCCCTGTTTTCTTTGGTCACGCGGTCACGCCATGCCATAGGCTGGTTGAGTTTTTTTGTGTGTGTATAAGTGGGCTTCCGGATGGTTTATAATCACAATTGGACCCGGTAGGTGCTTAAAGGTCTGCTAGTAATTAATAAAGAGGTCGAAAGTCAATCCTGTTCTTACTTGATACAGACACCGATTGGGTTGACGTCAAATCTGTTAAACGAACAGACTTGACGTCGACCGAATCAGTGTACCAGCACCTTTATTTCGGGCCCTTGTTACAAGTTATCAGCAAAGTTTCCACTGCAATCAAGAGTGTTTGTTTAGAAGAAGTAAAGTATTAGTTTATGTTATGTTTACTTGACGTCTAAGTCAAGTAGAGTGAGGTCCAAGTTTGAAGTTAGCAGGACTTCACTTGTCCGTTTGAAGTTGCCTGAACAGCAACTATGAAGTGGATTGTGATGTACTATTTTGAATATTGTTAGGGATGGAATAATTAGTGAACTGTTTCTATATTAAGTGATTAAGATTGCAGTTTAACTAATAATTTGGTTGAATCGTACGGTTAATTTTAATTACGTACCTATTTAAATGGCGCCCTCAAAGAAGCATGTACATTTATGGCGCATCGGGTGAGCCGTATATATAGTGTCGTGATAGCCTAGTGGTGGTGACCGTTGACTGGCAAGTCAGAGGTCTCGGGTTCGAACCCAAGGCGCGCACCTCTGACTTTTCGTAAGTTATGTGCGTTTTATAAATTAATTATCACCTGCTCCGTGCCTCGTTAAGCACGTAAGCACGTTAAGCCGTTGGCCCCGGCTGTCAGTTGTAAATCTTTGACAGTCGTTACGGGCAGTCAGAAGCCCGAAAGTCTGACAACCAGTCTTACCAAGGGGTATCGTGTAACCCAGTATCTGGGTTGTGGAGGTCTGAAGGCAGTCGCTCCATGTTAAACACTGGTATTCAGCTGCATCCGGTAAGACCGGAAGCCGACCCCAACATAGTTGGGAAAAGGCTAGGCAGATGATAAGGGTGAGCCGTAAGTATACATGCTACTTTAGCAGTAAAAAAAACATTCTCTATGAAAGTAGGGTTACCATACATCATAGCATGATATTATGCTTCAAAAATGTTGCTTCAAAACAAAATAATAGGTCAGCGATCCAATTAGGTTAAATGAGGAAATAACAAAATAACAACATGTCATCGTCATTCTGCTAATATAATAGAGAGTCACGTATAATTTATTTGTTTGCAGAGGGTGATTTCTATGGAACTAGTGAATTGATTGAATTCTTTCTAAATGAAACATAAAGCTCGCAATTCAAATTTTTCAATATTCGCAAACTTTGTAGGATTCAGCTTTTATCAGATACAGCTGATTGAAGGTATATGATATTCTAAAGTTAGATAGGTCTCAGGATTTTATAAAGGTATCGATTATATCGACACCCAATGAATAACATCGTAACTCAATGTGTTTGGTTTTCAGCACAGCCATTTTAATTTCTATTTATACTTAGTTTATTATTCATTTGCAGCTGTAATAGTGATTCTATACAATTGTAAGTGTCATACACTGATTTTAATTACTTTTTAAAGACAGAACTTTCATACGTGATAAAGTTGTACAAACGTGTAATTAAAGTTACAATGTTATTCATATTGGGTGTGTTATATCGACTGTTCAAGTTCTTCATATTTATTTTAAACATAATTGGTTAGTCATTATTTTTTTTCTAAGTTATTTAGGTTTTTCGTTTTATCATTAACTAGCTGTCCCGCGCGACGTTGTACGCGTGATTATTATACCTCTACGCTTTTTCTACCCTACCTTTCACTACCCTACGCTACTCTACCCTACCCTACCCTACCCCTACCCTACCCTACCCTACCCCTACCATACCCAACCCCTACTCTACCCTACCCCTACCATTCCCAACCTCTACTCTACCCCTATCCTACTCTAAATCTACCCTACCCTACCCTACACTATCCTACGCTACTCTACCCTACCCCTATCCTACCCAACTCCTACTCTACCCTACTTTACATCTACTCTACCTTACTCTACCTCTATCCTACCGCTCTATTCCTACCCTACCCTACTCTACCTCTACCCTACCCTACCCTACCCATACCCTAACATACCCAAGGGGTATAATTCCATTTTATTTTGCTTCGATTCTTCTATTATATTATAGGCGGAGACTAATCCTATAAATACCATGAAAATCAGTCCAGCAGTTCTCGAGTATACCTACTCATTCTCTCCATAGTCATTGATTATCGAGATATACGTGCATTAGTTATGTCACTTTGATGTCTCTTACTAATACCTACTGAATTATCTACACAAACTCCCCCCCCCCCTTTCCCCTAATAGGTAGAGTTTTCAAAAAGCTAAAACACGTCTTATTTGTTAACCGAAAAGCTAATTATCAAGTTTAATGATGGATTTTCATAACTACAAACTTTAGCCCCCTTTTATATCTCCTTAGGGGGAAAAAATCCAAATTTTTTGATACACGTCTTTTTTATTTTTAGCGAATAAGCTTAATACTAATTTTTACATCTGTAACTTAAAAAATAACGAATCTACCATACAAACTTTCACCCCCATTTTTATCCACTTAAGAGTAGATTTAGAAAAAAAAAACAATGCTCGTCCTTTCATTTATCAACCAAAAAGCTGAATACTAAGTTTCGTTCATTTAACGTTAAGAACGACGGATTTACATACAAACTGTTACCCCCTTTTTTACCTACTTAGGGGGGGAGTTTCAGAAATTCCTTCCTTAGTGCACCCCTACGATACTTAAAAAATATTGTCTCAAAATTTCAAGTCCCTAGATCCACCGGTTTAGGCTGTACGTTGTCTGTCAGTCAGTCACGTTACCATTTTATAAGTATAGATAATTATGTAAATCACTTTATCCTTTAAATAAATGTTCTGTGTAAAAAAAACATAATAGTATAATCCTCCTGACTGAATTTTCAGCGGCCAAACTCAACGGAAATTAGTCATTGGAGCAAAATATATAATATAGTGCACAAATGCGTGCGTAAACACAGGAGCGCTAATAAAAGTTTTGATTCTTTGTTTTACTGTTTCTTGGCGTTAGTGGCCAACCCATTAATTTTAAAACCTATTTACCATTATTTTTTGCTTCTAGGCGAATAACATTCTTAAATAGTGATATCGTCGATAAGTGATATCGATAGCATCAACTTCTTATCGAAAATCGATCGACCAATTTCATAATACGAAGAAAAATAGACGTTCTTCGAAGCTTCGTCAACTAACAGGCTGACCTTATATCCTTGTTATTTGCAATATAGCAGCAAAATGAGCTAGCAATGAAACGATACTGGTTTGGACAGAAGCCAAGTTCCTAGAGTTATTGTATGAGGGGGACTAGATTTATGGGTAAATATTTAAGAATGGTGGTTGTGGGGAAAAGGATTGATTGGGAAATTAAGTTGAGGATGTAAGGGTCATTTTGCTGTGCTCGGATTTAGGCGGAAGATAATGATGATGAGCTGGTGTTTTTGAAACGGTAGATTTTAGCTGAATTAGTATCTACGTCCTACCAATATGAACGTTATGAAATTGGTAGTTTGGCTGCGCCATGTTATTTTAATTAAGAAACTACCTGAAATGAATGCGTCTTTTCAGTACACAATATTAAATTATTCTGGATAATTACAATTCACATAGTTACACTGTATTACCACTTATACGACAACCTCTCGGTTCCGACGCTCGATTAGAACTAACTTACTAACTTAAAATCTAGCTGACACCTTTGAACGTCATGATTCCCGTTTCGTCGCTTTTACATTAGGTAGTTGTAGTCAAATCAGATCCATTTAAAACTTAATAAAAATCATAAGTCAAATCGAATACTTTAAATATCAAAATTCAATTTAAAATCTCAACTAATTCTTATTAATTTTCGGAAATCACGACAAACCTAATTACCTAAACTAACTAGAGTCACTTTTATAATAGGTATTAGATTAGAATTATGACTATTCATAAGTGCCTAAAATGGTCTACATGAATAATCCTATAACCTATAAGTAAAAATTTTTTTTACGTACAACAGTTTTGTCATCAAAACTAAAGCTGTGTACCAAATATCAGATCAATCTGTCAACAGGAAGGGAGTGAAATATCGATTACTAAATTTGAACCAAATAATAAACAGGTCAAGCTAAATAAAACCGTTTAAAAATATTTTGATTTTGAAACAGGTAATTATGAGAAATCAACTGCCTTCTTTGGTGTCGCGGGTTGACATTAACTCGTACTTGGCCAGTTATTTTTATTTTAATATTTCACAGTTATTAGGTTAAGCATTTATTTTTTAAGTTAGTTTCATAAAATCACGCGACTTCGCGATGGTTTCTATTCATTGAATTTTGATTGCCTACGTGCCTACCTGAACGCTATTCTTGGAATGACCCCGTAATTTGGGGCCCCTACTCCGAATTGACTGACGGACGGACGTTAAAAAAAAATGGCATAAATAAAAATGAATTTAAAGCAATTTTTTAATTTGAAAACATGTTTCGATCATTTTTGTTGAAACTTTGTGATGTAGTTTTCCTTCAATTGGTTTATTACGATTTTTCATAGTATATTTATTATTTATTTATTTAATTCTTTATGTACAATAAATGTGTACAGAGGCGGACTTAATGCCTAAGGCATTTTCTACCAGTCAACCTTAGGGTGGTGCAGAGATAAGCATGGTAGTATAATAATTATATTATATTTTTCATATAATCTTCTCATATTATCTTTGTAAATTTTACGGGCCCCTGGCTCCCAAAGTCCTAGCGAATCGTAAGTTATGTGCGTATTATAATTTAATTATCACTTACTCCGTGCCTCGGAAAACACGTAAAGCCGTATGGCCCTGCGCCTGATCTCTTTCCGGTCGTGTCGGATTGCCGTCTCATCGGACTATGAGAGTATTTGCGCACACACTTGTGCACTATAACATCTCCTGCGTAGTTACTTAATCTCCGTTGAGATTGGCCGCTGATCGAAATTCGGTCAGGAGATCATTAGATATAACGACAGACATAAGTTATAAAAAACAATCATTAGGTTATCTAAGGTAAACAATTCACTTAAGGCCGCATGACACGTCAATATAGCTAAAAATACTTTCACGTCTTACACCAAAAATATCAACCCGCGCGTAAAATAAACGCGTAAACGCGTGACACGAGACAGCGTAAAAAAGCAGCGTGATTTATACGAACGTCATTCTGATTTCGTCATTAAGATAAGGACGTAATGCTGGGCATTGCTCATGGCGTAAATGCCATGTCATGTGCGTGGGGCTTAAGGAAACAGCTTAGGTAAATGTGTGAGCAATATTTTAGTATGGGTATTATGTAGGTGTTTGTGTGTGTATTCGTCAAAGCTTTGTGTATAGGTTGGGTTATATCGATAAAAGTTGACCTAATAAAAATTTTTTTAAGAAAAATAAAATCGAGTTCGGTTTAAAAATAATTCGAAAGAGCTTTTCATGAGGATTTTAAATATTAGCCTCATAAAAGTCTGGATCCAGTTATTCTTAGATTAACCACTAAAAATCGTAAAAAAATTAATAAAAAAATAAAACTGACTTCAAAAGGAACTAAGCCAAGTTCTAGCCTCTTTAAACGTCTTAAAGTTATTTTAAGCTTTTTAGTTCCTTTAGAAGTCGGTTTTATTTTTTTATTATTGTTATGGTCAAGTAAATGTTTCTAAGACGTAAATATAAACGGATGGACGGACAGCGGGGTCTTAGAAATAGGGTCCCGTAGTAACCTTTGGGTACGGAACCCTACAAACATTCAACTATTGTGATCATAGCGAGCCAAAACGGTCTACTTCTAATCGTATTGTTGATAATTAATCAACTTGGTGTTGAAGTTTAAACCCTGTAGGCCTCTGACATGGCTTTACACACCGTTGAAAAACCTCTCAGGTGTGCAGGTTTCCTCACGATGTTTTCCTTCATTGTTTTAGCAAGTGATCATTAATTTCTAAAACGCGCATGAATCCGAAACGACAGAGATGTCTGGGTTTTGAACCTACTTTTGACTTGGTAGTCCATAAGGTCATAAGGCTATTCATAAGGCCTTCATAATTGATTTGTAAGTTAATAATATAAGTAAAATTTTTTTTACGTAATACGGTTTGTCTCAAAACTACAGTTGTGTACCAAATATCAGATCAATTTGTCAACAGGAAAAGGGTGAAACAACGATTACTAAATTTGAACCAAATAATAAACGGGTCAAGCTAAGTAAAACCGTTTAAAAATGGATATAGGTACCTTAGCAATATCAATCAAGAGTTTAAATAAAAACATTCAACTATTGTGATCATAATGAGCCAAAACGGTGACGATTGATAAAAAACTCAACATTTTTTCTCACATCTCGTTTTCTTTTTACTACAAAAGACTTGCAATTACTAGGATTGGTAGCAAAAACACTTCTTTTTATAATAAAAACACCGAAATCCCTCCAGAATCTTTCGCTTTCTTAAAAGGTTTCTTTACCAAGATATTTTAAAAAAGCTTTTAAGAAACTCAATTCAAATGCATTATCTTTGAAACTTCTTATCCAGGGTGTCAAAGAAAAAACGAAATAAATTATCAGTCATAATGTCAATCCGAAAGCGACGAGATCTCACAAATAAAGTTTTTATACTTTTTTGGAAGCTAGGCTTTCCACTGAGCGAGCCAGTCGACTTTTGAATTACGCCTACGACTTGTAAAATTCGCATACGATTTTAGGAACCGTTCGAAATATGTTGTCAACGAAGTCTATAAAAAAAAATTAGTCATTTCACGCAGAAAAATTGTGTTGTGAATTGGTAGGCGATGAAAAACCGATAATGTATTGCAGCGTACAACGGAACGTAAAACGAATAAATAATCTGTGAGACTATGATTTAATTCGACACTTTCTATCGATTTTCCGGGGGTCAAATCAGATGCGGACTAAGTTTGTTAGGGGCCCGGGGCGGCAGTAAATAGGACCCCTGATATCCTTTCCTGGTATACCTACATTTTGTAAAAAAAAAAAATGTGCTCGGCGGGAAGGATATATTAGATAATTATTATATCGAGATTTGGGGAACGGGGGCCCGGAGCAGACAGCCCCTTTCGCCTCCGCTTAGTCAGCTAGAGGGTCCAATTATGATTGTCATTTATTAATTAACCAGTGGTCTACTCATAAAGTGCAAAATCACTAAATAGTGGTCTGAATTTCTAAGTTCGACTACTCTAAGGGCAATGTACCCTACCTTCTTCTTATCATATGTTTAATAAACAACCTGGTGTCAGAGTTTAAGCCGCCCGTAGGCCTCTGACATGGATTTACACACTATTGAAAAATCTCTCAGGTGTGCTGCTTTCATCACGATGTTTTCACTCACCGTTTTACCAACTGATAATTACTTTATAATAGGCCCATAACTTACGAAAAGTCAGAGGTGCGCGCCATCGAACTAGACAGACATCGAACTTGGCTATCAGTGGTATACTCTACTCTAATGGACTCAATGAACAACTCATATATAAAGACGAATTCATTCATTTCCGCTCGTGTCTCATTGATAACATCTTGATGTCTCGTTTGAGGATAAAGCGTTTCGTGAACATTGTCTTTTGAGAGGCTGATTTAGTTCTAAGTGTCACTGACTTCTTGTAGATTGTCTTTTTGCGGTCAATGACTTTTTTGAGGATAAAGGACATTGGTAGGATTCGTTCCAAAAGCTGCCCCGATGATCTTGCTAACACAATTTCATTTAAATACATAAACATTTTTATAAAGTATTTATGCATACTATGCAAACATTAAAGTTCGAAATTTTTGAACGAAAAATTTGTTTACGAGCGGGATTTGAACCCGCAATCTACTAGGTAAAGCCCTTAGTCTCTGTGCCAAGAAGTTATTCACGAAAAGCCGAATATTAACGAATTTCTACCTGCGATATTATGGATAAAAATTTATGAGTTTTTGATCCAATTTAGTGTGCTTTTTATACATACAATCTCAAAATGTCATATCGATAATATTTTTATTTATTTCTTTTACAAAAGTATACATAATAGAAGTTATCAGATACGTGCAAACATAAACCAGTTTTAGGTTTTACCGTCCACCTATTCATCTGTCGACACTCATAAAACAAGATACAGATGAATAATACAGATATTAGTAGAATATTCTCGAAAATTGGCCACCTTCATGTCGGCCATTTCTTATTAATACGCGACCCCTGACTATGCTCGTTTTGCCCTGCATCAAGCTTATTACTCTATTAATGCTGACGTAGCATGATTATGAGATTTTGGTGTCTTTTTTTTATGTGGATCTTGTTCTTGTAAGTTTATTTTTAACCGACTCCAAAACGGTAGAGGTATGTATAACGATTATTCTTTTTTGGTCTAAAGAGTATACGTTCTCATTTGATCCTATATTAATATTGTCATGATAATAATTACAATGATGAATTTTATTTACCTTAAGGTACAGCTTGGCAAAAAAGAGTCTGAGGCGGTGACAGCTGGAACTAAAAATTAAAATCTTAAAAACTATGTTTGTGAGTACTAAAATAACATAAAAATGATTCATTTGATTATAATTAATGACAAAATACTCGTCATAGAAATATGTACGCATTAAATAACTTGTAATTTTGAATTGTAGTGTGAAAAGTGCGCCAGCGGCGCCCCCAATTTTTCCAGACTCTTTTTTGCCAAGCTGTAATATGCACTCAACATTTAAAAAAAAAAAGTATAACCGACTTGTATAAATTATTAAGATCACCCTAAAAGCTGTACATTTGTAAAAGAAAATGTTACCTCTTAATAAACGATCTTCTTGAAATATCATCAACTTTTAATAATAAAAAAAAATAGTGTTATAAAACACTTTTACACAGCATTTATATTAACATCATCATGCCAATTGTTATTTAACTCCAAACTCCCAAGGTTCGACGTGTACTACAACTACTTTTGCGGCAGTTAGCATCAAAGCCAAGAGTTACCCTTGAACCAGTTGCCACCTTTGTTCAGCTGAGAGCTCTAAACGGTTACCTTTTCTCTTCGCTTTCAAGGAATTTTTGTACAAAATGTTTTGTGGGGGAATACACGAGTATTCCTTCTTTTGTTAAATAGAGAATGGTAGTTGTTTGTGCATGCTAAATGAAACTGCAAATGTAGAACAGTTTGTAGTGTAGACTTTTTTTTTAGTTCCAAATTTGAATGTTTGATTTTTTTCTTTTGTATTTCTGGCCAGGTCTTTTTAAAACTAGCTTCTGCTAACTTAAAAATTGAGTATTGGGGTATTGGGGGTCTATGCGGTGCTTTTATCTTATCTGAGCAATCCAACGATCCAAATGTAGTGTTCTTATTTTGAAAATGATATTCTTTTTCTAAGAAAAGAACATTATTATTTGGATAGCATTTCGATTGCTCAGATAAAATAAGAGCTCTGTATAGCCCCCTTGAAATTATTTTTTGTTATTTGAAACATTTGATACTCTAAGTGCGTTCGTATACAAATGTGCAACAAATCCTACTGCATGGCAAAGGCCTCTTTTCATACAGAGAAGGATTAAGAATGGATATTTTTATCTATCATTATTCATTTATCATTTAAAACTTGCAGGGCTAAAAGTAAGTTCCTACTTATAATTGTGCATGAAGTAAACAAAATTGCTCCATACTACTTAGAAACCATCTGTATTTTATCTAACGATAGATATTTTATTACTCATAACCTAATTCCTAACAACACAATTACATTTTTCTAATAGGACTACAGTTTACAAGAATAGCGCGCTTAAACAAACATAGTATAAATTATTTTGTACAACAAAGTCATGTTATTTCCCCCTCGTAGGTACGTTTAAATACATAAGTCAGGTAAGTAAACAACCAACACCAATATATGAAACAAATATCTGTATGCTAGCTAATATTTGTTCCAAGTAAACATTGCTTTGTATAATCAAGTATATTTAGTAAGTTTCAACAGCTGGGCTAAGATCCCGGATGTCTTTTTAGTGACACTTTCAGCAGCTTCAACTTCAACAAAAGTACTGATAGGTACCCGTCGTCCGTATGACCTTATGGTATGACCGTCGACTGACAAGTCAGAGGTCTCGAGTTCGATCACAAAGCACTTCTGACTTTTCGTAGCGTATTATAAAGTTTTTCTGTAACAGGGGTTTACAATTTTTTAAATATTTATAGTTATAATTCATATTTTTTAGTTAAAAAGAATTTTCTACTGAGATGAGCTCATTTAGATCTTTATCTACTCGTACAAACTTCGATAGAGTAGATGAATACTTGCATTTTTTAAATATCAAGTAACATTATACAGTGACTTATCAAGAAGTCAAAAGACAAGCGGAGGATAGAATAGCTAACCTAACCTAACCTAGCTCTTAAACATAAAAAAAACCATATAAAAGTAACATGGAAAAAAAGAACAGAAATGATTTAAAACAGAAATTAGAAAGATTCACATACAAAATTAAAAAAAGAAACGTCATTTTCAAATTAAGAGCGTAAAACAGTTTTCTTTAATTCCAGATTAAACTACGGACGAAAACAATTAAACAAAAAGATATTTATTACACAGCTACAAAATTAATAGGGCTTAGTTTAATTAATTTGTAAGGATTCCAGCTTTGTGCCAAAAGTAAATGATTGAAAAATGGCTACAATAAAACCAATCGTTGATTAAAATAGTTTGTAGTAGGTATCTAATATTGTTTATGGTTGTAGCTTGGTTGAAGAGTGACAAAAACAAATGAATTACCTATACATACGGTTTTTCCCGCGCCGTTGTCCGACCAACATAAAAGTATTCTATGTAATTGAAAAAGAGATAGGATACGAGCGGGGTTTGAACCTGTAACACTTGCCATATGAAGACAACGTTCTAACCAACTGAGCTATCGTATCGTTGCCCGCACCTATCAAATTACAAGTTTCCTTTCTACATCGTCTTGAGAAGTCGGCTGATAATGTCTGTTTGCAATTTTTGCAAATTACAGCCAAAACTAAGTGATCAAGAAAAAGTCTAGTTTTATTTTTATCTCGTCATCCATAAATAGGTCAATACTATAAACTAGTGAGCAAAGCAAAAATATTCTGAGAGAGAGAAAAATAAGCCTAGAATTAAATCTTAGGCGTTCTGAATACCACACACAAGATTTTATCTTTGATATAAAAACCGATGTTTATTGAAGTCAAGGACAGATAGACTTAGAGCTATACTAGATGACAGCAGGCAGCAGGGTGACAGCGGTAGCGTGGCGACAGCGATAGCGGGACGACAGCGGTAGCGGGGCGACAGCGGTAGCGGGGCGACAGCGGTAGCGGGGCGACAGCGGTAGCGGGGCGACAGCGGTAGCGGGGCGACAGCGGTAGCAGGATGATAGCGGTAGCGGGGCGCGCTAGATCGGTGCTTTCAAATGCATTGATTAGTATTGAACCGTTATCAGTGGTATATACGCGGGGACCGACGCAAAAGCGACGCGCTCCTATCAAAACCACCTACACACCATCTTTGCGGATGAGACCCGTCGCGAAGACGCAGAAATAAGTAATTATCATTCTCGCCATCTCTTGCTAATACCATTTCGAAGTGAGCCTAGAGCCATAAACATGTCCTAAAATAATCTTAACCTGATCCAGCTTGACGCCTTTGGTTGCTGTTTCATCACCTTAGCTGGAGGCCTTCGAGTCTCGCTAAAAGCCTGTTTTATCAGTCTAAGATTCAAATGACCTATATCTGAGAAAAACCACGTAGAGAAGAAAAGCGCTTCAGTCGAGCGGTCTTTTTACTCAATACCGAACGATTTGGACGAGGTACTGTCGCCGCTGCCCGTTTTTATTAAGTAACACGCCTTAAAGTCTTATTTCTTGATGTATAAATTAAATTTCGGTAAGATAGCTTTGGTACTAATATACCGAATTCTAGAAAAGACACGGAAAAGAAAATGTCAATGGTTTTATTCAGATTTTTGCAAGAAACTAGGTTTGTTGAAGATAAAACCTCTTTGGGTAACTCAGCCAGCGAGGTAAATAATTCTATTTAAGATTGAGTGCTGAGATTTAATGTTTCAGTTTTGGTTTTATGTTGTACAGTCAGCTACAAAACGTTAACATTTCGGAGATTGAAAATTAATTAATCTCAGAACCTAATCATTTTCTGTCTTGCTCTGATATGAAGCTAGTTAATTCCTTAATAATATCCTTGCTAGTATAAATTGATACTAAATTTTGTTTGTAGGTTTGTCTTACTTTACGCAGCAACAGAGCAACTCTGATGGCCGGAAGACACAGGGATGTTTATAGAAAATAAAATGAAAAACAAAACTTGTAGGGTTTATTTATGCGAAATATAAGAGATACAGCAAAATATCACGCGGATAAAGCAAAACTAGCCTCATAAATCCATTTTAACAAAAAAAGAACACTTAAATAAATACTTTTTTGTGAATTTTTTACATGTTATAGCACATGATAGCTTATTAAATATAATTATTTAATAAGAATATTTGAAAAAAACAATTGATACAGATGGGATTCGCGTACGACACAGTACGTCGAAGATCGTGGGTTCGAATCCCATCAATATCAGTTGTTTTTTCAAGTTTTCTTATCAAATAATTATAAATAAATACTATTTTCACACTAATTTCGATTCGGAGACTACTTCGGATTCTAAATTCATTCTGTCATCCAACCAGCACCCAATCCCGATAATAATAGTAACGCTTTAGTTTGCAATGATCCACATTAATCTTGAAGTCGGATCTATTACTGATCTACTTTTTAAATTCCCGAGACCTGGAAAAAATGCATTTGTCACAAATATAGTCACGATTGAACTCGATTCCAGCCAGCATCGATTCTCATTTGATTCTAAGCCGTCCATTCAAGTTGAATCGAAAGAATGCTCCTCGGCTTTTTACGGAAATATTCTATTGACTAGAAATTGAAACTTTTATGTCAGTTTGATGAGAGTTTTAGTGTTTGGGTCGGATAGATAAAAGAATAATTTTCGTAATGACTTTGAAAGTAATTGATCAAAAGCGTTTCGAGTTCAGTAATCAGTTTCTGGGCGGTTGTTGAGAAGTCGTTGGTGTTAAGTGTCTCCAGTTTAAAGTTTGTTTGGAACTTACAAGAGAGATTATTATAAATTCCTTGTATTTCGTCTGAAGTAGAACTTTCAACTTTCAACATTCACTTTTTTGAGGAAGAGACCAACATTTCTCCCTCTGCATGTCGTAAGTCAACTAATACGACGAGAAAGGTCATACTAGCAGCGATTAACACCCAAGTTGCTTCTGATGGAAGACTTCAGTCGAGGCTGGTTGCCATCCACTAGATAAAGCTTTGTCGTAAGCAACTTTGTCTTGACTTGATATGATATTTGGTGAAACCTATCTAGGAGACAGGTCTGGTCGATAGGATATGGTCCTCCTGCTTTAAAAGCAAGTGAGTTAAACCAGAGACCACAGGATTTTTTAACCATAAAGTGGGTTCGTAGTCACATGCGCCATATTAACTTTACTTAACACTTTGAAGCCGATTTTAACCTCCTTTTATTTGTGTATATATTTGAAACTTTGTAAGTATGTATAGGCTGACTGATGAGACACTCATTACTGAACCGTATTCAGTACTCGATTCCCGGTAGGTGGCGCTGCGATCAGGTTAAATCAGAACTACGGGGTAAACCCTCATGAGAGTCAGGGTCAGCTTGTAAAATATGAATACCTAAAAACGTTTCTCAGAAACCGGAATAATAATGATTTACACACATACACATTTCAAAAACGTTCCATATTTCCCCTAAAACAAGCATTTATCAGAAATTATTAATTCATAACCAAACGAATCAAATGGGCGTTCTTTAACATCGTTCATTTTTGACAAGGACGTATAAATATGAAATATAATAATTGATCACCACATTCTGTTTAATAGGTAAATTGTTTACCAATTTTGTGTACCAAATTAATCATTCTATACGTGACGTCATTTTTTTAGGGTTATGCTATGGTGTACTGAGCTGTGCATTGTTCTAGGTAGTTATGTAGTGTCGTAAAAGTATCGTGATATCATATCTATTTCTATCACATTTTTAATAATCACCATCATTAAAATCAGAGGGAAGTTACAAGTTTAACGTGTGTTTATGTTTTGGCATCATAGCTCCCAAACGGATTAACCGAATTTGATTTAGTTTTTTATTTGAAAGGCGACTTGATCGAGATCGAGAGTGTTTTTAGCGAAAAAAAATGATAAAAAAATTTGATAAAACAGCAATAAAAAACTTGTTGTATTTTAACGTGGCGTATTTTTTAAATTTTAAGTTTCATTTATAATCTTACTTACTTACTATTAGCTTGTATCATCCCATTGCTGGGCAAAAGCTTCCTCCCATGATTTTCATACTTTAGTTTTACCATAATAAAAGTAAATAAATCTATTCGACGTATGAGGAGACCTCAAACCTTGTATAGCACCGGTATTCACTCTCAACTAGTTCTCATACAATCGAGGCGACCTACATAGCAGAATGGACGCATCTACCATAGATATATTATGACCTGGAAGCATTCACCGTGCTTTCTATAGAACATTGAGACGTTTTATTTGATTTTTTATTGCGATCTATGAATGAAAAAAAAATTGGAACAGCATAACTTGAAGACGGTATAGGTACAGTCAGTGATATATGGTTGGATTTACAAAGCAAAGGTTAAGAACTGAAGCACCTCTGATTTTTCGAATTCATGTGCGTATTAGAAATTATAAAGTTTTCCCTTGCTTATATCAATGTCTTGTATATATAATTGATAATTATATTATATATACAAAGTAAGGGAGAACTAAAAATATATGATACCTACGTGAAAAAGTATATTACAAAACATTATTACGGCTTTACTCACAGGTTAATTTCGGGAATGCCCGATTAGTTTTGAACTCAAAACGGAGTCCATTTTCAAGAGCGAGTGCAGTCACTCGGCGCGGCGAGCGCGGCGTCACGAACCTCACTTACTTACTCGAGTAAAATAAATGAACCCGTGAGTAAAGCTGTAAAAATATTTAATTATTTAAAAGTATGTCGTGTCTTGTCGTATACACGTGTCGTGGTGGCGCATTGGTTACCGACTCTATTTGTAAAGTAAATATCAGTTTTGAGAATTGTCAAAAGTGGCTCCTTTAGCCTCATTTATAGTAAGGTACGCGCATGCGTTTTACAGAGAGATCCAACGACGGAACTCTAAACGTATTTGTTAAAACAACGGCTTCTAATATTCATGTTTTTTTTTGTAGGTACAAAATAAAACCAGGAATATTTAACATTTTTATGACGGCTGTTCGCTCGAACTTATTTTGCATTTATGGAAAACGTTCTTTTTTTATAAAGGGGAAAAAATGTCGACTAAGAATTGAGCTGAAATATTAGATTGAGAGTTGATCATGAATTATTGGTTTCTACCGTTTACATAGATGTCAGTCTCTAATATTATGAAACCGAATGAGTAAGTCTGTTTGTCGCCTCAACTATATTAGAAATATCTTTACTGAACAAATTTATATTACTTATGTAATTATGATCGTCGTCGTGGTGACGCATTGGTTACCGACCCACTTTAAAAGCTGTGGGTGCGGATTTGAACCTGGCGTATACGTGTGCTATACTAATATGCCGTGTGGTTTCCGGCCTAAGAATAGAACCACTCCTACTCGTCCCACGGTTGTCGTAAGAAGCGACAACGGGAAAGATCCGGAGGACGGGCAGCAGCAACCTTCTGTGTAACAGTAATCATCTGCTGTAGCTGATGATGATGATGAAGTCTAAGTGCCACTGAAGTGTTTTCTCCCATGACACATACAGTCCACTCAACACACACATCGTGCCCTCAACAATGCATACATCTGCCTAGCCTTTTCCCAACTATGTTGGGGTCGGCTTCCAGTCTTACCAGGTACAGCTAAATACCAGTATTTTACATGGAGCGACTGCCTATCAGACCTCCACAACCCAGATACTTGGTTACACGATACCTCTTGGTAAGACTGGTTGTCAGACTTTCGGGCTTCTGACTACCCGTAACGATTGTCAAAGATCTACAATTGACAGCCGGGGCCAACAGCTTAACGTGCAATCTGAGGCACATAGAGTGATAATCACTACATAGTATAAAACAATGTCGCTTTCTCTGTCCCTATATCCCTATGTATGCTTAAATCTTTAAAACTACGCAACCGATTTTGATGCGTTTTTTTTTAGTAGATAGAGTGATTAAAGAGGTAGGTTTATACGTATATTGCATCCGTGCGAAACTGGAGCGGGTCGCTAGTTAATTTGTAATAAGCACATACATAACTTACGAAAAGTCAGAGGTGCGCGTCTTAGGTTTGAACCCGAGACCTCTGACTTCCCAGTCAAACGGTCATACCATTAGGCTGTCACGACTCTTCTATCACGTGCCCTCAACGATGGTACAGTCAACAGCAAAAGTAGATGATCAAAATTCAATACTAATGAACGGAGTTCGCGAAATATATGGCAGCTGTACTAGTAGTCAATGTTTGGTATAATTTACAATCACATACTTTTGAATCTACTTCGACGCCACACTAGTTCTGACGCGAACTCCGTTCATTATCTAGTATTGAATTTCTGATTTTGATCATCTACTTTTGCTGTTGACTATACGCAAAAATAGATTTCCTATTGTGTCTTAGTCCTCGAAATTAATGAATGTAATGTGAATGAATTAACTGTCTGACTGCGAACACGATCTTTCCGTTAAGATGGAAAAGCGTTAAGTTATTGTCCGCCATCTTGGCTCAGCGCCAGTCAGTAGCTGGATAACAATTCGAACTACTTTGAGGAATGAAGAGTTCCACACGATGTTTTTTTCACAGTTCAGTTAACCCTATTTATTGGTACGAGAGTTACAATCACCCGTAGGCTAAAAATGGTTTTACATTCCATAAAAACATGTATACGCGGACCTCACTCCTAGTGAGGTCAGCGACGTCGCGGCGTCGCCGCGTATACACCCGCTCTTGAAAATGGACTCCGTTTGAGTTCGAAACTAGTCGGGCATTCCCCGAAAACAATACGTGAGTAAAGCCGTATCAATATTACGTATATTAGTATGACTCACGAAAGTTATTATACCATAAAAACATAATAATGTTTTCCTAACCGATCTAATAACACTTTGCCTGTCCGGGCATCGAACCCAGGACCTCGTGTTTAGCAGTCGCGCCAGCCGCGTTTGCTACCACTAGACCTACGAGGCAGTCGAAGAATGAGAAAGAAGAAAGAAAGAGTCCGAAGAAGAATGTATTAAATAAATAATCTAAATAAGATTATTCGAATTATCGGTTTCAATTATTTGATAATTTTGGATTCAAACATGTGAATCCAATTATTCAATTAAATTGGAATGTATTTCAATTTATTGCAAAACTATTATTTTCAATATAAGTGGCTGGTGTTGACTATTATTGTTTAAATTAATTGGCCAATAGATTTATATCAATGTTTGGTTAGTTAAGATAAATAAATTGATCAAAAAGCTTATTCGGTGTTAAGTGGTCTAATAAATTGGAATTAACGCAAATTACACGGCTATTAATTAATGAATTTAATGGTAAAGACCAATATTTTGTTTAAAATAATTATTAAGTTCTGAATAATGAATCGGAATCTGCTGAGACCCTTAAAAGCCGCAAATATGTACTTTAGACAGGACAGTACCGGAATATTTTATCAGAAAATTTGAAAAAATAACTGATACGGATGGGATTCGAACCCACGATTGCAAACGAAAAACTACAAATTTTGGAGCACCGCGTCAAATACGTAATGTATTCCGATAGATATTACCACACGCGCACACGTCCTAGGCGTACCTACATGTAAAAAAATTACAAAAATATAGATAATATTATTAATTTGCCTAAAATTTAATAATAATTTATTTTATTTATGTACTCACGCCTGTAGTCCCCAGAGGGGGTAGGCAAAGGTGTCCAATACACCCACTTTCACCGGCTATGTTATAAATCCCATGTAGATAATAGGGGGCGAGCCTATTGCAAAAAAAGATGTATATCTATAATTATTTTGCCTCTTAGGGGTGAAGTAGGGTAAGGTATGGTAGGGTAGGGTAAAATAGGCATAGAGGTAGGATAATCACTCGTACAAAATCACGTCCCGAGCAGCTAATTAGCACATAAAAGTAAGTCTCTTAAGTAAAGAAACTACCATATAAGTACTAGTAGTTATAACTGTTAATTGACAGTAAATAATAGAAACGTGACAGTCCTCCTTTCAAATTACACCTAAAGGCAAAACACATCACACCAAACCAATTCATACGCTCCACGTAATAAGAGCGAAAATGGTATAAACCTAAAAAATATAATTCACAATTTAATTTCACTAAGAAATTAGGATGTGTTATAATTAGGTTTTCTGTAAAATATGACGTAGGTACCTACTTTAGTTAATTAGAATGGAGATTTTAATTAAGTTATTTAAATTAAAGAGTGACTTACTGTGATAGCATAATAAATATGACAGAATTTAGGTAACAGCGGCCAATCTTACCGGAGACAACTACGAATGAGATACTATAATATTGTAAAACCATGTGAAAACACCTCTCTTTCATTATCGGGAATTAAAAATAACAAAAGCGCGTGTTTAAAGAATAGCTGTTGCAAAAAAAGAGAGAGAGAGAGAGAGGGAGAGCTGGAGAATAGTATGTGAAAAAGACAGATAATATAGCATGGTAATTGGAATAGTGGAATTTCGGTCACAGCAGCCAGTTTCAACGGAGATTAGCCAACTACGCAGGAGATATTATTATATGACACAAACTCAGATGCACTCTCTATTCCCTCACTCTCGTAGTCCGATTGAACGGAAATCCGACACGACCGGAGAGAGATCATGCGCAGGGCCAACGGCTTTACGTGCTTTCTGAGGCACGGAGTAAGTGATAATTAATTTATAAAACGCACATAACTTACGAAAAGTCAGAGGTGCGCGCCTTGGGTTCGAAACCGAGACAACTAACTTGCCAGTCAACCCTTTGTAATAGTACCTACAGTCGTGATATTATGTTCTATAACTTTTAATTAAAACCCCCACTTTGCTTAAACTTTAAGACAAAGTCCTTTACTTTAAAATAAATAATAAATAATCTCTTTAAGTAAGTAAGTATAGTTAAAGTTAGTGGTTTTCCTTTGTGACAACTTGCACTGTCTCTGACAATAGCCGTCTTTGTGCTCGGGAAGAAACCTAAACACGTGGCTACAATCCTTATTAATTGTCATAGGAAATGCTTAATACCAAAAATGGGTTTTCCCATTAGGAAATTCACAGTAGCAGCACAGAGTTTGGAATTGTGACCGGTTAATGGCAATAGGCTAGCCCCCTATTACATGGGACTTATATAATAATAATATAGCCGGCAAAACGTCGGTGTACTGCTTCTACCTCTGCCCTTTGGAGAATACAGGCATATAAGTCTGTCTATGTCTTATTTACAAGTAAAAATGTCGCGGTGGCTCATTGCTTACGGACCGTCTTTGCACGCACGTGGATGTGGTTTTAAACCTGGCATGTACCAATGTGACTTTTTCAAAGTCATATGTACCTACTTTTTTTTTGTGAATTTTGTAAATGTTATAGCACAATTTATTAAGTATTATTAGTATTCTTATTAAATAATTATATCATGTGTACTTTTGTAGATAATAGTTTAATTATTGCTAACTGGTTTTAAAGCAACAAAATCGCGCCATGTTACATCGGACTCAATATACCTCTGCCTCTCCTCAGCATAATGCAGGCGTAATGTAATGTTATTACAGTGTTACTGTAATGACTTCACAGATTATCATTAGGTAGTTATACAGCTGTGAGTTTTTGACGAAGAATAAATAGAAACAGAATGTTATAACGGTCCGTGTGATGGTATGTTGTTACAGTCACATAGAGGCTTGCAAACACCGGGTACCATTTGCAAGTTGTTAACCCTGTGTATCATCCTCCTAGCCTTATTATTCCCAAACTTTGTTGGGGTCGGCTTCTAATCTAACCAGGAGGCTTAGCCAAGTTGACTATCTACAATCGCTAACGAATAGAAAACGAAAGAAATGTTTAGGATGACATTACTTTTATCGTTATGTCACGTGGTCAAAACAAATGAATAGAATCTAATCCTATACATTTCTTTCGTTTTCTATTCGTTAGCGATTGTAGATAGTCAACTTGGCTAAGCCCCCAGATGCACCTGAATATCAGCTTTCCACGGAGCGACTACCTGTCTGACCACTGCAACCCAAAGGGATACGATATTCTATGGTTATATCAATAGTCAGGATTTTATGAGGGTATTGACTCCCTATAACGACTGTCAAAGATCTTCATGACAACTGGGGCCAATGGCTTAACGTGCTTTCCCAGGCACGGTTATAATTGATTAATTACTTTCCAAATCAGTTGTTTTTTTTTCAGTGTTTCATTCGAAAGTTTTACGAAAATTGGCCTGTATTTATTATTGTCATGTTTACAACAAATTTTTTTTTCGGCATTTTCCACCACTAACCCCGTACTACCATGCTGAAATGAAAACGACATAATAACCATGATTTTGGTTTTGTACTTACGACCGTTAACATTGAAATTTCTATTTTATTTTCAGACTATTATAAGCCTTCCATTTCTACATATTCTGTGGCTTCGTTCCCGTAAAGTTATAATTAGCACATTCAAAATTTTAATCATATTTATGTGCATATGAACGTACATTTCTACTTATTACGACAATACTCTCTGTAATCTCTTTGTAATATTATATTAGGTGAAGTGTTATCATTAATACGTGGAGCGAAAACTGTGGATGCCTTTTTAAGAATATTGTGCGCACGAAGAAGTGTGAAATTTGGCATAGTAAAAGTTCATATGGAGAAGAAGTAAAATATTAAAAAAATACGGTCGAATTTTGACCCCTGACTGGCCCACTATATTTATAATACAAGGTACCTACAAGTGAACTTATAAAGATATTTGAAGGTGGGTATATTAAATTATTGTAAAAGTTAGTCAAATATCCAATTAAGCATAAATCGTTGATGTGATTTGGGTGGAACTTAGCACACAGATGTCTCTAGCTTTTTTTATGTGGTTTATAGTGACTGAACAAAGATTTGGCCTCGGTTTTGGCTAGAGCGATTTCGAAACTAACGTTCGTCTGTTGTCGGAAGAGGTCGGGTCATGTTCAGAACAGCACTGATAGCCTAGTGGTATGACCGTCGACTGACAAGTCAGAGGTCTCGAGTTCGATCCCAAGGCGCGCACCTCTGACTTTTCGTAAGTTATGTGCGTATTATAAATTAATTATCAGTTGCTAAAACGGTGAAGGAAAACATCGTGATGAAACCAGCACACCTGAGAGATTTTTCAATGGTGTGTAAAGCCATGTCAGAGGCCTACGGGCGGTTTAAACTCTGACACTAGGTTGTTCATCAACCATACGATAAGAAGAAGAATGTTCAGAACAAATTATCACGCTTAAATAATTGGTACGTTGTGAGTAAAACGGAACAGACTTTCCGCCATATTTTTTAAAAATAATCTTTTCAACCAAAATGTTTTTTTTTATTTATAAGTACGTTTCGCCCGCAGTTCCATCGGCGTGGTATGTTGAGATATTGTAACCAACACGTAGCGCCATCTATTATCATAAGAATACAGTTGTTTTTTTTGGGAATCTGTTCCTTTTTTACGGGCTAAAAGGTAGGTACCATATGTCCGTTTCTGTATACCTGACAACGTATATGCAAAATTTCAGGATGATCAGTTTAGTGGTTTAGACGTGAAAAGGTAATAAACAAACAAACTTATTTTCGCATTTATAATATTAGTTGGGGAGTTAGGTTTTGTTATTATTGAAACAAGAAGAGCTGCCGAACTTGGTTTCGGTTTCATTTGAAAATCTTATTTTGGTGAGTCACTATTGTTTGAACATAATTATCGGATATTATTTACATGAAATTTTTTACATGACATCATATCTAATTATATGTAATATTCCCTTTTATGTTCTGGTAATTTTCTGTTACTTGAGGAAAAAAAAATTATGAAGTTTCTTATCATTTTCTCTTTAGATTATATTCATGAACAAAAACACAAACATAAAACTATTAAAATACAATTAAAACTAAAACTAAAAACTAATACTAAAACTAACACTAAAACTAAAAGTAAAATAAAAAGAGAAAAACTTAATCTAAAAGACCGCTTCCAGTGGGCAATGTCCCCAAAACGCTGGCTGCATTGCCACGTTGAATGGCAATGCTAAGCCTTTGAGCTAGGTATAGGCCAGCGTTTTGATCCCGAGTAGCTTCGACCAGACGCCCCGATAGTTCTTTAAACATTTTTCGGGCTCCCGGCCCCCACGACCCCAGCGTCTCGACCCCAAAAGGCTCAAATAAGTAGCCGCTATCCAGGGTACTATATTTGCGCCTTTTGAGGGCCTCGGCTGATTCCGCCGCTGCGCCTGCCCTACATTGGGTTCCAGGAAGATGAGACGGCGCCAACGTGTCAACGCAGGTGGCGTCCCATACCAAGGGCCGTCCCATCCTCCACGGAATCAATGTCATTCCATCGGGTCTCTTACCATCGTCCCGCGACAAACCACATGGCTCTAAAATTGCTGCGCAGTGGGCGGTGGTAAGAGCCCGACGTAAAATATCATTAATGCAGGCATGGCGGGGAATTCTTCCTGCGCTCTTCTGGCAGGAAAGGCCGTGGTGACCGAGCCGGTCGACAGCGGCACCGCACTGGCAGCGGTGCGGGGCACAACACGGTGCACCCAAGCGAAGGGACGCGGCGATGCGGAAGCTGGAAGAGTCCATCACCGTGCCCGTGTTTGGCGAAGGAAGGGCCTGGAGCCACAAACCAGACTCCCATTCAGCAACGGCTAGGAGCCGGGCACGATCTGCAGAGCTTGAGCACGTTTGAAAGAGATACTTCCGCGCTTGCTCGCAGATCGGCCCATCCCACAGCCGCTGCGATGAAAGGTGTTTTGGTAAGTCTGTATTTGGGCAGGCTGCTCTCCACGCATTCCTGGCCTCGTCCAAAAAAGCAATATCCGAAATAGTTAAAGATGAGGCCTCTAGTATTTTTTGAATTAAATTTTGTGTGCTTTTCTCTTTTAATTTTATAATTATACATATTGCTAATATAAATCTTGGTTTTCAAAAGGGATGTGTATTAGCTTTTACGATTGATGCGGCTTACCTATCGTAAGTTTTCGAATCACTCACGAATTAAATTCTCGACATAAAAGATCCGAGAAAATGGTACTTAACAATTTCGTCTTTGCCTATTTATTTATAGAAGATTAGTTTACAGGACTTTATTTATTAAAACTTATTTCTATTACAGGTAAGTTTCTCTGAAGTAAGATTGCATCACTTTGCGTAAAGGACTACATTGCAATCCACCAAGTAAGTAACCAGCCTAAACGATACTATAAAGTCTTAGTGCGCCAAAACTTTATACCAAAAGCACCTTAGATGATAATCGCTACCAGTGCGACCTTAATTAACTAACTTTAAAAAGGAAGAGGTTCTCAATTCGACTGTATGTTTTAGTATGTTTGTTATGCGATTTAATTACTCCACCAATTACATTAATTGATTTCGATGATTCTTTTTTCCAAAAAATGAGGGGTTGGTTTCCCTTTTGAAGTTAATATTATGCCACTCAAAATCGAAAACAAATTTTTAACAAAATAAATTAATTATGAATTCAAAGCACTAAAAAGTTACAAAAAACATAACCCTTCCTGGCAGTCGGGTAATAAGTAATACAAAAACTATATTTTTGGATTCGATGCTATGGTTAGGAATGAGGTGGTTTAATCTGAAATCCGCTTAGCTTGACACTGACTCCAAAACTATAATTTTTGTGTATTAAAACATAGAAACCATAATTTACCAGAGAAGAAAGCTAAGTTTTTACTACTGTCACACCAAAATATTAATCACTTCTCTGGCAAAATTTTAGATGTAGAATTATTTATTGAGAAATTTAATGTTGACATTTTATGTTTTACCGAAACATGGCTTACGCCAGACACAATGTTGTTTAGTATTAATGACTATCATGTCGCTAGTTCGTTCCAGAGAGTGTCAGCAGAAGGTGGAGGCACTATGATTTTGTTAAATAACCAATATGTCCATAAGGAACGACGAGATATTCGCGACCTCTCTGTTGAACGAGTTTGCGAGCTCGCGTGTGCAGAGACGGAGGAGTACGTAATCTTGTGTGTATACAGGCCTCCTAACTCTAATATCTTACAATTTTTTGACGTTATGGAGGATGCCCTCCGAAGGATAAAAATGAACAAAAATATTATAGTATGTGGTGATTTTAATGTTGACATGTTAGTAGATACCAGTCATAAACTAGACTTTATATCTTTATTTGAATCTTTTAGTTTAAATTGTAATTTTTTTGAGCCCACTAGAGTGACATTAGATTCTGCTACATGTATAGACAACATTTTAACCAACTTTAAAATAAAAGGTAAAAACCTTATATCGGGAATTCGCTCTGATCATAAGTGCCTAATTATTAAATTAAATCATAAAGCTGTCAATGGGCACAAGTCGATACAATGTAGGTCACTAACAACCAAATGTTTAGAAAATTTTAAGACCAATTTAGAGTCACAACTATATACATTAGATCCTCACTATGACAATCCTAATATGATGTACAGTTCTTTATTTGATGCCATAAATATAGAGTTCCAGAAAGCTTGTAAAGTCAAAAAAATTAATATTAGAAATAAGGTAGCTTTTAGTGCCTGGGCAACTCCAGGTATAAGGCGCAGTAGAGACATTATGTACGACTTATACGATAAAAAATCTTATACACCTAACAATGATTTTCATATTTACGTACGAAACTATTCTAGAATTTTCAAAAAAGTATGCGTACAAGCTAAAGCTATTTACATAAGTCGTCAAATAAAAAAATCTGATAATAAGATAAAAACCACATGGAAAATAATAAACACCGAAACTGGTAATCGTAGGGCTACTAATAGTATAGCGGCATTAAAAATTAACGATAAATTAGTTTCCGATAAAGCGGAGGTTGCTGCCTACTTTGAGCACTTTTTTACCAATATACCCATTGAGACTACTAAAGGTCTTCAATCGTCTCCAATAGCAGCTGAATTACTTTTAAAGAAAAACTTTGAATTTAATAGCTTATCTAGTTTTGAATTTACTTCCGTGACATACACTGACATCATAAAATCATTTCAAACTATAGCTGCTAAAAGTACAGAAGACTTATGGGGATTGTCAACTAAAGCCATTGCACCTATAATAAAAAATATTGCGCCAATGCTGGCATTGATCTTTAACAAATGTATTATAGACGGAATCTTTCCCGATCTTATGAAACATAGTAAACTTGTTCCAATTTTTAAAGCAGGGTGTCAAAATGATGCCTCGAACTATAGGCCAATATCTGTGTTACCTGCCCTAAGCAAAATCTTTGAAAAATTAATACTAGGCCAAATGTTAACTTATTTTAATAAAAATAGAATCTTACACACTAAACAGTTTGGATTTACTAGAGGTCGATCTACTGAAGATGCCGGTTCAACCCTTATCAAAACTGTTTTAGAAGCCTGGGAAGAAGCGCAGGATGCTCTAGGAGTGTTTTGTGATCTTTCAAAGGCCTTTGATTGCGTGGATCACCGCACCCTTATTTTGAAATTAAAATATTACGGTATTCGTGGTAAGTCTATTGATCTCGTAAATTCTTACCTGTCGAATCGGGAGCAAAAGGTGTCGATCGACAACGTTACTTCTACTGGCTCAGTTGTTCAAATGGGAGTGCCTCAAGGATCAATTTTAGGCCCATTTCTATTCCTTGTATATATTAATGATCTCCCCCACATGATTAATGACACCATGACGAATATAGTCCTGTTTGCTGATGACACATCACTCATATTTAAAATTAATAGGAAAGATAGGGATATTGTGGAACCAAATAATACTCTCAATGCGTTATCAGATTGGTTCTCTGCAAATAATCTTTTGCTTAATGCCGGAAAAACCAAATGTATAAGATTCTCGGCACCTAATGTACGTCAAATAGGTACAAATGTACAGTTGGATGGAAACATGTTAAGCCTTGTACCCTTTACTAAATTTCTTGGTGTCACCATAGACTCTAAACTGCAATGGGGACCTCATATAGAGGCACTTGCAGGTAAACTAAGCTCTGCTGCGTTTGCTGTACGAAAAATACGGCAGGTGACAGACGAGGCAACGGCTAGGCTAGTATATTTTGCATACTTTCATAGTATTATGTCCTATGGTATCCTACTATGGGGATCGGCAGCGGATTTTGATACCATCTTTTTATTACAAAAAAGAGCGGTACGTGCAATTTATAATATAGGTCCGCGAGATTCCCTTCGTGAACTCTTCAAGGAAATAAATATACTTACATTACCATCCCTGTACATATTCCAAAATATATTGTACATTCGCAAAAACATAGCTTGCTTTCAAAAAAAGAGTGATATCCATAACCTTAACACTCGTTACAAGGACAATCTTGTAGTACCTGGTTACAGACTTTCTAAAACCAGCAATTCATTTATGGGTAATTGCATTAGGTTCTATAACAAAATTCCCTCTATTATTAAGGATTTGTCTGATACTAGGTTCAAAACAGTTGTCAAAGGTATTCTTATGTCTAAAGCCTACTATAAAGTAAAGGATTACATTGAAGACAAAGATGTGTGGCGTACTGCTTCCTCCTGCACACTGCGACCCACTAGCGCTGATTGAATTTCACTTTTCAAAATCAATTTTAATTATGCTCTGACACTTTATTGAATCTTTGGATATATATTTATATTGTATAATAATAATATGTGCACGGTTGTAATTATGTGAGCACCATGTAGTCCCTCTATTTTAGTTACTATCAACGTGATGATTGCTGTGCAGCTTGGGTATGTCATGCTCACGGAAATGTTCTGATAGCGGTGGCGTTATGTGTCGGGTCGCCCAATTCCCTACAATATGGTTGAGTAGAGCGATGGCTGATGCATGCGTCATGCCCGTGAACGGGTGCCGTCTGTTGGGACTGGTCAGCCCATAGCTGTTATAGTGATTTTATCAAAAGTATATATGTATATCTAAGGCGCGTACCTATGTTTAGTTGACTCGCATTGTTCTCACATAACATCTCAGAACAATGTATCCAAAAATATTGTAAGCCATTATTTAAAAGAGCAACCATGGAGTTTCTTGCCAGATTCTTCTCCATGAGGGGTAGGCTGCCCTTGGAACTGGCAACTAGAGTCACTCCTATAATACTATTAGAATTATGACTATTCATAAGTGCCTAAAACTGGTCTACATGAATAAAAATATTTTGATTTGATTTGATTTGATTTACTATACCGCGAACCGTAAAACCTCCATAAAACATAATGCTATGAATTTTCCTGATTCAAATCATAACAAATTAATTTTTGAAACACTTCCCGCTCCTTTGGGACAGGTAATAACAATATTTTTCGTTCGCTTGACTTCAAAAGCCAATTGGTGTAAGATGGGGAGCCCATTGAATGCAAGCGGTCCGAAGCATTCTAAACGATTTATTGGGTGAACAAAAATGTGAGTTTTCGCCTAGAATATCACCTATTTATTTCCTTGAACAAGGGGGCTACTTGTGAACTACGAACGCAGTTCTAATTCCTAATTTATAGACGAACTTATTACTGGGTTTTAGTGCAAATGCACGCATTGGTTTCTGGTTAATATGACCTATTTATTTCCTTGAACAAGGGGGCTCCTTGTGAACTACAAACCCAATTCTGCCACTCTTATACGGTAGAACGGATAGTGCTACGCATCAAACGGTTCAGCGCCTCCTATCTCTGCCGTTCTATTAAGATGTGGAACTCGTTACCAGCCCACGTGTTTCCCTCCACCTATGATCCTGGGTCATTTAAGCGGGACGTGAAAAAGCTTTTCTCAAGGCCGTCAAGGTGAGGGCCATCATGCCACATTGCTATATTGGCTGCTGGGATGATGGTCATCACTATGGGACTCCACTGACTGCTTTCCATCAGGCAGCATGGAGTCAATTTGTGCGGCAGTAATAAAAAAAATAATTTAAATTCTAATTTTTAATTTATAGACGAACTTATTTATAATACTTTAGTGCAAATGCGCGCATTGTTTTCTGGTTGATTAAGGGATTAGTAACTTTTGCATGGTAATTGGCTTAAAGATTAAGAGTAAGCCCTCTGGTGTACAGAATCATACAACTTCTTTTTTTCTTTCTCGTATGGTTGATAAACAACCTGGTGTCAGTGTTTAAACCGACAGTAGGCCTCTGACACGGCTTTACACCGTTGAAAAATCTATCAGGTGTGCTGGTTTTTTCATAATAAAAAAATAATTAGCCTATAGCAACCCAATGCAGGGCAAAGGCCTTCTTCCCTCCTTGTCTCTGTCTCGAGCAATCTGAGAACATAATCTCACTTTTTTCTTCTCACGTTCTCTTTTTTTCCTCAGACTTTTGACTCATCCCGAAAAAACAACATTGGAATTGGAAATGGGTTCATAATTCAATAGTAAACCCCCTCCACGCTATATTGTGAAATATTCTTAAAAAAACAGATCCAAAAATACAAAGCAATTACAACTCTCTCACACAGATATAAAGTTTAAATGAGAATGAACGTTCGATGGTAACAGAAATAATACTGCTTTTCGTACTTATCTTTACTATGTAAGCACTATTATCTATGATTCTGATATCCAAACAAATAGTCCGATACAGCAATTTATTGTTAGTACAATTCAATATCGTATTGCCATTCCTCCTGATATATGTAGTTCGTACCCTTACGAGGCTCGAGGGAAGAGGGGATATTAATGGACCTACAGATATAACTGTGATTTACTTGCTTACAAGTTAGATTGTAGGGTAAAGACATCACAGATGTGTAGGAACACATCGCAGGCGCATTTGTGAATTATTTAGCGGTTGGTGTTGCCAACTAAAAAAGAGAATAGAGAATTTAAAAAAGACCTAGAATAAAAATTTTAAAAAAAGTTTGTAGATTTTAACTATGTGTTGCAGGGAGATGTAATTATTGTTAGAGCTGCGAAATCCTTACAGAAAATCCGTAGAAATAAGTAACGTTACGTAGAGGCATAACTGGCATCGAAGAAGTTGTTTCAATCACTAATGCCCAGTTTTGGCCTACTAGATAAAATAAAAAATTAAACAGAATTTGTATTAAATTATCTGTTAGATAAGATAACAGAAACTAACCAATAACGTGTGAAACAGGACCTAAATAAAGCAAATAAAACATGTTTCTGCCTACAAGTACAGGTGCAAATACAACACATAGGCAATATTAAAAATAAAAACCAACAAAAACTAAAAAAATAATTAATGACTTAAAAGTATACAAGTAAAATAAAGGTCTAAATAAAAATGCGCCGCAGCTGTGGAGAAAATGGCTGATACTCAGAATTTTTTGGCTAAAGAAAGTCAAACAATGCCGACAGAGCTAATTTCTACCGGGCCAAGGAATGTGGTGGTGGCTCATTGTTAATGGACCTGCTTTGCAAGCACGTAGCACTTGTATTCCAATGTGACTTGTAATGTATATGGCATTGAAAAAGTCTTTCTTATGTAGTTCTAAGTTTTTCGTATGTACTTTCTTAGTTAATCTAAGACATCAATGACTAACAGAAAAAGAAAACATCGTGAGAAAACCTGAACTTTAATAATCTAAAATCGCCAACACGCAGTGAGGTAACATGGTGATTAATGCTCAATCGTACTCTGTATTAGAAGAAGCCATTTCCATGCAGTTGTCAATCACAGACTGATTTATTATTATAGTATTGTACAATTCGCGTGTGGTTTCCGGCCCAAGAACAGAACCACCCCTGCTCTTCGCGGGTGTCGTAAGAAACGACAAAGAGAAAGATCTGGAGAATGGGCAGCAGCATTCTTCTGTGTAACAGCAATCATCTGCTACTGCGACCGCCAACCCGCTTGCCCAGCGTGGCGATTACAGCCAAATATCTTCAATGAGCGGTAAAATTGGTGCGCATTGAGAGAGGCTTATGTTTAGCTGTGGACTAATACAGGCTGATGATGTACAATAACCACATTTTTATTAACATTATTAATGCATTTTAGCACAAATAAAAAATCAACACTAAGGTAAACGTACAGGCAAAATATAACTCTTGTAGATAGACTAAACAAATATCTAACTGAAACTAACAAAATTTATCAGCAAGACTGTTTGTTCAGAGACAAAATACAATAAGAACTGTCCCTACATGACAGGATTTATAGAACCTAACATTTTTATACACGTGTTATTGTTATGTGACTTCCACGGCGACCCCTCATTTCTCTTGTGGACCTGTATTTACTTTTGCCGTGTTTGTTAAGAGAGTGACTTATTACGTACAATTTCAAATCTGTTCTAGACACAATCTTTGTGGTAATTTTTTATTGAGGTCGTATTTTATTTAAGGTATTTTTTTTGCAGGTTATTTTTTGTTTGCCCTGTACGTTTGTATCTTTTTTTCTTTATTGTATGATTGATGAAAAACCTACTCAGGGACAAAGTTTAATCCGCTCTTTTTTCTATCTTTAACATGTAGTTGATGTATAACCACCTAGTGTTAGAGCTTAAACCTCTAACAAGGCATTACACACCATTGAAAAATCTCTCAGGTGTGCTAATTTCTTCACCATGTTTTCCTTCACCGTTTCAAGAGAATTCAAGAGAAAATCCGAAAAGTCAGAGGTGTGTGCCTAATTTTCTTACATCTTTGACTTAGTAGTACAACGGTCATACCACTAGGCTATCACTGATTGATGACCGCCTGTAGAACTTAGTTATAGCTTTCATCATCGTCTACCAGTCTACCTATAGCAGTCCACTACTGGACGTAGGTCACGCCATTGAGCACGATTTTTGGCTATTCTCATCCAGTTCGTGCCAGCAACCTTGCGAAGATCGTCACTCCATCTAGCCTGAGGCTACACACCGCTGCTGTTATATCTTGGCACTTAGCGTGAGGCTGTTATAGCTTTACACACCGTAAAAACATTTCTCAGATGTACGTGATTCCTAACTCAGATTCCTATCAACATTTTATGCAAAAAAGAAGTGATTGACAATACATAACGAAATGATTCCGAAAGGTCATTGGTGGTTGCTGGTGTTCGATCTTGACTTTTGACTTAGTTGCCCAACAGGTATACAGCTTTACAGCTATTTAAAGTTTTGTGATATTGCAGCGTTTCTATGTCGTTTGTAGTCCGGTAAAGCTGCGTCCATTTAAAACGGGTCGGGCTTCAGCAGTGCGGCCAGCATTTATTTTACGGCATCCATTGTACCTACCTACAATCGGGCCGCATAGGTTGAATTATGTCGACAGACGACTGACGCTGTGCTGACAACTTTATATAAAATAGTTTATAGTTCTTTTAACAATATTTTACAGTTTATTTGGTAATTTAAAATATGAATCATCATCATCATTAGCCAGCCAACTTACACCTGCCGCCGTAGGCTGGCTGAAAAACTTGGATATAGAGATCTGATCCACGCAGGATGAATGCCATACGCAATGATGAAAATATGAATAAACAATCTATATCTAACTAGTTCGTTAGTCTCGCTAAAACTCGAGAACAGCTAGACCGATTTGGATAATTTTGGTTTTGAAATATGTGTGAAAGACCAGGGAAGGTTTAGAGGTGAAAATAGGGGTAGAGTAGGGTAGGGGTAGAGTAGGGTAGGGTAGAGTAGGGTAAGGGTAGAGTAGGGTAGGGGTAGAGTAGGGTAAGGGTAGAATAGGGTAGGGGTAGAGTAGGGTAAGGGTAGAGTAGGGTAGGGGTAGAATAGGGTAGGTCTAGAGTAGGGTAGGGGTAGAGTGGGGTAGAGGTAGAATAATTACGCGTACAAAGTCGCGCGGGGCAGCAATTAATATCTAAATAAAACTATATAGGTATACAAATCTAACTACCATCAATGTACACAATACACATCCTTACAAACTTTTAAATTTATCATATTAGTAGAATCAAAAACGGGACGGTAATTTACGCAACCTTTGAGCATAACCTCGGTCTAATCCTAGTTATCCGGTAGTATTAGCGGTACCTATACCTAGTTTTAATCCAAATTTCAACCGAATATTCATGCTTGAAATTGATCCTTTTAAACAAACCGTACTATTTTAATACGATTTTATTCGGACGACCTGTCTATACGGCCTGGCCACGAACTCGCCGCTCGCAGCGGCGGCTTAGCGCGGCGGCGCGGCGAGCGGTAAGAACAAATGTACTAAAATGTTCAACGACGCCACGACTCGCCGCTCTCAGCGGCGGCGGCGGCGGTTTCTCCATTCTCCATACTTAAAATGATTTGTATTGATTTCGTGCACTCCATCCGTCGAATTTAAAATATCATTAGAAAATAATTATATGCCTAAATACGTCTAAATACATCTAAATACGTGGTATGGCAATCGCGCCGCTCGCAGACCTAGCCCGTCGCCGCCGCCTTAGACCGAAGTCGTGGCCACTAGGTTACAGAGAATTTGTTTTGAGTGATTTTCCTTTTAGTGTAGAATGTAGCGGTCACCCGCATTCCGTCCCCGTAAAATTAAATTATACCGTATATCCGTGGAATTGTCGGAATATTGTCACCATTTCGTGATTGTATACTTCAACGCCTCCTATTGTGTAGGTGGGTGAGTATTGTGTAGGTATGATACTGGTTGGACCTCTCAGTCTCAACTATCACAAGGACGTCGGCGACGCGTAACAATTTATTTCCTTTTGTCTCATTTTTTTCGATTTTTGTTAGAAGTTCTAAATTTGAAATTGTAAGTTGATAATATAATTAAACAACTTTTTAACGGATATAATTCGCGTTTTTCAGTTTGTTCAGACGCTTGTCAACCTCAGTCTGCCTACGACCACGAGTGCTGCAAAGCACTCGAAACGTCAGGATTGTATTATCAAAATAAAAATGCGAATTATATCCGTTAATAAGTTGTTTCATTTTGTAAGTTGATATTAAAAATACTTTTGAAATAAAGACTATAAATTGGCAAACCCTCTACTACCCTCTACTTATGCGGCTTTACGTGCTTTCCGAGGCACGGAGTAAGTGATAAGATTGATAAATCTATATTAAATGCACGTAACTTACGAAACGTCAGCAGAGCGCGCCTTGGGTTCCAACCGGAGACCTCTGATTTGTCAATTGACGGTCATACCACTAGGCTATCACGAAGGTAAAAGCCGTTGATAAATTTTAAATAAAATAAAATGACTATCTATGTAGCCAGTATTCTACTGTTTGTTAATTTTTTTTTTAAATCTCTCTTCTCTTTTCCTAAAAAGACTGGTCTTTTAGGCTAAATATTTCTTTGTGTAAGAGCCGATTTCACCACTAAACGCGATCAATCAAGTAAAACTCGGTTAAAGCGTTTAACTGAGTTCTGAACTGCAATTTGTGTAGGGCTGAACTTAGTTTTATTAAACTCGGTTATTAAAGTGAATGGTAAAATTGGGCCAAAGAATAATACGATATTATTTCTGTTGGGTTGTCTCTACGACAAGCACTTCACTAAAAATCGATAAATTCTTGAATTGGAAAAGTCGGTTCATTAGTTTAAACCCTTCAGAGGATTTCTACATAGTTAATGTATATATAAAAAACATACTACAGCATATTCAATGTCATATCATGGACTTAATCTTCAATTTTTTTTGCCATCAAATTGTAAATGTCCTCCTGACCAAATTCCGGCCACAGTGGCCAATCTTTACGGAGATTAGCCAATTACGCAGGAGATTTTATAGTGCACATGTGGTACGCAAATACAGGTGCACTTTCTATTCCCTCACTCTCATAATCTGATCACTCAATCTGACACGACTGGAGAGAGATCAGGCACAGCACCAACGGCTTTACGTGCTGTCTGAGGCACGGAGTAAATGATAATTAATTTATAATACGCGCCTTGGGTTCGAACCTGAGACCTCTGACTTGCCAGTCAACGGTCTCCACCACTAGGCAACCACGACTCAAATCAATCAATCTGAGGACCAACTCGAATACTTAAGTATACAATTTGATCACTCAACGCGCGTAACGGTCATATTTTAAATCCAGAATTGGCAACAACTGTAAAAAATCACAGTTTAAAAAAAGGAGAATATTTAAAGCCTTTGCTAACCTACTTTTGTTTGCCAGAGAAAAAACGTGTATAGCATAAAATTTTACAAGTTGCACTTAGTGTTTAAATTGGGTCATTTGTTAAGTATACTTAAATTTGGCTCAAAGCCATATTCAATTTTGTACCTTAACATAACGAACAAAAAAAAACAACTAGTTAGCTCGATAGTAAATTATAGCAATACTTAATTTATATGATTTCATTGGTGACTCTTAGGGAAGTTGCGCACGTCAGATTTTTTGCAGGCCGGATAGTCGGACCGACTCGAGAGCGATTGGTGTTGTCCATGGGCATGGTTGTTAGTTTGTCTAGGAATATCAAGAGCTCTTGACAGAGATATATAGATATTATATGGAGACAGACAGAGACATAGATAGACAGATAGAGATATATGATAGAGAGAGGTATCTCTCGGTCTCGGTGATAAGTCGCATAATATCTATTCCAACATTTTATTTCCTACTGACTATCGGATAGGAAAAGTCTTGTCCAAAACTCTTGACATCTGACATAATACAAAGCAATGATATTCTGTTCTGTTTTCGATGGCTCTTTCCGACAGCCGACGTCGAATCGAAGGAGTGCTAAAACGCCTTTAGCGCTGACTATAAACAAGATAGTTTCAACGCCATCTTGTCGACGTGCAATTTGCTATTTTTTTAAGCACTTTGACTTTAAACTTCCATTTATAACTACAGCACGTGTCAGACACGAGACGGCGCAAATGTGTTGTGAACGATTTTTAGTTGAGATTGAGAAGTCGAACGGGGAAGTTTTTTTTTGGAGAAGAATATAATCGATTGAAACTGTATTCTCCATTCCAAGCAGCGACCTTTCAAGTGCTATAAGTTTATGAGAAGTTTATGGTTTCTTGTCCTCACTTAAGTTTCAGTGAGTAATCATTGCTCAATACTAATTATGTTTCTATATATTGTAAAGGTATTATAGCTACCAGGTTAAAAAATTTAAAAAAATGGGGCACCCAAACCGTGTAAAGATATTTATTTATGAAGGAACTTCAATAAAGAATACACCATACATTTTTCTAACAAAATAACAATTATACTCGTATGTTTACAAATATGGTCCCTGTGTTTCTTCAATTATTAGAAGACCACAGGCAAAGATGCTCAATATTTGTCATAAATTCATAAAAAAGACACAATTGATTGAACTTTTATATCGTAAGAGTAGTTACTAATACATACCTATATGTAATGAAATATTTTACAAACATCGAAACTCGAACAGATAATACGAATGTCTGCTATGGTAATTATCCACGGCTAAAAACTCTTGGGCCTTGGACCAGAAGCAGCTTGGTGATTAATGCTACCTTATATGGCCTTTGTCACTTATTAGTTGACGAACACGCAGAGAGAAATACGTTGGTCCTACTCTTCCTTGATAAATAAACGTAACACAAAATAAAACATGACTGAGACAAAACACATCCATAAATAATTTAGTTTTCTTCAACTAAGTCATGACATTCTTCAATTTTAGAACACATGCCCAAGCTTACGTAACGAAGAGGTGTAACAAAAATGTCATCCTTTTACACGTACCGAAAAACTTTAGCAATTCTTCCTTCTACTTTTAGAATACTAAAAACTTTGGCTTTAGTTTTTTTCTTAAGACGAAGCATTTCGTTTCGATTTGGGTACGAATACACTATAATTTTAGGGCCTTAGTTAAAAATGAATAGGCACTTTAAAAGGTGTGATTCAACATAGACCACATCGCTTAAAATCAGATTTCCTTAAAATATAGAAAAAAAAACAATTGACGGATCAATTTTTTTAAATGTATTTCGTTATCTGTCTGTACATTGATATCGCAAATGGTGTTGACAGTGAATATAAACTGTAATTGCATAATATCAATAAAATGAAATCGGTTCGAATCTGCAGTGCGATTGCGTGGAGTATCAATTTTTTCTCGATTTGTGAGGACTTTGCACGGCTTTGGGAAAAAATAAATGGTTCACGCTTAGATTATTACAACTTTTTGTTTACTTGCTGATCAATGCGACTTATGCCGTATCTGCATTACGTAGACATGCTAATCATCAACTGTTGACTGTACCTACTTAATGTTATACTTAAAGCAAGAACACTTGTTAATCTGCTATCTTGCTCACACGATATGCTTGCACATTGAAGATATCGTGTGTGTCATTATCTTCTAATTTCTTTCAAAATGGTTGTCTGGAAGAAATTGCTTTTAGCGATAAGACCGCCAATTGTACATTTTTGACTATAATGTAATACTTTTTTGTTGTTTCTTTGGTGTGCAATAAAGCATATTCTATCTATCTATCTATCTATATAATATCAATTAATGTAGATATGAAAAATTGCAACAAACCAAGTTAAGATTATAACAGATAAGATTAGAATTAGAAAGTTTCAGCAAAAATTCAGCTTTTTCATGTTTTATCAAAGAACGGTTTTAGCCAACCAAGCTTTTATTGGAAAATAAAAACTAAACGTATACGTAAAAATGTTTGTCTGTGCTATTGACCGTTTAATTATTTATTTAAATGAAAGTTTGCAGCTTAGACCAAAAACACTTACACTTCAGAGATAAAATATTAAAATTACTAAATACAATTATCTAAAAGTTAATAAACAGAACAGTTCTATCGGATATCTACTGATAAAAATCAACTTTAGGCTAATAATTTAGTATTTATCTATTACTTAAAAACATAATTATGTATTAATTTTGTTATTTGGTTACACCGGTCATGAAAAATGTCAACCTCTTTATGCTGAGTGAGCAGGATGATCGCTCTGGCTGTGGGGGCTGAGGCGGTTGAAGAGTTCCTTTATTATAAAAATATTTATAATAATATTTGATAATTATAATATTTGATTTGGCGTAAGCCGGCATCATCGCCTTGTACACGCACGTATTACATGACGTTCATGACAAGAATATGACTTGTAAAAATACCCCAGTCATTTGGTACGGAAAAAGGGGGTTACCTGGAAAGTTTTAAGGGAGTTTTGAAAATTGGTATCTTTATAGATTTTGGTGTGCTCTTTCCGAATTTCGACTTTGCCACCTCGTAACTTTTGCGCATACGCCGCCATCTTGGAAAAATGGCGCCAAATTGCAGTTTTTCGACAATATCTCATTTCCTACTCATTTAACGACAAAAACACTTTATGTACTAAAATCTATAATGATACCAATTTTCAAAACTCCCTTAAAACTTTCCAGGTAAATTACCAAATGACTGGACTAAAATACTGTGTGAAAAATTGGTACGGTAAAATTTTGGTAGCAAAAAGAGCGAAGCCATAACTGACCTCTTATTTTCCCTCGGTTTATCTCCTTTTATTTTGTGACTATGGTTTTTATGTCAGTCTAATAAAATGTGATTTCTTTTTTTCCGACATCTCTGTAAAAAGTTTAGGTGTTTTAAAAGTATAAAAGTTTGGAATTGGATACAAGTGTGTACACCTCCTTAAAAGCTCAACGTAATATATTCTATGAAGGTAGGAAAGGACAGTTCGTATTGTTCGAAAAGTTTTAGAAACGAACAAAGTTGAGGATATTGGGTTGAGATACATTTGAATGCCCAATGGGACAATTTTATCCATTTTTAGAAAAAAATAAATATTTTGTGTGTGACCAATATGGACCGTGAAAAATACCCTGTCCGATCCGTGAAGGTTTTGTTAGGTAGGCACATTAGACTTTTTATTCCGCATTTCAATGATTGTGCTATTAGTCTATTAGCCATTCATTATGAATAAAAAATATTTTGCTAATGGATATTATGTTGTGCTTTTGTAATGTGCACAAGTTTAATGTACTCAGGATTTGCATATTATATTTTTTATTTAAACATTAAATGGTATCGAAATAATGTTAATATTAATTTTACTTGTTACACAAATCCATCAAGTATTTTCGTGCTCAGCAGCTCTTTTTTTAAGCAAGCTTTTTGTGCTTCTATTTTGTGAGCTCGGTTCTAAAAAGGACTCGAGAGCTTTTAATTAAGGGCTCGAGTCTTTTAGACCACACTACTCAACACTTTAAACAAACAATACGTGCAAACTATAAAAATATTTTACAATATTAACGATAATAATTATGTTATTTTATAAAATATTTTACTGGCTTTAATTATGTTATTTCTTTTTTATATGTTGTAGATTATTTTAAAAAGTTGCACCGATATTTTTTTACGTATTTTCGCAAAGAAAACCAAAAATTGTAAGAGTGACTCTACTTGCCTAGCTACGTAATGTCATCGTTTTAGACTAGATAATAACATACGACATTTGACATAACCAACAGTACGAATATTTTGGTCCTTTCATCCGAGAACGACCCCTGTATAAATATAAATAAGACTGATTATCGTCACATGACCACCCACATTCGACTGCGGACAAGGAAAAAAATAAAAAAAATACTTTTTATAACTCAAATTTCGTAAATAAGCTTTTTAAAATTCAAAAAAGGAACATTCACACGATGTTGGCGTAATGCCGCATTGCGTACGAAGCCACCGTTTACTTGGAAAACCCGCCAAAATATATTATTCGTTATCTATCCCTCGGGTGCGGTCCATTTACTCTCGTGAACATGAAACACTATTGGTCCGCATATTATTATATTTAACACGTGGACCCTGCCTCTGATTCTTATTAACAGAACTATTTTAGTTCCGTAACTCGCCGCTGATTTATTAATGGAGCTAGTTGTAAAGGTAAGTTAGCTAGGTATTATAATTTGTAGGTCAGGTAGGTAAGGAGCCAAGAATTGTGAATGGTGTCCATTATAAATAAAATAAAATTAATAGAACGTGTTTTATACCATATTTACCATATTTTGGCCTCACACATCCACATTTTTTTTGTTTGTTTGTTTTTTTTTTGTTATCTTTTGTGAGGTTGCAAAATAAAACTTTATTCTTTCTTTCTTTTTTTATGAAAAATTATAAATATAACTGATAAAATGTTGGTGTGAAATATCTCCATCTACCCCTCAAGAAAAATACAGTAGGTAATGTACTATATACATCAGATTAATACATAGGCAACAACACACACACATTAACTAATATACGACGCGGGTGAAGCCGCGGGTGGAAGCTTGTATTAAGCAGTTATTTAATATAACAATATTAAAATAATAACGATAAATAAAACAAATAGATATAAAACCTGACTTCAGATTAAATTATATCTACTCCATTCAGATTTTACCAGTTTAAAAAAATATAACCCTCTTTCTGGCGTAGTCGGGTAAAAAAAACCGCATCAAATCGGACTATTCAGCCACAGACAGACAGACAAAGCCTTATAACTGCACAATAAAAATTTAAAACGAAATTATTGCAAAAAATTTAAAAAAATATTTCACTAATAAAAATAAAATAAACTAATTAAAAAAATGAAACAAATTTCTATCATTCTGTGAAGCATCAAAGTAGTATACAAGTGATTACAAAAAGGCTTTAGAATCCTCGAGTTCTTTATATAAAAGTTTTTGATTATTTTATTCGTAAATCTGAAAATTCAATTAAAATTTCTCAGAAAATCAAACGTTATTGACTCAGGCCAGACGGCTTAAAAAAACTATCGGCTATTTGTCTTTGGAATCGAAAATTGAGGCCGATATTTTCTGAGTATTTCTTATTCAATTTAGTAAGATATTTTGAATCAATTTATAATAATATTGTCTTTTTTCGCGTGTTCTAACATCTATCTATGTGTATAATAATATAAGTAAAAAGGGGTAGGTGTAGAGTAGGGTTGAAGTAGAATTAGGAGTAGCTAAGGGTAGGGTAGGTGTAGAGTAGAGTAGGGTAGGTAGAGAGTAGGGTAGGGTACGATAGGGTAGGGTAGGATAGGATATGGTAGGGTACGCAAGGCGAGGCAAAGCAAGGGGAGGTGATAATCACGCGTATAAAGTCGCGCCGGACAGCTAATACATAATAAATAAAAGACTCGCGATAGTAATCGAAAAAAGTTATTTTATTATATTTCAATTTATAATGTAATTTTCGTAGAATTTGGAAATACATAGTTTCTTCTACATTAGGGACCATCCATTACAAAGAAATTTCTATATCTTTCAATATTAGCTAGCTATGAAATAATTTATTTTTCTTGAATACAATAAAAGGAACTTACGAAATATTTAAGGCAATTACGAAATATTTGTGTTTCTTTTTAAGTGGTCAAACGAACAGGTGGGGTCACCTGATCTTAAGTGATCACCGCCGCCAAAAACATAAACATTTAGGAAAACATCGAGAGGAAACCGGCACATCTGACCTAATTATATTAGCTATGTTGAATACATTATTTTTTTCACACATGAACATGATCCAACTTTGTAAGAAGTTTTATCCAAATCCGTTCAACGGTTTTCGCGTTATGTTGGATTAATGAGCTGGTTCCACTCTAGCTGTGTCTTCCCACGATTCAATGAACTGAATGACAGATCGGATGTCAATTGACGTATGCAAGCCTCCATCTATCACCATGCTAGACAGTTTGAAAGTGATTGAGAGCTAATAAGAGTCAAGTGTGGAGCATATGAGAAACTATGATTGATCTGATAATTAGCGTGAAGCTGTTTGGTTTGTTTCTTTTATTTAAGCATTTTTTGACGTATAAAAGCACTTCTTCTTCTTCTTATCTTATGGTTGATGAACAACCTGGTTTCAGAGTTTAAACCGCACGTAGGCCTCTGACATGCCTTTACACACCATCGAAAAATCTCAGGTGTGCTGGTTTCATCACGGTGAAGGAAAACCCTTCACCGTTTTAGCAACTGATAATTAATTTATAATACGCACATAACTTACAAAAAGTCAGAGGAGCGCGCCTTGGGATCGAACTCGAGACCTCTGATTTGTCATTCGACGGTCATACCACTAGGCTATCAGTGATACAATAAAAAAAAACAATAAAATAAAAGCACTAGAAAGCTAATAATATGACAAACGTTTTAGAGACAACATAACAAGATGACCAGTCTATTCTGTTATCGGAAACAGTTCTAACTTCGATGTTGTTATTAAAGCGCCTCTTCGCACTAATCTGCTATCTCGCTCGCACATTGAAGATATAAAATCAATGACCATAGTTATGAAAAATCGAACTAAACCATTTGAAGGAGAACAACATTACAAAGATTCAAGCAAAAATTTCAACTTGATCGAATCATGTTTTCAAATAATAAATTGCTTTAAATGAATTATTTTATGCCATTATTTTTTATGTAGGTATGTATCTTTTTAATGTTGTTTTCCTTCAAATGGTTTAGTTCGATTTTTCATAACTATATTCATTGATTCTATATCTTCAATCAACTTCAATGTGCGAGCAAAATAGCAGATTCCGAGGAACGCAACCCAAGACCATGTACTTAGTATGCACGTAGTTACACTGTAGTTACGAGACAATACGTGTGGTTTAACTCACGTCTATTATTTCCGGAAAGGTCTAACTAGTTTCAAACTTAACCAGGGTGTTTAATCATGGCCCGTTCACAGCAACGTCCCGGTTTAATATACAAATAAAAACAAATTCTCCGAAACCCACACAACATTATGTGCCTACTAAAGAATTAATCTAAATTAAAACAAAAATTACAACCGTCAGATTAACTTTATGGACAACACCTCATGTCTTTTCAGAAGGACCAATAAACTGAACATAAAGACCACAATTATTTTCACCCCAAATAAAAGCAGCAATGATCCCCTCCCTAAAAACCTACTTTATCGTGTCCTTTCTAGTAATTACTTACATTCGTCACTGAATTGTTCTAATAAGTAGTGATGCGCAAACTTATCTTTTTAGGAATCACGGATATATACATCTTTTGCTTCCGAAGATTTATATCACTTTTTTAAATCTTTAACTCCCAAGTAAATCTTTTGGATGTATGATAGAATTTGAACCTTACTCCAATACAGCTATGCTTCAAATTTTATTGTACATTCATTAGATTGAATTGGGATCTAACATCACCGCCTCACTCTTTAAGTCGAATGCTTCAAATCTGCAGATTGATTTCGAGGAACAAAGATTTAAAGATTGATTCACTCTTTTTGAAAGATATACCTATATCTTTTTTATGATCACTCCGGAGTTGCACATCTCTACTAATAAGTTGCCCTAAGCCAACAAACTGTACGCTACCCCAGTAAAGTTCTACACAATTAACTCCCGTCCGCTTTGTTTTTGATTAAGTATCTGCGTAGAATTGTGTAGGAGCTCCGTACTCCGTAGGCTTTTCAGATTAAACCGGCGATGGCATTGCTTGGGCTTGGGACTTGTTTAATGCAATGTTAGGTTAGACGCAGAATTTACAAATATACCTAGACTATTTGTGTTTTTCCCTTTTAGTGTATGGTTGATGAACAATCTGGTGTCAGAGTTTAAACCGTCATAATAGCCTAGTAGTATGACTGATGACTGGCAAGTCAGTGGTCTCAGTTCGATCCCAAGGCGCCATCTCTGACTTTTCGTAAGTTATGTGCGTTTTATAAATTAATTTTTACTTGTTCTATGCCTCGGAAAACATGTAAAGCCGTTGGTCCTACGCATGATCTCTTTCCAGTCGTGTCGGATTGCCGTCCTATCGGACTATGAGAATGAAGGAATAGAGAGTGCACCTGTGTTTACGCACAAACTTGTGCGCTATAATATCTCCTGCGATGTTAATCTCCGTTGAGATTGGCTGCTGCGATCCAAATTCGGTATTAAATAATATTGTATTTTCTTTTTATTTATATCTTTCGTCATGCTATTTGTTGTACCAAAAGACCAAGAAAATCTTCAACGTACATTATTATCGTTTCAACAGAATAAAGAGCTGTTTCTTTTCGTTTTACACGAGAAATGTTCCCGTTCAATACAATTTATAACTCGCGTACAATGTATTATAAGGAGGATGCTATGTTATCAACTTTTATTATCAAATTGTATCACGAAATTCATTTTTAATGTTACGTTTCTTCAGTAAAGAGGATAATGTTGTTCAGACATCAAAATTATCTCTTTTTTTTCAATTTTTAAAAAGGTTGTTTTTTTGATCACAAACCTTTTTGTGGAACACAGTTGCTTTAATGAAATAGCAATAGAAAAATATTTATTCGAAATGTGACAGTGTCAGTAGAAAACAAAAATTAATAAACAAAATATCTACCTACTACAAAAAAACGATAAAAAAAATAATATGCCCAGAAAACATGCCCTTATCGAAAGGGTCACCAACTCAGCATTTGCGGGATGTTGATTTTGTTATTTAATGAGGCCTATTAACTAAAAAAAAAACTATCACAATTTTAACCTGGACATCGGACTCCTAAACAAACATTTAAGAAAATATACATTTTGATTATTTTATGAGAAATTTGAAAAAACAACTGTTACGGATGGCATTCGAACCCACGATTAAGTGCCACTATCATGTGCTATAACATGTAAAAAATCTCAAAAAATATTTAAAAAAAACATTAATTTTAGAAGTATTTATGCATACTATGCGTACACTAAAAGTTCGAAATTTTGTTTAGAAAAAAATTAAATTGTTTTTTTAATACATATATTGTAACAAATTTATTCTAGTTTACTACTTACCCTGAAAATAATTACAAAAATAAAATAATATTTACTATAACTCAAATTGACTTCACTCATTTCACCAAAAATATCTTTGCAGCTACGCCATACGCTCAAACCACAAGGCGAATCTCCCATGCAAATTGCTATGAATAAACAAATCGCCATTTTGCGCCACCGTACTAATTGACGTAATTTGGAAGCTGGTCCCACTTGGTCCCAGTATCAGGGCCCGTGTAATATGGTGCGAATGTAGGTACTAATTTATAAATGTCAAATTGTGTAAGTCGGCTTTTCTGAGGCACGGAGTACGCACTTATGATAAGTCAGAGGTGCCTTGGGTTCGAACCTAAAACCTCTGACTTGCCAGTCAACGGTATTACCACTAGGCTATCACGACTATTACATAACTTCTGAAAAGTCTGATTAGCGTGCCTTGGTTTCGAACTTGAAACCTCTGACTAGCCAGTCAACAGTTATACCAGTAGGCTATCAAGGCTCTATGTGCCAAACTTCCGAAAAGTCTAATATGCGTGCCTGGGATTCGAACCTGAGACCACTGACTAGCCAGTCAACGGTATTACCACTACTCTATCACGACTAACATAACTTCTGAAAAGTCTGATTAGCGTGCCTTGTTTTCGAACCTGAGACCTCTGACTTGGCAGTCTACGATATTACCACTACTCTATCACGACTATTACATAACTTCTGAAAAGTCTGATTAGCGTGCCTTGGGTTCGAACCTGAGACCTCTAACTTGCCAGTCTAACGGTATTACCACTGCCTATAAAAGAAAAGAAAAAAAGAAACAATCGACTTCACATTACATTTAAACAGTATGTTTAAATATCCGGTATAGCGGACAAAATGGCGGGCCGCGGCGCGTCGAGGATGTTCCCCCACCACGTCTCGCCGAGCCTCCGATCATAGACGCGTAGACAATATCTTATTTTTTTAAATTTATAGAATTAATAAAACATACAATATACATATTATTATAATATATAAACCCCACAAAACCGCTTATCGGTTTGACTGTGGGAGACCGCCAGGTAAATCTTCTAGTTTAGACTTAATAAGTTTTTAAAACTTACTTAAACAAAGACAAACTTAACAATTATTAAATAATTATTATAAACATTAACAACAAAGGTTTAACAGGTGTTGTTTTAATTTCTTTTTAAAACTTTGTTTTCTAGGTTCACGCCTAATGCCCTCCGGTAGAGTATTTAATATCTATCATCTATACCACTAGTTGTAAATATTCTTAGTGTCCATGTTCACAATTAGTCTACATAATAGGTAACTCCACCCATCTCAATTGAATGTCAACACACTGTCTGTCCTAATCCATCCATCTTTTCTTTTTCTCCATCTATTTGACTTCAAATACAGGATGCCCCAAAATTTTGTGAACAAAATTATAAGGAAATAGGTAGCTCTACCTATTCTCTTAGATATAGGTACCTATTAGACACATACATTTTGAAAAAAAATGCAGTTCTTATCATCTGATAGCTTTTAAATAGGGAAGATGCACTATTTTTATTTTTGTTTTCATTTTAAAGAACTCCATGTAGAATAGACCACAAATATATTTAAAAAATTAAAACATTGCAATTTATCCGAAAAAATGCTGTTTTAAATTGACAGTTTGACAGTTCGCGGGAAAACGGACTTATGGTGCTGATGACGTCACTCTTGTCTTTTACTGGTTCGCCGTTGGCTTTCATACTGTTGCATATTTATTTAAATCGAATAAAAAATAGTATTTACAAAGCATAGAATTTTATTTTATAAATTTACAAAAAAGAATAACTTAAATATTATATAATTATTACATTTTAATTTTGGAAATACAGCATCTATCCAGAATTTCTATGCAGCATTCATAACAGATAAAATGCTTTTATCGTATATACAAATATACTTCTTTTAATTTTTCAAAGTTTGTGTGTGCTATACAGAAAAGTGATATTTTCCTTATGCTGAAAAACATTTGAAGTTGTACTTGTGCCCAATATTTTGGTGTTATTTTATTGTCTTTCACATAGGAAAGTATGGTAGGCTGGTAGGTAGCTTCTGTTAAGGATATTTCACCTCTACTGTGTAATTTTCAGCCGTCAGGTGTTGCACCAAAAAAGGACACTCGGCATTACGAAGAAATCCAGCTTCTTCAATTTTAATCTAAAATGCTGATTAAAATAATATAAACAATATTTATTACTACAAAGGCCTGGAACTAAACATACCTAACTAATTATTTTATTCAAAATATTTAAACTAGAGAAAAACTAATGATGTTTTGTCAATACTAACTCTAGGTAAACACCTGGAGTCTGCTTTGATAAACCCAACTCCCATTTTTATTAAAAAAACGCAATTAATATTCCCATAAAATAATATTCACCTTTACAACCATAACCTCAAATAAGTTGTCAAAACAAGTGTGACGTCACGAAAAGCTAATTCGTGTTTTAAAATACGTATTGTTTCAAGTCATTTTTAAATCGTAATTATTGTAAAAAAACAACAATATGTAAAATAAAAACGTTGCAGTGGCCTTTCTTCTATATTTTTTTAACGTTTTAATCATACAAATTCCATAAATATTACATCTGCATCTTCCCTATTGAAATTATTGCTTTTTTGTAGGTAAAAAGTAAAGGTTTTTTTTATGTTAATGCTATTATTTTATTTATTTACATTTCATATACAACTGGTACAAATAAAAGGTTCTACCACTCAACCTTTGAGTTCGTAGTAAAACCTTCGAAAGATACCTACTTAAATATTATACAGATATTAAATTTATCTTTAAATACACAAAAACTATGAAGTGTATAATTAAGATCCGCGACGCCGCCGCGTAACTACACTCGCTCTTGAAAACGGACTCCTTTTGAGTTCAAAACTCCGTGAGTAAAGCCGTAATAATATTTATAGTATGACTCACGAAAGTTATTTTATTCCATTTTATCGCGTAACTACACTCGCTCTTGAAAACGGACTCCTTTTGAGTTCAAAACTCCGTGAGTAAAGCCTATTTATAAGTAATATTTATAGTATGACTCACGAAAGTTATTTTATTTTATAAAAGTGTATAATGTGTTCATAATCATAATAAACCATTAACAGCAATCATTATTTAAAAAATATTAACTAAAAACAGCTTTTTGAATTTTCTACTGATGTTATGCTGAAATTATTTTATTTATTTTGATTAAAAACTCAATCGTTTTTATTCGTAGTGAGAACGTAATAGAATTTTTAAATCCTTTAGGTGCAATTACAAACGTTTACACAAATACCCATATCGGAACAAAACGATGATGTGAGTTTTCGTAAAAAAATATGTTATTCTAAACTAACAATATCTCTAAGTTTGAATCTTTGGAAATTTTCCAGAAAAACACAAAAAAGTTATCTTTTATTTTCGTTCGAAAATCACAGACAATCCATGTCAAGGGAGTTACTATTGAACTACGAACAAAATTCCAATTATATACGAACTCATTACAATGATGTTGGTGAAAAGAGAATAGATGTGCTAAAGCGCGCTAATTAAAGAATTTGCAACTTTCGGTAGTAATAATAGGGTTCAGATTGGATCTGTAGTTTAAAAGTTATCTCCGTTAGATACCTATTGCAACCTCTATAGAATCTTTTTTTCTAGATCACACTTTATACTGAGTTCCCCAACATTTCTTACCTCTTGAATATGTATCTCGTCACCCGTTCCAATGATTCACGGGATATATATCTTCTCGAATCAAGATAACCGAAACAAAATGGCGGCCAACCATCGACTAATCAACCCGATGAACACCCCAATTACCAGCCTACTTGATTGTAACCATTTGTAAGGAATAATAAACATTGTTCCGCTAAATTGCTTTCTTTCATTTTGCGAAATGTTTTCATATTGTTTTGTTATGAGTAGCGTGCGAAAACACATGGTATTCCCCGAGGGTTAGAAAGAGATAGATGTGTTGAAAGGCTTCTATCTTTACTTAATATTATAAATCCGAAAGTTTGTTTGTTGGTTTGTTCTTATACGCAACAATATAGGCACGGGTCGACATGTTTTTTTTGCTTAGAGAGGAATTTCACAGAGCGTTTTCCATACACACAAATTTTAATGTTAAATTAAATTTTACTCAATTAAATCAATGAAATTTTATAAACAAATTTTAGAGACTAATATTCGTGTCTGTGTTGTTTAGATTTCCAAAAAAATTAAATGTATATCAATAGAATTTTGTCAAAAAAATATTACAATAGAAATCTGAATAACGATACCGTTAACTGATATCTTTAATATGGATACGCAACTATACCAAAAATATCCAAAAATGTCCATCTCTAGTGACCTCAATGACCGTACATAAAACAATAGCACGAACGAAAATAGCAGTTATTTCACGTCAATATTCTGTGAGAGCGTAAGGTTACCATAATAGTTGTGCTCCAATCGACATGGGCTTTATTATAATTGATTTATGTAAACAATTATATATGAAATACATTATATGTAAATATTGATACGGCTTTACTCACGTATTGTATTCGGGGAAGGCCCGACTAGTTTCGAACTCAAACGGAGTCGGAGCGGAGCGGGTGTATACGCGGCGGCGTCGCGGACCTCACTTGAGTTCGAAACTAGTCGGGCCTTCCCCGAATACAATACGTGAGTAAAGCCGTATCAATCCTACTACTATTATAAAGGCGAAAGTTTGTAAGTATGGATGTATGGATGTATGGATGTTTGTTACTCTTTCACGTAAAAACTACTGAATGGATTTGAATGAAACTTCACCACAATATAGCTTATACATCAGAATAACACATAGGCTACAATTTATCAACATATCATGCGGGCGAAGCCGCGGGCGGAAGCTAGTATTTATATATTAGTATGTCTCACGAAAGTTATTATTATGAAATACATTTTTAAATATAATTATGTTAACGTGTATAGTAAATAAAAATATGCCAACCGGTATCGGCAACAAGATCAAGCTGCCAGTGGTCAGGGCTCCAGAGATAGGAACATCCTGACTATGCGTGCCGCGTCGGGGTAACTCTGTTCGGGGCCCGGAGCGGCAAAGCTAGATCCCCATTTCTCCTGCCCTGGTCTTCTGGGCCTCCTAGGAGCGGAAGCCCGGGAAGCGAACCTCCCCCTTAGTCCGCTAAAGTAATATAATGTAATATGTATGTAATATGGGCTTACAAAATGCGATACTCCTTTAACGCATTTTGTAAGCCCATATTATTAACAGTATTGTATTCCTTTGAGACTTATATCCATATACAACATTATATTAGATTAAACAACAAAATCCCACTTAGGTCTTTGCCAAACAAAAACTTAGCAAACGAAGTTGGTTCAGTGTATAATATTTTCATCAAAACATGTCGCTGAAAATATCGTGAATATTTCTTAGAGAAATTTGTATTCAACACGAGTGTACTGTTTATCAACCAACATTGCAAGCTGTACGAAATTGCTAGGACATAACTGGTAGTAATTTGTACCAAAACAATACACAATGATTAATGTGTCTTGACAAGCTGAGTATTTAAAAGCTGTAGAGCGCTATGAAGTGGCGGAACTCGGAGGTTTCCGTGCTCTCATTAAAATGTGCTTGATAATTTTTGAAGCAAAATGGGAAATGTTGTTCACTAAATAAGATGAAAAATAATTTTTTTTTCATTACGATTGGTAAAATATATGGCGTTGTGAGTTTTCTTAAGTTTTAATGATGACTTTCAATAAAACATGATTTTTTTTTATGTCGGTCGGGTCGGCCGCAAAAGCGATTGCGAGACGATCTCGATACTTTCATTCATGAAAGACTGCCACGGAAAGAAAACAGTGGAAGGATTTAGGTGGACTTTTGCTTAGCAGTGAGACAATATACTATTAGGTTAAAAAAAATGGAAAATGTTAGATAACCCTATTCATTGTTTTGAGTAAAAATTAAAATTTATATCTTCTTAATTATGTTTAAGTTTAACAAATTTTATAGTTTTAGTCATCATTGAACTCCTCCTAAACGGATGGACTGATGACGACATTTCTTGTGTATGTTTAGTGGTGCTACTATAGCCAACGCTCGGGACGGACAACGTCTACAATATTTAAGTTTATATTTTTATTGCCCTTTGATTTGTGTAGAAGACACCTCATCATCATCATCATCAACCTATCCTGACCTATAGAGACCTATATCCAGCAGTCCACTGCTGGATATAGGTCTCTTCCATATCACACCTCATATCTAGACTTAAATATTATTTTCCAATTACGAAGTAGACAAACAACCTTAGAGTATATAAGAAAAAAATAGAGCAACCCTATAGAAGTATGAACCGTGAGCACGGGTATGAACAACGCGACCGCGACATGATCTCCGTTTGCGATCATACCTCGATCGACTGCGGTTAACTGCTGAGTAAAATTTTGAAAAACGTCTAGAAAACTTAATTTGAAAAAATGTCATTTTAACATTTCTATGGCGAGACTTGCTTTCGCTCCGCACAAGGCAATGTGGTTGACGTTATCACTCTATATTTTCTTGAATACTCTATGTAAACAACACTGTAAATGATCTTATTCATACTCAAACGCAAAGAGACAAGATCTTGTTAGTACTTGTTCCCCGATAACAAAATTGGTTTCGAATATAATTTGGGATTTTGGGCATCGTTTTTGTCCTTCAAGATAGAAACTATGTTCTTGGCTTCTTGCTAAGCCCATGAAAGCCATGTTCGGCTTCAATGGATTTTGTAACGGATTTGAATTCTAAACATAGTTCTAATTGGACGACTTGTTAGTTGGAAGTAAGCGTGACGTCACCGTTTCAAGGGTTAGAATTTACTGGAACGTAATCAGAGTTGAATAGGAGATGCATTTGAATTATTATTTTTAATCAATTTTTTTTTAATGTACAAATAAAGGTCAAGCGCGAGACAAATATGCAGACAGAAACAGAACGTAAAGAAAAAAAAAATTAACTTATTCTTATTTATTCTATTAAATTACATATAACGTAGCCTAAAGTAGCCTTTGCCCTTATCTGAGGCCCCATTCATCTCTATACCTTTCTAGAAAATCGATTAATAAGTTTAGTAGTAAAAAACGTAACAGACCGATAGAAAGAGTTGCTCTCGCATTTATAACATTAGTTAAGATTATGTAGGATATTATGTTTGATTTACAGATATTTTTTCCGTTCTCTATGATAGTGCAAGTGCATTGTGAAATTTATCTGTAACTGTACAGGAGAAACTTCTAATGACCCGGATAACGTTTGTTAAGATACAAAATCAAAGCACCAATAATCTTCTCTAATTTCCTTGCCTAATTCCTCACAAAATATTCATAGAAATAATTATTTAATCACTATGATATTCATGACTTGTAACGTTCTAAATATCAGATAAGTTCTCAAACCGCTGAAGTTAAGCCTACCTCTATACAGCTACGGTAATTTAAGGCGTCTATCTCACTAAACCCCTATCTCGCTCGCACATTGAAGATAGTATTAATATAAATTCCTTCTAAACAAATTTCGGTGACAGCAGTCAATCTCAACGGAGATTAGCCAACTACGCAAGAGATTAAAGTGCACAAGTGTGTGCTCAAACACAGGGTCACTCTCAAATCCCTCACTCTCTTAGTCTGATGGGACGGCAATCCGACACGACCAGAGAGATTAGGCGCAGAGCCAACGAGGCTAAGAGTAAGTGATTATTTATTTATAATACGCACATAACTTACAAAAAGTTAGAGGCCTTGGATTTGAATCTGAGACCTCTGACTTACCAGTCAACGGTCATACCACTATTAGATTTACCTATTACTTAGATTCTTTTGAAATTTGAATACTAGAATTTTTATATTAGAACCCCTCGAATGCTTTTGAAAAATCAGATACATAAAAAAAATTGGTATGGCCAATTATTTCATAAAATTATATTTAAAATATAAATATTTTAAGCCGTTTATTATATTTAAAAGAACAACCATGGAGTTTCTTGCCAGATTCTTCTCCATGAAGGGTAGGCTGCCCTTCAAACTGGCAACTAGAGTCACTCTTACAATAAACAATATTAGAATGATGACTATAGATTCATAAGTGCCTAATGGTCTACACGAACAAAAATATTTTGATTTAGATTTTTGATTCAAAACGGTTCGGTCAAAACCTTTTAAAAAATTACAAGGAAATAAAATGACATCTTTCTCTAATATTAGTAGTACTATCAGTTATTACATCATACCTAATACTGAACGTGAAGGCACTCAATAAACAATATCGAAGCTAAGATAAAACACGCCATCCATTATTCAAGATCCAAGGACCAATCGCGGACTTGCAAAGATCAAAGGACCGGAAACCAAAGACGTGATGTGGAACTTAGCACTTTAATCGCCACAGGGGTCGGTGACCCTAGTTATTTCAATAACGCCATGGGGCCACCGGTGATAAGTGGTACTAACAGTTAATTGAGTGTCGACCATGTGTTTACCGTATTTTAGCGTGTAATACGAGCTGCGCGGCGCCGTCAATATTGCTTTTTATTTGGCCCGCAAAATTCCCTTTTAGTCTTTCAAGGTTATTCTTCAGAAAAATCTTTCTTTATTATGTGATGTCATAGTTTAAACCGCTCGTAAGTCTGCCGTCATAGTAGCTCATTGGTTACGGACCCGCTTTGCAAGTACGTGGGTGTGGGTTCAAACCTGGCATGTACCAATGAGACTTTTTCAATGTCATAATTATGAACTTTCTTAGTTAATCTAAGACACCACTGACTGATGAAGGAAAACCTCGTTAGGAAACCTGGACTTAATAGTCTGAAATCTTCAACCCACTTTGAGCAAGCGTAGTGATTAATGCTCGATCCATCTCTGTATGCGAAGAGGCCTTTGCCCTACAGTGGGACAATTACAGGCTGATTTATTTCTTTTTATTTTAAAATGACTCTGACATTCCACTAGGCTTTTAGTGCGCCGAGCAATAAAGGGCAATAAGTCAATCATTATGAAATATGTTTGTTACAAACTCATTGTAACATCACCTTTTTGGATTACCTTTTTGAATTTAGAATACAAAATAGAAATCCAAAAAGGTGATGTTACAATGAGTTTGTAACATAAAAAAGTAATGACAATACAATAGACTAGTGTTTTTATACGGGTTCACCTGATGGTAATATTGAGTCTTGCAAATAAACGTGGTTACCGTTTCCAGCGCCTTTATTTTATAATAGTTACACGCCGTTAGTAACAATGTTAGTAAAAAACAAAATTTTTGGATCCAACAGAAAAAACATAATTATTTATTTAAATCTTTTGTGCTATGCAAAAAAAATATTTTTCACTAAGAGTAATCATGTTCTTTGTTATATTAAAATTTATGAACAAATTATTTTTTTGAATTGTTGTTCTTTTTATAAATCAAAATGGATATTGTTTTCAAGAGTCATCTCAACCGCGCAGACAACCATTCCTCAAAGACTTCAGGTGCGACTGCGAGTCGGTAGACTGCAAAATATAAAGTTCCAATCCTAAAATGCAAGATGCATGAAAAATTTGTCCTTGCGATTAAAACCGTCCTCCGATCCAAAGCATTCTTTTAAAATCCTTTGAAAACAAAAGAAGGAAAAGTTTCGTTCGCGATTCAAATTTTACAACCGCTCAGGTGCGTTCATTCGGCCATTGTAAAACAAAACACGGTATATGGTCCTCACGTATTCTTGTGTGATTCGCAAACGACAAATCACAGTGGGGTACATTTCATGAATAATTTCGCAGTTACTAAGTTCTGTAATGGGGGAAACAGCAGTTTAAGTTCGCTGTGAGAATGCGAGAGTTTTTTTTTGTTATAAATGGCAAAGGTTTATTGATATAAAATACTTTATGTGCGTTGCGTTTAGGTAGGTTAGCTAGAATTTTCGTGTGACTTCAATCGATTTTTTTTATCCTATGGATGAACAATTCAGAGTTATGATCATCCATTAGCTACTGTCAATACTTTATTGAGAAGATCTCTCAGAATTTCTTTCTTTCTTTGTTTCTTCTTTTTCTTATTTCTTTCTTATACTATTATTTCACAAAGATTCAAACCAGCGATTTTTTATTTGTCAGAACAAAACAATTATTCTCATTGCTACGATGTCTGTTTGCACTGGTGAATGGGTTGGGGTCGTAAAATTTGTTTTCTTTTCCCGAAATATGGTAGATGAAAATATTGAATAAGAAACTCACAAAAACAACTGACTCGGTCGGGATTAGAACCCACGATACTTGGCGTGCCGTGCCATCGCTTAACCAACTAAGCTAAAGAGTCCTACACACTTCATTAAAAAACATTGCACTTATACAAACAAATATACCTCCCACAAACACACGCACATAAATTAATAATAATAATTATATTCCATTGTGTTTCTGACCTCACTTCCACAATGACAGTCGGTTTTACCCGTCACAAACATTTGTAATGTGAGCTCTGAATTTTGTTGTACGTTGCGACATGTTTTACCTAAAGTAATATACTTAAATGTGGCGACAAACCTCATTCTAGTTTAATATTCAGACGAATGAGAGAATTTATGATATATAGACATAGAGTAATAAAAACTAGAGAGAGATCTTTGTAAAGTATTTCTTACGATCTTTGTACACACATCGATGCAGCGTTGATATGATAAATATATAATTCTGTGACGTTACTGCAACCCATTATTGCTAGGATATACAGGGTTATTTGTAAAACACTAACATCCTTAAAAGGGGTCATTAAACTCTTCATTACATGTTTGTAAACTTTTACTAAGAGACCAACCCTGAACTCGCAAAAAAAATCAGCTGCTCCATACATTTATGTTCACATGACACGACAAAACGTATGGGACAGCTGATTTTTTTTGCGATGATGAGTTTAATGACCCCTTTAAAGGATGCTGGTGTTTTACAAATAACCCTGTATATCTATAAATAGCTTCCATTGCATTTTGTATTTTACGTTCGACTTCTACTCTATAAATATTAGTTTGAAGAATATCAGTTTATCAATATCAGTTTTTAAACGTTCTTGAATTGGAATCATATTTTGTAATCTTTTTTCGTGTCTATTCGCGCACAGATAATACAAAATAAAATAGATTAGTTTATAAGCTGTTTAATTTTGTTGAAAGAATTAAAATAATATTATTGTCTGACCAAGGCATTTCCGTCCTATTATTACTCCTCCATAATTACCTACGGAGCCGAGACGTGGACACTCACCGTGGACCTAGCCAACAATTCAAGGCTCAGAGTGCTATGGAGAGAGCAATGTTTGGGGGATTCTCTGGTGGATAGAATTCGTAATGACGTCAGAGAACTAAAGTCACCGAGATTGCCCACAGAATCAACATGTTGAAGTGGAAATGGGCTGGCCATATCTGCAGGACAGACGGTCGATGGATCAAATGTGTGCACAAATACAGGTGCACTCTCTATTCCCTCAATCTCATAATCCGATAGCAATCCGACACGACCGGAGATAGATTTATACATGCTGCTGCCCATCTTCCTGCTTCTATTCTTGGGCCGGAAACCATACGGCACTGTAATAATAGTAGTTACTGAAAATCAGTTTGTTTGTAGACAGAATCCCGGCGATATTAACTCAGATTTACCACTTCTATTTATTTAAAAGTTACTAGACTAATTTACGATAAGCAGTGTTTACACAGGACCGTTCCAGTGAATCGTGATATTCATACTAATTTTCTATTATATTAACTACCCGCCAACTTAGCTTAACCACGACATTAAAAGGCGAGGGGATCAACGGCTTACTTAACGAGGCGTGGAAGCGCTTGGAATGGTATTACCACAAATCTTCAACATTATAATTACTTAGTAACAAGTCATTACAGGACGTTGACCTTATACAAATCGAGGTGAGATTAGGTCATTAAGCATTTTCATTGGGTAAGCACTATGTAAGCATGGTAATAAGCACTGATAACCTATTGGTATGACCGTTGACTGGCAAGTTAGAAGTCTCAAGTACGAACCTAAGGCGCGCACCTCTGACTTTTCGTAAGTTGTAAGCGTATTATAAATTAATTATTGCTTACTTACCGTGCCTCAAAAAGCCACGTTAAGCTGTCGGCTTTAAGCCTGATCTCTTTCCGGTCGTGTCGGATTGCCGTCCCATCGGACTATAAGAGTGAGGGATAGAGTTTGCACTTGTATTTGTGCATACATTTCTGTAATATCTCCTGCGTAGTTGGCTAATCTCCGTTGATATAGGCCATAGGAGGACATTTTATATAGCTCCTGTATAAACTAATCGATAGAATATGTACGTCAGTAGCAATGATTAGTTTTTTTTTTGTTTTGGTCCTTTGATCCAAATAACATATTATTTTATCTTTGCACCAAAAAAATCATAGCTAACCAAATAAATGTACAACAAAAAGAATACAAAGGCGAGAAAAGTCGCGAAGAAAGACACTATTTCCAGTCTAGAATATAGATGGTAATCTTATTTGTATTCTACTAGCTTTTCCTTGAATTTGTAAAGCTAAGATTTTCCTTTTGAGAGACATTCCCTTTAGGTTAGAAAATGGAAGTTATTTCTTGAGTTTTTTTTTGCTATCGTATTCTTATTATTGTATAAAAAAATTATAATTTATGTTTTTGTGTTGTTATTTCAATACAAACGTATTATTTTTTAAGATAAGTCGTGAATACAAAAGAAGAGCTAATTTATATTTTATAACATTACATAGACTCACGCCTGTATTCCCTAGAGGGGGTAGGCAGAGGTGTATTACAGTACACCCACGTTTCGCCGGCTATGTGATATGTAATAGGGGGCGAGCCTTTTGCCATTAACTAAGCACGATTCCAGACTCCGTTCTGCTTGGCTGCGTGCTTTATTTCCTAGAGCTCTGTGGCTAAAAAGTTTAAACGTAAAAAGTAAAAAACGTAAAAAGTAAAAACGCTGATCTAGATTTTTTCCTTTCTAATGCCTAATCTGCTACTTGCAGGATTTCTTTCCGACTAGGTTTTAGCCATGTCAGAGGCTTACGGGTGGTTTACACCCTGAGACCAGGTTGTTTCATCAACCATACGATAAAAAAAGAAATATTAAGAAAGTTGGGATTCTAGAATATTTTTCTCAGTTTTTTTTTAATATCCTCCAAAATTCGTAGAAGAAAAATATCAAAGCAATTTAAGTCAGACATTTCGACTGAAGATCGCTCACAAATTAAAAAAACAATACCTTTGTTATTTTCTTGGTCTAAAATAAAGTTTTAAATAACAAAAGCACCTTTAATTAGCCTTTGCAAGTAATTATAATTCTTGTTTTAAGATTAACAAGTAAATTACTTCTTAGAAAAGTTGTTGCTTGCTTATTTTAAAACAACTAAAGTTTGAGTCCTACCTGTAATTAAAACTATCTGTATGGAACATAGATAGGTACAGAATTTAGGTACGAAAATAATAACTTAGGCGTTAGTTATCATAAGCAACTGTAAAAGTATAAATATAAGTATAATATATGAAAAAAACAACTTATACGGATGGGATTCGATTCGATGATTTGACACACCGTGTCGACGCTCTGACCCATGCTCTGACCGCTAAGCCACCGTATCCTATCAGCATCAGTATGTACAGTCGGCAAAGGAGGTTAGCAGGGCGGCTAGTTAGGTATGAAGTTTTTTTGTAGAAATATACATGTAGTTGTGTAAAATTGTTCAGTTTTGTATAGGTTTCAGTCATACCTTTTCGGAAAATATGGTAAAATGAAGTTATGTTGATAACATCTTGAAAAAAAAAATACAATCTTAACTAGCGCCCCTGCCAACCTAACTACATTGCTGACTGTACAAAAAAATTAATTAAAAATTAAATTAATTAATTAATTAAATTAATTAAGGCGTTAGTTACCATAAACAAGTATACCTATTTAATAAGAAAATATGAAAAAAACATCTGATGAGATTCGATTCGATGATTCGACGTACCGTGTCGACGCTCTGACCGTTAAGCCATCGTTTCCTTCAAATTGATTGCCATGTCCCGTTATAAGTGCTTCTTTGGCATAAAAAAATAATATAGATCTTAGCTTATAGGAATAGTAACAAAAGACAATGGACAGCCTGAAAAAATCAAGATTTGTTTATAAATATGAAAAGGTAAAAATTTAAGCGAAACTTGCTGAATGACCGCTTTATCGCTAACTTCAGCGCTACGCTTCACTCAGTGGTGCGTAGCAGTGGCTACGCAGCTACGCCGTAGCCCGGAGTGCTACGCTGATAAACATACACTAAACTGTGGCGGAACCAAGTTTTACCGATCGCATGGGGTTTCGCCGCGTCTGGGGTCAAGTTAGAATTTTACTCCTGTAACTTGATTTCGGTATCTAAAGGGTAGCGTTATGGTCACGGGGTAGGCCGACAACGAATATAATGCAAATAACTTACTCGGTTTGCCGTATCTGCACTGCTTGCTTGAGGTCCCACGGATTTGCCGGCCGGCGAAGTGGTGAGCTATTTCGGCTGTGACACTTATATCGGAACACCAACACTGAGTTCTCGTCAATTCGATGTATGTAAATAAAGGAATTCACAATGCACTTATTATTTGTTTGAAATGGTAAAAGTCAGCAAGGCACGGATTCCACGTTCATTTCGTTCAGTTCTCGCACGATCTCAACCGTTGTCATGCGTTTGCGCGGGAGGCGCTAGTGCTACAGCCGCCGGCTCTAATTGGTAAGTTTTGCATGCGAGATTCGAATTCGCTTTCGCTATTGGCCGAGCCGTGCCGTAACGCTCTATGATTGAGATTTTGGAAATGTTGCCATCCAAAACTGTGGGTTGCAACTACATGATAAAATTACTTATTTTAATTTCCATCGGATACGATACATTCCGCCCACCAAAATACAACCCAGTATTTTAAGATTAATGGTTGATTAAAACAGATAAAATGAAAAACGTAGACGAGCAATTGTATATTAAGTTGGCGAAATATGCAAAGGTTACTTAAAACTAGTAATATGTTAAAACGAATGTATATTAATCGGATTTGTTAGGTAAAGGACACAGTTTAGTTAACGGTCGCGTAAGAACAGTCCCATTGGCCAGCCGAACGGTAGCTATACGCACAACACCATCAGGACTGGTATGAAGTTGATGAACGCGGGCTAAAGGCCAATATAAGGGAGCAGTTGAATCCGTTTTTACGATGACTACAGAGTTAACCTCTAGAGGTTTCTCCTTGGATGTCCATTTGGCGCCGTTGCATTAAAGACTGCAAATACTCATTTTTCCAACGTAACCAAATGTCTTGTTGGAAACGTTGTATAAGTTGCCAACGTCCTAAACGGTTAATATTAAGAGATGTTAAATCCTCCTCAGGAACAGCCGTGAGGGGCTCTAGGGTTAAAAAATGTCCAGGCGTTAGGACATTAATGTCGTTTGGGTCAGAGCTAATTGAATACAGGGGACGCGAATGAAGCATTGCTTCTATTTGTATGAATAAAGTGTTTAACTCTTCGAATGTTAACGTTTGCGTTCCCACAACACGATATAAATGGGTCTTGACCGATTTTATTTGAATTTCCCACACTCCTCCAAAGTGGGGACTCGAAGGCGGATTAAAACGAAATTCGATATTTTGACAATGAGCTGCTGACTTCATGAGAGAGTTAAGTTGATTACTCGCTCCAACGTAGTTAGTTCCACAATCCGACTGGATTATACTGACTCTACCACGTCGGCCAACAAAACGGCGTAGTGCGGCAACAAAAGCATCAGATGTTAGATCAGAAACGGTTTCTAAGTGTAGTGCTTTTGTACTGAGGCAAACAAACAAACATAAATAAGCCTTTCCAATTTTGGCTCCACGGTGTGGGCCGAGCTTTATGCGGAATGGGCCTCCGTAGTCTGTACCAACAATTGAAAAAGGTTTTACTTGGTTAACTCGCACGGCAGGTAAATCACTCATATATGGTTCTAAAGAAGTCGGTTTTGTTTTGTAACATCTAACGCATTTTGAAAGGCATTGACGGATAGCCCGTTTTGGGGAGAGTATCCAAAATTGTTGAGTAAGGAGATACCAGAGAGTATTCACTCCAGGGTGACCGTTTTCCATATGTAGTGTTTCAATGATCATATTTGTCAATCGTGATTTTCTAGGCAGTAGGGCTGGGTGCTTGTGTTCAAACTCTAGACCCGAACGGGAAAGCCTACCGCCCACCCTGAGAACTCCACGATCATCTAGAAACGGACTAAGTTTCCGTAACTGTTTTGGAAGTACTTTTCCTTCGGTAAGTTGAGCTATCTCCTTCTTGAAATGTAGAGCTTGAATACGGATAACTATGTTTAAAAGCGCATGATGAAGTTCCGCTCTACTTAAAGGAAGTTTTAAAACAGCCCTTTTCTTATCTTTTAAATAACGTGAGTAAGTAATCCAATAGCACAAGATGCGTTGGACTTTACGAATGGAAGAGAATCTGTCCAACAAGCTATCGATAAAATGTGGTTTTTCGGTTACTAAGAGCGTTTGGATCTTCTCCTCCTCTCGAACAACTTCATGGTTTGTATCAGCGTTACTTATCGGCCACTTATCAATAGGTTCAATAAGCCAGGAAGGCCCCGCCCACCATAAGGAGTTGTGTACAAGCTCTGATGGGAATTGGCCTCGAGAAGCGACATCCGCGGGATTGTCGCCGGAAAGTACATGATTCCACTTAGCTCCAGGTAAAGTGTCTTGGATATGGCTTACACGGTTAGCCACGAATGTCTTCCACCTGTGGGATGGCGATGCAATCCAAGCCAATGCTACGGTGGAATCCGACCACGCAAATGTTTCCGTGACTGGAAGCTTCGGTAAGTATATCCCCTTTATAATTTTAAGAAAGTCCGCTAGAAGAACGGCTGCGCAGAGCTCGAGACGAGGTAAGGATACTTTCTTGGTAGGAGCTACACGGGACTTCGCAGCTACGAGAAAGGTGCTGACATAATCATTGTCGTCTATACAACGTAAGTATATGACTACTCCATATCCTGCTTCGGAGCTGTCGGCGAATCCATGAAGTTGACACGATTTTGGAGAAGAAGCGGCAATGCAGCGAGGAATTTTTAAGTCCTTAATGGTAGGTAATTCAGAAAGAATACGTTCCCATTGTTGAATAATTTGATCTGGAGGATCATCATCCCAAGATACGTTTAAAATCCATAACTTCTGTACCAAAATTTTGGAAGCTAAAGTTAATGGAGACAAAAAACCAAGAGGATCAAAAATACGCGCTAGCTCGCTGAGGATAGTCCGACGAGTACACTTTCGGTTTAGAGGTGTTACTTTGAATGAGAAGACATCGCTATAAGGATCCCATATCAACCCTAGAATCTTCAACGTGCTGGAGTCTTCTACGTCCATCGACACTGGATTCATGGTGAGACAGTGATCCGGAGGTAAGTCTGCGAGAAGTTCCGGCATATTGCTTGCCCACTTGCGAAGTTCCATTTGACCTCTACCAAGAAGCTGGATGATTTCGGATTTGGCTTGAGAGGCTTGCTGAACATCGCCAAATCCTGTAACTATGTCATCTATGTACGTGTCAGATGTTACGATAGAACGCGCAAGAGGAAGATCGCCTTCATCTTCAGCTAGCTGACGTATAGCGCGGCATGCGAGGTACGGTGCAGAAGACACACCATATGTGACGGTGTTTAACCGATATTCTTGGATTGGCTGGGATGGATCCGCGCGCCAAAAGATTCTTTGGAAGTCCCGATCTTCTTCTCGAATAAGGATTTGACGGTACATTTGCCGAACGTCTGCGGTAAAGACTACAGGATGGATACGAAACCGAAGAAGTATTTCCAAGATGTTAACTTGCAACCTTGGACCGATGAGTAATGTTTCGTTTAACGATTTGCCTGAAAGATCCTTTGCCGAGGCATCAAATACGACGCGCAGCTTCGTGGTTGTACTGTCGGGGCGAAGAACACAATGATGAGGGATATAGTACCTTCCGTTTGCCAACTCACTAGCAGCTACGAGGCTCATATGGCCATTACTCAGATAATTAGCCATAAAATCAGAATATTGTTCTTTAAGAACTGGATCTGCTGTTAGTCTTCTTTCAAGCGAATGGAAGCGGCGTAAAGCCACTTGACGAGACCCTGGGAAGGAAGGGTTTTCTTTATCTTCTTTGAATGGTAAGACGACGGTGTATCTGCCAGAAGCATCACGAGAATGTTGGCTTAAGAAGATGGCTTCACACCTTTTTTCTTCAGGCGTTAGTTGCGGAGGTCGACGAATATCTTCCAGCTCCCAAAGCTTCTTTACTTCGTCATAAAGTTGCTCATTTGTCACAATTAACGAATTAACTTCTTTATCTTTATTGCAGCCTACGCTACCAAGAAGAATCCAGCCGAAGACCGTATTAAGTGCTGAAGGCTGAGAAGGACCTCCGTTCACCTTTCCAGGGAGCAGAAGCGACGAGAAGATTTCAGCACCGAGAAGGACGTCAATCGGCCCGGGTTTGTGACAATTGGGATCAGCCAGTTGCAGGTCACGCAGATGATGCCACGAAGATTTATTTACACGAACGCTGGGCACGTGTCCACAGATGTTAGGAATAGTTAGCGCTTCGACGTTGAAGACTATCTTATTGTTCAAACCAATCTCCAAATGCAGAACGCCAGACGCTGAAGCCGAAGATTTTCCTAAACCACTAATACTTCGAGCTGAGGGGGTGCAACTAAGTCCTAAGCGAGTCGCGGCGCGCTCGGTGATAAAATGAGCTTGGCTGCCACAGTCTATTAAAGCTCGAAGTGTGCAAAACTGACCGGCTGAATCCCGGACATAGATAACAGCTGTAGACAAAAGAACTACAGAATTGTCACCCATACTTGTAAGTACACGTACGGGCGGCTGAGGTTGAGCTTCGGGTGTCTTAACTTCTTCGGGCGAACACTCGTCATTGTCGTGTAAAAGCGTGTGATGTTTTTGGCGACATTTCTGACACCTGAAAAGCGACTTGCACTCCTTAACTCCATGAGATGATTTTAAGCAATTAAAACACCAACGGTGTGTTTTAACGTGTTCGATACGATTTGGAACAGAAAAATTAGCGAAAGTGGTACAATGAGTGATCGAGTGATCAGCAGCACAATATGAACACTTAATAGTAGCGACAGGTTGCGAAGTCGATGCAACCGCACGAGGTGGTGCGGATTGCGCGTTTTTCAATGGCTGCTTGATCTCTTGCGTTTCAGGTTTATCAGTCTTAGATAAGAACACGGAGGGTGTAGTCTTCTGACCTTGACCTTGATGAGGTTTACTTGCGCTGGAGTTGCGTGATTTATCAATGCTACTACGCTGCGGATGAGAAGAGAAATGCGTGTCACGAACAAGAGCTTCGCACTTAGAATAAAGAAAATCCTTTAACGTTTTGTAGCACGGCAACTCATGTGTAGAATGCGCTTGTTCGAACTCACACCGTAATTTCGAGTCAATTTTTGAAAGCAGTAAATAGCATAAAATAAAATCCCAATGTTCGGTAGGTAAGTTGAGACCTTTCAAAATAGTAAGGTTTTCGTTAAATGAGTCAAGCACCCGACGAAATTCAATCGGCGAGCTTGTCTTAATGACAACATTTTGCATCTCTCTCCAACACGTGAATGCAAGTTCACGCTTGTCACGGTAGCGCGCGACGAGCGTGCGATAGGCCTCCTCGTAGTATATACCTTGGGCGGGAAAAGTACGAATAAGTCCCAAGGCATCGCCGGTTAACGTGGAGACGAGATAATGCATCCGTTCAGTATCAGAAAGCGACTTATTGTTGTGTATTAAATTATTAAAAATATCATAGTATTCAGGCCAGGCCTTTATACTACCTGAGAATTTCGGTATCTCGATTTTAGGTAATTTCACAGACGATGACTGAATCGGTCGGTCCGAGTTAGATGTAGAATTACCTTCGGTACTACGTGTTAACTGACGATAGATAGCAACAACGTCATAGTAAAGCGTGTCAAACTCTTCCCGGTGATCGTCTTCGTTATCGATGCACTCACCATCAGTTAATGTAAGAATATCCGCGTGAGCTGCCTCAAAACTGTCAACATACTTATTGACGGACGAGTAGTGAGCGAGAAATAGATCGATCGCGTCGGCGTGACGAGTAGACTTCGCTTCAAGAGCCACTTCTAGCATCTTTTTCATACGATTGTATGCTAAAGAACGCTTCCGTTTCAGCGACGGCAAGTCATGAACACTAGGATAACTCATATCGAATGATTTACCAGCAGCCTTAGACTTCGAGACACTGCTTCGTTTCGTAGTACGATACGTTGCCATTGCGAACAACTAGGTATACCTACTAACGACGTATGACTTTATGTACCTACTTAATAGAATGTACTCACTGGTAGTTGTTACTATTTATGACGCTGGCTGTACTTAAGTGATAATAATACGGATAGCTATAAACGATAGGTAAAACTGAGGTAAACCGATTAAATTGTTGTAACGAATTGACAAGTACAAGTTCACGTGCACCGAATAGAAAAGAATTTACATGTGAACTGTCCTGCGAGAGCAACAATTTTCTCGTAATTACACTCGCTACACTTGTATCGACGTATGTGTGTTTATATAATCACTTAAATTGATACTTTACTATTGTAAACAATAAAGTTACGAAATGAATTAACCTACGGAGGATCGTGTATCGTATTTTGTTATTTCAAACACTAATATAAGATAAACAAATGAATTGAACGAACTATTATGCGACAAATTACGATGGTCGTTTAAACGAGTGATGTTTGTGCGCATAGATACCTTTGCGGGTGCTATGTAATACCTTTACCTACAATCGACGGAGTACCTACCTAATATCAAATGTAAACAAACGAAATTATGATTTCGTAAACTTCGATATTTATATTAGGGAATTAGTTTAAAGTATTACTACACTGTTTATTTTAATATTAGAATGATAGCCAACTAGTAAATTGCTCGTATACGGATAATATTCGCAAAAAACTTTTTCGAGAATAATTACGTTAAATTATGTGAAATAGTCAAGATGGCGAACAAGAAATATGATTGTATTTTAGTAAACTGATAATGTAACTATTGAAATCTGACTAATTGGACTCTAATATGTATTGGAATTAATGGAACCACTCAGGTCCCGGGTTTCGGCACCAAAAAGATGTGGCGGAACCAAGTTTTACCGATCGCATGGGGTTTCGCCGCGTCTGGGGTCAAGTTAGAATTTTACTCCTGTAACTTGATTTCGGTATCTAAAGGGTAGCGTTATGGTCACGGGGTAGGCCGACAACGAATATAATGCAAATAACTTACTCGGTTTGCCGTATCTGCACTGCTTGCTTGAGGTCCCACGGATTTGCCGGCCGGCGAAGTGGTGAGCTATTTCGGCTGTGACACTTATATCGGAACACCAACACTGAGTTCTCGTCAATTCGATGTATGTAAATAAAGGAATTCACAATGCACTTATTATTTGTTTGAAATGGTAAAAGTCAGCAAGGCACGGATTCCACGTTCATTTCGTTCAGTTCTCGCACGATCTCAACCGTTGTCATGCGTTTGCGCGGGAGGCGCTAGTGCTACAGCCGCCGGCTCTAATTGGTAAGTTTTGCATGCGAGATTCGAATTCGCTTTCGCTATTGGCCGAGCCGTGCCGTAACGCTCTATGATTGAGATTTTGGAAATGTTGCCATCCAAAACTGTGGGTTGCAACTACATGATAAAATTACTTATTTTAATTTCCATCGGATACGATACAAAACAATTTTTATCATGATCGAAAACGATTACTGCTTAACTTATCACATTTTTGTATTTCATCTTTTTATTTGAATTTTAAGAAGCTCTTAAAGTACCCTTATCACAGGACCTGTCAACGGAATAGATAATCTTTTTGCTGTTCATGTTTTGTGAATAAAAAAAGGCGCTCGGAGACTTGCAATTTTGTGTGGAACTCCCAATGGAACCTCTTCATCTTTATTTATAAGTAATTAAAAGCTGTCGTTATCGTATAATTTAATAAACTGTATTATTAAATTTTATTAACTTGATAATTTAACTAACTGTATAATTAAATTTAATTAACTGTATAATTTTATTACATGTATAATTGAAATATCTGGGTCAATATCTATATCAAATTATACGATACAAGTAAATATTTGAATATAATAATTTCGATTGATTTTTATTTAAAAAACTAGCTTCCGCCCGCGACTTTGATCGCGTAATATGTTGATAAATTGTATTCTATATGTTATTATGATGTATAAGTTATATTACTGTAAAATTTCATCAAAATCCGTTTAGTAGTTATTGCGTGAAATAGTAACAAAACATATACACAAACTCACGAATGTAAACTTTTATAAAACTAGCTTCCGCCTGCGGCTTCGCCTGCAAAGTGTGTTAATAAAACGTATACTTTGTGTTATTCTGATGTATAAGTTATAATATTACTGTAAAATTTATTAAAAATCCGTTGACTAGTTTTTGCGTGAAAAAGGAACAAACATCCATCCATCCATACATCGTCACGGGCTTTCACATTTATACATTTGATCATATCATTTTATAAAAATCGTAACAACCTTTGCCCTCATTATCTTGAAATTATATCAATACTAACATAAAAAAATGTGCTTACAAAACTGTCAAACACAAATAACTTCGTCTAAAAAAATAAAAATGAAAACCAATTTTTTATTTCAAGTATCTTTATTTTCAGCTAAAAAACCTAATGTCCATTACAATTTCAGAAAAAAATATCTTCATTGTACGAACATTGTCACAATTGAATAAAAAAGTTACGAAAAATTCGTTGACTCTCCTTTGTACGTACCTTTGGAGTCCCGAGTTATCATTAACAACCACAGATAACATATTTTTTTTATCAAATTGTATTCAATTTTCCGTTCTGAGTTTGATTTTAACATAACATAGACTCACGCTTGTATTCCCTAGGGGTAAGCAGAGGTGTATGTAGTACACTCACGTTTCGCCAGCTATGTTATAAGTCCTATAGCACTGATAGCCTAGTGGTATGATCGTCGACTGACAAGTCAGAGGTCTTGAGTTCAATCCCAAGGAAACCTCTGACTTTTTGTAAATTATGTGCGTATCATAAATTTATTATCAGTTACTAAAACGGTGAGGAAACATCGTGATGTAATCAGCTCACCTGAGAAATTTTTCAATGGTGTGTAAAGCTATGTCAGAGGACTACGGGCAGTTTTAACTCTGAAACCATGTTGTTCATCAACCATACGATAAGAAGAAGTCCCATGTAAGAGGGGGCAAGCCTATTGCCATTAACTAGACACAATTTCAGACTCCGTGCTGCTACTGATAATTTCCTAATGAAAAAACCCAATAACACTTTGCCCGACCCGGGGATCGAACCCTCGTGTTCAGTAGTCGCGCTTGCTACCACTAGACCAACTACGAAGACATATTAATTTGATATTCTTGCCACATAATGGAGTAAACAGATTTGTAAATAATATAATTATGAGAATTTCCTAATGAAAGAACCCAATAACACTTTTCCCGACCCGGGCAATGACCGGACCCTTCCATCGAGTCCTCGTGCTCAACAGTCGCGCTTGCTACCACTAGACCAACGAGGCAGTCGTTAAAAATGACGTGTTTTATTACTTTCATAACAAGCGAATTAAAGTAATAAAATTATATTAACTACACCAAAAACAAATAATTGTAATAAAACACGAACTAGAAATTCTATTGGCATGTCAATTATTTCAAACCTAACTTATATTATAAATGCGAAAGTAAGTTGGTTTGTTTCTTTGCTTTTCGCGCCTAAACTACTGAACCAATTATCCTGAAATTTTGCATATACGTTGCCAGGTGTACAGAAACGGACATAGGGTACCTTTCATCCCGAAAAATAATTGTGTTTCCGAGAAAAACAACAATAACGAACATAGATGGCGCTACGTGTCTTTCAAATCATGACTGATGTTACTTGGGGTCGGTGCAAAATGTCTTCTTCTTCCATTCCTCTCTATCAGCTGTCATCTGAGCATTTACTCCTTTTTCATTCATATCAGTGCTGACTGCTGACACACTCCATCCATCTTTTCTTTGGTCTCCCTCTCCCCTTCAACACTTATAAAAACTCATCATCTGCCTAGCCTTTTCCCAACTATGTTGGGGTCGGCTTCCAGTCTTACCGGATGCAGCTGAATACCAGTGTTTTACATGGAACGACTGCACTTATAAAACACACTTATAAAAACTAAAAAATCTGAATCTTCTTCTTCTTTTTATCGTATAGTTGATGAACAACTTGGTATCAGAGTTTAAACCGCCCGTAAGCCTCTGACATGGCTTTACACCACTGAAACATCTCTCAGATGTGTTAGTTTCATCACGATGTTTTTTTTCACCGTTTTAGCAACTGTTAATTAATTTATAATACGCACGTAACTTATGAAAAGTCCGAGGTGCGTGCCTTGGGATCGAACGAAACCTCTAACTTGTCAGTCGACGGTCATACCGAAAATTCGAAATAAATGCGAGTGTAACCGCAGGCAAAGCTAGTTGCTCATAAATTCTATGAGAAATTAGTGTTTCACCCTTACATTTTACACCTTATCAACACATCTGAGTACGTCAATAATGAAAAAAAAATATAAGCAACAAATAATTTTCTACTTCTAATCGTTGAAAAATAATTGTGACCTGTCATGCGCCGAACGTAACAGGCCCATTGAAATTGTTGAATTATTACACTTAGATTTTTATCTAAGATTGTGAAGGCAGTTATTTGTAGATTTATTGATTACACGAAACGCAGTACATTAAGGGTACTATAAAACTATTGGGCATAATATTACAACTTTTAGGGGTCCGAACGCAGAAAGTAGCATCCTCATAACATAATACATACATAGACTCATGCCTGTATTCCCCAGAGGAGGTAGGTAGAGGTGTATGCAGTACACCTATGTTTCGCCGGGTCCTATTGCTAAATCCGGGCACAATTCGAGACTCCGTGCTGCTACTGAGAGTTTTCTAAAGAAAAACCTAATATCACTGCCCGACCCGAGGATCAAACCCACGAACGTGCTCAGTCGAGTTTTCTACACATTTCTCCATATGCTATTTAACTATATCAAATCTAACACTCCTCCGAGAGTGCAATATTCTTAAAAATGTATCTGAAATTAAAGCTTCATGTTATAAAAGAAGATAATACCCATAGAGTATACAAGAAAATATAGAGTGATAACGTCAACCACATTGCCTTGTGCGGAGCGAAAGCAGGTCTCACCATAGAAATGTTAAAATGTCATTTTTTCAAATTATGTTTTCTAGACGTTTTTCAAAATTTAACCTAGCAGTTAACCATGATATAAGCTAAAATGTAACTTTTTCGCTCGTGGAGCTTAGTTGAACCGCAGTTGATCGAGGTATGATCGCAAACGGAGCTCGTGTCGCGGCCGCGTTGTTCATACCCGTGCTCACAGTTCATACTTCTATAGGGTTGCTCTATATTTTCTTGTATACTCTAAGATAATACCTAATAATTATAGTCCTCCTCATCCTGTGCGATAAGGAGGATTATTCAGCTAACCGGACTAGTTCTGAATTCCTAGCGTTTGTTGTCTGATGACTAGCAAAACCAAATTTGGTTTTGAAAACCAAAAAATAATCTAATAATCTTCTTCTTTTTATCGTATGGTTGATGAACAACCTGGTGTCAGAGTTTAAACCGCCCGTAGACCTCTAACATGGCTTTACGCGTCGTTGAAATATCTCTCAGGTATGCTGGTTTCGACACAATGTTTTCCTTTACCGTTTTAGCAAGTGATCATTTCTAATACGCACTTGAATCCGAAAAGTCAGGGGTGCGTGCCTGGGTTTCGAACCTACGATCTTTGACTTGACAGTCTTTTGTTTTTCTATGTGTCAACATAAAATATACCTAATTTGTGAGTTTATAAGGTTTTAAACACTCAATTAGATTATTCTGCAATAAAGGGTGTTAGGTTTTATTTACGTTACGGAATTTCTTGATTTGGTCGCCGCGCTCAAAGCCCGCGATAAAAGCTATGCAATAGCTTAAAATCTCGGTCTAGTTGATGTCCCCTTCTTATTGATTAGCTCTACCATCATTAAATAATTGTTTTAATCATTATTTACTGCTGACTCAACTTACACGCGAAAAAGCAAAATGTAATTACTTGTAAAATAAGGCCGCCATCTTGAGTTAGATAAATTATAATATCGGATTTCTATCAACACAAGTAGGGTCTAAGTAAATGGCCGTCCATTTAAAGTCTTAAACTTGTTTTCGTTTGGTATATTTGAGATAAGTGACTTATCTAACGAAAACGTCTAGAATTTTTTGTGTATTTTTTTGTACTTATCGTAATAATATAATGTCTTAATCAAAGATTTTTTATACACGTTACAGCCTTAGAAAGTTAAAAAAAACAAATGGAAAAATAAAGGAAACGAGCAGGGTTTGAATCTGCGGCATTTGCCGTACCGGACTAGTGCTCTTATTAACTGAGCTATCCTATCGCAGATCGCAACAATCAAATTTCAAGTTCCCTTTTTTATCGTCTTGAGGAGACATCTTGATAATATTTTGACTAATTAATTATTTTTTAAAGGAGATTTACTAATACATATAATATTAAAAAATCTTTTCTAGAATAATAACTTTCGTGAGTCATAATATTTATATATTATTAAATATTAATACTGCTTTACTCACGAATTGATTTCGAAGAATGCCCGACTAGATTCGAACTCAAAAGGAGTCCATTTTCAAGAAGAGCGAGTGTATGTATACGCGTGTAATGTAAACGTGTGAGGTCACGTTTGAGTACGAAACTAGTCGGGTATTCCCCGAAATCAATACGTGAGTAAAACCGTATAATATTTAATAATAATTAAGTATGATTCACAAAAGTTATTCTTTTAAAAAACATTTACTTAAATAATTTTATTTTTAAACATTAACATCGTATTGTAGTGTTCTGGAATTACAGGGGGCTTAGCCAAGTTGACTATCTACAATCGCTAACGCTATAGAAAACGAAAGAAATGTATAGGATGACATTACTTTTATCGTTACGTCACGTGGTCAAAACAAACGAATATAATCTAATCCTATACATTTCTTTCGTTTTCTATTCGTTAGCGATTGTAGATAGTCAACTTGGCTAAGCCCCTAGGCCACATTATCGCCCCCATTTAGATGTGTAGAAAACGGCAATCCATCTTCAAACTGACCGTGTTAACCGCAGTTTAACTTTCCAACAATTTCGCCCCCAAAACTCAGTCTGTTTCACATACATGTAAAGTACATTAACTTAACTTCAACTCCAAAGTAATTCAAGTAGATTACATTCATACACGTAGGTATTTTAATTTAAGAGCGGACGAAAGGCAGTCTTAATTTATATTCCAAATATTATTCATAGAGAGCGTCTTGTAATGACTTATCTTCAAATCTCTGTAGTCTTGCGTATGGTAGGGCTCTGAAAAAAGTGAATGACGCACTGTGACGAGAAAACAAAAACTATAAATACACTAATAAATAAAAGTAAAATGTTAAGTAATTATACAGGGTTATTGGTAAAACACCAGCATAAAAATACTTTCTAATTTTTTTTAATGTAATTAGGATAAGCAATAAGTTATCATCCGTGTACAGTCAACAGCAAAAGTAGATGATCAAAATCAGAAATTTAATATTAATGAACGGAGTTCGCGAAATATATAGCAGCTGTACTAGTAGCAAATGTTTGTTATAATTTACAATCACATACTTTTGAATCACTTGATCATCTACTTTTGCTGTTGACTGTACTACTCCGTGGTAGATGTAACTATCATCTGAGATGATTCGATGTCCGATCCCCGGTTCGGGCAAAAAGTTATTGAGTTTTTCCATAAAAAAATTCACAGTAGCAGCACGGAGTCTGGAATTGTGCTCGGTTAATGACAATAAGCTCGCCCTCTATTACATGGGACTTATAATATAGCCGGTGAAATGTGGGTGTACTGCATACACCTCCACCTACCAGGCGTGAGTCTATGTTAAATGATATTATTTACTAAGAAAAACATGTGCATAAACATGTAAAAAACATACATAAAGTCATGTTAAATATTAAAAATTCTATTACAATATTATACGGAACTCTTCCCGGTTTCTCACTTGCCCAGTTTTTTAGATTCTTCAAGCAATAAAATGACAGAATCAATGACCGCAGTATATTAAGTCCATGCCTGCCGCAGAATTAGCGATTGGCTTGGGGCCAGGTAATAAATACTCTTACCTACAGCTTTAATCCTAATTGGATATCTATAATCTCTTTATACAACCTCTAGCGGCGGGTTATACTTGAAGATTGCTATAAATATGCAAATCAAATATTTCTGATAGCTTATATTGCTATTTTGCTAGACAAGGTAGTTTTCTTGATTCAACCAAGCTTATTCAGCATTTGGGTTGTCTGTGGATGAATGGGTTTATTTTATTCCATCTTCAAGCTTCAGAAATTATGCTTGATACCGGCAGCTCTTGAGCTTGAAAAGTACAAAGGTCAGTTTACATAAAAAAAGAAGTAAATCGAGTTTATAATTCTGAACACCAGTTGTGTATTGTGTAATGAACTTTTATTCCATTGCATATTACACTCGCTTAAATTTCCTAATGGAAAAACACAATAACACTCTGCCCGGCCCAAGGATCGAATCCAGGACCTCGTGCTCACGTCACGCTCACTACCACTAGACCAACGAGGTGGTCATATAGTTTAAAATATAAATAAAATTAGTATTCCTTTCAAGTAACTGACGATTTAGCTGGTCGGGAGAGACTTGACACCTTTTAGCTCAAATTTAAGGTATCCCATGGGGATGTTGTCAATTAAAATTACCAATAAGAATTCATTGTTTTTGTGGCTGAAAAAGCTCTGTGCCAAATTTTGTTAGAATTATTTAAGGAATTGAAACATCAGCTTTAAGTCTTTTTACCACAACCTGGTGTCAAAGTTTAAACCGTCCGTAAGCCTCTGACATGGCTTTGCACACTATTGAAAAATCTCTCACGTGTGCTGGTTTCCTCGCGGTATTTTCATTCACCGTTTTAGCAAGTGATAATGAATTTCTAAAACGCACATGAATCCGAAAAGACAGAGGTGCGAGCCTGAGTTTCGAACCTACGACCTTTGACTTGGCAGTCCAATGGTCATACCACTAGGCTATCACTGCTTATAGTTACAATTTACAAACAAAAGCTACATTGTCGGATTTTTAATATTGGTGTAGAAGTAAAGACAAAGGTCTTTATGTACGATTAAAAACACCTATATATCTAGAAGTCTTATTCGCCACAAAAGTGGTCCTTTGAGAATAGATGTCTGAGATAAAAGTTATATTTCCGCTTACTTCGTGGCCACAACTCAACTCAACCTTAACGAATGTCTATACTCATATGTCGGTTCCATTGTACGAAACAACTACTTCGAAAAAGTTGAAAGTAAACAATACTAGCTTTGTAAGACTGAAGCTTTGATACAAAGTAAGTTAGACACAGAACAATATTATACATATGCCTAAGTAAACGTAATATCTTATTAAGGTTTCCTTATAGTTCTATTTGCCAAGAAAAGAATGGTCTTTTTACGCTAAGCTCGTATAAAAGGACCAGAATAAGTTTATTGTTATATAATCGTGCTATTAAGGTTTTACTGTCTTGATGAAGCAAAGGTTGGGTGAAGTGCGGTGAAAAATATTGAGGTCATGCTCTACTAAGCGGAGGCAACGCGAACTGGCTGCAGATTTATGACTAACAGCTGCAAGATTTTTCAAACCGGTCATTGTGGGAGACAAGCCATTGTAAAGCTCATAAAACTACATCGAGTTACTCTCGGTGCTTGCCAAACTTAAGGCAACCATGTTGAATCGTCTTACACGGCTTTGTAAATGTATTATACTATTTATAATTTTTATTATATTATTTTATTATAAATTATCTTATAATAAAATGTAATAATTATAAATTATTTTACAATTATAATTATTATTATACTATTTTTTAAGAGATAAAAAAGATTCCTTAAGTCATTATCTTGTTCATAAAATATAGTCTTAAACTTTCGCGAACGTTTAACATAATGAAACAACTTTTAACGGATATATCGCGTGAATGTTTATTTTTCAAAAAACCTGACGTTTCGAGTGCTTTATAGCTCTCGTGGTCGCAGGCAGACTGACAAGAGTCTGAACAGTTATTTCAAATTATTTTTCAACTACCGTCAACTTTATTTAGTAATTTTGCCCATATTATTTAAAACTTTAGTTTAATTTAATAAATTTAAATGCTATTATTAAGATTTTTACTACCGTTTCCTAGTGTTTTAGCTGAAAAGAGAAGAAACGGCGAAACAAACTCAACTCCAGCAGCTCCCTTAGGGTGCTGCTGGAGTTGTTTTAAAAACACCGACCGTTTTAAAAACACACCGTGTTTACTGACCTTTTTGCAGGTTGCAAAAAGGTCAGTAAACACATCTATGAACAACTTTTACTATAAGACCAACCTTGAAATCGCAAAAAAAAAACAGCTGTGTTATGTGAACATTAATGTATGGGACAAAGTCTGATTTATTTTTGCGATTCCAAAGTTGGTCCCATAGTAAAATTGGTTCATAATGATGAGTATAATGACCCCTTTTCAGTTTGTCGGTGTTTTAAAAATAACCCTGTAACATTACATTATATTCAAATCAAAAGATTTTTATTTCTATCACATTAACTGACATCCCAGATCTTCTACGCTCAGATACGCTCAAAAAGAAATCCTTTAAACATAGCCAAAAATCCGTTACTATCTGCTTTATATTTTGTTGGGCGTAATAGATACAGATGGTCCTTTCATCCCTACTACATAATAGAGATAAGGATCTAAGCTCCCTAAAAATATATCTGGCGAAAAAAGGCTAAGAAAATTCTTTTGATATTGGAATATTACTAACTAATGCGCAGTTATCAATCTTAATCACGTGATATCAGTTAATTTCATAAAAAATGAAAGATATACTTTTCAAAGATCATATTTCACTTTTAGATTCAAGATAGAGTGCCTGTGTTATAGTAAAACCACAGTATAATAAATATACAGTACGGAAATTAGGTACTATCTTGGAAAAAGCCGGTGCACCACTCTTGAGGTTAGAATCGCTTGCACCCGGCGTTCGAACGTAGCGCTAGCCCGGCCCCTACGCACGTAGCATCGTTCAAAGCATTGATTGATGACGGCAAAGCGGTGCACCGTTCGTGTCAACGGCACACTCACACAAACATGCGCTGCGACGCGTTACTGCTGCGAGCACCGCGACCACGACGGTCTCTTAGAAGTCTCGTCGTTACGCAATTTATGCGTGTTTGAGTGAGTGTGCCGTTTTGAGCGTTTGTACGTAGTTTCTGTACTTTAAGTTTATTATACTGTGGTAAAATTTAAATTACTGGTATTAAGGGCCTGTTTCGCCGCTCACTGGTAAAATTAAATTTATTCATTTCAAATAAATTCTGTTTGTTCAAAATTGTCGTGGTAGCTCATTGGTTACAAAAAAAACATAATAAATAAGTAAATATGAAATGGAATGAACAAAATTAAAATGAAAATAAATAGGTTAAAAAAAATATTTAAACGAAAATAAATAGATTCCTAAGGACCTAATTTGCTAAGAAAATAATTTTATCATTTACCTAATGAAAAATCATGAAAAGTCTGTAATTCCCAAGACATTAATTTACTAAATTGTAATTAATTTACCTAATAGTAAGCGAGTAAAATTTTCAAGTTCTTAAAATATCTCATCAGAATTCCATTTAACTTAAGAAAAGTTATTTAAAAACCGCTAAATTCTATAAAGAAACTTTATGGCACGACTCTGTTCTAATACTAAAAGTAATTTTAACAATTTCAGACACGAAATTGAAATTGAAAGCCTTCAAACGAAACAGACGACCAACATCAAACTATAGCGTATTAATACGTCAAAGTAATTAATATTATCAATTTAAGAACAAAATACAAAATTAAAAACAAACCATGCATTGTATATTATTTCGGATTTTTTTTTTCTTGTCTATGGCAATCTGCTGATGACTTCAGCAATTTCTGCCAGTGTCGTGTAGTGGCCGCACATGGTTAAAAATAAAGTATAAATAAAATTTTATTTTAAGTTGTGTCGATACTTTGAGATCTATAAAATCATAACTTAATCGTGTTAGAGCTAAAAATTTAATAAAAGCACAAATCATAATGAGGATTAGGAAAAAAGGAAAGTAGATGCCGAACATTCACTGGTTTCTGAATTTTTAATTTTGAAATGACTTGATCAAGTAAACTCATTATTTAAGGGGCAGTTAAGGAAAATGTGGTCAAGGGTGCCATCATCTAACCCACATTCACACAAAGAATTATCCCGGACTCTTCTTCTTCTTATCGTTTCGATAGCAAACTGGACTCTTATTATCCCGGACTCTTATTTTATGTAGGAAAACTGGGGTGCAGCAATGACCAATACGGATTCTACATATAACAGACGTGACCGTTTTTGTTACTCGTTGTCGAAGTAAATTGTTTACTAGATAGCTTAGCAACACGAAATTTGACTAAAAGATAGAAAAAAAGATAACATTTTTATTTAGAGCTTCTTTCACGTGCCAGTGTTTTTAGGCCATGTTTTTCCTTGTCTGAATAATTATTTTAATAAACTTAAGGGATTAAATGAAGTATATTATTATCTTGAGTAGTACTTTAGTTCCTTTAAAAAATATTGTTGAAGACGAATTGGCTAATTGGACCTACTGCTTATAACCTTCTTCAAAATCTTAACAAAATAATGTGTTGTAAACATTGATTTGTATATCAATGGTTGTAAAAGGTTTTTTTTTGTAATGTAGGTAATGGCGTTTTATTTTTCTTTTAAACGATTGAATCGAACCTGCGATATTTGATGGCCAAATTCCTACTACTAGGCTGCTGCTTAGAGGCGTAATAGTTTAATTATTAGAGGCGTAATAGCAGGTTAGACGTCTTAGGATCTAATCCAGGTCACGCATCTCTTATTTTGTGTAAGTTATGTGCGTATTATAAAAAAATATTATCACTAGCTCCGTGCCGTGCCTAAGAAATTAGATTATTGTGTTAAAAAAACGTTTGTCAAAAATATTGTATCGGCTTCAAATCTCTAAAAGGCTTAAAATAACGCACAACCGTTCGTTTTGCCGAGGCATAGGATTAATGAATTTGAAAGCTGTCACTTGACCTGACAGTTGTTGTAATTACGAAATCGAATCATAAAAATACTTTTTTACAAAGAAAAAAATGAAGAGTTGAATTAAAAATAATGAAGTTATTATTTATTGTTTTTGTTTTTTTTTTGCACACAATATTTCCGTATTAAAAACCACTATTTCACTATAATTTGACAACAGCTTAACTGACTATTTTGACAAAAGAAATTAAAAGTAAACCATTTAAGCATCTTGTTTCTGTAATTGCTCTAGCTTCCTCAAGATTTAAACCAAAAAATAGCGGCTACACTTTTCGCCAGCAAAAATAAGTGGCGGGCCGTTCCCCCCGACAAGTTTGAGCAATATCCGACCACTGTTTTATCAGACCAACTTCTAAAAAGGCTCAAATTCCCCATTGGACATTTACAAGACAAAATAATGAGGATAATTTCCGCAAAACAAGGAGGAAAAACACAAGGAAAATTAGAAATGACCATAAAAATGTAAAATAAAAAAATATTCGTTTTAAGGAGAACCGTTTTGTCATTGTCATGGCAGAGTTGTGATAGCCTAGTGGTATGAGCTGCTAGGGCTGGGACCGGCAAATGGTACTAAAGCCGGATCCAGACGGGTGTAACGTTTAATGTAATGCACCGTGTAATGTAACACGAATTTTACGTGTGGACGGCATTACGAGCATTATTATGTAGGCGCTTGGGCTGAACCATCGGCTATCGGTTTTTTGCGCGAACACAAAGACGCTCGCAGTGATGTAAGAATTAAGGTCTGAATCCTCAAGAATAAAGTAATTTAAATATTGCTGACCTCGGGTGGAGCACGAAAAGAATCTGACAAACTCACCACTTATGGCTTTTAGTTAGCCAGACTCCTTACATACTGCACGCGATTCGCGTACATGATTCGCGTTCATTTAATGTGCCGTCCACATCATGTGATGATATTTACATGTAATCTTACATTACACGTTACGACCGTCTAGACCCGGCTTTAGATAGATATATTTTCTATCCCACAAAAAATACACGGAAACAAAGCTATTTAATAATAAGTTTTGCTCGTGAGGTTGTCCACATGTGGGATGTGAACTCAGCTATCATTGTGCCAATAGTCGTTTCAGTCCATGGATTAATAATACCCAAGAGCCTCGATCAACACCTTAAGAGGCTTTCGTTAAACAGCTGGATCAAGGGCGATATAGAGGGCGGTACTCCTGGACACGGCTCGCATATGTCAGGAGGTTCCTCTCTCTAGAGCCTTGACCACCGCACCAGTAGCTTGGACCCTGTTTCCGATACCGGTGGGCTACTATATTTTTAAACGGTTTTACTTAGCTTGACCCTGCTTGACCTGTTTATTATTTGGTTCAAATTTAGTAATGATTATTTTAACCCCCTTCCTGTTCACAGATTGATCTGATATTTGGTATATACATACCTTTAGTTCTGATAACAAAACCGCTTTACATAAAAAAAAAATTACTATTATTATTTTATTTCATTTTTTAAAATGTATTTTTTATGTTTTAATATACATTTAAAAATGTATTATTTTTATATGTTTTGTAAAAAAATGATATAGTTTTAATTATTTAATAAGAAAATTTGAAAAAACAATTGATACGGATGGGATTCGAACCCACGATCTTCGACATACCGTGTCGACGCTCTAACCGCTGAGCCACCGTATCCCATCGGCACCAATCGAAATTTCAAATCTCTTTAACACGCCTAAGGCGTGTGGCGACATCTATCGGAATACATTACGTATCCCGACTCAGTGCTCTAAACTTTGCAGTTTTAGAAGACACCGATGCGATATTACCAATTTTCTTAATATTTTTGTGAATTTTTTACATGTTATAGCACATGATAGCTTATTAAATATAATTATTTAATAAGAAAATTTGAATTGGTGCCGATGGGATACGGTGGCTCAGCGGTTAGAGCGTCGACACGGTATGTCGAAGATCGTGGGTTCGAATCCCATCCGTATCAATTGTTTTTTCAAATTTTCTTATTAAATAATTATATTTAATAAGCTATCATGTGCTATAACATGTAAAAAATTCACAAAAATATGATATAGTTTTGATACTAGTTGTATCAAAATACGAAATGCTATCTTACACGTGTGTTTAAGATATGTATTTCGTATTTTCGTATCTCGTAAATCTGGAACGTGTTTTTGCAAGGATGAACAGGCGATATCAAAGGCAAGATCAAACGATATCACGTACCAACAAACTTGTCTAACACTCTAAATTTCCAGAAATTTTGATTTCAATTTCCGTGGAAACTCTTATTTGAAAAAAAAAATTTTTGAGTTTGAGAAAGTTTGAAAGTTTGAAGTTTTAAAAAGTTTGAGACTATATTATAAAAAAAAAAAATTGTAAGTTTAATTTCGTCTTTATAAAATTTGCTTATAACTGTCTTATTGCAGTGCGTCATCGTGTTCTAGTGAGTCGTTAAGCCTAGTGATGGTGTCAGTGGTTCTCGAGTTTGAACCCAAGGCGCGCACCTCTGAGTTTTTGTAAGTTATTTGCGATTTATAACAGAATGATCACTTACTCCATGCCTCGGAAAGTACGTAAAGCCGTTGGCGCTGCGCCTGATCTCGCTCCGGTCATGTCGGATTGCCGTCCCATCGGATTATGAAAGTGAGGGGAATAGAGAGTGCACCTAAGTTTGCGCACACACTTGTGCATTACAGTATCTCCTTACTTAGTTACTCAGTGATATCTTTAATTAACTAAGAAAGTAAATAATTATGACATTGAAACATGTCAGGTTCAAATCTGAACGTGCTTGCAAAGCGAGTCCATTTCAAATGAGCTACTACGACTACTTTCAATTCCAGTCCAATAAGACTACAATTGAAAGTAGACATAAAATTGTTATGACTGTCTGCTTCAATTATTAGTGATCTAAATTGTAAGCGCTTACAAATTGCTTCGTAGACGTAAAATGTTATTATTTGTATTCGTGATCTATCTAGTTACATTTAAGTTGAACAAATATAATAATAAGGGTCTAGAGCTTGGTTATTCACCTTTGAAATTGGAATGCAAACAAATTTGATTTCAGGTAAGATAACAAATGGGTTTTGTTGGCTGTGTTGTCGCCAAAAAATATGCCATAATTATATCTGTGAATAGAATCTTTTTTTTTGTGACTGGGGGGAGTCAAAAATGCCTTCGGCATACCTCACGTCCGAAGACGTACGGTTATAAGGGTGTCGCACCCACTAAATAACGTCTCTCCCTGCGTGTTCCTCACACTGTATCGGACGGGCCCGGGTACTGCAACCGCGCTTTGCATCCCCGTCCAGTGCTTTGCAGCCCCGTCCATTGTCGCAGCCCCGTCCAGTGGATAGGATCCAATGGACCAAAAGTGGGATTTTATTTCGATTCGTCATCATCATCTTCCTGTCCTTGTTCTTATTTTATTTTGGGTTGGCGCAATCCAACCATATTTACTTTAGTCTACTTTTAACCATCCACATTCATACATCAAGCCTTTCTCACAATATGTCCTTTATCTCTTTGCATCACAATCATGTCCATACATAAACGATTACTTCTTAACTTTTCAATCACTGGTGCCACTTTCAAACTCCCTCTTATACAGGGTTATTTGTAAAACACCAGCATTCTTCAAAGGGGCCATTAAACTCATCATTATGAACAACTTTTACTATGGGACCAACCCTGAAATTGCAAAAAAAAAAATCAGCTGTTCCATACATATAATTATTTAATAAGAAAATTTGAAAAAAAAAATCCCATCCGTATCAGTTGTTTTTTCAAATTTTCTTATTAAATAATTATATTAAATAAGCTATCATGTGCTATAACATGTAAAAAAAATCACAAAAATGTTCAATACATTTTGTTGTCATGTGAACGTAAATGTATGGAACAGCTGTTTTTTTTTGCGATTTCAGGGTTGGCCCCATAGTAAAAGTTGTTTTTACAAATAACCCTGTATATTTATTTCTTATCTTGTCCATTTTAGTTACACCACAAATCCATCTCAACATTCTCGTCTCTGCTACATGCTGTCATCTTTCATCAGTTCTTTTTAATTCGAGTCCTCTAGATGACTAATAGATAGACCTTACCAAGATTGTGAATTCGCAAGTGAATCCAGTATTCCTTATACAGAGGTCTTTCGAGATTTTTAGTCCGTGTGAGTAGTACTGTCAGACATAATAATAATATTCTCCTGACCGAATTTCGGTCACAGCGGCCAATCTCAACGGAGACTAGCCAATTTCGCAGGAGATATTATAGTGCACAAGTGTGTGCGCAAACACAGGTGCACTCTCTATTCCCTCACTCTCATTGTCCGATGGGACGGCCTTCCGACACGATCGGAGAGAGATCAGGCGCAGGGCCAACAGCTTTACGTGCTTTCCGAGGCACGGAGTAAGTGATAATTAATTTATCAGATGTCAGACATAGCCCCATCACCGGCCCTTTGAGAGGTGATAAAGAGATTTACACAAGATAAAAAACGCATCGCAGGTTGCATTCCCGAATAATATTTGTAAAATTTAGTGTCTTATTATTGGTTCGCACATAATGTCCTTTGAATGTCATGAAAATCTTTTTTTTTTCTTCTGACAGACCATGTGAAGAGTATGACTTTGAATGTTTTACGACTCTCTTCTTCTTCGTAGCACTCTTGTCAGAGCGGTCGTGGTCATCATGTAGACGTATCATGAGTCCGGCTGATGTGATCCGCCTCACGATTTCTCTCGATTTTCGATTTTACGACTCAAGATGTTTCTATTTGTTTCTTTTGATTTGGTTATATAAAAAAAAAAAAAAAAAACAGTATGTAATGCATACAACTTATCAATAATATATTAAAAATTAATAAACATAAAAAGAAAAAATATATTAAAAAAAAAAACCATAACAAGACACTATCATCAATGCCACATCTAGTTGCATGTGATCCGTGTTTTTATTTGGTTGGTGATAGTTGGAACTTGAGTCTTCAAGTGATTGTTTTGTGAAATACCCACTTTTTGTTTTGTTTTATATAACGTCATTATCGTGTTTATTTTAACTTTGTACGCTCATTTTTAAGATTATAATATGAACATTGTTTCTCAGTAAGTGAATTAATGTTAATTTTTATGAGAAAATAAAGTTTCTTAAACCACTTATTTCTACTGTATGTGCTAGCTTGACAACATGGATTGAAGAAAATTCTAGTAATCTGTCGTCTTTGGTCCAGGCTACGCTCACTCAGACTCATTGCTCAGCCTAGACTGAGTATAATGAGACAATTTAGTTATCTTAGTGGAAAAAAATGACCTCTTTTAGCCAGAAAAGATTGTAAGCATCGGGCGTTTTAAAAAGTGATACAATTAAATTAAAGTGAGTACTGTTTTACTTAACCGTTATTTGAGATTGACTTTCTTGTGATTTAAAATAATCTGTTTTCTTACTTTTATATATAACCTTATTGTAAGCCATATACAGGGTGTATCCCCGTATAAAAAATCAGCTGTTTCATACATTTTGTTGAGTCATGTGAACATAAATGTATGGAACAGCTGATTTCTTTTTTGCGATTTCAGGGTTGGTCCCATAGTAAAAGTTGTTCATAATGATGAGTTTAATGACCTCTTTGAAGGATGCTGGTGTTTTACAAATAACCCTGTATATTTATATATTATTTAAAAGAGCAACAATAAAGTTTCTTGCCAGATTCTTCTCCATGAAAGGTAGGCTGCCCTTGGAACTGGCAACTAGAGTCACTTTTACAATAAATAATATAAGAATTATGACTATTCATATGTGCCTAATGGCACACATGAATAAAAATATTTTGATTTTGAACACATTAGCGAGACTCAATAAATATTTTTTTGAGAATCAACAAATTATTTTCTTCTATCAACTCAATAAATGTATTAGCAACCAAGTGCTTCTACACCACACAATAGCAATTCTGTTAGTCCGACTCGCACTTGGCCGGTTTTGTTGTACCAACATGACAACGGGTCAAGTTGATTTACGAATCCATTAAGTTTACAAGTTATTCTAACAATTCTTCTATACTATAAAGTCATGATTTACTTCTACGTACAGTGACCCAAATGTCTAATATTTTTATTCATGACCACGGTACGTAGGGTTGTCAGTCCGTATAATCAGAAAGCCGGACATACAGACAACCAGATACTAAGGGAATAGAGGCATAAAAACATTTTTAGAACATTATAATAGCAATTAATGTTATTTTAATTTTTATCTTTGTACGTTTGTCACTGCGAAAAAACCACTGTCTTTTTAGCACCCGCCAGTTGAAAATCAGCGCTGGATCTTCAAAATCCAACAAATGTTGAGTTGGTGACCTTTTCGATATAGGCAATTGGGCATGTTGTCAGCACACAATATAAAAACTCTGTGTTTTTCAAATATTCTTTTTATTTACCTATCAATTTTTTTTGTAGATTATTTTTTTTTGTTTTTTATTTTGTTTTCTCTGACACAGTCACATTTCAAATAAAATGTTTTTCTATTTCTATTTCTATAATAAAACGCTACAAATCTGTGATTACCATATTTTGTTTTAAATTCAAACACTGTCTGTGTCTAGCAAAAGCCGTACAGGCCGCAAACTCCGCCTAATTAAGTCTGACAAGCAAGTAAAAACCTGATATATCCGGTATTTTCGAGAGCCTGACAACCCTACACCCACGTCAAAATATCAAAGGCATAATGTCCATTGCCTCGATAAAATGGCCAGAATTCTTGCCTTGCTGTATTTGTTCAAGACGAATATGTTACCTAGAATTTATCGGTCCGTTTTTTTGTGACTAAAAACATCTATGATAAAATAGGTACTTTTTTTGGACATTCTGACATTCCACTTTGTATCAAAAATAGGAATGTTTTTGATCTAGTTTTTTATTTATTTTGGGGGCCGCGCTTATGTATGTCTGATTTATTTATAGAATTAATCTGGCAACATTAAAGTGCTTTGCTAAAGTAGGGACAGTCTTTGAATCCAAAAAGTTTTTGAGCACGTATTTTTATGTACCTAATAATTTATTGTGACAAAACATATTTTTGAAGTATTGCTGTTACCAACGCCATAATATTCGTTAAAAAGTTCTTTGATAATAATTTATATAACAACAAATATTACTGGACATATAATTATATTATATGATTGAATTTTGAATTGAATTATTATGATTTGAACACAGGTTGGGTTGTCCAGTAATACATGCTGCTATTATCTTCATCATCAGCCTGTATCATCACTGCTGAAAATAGGCCTCTCCCAATGCGCGCCACTATTGTGCGCTGATTGGAAGTATTTGCCTATAATCGCCAAGCTGGGCAATCGGGTTGGCGATCGCAGTAGCAGATAATTGCTGTTACACAGAAGGATGTTGCTGCCCATCTTCCGGATCCCGAGGCCACCAGAAGGACGAGTAGGGGTGGTTCTATTCTTAGGCCGGAAACCACACGGCAATTGCTGTTATATAAATCAACAATACCTAAGCTCTCAGATCATAATTGTGCTTAGATAGTGACGAATTGTTATCCCGTAACTAAGGACCAAAGATAATTAATAGTGGATTTCATGGCTTAACCGTGGTTTTGTGGAACATTATATTACTAGGTACCTACTGTAAATACAATGAAACACTATACAGGGTTATTTGTAAAACACCAGCATCCTTAAAAGGGGTCATTAAACTCATCATTATGAACAACTTTTACTAAGGGACCAACCTTGAAATCGCAAGAAAAATATCAGCTGTTCCATACATTTTGTTGAGAAAACATAAATGTATGGAACAGCTGATTTTATTTATAACCCTGTATACTTTAATACATCGCACCATCATTGATAACCCATTCCACTAGTGGGTAATCTGCACAGTAACCTAAAACTACAAGTATAAATAAAAAACTATATTAAAACCTAAAATAAATAAATAAAATTAACAGCTACGCTGTACATTTTGATAGAATCAACTGCTCCACGCGGCCGATATCGCAGCAAGAAACTGGCAAAGTAATATTTGTTTTAGCAGACAAGTGTCCCATTGCGTCTTGGAAAGTTTCCAAACGAAATATGAGCTAGTTGTTGGATAGAAATTTAATGTATAACGCTGTCCCACGTAGGTGAAGCGGACTAATGCTATTGTAAGCTAGTTTTTATAGCTTTGAATGACAGTTTTTAAATAAATTATATGATAATTAAACATAGACTCACGTCTGTATTCCACTGAGGTGGCAGGCACAGGTGTATGCAGTACAATCACGTTTCGTCAGCTATGTTATAAGTCACAGTAATAGGAAGCGAGCCTGTTGCCATTGACCGGGCACAATTCCAGACTCCGTGCTGCTACTGAGACTTTCCTAATGGAAAAACCCAATAACACTTTGCCCGACCCGGGGATCATCAGGACATGGTGTTCAGCAGTCGCGCTTGCTACCACTAGACCTACGAGGCAGTCTAGTCTAGAGGCATTGATAATCTACGGTGTGTAGCCATGTCAGAGACCTAAGTTTGAACGTGACCTAGGTTGAAACTCTGACACCAGATCGTTCATCAACCTTACGATAAAAAAGAAAGAAGAAGGGGACTGAGCTATGGAATATACTTTCTAACTCCGTCCTCCTGCTTTAGAGGCAGAAGTGTTTCAAAGCATAAGCTTACCATCAAGTGGGTTCTAGGTAAAACAAATGCCTTTTCCAAAATCTTCTTCTTTATCGTATAAATAACCTGGGGGCTTAGCCAAAAGGACTATCTACAATCGCTAACGCTATAGAAAACGAAATAAATGTGTAGGATTATCGTTATGTCACGTGATCAAAACAAACGAATAGAATCTAATCCTATACATTTCTTTCGTTTTCTATAGCGTTAGCGATTGTAGATAGTCAACTTGGCTAAGCACCCTATTGTCAGAGTTAAAATGACCCGTAGGCCACTGACATAACGCACACACACCAAGGCTACAAGTGCAAACTTTTGCAGAATAATTCTAAAAACAGTTTGCGATATATCGCATCATAGCATTGTCTTTCACGTAGGACTACGAACTAGTGTAAGAAGTGCTTTTGTAATTAATAATGCTTAAGATGTGAGCGAAACATATTTATAATGTCGCTCAGCTGCAGAATAGATGTAATAGATGATTAATATTTGTTGTTTGGTAATAAACAAACTAATTAAGATTAAATAAACATGCCTAAGGGACGTCTATTTGATATTTAGAGTATGACTATCTGTAGCCGTTTATGCATTGGTTACGGACCCGCTTTGCAAGCACGTGGGTGTAGGTTCGAACCTGACATACTATGTGACTTTTTTAACGTTATCTGTACTTAATATTTTTGTGAATTTTTTACGCACATGTTATTAAATATAAAAATTTAATAAGAAATTTGAAAAAACAACTGATACAGAAAAAACAACGGAATCGAACCCACCATCTTCGGCGTACCACGCCGACGCTCTAACCGCTGAGCCATCGTATGCCATTAGAATCAGTCGAAATTTCAAATCTCTGTCTACGCCTAGGGCGTGTAATATTTATCGGAATACATTACGTAACCGACTCAGTCCTCTAAACTTTGCAGTTGTATCTGTACTTTTTTAGTTAATCTTAGACACCACTAACAATACTAGACTTAGACTAGACTAACGATAAAAGAAAATTAGTAAGGAAACCTGGACTTATTAGTCTGAAATTGCCAGCAATGAGCTAGCGTGGTGATTAATATTAATAACATTCTATCAAAACACTCAGGCACAGATGAAAGTAATGGCCCTTGAAAATATACAATTATCATGAACGCCCTTAACGCCAATTACTGAATTGACGGCGATCGATAGATATCTCATCTGGTTAAGACATTTTCGTATGACGGAACAAGTCGACGCGACGACGCACGGCGACTGAGTGACAACTTAGTACGTTAGCTACCAAGTTATCTAGAATATGAAGTGCTGTCACTTATCAGGATGTCAGTTATGTCAAGTTATGTGTTGTTAAGTGTCAAATAGACATTTCAATCACAAAATTTTTCCTCAATGATTTGACATTTTTAAAGTTTAATTATTTAATAATAAAATTTGAAAGCAACTGTTAATATGGCTGGGATCCGAATCCAAATACCGTAATGTAATATTAATAAATTATACACATACATAACAATATTATATTCTGCAAATGTTGATTTTAAATAATTAACTCACCTAGTCAGTGCAGCCCACCTCAAAAATGGCGCGCGGGTCATGACTGTTTATTCTGATTACCTATTGTACTGTAGTGGAACATTCATTTCGATTCTCCTCCAGAAGATATTTGGTATTTTCTGCAAAAGGTAAATGACAAAGTACTATTTCCAATTGTATATTACCCCAATTTCAAATTGTACGGCTCCAAATAATTTTCCATTCTCCGTTCAAAATTGGAACTCCAGTAACGTTATTGCAATTTGAAAACAGAAGCGTACAATTTAAAATAGACAAAAAGAAAAATGTGAAATTCATATTTTGTATTGAAACTACAGATTGACGACCTCATTTGTTCAGTATTGCGAGATTTGAGTTTAGAATTTGTGTTTTTATTTTTATTTTTTATAAAGCTATTGGAACTCCTTGGTATGAAAATAATTAAATTTGCATATACATTTTTTCAGGGGAAATAACCATCGAAACATTAATATTTTACATTTAAATATCCTTAAAAACATAATTATGACCGCTTGCCGTTCGTGGAGTATGCTAGCAGGGTGAGTCTAACATATAGGACTTGACCATCTGCATAATTATTGAAACTTAAATAATAACTGATTGTTATAATTCAATATGAATTTGTTATATTGAGTCGTGATAACCTAGTGGTGGTTGACTGACAACTCAGAGGTCTCGAGTTTGAACCCACGACGTGCATCTCTGACTTTTCGTAAGTTATGTGCGTTTTATAAATTATCGGAAAACACGTAAAGCCGTTGGCCCTGCGCCTGATCTTTCTCCGGTCGTGTCGGTTTGCTGTTCCATCGGACTATGAGAGTGAGAGAATAGAGAGTGCACCTGTGTTTGCACATACACTTGTGCACTAAATTATCTCCTGCGTAGTTGGCTAAATTTGGTCTGGGGGACATTAAATATGAATACTTTTTTAACGTAATAAGAATCCGCATATATACAGCGTGTAACAGAAGTTCCGAAATAATACTTAAGGACATATATGTGTATCATGAAGAGAATCACTTGTGAAAATATTGAATGCAAAAGAGGCTTTTTTTTTTCATACAAAATAATTCTTTTGATTTCATTTTCTTCAATAATGACAGATTTCATTATCCTACGCGTGCCTAGTGCTTACTTAAAGAATTTATTGAAGGTAAATAACCGGATTCACGTTGATTCACCTTTCAGCTGATGTCTAGAGCTGTATTTGAAAGATTTTGGTGAAAACTTTGACCGTGGTTTACTCGAGTATTGTTTGGGGTTCGGTTCCAAAACCTATGCTCAAGGATTGTTTATAGGGTACCTTATACGCCCTTAATGTATTATTTCGGACTTCTGTTACACGCTGTATATAAGCCGCAGTAGAAACTAACAATACAGAGTGATTACACGACAGACAACATTGCCAGTTAGCCACTTATCTTCCGCGGCAGTAGTTAAAGTCGGGGAGACCAAACAAATGGCACCAAGTAATTGTATTCCGAAGAAACGGCGAATTGCTAACATATTGTTGTACTTGTAAAATACAGTCGCATTTGGTTAGAAACGACTTCAATACGCTTAGAAACAACGTCGTGTATTTTGAAGAGTTACAGAATACTTTCGCTATAAAAAAAGCGAGATAGGTAGAAGCATAGAGTATTCAAGAAAATATAGAGTGATAACGTCAACCACATTGCCTTGTGCGGAGCGAAAGCAGGTCTCACCATAGAAATGTTAAAATGTCATTTTTTCAAATTATGTTTTCTAGACGTTTTTCAAAATTTAACTCAGCAGTTAACCATGATATAAGCTAAAATGTAACTTTTTCGCTCGTGGAGCCTAGTTGAACCGCAGTCGATCAAGGTATGATAGCAAACGGAGCTCGCGTCGCAGCCGCGTTGTTCATACCCGTGCTCACAGTTCATACTTCTATAGGGTTGCTCTATATTTGCTTATATACTCTAAGGGTAGAAGTCGTACTACTACCGCTTTTTTTCGTAAATTCGAAGTTTATTAGAATCTCTTTGGATGACATATCAAAATTGACATTTTACTCGTAGCAAAGGGGCCATCCATAAATTACGTTGAACGTTAAGGGGGAAGGACGGGGTCGATGAGTTGTGACATTGTGTGACAAGGGGCGGGGAGGGGTCCCAAATTTTGTGACATCACATTTTTTAAAAAAAATTAATATTTTATATCTAAATTTAGTGTTGTAATCAACACTAAATTTAAACTAAAACCTACTAAAAAATAACAATTAACATAGTTATTACTTGTGATGGTTTTGCACTCGCTGTACTGTTGTCACCTTTGTTTAAATAAATACCGCCACAATTAAAAATATTTTCGGAATACTGCTGTTTTAATTTCATGTAAAATTTCAAAATATGTTATATCACACTAGGAACTATCTCACAAATGTGACCAGCTGTGACAAGGACGGGGGAGGAGTCAAAAATCATGAAATTCATATGACGTAATTTAATGGATGGCCCCAAAAGTAAAGGCTCGATTTTTAGCGCTCACTCCAGTGGTCATCGTCATTAGTTTCACTTAAGGTTTTTCTTCCGTATTTTTACTGTACAGCGTTAAGAGAAAATAGCATTAATGTATCTCTCTAGTCGACTAATGATGTTATAAAAGTCACAAGATCAACTCAAAAGTTGTTTATTATCTCAAAAGAAAATAAGCGTCTTATAAAGCACTAGCATTCGCCCGTGAATTCACCCGCGTGATATGATGAACACGTGACGCCATCTCATCGTCCCGTCTCATTTGTCCCGGGCAGGAATCTAGCTCGCAACAACATCATCATCATCATCAGCCTGTATTAGTCCACTGTTGAACATAGGCCTCTCCCAATGCGCGCCACTATTGTGTGCTCATTGGAGGTAATTGCCCATAATCGCCACTCTGGACAAGCGCGTTGGCGATCGCAGTAGCAGTTGATTGCTGTTACACAGAAAGATGCTGCTGCCCATCCTCCGGATCTTAACTACGGCAATGATATCGTCATAATTAAAATAAGTTTCTTTTTGTTCCAGATGTAGAGACGGCTGGACAGATGAACTCTATGGCTCCAAACTCCTGGGGCTGACAAGATGACGTCGGCTGGTCTTTTGGTCTTCTGCTCTGTGCTCACTAGAACGCTATGCGTCATCGCTCCTCAAATACCAGGTATGATAGTTGTACCGTCTTTAAGAATAGTACTCGTAGTTGGGACATGGTCTCTTTCTCTTTGTCGTATGGTTGATGAACAACCTGAGAGTTTAAATCGCCCGTCTGACTCTGACATGGCTTTACGCACCGTTGAAAAGAAACTCCATGGTTGCTACAATATTTTGGGTACCTACGTAATATCCTCACTACATAGTATAAAACAAAGTCGCTTTCTCTGTCCCTATATCCCTATGAACGCTTAAATCTTTAAAACTCGGAATTTGCAAAGACGTTATTAGGTAAACCGTTGTTTCAAATTAAAATTTCATATTCGGACCTTCTATTTTCCAAAAAATGTCAGCCAAATATTCGAAACACGCCAGTTTTTTATTAATATTTGTTGTTATGTGCAATGTGCAACAAATATAAATAAAATTACTGGCGTATTTGTAACATTCCCTGGATAAAGTATTCAGGAATAACTATTATACGCTTAGGATTTTTGGTGGTTATTCTATTTGATGGCTGGAATTTATTAATTCAAATTTCAAGGGGTTTTCCACACGAAAAAAAAAAAAAAAAAGGCTAAATACCTATGTATAAATGAAAGGATGAAATACTATTCAATATTCTTTCTATATTTTGGGCTTACGTGCAAAAGTTATGAAGTTAACTTAGTTAAGTTAGTTACAGTTACAAAAATCATATTTTTACATATTACAGTCTAAATGGACGCCGCCGCGCCGGTGATTACGAAACAACGAATCAAAACTGTCAAATATTGCCACCTAATATGTAAATAAATCAACCTACCACAGGTTGGTATATAGTATAGGTATTCGCAAACATCCCTGATGCGCTGCAAAAACATGGCAGATCCATCAGTAGAATTTACGCCACAAGTCTATAGCTTGGACTGAAAAACGAAAAGCTTCTAACTAACAAACAGACAGAGACAGCCATAGTTTCACCAAAAGCATCGAAAGTATTCTGTTTAATACCCAAGTAGCAGTACAATTATTGTATAAAAAAAATCCTAATGACACAAGGCCAGATTTTTTTACAAAAATTTTGTATTCACGGTTTGTCAAGCATAAATTATACCTAAAGCATCGGTCTAAGTTTTCAAACTTTTAAAAATAAGCTTTTAAAAAACGTAACTAATCTCCTTGACAAAAAAAAACACAAATAAAATTATAACTTAGTCAAAATATGACGTACCCCTATCGGTCTATAAGCCATTTACGTACGGGTCCCTAAAAATATCACAATACACGAACCTCGGGTCCCATAAAACCGGTCGGAATTTTCCATTTACGTCAAATATTCTTGTTATATATGTTTTAGGGATGTCTCCGAAATATTTACTTCTAGTTATCACGACATTCCGTATTCGATTTCGAACGCCAACAGCCTTGGTGTTTGACAATTCTTTTTGGAAGGTAGGTGAAACTTTTATTCAGCCAGAACAATTTAAAAACATATTTTAGGACGATAAAGCGGGCCCAAATTTTATGCAATACAACTAGGTACTATTGGATGATATTATAATTACTTTGTTGAGTTTTTATTGAGTCGTGGTAACTTAGTGGTATGACCGTAGACTGGCAAGTCTTAGGTTCGAACCCAAATTGCGCAACTCTAACTTTTCGTAAGTTGTGTGTTGTGTACATATCTATCGGAATAAAGTAATAAATTATCTCCGTGCCTCGGAAAGCACGTAAAGCCGTTGGCCCTGCGCCTGATCTCTCTCCGGTCGTGTTAGATTGCCGTCCTATCGAACTATGAGAGTGAGGGAATAGAGAGTGCACCTGAGTTTACACAGACACTTATGCAGTAATCTCTATTGAGATTGGCCGCAGGTTATTATAAATATTTTGTTTTGGTGGCCTCCGACTACAGTATTTTATTTCAAGTCTAAAAAGCTTGTTTTTAGTTTTTAAGTAGTCGGGTTTTAGTTTTTAAACTTTCAAACACCGAGAAATGAGACACAAAAGCTCGACGACGCCAGCGTCCACAAAAACTACTGTTGCACGACGCCGGCATCCACGCGGGTGTCATAGGTTTAAACTATATTACAGAACGATAAATTGATCCCAAATGTTGTGCAACAACAACTAATTTTAGTTTGAATAGACTTCTAAAAAGTGGGGTGACCTCACTCCTTTGAAGTCGAATGCTTATGAATTCCCGAAGTCGAATTCTTAATTTTTTTTTAAAAGTTCGTATTTATCGATAGCCTTCACGAAGGTTGAGGCTCTCCAGCCCACAAATAAACCAAAATTATCTCTCTCCTTTTGTTTTCTTTAATTAGTCCCTGTGTTTGTTCCACGATAAAATTATTGCCTACCTCGTAAATTTCTTTCCTTACGGACAGTTTGTTCGGATTTATTACAAGACTCGTTTTATTATTTATGGCTTAGAAAAGATTTTCTGGTAATTTTTCTTTGAAATAGAATTTTGTTAGTGATTTTTATGTCCTATTAGTTTTAAATCCTGTATTGTGAAAGTTTGTAAGTTAGTTTAGTAGTTTTTTTGCCTGCTTCTAGTGGTAGCAAGCGCTACTGCTGAGCACGAGATCCTGGTTTCAATACCCGGGTTGGACAAAGTGTTATTGGGTATTTTCATTAGGAAATTTTCAGCAGCAGCACGGAGTCTAGAATTGAGCGGTTAATAGCAATAAGCTCGCCACCTATTACAAGGGAATTAAAACATAGCCGGCGAAACATGGGTATACTGCATACACCTCTGCTTACCCCCTCTGCCATATAGGCGTGAGATTATGTTATGTAGATTTTTCGAATTCTTGTGGGTATTTAAAATTAGTTTTATTATCACTTGCTAGAAAACGTAAGGAAACCAGCACATCTGAGAGTTTTTTCACCGGTGTGTCAAACCTTCTCAGAGGCCTACGGGTGGTTTAAACTCTGATACTAGGTCGTTTTAAAACCACACGTTAAAGAAAGAAGAAGAAACTGTAGCTGAAAATCACGATAACGTAATTCTAAGAAAATAGTTGTTCCTATGAAAGTAAACATCGAAACCTTTCTTAGGCTTCTTGTTGTTCTTTGCAACAACAACAAGTCTGAGAAATGTTTTCGATATTGAAAAGCCTTTAAGCGATTTATACTTTAATAGGCTCTTTACTGAAGTGACCAGAAGACCTATATAGGTTATGTACTTCTACGAACAAATCCAGGCTTTAAATGTCCTCTCCTGACCGAATTTAGGTCACAACGGCAATTCTCAATACAATCTAGCCAACTACGCAGAAGATAATATTATAGTGCATAAGTGTGTGTGCAAACACAGGTGCACTCTCATTTCCTTCACTCTCATTTCCTATAGGACAGCAATCCGACACAACTGGAGAGAGACCAGGCGTAGCACTGATAAGAGAGTGTCAAGAGAGTATAGCCACAGTATAATAAACATACAGTACGGAAACTACGTACAAACACTCGAAAACGGCACACTAACACAAACATGCGCTACAACCGCGCGACCGCGACGTACTAACGGCTTCACGTGCTTTCTGATGCACGAAAAATGACTTAACTAATATTACATTAGTATTCGCGATACTTGAAATAAAATATCTAGTCGTTCCAAATACTTCTTCAACTCCAAGACTTTTAGAAACATCGCAGTGTACCCAGTGTCCCGGAGAAACCACCGAAATGATAACATTTAACCTCAATGCCCGCAGCTAAAACACTTTCTCCCAAGACAGTCTAATTTCGTTAAACACAAACTCCCAAATGAAGCAATATTTAAAAGGAAAAGATTGCCGACAGTCTTTTCTTTCTGAAAAAGATCACAAATTAGAGAGAATCTCTGAAATGGTAAAAGAAATCCAGCTAATTAGTAATTAGGGTGACTTTTTCCTTGGCAATGTCTGGGACACATTGGGGGTGGAATTAGGAGCCACCATAATACCGTTTGCAAAGTACTGAGGACCTTTAGATTAGGTACCGCGCACACGTAAGACTTTAAGATTTTTAATATTTTTTTATAATATTGCGAATGATATACTGTAATTTTTATTATCAAATGATATTGTCGATTCAATTTTGCTGCAATCAGGCCTGACCCTAGTGATTGCATCAGAACTGTCATCAGAACTGAACAAGCATGCCACATTTCAATTTAATTGGTTAAGAATAATTGCTTTAAAATTAAGTTGCACGATTTAATCCGATCATTATATTCGTATATATATGACGAGTTAAATAAAAGCTTGTCTTCTTCCGCCTGCCCTGGTCCCGTGGTACTTGGGGTCATCGCAAAATGTCTTCTTCTTCCAGTCCTATCTATTAGCTGTCATCTGAGCATTTACTCCTTTTCCATTCATATCAGTGCTTCCACACTCCGTCCATCTTTTTTTTGGTCTCCCTCTCCCTTTCCATTCATCAACACTAATATTCATCATCCTTGTAGACACATGCGTTTCATCTTTCATTTAAATAATAGTTCTATATTTAAATCTTTCATTTAACTAAATAAAAGTTCTCTATTTAAATCTTTCATTTAACTAAATAAAAGTTCTCTATTTAAATTTATCATTTAAATAAAAGTTCTTTAATTAAGCTTATCCTTAAATAAAAGCTTGTAATAAAAAATATATTGTGCGCGCTAGACCTTATTTGGAGCTCTGTACTTAATGTTCACAAAACTTGGCAAAATGTACAGCTCAAGCAAGAATTTATTAGATAAATATTAGTTAAAAGCCTTCTTCTTTGGTACCTTTAGGTAGTAAGCGCGACTGTTGAAAATAAGCTCCTAGATTCGATTCTTAAGTCAGGTTAAATGGTCTTAGGTTTTTCTTATAGAAATTAATATTAGTAGCGTAAACGGATTCTACAACGTTATTTTTACATGTAGTTCCACATTTCCTCATTTCCTCCTAGAGACTATGTAGCCAACAAAGTCGAATAAAAACTATTTTATTCATTTCACGCAGAAAAAGTTTTTCCCGGTTTTTCAATTTCTACCAATCGGTAGAAATCAGAAACCGGTTATGACAGTCACATAAAACGAATAAAATAGTTTATCGTACTTGACATTTTCCATCGGTAGAAATTAAATTCGAGTAGAACGACTACTCGTTTCATAAAATCATCGATATTAATTTAAAAACACGGAAATTCGTATTATATGTTTTCACAATTTTATATACGTACGAAACTTAAAAATCAAGAGCTTGAAAGTTATAAACGATCGTATTTCCCTAACGTAATCTAACTCAGTACTCAAATATTATTTAAAACTAGTTTAGCTAAATAAAAACTTAACTAATACGACCCATAGAGTACTTTTTATCCTGGAAAAATGAGAATAACAGGACTTGGAAGCATGCGAACAGCGTTCCCGCGTTCCAGCCTCTATGCGAAAGAAAAGTGACACGGGGGGTTTTAGTCGGTATGTCATACATAGGCCGCAAAGCCCGACATAACCATCTCGTATGCATAAGGCGCATTTTCTCTCTAAACAAAAAAAAATCTCAGGTAAAAGCAAATTATCTATAATGAGCCTACGTAGCTAATTCTAAATAATCAAGTCCTACCCACCATAATCTATACTATGTACTTGACGGGTAGACGATGAGGTAACATACCCTTTTGTTCGTACGTTATTATAAGACTGTAATTAGCCCTCGTACCAATCAAGGTTGTCTGGACGTTGGACCAAATTAGTTTTCGCTAATTACTTTTCTGTAATGTTCATTAAAATAACATAACATCACTCGTGAATTTCCCTGAAGGTTATATCTACACTTAAATAAAAAAATATTGGTTTTATATACATATAATAAGGGGTATCTTCAATTACTAAACCTATTTGGTGTGTCACTGCGGAGTGCCATCTGAAAATCAGCGCTGGGTGAAATTGAGAAATCCAGAAATTGAATTGAAATAACATAAGTAAACTTTTTTTTACTTAAAACGGTTTTGTCATCATAACTAAAGCTGTATACTATATCAATCTGTCAACAGGAAGAGGCTGAAATATCGATTACTAAATTTGAATCAAATAATAAACAAGGCAAGCTAAATAAAACCGTTTAAAAATCCAGAAATTGAAGTCCAGCGCCATAGATCATTAAAAGTCTTCCCACACATATCAGAGCCGTGCTTGGCTTGGTACGTGCGTCGTCCGCCCGGACATGGACGTATGTGAACGGGTTCGAAATGAAATGTACTCACAGATACTTTTTTTAGTTCCTCAAGGAGCACGACCATAACTGCACAGTATGATAATTATACAGTATGGTAACTACGTACAAATGCTCGAAAACGGCACACTCACTTTTTGTTGTACTGTTTTTTAACTTATTGTTTTCTTTCACCGTTTCAAGCAAGTGGTATCTCCCTTAACAAATGATATAAAATCTATTTTATTTAGAAGTTTAATCTAAAATCTTATTCCACAGACTTCAAAACCGGTGACAAAAAGATCATCAACGGCCCGTTCTGGCACGAGGTCTTCACAGAAACATATGAAGACCACGAGGACGATGTCTCTACTACCACTTCTGAACCCCTGCCTTTCTTCGAAGACGATGCTTCTACTAATAATGTGACGGCTCAGCTGGGCAGCCGCGTCCACTTGCACTGTAGAGTCCATGATTTGGGGGAGAAAACTGTAAGTATACATATTATACGATTATTTTTTAAATCATAACATAAGGTGCTTCTAAATTATCTGCCACGGCTGCAATGGGAGATAATATTGGTTATTTATATTACAATAGTGAAGTAATTTTTTTTATCTAACATCATATTTTTTGTGAATTTTTTACATGTTATAGCACATGATAGCTTATTAAATATAATTATTTAATAAGAAAATTTGAAAAAACAACTGATACGGATGGGATTCGAACCCACGATCTTCGACATACCGTGTCGACGCTCTAACCGCTGAGCCACCGTATCCCATCGGCATCAATCGAAATTTCAAATCTCTTTTACACGCCTAGGGCGTGTGGCGACATCTATCGGAATAGTTGTTAGTATAGTTGTTTTTTCAAATTTTCTTATTAAATAATTATATTTAATAAGCTATCATGTGCTATAACATGTAAAAAATTCACAAAAAATATTAAGAAAAATGGTAATATCGCATCGGTGTCTACTATAACTGCAAAGTTTGGAGCACTGAGTCGGGATACGTAATGTATTCCGATAGATGTCGCCACACGCCCTAGGCGTGTAAAAGAGATTTGAAATTTCGATTGATGCCGATGGGATACGGTGGCTCAGCGGTTAGAGCGTCGACACGGTATGTCGAAGATCGTGGGTTCGAATCCCATCCGTATCAGTTGTTTTTTCAAATTTTCTTATTAAATAATTATATCATATTTTTTTTTCTTTTGCTTGCGTTTTATTGCGTAGGTCTAATTCTGCTCCATGCTCCAATTTTTTTTTTACTGTGCCGGGGTACGATATTTCACCATTGTAATCTATATACCCAATACTTTCTCCCATTACAACCGTGGCAGATAATTTAGAAGTACATTATACAGGGTTATTTGTAAAACACCAGCATCCTTAAAAGGGGTCATTTAACTCAACATTATGAACAACTTTTACTATGGGACCAACCCTGAAATCGCAAAAAGAAATCAGCTTTTCCATACATTTTGTTGAGTTTTACAAATAACCCTGTATAGTCATGGTGGCTACGGACCCGCTTTGCAAGTGCCCGGGTGTGAGTTCTAACCTGGCATGTAAAAATGTGACTTTTTCGATGTCATATTATGCAATATTTTAGTTAATCGACCATTGAGTAACGGTGAAGGAAAACATAGTAAGGAAACCTAAACTTATAGTCTGTAATAACCAACCCGCAGTGAGCTAGCGTGGTGATTAATGCCCGATCTTTCTTTGTATAATATAACATATTTAATTTAAAAAAAACAGCCTGTAACTGTCCCAATATAGGGCAGAGGTTCTTATACAGAGAAGGATTGAGCATTAATCACCACGCTAGCTCACTGCGGGTTGGCGATTTCAGACTATTAAAATCCAGGTTTCCTTACAATGTTTTCCTTCACCGTTAGTCAGTGGTGTCTTAGATTAACTAAGAAAGTATATATGACATTGAAAAAGTCACATTGGTACAAGCCAGGTTCGAACCCACAACCACGCGATTGCAAAGCGGGTCCGTAACTAATGCGCCACCACGACATTAAAAAAAATAGGTTAAGCAAATTAGTTTCACACTCACATTTTGTGGTGCCTACTTGTGTTTCATAATGTAGAAACAAAGTTGTTATAAACACAGAATATAGTATTTCACTATTAGTTGAAACTGGAAATGCCCGTAGGGAACTCTCAAACGCCGTACTTTCATTCTCTGAGAACTCGATCTAATTTGCGACGTTCATAGCGGTATTATTATTATTATTTAGCCTATATTATCCCACTGCAGGGCAAAGGCCTAGCGGTAGCGATAATAAAAAATAATTGTGGCGCATATCATACTATCATAATGCATGGACACAGTATAATAAACATACAGTACGGAAACTACGTAAGTACAAACGCTCGAAACGTCACACTCAAAAACATGCGAGACAAGTCAACAAAGTCAACAAAGACGAGATTCCTAAGCAAACGTCGCGGTACTTGCAGTATAACCACAGATCAAATAACGCGTCGTCGCGCGTGTTTGTTTGAGTGTGCTGTTATTGAGCGTGTGTATACAGGGTTATTTGTAAAACGCCAGCATCCTTATAAGGGGTCATTAAACTCATCATTATGAACAACTTTTACTATGGGACCAACTCAGAAATCGCAAAAAAAATCAGCTGTTCCATATATTTATGTTCACATGATTCAACAAAATGTATGGAACTGCTGACTTTTTTTTTTGAGTTGGTCCCATAGTAAACGTTGTTCATAATGATGAGTTTAATGACCCCTTTTAAGGATGCTGGTGTTTTTGATGTGGTGGTGTTTTTCGTACTGTATGTTTATTATATTGTGGCATGGGTAACTACTAAAATTAAGCAGTGCTCGACGTGGTTGGACTATAGATAGTGACCATTTGAAGAATTTTCTTCGATTCGCTTAAAATCACTAGTCCAGCGACCCAGTCAAAAACCAAAAATAACTTTAAAATATTTTTCAGATATCCTGGGTCCGTCGCCGCGGCGAAGAACTCCACCTCCTCTCCTTCGGACGCCACACTTACTCCGCTGACTCCCGCTATTCCTTGGCCTTTGAACACCCCAACGATTGGCGACTCCTGATCCAGTACGTCAGTGAAAGGGATGAAGGTTTCTACGAGTGTCAGATTTCTGCACACCCTCCGCTTGTTAGAAGGGTGCATCTTACCGTTGTTGGTAAGTTCTTTATCATCATCATCTGCCTATCCTTTTCCCAACTATGTTGGGGTCGGCTTCCAGTCTTACCGGATGCAGCTGGATACCAGTGTTTTACATGGAGCGACTGCCTATCAGACCTCCACAACCCAGATACTGGGTTACACGATACCCCTTGGTAAGACTGGTTGTCAGACTTTCGGGCTTCTTACTACCCGTAACGACTGTCAAAGATCTACAATTGACAGCCGGAGCCAACAGCTTAACGTGCTGTCCGAGGCACAGAGAGTGATAATTAAATTATAAAACTTACAAAAAGTCAGAGGTGCGCGCCTTGGGTACCCGAGACCACTGACTTGCCAGTCAACGGTTACCACCACTAGGCTATCACGACTCTTTATCATAAAGGAAGAAGTAGTAGATTGTATGACAAGAGAGCCAAATTAATAGGTATAAGTTTTACGGCGAAGGCGCTACTTGAACAGCGAGCAAAGCGAAGGATTCTAATGTACAACCTGAGTGCAGCGAGGGATTCAAAGTACATTGCCAGAGGTAAAAACAATTTTCCCTCGAGTCATATACTCTATTTTCATCTAATTTCTATGAGAAAATAAATAAGAGACGGTGTTAGCTTCTATAGTTATTGTTTCAGAAGTTAATGCTAATCACTTTCAGAACTCGACGTAGAACTCATTATTTTTGCAAAATACAATAAAATATGTACTGATTACAAGAACAGAGACTTTATTTTTGCACGCTTTTGTTTTTTTTATTTATTTTTTTAGATTACATCCAACACGTGCAGCCTAGGCGTACCCAGCCAGTAATTCATAGAATTGCGTTCGATTTCTATGAACGTTAAAATGATCCAAATACAAATTTCTTTTCCGCCCGCTAAAAAGTTTCTATCAGAAAAGAATTATTTTGCTCCCACTTATAGAGGAAGAAAGCGATACTTTTCGAATAGAAGAAATGAAAAAATATAAGTAGAAATAAGAAGACTTAAGCTTCACAAGCTCGACACAAACTTCTTAAAAAAAAAAATGTTCTTGATACTTAATTCGATTTATATCGATGGCCAGTCCAGTGGTCATTCAACCTTCGCCGCGTATTGAGGTTCTATAGTAGCTAACCCTTTACGAGACAGGCGTAATTATGTAAACAATATCCCGTACAGGGTCAGAACACTAATACGACGGGTGGCTATTTGCACTACATTACATTAATGTCTTGCCCCAATATTGTCGCTTGTACCGACTAGAGCTAGTCTATATTATTATGTTATGATAGTATTATGTAACGTCTAGAAAAAAGTTTTTTTTTTAAATTGACTTCAAAGTGGTGGAGGTCCTATATTCGACGTGAATTTTTTTTTAATGATACTTTGTTGTTGGTCCACTGATTTAGATAAATTAAACTGTATTTTTTAAGCTGGCCCCACAATAGTGTGACCAATTTAGTAGTGTGAAAATTTTATGCGAGTATAAAACTGACCATATTGTTATAATGTTTTATTTTTATATACATGCTACGGACCTGTTTTTACTGCGTAGAAGTCGTTTTACTTTTTTGGTGAATAATTAGAATAATTTTATTACTTCGTAAATTATTGAATGACTCACATTTACAACTCTGTGATGGTACTGATAGCTTCCAGATTTGACCGGATATATCCGAATTTTTGCACTAGGTACTGACTTTTTATTTATCCGGGTTGACTTCAGTATCGATTTACACAAAACGAAAAAACCTTTTTGCAAATATTTGCATTTTGTAAGAATCTTATAATAATAACCCTTATTTTTAGAGGAACTGCAGCATATTTGGAATACCATTTTGTTTTAGACCTGCAACTTTTTTTCCGTGAGGTATTAAGAAATAAAACCTTGATTCAATTGAAGCAATATTATCTTACTATCAATGTGCAAGCTATCAAAAACAATTAAACATCCCTACAGGTTCAAATTTTAGGTTGAATGCAAAATGGCACAATTTAGTTTTAGAGATGGGGTGCAGGTATTTTGGAATAGGAGTATACTCTGTAAAATCGGTTCCTAAACCGACTGAAGGTAATTTGGCATACTATTTTGGTATTCATCACATCGGGTATTCCAAATTAGCAACAAGACATAGTTTGACATAACCTCAATTTATAATATATTTATAAATATACAAATCGTTGAAATCAAAGCTAATATGCAAAATTAATTATCTATTTAATAGTACACATAAAGCTAAACAGCACAATCACAAGGAAATTTAGCGATGGCAATGGGTTAAACACGTACTTCGAAAAATTGCTCGCGCGCTGTTCCACGTTTTCAATTCTGGGCGCTATCTTAGAAAAATGACAGACTATCCGTGTACACATATTGATAGATGACGCTACTTGTAAACATTCTATGGTCCGTAAAATGAGATGGCGCTTTTAGTTTTTGTGAAATCCTGCTATCCCAAATTAACAACAGTATTCCATATTACCTTCCTTTCCTCTATCGTATGGTTGATGAACCTGATGTCAGACTTTAAACCGCCCATAGGCCTCTGACATGGCTTTACACACCATTGAAAAACCTCTCTGGTGTGCTGGTTTCATCACGATGTTTTCCTTCACCGTTTTAGCAACTGATACAATTCATTTATAATACGCACATAACTTACGAAAAGTCAGAGGTGCGCGCCTTGGGATCAACTGTCAGTCGAAGATCATACCCTAGGCCCTAGGCTTTCAGATCTACTATAATATAATAACCCTACTCAAGATAAATATAGCAGTTAGTAAGCAAAAACATAATCAAATAAGAAGCTTTTATTCATCTTGAAGTGACGGCTTACTACATTACTCCAATTATTCAATAGACGTACTGAAGTTAATAGAACTAAGTTGGCTAGAACAATAAACTTTATTATCAGTAGGCTTTATGACCATTTTTCTGTGCACACAGGTATTTTGTAAGTATATTTTCTATTCTGTATTTAGTAAAAACATCTTTGAGCTTGTTACGTAAGAGGATTTAGAAGATTATTTTGTTATTGTTAATATTTTTGGATAAAAATTTTCGTTTCATGAGATTCTGAAAGTTTTGCCCGCGTCATCAGGCCGGGATAAAAGATCGGGAGGTCTCAGGTTCAAATCTAAGGCAATATAATTGTCACTTGCTTCGTGCCCCGGAAACCGTTGGTTCTGCTCCTAATCTCTCTCCGGTCGTGTCCGATTGTCGTCCCATCGGACTATGAAAGTGAAGGAAAATAGAGTGCACCTGTATTTGCGCACTCACTTGTGCACTATAATATCTCCTGCGTCGACGACCAATCTCCGTTGAGATTGGGCGCTGTGACCGAAACTCGGTCAGGAGGACATTTGACATTTTGGAGACATTTTTATTATAAACTAGCTTCCGCCCGCGGCTTCGCCCGCATGATATGTTGATAAATTGTAGCCTATGTGTTATTCTGATGTATAAGCTATATTGTGGTGAAGTTTCATTCAAATCCATTCAGTAGTTTTTACGTGAAAGAGTAACAAACATCCATACATCCATACATCCATACTTACAAACTTTCGCCTTTATAATAGTAGTAGGATAGTAGAGTCAATATAATTTTGCTTTCTTAAGTTAGTTTTTTAAATAATTGTGTGAAGTCCTGTTCGTAATCAAACATTTCTTTCCAACAAAAAAGTTGTAACTTTAGATAGAAATACAGTTTTGGAGAATTCGTGACGAGACAGTGGTATTTCAAAGTTGTCGGCTGTTCACCGAGCCTTAAGCCTAAGGCCATAGATAAAAACTTTGGGCAAATGCCTCTTTTATTACACAGCCTGGAAATTCAAAGTAATAAATCAGGAGTCAGTTTTTTGATGGATACTTAAACTTGAGGTTTATTGCTGATTTGCATGAATGTTTTTCAGTTACAGGTATATTTATACCTATAGCACTGATAGCGTAGTTGTATGACCGTCGACTGACAAGTCAAAGGTCTCGAGTTCGCTCCAAAGATGAGCACCTTTGCTGACTTTTCGGATTTTTGTGCGTCATCATCATCATCATCATTTCAGCCATAAGACGTCCACTGCTGAATATAGGCCTCCCCCAATGACTTCCAGATCGGCCGGTTGGAAGCAACCTGCATCCAGCAAACTGCTGTGCGTATTACAAATTAATTATTACTTGTTAAAACGGTGAAGTAAATGAAGTTTCTTACCAGATTCTTCTCCATGAGGGGTAGGTTGCCCTTGGAACTGGCAACTACAGTCACTTTGATAATAATATTAGAATTATGACTTTTCATAAGTGTTTAAAATGGTCTACCTGAATAAAAATATTTTGATTTTTTTATTTTAAAAATATCGTGAGGAAACCCAGCACACCTGAGAGATTTTTAAACGGTGAGTAAAACCATATCAGAGGCCTATGGGTGGTAAACTCTGGCACCAGGTTGTTCATCAACCATACTATGAACAGTTACAGGTATGAACAGTGATAGCCTAGTGGTATGACCGTCAGACTGTTAAGTCAAAGGTCGCGAATTCGAAACCCAGACACGCATTAGACTTTTCGAAATTATGTACGAATTCGATATTATCCCGATACGAAACAATTTGTGTTTAATAGGTACTATATCCGTTTGTATGTTTATAATTAAATATCTGTAAATCGTATCCACCAAAAGCGAATTTTCGTCTACCCGAAAACCTCAATAAAACCAGCTTTAATATTGTTTGTTCAACAATTGTGTTTAAAATTCTCAATTTTTCCTTTACAAACCTCGACGCAGATTATACCAACTGTATTATGTTTGCCTCGCCCCTATTTACATGGACGCCGATGGGAATACTCGAGATCTGATAATTTGCGCTTTGGTACGGAGGAAAAATATCTGTTGAAGGTCGTTTCGGATATAAGGTAAACTTTTTTTGCCAAATTCGCACCATGCCTTATCCTCATTACTGCGACGGTTTTGTCAAAAGTTTTTGTTGTATTTTTTCTTTAATATTAAAAGGATAGCATTCGCTTGATGGGAAGCGGTTACCGTAAAGACGTTTTCAAGATGCAACACTAGGGGTATCATTATCTCGGGATATCAATATCTGGGATTTGGACCTGGAGGCTTAGCCAAGTTGACTATCTAAAATCGCTAACGAATAGAAAACGAAAGAAATGTATAGGATTAGATTCTATTCGTTTGTTTTGACCACGTGACATAACTATAAAAGTAATGTCATCCTATACATTTCTTACGTTTTCTATACCGTTAGCGATTGTATAGTCAACTTGGCTAAGCCCCCAGGTGATCTTACTGACCATATAACAGTACAAATACACCGCCTAAAGGGGTGAAATGGGGGTCCAAAGTTTGTATGGGGAAACAAAATTAGTTAAGACTATTTTATTCGAAACTTCACAAGAGTACTCCTATTGATATATGAGTACAAACGGGTTTCAGGTTTTTTCACCCCTACTCGTATAAAGAGGAACTGGTTATTTGGTAGGTCTTAAAACAGGTCATAGGCTATTTTTATACCCCTAGGGAGCCTAGATGATAAGGGTGTTTCATCCAAACGTAGTCGCGGGCAACAGCTAGTTTTATATATTATAATATATTTTTATATTTTCAAGAGATTTATAAGTTTATAAATCAGTTTGTCTCGTTAATATTGTTGACTGGCGACTATATATTGCATTTTTGCATGTTCTGAAGTACTTACTTACCATATATAAAATTGTATCATGCGATTTCGCTAAGCTTTAGATTTTAGTCACAGAAGTTGACTAACTGCACTTGAGTAGGCTAACCCGTTCTCGTAAAAAAATGTTAGAAAACATTTATAATAAAAACAAATTTTTATTGTTCGCTGTGACCAATGACCGCGGTGACGTTCAAAGTTTAAAAAAAAGACCTAGTTAAGGATAAAGTTTTTTTTTAGAAATTTGCATGTGGATGTGTTAAATTGTTAGGTCCTTAAAAATAGTAAAATTATTTTTTATTGATGATGAAAAATTAATTTTTTTGCTAGTCCAAATTCTTTACACGACGCTACATATAAAAACGATTATTTTTAATACAAATGCTACAGTTAGAGAATTTCTGGTATCAAAAAATAAGCCTTGATAATTTTGATTGTAAATTGATGTAAGTAATTACATTGTTTTAATTGGTATACATTCTAATAAGTATTTTTAGTTAAAATTATTGTGTGCTCAAAACGGACTGATTGATAATATAATAAACATAATAAATAAATAAATAAAAATCAGCCTGTAACTGTCCCAATGTAGGGCCTCTTCTCATACAGCGAAGGATTGAGCATATATTTCACCACGCTAGCTCACTGCGGGTTGGCGATTTCAGACTTTTAAAGTCCAGGTCCTTACGAAGTTTTCCTTCACCGTTAGTCAGTGGTCTTAGATTAACTAAGAAAGTACATAAGACATTGAAAAAGTCACATTGTGTACATGCTAGGTTCGAACTCACACCCACACACACAACATAATTAAGTATAACTGTACCTTACTCAATCAAAAACACTAAACCATCAAACACAGATATCCCTGGAAAGTATTCTAATACAAGCTCAAAAAAATGTCTCAAAAAAATACGGACAGGTCTGGGGAAAAAGATAGAGTTACTTATAAAAAATTACACCAATTCCATGTTTTAACACGCTTCGTACTAACAGACGCATAACTATTCATTCTTTTTCATATATTCTATGCATGAGAATGTTGCCACAAGTTACGAGCCACGTTTCATCTGATATTTACTCGGTGTTCCTATACATGTTGGCAAATATTTCCACATATGAAATACGATCTTAACGTGAAACACATTTGTTAAAAGGTACCTACATAATGTATGATGAAGGTTGTGTGTGTGTCAGTGTGTGTGTGCTTTTGTTTTAGGAGAGATGAGTGCACACTAGGACTTGTCATGTTATGTAAAATTGTGACCACAGATATTCAAATTTAAACTATCGTAGAACGAGACAAAGCGAATAAAATTTTAAAGTAATACTTGTTAGTTTTAAATCTATGTATTTGTAGCCTCAAAGGTACACTTATTAAACAATACCCTACCTTTATACATACAATAATTAAATAGAATTACATAAATCATAGATTCGAAAAAACAGATTTTACTTTTAATAGTTACTGATTAGACAGAAAGCGGTAGACTCAAAAGACAATTAATTTTGCTTTTATAAATACCCAATCGAATTACATAAAATTGCTCAATATGTCTAAATATAAAACATATCATCAATCTCGGAATAACATAAATCACAAAATGGAGATGTTTAAATACTAACTCAACGTTGAAATTTGTCAGAAGGAACATGGCCAGGCAATCTAATCCTGAAAGCCTATACAAAAAATTCTCTAAAGATGTTAGGTGTTAATAAAACTACACATAATTAATCAAAATGTGTAGGTAATTTGTTTGTTTTGTGGTTTGTGAGTTTTTAGAAAGAAAAAATCTATTTCGAGAGGAATTTGACTGGGTGACCCCCAGTCGTTTTGCCACTGGGCTCCTAATCGATTTTTCCTTCAAAAAAATGTTGAACTTTAAAGTTCGCTTAAGGAGTTTCTTGCCAGATTCTTCTCCATGAGGTGTAGGCTGCCCTTGGAACTGGCAACTAGAGTCACTCTTACAATAAAATTAGAATTATGAATATTCATAAGTGCCTAAAATGGTCTACATGAATAAAATCTTTTGATTTGATTTGATAATATGTATAAATACTTTATAAAAATATTTAAGTAGGTACTTAAGTACTTTTTTCTTGAATGAACAGAATATAGTACACTCCTCAAATTACGAAATCAACATGCAAATACGGAACTACGCAACTCGGAAAAGGTTTCAATGAGACAATTTCGAAGTACAGAGAAATCGATGCGCCAGTCTTTGAGATAATCCCTTACACTCCTTCAATTACACGTTTCACTGTCTTGGATAGGAGCGAGGAGTATGCTAATAGAGGGCTGAATAACTAGAAACAGCTCTGAAATGCATGGGCAGTTTACTAAGTATTCTTAAGAAAACTACAATTGTTTACTAGCATCCGGCTGCGGCGTTACGAGTTTATTTGTCCCCAGGATCCTTAAGAAGGGTCATTAAACTCATCATTATGAACAACTTTTACTGTGGGACCAACCCTGAAATGGCAAAAAAAGCAGCTGTTCCATACATTTTGTTGAGTCATGTGAACGTATGGAACAGCTGTTTTTTTTAAGGATGCTGGTGTTATACAAATAACCCTTTAAAAGATTGGGCACAATATAATAACTAACTCTCATACAGAGAAGGATCGAGCATTAATTACCACGCTACTGTGTGTTGGCGATTTCAGACTAAAGATGTTTTACTTCACTGTTTCTCATTTATGTCAGTCATCTGCCTAGCCTTTTCCCAATTATGTTGGGGTTGGCTTCCAGTCTTACCGAATGCAGCTGAATACCAGTGTTTTACATGGAGCGACTGCCTATCAGACCTCCACAACCCAGATACTGGGTTACACGATACCCCTTGGTAAGACTGGTTGTCAGACTTTCGGGCTTCTGACTACCCATAACGACTGTCAAAGATCTACAATTGACAGCCGGGGCCAACAGCTTAACGTGCTGTCCGAGGCACGGAGAGTCATAATCAATTTATAAAACGCACATAACTTACGAAAAGTCATAGGTGCGCGCCTTGGGTTCGAACCCGAGACCTCTGACTCTCCAGTCAACGGTCACTACCACTAGGCTATCACGACTTATCACACGAGTCATCTATGTCAGTATAATATTGAATAAGTCACAAGGTACCTACATAAATACTTAATACAATTGTTTATGTATCTAATCAACCCTAATGGTCCGTTGGACTGGCAACCCAAAGGCCTTAGGTTTGTAGGCCTAACATGTGCCTATTATAACGTAATTCTAGCGTAAGGAGGTTATAAAAAGAGGTCAAAAAATTCAGGATCTTTCGCTCCAGCGCATTTACAATCACTTACCTACGAAGATAGTGAAACAGTGTATACTTTTTTACCTTAATATACCATATTTTTTGAGGCTGACATATAAAATAAATTGTCTAAATAAAGGAGGCCCTATGTCAACTTGGATAATAGAAAATACATTTTCTGAGAATGCCTTAGACTTTACACAGGTAGGCTGGATATTTTGTCATTATTATAAGGGTTTTAGGTTACATATTTGTTTTTCACGGAATAGTTGAGCCTAAGACAATTAAGCCACAGTATAATAGTCATACAGTATGGTAACTACGTACAAACGCTCGAAACGGCACACGCGTAATATTGCCTAATGACGAGTCTCCTAAGCGAACGTCGCAGTACTCGCAGTATCAACGAATACGTCATTGCGCATGGTTGTGTGAGTTTACCGTTTTCGAGCGTGTTTGTGTGGTTCCAAATTAAAATACCTCATCCTAAACCTTGGCACTGACTTCAGAACGGTGTTTGTGTTATTACATTATTTCTAGCTTTTTAGTTCTTCGAAATTGTTATTTTTTAAAAGTGTTTACCTCACGATGTTTTCTTTCACCATTTAGGCAATTGACTATTAATTTCTGAAACACACATGAATCCGAAAAGTCAGAGGTGCGTGCCTGGGTTTTGAACTTACGAACTTTGAGTTGGTAGTCCAACGGTCATACCACTAGGCTATCACTGATTGCTATGGTGTTTAGAACGCATGCGTGATAACGGATGAAGTGCAAAAGTAAAACTGCAACCGCTTTTGTTTGCAAATCAAACAAATAAAGCAACTTTTGCAATATTAGAGACGATTGCAAACCACAAATGAAAGAACTTATCACTACATAATATTATAAAACAAAGTCCTCCGTCGCGTTTGTCTGTTCGCGATAAATTCAAAAACCACTGCACCGATTTCCATGCTGTTTTCTCCAATAATAGAGTAGTTTTTGAGGAAGTTGTAAGTTGTATGTCGCTCGCGTAGTACGATAACGTCGGACCAATATATCCCATGCGTGCGGCTCGGGCTTTACATATCGCTTCGATAGTAATTATGTACTTACCGCCTTTATAACACAATTTTTATATCACAGTTTTTTAGCTTACATAAAGCCGTTAGATATGGAATACCTTCGCTTAAAATATGACATTTAAAAAAAATGACACCACATCCAGTCCACAGATTCTATTTTCAAAAATCCTTCCATTTCTATTTTCACCGTTTGGTTCTGTGAAGCTCCCATATCGATCCTTTGCTAGGTAAAGCCCGTGAACCCATTCGCTCGAGTGAACCACCTCTCTCCTCGTTAGCCGATGTCGTTTGAGGAAGGTAGAAAATTCCGTTACTTTTCTGAGAGTTACAGATACCAGTCGAAACTTTGAAAGTACGTCAGTATTTTGAACAGTTTTATTGAAAATCGTGCTTATTTCTATTGGGTTAAGGTTCGTTTTAATTGTCACTGATGGCTCATTGACTTTATTGCTATTGTTTAAATTGTTCCAGTAATTATACTTGTAGAACATCATGATGTAATAACGTCCTCACATTCTACTAGAGTTGATGTAAACCGTCTGGAATGTACTACGTTCCAGACGGTAGTTACATTAGGTCTTGAACGGTATACCTACTAAAGGAAAATAATTTTTATAACACGAGTAGGATAGCAGGCCTACCTACCTTCAGTATTGGATATTATACTTACTAATAAATACTTAATTACATTTTAAAAGTTAACATTGCACATTGTAATTTGATTTGTCAATTGAACATTGTACAAAAAATCATTGTTTAGGTATACGTGTTAAAGCAATGTTAGCTTATTAAATATAAATAAATAAATAAATCAGCCTATAACTGTCCCAATATAGGGCAAAGGCCTCTTCTCATACAGAGAAGGATTGAGCATTAAACACCACGCTAGCTCACTGCGGGTTGGCGATTTCAGACTATTAAAGTCCAGGTTTTCTTACAATGTTTTCCTTCACCGTTAGTCAGTGGTGTTTTAGATTAACTAAGAAAGTACATATGACATTGAAAAAGACACATTGGTACATGCCAGGTTCGAACCCACACCCACGCGCTTGCAAAGCGGGTCCATAACCAATGCGCCACCACGACAGTACCTACAGATTATTAAATATAATTATTTAAAAAGAAATTGAACGTAAAAAAATGTAATGTTTGGAGCACTGAGCCACACGCCCTAGGCGTAGAAAAAATTTTGAAATTTCAAATAATTCTGGTGGGATACGGTGGCTTAGCGGTCAGAGCGTCAGCACGGTACGCCGAAGATCGTGAATTCGAGTTCCACCCGTGTCAGTTTCTTTTTTTCAAATTTCTTATTAAATAAAATTATAACTCTCTTGTAAGGCCTAATTTGTATTTATTTTGCATTTTAAAAAGTTTGTATACCATTTGTTTCTTTACCAAAATGGTTTCATGTTGTCATGTTTATTTTGTATCCTTTTGTACTGTTCCAATTTATTATTCATTCATTCATTCACATTGTGAAACTAGGCCCTCTGGCTTAAATAATACTTTATTAAAATGTAAGCTTTTGTTTCACGACTAACAAGAACTAGCCGCCCAAAAATATTAAATTGTACAGCTTTGAAAAGCCTTCCGATCGTAAAGTTGATAAACAACTTATAAGTAATATTTCATAAGAAAATTTGAATTACAACTGACATGGATGAGATTCAAATCCACGATCTTCGACGTACCGTGTCGACGCTCTGACTGCTAAGTCACCTTATCCTGCTCGACTCAGTTGAAATTTCAAATCTCTTTCTTCGCTTAGGGCGTGTGGTAATTATCTATCGGAACACATTACGTATCCGACTCAGAATCCCATCCGTGTCAGTTGCTTTTTTAAATTTTCTTATTAAATAATTATATTTTATATGATAACATTTTAACATGTAAAAAAACAGCCTAATGTCAAAGTTTAAGCCCCGTAGGCTTATGATATGGCGTAACATATTAATAAGAAAATGTCTCAAGTGCTCCTCAAAATATTTTTCTTCACCGTTTTAATTAAGGTGACAATTGACTGAGGTATTTAACTATAGGTATTTACCTACTCATATATAGGTTGGTAGATACTGCGCCGACCCCAAATAAATTGGGAAAAGGGCAGGGAGGATGATGATATAGATTGGTAGATGATGATGATGGTGGTGATGTGTGCGTAGGTCTATCTTGCAGTCCAACCGTAATACAAAACAATAAAGAGTAAAATTAATTCCTTTACAGTGTACAGAATGTACTAGAACGCTAGAAAAGTCTGACCTACATAATAAAGTGCGTCCTACATTTCTAGAATAAAAAAAAATTACAACTATTCGTATTTTAGCTCGAAATATAAAAATATTTCACGAAAATTGAATCGAAGGAATAACATCGAAATCAGGTCGACAATATCCCTCGTTACATTCTAGGGATCGGTTGCCAGAATCTAAGTTTATTAAAGCAATATCCAAATCAGTAATATTCAAGCATAATTATAAAATTCTTGGAAGCCAAATGTCGTGGAAGTACAGAAATTGTAATGTCGAAAACATTTTTACTTGCTTTCCAATCGAAAACTTGCTAAAGTGCATTTCTGAATATACTTGGTGGTTCGTTCGTTATTAAACAGCTGATAAAAAAAACGTTATAAAATTGTAGCAACTATTATTTATTTTTACTGAGATCTGCTATCAGCTTTTTAGATATTTTGTAAATTATTAGGCAAACAACAAAAGATATTATATTATTTTTATCAAATTATTAATTAATTATTATTAATTATATTATTGAAATCTTCTAATTACTATTAGAAATTAATTCAAATTTATTTATCTTCAACTTAGAATTGCTTCCATCCTACTGGATTTATTATTCCCAAACTTTCTTGAGGTCGGCTTCTAATCTAACTAAATGCACCTGAATATACGTTTTCTGTCGAACGACTGCCTATCTAACCTCTGTAAGCCAAAGGGATGCGATTTTTTAAAGTTCGAACAATTGTCACAATTTTATGCGGGTATAGTAACTATAATACTTTCTAGGTATATCGGCTGTCAAAGATGATTATTTCAGCTTAGTCAGCGGCTTAACACAGCACGAGCACAGAGCAGGTGATAATTAATTTGATGTTAGAGATGTGTGCCCAAGTTCGAATATGAGACCTCTGACTTACCAGATAACGGTCACACCACTAGGCTACGACTGCTTCAACTTAGAGATGTTTTAATAATGAGAGATTGATGAATGGCTCTCGCGAACAAACTTTAGCGTCAATTATGGTTTAAATCTTTGATGTCTGCAATCAGAAACAAGATGGCGTCATTAATTTGACAAGATTCTTTTAGTTCAACATTTAGTTTTGGTCATAAAATCATAATTAGAGAATCATAACCTTAATCAGTACCTTCAGAAACTGGTTGATTTGGTAAATAAATGATAAATAAGTTTTGATTTCAAATGAGCTTGCTGAGGAATCAGGCTTATTCTTAGGTTGAGGTTTATAAAGTGGTCCTTGACTTTGCTAAGACTTATTTTGCAAGATCGGTATTTTATGAAACTATCGTTGAATGCATCTGAGTATACTATACTAAGCAAAGACTAAGTTATTTAATAAGAAATTTGAAACAACAACTGATACGGATGGAATTCGAACCCACGATCTTCGGCGTACCGTGCCGACGCTCTAACCACTGAGCCACCGTATCCCATCAGAATCAGACGAAATTTCAAATCTCTTTCTACGCCTAGGGCGTGTGGTAATATCTATCGGAATACATTACGTATCCGATTCAGTGCTCCAAACTTTGCAGTTATAGAAGGCACCGATGCGATATTACCAATTTTTTCAAATTTCTTATTAAATAATTATCTATATCGATACTAATATTATAAAGAGGTAAAGCTTGTATGTATGTCAGGGGTAATCTCTAGAACTAACGATCCGATCCTAAAAATTCTTTCACCAATAGGAAGCTACTTTATCCCTGAGTGCTATAGGCTATTTTTTATTCTGAAAAAAAAAGTCGAGTTTTCAGTAAAAAATAAAAATATCTGAGATTCAACTCAGAAAAAAAACAATCAATGTGGCTGCTTTATCAACATGTGTTTACGGGAAAATTTAATTTAACGCGGACAAAGTCGCGGGGAACAGCTAGTATTTAATAAGCTAACATGTGCTAAAACATGTAAAAAAATCACAAAAAAGACTTAGTTAATAAAATTAACGAATTACCAAAAACTTAGACAAAGAAATAATAAAATATTCATGAATAGAACAGAAAAAAAAACAGTTTTTTTTGTATCAAAGTATTGCAGGCGTCGAAAAAAAGATTCTTAAATAAATAAAACCAATATTCTAAGCACACATCTTGAATTTGCCACAACTCAGGCGAAAGTGCGTGCAAAAAATTCTTTTCAAACTTAAAATAAATCTGCTTCGTACAACCTTAAGCAAAATGTATTGAGATATTTTATATTCTCGACGTGGTCTATCTGAGGCTTATTACAATTCATGCGCCTTTCATGTAGGTCACCCACGTGTGTCACATATTCAATGGGTTCTGTTTAGGTACTGAATGTACAGAATTTATTGGGGATAAGCATAATTTTGTCAAAACCTTACACGAGGAAACTAACGTCGTTTATTTTTAGTACCATTTTCAGTAGTGTTGGTGTAGGTATAGGTATAGGTTTAGTGGTGGTATAGTTTGGTATAGGTGGTATAGGTTTTGTGATCTTAAATAATTATCAGCAAATCTTTTGTGATTTTGTACGTTATCTTGTAACAAAATAGAACCAACTACATACATCTTTAGCCAAAAAGAAGTCAGAGGGAGAGGCCTTTGCCCAGCAGTGGGATGATATGGGCTGACAGTAACAGTAACAGTAACTTAAAATTACTTTTTTTAAATTATTTATTTAAGTCCTACTTAAAATTACTTTTTTTAAATTATTTATTTAAGTACTTAAAATTACTTTTTTCAACGCGTGTCAAACGGAAGGGCCCATAAAAGTCAAATGGTAAAGTTAGTTTCTTTCATGACTACAACCTACAATGTAGGTATTTTGAGTAACACAGGGCTACCTTATTTTTTTGTTAATAAAATACCGAAAGAATGAAAGTGATAATTACCTTAGTTTAGAAGATACAGATAATTTAGTGACTGCTATAATGCGATGACGTGAAACCGCTCGGCGGTCAATGGACACTTGACGGTGCCCCCGACCCGTGACCACAGGGCGGTCGCGAGACATGCGAGGATGCGGGATACACATTGTGTGGTATAATTAAAATTACTTTATTATTCTAATAAAAAGCTAGCTACAAAATCAACTTCAAAAATGTCCAAACTAAATATAAATCATGAGGAACATTCCATCTATCACGTTATAATTTTGAATGTCCTTAACCTTAACAAATATAACAGGGACAATGTCACGTGGAACACTTCGTTAAACAAAATTAATGAAGGTAGGTTCACTCAAACTACACCATGTCGGAAACAAAGGGTCCTTAAACTCTGACACCGAGTTAATCACCTATCACCTTACGTAACTCGCATTTCTCATTCCCGTTGCGGGGTTTCTATTTCACGCATATCTCCAAAACACATATCCACTTAATATTAAATAAAGCTGTTAGAATATTCCCAAGACCTGTTTATAATTCACACTGCGGTCGCCATATTTGTTTCTTGAATTTATACGTCACAGATACTTTTTGCCATTTTTGTAGCTTTTAAACAGAAACGTTTTTATTTATTTGTGTTGAGCCATTTTGGAATACTAATGCGCTAAAGCAGATTTTGTTTTCGAATCTAAAGCTTAAGAGGGTTGAAAACTATTTTGGAAGGTAACTGGGTGAATTTTGATAGTTTGGTGGTAAGTTAATTCAGAAACGGGTGCAACAAATCATCCCTTTGTATTTATTTAAAGCACCTCTTTGCGCTAATCTGCTATCTCGATCGCACATTGAAGATAGAAAATCAATGAATATTGTTATGAAAAATCGAACTAAACTATTTGAAGGAGAATTTACTTACATTACAAATTTTCAGCAAGAATTTCAGCTTGATCGAAACATGTTTTCAAATAAAAAATATCTTCAAATGAATTTTTAATTTTATGCCATTTTTTTTATTTAAAAACATGTTGTGATCAAGCTGAAATTTTGAGGCTAGTGTTGTATGATTATTAGTAAGGAAAACTATCGTAATAAAGTTTGCTTACTGAGTACATAAGGAAACACCACATTTTATATCCCCGGTAGGTTAAAAACATATCCTCAAAATAATCTCGATGTAAACATCCAAAATTATTATTTCCGATCTTGTTATTCAATCCATTGATTAACCATGTAATATACAATGTCGATAATAATTGAAACCACGGGCGGGTTTCAGAGTATCGCTAAATTAAGTTACGAGAAACAAGTATGTATCGATGATTTTGGCACGTGTAAATAACAGATCGATGTAATCTGACGTCTTAAAACATCATAACTTAAGTTAATGGTGCTGATTTTCTTGTACATCCCGCTAAACTAATTTTAGTCTAATTATATCTCTTTCTAATATACACCATCGAAAAAGGACAGCAAGTTTAACTATCAAATTAGAGCTGTCAAATTAGTCGACGTCCTTGCAATTGACGTGAAGTGAAAAAAAATTGAAGACGAGAACTCTATGACATGCCGACTAAATTCTCGTTAAAATCATGTAAGTGGACTAATTTGACAGCTCTAAAAATCTTCTATTCTTTTCTAATGATCTCTGTTAGAAAGAGAGATAGTGAGACTAAATTAGTTTAGAGGGTGTGCAAGAGAATTAGCACCAATATCTGTGTTGCTGTGTTTTCATTTACAAGTTTTTAAATTATATCGTGCCGTGCGGTTTCCGGCCTAAGAATAGAACCACTATTCGTCCCGCGGGTGTCGTAAGAAGCAACAAAGGGAAAGATCCTGATTATGGGCAGAAGCATCCTTCTGTGTAACAGTAATCATCTGCTACTGCTATCGCCAACCCCCTTGCCCAGCGTGCAGCGTGACGAATATAGGCAAATACCTCCAATGAGCGCATAATAGTGGCGCGCATTGGAAGAGGCCTATGTTCAGCAGTGAACTACTACAGAATGATGATGATGTTGATAAAATTATATGCGCCACGTATCATTCAATAGAATTTTTTTGAAGCGAAGACACGGACAAAATCTAATTTTAAATAAATTCCCTAGCCTCTATTCCCTCCTCTCCATCCCTCTATTTCGCGAACAATAATACTAGACATAATGAAAATTGAATGCTTCCGTTTTATAGACTCAGTCAATCCTAGCAAATTGCTTTATCTAACCCTTTTTTACGATACTTACAAAAAGAATAGGCTTTACTACGTAGCTGTAACGAGGCGAGAACAAAAACTATAAAACCTAAATCAGGAAACAAACTTGTGTCATAAGGCAGCCGGGAGCATTTACAATGGTCTTGTAGAATAGAATAGAAAAGCTATATACAAAACGGCTATCTTACCAAGCACAGCGAATCGGAATCTTATGACGGTCGTACCTAACGTCTTCATACCTAAAGTTTGTTTTAAAATTCGATAGACTAAATTGACGTTTCAAAAAGTAAAATTACGCCATAGAGACCTTTATTTCCAAGTAATTCAAAATATTTGACATTTTCGAAACGTCAATTTAGTCTATCGAATTTAAAAATGAACTATAGTATGGTTGATGAACAACCTGGTGTCAGAGTTTATTAAGCTACCCGTAGGCCTCTGACATGGCTTTTACATGCCAAAATCTCTCAGGTGTGCTGGTTTTCTTACAATGTTTTTCCTTCACCGTTTAAGCTAACTATAATTAGTATTTCTAATACAAACATAAATCTGAAAAATCAAGCGTCGTTTTGAACTTACGACTTTTGAGTTGGCAGTCTAACTTCATACCTCTAGGCTATTACTGCTTATCAGTGTAACTGCAAAGAAATAAATAAACCAGCCTTAAATTGTTCCACTGTAGGGCAAAAGCCTCTTCTCATTGAGATAAGAATCGAACATTAATCACCACGCTAGCTCACTGCATGTTGTCGAATTACCTAGCTACTCAGCCTGTATCAGTCCACAGCTGGACATAGGCCTCTTCTCACACGCATCACTAATTTTGTGCACTCATTAGAAGGTGTTTGCCATTAATCGCCACGCTGGACAAGCGGGTTGGCGATCGCAGTAGCAGATGGTTGCTATTACACTGTAAAATGCTGCTGTCTATCCTCCAGATTTTTACCTTTGTCGCTTCTTACGACACCCGCGGCATGAGTAGGGGTGGTTCTATTCTTAGGCCGGAAACCACACTATAGTTAGGTTTAGAATTGAAAAGAGAACGGCGTAAGCATGAAGCTTTAACAATTAATAAAAAAAATTAAAATAAAATTAAAACTACATTAAAATTATTTACAAATTAAATCTACTTACTATAAATACAAAACAATAAACCTAATAAATACAAAAAGAAAAAAAAAATAAGAATTATATAGATACAAAAATCACGCGAAGACTTCGAAAAATTCCTCCCCGTCACCGTCATCTGCAGGCAGCGTGCCCAAGAGGCTGGCAGCATTGCCACGCTGAATGGCAATGCTGATTCTTTGAGCAAAGAAAACTAACTGTATTTAAGCTTTAACTGTAAGTATTTAGTCGTAACTCGTCTAATTAAGTTTCAATTGTAAGTTCTAAGAGTTCCAGTAAATTACCGTCGGGTCAATACGGTTGTTTCGTTTTTACTTGTTGTTTTAACTGTAATTGTAATTGTCTATTGGAAAGCTAAAAAGGGTATTTGAACTACTCTTTAATATTGAAGAAAATTGTTGATGTTTTTTGTTTTTAGAAGATTGTGATGTAATAAAAAATTCTGATGAATGTTTTTTTCCGATAATTTCCTATAATTTTTTGTATTAATCCGTATTCTGAAATGTATTTGGCTATTCTTTGAATAAATCGTCAAATATAATTAAAAAAATATATATAATATTAATTTAAAAGTGATAGCCAAGTGGTATGACCGTTGGACTGCCAAGTCAAAGTCACGCACCTCTGACTTTTTGGATTCATGTGGGTTTTAGAAATTAATTATCACTTGCTAAAAAACAGTGAAGGAAAAAAAACCGTGAGAAAACCACACCTTAGAGATTTTTAAACAGTGCGTAAAGCCATGTCAAAGGCCTATCATGGGTGGGTTAAACTCTGAAACCAGGTTGTTCATCAATTATGCGATGAAGAATAAGTTTGAAAATATTGGCAAAAAATTAATCACGGCAATCCCAGTCACTAAAAGTTAAGAATATAATAAATTATTATTATAAAACCTTATTTTATATAAAACCTTGCTATAAGGTGCGAACATATTAATGCGTTTAATGGTAAATTAAAAATAATATTGAATTTACAATTTGGTCCATTATAAAACTTAACTCAATTTCCATTTTGACTCAATTAAAGTTAATTGTAGCGTGGAAAAGGATTTATTAACGAAGCCGGAAAACATTTCCTCATTCTCTCATTTTTTAAAAATAGAATTGTTAAACGAACGGTGTAAGTTGTAATTAAAAATTCAAACATGCCATTTTTAAAATTGCCTTCATCTTTTTCTTGATACTTTTGGGTGACTCAAAGGAGGTTTTTGTAAACTTGTTTTATGAATTTTTTTGTTTAACGTCTGCCTGTGTAAGGCTGCTGTTAAGCTGTAAAACTATGTGACCGTTTCCACTGATACTGAGCTATGTAGGTTCCAGTAATCGCGCATCCTTCCATTTAAAAAATATATCCCTAGTTGAATCCGTTTTCACCAGTGCGAAGCTATGTGCACCAATAAATATGATTGGTGGATATCAAACGCATCACATATCACATCTCTAGTGGAAAAGCACCCTAATGCTCCCAAAACACTGGCTGCATTGCCACGCTGGCTGCATTCCCACGTTGGATCAAAAATAATAGACAAAATAATTCCATGTCATATTGTCGATGGCTTGCCACCACCTGAACTAGTCTTTTTTTTCACAGTTCCCAAAGTCGAAATAGTCGACGAACGCGGCCGGCCTTTACAAGACAAGTTCTACAAAGAAGGGTCCATCATAGAACTGCGGTGTGTGGTTAGCGAAGTACCACAACCGACGAGACAAGTCAACTGGAAGCATGGATCAAGATTGCTCAATTATGATACGAAGAGAGGCGGCGTGAGGTAAGATACGACTTGATACTTGCTAAACAGTAGGGGTTTAACTCGCGTCCAATACAGCGCGAGGAACACGCAGGGGGAGATGATTTTAGTGGGTGCAAGCCCCACATAACCGTACGTCCTCGGACAACGGTATGCTGTAGGAACATTTTTTACTCCCCCCGGCCACACAAAAGGGGTTTATTTTACCCGTGAGTCTGTTTTATTTTTAAATAGCTTCCCGGCGCGACTTTGTACGCGTGATTATCCTACTTACCCTACTTACTACAACTACTACTACTTATCCTATTCTACCCTACCCTATCTTACACTACCCTACTCTACCCCTACCCTATCCTACCCCTTTTTCTCACCTTTTAAACATTCCCTGAACTTTCACACATATTTTAAAACCAAAATTATCCAAATCGGTCAAGCCGTTCTCGAGTTTTAGCGAGACTAACGAACAGCAATTCATTTTTATATATATAATTATAGATTATAAAAAAAGGTATATGCTTGACTCTGAATCCACCTAATGCTAAGTGGTTTTAAGTCCACGGTGGAACACACTTACCCAGGAAAACTGATGTTCAGCTGTATCAAGTTTGGGAATAATAGGGCTAGGAGGATGATGAGCTATTTTAAACGGTTTTATTTAGCTTGCCCTGTTTGTTATTTGATTCAAATTTAGTAATCGATATTGCAGCCCCTTCCTGTTAACATATTGATCTAATATTTCGTACTCAGCTTGAGTTCTGATGACAAAACCGTATTACGTAAAAAAATAAATTGTAAGTAGGTATAGATTATTAAAAATTAACCCGCCTATTAGATTTTAACTATAATCTTCTAATATTGTGAACTTAAAAATTCTTATATTACAAAATAGTTTCCAACTAATAAGTTCCAATTATGACAAATAGTTTAAAATCTTGAGAAAATGAGATAATCCACATTAAGGCACTGCACACAACAACCAAGATTCATGCCGTGAGCTCGCCTAAATACAATAATCTATGAAGCTTAAGCTTCAACTTAGTGGAATCCTTTTGGTATTACTTCAGGAATCTTAAATATGTTAGGTACAGCTATTACGAGTTTAGTCTTATAATTTAACTAGCTGATGCCCGCGGCGTCACCCACTATTTGATCACGAATACACTTATATATTAATATAGAGCGGGTATATACGCGACGCCCGCCGCCGCGTATATACCCGCTCTTGAAAATGGACTCCGTTTGAGTTCGAAACTAGTCGGGCATTCCCCGAAATCAATACGTGAGTAAAGCCGTATCAATATTGAATGTATAAGTATGACTCACGAAAGTTATTATTCTAAGATACTCATATATTTTATACTATATTTTAGCCATGTATTCAAAAACTTACAAGTTGTATACTAAAACCTTCGTCAAGAACCACTCTATCTATTGGTGAAAACAACATGAAAATCAATGCAGTAGTTTTTGAGTTTATTGAGAACAGACATAACCGGTGGAGGATTTTGTTTTATAATTATGTTATTTTTGTGAAGTTTATGTTAGTACTCTGAATTTTGGTAAGTTACATGCGCATTATAAATTAATTAACACATACTCCGTGCTTCGGAAGGCACGTAAAGCCGTTGGTCCTGCGCTTGACCTCTTCGGTCGTGTCGGATCGCCGTTCCATCGGACAATGAGAAAGCACGTGTATTTGCGTATATATGCACTATAATATCTGCAATGTCGATGGCAAATCTCCATTCAGATTGACCGCTGTGACCAAAATTAGTCCAGAAAGGATTGTGTACCTAAGCATAATTTTTGTCTTAAAATGCATTTCAGTGTTAATAACAATTTATTTTATTTTAAACAAACAACAGTAATGTTACGCCACTATAATTTAGACGCACAAAATTTATGGGGTGTAAAATTGGTATATTTGTTTTGGTTTGGGATTCCTCTCTGATTTAGTAGGGTTATATTTAATTAGCAAGATTCAGGTTAAACTTAGAAAGTCAAACAACGGGAATTTATGAAGTCTTCTCTGACTTCGTAATTGAAGACCATTGATTTATTATGAACTGAATTTTGACTTTATTAAGGTTGTATTTCCCTAAAGAGTAAAGGATTACGCCCAAATTTTCGTCAATTAAGGTCTAAAGTTACACATTCTGGTAAAAAGGAACAATTATTTCTCCTTTTTTTTCTTTTTTAATCGCACAAACGAGGACAAGGTGTTAATTGGCAAACATACTTACATTACATAATTAAAACATAATTTTTTATCATTATCACTTATTAATTTCGCTAAAAATTTTAAGTAGGTAATTAATTGGGAAGAACAGAACTGTCTTAGACGGTAATGACATTTAAGCGTTACGTCAAAGTCAAAACTAATTAATATAATAATTAAAATGTAAGTACCTGATATTAGTTCTTTACAATTGTCAATTTTACATGGACATACACAAAACTTGACACCGCTTTCAAGTAATTACAGAAACAAGAAAAAGCAAGAAAGGCTTACCAAGCATTAGTACAGATATTCTTATATCCCAAAAACACGTTTTTTGAATAGGGTAAACTACTATAAATAAACTATTTTACTAGTATATTTACTAGTAGGTAGGTACATTGATTTGATTTAGTGTATCATTATTTCACGCAGCAATGGAGCTACAGATTGAAGTGATTTTTTGTATTGATATAGTTTATGGGCCAAAAATTGACATAATCCTTTTTATCCCTGAAGTACACCATCAAGGGAACCAAGTCGCGGGAAAAGCTAGTAGAATACAAACGCAATTATCGAATTCCAAACAGTTATTTATAGGCAAAACCAACATTATTCTAAAGTCCTTAAAGTTGGTATTTGTTTGGAGAGGTTGAGTTTCCATCTTCCCTTGCAGATAGCTCGGTGTTACCCAATTAATTGGATGGATATCAATAAATTTGTCGAAATTTAAATGAACATGGCATCTGATTGTTGAGATTTTCCGCCTCAGAGGTTTAATTTTGCTGATTAGGAAACTTCGAGGCGTTGAATGATATCCCTTTGGATTTGATTGTGAAATATCTTTTTTGGACAGACTTTCAAAGGGAAGATACTGCCAACTTAATGATCCAAGTTTTTGTAATATCGTTTTCTGATATTTATATTAAGGTTTTAGTAAAAAGGTTATTTTCTGCTATTAACAAAATTTCATCATGATCATCATCATCAGCCTATATTAGTCTACTGCTGAACAATGCCTCTCCCAATGCGCGCCACTATTGTGCGCTCATGCGCTCGGGTATTTGTCCATAATTGCAACGCTGAGCAAGCGGGCTGGTGATCGTAGTAGCAGATGATTGCTGTTACACAGAAGGATGCTGCTGCTCATCCTCTGAATCTTTCCCTTTGTCACTTCTTACGTCACGCGTGGGACGAGTAGGTAGAGGAGTAGGAGTAGAAGTAGGTGGTTTTATTCTTGGGGCTAAAACCACACGACAAACATTAACAAATTTACCACCATCTTGGACAAGGTTTTATAACAATAATATTTCAATTAATCAATTCTAAAAAAAATTTCTGTCATTGTGTAATTATAGATTATATTATTTTTATTCTGAAATAATACAGACAAAGTTGCAGTCAAAAGCTAGCTTTTCATAATGATAGACGTATGATAAACATGCCTCCAATAACACACTTTCCAAATTAAAAATATTTCTTTATTCTTTTTTCTTAATAAAAAGGTTCTATCTTCCCGAATATAAAGTTATTACACAATTTCTTTATAAACAACGTAATACGTTATCTTTCCAGAAAATAACGTTAGATGTAATAAGCTTTTTTGGCAAATTACTTAAATAAGAAGCGGAGATTGGCATATGGATGAAAGGACCAAAAAATGAGGGCTTTAGGTATCAATTTTTCGGGTTTCGTTGCTAAGCTTTTGAAATACTTAAATAATATTAAATATAAGGTCTAACATTAATATATTTCTGGTAGTTGATCTTTGATCTTTGTAAGATTAGATAATCTTGAACAAATTACGATACAATAGCCTCGTTGGTCTAGTGGTAGCAAGCGCGACTGCTGAGCACGAGGTCCTGGGTTCAAAGTGTTATTGGGTTTTTCCATTAGGAAATTCTCTGTAGAAGCACGGAGTCTGGAATTGTGTCCGATTAATGGCAATAGGCTCGCCCCCTATTACATGGGACTTTTAACATAGCCGGCGAAACGTGGGTGTACTGCACACCTCTGCCTACCCCCTTTGGGGAATACAAGTGTGTCTATAAAAAAAAATTACAATGTGCTGTGAAGTTTCCGGCCAAAGAACCGAACCACCCCTACTCGTCCCGCGGGTGTCGTAAGAAGCGACAGAGGGAAAGATCTAGATGATGGGTAGCAGCATTCTTCAGTGTAACAGCAATCATCTGCTACTGCGATCGTCAACCCGCTTGCCTAGCGTGGCGATTAAGGGCAATTACCTCCAATAAGCGCACAAAAGCGCGCATTGAGAGAGGCCTATGTTCAGCAGTGGATTAATACAGGCTAATGATCCCAAATCCCAAATTATCCATAAACTCCCTCGTAAGAGCGAATGCGAGTATCAATACACGCATTTATATTTATTATATTCCTAGTTGATCAAGGAATTTGCAACTTTTCCCGGGTAATAGTAGGATTACGCTTGTTTCGTAGTTGAAAAGAAAGCCCTTGGCCCGCTCCGGCTGTATGTTTCAAGCCTAATACTTCCCCGTCAATCCTCCTATTCCCAGGGGGGTTAAGCACAGCTTTTGCTAACTCATACCATAAATAAAGTCGAAAATCCCAGTGTTAATTAAGTTCTTCCTACCCCCATGGGAACAAAGAGCAATGTTACATAACTATTCAAAAACTTAATAGTTTCTGCAGATTTGCGTACATAATTAATTTTGTGGTTTCAATATAAACACTTTAAGAAGGGTTTGGTGGGTAACCACTGAAGGGCTGCTAAGGGGTCCAATGTTTTGAAGGGGTTAAATAAAATTACCGTTGGTAGCCCTTTACGTAGCTGGTTTCCTATGATTCAACTCCCGCTGATAAATAGTCAAACTGATAAACGGCTGACTCACCAGTCAGCCGTTCACGTCACACGTTCAATACTGAAGAAGGGTACTCAGTACCCTATTCTCAATATATATATGTTACAGTCAAAACCCTTAACCGGTCAAAACTACTTTTGTCTGGCAAAATCAGTCAAAAGTACTTTTGACCATAGGCTTTCGTCAATAGTACTTTTGACTGAAATAACAGTCAAAAGTGCTATTGCCCAATGAAGCTGGTCAAAAGTACTTTTGACCAACTGATTCCGTCAAAAGTAGTTTTGACTGGTCGTATCAGTCAGTCGTGTCAGTCGGTTATTTTATCATACAAAGTCAATTCTAAAAATAATTGAGCAGTCCAATAACTGAATGAGCGGTAAAAATGATGGAATGAGCAGATCGATAAATAGTTCGGCAGATTACAATTCTGTGTATGGACTTTAGGGCACCCCGACTCGGACAGGTTAGGTTAGAAGGGGATGGCGGGGTCGTGTGAGCGAGCGAAGCGAGCGAATAGACCTCGCCTTCCCCTTCGTTGTTATTTTTTTTTAAACCACCCAGAAGTAAGAGCCCCGCGAAGCGGGGCTCCGTCAATTATATGATAAAGATTATTTTATTTATTTAGATTATTAGCAAATAAAATCAATTTTATAGCTTACCAAAATTATCGTTTAAATGATAGCCTATCACAAAAACAATTTTACCACACGTAACTGCTCATTCAATATTTTGTACTGCCTCTTTAAATGAGTGCCCTTTAATTTCCACTCCTAGCGATTAAAAGTAATTTTGACTGATTATCTAGCGGTTAAAAGTAGTTTTGACCAGGAGCGTCAGTCAAATCCACTTTTGACCGCAAATTTACAGTTAAAAGCACTATTAACCAATGATTTACCGGCAAAACTACTATTGACCAACCTGTGCAGTCAAAAGTACTTTTGACCGGCTAAGAGTTTTGACTGCAACATAATATTATATACGTTCGTTATATATACGTATTGTATACCTACATATCGTATCGTATACACGTATCGTTATATATATATATTTATATATATACGTATATATATAGGTATAAAAATAAAACAAATTTAGAATCACCGAATCAGAATTTAAAAGTCAAATTTTATGCTCACAGCTATTATTATTTTAAGCACCAAAACAAAAGGCTACAGCTGATCTTTAGGTAGGGGTGTACCCAAAGACCAGGGCTTATTAAACAAACAATATTTATTTTCAAAAACAAAAGATTTATCCTGTAAGAGTAACAAAACGCCCTGCTTATCCCTTATCGGCTTTAATTAAAGCGTTAAGTCACGCGAGGCGATTACGAACTCAAACAAAAGCCAAGTTTAACAGGAATACTTTAGTAATGTATGTATTGGGAACCCTTCAAGGGTACATACGTAAATACTTTGTATTTAATTTTGAATTTGACTTCAAGGATAAGGTGTGGGATTCTTACCTCTGTGACAGATGTAGGGATGTCGAAAGTAGGATTAATACTAAATTAAGGGACATGTCGTGTGGTTTCCGACCTAAAAATAAAACCACCCCTACTTGTCTCGCGGGTGTCGTAAGAAGCGACAAAAGGAAAGATTCAGAGGATGGGCAGCAGCATTTTTCTGTGTAACAGCAATCATCTGCTTCTGCGATCGCCAATCAACTGCAGGGCCAAAGCTTCTTCCCCTACAGAAAGGATCAAGCATTCATCACCACGCTTACGCTTATTGCCGCGCTTTAAGCAGTGATAGCCTAGTGGTATGACCTTTCGACTGGCAAGTCAAAGGCAGTAGGTTTAAAACCCAGGTACGTCTAACTGACCCCCTGACTTTTCTGACTGCCTGTTTTAGAAACTAATTATCAGTTGCTAAAATGGTGAAGGAAAACATCCTGAGGAAAGCAGCACACCTGAGAGATTTTTCAACAATGTGTTTGTAACCATGTCAGAGGCTTACGGGCGATTTAAACCCTGACACCAGGTTGTTCATCAACCATACGTTATAGAAGACCACGCTGTATGCAGACTATTAAGTCCAGCTTTCCTACCGATGGTTTCCTTCCCCGTTAAGATATATTTTTAGAATTATAAGTATACTTTTTTAACAGTAGGCACCTAGCCTATTCTCCAAAGACGATCTTTGAAGTTCTGTGCCTAATGATACAGCAAATAATACGTCACACGCTGATCGAAACCTCTTTGTAGGAAGTGTTTCCCTGTTCAATCAATAGACTCATTGCTTTAGACAATTAAGATTCGAGACACAATCCATTTACAATGCTCTCCCGAGCTGGATGCTGGTAGAATTGCTACTGTCAATCTGACTGATTGGAAGAGGTGATCTATTTGAATAAAAACACCTTTTCCCAACATTGTTTAACAACTTTTAACTGTCTTCCTACAACAATTTGGACTTTTAGTGAACACTAAAAGTGCATAAATAAAATAAAATAAATTTAATTCGGATAACAATTTACATCTGTATTGTTAAGTTCTAAATTAATATAAAAAATAATAATTGTAAAATTTTTAAATATAAAAAAATAAAAGTTTTTAAATTAAAATCATATTAAAATGAAATTAATAATATTTAAAGTTAATATCGTATTAAAATTAAATTAAATTAAAGTAAAAAAGGGATAAAAATAAAATCATAAACATTTCAAATTATGCATTGACTTACTTAAGTAATAAAATATAATTAAACTTCGAGACAATAATTTCCAACCTCTCCCAAGTTGGTAGTGGATTGTAAATGGTAGTTGAATTGCTATTGTCAATCTATTTGATTAGAAAAGGTGCCTTATTTTGAATAAGAGTTCCTTTTTCCAACATTGCTTTACGAGTCATTTAATTGGAGTAGTCTTCCGTATATTTTATGTAAGTTTTTTACATATTGTTTATGCATGATATCGTTTCTAAGCCTTCTAAGCTGAAAAATTTGGAACATGGGTACGGCAGTGCATAAATACTCCGCTAGATGTCACCTTTAAGGAGTTAAAAAAGAGATCGTTATTTTAATTGAAGCGGGTAAGACTCGGTGGCTTAATTAGTAAAACGATGGCACGGCTAACCAGGGATAGCGGGTACAAGTCCCGCACGAGTCAATTGTTATTGCGAGTTTCTAATTAAATAATTTTATTACTCTTGCGTAGTTTCCGTTTAAATACCTCTTTACCTTTGAGGAAACACTTCCCTACCTTACCTTAGATCGTCTGTCCTGAAAAATTTGAAAATTAGCACTTCGGCCCTTGTGTCGCCAAGTACAGTCAACCGCAAAATTATGTACACATGTAGAGGAATTCAAATGATTCTTTTTTAAAGTACAGTATTAATTTGTTAAAAAATATATAACCTAAGTATTGGTAAATATCTACTGATGCTTACTGCAATATTTTTACGTTTTAAATAGGTACGCGTTTTTCTAGAACGGCTTTTGATTAACTCTACATGTTTACATGTTTTTGCTCGTGACTGTACAAATAGCTTTGTACCAAACAAATATCTAAATCTATAATACCGCAGTATTATAGTCACACTGAATTAGCATCATATGTATGCTCTGCTTTGGGTTCACACTCTAAATAATACTTAGTACTTCTTACTGAGTATATACTGAATACTTTGTTATATACCTAAAGTATACAATCAATGACAGAATAACCATTGCAATGATAATGGGGGACAACCCCCGTAAGTGGCCTCCAACCTCCCCTATAGCCACCCCGAAACCTCGCAACTGAATAATGGTTACTCTCTGATACTAATTCATCATGTTACATCACCTCATGATATTATGATCGCTCAACTGAATACTATCCAATGCTGGATAGACTAAATCTGTTCCGTAGAACATGTGATGTAACATGATCGGTCAACTGAATACTATCCAATGCTGGATAGACTAAATCTGTTCCGTAGAACATGTGATGTAACATGATCGGTCAACTGAATACTATCCACTCTGCTGGATAGACCAAATAGGCTCCGCAGAGCACTTAACTGAATACTCTCCACTGCTGGAGAGACTAAATATGTTCCGCAGAACACTCAACTGAATACTCTCCACTACTGGAGAGACGGTATAAGTTCCGCAGAACATTCTTTTCTTACTCCTTGCGAATATATTTGCTGTGTAAAAACAATACATGAATAAGTCGGACACCCCGACAACAGAAACTGATTAAGTCTGGTAATTATAACGATTCATTAGCTCACTTACATAGGTTCTTTTCCTTTTCACTTATTTCTTACCGTGAGGCTACAACTTCGGTCTTTAGCGGCGAGTCGTGGCGTTGCTCGTTGAACATTTTAGTACATTAGCTTAGAATAATAACACATACATTAGTTACATTGTACATTTGTTAATTATTGTTCTTACCGCTCGCCGCGCCGCGCTAAGCCGCCGCTGCAAGCAGCGAGTTCGTGGCCAGGCCTTTATATTCCTCACAACTCTTTTCCTAATTTTCCATTGTTTTTCCATTTTAATATTGTATTTCCCCACCCTTATTACAAATGTCATTCTTTTTTCACCGTCATTTTTTTATATGTTGCCAGCCAGCTCTTGTCTTGAACCATAGATAATATAGAATAATTTTCATTTATATTAGTTCTTATTTCGCATTCGCGACACCTTGTCTTACCGAAGGTGCGATGTATAGATCGGTATGATCAATAACAGCCTGTATTAGTCCACTGCTGAACATATCCTCTCCCAATGCGCGCCACTATTGTGCAATAACAAATCTTCATTTATTAATTATGACAGACAGTTTACAATGACATTCTTATTATAGGGTTTCTAGTAAGTAGCATAGAGACAGCTGCAGTCTTAAGAGTTTCCAATATAGCACATCTCATTGAAGGTATTTGCCAATAATCACCACTCTGGGCAACCGGGTTAGCAATCGCAGTAGCAGATGATTGCTGTTAAACAGAAGGATTTTGCTGCCCATCCTCCGGATCTTTTCCTTTGTTGCTTTGCATAAGGAGAGGCCTATGTTCATCAGAGGACTAATACAAGCTGATGATGATTATGATGATGATGACTAAGTAAATTAAAAAGAAAAATGAAACAGAATTTGTATACAATTTTCTTTTAGGTAAGGTAAACCAGTAACCTGGTCCATAAACCAGTCTATAAACCAGGTGAGAAAAACTGCGGGCATCAGATAGCTAACAATATTTTTTCCAAATTCCATTCGCGTAATTAAATATAAATCACAAAGGTTCGCTTCACAGAGTGATAAAAAATTCATTGAATTTTGGCGTAGATTAAAATTGGAACCATTTTACCTATTTGGTTTCGTATCTAAAAATTTTAGTGACAGATTGCTGTCAACCCGACGGATAGGCACCTGAGTTCATAACGTAATATTTTTGCGAGCTGAAAATATAAAAATATAAATAACGATGTATGTTATCAACAGGGTTTTGGTTTTAACAAATATTTTTTTGGTCCTTCGGTCCGGTTAGCTGGTTATCAAGCTGTTTGACAAATGTTGTGAATTTATGTTACAAATTCAGTGGTCTATACTTTTATACTATATTATAATAATATACAGGGTTATTTTTAAAACACCGGTAACCTGAAAAGGGGTTAAACTCATCATTATGAACAACTTTTACATGGGACCAACCCTGAAATCGCAAAAAGAAAAATTAGCTGTTCCATACATTTCTGTTCACATGACTTAACAAAATGTATGGAACAGCAATTTTTTTTTGCGATTTCATGGTTGGTCTCATATAATACAATAACTGTATAACATAACAATATAGGTAAAGTTTGTGAATTTGTGACGTTGTAGGGTGGTAATCTCTGGATCTACTAATCCGATTTTGAAAATTATTTTACCAATAGAGAGCTATACAATATTTAAGAAACTCATAGGCTATTTAACCCGAAAAATGGAAAGACTTTCGCGGTAGTCTGATTTGCAAAGTAAGTCGGAGAAAAAACGGTCGAACGAAAACGACTTACTATTGATATAATTATATGATTGAGTTCTGGAGAAAAGTTGTACAGCTTGGTAATGCCTATGTCGCAGTCGGATTGTATAATCCGCCATATTATGACGGCTAACCGTTATCAAAAACAGGGTTGCGGCGGTTCAACAATGCCTTCCACATACTGCATCTCCCGTGCCACTATGTAGGGCTCGCACCCACTAAGAAACTTCTCCCGGTCTGGAAGACCTATAAATGTAATTTCTTGTACCTTTTGTTCACAGTGTCAAGACAGAAGCTACATCTAACGGTGCACTGTCGCGCCTCTACATAGCGAACGCCAACAGGAATGACTCTGGCAACTACACGTGCTCCTTAGCTGATGTTGCCGCGTCTGCTGTTTCGGTGCACGTGTTGAGAGGTGAGAAAGAAGGAAAAACCGTTTATTCTCTTTTGGAAATAATAACATAAAAAACAAAAGCAATGATGATAAGAAAAAAAAAACAAAAAAAAAACAATTTTAAGTGTGGTATCATTTTCTTATAGACCTGTTGCAAACACACAAAAGAAAATAAAAGAATGGATAAAAGTTAAAAAAAACTCTGCAAACTCATTCATAAATCATCGGAACGAAACAGCGATGAAGATAGTGGGCGATTGGCATACCAACTAAAACCCCTCAGTGCCACCTCTCATCCTCATGGCGTAGAACAGAATAAAAAAAAATTATGTTATCGTATAGTGACCAAGCACCAAATTACTAACAGACCTATAAAGTTTCGCTTATTAATTTAATTTAGCGTAATATAAGATTTTTTTTGAGGCTCTTAATCTAAAAGTGTTTAAAATCGAAAGCATTTGATTTAATTATGACAATCCGAGACGACGTAAGAAATAATTAACATTTTCAACAATTATGTGCGTAATTTATTCAAGTATCTGTATAATCATGGACACTTATTCACAGCGCGAGCGCTTCTTTTACCTACTTAACTCTATTTTCTGTGAAAATATAAATAAAACCATCCAAGAGCACTCAGCTAGACCAGATTTCAGAAACAGTCGATAACTTAAAACCAATATTTGTAAACAAAGTTTGATAGCTTAGAAAGTAAACCACTCGACTATATAATAGAAAATTATACACTTTTTCAAAACTTCGACTTTGATTCGATTCTATGAACTCTATAAAAAAAATAATGTAGGTACTACAAGCTACAATCGAGTACAGAATTTAATTTTTCGAAAATTCTCGAATCGAACGATTTAGCGAACCGAGTAAATTGAGAATCTAATCTCTTCGGAATTATTGGATCGATTTTAACTGAGTTTTGTCCGTCCGAAAGAATTCGTTGAAGATGGATTGTCGTCGTTTAATTTCGTAAAATGTCTGAATGAAAGTTCATTGTCCCTTTACATGATTAAAAAAAAATTGACAAATAAAAATGTAGGTACTTTACAAAATATTTTTTATAACTGCTACATAATACCTACTTCGGAAAGAAATGTTAGAATCTATTATACAAATTTGAATTAATAATATACCTACAAAAATGAACAAAATAGGAAGTTAGATTCTTTCCTTCTTTATCGTATGGTTAATGAACAACCAGGTGTCAGAGTATAAACCGCCCGTAGGCCTTTGACATGGCTTTACACACCCTTGAAAAATCTCTCAGGTGTGCTGGTTTTCTCACGATATTTCCCTTCACGGTTTTAGCAAGTGATCATTAATTTCTAATACGCACATGAATCCGAAAAATCAGATGTGCGTGCCTCAGTTTTGAACCTACGACCTTTGATTTGGCAGTCCAACGGTTATACCACAAGGCTATCACTGCTCCAAGGTAGAAGGTAGATTAAAAAGCATGTATGAAAAGTAATTAATTTCGAAGAGAATTAATCTCGAATTTTGTTTAGTTACAAAAGTTAAGATAATTGCGTTGTCTCAATACACACTTTCGTACTGACTTGCCAGTCAACAGTCATATCACTAGGCTATCACGACTCAATTATTATAATATGTACACCATGGACTACCCACTCTATCGTATTTCCTCTCTGGCAGTCCATCAAAAGGATCTTTTACAGCACAAAAAGCGATCTTTTACAGACTACCTGGTAGTCTGTAAAAGATCGCTTTTTGTTAGTTATAAGACCGCCCATTGTGCTACCTAATGTACAATATTTATTACGTCACATTTGTTTTGGTGTACAATAAAGAATACTCTATATATCTCTATCTATCTAATAGGTACACTCTTTCTTTCCCAGGTGAAAACCCGCTAGCGATGCAACGAGGCGGCGCAGCGGGTTGTTCCAATTCATTGCTGGCTTTATTCTTCACTCTCATCAGCTGACACATAGCCAGCGCGTTATGGACGCGCAACACTATGTAAAATATAGTCACAATAATTACTATGTTCGTAAACGCTAGAGTAATCTTCTTCAGACAGAATTTTTTGGTTGTACTTTTAAACTGTCCTTGAATTCATTGTGTATAGATATGTCAGATTGTTTTATGAATAAATCTACTCAAAAATAAGATTTTTTTTTTATTTTGTTCCAAAAAAAAACAATTTATTTGTCATGACGTCATAGCAAGCAAGCGGGTGTTTAGTAATGAATCTGGAAGATGACAGTTAACTTAATACACAATTTTCTGAATTGTCAATTTTTATACTACCGATGAGATCGATTAATCTGATCGAAATTTCCTTGTCAGATTAAAAAAAAGTATCAAATACCAAATCTATGTCAGATCCTATGGTTTAAAAAACATTGCCACGGGAAACAATTGAGATTTTTTCCCAATTGTCCTCTGTGGGAAATTTAATGCTTAATTCTTCTCTATAATGAGAAGAGGCCTTTGCTCTGCAGTAGGAAAGTTATAGGCTGGTTTATTTATTTATTTATATTTAAATCGAAAAAACCAGGGGAAGTTAAAAATTTGGTGAAAGAGTAAATAGAATGTGAGTTGTGCCTAGTGAAGAGTTCTATTACTGACAACTTTATTTTACTGACTATGTTGATTGGAAAGTCAAAGGTTTCAGGTTCGAACCTAAGGCATCTTTGGCTAGAAAGCACGATAAGGTAACGTCCGTCGTAAAAATCATTGACAGTCGATAGAGGGAGTCAGTAGGTACCCTCATATCGTATCCCTTAGAGTTGCGGGAGTCAGATGGGTAGACGCTTTGTAGAAAACTGACATTTAGCTGCATTTGGTCAGATTAGAAGCCGATCCCAACACAGTTTGGGAATAATAAGACTAGTAGGATGACGATATCTCTACAATGTTTTCTTCTTATTAGTGATCCAGTCAATCTTTGAAATTCTGCACTTCTCCATATTATAAATTTTTACTATGTCAAGTTTTACACTCCTCCGCGCGCGCAATATTCTTAAAAAGGGATCCACAGTTTTCGCTCCACGTATTAAAAAAAAATCATACTTCGACAACTAAATAGAGTTCCTGTATTAGTAGACAAATGATTTCAATTCTAGTTATATTTAAATTATTTGCCACAATAAAACAAATATAAACACATAAAACAAAAGACGATCCCATTCGAAATCAATTCGAAACTTTTTCCAAATCTACATTTGGAATTTCCATAATTGACGCGGTAAGTAGCAATAAAAAAACGAAGCAAATCTGTAGCAAGTGACCTATAAAGAAGCATACAAAAGTGTCCTGGCTTCTGTCGACGAGTTCTCGAGATTCATACACAGTTTATAGCTGGAACCGGCAGGAGAATCTTTATTACCATTTTATAGGCCATTGCTCGCACGCACGCATCCATGCATCGCATATTAAGGGTTTCGCACCCACAAGTTTCATCGGAGTAATGACTTGTCAAATTTTATTTATAGGCCATAAAATGTGGCTATCTTAATGCGATTTGTCAAACATTAATGTATGTATTCATAGAAGAAATTTATAGGAAAGTTGGTTACCCGAAATTTAATCGCTGAAGACACTCTTGAAGAATGTTTGGCAAAGTCTTGACATGGGAAATGTTATTTGCTTTCAAGGTTATCTGTTATTTTTTGTGTCATTTTTATATGTTCGTATAATATGTAAATGTGCTTTTGTTCTTTCGGGCTTACGCAAGGACGCTGACGACGCGTAACAATAATATTAATTTCCTGTGGTCTTATTTTTCGGTGGATTCTAATTTTGGATTAAAATTAAAGAAATTTAAAAATGTATAGGCGATAATGGTGTTAATTCTCTTGCTCACGCTCTAAACTAATTTAGACTTCCCATCTCTCTTTCTAATAGAGATCATTAGAAAAGGTTAGAAGATTTTTGGAGCTATCAAACTAGTTCATTTGCTTGATATCCATGAGAATTTAAGTCGGCATGTCATAGATCTCATGTACCGACGCGCGCCACCACAGATAATATGCAGCCGCTATTAATTTAAAAATTGCATTAAAAACAATTCTAATATGTGACTGAAAACTCCTTAGTTAATCAGAAGTGTACAGTTATAGAAAAAAAGTTATTTTGTAGCATTATTTTTTTCGAGAAACTGTGTCATAAAATAACTTTTTTTTTTGTTATAGATGCATGTAAATAAAGTCTATCATTATAGTATTTATTTTTTTAATTCATAAAGAAGATAGAAGGAAATTCTGATCCAAAATTGAGTTTTTCCTAAAGTTGGGTAATTTTTTTACGGTTAGACCCAAAAATAATGATCAAAGCGTTTTGTTAACAGTGAATTTAAACGGTTGAGCTTTCAGAACTCACGATTTTTTGTTTAATAAAAATTTGGTTTTGGTAAAAAAGAGCCTTTGATGGAAATTTATGGAAACCTTTATCTGTAGGTTAACTGACGACTGAAATAAAGATTCAGCAGTGGATTATTATATTCCACAATTAAATAGGAAATAGGTAAATCAGTAAACAAGCATGCAAAAAGCAAAGCATTATAAAGCATGCATGCGATCATCTTCCTAGCCTTTTCCCAACTATAATGGGGTCGGCTTCCAGTCTTACCGGATGCAGCTGAATACCAGTGTTTTACATAGAGTGACTGCCTATCAGACCTCCACAACCCAGGTACTGGGTTACACGATACCCCTTGGTAAGACTGGATGTCAGACTTTCGGGCTTCTGACTACCCGTAACGACTGTCAAAGATTTACAATTGACAGCCGGGGCCAACAGCTTAACGTGCTATCCGAGGCACAGAGAGTGATAATTAATTAAAATTTATAATACGCACATAGCTTACGGAATCGATTTCGTAATCGATTTTTCAAGATTTTGCAAGGAAAATTTTTGGGGTTGGGTTGGGTAGGGATAGAGAAGGGTAGGGTAGTGTAGGGTAGGGTAGAAAAAGCGTAGAATTAGGATAATTCGTACAAAGTTGCGCGGGGCAGCTAGTCCTACATATTTTTTTGCCTAACAACAGCTATCACCTCCCCTTGTAATTTTTAAGAACAATCTCCAAGTATTGTAATTTGTAGCCATTAATTCTCATTTAAACCAAAGCTCAAAAAACTTTTTTATAAAAAAAATTGCAGGGAAGTCATTAAAAGTACATCCGCGGGCAATTCCGTCTGTACGTTTTCTTAAAGTATTAAAATTCTAAGAGATGAAAATATTATTTTAAGCTCTATTTCTTAGCGTTTTAAGTTGATTGTTGGTTGAGCAAAATTTTCTTTTGGCTGACACTTAAAGTTTTCAAAGAAAACTAAAAAACTTTAGTGTTGAAGTTTGGTTTTAAAAAAAATATGAATTACGTACGTCCGCGTCGTCGACTGTTGTTATTTTGATGGTATTTTTACTCGTTTTTTAACTTCATTTTTATTTACACTTTTATTTTTATGCTTTTGACTTGACTGGTGGTAATAACTAAAAATACTTAGCAAGTTTTCTCTTTGGTTCAAAATTTTATGAAATTCAAAACTTGAATCGTAACTTAGTAGTAACTTAAATATAGTTTTAAGTTGAAGCACTTAAAAACGGGGAAAAATACGCTGGATAAAGCTGTTAAAATTTATCTTAAAGTTAATAACTTTCATCATGGTGGCGCATTGGTTACAGACCCGCTTTGCAAGCGCGTGGGTGTGGGTTCGAACCTGGCATGTACCAATGTAACTTTTTCAATGTCATATGTACTTTCTTAGTTAATCTAAGACACCACTGCTAACGGTGAAGGAAAACATCGTAAGGAAACCTGGACTTTAATAGTCTGAAATTGCCAACACGCAGTCAGTTAGCGTGATGATTAATGCTCAATCCTTTTTTGTATTAGAAGAGGCCTTTGCCCTATATTGGGACAGTTACAGGCTGATTATTTATTTATTATCCTGAAAGAGATACATTGTTTTAAGTTTACCTTTAATTGTTCATTTAATTTCTCTTTCTGTGAATTGATTTTATGAAGGGCCTTTCACATTTTGGACCCACCCTGAGGAAAATATTTCACTACCCGCTGTTAAGTTTATATTGGCACTACCTATATTGCACACGTTTCTTTTAGAAGACCTTATCGACAATTTATCTTACAGGCTGTAAATAAATTTTATTCAGCATTTTACAACAAATAAAGTATATTTTTATTATCCGAAACGACCTCAGTTTGTAAAAACATTGACCGCTGAACAAGAGATATCTTCTGTCAGCGACTGTACCCAAACAAACTGTGTTGTACATAACATTCAACGTGTGATTTTAAAGGCCAAAACAAATTTACGTTACGTCATGCGGTGGTGCTGGCAACAAGAATAATATACCTATGTCAAAATGGGTAATTGTGTTAAAAGTGTTAAATAAAACAAATAAATTACAAAATTGATACTTATAATCTGTATTTGGGAGTCGATTTTTTTAATTTCACCGATTTCAGACTTTATTCACTTATGAAACCTTTCTACACAAAAATCATGTTTTCCTGTATTTTTGAATCATTCGAAACTATGTTGCCAACACAGTCAACTAAAAAATATTTCCAATACATAGTATTCACACAAAACCGGTACATTACCGGTTTTTAATTGGTAATTAATTAAGGAATTAAAAACCGGAAATGTACAAAGAAATACGTAAAAGGAATACAATAATCTGTACTGAGATAATAATTACGTGACATTTTCTATCGGTGGTATCTACAGATTATTGGTAGGTAATGCATCAATAATATTTGAAAAATAGAGAAATCAGAAATTCAAACAAATAAAACATTGTTCAAACTGTCTCAGTTTTATAAATGATCTTTTCTCTCTTTTGTTGGACCCGTGTCTCCACATAAGCTTCTGATTACAATCTTGAAGACAGTTTGCGGCAAGTGTGAATTTGTGAATCTATCAAACGTCACTTTACCTAAGCTAGGGATAATCTCACAACAGAAAGGTGTGTTCATATTAATCTATAGAAAATAAGCTATATGTGATAGAAACATTCTAATAGTTTTTTTTTGTTAAAAGACATATTGTGTCAGGCAAGGTCTACTGAAAAGCAAGCGCCTATTCATTCTCAATAAAAAGTGTTTTGTTTTTAACGCAAGATTTTTTTTTAGCAATTTTATTAAAGTTGTGTAGTAAAGATTCTTTGATCTTAATATGATTTTACAGCATTCGCAAGTTTATTAAATACTCAATAAAATAGCTCTTGTTGGAACTGTACCGTTCCAACAAGAGCTATTTTATTGAGTATCATTTTTAATAATAAAACTTCTATAGAGCCATCTTTTGAAATTCCTATGTTTATCCTATTTGCAAGCTATTGTTTTGTAAATCTTTCATCGTCTCTGTCACGTATTTATTAAACAGGCCTTTTGACTTGCCAAAATCAATACAGTTTATCAACATCAACACTTATGATAAATTATGGCTAGACGATGTTACAAGAAATTGGAAGTCCATAATTTGTTTAGCTTACTTCTAAGATTTCTCTAGTACATAAAAGAAAATGGGAATACTGGTCTATCCCTCTTTTATTATCAATGAATAATTTTAGCTTTATTATTACCGGATTTGTTGGACTCCATTTTATAATTTAATTAAATGCGGCTGGTTAACCGTTTTCAGAGTCAATGCCTATCAAATACAATATCAGCGTTGTTTTTTTATAATTTTAAAGAACTTGTCTGTCTTTTAATGAAGTGATCTTATTTTTTTTAACTACTTTTCTTTATATATCGTTGCGTTTCTCTAACTTTTTTTAATTGATTACATAAAATCAAACATCTGTTGCATGCCTGATGAGGTGCGGGCCAAAATTACCACTAAATAGAGCCCTGATACAGCAAGGCGGCGGCGCGTTCGCGGCAGACCGCGAACGAGTTGGCGGGACGAATTGAATAGAATCAATTGTGACTGATCCACACTGGGTCTGGATCAAAAGACGTGGAAATCAGAGGGAGAGGCCAAGCATTGGGATGATATGGACTGACAGTAACAGTAAGTAACAAAAAAAGAAGATATACAAGAGAAAATAGTATGGAACAATTTTATGTTTTCGTATTTTTAACCGACGAAAAAACGCGAAGCGGAGGAGGTTATCAATTCGACATGTATGGTTTTTTTTTTGTATGATCACGCATAACTAAAAAGTTATGCGTGATCATACAACAGTGTAAAAACAGGAGGGTCCGATTTTGATGATTTTTTCTTTGTTCGACAGGGTTAACATTCAATGTGGTCCCATTAAATCATTGTGATCTGATGATGGGCTATACGTAGCTATAGAAAAGAACTCCTCATCGGTCAACAGCAAGATAGTGTTTAATAATTGACATTAGTTTTAATTCCAGAAAATGTGCTAAGTAATTTTGAAATTGACATCATTGCTAAACAAGAGGTTAAACTTTCCATTCATTTTCTGCCATCCCTTTCAATTTGATATATTACACTAGTATAATAATGACATAGTACATTTTCCTTGTTAGATACAATATTGTAGATCCTTTCATATTTTCTATTCATTGTTATCTTTTGCCTTTTCTTAACTATATTAAGTTGGGCTTTTATTATAACAAGATGTTATTTATACCAATATTTAGAAACCGGTTTTGTTATTATAATTGAAAGTATAAAAAAGGAATATTTCGGTTACAGCCATCAATCTCAACGGAGATTAGCCAACTACGCAGGAGATATTATAGTGTAAACACAGGTACACTCTCTATTCCCTCACACTTCGAGTCCAATCAAATAGTCCAATGTCCCGAGAGATATCAAGTTCAGGGCTAACAGCTTATCGAGCTTTCTAAGGTACGGAGCAGATGATAGCTAATTTACAATACGAGAGGTAAGTCTTGGGTGTCAATAACCCAGAATATATTAATTCATCATCATCATTATCAGCCTGTATTAGTCCACTGCGAACATATCTCTCTCCCCAATGTGCGCCACTATTGTACGCTCATTGGGGGCTATTTACCCATAATCGCCACGCTGGGCAAGCGGGTTGGTGATCACAGTAGCAGATGATTGCTGTTACAAAGAAGGATGCTTCTGCCCATCCTCCGTATCTTTCCTTTTGTCGCTTCTTAAGACACCCGCGGGACGAGTAAGCGTGGTTCTATTCCTAGACCAGAAACCTCACGGCAGCAGAATATTAATAACAAAGTAACAAGGATTCAATATCCATTTGCTATATTATCAGGCATCGTATCTTGCTGCCATTACGCTTCCCCCTTCCAAGATTCGCCTCATTAAGCTAATCACTTACTTAATACTGTACTATATTTTGCGACGCCTTAATTATCGCATGCTTAAATGTTGATTTATTTACGTGTGTGAGTTGATGGAGCACGGAAAATATATTGATGCTATCTTTTTCTTTTTAAGATAAATATCAAGAGCTGAATGATCATAGCTTTCAAAAAAATTACTTCTGTAAATGTATTTTTTTATTTCTGATTTAAAAGCGGTCGATTTGAAGTTCATTGAAATAATTTTTCTTCTTTTCGTATGGTTGATGAACAACCTGGTGTCAGAGTTTAAACCGCCTGCAGGCCTCTGACATGGCTTTACACACCATTGAAAAATCTCTAAAGTGTGCTGGTTTCATCACGATGTTTTCCCTCACCATTTTAGCAACTGATAATTATTTTATAATACGCACATAACTTACCAAAAGTCAGAGGTGCGCGCCTTGGGATCGAACTCGAGACCTCTGACTTGTCAGTTGACGGTCATGCCACCAGGCTATCAGTATCAGTACATTATTATATTATTGTAATATTTTGATACGTATGTTACTTAGAAACCTCGAGAACTGTCTGTAGATAATAGTTATGTAATTAGTGCATTTTGCAAAGTCTAGCTACTTTCTCTACCCGGTAGACCTCTGCTTGGATAAAATAGTTTACATTTTGCTTTCCTGCTGTATTTTGAGAACACTATAATTTGGAAATTAAAACGAGAATAAAAAAGTATTTCAAAGCGAGATTGTGTCCACTATAAAACACATTGCAATTTAGTACACATAATAATGTCCCTTTTTATACTTAAAAACAATCTTAATAGTTGATTTTGGTAAATAATAACAAATAAATAAATTATAAGTTAAATAAAAATCTGTCATTTGCAGAAATCGCAAGTTTTGCGGTAAACGCGCGTGAAATAATTAAAACCTTTAATGGCTTACAAATTTCAATTGAGTTCATTTTATTTTCAACCTTAAAACAACGGGTTATCATAATAAACAACCTTTATCGAAGTTCTTATTGTCGGACAGTTTTCTAACAAAGTGTAATTTTAAATGAAAATCATTACTGCACGATTGAAAATTAACATAATAACGGCTTTTAGATCCGTAAGTCATGATAATACAGATATTACCTCACCGATATTAATTTCAATTGTGCCAAAACCAGATAATTTTATACTAGCATTTAAACTGATAATCCAAACCCAACAATAACATATTATTTCGGCGCCAATTCCACCACTCAATGACGTATCAAAACCACATGACGTATACTAAATATGTTTTCACATCGAATTCAAATAACAAACAACATCGTTTTAATATTTACAAAAGAAATTGAGGTACATTCGCCTACAAAATTTATTTTTCATACCGTATAAAACGTTTCAGGTATATTTACCCAAACATTTTGAATTAATTTGCATAATTGCCATATTCAAAAATGTAGGCTCATTGGCCAATGTTTTGGTAATTAACAGGATCCGTAATTAAAGTGTGTTTGGAATTTCAACGAGGTTTTAGAGAATTTGATATTGCTTATCTTTTATATTGACATGCGTATAGCAATTATGTTTCATGAACGGGGGACCTAAATATGGTCAAGAAGTAATGGTTTAACTTGATTTCGGTCTAGGCTTTGTTGTAAAAAAAAAACAGAAAATAAAAATTAAAAACGAATAAGAAAAATAAATGTTGCCAAAGAAGAAAAAAAAAGGTATTGGTACCTATTTAGGCTAGCTACTAAAATAGTTTTTGTTCAATACAAAACCTTAATACTTATATTAAATCCGAAGTTATCGATCAACGATTGTTTACAAAAATAATAAAAGCCTATAGAGCGTAAGACAACAGATTAATCAAATTATAATACCCGTGAACGACAGATCAAATATCCTAGTCGATCGACAATATTTGCCAAATACAAAGAGAAAACTCATCGCTTATTATAAGGGTATGTTTAGATGGTCCAGTGTACCGAATACGGGTCGAATTAAACAGTGACATTGTAAATAATAAAACAGTGCTATTATAATTAATAAAATAGTGACATTGGTAATAATAAAACAGTGACATTGGAAATAATAAAACGGTGACATTAGTAACAATAAAACAGTGACAGTATAATTAATAAAATAGTGACATTGGTAATAATAAAACAGTGACATTGTAAATAATAAAACAGTGACATTAGTAACAATAAAACAGTGACAGTATAATTAATAAAATAGTGACATTGGTAATAATAAAACAGTGACATTGTAAATAATAAAACAGTGACATTAGTAACAATAAAACAGTGACAGTATAATTAATAAAATAGTGACATTGGTAATAATAAAACAGTGACATTGGAAATAATAAAACGGTGACATTGTAAATAATAAAACGGTGACATTGTAAATAATAAAACGGTGACATTGTAAATAATAAAACGGTGACATTGTAAATAATAAAACAGTGACATTGGTAATAATAAAACGGTGACATTGATAACAATAAAATAGTGACATTATAATTAATAAAATAGGGACATTGGTAATAATAAAACAGTGACATTGGTAACAATAAAATAGTGACATTATAATTAATAAAATAGGGACATTGGTAATAATAAAACAGTGACATTGGTAACAATAAAACAGTGACATTATAATTAATAAAATAGTGACATTGGTAATAATAAAACAGTGACATTGTAAATAATAAAACAGTGACATTAGTAACAATAAAACAGTGACAGTATAATTAATAAAATAGTGACATTGGTAATAATAAAACAGTGACATTGGAAATAATAAAACGGTGACATTGTAAATAATAAAACGGTGACATTGTAAATAATAAAACGGTGACATTGTAAATAATAAAACGGTGACATTGTAAATAATAAAACAGTGACATTGGTAATAATAAAACGGTGACATTGATAACAATAAAATAGTGACATTATAATTAATAAAATAGGGACATTGGTAATAATAAAACAGTGACATTAGTAACAATAAAACAGTGACAGTATAATTAATAAAATAGTGACATTGGTAATAATAAAACAGTGACATTGGAAATAATAAAACGGTGACATTGTAAATAATAAAACGGTGACATTGTAAATAATAAAACGGTGACATTGTAAATAATAAAACGGTGACATTGTAAATAATAAAACAGTGACATTGGTAATAATAAAACGGTGACATTGGAAATAATAAAACGGTGACATTGTAAATAATAAAACGGTGACATTGGTAATAATAAAACGGTGACATTGGAAATAATAAAACGGTGACATTGTAAATAATAAAACAGTGACATTGGTAATAATAAAACGGTGACATTGGAAATAATAAAATAGTGACATTGAAAATAATAAAACAGTGACATTGGAAATAATAAAACAGCGACATTGGTAATAATAAAACTAAAACATAGGCTCGTTGGATGGCTAGACCAAGGGCTTGATTCAGAAAGCGGTACTCCTGGACACGGCTCGCATAGTCAGGAGGTTCTTTTCTCTGGAGCCCTGACCACCGGTAGCTTGTGTGGTGGGCTCCTATATTTATATTTTTTAAATTTATATTTAAATATGAATTTTATATGTAATTTAATTGAATAAATGAAACAGTGACATTGGAGATAATTCAATTAATCAGTAGTAATAAACAAGTAATAATATAGGACCGTCTGTACAGGGCCTAAGAAGACAGAGATTTTTCTTGGGCTTAGCCAGCTAGTGACACAAATTATTAATTATATTTACAAACAAAACATTATAAGATAAATCTGTTTACTTTTAACAAATATTTGAACTCGAGTGATCAATTTAGACGATAAAATTAATTTAAAATATTTGAGTATCACAATACTAGCTAAATAAATGAACTGAAGGACTCTTGTTTATATAATAATGTATCATTGTTAAGCCGTGATTTGACTAGCAAGACAGAGATCTCAGGCTCGAGCCCAAGGCATGCAATTCTTAGTTTTCGTAAGTTATACGCGTATTTTAGATAAGTTATCACTTGCTCCTTACCTCGGAAAACACGTAAAGCGATTGCTGTCTCATCGGACTATGAGAGTGAGGCAATAGAGAGTGTACCTGTGTTTGCGCACATACTTGTGCATTACAATATCTCCTGTGTAGTTGGCTAATAGTGCTGATTCTCTTGTACACCCCGCTAAACTAATTTTAGTCTAACTATATCTCTTTCTAATAAACACCATAGAAAAAGGACAGCAAATTGAACTATCAAATTAAAGCTGTCAAATTAGTCTACGTCCTTGCAATTGACGTGAAATTGGATAAGACCTCTAAGACAAGCCGACTAAATTCTCGTTGATATCAGGCAAATGGACTAGTTTGCCAGCTCTAAAAATCTTCTATCCTTTTCTAATGATCTCTGTTAGAAAGGGAGAGTCTAAATTAGTTTAGACCGTGTACAAGAGAATTAGCACCAATAACCGTTAATATTGGCCACGGTGACCGCATACGTACATTTACGACTAATTTATTGCTCTTTAAACAATGCTGAGACGATTTCAATTATTTTATTTAGTATCAAAATGGTGTCCTTAAAATCTATTGTAAATTATATAATATAATTATAATATTACTACGTAATGGGGGAGGCCTTTGCTCAGCAGTGGGACACAGTAAGGCTAACAAAAAAAAACTATAACACAATAGCCTAGACCTAGAGCTCAGTGCTAGAGCAAAAAAATGCAATTATTGTCTTTTTCGAAAATAAAATTCCTAATTAGTATTCACACAATAACATAAATTAATGTAAAATACAACTTCAATTATCAACCTTCACAAACAGGTCATGGAATATAATTGTGGAAGAGAAAATTTATTCACTATCGATAATTACGTGCCTAGAAATCGAATAGAATTATTAATCGAATTTGTATCAAATAAATTAGTGAATTTAACGGTTGTTTTACGGTTTTCTGAATTATCGGAACGTCGCCCTTAGGTCAAATAGATTGTATTGAAAAAGGTAGTGACATACTGTTATGTTAAGCTTTGTATTCAATTGAGATTCGATTTATTTTAATCTTATCTCCTATATTACAATAAAAAATCGTGTTTTTTTATTGTTCTTTAACATAATATATGATCACAAAAAATATATAATATAAATATAATAAATAAACAAAAAATATGTTCCGTGTTTTTTTTTTTGTTTTTCCTAATTGAGTTGTTGAATGGACAAAAAAATATTTCTGTGTGTGTGGAGCTCAAAACCGGAAAATTCTCATTTATACAATGAAAATCTCATGAATCGACTCATGATCATCAGTTTAAACCTTTGTAAATGTAAATTTTATTATCAGAAAACAATTTAACGAATTATTTGTAATACTCGGTACCGCGTTGCCATTATCAAACGCAACAAAATTGTTATAATTATGTATTGTATAATTTATGTATTGATAGGTAGGCACTACGTAATTTACCTATGTATTTTTATATTATTCTTTAATTTTTTAACTATTTAACGGACGTTGCAATAGCATTTAAAAAAATTTTAGCATTTGACACTTAAAACTCTGATAAAAAATTTAAAAATTATAACTTTCAAAGCAACCAGTTCCAACACTCTTCTAAAATGTACTTTTTACATTTGCAAACGGTCGCCAGACCATCATTGGCACGTGTCCTCATTTGGAGCTCCCATTTAATAAATTTGCGCTTAAAATAAATTATGCCACCCAGTTTTGTGGGATACGCAAGTTTTAATCAAATGCTAGCACATGTCAATGTTGAGGTAACAGAATTTTCCTGACACTAATTAGGGCCTGGAAAATTATACGGAATATGAGTGGGAGCGCTGTTTAGTTTACGAATGTCACCTAACTGACAGTTCATTTCGAATATTCGTTTCCATGGCAACAGAATAGTTTTTTTTGCCACCAGAGCAGCAGTATGTTCTCGTGACTGACATTTGACAGTTCTGACAAATTGCTTTACCCGAAAGTTTAAAGATAAATATGAAATTATTCTTTTAAACCCGATAAAATTCACTACCTACTAAAAAAATAGATAAATAATTAAATAAAAAGAGAATTGCTAGAGTTTACATTCTTTTTTTTTATAAAAAATAGTTAATAATTAAGCGTATCATTATCCTCCACTCAAAGTTAAGAATGAAATTAATTATATTGCTTATTATTATTATTAAAACATAAACTACACCTCTGTTAATCGGATATTGAGATAGGATAAAAATCTTCCGAAAGAACTTTTGTGTTTTAAATTTCTGGGAAAAATGCGTTTTTCTAAGAATTACCCACAGTTTTTAAGTGATAGATAAAATCAGCCCATTATTACACCATATCCTCAGGTAAACTAAACATTTTTATCCCTTACAATTTTTGTAGTTATAATTATTTAATAAGAAATTTGAAAAAACAGCCGATACGGATGGGATTCGTACTTACAATCTTCACGGTACGCCGATTGTACCTACAACAACTAAAAAATTGTTAGGGATAAAAATGTTCAACAGACATGAAAAAGGTCCCAAAAATTTTTGTAGTTGTATAAAACAAATCAGTGTGTTCCCACCTTTAGCCTAAAATTGTCCAGGTATCGTACCCTAATTCATAAACCTTATCATAAACATTTTATTAAAGTTTTTATTACTTTCAATTTTAGTCCCAAACTGTGTGTAAGTGTGGCATTATTATGTAAATAGGATTATTTACATTGAATTTAGATAAAGGAATTGTAGGTAGATATCATTCAAAGTTCTGAGAACGATACTGTTGTTATCATTTTCAATAAGTTTTAATAGTTCAGGAAAATGGAAATTGTAGAATAACTTTGGTGTACTCTATTGTATCCTGAATTAATTCATGAAGCTTCCGCTTATGGCTTAGCGCGCGTGAATTAAATTTTCCAACTTCAATAACCTTCTTCTTCTTCTTAGCGTGTCGATGGCAGTCTAAATAGTGTCAGCCCAGAACTGGGCTACGAGATTGGCACCTTCAGTAGCATCCATCAGGTCCTGTAATGTACAAACGACAGGGCATGAAGGGCACGATATTAAGTGCTCCATCGCTTGTGGGACAGCACCACATTTACACTCCAGAGCAGAGTCATCAATAAATCTCCACCTGAGCAGGTTTTCTTTGCTTCGGCCAACCTGGGTCCGGAGTCTATTTAAAGACTTCCAGGTCAGCCATGGCAACTCATGTCCAGGCGGAAGATTTTCAGCAGGTGGAACAAATGGGTTTGGTAGGGATGCACAGTCTCGCCACAGCCTCAGTCGCTCCCTAGATCCCTCGCTAGTAAGTGGGGTGACAGACTTCAAAAAACTTAATAACCTTGAAAGCCTATTTGTGGTCATTTAGATTTAAATCAGCTAAGTTTTTAAAAATAAACAATTTAGGTACATTTTTAATAAGGGAGATTTTTAATAAGTTGTACCGATTGTTAAATCGTACCACTATATTTGGGGCGGAAACAAACGTAACAAAAAAAAACCATGAAAATCGGTCCCGCCGTTGTCGAGTTATAAGTGTTTGAACAAACCCAACTTTGTTTTATTATAGACTAGCGACCCGCCTTGGCTTCGCACGGGTGCAATATTCATATAAACTTTTCTCTTTAATCACTCTATCTATTAAGAAAAACCGCATCAAAATCCGTTGCGTAGTTTTAAAGATTTAAGCATGCATAGGGATATAGGGTCAGAGAAAGCGACTTTGTTTTATAATATATATTATGTAGTGATTGTATCTTCCTTCCAAAATAGCATTCACACACATTTAATATAGATACACAACGTATATAGATGTTTTGTATGGTAAAATATGGTAGGGTTTTATTTATTCAACTAGTAAAAATTAATTTAAAATCGTTTGTTTTAAAACGGTTTAAGGAAATATCGTGAGAAAACCAACACGTATTGACATAACGGACAACATGTCCCTTACGATATTGGAAATTTTAAATGTCGTAACGGACATTTTGTTGTAAGACAATAAAGTAAAGACGAAATTGCAAATGTTGCAGGCAAAATTGCAACATTTGCAATTTCCACCAACGCCGACGATATATAGGTAATATTTCTCGATAGTAGGAAGCCATGTCAGAGGCTTATGGACGGTTTAAACTCTGCACACTAGCCACTAGTTGCTTAATAACAATTCGATAAAAAGATTACACTAACATTTCCAATCGTGTGTGTCAACAAATCCAATGGGGAATTAGTTTCATGTAATGTTCATTTCAATTCACAAATCCTTTATGAATTTATTGATGAAATATTAATAATTATAAGAAATGTTTAATGTATTTAAGTTATTTATAAGAAAATTAGTTCAAAAATAGTTACTAGATGTCGTTGTTCAAAAAGATTTAATTTCTGCATCTCGCTATCGTTTGGTGCAGACGATTTTCATAAGTAGATGTAAATTATAAAACTTTGTTTATGGCTCCCACGGCCGGAAATGTCCATACGTCATTTACTCGCATTAAGTTGACGGCTCTAGTATCACTACAAGTCCGTTTTTTTTTTTTTTTTTGTTTCTTGTGGAAAACCCCATACGGGTTCAAAACCTTGAAGAATGTACTGAGGAATTAACAAGACAGTCAATTCTTTCGCTGACATTATAGTCAAGTTGTATCTTTATTTATTTTTAACGTTTTAGATTATAGGTTTGTTTATAATAGTTTTAATTAGTCTAAATTAGTTTTTGAATAAATGATATTACTTTAGTTGTTAATGTTTGCCATAAATTGAATGTCTGTGGTTACGTTTGACAATTCCACTTTATTGTTTTATGTAATTAATATTGTTGTTGATAAAAACAAATAAAGCTGTAAATGGTGTAAGATGTAAGCAATAATACATTTTTGTGTTATACGGGCTATTATATGGTAGCAGCAGCAGCATAATAAGTTGTAAGAATCGTACTGAACGTAAAATGGAAGACATCGCATTTTACGCGTAAGTACATTTTCTTTTTTTAATATCGTATGAAATATCGTATGTATTTTTATTAGATAGTCTGATTAGTAGAGAGTGCGTAACTTTTATAATAGACCGATGTTGTTCTAAATAAAACGAATAAATACCTCCATAGTTACGTAATAACAATATTATTGTTTTGACGTAACTATGGAGTAGTGTTGCTATTTTCAAATCAAAATATCCTATAGAATAACGTATTTAACTTGAATATTATTATTTAAAATAATCAGATTTCCAACGCACTTCGATGTCGTCAAACAATGATAATCGGCCAGTGGAAGTATCCGTTGGAGCCAGCCGGTATCGCGAACAGGGTCCAAGGTACCGGTGGTTCAGGACCGAAGAGAGAAAAATATCCTTAAAAATTCGCTAAAAAGTAAAAATAAAATAAGGTATAAAATAATAATTGTGTTTTTTTTACAGAACCTAAATCACGTACAATGTAATAGAACAGTACAAACCTAAGAAGAACAATTAGTTCTTCTTTGGTACAAACTTAATATTATTTTAGTAATCATGCAAAGCTGCATACAATGGTGTGTGATCAAAAGGCTAGTGCCTAAAATATTTTTGCTACAAACGCATGAGTCCACGTCAAAATTTATCAGAATAGCATAAAATTTTAAAAAAAGAGCTGTCATGCATGATTCTAGTAATTTCGACATAATCTGTGGACATTTTCACGAAGGCGATTATTCATAAAGGTTAGATTGCCGTCTGATGCGTTAGTATCCCTAGTAAGTCTGTGATGGCTCCACTTGTCTGTATACAAATATAAACCTTAATACAGTTACTAGAGAGGTTCATTTGAGACTCGGTGAGGCTCGAAAGGGGAGAGTTGTGAGGAAGAAGAGGAACTTGTGTTATAATATCTCCTCCTTGGCTAATATCTGTTGACATTAGCCGCTGTGACCGAAATTCGGTCAGGAGCGGACATTATCACAAGCAAAGTTCATTGTGAATTCTTTTTTGCAAAACTTTTACTACTATTCTTTCAATAGGTAAGTACATAATTTAATATTTTAATATAAATCACTGGAAAGTTATTTCACTTACTTTAGGTTCTACAGCCAACATTTATTGAACTAGTTTCTTTGTAACTTTCTACTATTCTAAAGTTCATATAAAATTGGTTCTATTTATTAATATTGTTGAGGTTTGTAATTTTAAGATTCCGGGAAATCTCTTACAGAAATTAATCTTGTATTCAAATTGCTGAATTCAAATTTATCTCCGACTAAGAATTTAAGGGTTGAATACGGTATAGTTATTGAAATAATTTTAATAACTTCAAAGATAGTTTCTTGTTTAAGATACTTAATGGTACTGATTCTCTTGTAAATTCCGCTTAACCAATTTTAGTCTAACTATATCTCTTCCTAATAATATAGCAATTGAACTATCAAATTAGAGACAAATTAGTCTACGTCCTTGCAATTGACGAGACCTCTTTAACATACCGACTCAATTCTCATTGATATCACGCATATGGACTAGTTTGTCAGCTCTAAAAATCTTCTATCCTTTTCTAATGATCTCTGCAAGAAAGAGAGATAGTGAATCTAAATGAGTTAAAAAAAACATTTAGCTAAAAAATAACATACTAACGTTCTTCTTTCTTTCGCCTGCCCTGGTCCCATATTACTTGGGGTCGGCGCAAAATGTCTTCTTCTTCCATTCTCTATCAGCCGTCATCTGAGCATTTACTCCTTTTTCATTCATATCAGTGCTTACACACTCCATCCATCTTTTGTTTGGTCTCCCTCTCCCCTTCCATTCATCAACACTTATATTCATCACCTTTTTAGACACACGTGTGAACAACCGCCTGGTACTTTGGCAGTAGTCGCTTCGGTGTGTGTGTAGCACACAGGTATAAGTAAAACAATACTTTGCATGATTCACTGAAGGTTTATTTTCCTGTCTCCGTATGTCTCCGTATGTCTCAATAATACAAGTATTACAACACATAGTAGGTAAATTTCTATAGCGCCATTCAGAAATTTGAATAAATGAACAACGCCATCTAGTTATAATTTACAATATTTTTATAATATAAAAAACCTCGGTTTAAGACCGCAAGGGCGTTGAACACACGTGTCTCATCCCTCCTCATCACATGTTTTGTGCATTCATATACACAAAACTAATTAAAACTATCTAAGTATACAAATTAGTTTAGAGCAAAAGAATTAGCACTAATAGCTAGGTATCTTGTCCAATATTTTAGGCAGTCGTGAAACTAGTATTACTAATACCCGTTACACAACAATAAATCGTGGCGAGTTATCTGTGCAAACAGATCTGCACAAATTGCAGGTTAAACCAGAAAATTGACAATGATTTGTCATCGACCACCGATGTAATCCGTTTAGGAAGCTAACTCCTGAATCATAAGCGCAATCCAATCCTGTTTTTATATTGTGCAAGTACAGTCAACCGCAAATCAGTGGTAACAATTTGACATTGACAGCACCCTTATTACGTAGCAGTAAAGGCTATTTTTGTAGTTCAGTGTCACTACTGTCATGCGGTTGACTGTACCTATGCACAAATTCCTTTCAAAATTTCGAGTCGTGATAGACTAGTGGTGGTGACCGTTGACTGGCAAGTCTGTGGTCTCGGATTCGAACCCAAGGCACCTCTGACTTTTCGTAAGTTATGTGCGTATTATAAACTAATTATCACCTGCTCCGTGCCTCGTAAAGCACGTTAAGCCGTTGGCCCCACTTGTCATGAAGATCTCTGACAATCGTTAAAGGGAGTCAGTACTCTCATAAAATCCTGACAACTAATCTAACTTCAGAATATCGTATCCCTTTCGATTGGTCAGGTCAGATAAGCAGTCGCTCCGTAGAAAACTGATATTCAGCTGCAAATTGCAACTGGTTAGATTAAAAGCCGACCCTAACAATGTTTGGGAATAATTAGGCTGGGATGATGATGGATGGTAGTTACAGGTAGTTTTGTCTTCTAAGGAGCCCTATGCGATATCATTGTATTGACTGTATTCAATGTGTGCACAGCTTAACAACCAACTCCATACATAAATAGGGAACAGGTTCCACTTCATCGAAAGTTAAAGCAGCTTACACACAAACCAATTTAATACAAAATATGAAAGTCTCGCTCGCGTTTGACGAAGTACGATTACTCTTATACCAACTATCGGTACCAATATTCAATGTTTGTTACCAACTTTTGAGTTCAAAATGTGCTTCGTGTGAGTGCACTTTATAGTGCTTTGATGATAGAAATTACACCATAAAATAAAGAAATATTATATACTTTAATCACTATTGTGGATAAAAGACATGTATTTATATATTGAGCTTCTAAATTATCTGCCACGGTTGCAATGGGAGAAAGTATTGGGTATATAGATTACAATAGTGAAGAAATTTCGTACCCCGGAACAATAAAAAAAAATTGAAGCATGGAGCAGAATTAGACCTACGCAATAAAACGCAGGCAAAAGAAAAAAAATATGACGTTAGATAAAAAAAATTACTTCACTATTCGTAATATAAATAACCAATATTATCTCCCATTGCAGCCGTGGCAGATAATTTAGAAGCACCTTATAATATATATGAATTTTATTAATGTATGTTTATGTAAGTGTATATTATTATTTGTTATGTCATCTGCCTAGCCTTTTCCCAACTATGTTGGGGTCGGCTTCCAGTCATACCGGATGCAGCTGAATACCAGTGTTTTACATGGAGCGACTGCCATCAGACCTCCACAACCTAGATAATAGGTTACACGCAGGGGCGGGACTACCATATAAGCCGAAAAGCCTGGCATGCCCTAGAAAATAACCAACAAAAGTATCACGTCATAATAAATTACGAATCATTATGTGAATAATATGACATTTTAAATCTCGCGCTAATTTTCAATTATGCAGAGTGCGCGGTCTCGTTTAAACTTTAAATCTATGGAAAGTGTTCCGTGCGTGGCACGGAACGTATCGCACGTTTTGACAATTCGCTTCAATCACTTCACTCACTGTCATTTTGACTACGTACGCGTACGGTGCGCAGCCAACTATATTGCTCTCACTCGCACTTGTTGAATGTAAATGAGGGATGTGGTGGATTTTTTCTCGAATTTAAGTGCATTGGAATCATAGATGTCATTTGAGTACTTAAATCATGAAATGTACCGACAAAATAAGCCTGGATTAGCTGCTTTTTTTTAATGTTTGTTGCCGCACGATGATGTATGAATGAAGTATGTAAATAAACAAGATTTTTAGTTTGCGCGGAATACTGAATGGAGTGCTTTTTGATAATTTGACTTTATTGTTTAGATAAATTGTAATGGTTATAATAGTAGTGCAGTATGATGTGTATAAGTAGTGGAAATACAATCTTGAAAAGCGTATAACAGTTGAGTTTGTTTAAGTTAATATTCATTACATATAAATAATGAATTTCAATTGGCGTAAATGGTTCGCTCCTAAAACGACGCTTTATAAGTAGGTATGTGCAAGTTTTATTAGATCGCAGAAAGGTAAGTAAATACTTTGAATTTTGCTAAAACGAAATTTGTGGATTGTCGGTTGTTCTCATTTGAACAAATTATTTTGTTGGTGTTGCATTTTTATCGTGAATGACAAGAAAATACTTCAGACTAGTTGCCATAAAACGACACCACACAGGCATCTCAATATGTAAAAAAATTTAGCCGCTCTTATTACTTTTTCCAATTCTCGTTAGTTATGTATGTGATAGGATCTCAAAGAAGGTATGTACTTATAATGTTTACATTGACCATAACATTGCATTGTAGTAAAATATCATAAGATAATTCAGACATACTTAAAATCAAGTCAAATGCAACAACATCTAATTAAGGTAATTTTCATCAAAGAAATTGTAGTAAATAATTCCTATAGAATATCGATGAGAGATGGAGTGGAGTGGAGTGGAACCTTACTAGGTGGTATTAAAGTTCTGCAAAATTTCAAGAGATGGCGCTTTTTACAAATTATTTACTTTCAGTGCTTTTATACTTTGGTTGTGTTTTTTAATACTTCATTCATAAGTACCTAAACCTTGAAAAAAATGATGGGCATGCCTTGCTATTTGGGCCTAGGCACGCCACTGGTTACACGATACCCGTTGGTAAGACTGGTTGTCAGACTGGGGCTTCTGACTACCCGTAACGACTGTCAAAGATCTGCAATAGACAGCCGGGGCCAACAGCTTAACGTGCTATCCGAGGCACGGAGAGTGATAATTAATTTATAAAACGCACATAACTTACGAAAAGTCAGAGGTGTGCGCCTTGGGTTCGAACCCGAGATCACTGACTTGCCAGTCAACGGTCATCACCACTAGGCTATCACGATTATTATTTATTATGTAATAAGGAAAAAATGTATCAGTTAAATTCGTCTAAGTCCATGAAAGTATTGTACAACTAGGCGGGATCCCAAACTAAATTGAATTAATTGATATTTTTATTATGAAGAATTAATATAGAAAAAAATATTCAACGCACGGATTGTGTTTAAAAGAACTTCGTTCAAAAAGAAGTAAGTAGTGACTTGACGGGAACAGAGATGAAAGGAAGACCTTTAGCGCTAAATTAGAAGCAAGAACAGGAAGATGATGATTTTTCTACAAAGCACTACTGCTCAAAGAATGTTTTTAATAAAAAAAAAAGACTTTAAACTAGTCGGGCATTCCCCGAAATCAATACGTGAGTAAAGCCGTATCAATATTTAATGTATAAGTGTGACTCACGAAAGTTATTATTCAAAAAAATATAGTATAAAAACTAAAACCCGACTACTTAAAATCTAAAAACAAGCTTCTTAGATTTTAAATAAAATTCTGTAGTCGGAGGCCACCAAATTACAAAGTATTTACCCTTGGAAGATTATCTAGTACCTATTTACCTATAATACATTAAGGCCTCCGACTACAGAATTTTATTTAAAATCTAAGAAGCTTGTTTTTAGATTTTAAGTAGTCGGGTTTTAGTTTTTATACTATATTTTTTTTCAATGATTTTTAGTGGTAAAGAAACCAATAAAATTCATTTTAATCACAATTTTTTAGAATGTGGTAGTTCTTAAATAGGTAGATTTCTTTAACTGTCAACTTTGGTTCAAACCTTTAGTCAATGTCATGTATTTTTTAAATTAAATTTATTTCAAAGGTGTCGTCCGCGACTTCGAGCTATTAAAACATGGCCTCATATATTTCTTAGAAGTATACATGAAAAGTAGTAAGAAGTGCAGCTTGGCAAAAAAGAGTCTGGAAAAATTGGGGGCGCCGCTGTCGCACTTTTCACACTACAATTCAAATTACAAGTTATTAAGTGCTTACATATTTCTATGACGAGTTTTTTGTCATTAATTTTAATCAAATGAATCATTTTTATGTTATTTTAGTACTCACAAACGTAGTTATTTAAGATTTTTATTTTTAGTTCCAGCTGTCACCGCCTCAGACTCTTTTTTGCCAAGCTGTATAAGTACACATGAAACCTTTTTTGTGGGATATCATCCAGGGGCGGGACTACCATATAAGCCGAAAAGCCTGGCATGCCCTAGAAAATAACCAACAAAAGTATCACGTCATAATAAATTACGAATCATTATGTGAATAATATGACATTTTAAATCTCGCGCTAATTTTCAATTATGCAGAGTGCGCGGTCTCGTTTAAACTTTAAATCTATGGAAAGTGTTCCGTGCGTGGCACGGAACGTATCGCACGTTTTGACAATTCGCTTCAATCACTTCACTCACTGTCATTTTGACTACGTACGCGTACGGTGCGCAGCCAACTATATTGCTCTCACTCGCACTTGTTGAATGTAAATGAGGGATGTGGTGGATTTTTTCTCGAATTTAAGTGCATTGGAATCATAGATGTCATTTGAGTACTTAAATCATGAAATGTACCGACAAAATAAGCCTGGATTAGCTGCTTTTTTTTAATGTTTGTTGCCGCACGATGATGTATGAATGAAGTATGTAAATAAACAAGATTTTTAGTTTGCGCGGAATACTGAATGGAGTGCTTTTTGATAATTTGACTTTATTGTTTAGATAAATTGTAATGGTTATAATAGTAGTGCAGTATGATGTGTATAAGTAGTGGAAATACAATCTTGAAAAGCGTATAACAGTTGAGTTTGTTTAAGTTAATATTCATTACATATAAATAATGAATTTCAATTGGCGTAAATGGTTCGCTCCTAAAACGACGCTTTATAAGTAGGTATGTGCAAGTTTTATTAGATCGCAGAAAGGTAAGTAAATACTTTGAATTTTGCTAAAACGAAATTTGTGGATTGTCGGTTGTTCTCATTTGAACAAATTATTTTGTTGGTGTTGCATTTTTATCGTGAATGACAAGAAAATACTTCAGACTAGTTGCCATAAAACGACACCACACAGGCATCTCAATATGTAAAAAAATTTAGCCGCTCTTATTACTTTTTCCAATTCTCGTTAGTTATGTATGTGATAGGATCTCAAAGAAGGTATGTACTTATAATGTTTACATTGACCATAACATTGCATTGTAGTAAAATATCATAAGATAATTCAGACATACTTAAAATCAAGTCAAATGCAACAACATCTAATTAAGGTAATTTTCATCAAAGAAATTGTAGTAAATAATTCCTATAGAATATCGATGAGAGATGGAGTGGAGTGGAGTGGAACCTTACTAGGTGGTATTAAAGTTCTGCAAAATTTCAAGAGATGGCGCTTTTTACAAATTATTTACTTTCAGTGCTTTTATACTTTGGTTGTGTTTTTTAATACTTCATTCATAAGTACCTAAACCTTGAAAAAAATGATGGGCATGCCTTGCTATTTGGGCCTAGGCACGCCACTGATATCATCATAGATAGAGTACATTTACCTAAAGGTCGAGGAAGTAAGTAACATGGAGTTGATAAAACCTGCTCTAAAATCCCGAAATCATAAACATTACAATTAATTCCCGGGAAATAAGAAATTAATTTTACGTATAATTATTTAATAAGAAATTTGAAAAAACAACTGATACGGATGGGATTCGAATCCACGATCTCCGGTGTACCGTGCCGACGCTTTAACCGCTAAGCTACCGTATCCCATCAGAATCAGTCGAAATTTCAAATCTCTTTCTACGCCTTAGGCGTGTGGTAATATCGAACGGAATATATTAATTATCCGACTGAGTGTTCTAAACTTTGCAGTTTTTAGAAGGCACCGATAGATATTACCACACTCCCTAGGCGTAGAAAGAGATTTGAAATTTCGACTGATTTTGATGGGATACGGTGGCTAAGCGGTTAGAGTGTCGGCACGGTACGTCGGAGATCGTGGGTTCGAATCCCTTCCGTATCAGTTGTTTTTCAAATTTCTTATTAAATAATTTATTATATTTAATCAGCAAACATGTGTTAAAACATGTAATAAATTCTCCAAAATATTAATTTAACGTTTTAAATACATATGAACTAAATTATTACAATAAAAAGTCTTTATTATGTTTTTAGACATCGGTAACAGATAATGTAATACTTAAGTAGTTCGGTACTAAAACTGTTAAATTAATGAGTTTTATTTTACATACAAAATTAATTCTAATAAAAACTATAGGTCAAAATCCAGTCCATATTAATAAAATCCCGGGATTTAATTGTTATGTTTACGATTCCGGGATTTTTGAGGAGGTATTTTTAACTCTATGTTACTTACTTCCACAAAACCGCAAACCAACGCCATCTAGTTACGAAAAAGAAATCTCAATTTAATTAACATTATTTTAAAATATAATCATAATTTAATAGGCAGTGATGTGTAGAAACTTTAATTTAATTAGTAAATATTTATTGTTATCACGTTTTCACATTGTATGCAGTGTTATAATCACATATATTTATGATAGTCGTAACGGGTAGTTAGAAGCCTGATATTCTAAGAAGTGGTCCAGAATATATAGATAATTTATACATATTCTGAATGTGCTCATCAAGACCTTCCATTTGATATCAAACACGATAAATTTACCTTAACTTTATTTTTTTCGAGCTGACTAATTTATTTTTAAAATCCACCTTATTTGATTTAACGAAATTTCATAAATCCTATAACCCGCAGACCATTAGGACGCATCGATAGACACCTTATTTATTGAATTACAACAAATAGTTTAGGAGCTACGAGGGAACAGATGAACAAACTTACATACATACATACATACATACATACATAGACTGCTAAAATCATAACCCTCCTTTTTTTTGTAGTCGGGTAAAAAAGACTTTGTATTAAGCTACATAAAGACACTGACACTAATAATAATATTTAATAATTAATACTAGTACCGAGATTCTAAAGGTAGGTACTCACCTGGCAATAGACTTGTAGTTGTATCCTGCTGGTACGAGCGTAGTGCAGTGTAATAGAACACTGAATGTAGTGTTGAGTGTCCAATATCGCCGAGAAGCCGATGCTAGTCGACGAAGATTTCTAATAAAAGTGGAAATAGTGTTCAGTCACTCGCAGAACTCCATTAATCGCGTGTTTGTAGCTAACTTTATTATTATTATTTTAAACCTCCATCATCATCTGCCTAGCCTTTTCCCAACTATGTTGGGGTCGGCTTCCAGTCTTACCGGATGCAGCTGAATACCAGTGTTTTACATAGAGCGACTGCCTATCAGACCTCCACAACCCAGATACTGGGTTACACGATACCCTTTGGTAAGACTGGTTGTCAGACTTTCGGGCTTCTGACTACCCGGAACGACTGTCAAAGATCTACAATTGACAGCCGGGGCCAACAGCTTAACGTGCTATCCGAGGCACGGAGAGTGATAATTAATTTATAAAACGCACATAACTTTCGAAAAGTCATAGGTGCGCGCCTTAGGTTCGAACCCGACAGCTCTGACTAGCCAGTCAACGGTCTCCACCGCTAGGCTATCACGACTCTCCATGATATACATACATCCCCCTTAAATATTATTTCGGACTTCTGTTACACGCTGTATATTTTCAACAAAACCAATTTTGAATAATTACTTTTAATACGACTCCAAACTATTATGTTATTACACTATTAATTTTAATGTTACGTTATAACCACTCCATAATTTAATTTATTGATAAACTAATATTTAATTGTAACTAACGTATTATCAATTTGTTTCAACTGTGGTGTGTTTGTTCGGAACAATTGTTTTTAATGTTTTGGATATAATTTTATAGCTGGAATATTTTGTTTTGACACAATTTTTATATTAAGTTTGGTTTTTTAAACGGTTTTATTTAGCTTGGCCTGTTTATTATTTGATTCAAATTTATTACCTAATCGATATTTCACCCCTTGACAGATTGATCTGATATTTGGTACACAGCTTTAGGTCTACAACAAAACCGTTTTATGTAAAAAAATAATTTAGTAATTTTTAATTAAACGGTTTTTGTACTACAATATAAGTAATGTGATTAAAAAAAACAATAAAAAACTATTTCCAATTCAAACTTCAAATTAAATTCCTTCTAATCAACTGTTTCGCTAATAAAATACGCACTTATACCCAGTTTTATATGCTAAGAATAAGCTCTACCTACCAGATAAATTCTGGAATTTTTATGAAAGTTTCTGTTAGGTAAGGTAACAGAAAATTACCTGTGAAATAGACTGCTGATAACTCACATTTGACATTTAGTTTTTTTTTTTTAAAGGCATGTTTGACTACAAAACCACCTGATGGTAGCAGCGTTGTGTTCTACGAAGGACCACACCTGCCTTTAAGATGCCTATTCACTCTTGATTTGGATTTCAGCACTGACTGACAAGTCAGAGGTCTCGAGTTCGATCCCAAGGCCCGCACATCTAACTTTTTGTAAGTTATGTGCGTATTATAAATTAATTATCAGTTGCTAAAACAGTGAAGGTAAACATCGTGGTGAAACCAGCACACCTGAGAGATTTTTCAATGGCGTATAAAGCCAAGTCAGAGGCTCACGGGTGGTTTAAACTCTGACACCAGGTTGTTCATCAACCATACTTACGATAAGGATTACTCTTGATTTGAAGATCCCCAAATTATAATGTTCCGGGAATACAGACTATACAGATTCCACTAATTACGCTTTACATTTCTAAAGCATTAAAGTTAATAATTAAAACGATATTGATCATTTATTTATCCCCTGAGTTAATTCTGTTTTCATTGTAAACAATTTTAATCCTATGTTGGTCATAATAATGTATTGCGTAGTAAAATGTTGTATAACAATCATTAGCCTTATTAATATTAATATATCCGTGTTGGATGTCAAACGATGTAATTATTTCGTTATTGTCGCTTTGAAATGATTTAGTGTTGATTTTATACTGTTTGATTTTCATCATGACTGGCAAAATAATTTAAATTTTAACCGTTTTTAGTTACACTTAAATTTTTAATTATTATATCAGATAAAGACTAGTGGTATGACCGTTGGACAGATAAGTCAAAGACCGAATATAATAAGATCGAATCCCAGGCACGCACTTTTGAGATTCATGTGCGTATTAGAAATTAATTAGATACCACTCGAAGTCAAAGGTGTAGGTTCGAAATCTAGGCTCACACGTCTGACTTTTCAGATTTATGTGCTTATTATAAATTAATTAGGTTACACTTGCTAAAACGGTGAAGGAAAACATCGTGAGGAAATCAGCACATCTAAAAGATTTTTCAATGGCGTGTAAAGCAATGTTAGACGCCTACGGGTGGTTTAGACTCTGACACCAAGTTGTTTATCAACTGTACGATGATGAAGAAGAAGAATTTTCCATTACCAGATTGTGATTTTGGTTTGTAATAAGCTCTTAATATTTCGACTAAGACGCTTATTTCATTTCGAAATTACGGAGAATATTCCGTATGTCACTTTTCCTCGGTCGGGCGCACCTGTTGGTCTTCTTCTTATCGTATGGTTGATGAACAACCAGGTGTCAGAGTTTAAACTGCCCGTATGCCTCTGACATGGCTTAACACACCTGAAAAATCTGTGTCATGACATGTCTAAGGTGTGCTGGTTTCATCACGAGGTTTTCTTCTACCGTTTTAGTAATTATAATCTGATAATTAATTTATAATACGCACGTAACTTACGAAAATTCAGAGGTGCGGCCTTGGGATCGAAATCGAGACCTCTGATTTGTCAGTCGACGGTCTTACCACTAGACTACCTGTTGGTAAGATGACTTTTGATATGATTAGTAGAGGGAGAAGCATTGGTGTTATTTTATGCCCTGAAACATGGCAAAATACAGCACAATATAAAAGCAAAGTTTCTCACATTTAAATTAGATATATACAGCATAACAGCAACTAAAACTATCTACGCATAATATTTTAGTTCCAAGAGCAAGTTGGGGGTAGTATCAAATTATTCCAGCCTTTGTACATGTATGCTTTACATTTTAACCGCTTACCGAGTTGGCAGGGTTCCGAGTCGGACGGCCCGTTTGCGGGGTAACTTGGGGTCGTAATACGATGACGTATGAGTTAGGAATTTGTAAAGTTTTATAGAGTTTTTTGTCGTGTCAATATACATTAATGACATTATAATGATATAGTACTGATAGCATAGTGGTATGACCGTCGATTGACAAGTCAGAGATATCGAGTTCGATCTCAAGGCGCGCACCTCTAACTTTTCGTAAGACCTGAGAGATTTTTTAATGGTGTGTAAAGCCATGTCAGAGGTCTACGGGCAGTTTAAACTTACTACACTTTAAAAATTGCACTTTCTCCTGAAATAATTATATAATATATATAATATGCTAACTATATTAATGTCATCAACTTTTAATATTAAAATTTTTCATTTTGAAAATATGTCTTGATTTTAAAAGTTCAGGGGGCTTAGCCAAGTTGACTATCTACAATCGCTAACGCTATAGAAAACTAAAAAAAGATATAGGATTATCGTTATATCACGTGGTCAAAACAAACGAATAGAGTCTAATCCTATACATTTATTTCGTTTTCTATACCGTTAGCGATTGTAGATAGTCAACTTGGCTAAGCCCCCAGTACTAAGTTTTGAAGGCTAGTTTAATATTGCCGAATTATCAGAAACGATGACATTTATGTCAGTTCATAGTTTTCACAGTGTAAGGTAGGTATTGTCCGAACATATTCCGACACTATCATAAAACGGGCCTTAGATACATTAAAATACTCTTCACATTGTGTTAACGGGAAAAATTTATACCGATTCCAAATAAAATCACTACATAGTATAAAACAAAGTCGCTATCCGCCGTCTGTCTGTCCTGATGTATGCTTAGATCTTTAAAACTACGCAACGGATTTTGATGCGGTTTTTTTAATAAATAGTGATTCTTAAGGAAGGTTTATATATATATATTGCACCCTTGATAAGCCGGGGCGGGTCGCTAGTAAAAAATAAAATTAAAAAGCCTTTTTATTGATTCAATCAAAACATACTTGTTTTACTATGTTCTTTTGTTTTTTATGTATTGGTCTAGTTTTTCTCAGTATAGAAATATATTAATATTGTAATAACATGCATCCTAATCTATTTTCTAACCATGCTTTAAAAAAAACGATTCCAAATAAACACTGCATTAATAAATCATAACAGCAATTTATAATAGGGGACAAACACCCGACAATACCTACAAAATCATAAAAGTACAATAAAATTTTGTCCTCCATTTTTTCACGACTACCCTACAAAATGGTGTAAGCCTAAATACGTACGAGATTAATAAAGGGAGCGGTCAAGTGTGTGCGCGTGGTCAGAATATTTTATTAATGTAGGTCTTTGGTATGATTTATCACTTTAACATAAAATCACGTTTAATTTTATAGAAAGAATAGAGATTTCACCAGTTTTGAGTCTCATTTAGAAAGAAAGAAAGATAGAAAAAGTTTTATTTTGCAATCTCACGAAAGATTGAAGAAAAAAACAATACAAATAAATGTGTAAGTAATAAAATAAAAATTTAAGTAACTATAATTTCCTCCTAACTAAATTTCAGTCACAGCGGTCAATCTCAACAGGTGCAATATCTATTCTTACTTTCATAACAATCTGACACGCTGCTGGAGAGAGAACAGGCCTCGGACCGATGGCTGACTGGTGGATGCTGATAATTAATTTATACTCGTAATATGCACATAACTTACGAAAGATCCGGAGGATAGGCAGCAGCATCCTTCTGTGTAACAGCAATCATCTGCTACTGCGATTGCTAACCCGCTTGCCAAGCGTGGCGATTATGGGCAAATGCCTCCACTGAGCGTACAAAAGTGACGCGCATTGGGAGAGACAATACAGGCTGATGATGATGATGACGACATAACTTACAAATAGTAAAAGATGCGTGCTTTGGGTTCAAACCTGAGGCTTTTCACTTGCCAGTCTTATCTGGATATCACTACAATAAGCCCCATTTAACAAAGCTAGTACCTAACTAATAAGACGACAGAACATTTGCACGTGATTTTCCAAAAGTCAAAAATTCTGTTGATTATTCTAGAATTTTGCATTTAGAATGTTAACTGATATAAATCTTAGCGAGACGGCGCCGGCGCCAGGAATCTCGAACAATACATTACATTGTTTATCTTATCTCAGTCTTAGGTTTTCGTAAGATATCCTTCAGAAAACCGGTACGGAAAATTCGGCTGACGCTGTCTCCTTTTATTCAAACATATTGACTAAACTAGTATGAACTGATCTCGAGATGTTAGCTAATACTGAAAATGTATACCTTGATGTGTAGCCGTGAGTACAAAATAAAATTATTTACTCTTTTTTTTTAAATCTTACTTTTTCCCCTGCCCTTGTCGGTCGATTCAAATCTCCGAATTAGATGTCATTCTCCGATCTATAAACTATGGCCAAAGAATAAGAACTATTATTAGGTATCTAGGTAATGAAGTAAGAAGTCACACTCACCCCACCTCGCTAATTTATCGTGATTATCGAAGTAGTAAACGAGTGTCAAACATCATAACAGTTTATTTTTTTAATTATCAACTCTATTTTATAATACAAAATTATGTAATTATTTAGTTTAATATTTACATCATTCGACAAATTGGTTGTACCTGGATTTGAACCTGTGACTTGGCAGTCCAACGGTCAATTTATACTGAAAAGCTACCACTGTTGTACAAGCTTATTCAAACGTATGAGCTTGTAGTCTTGAAGCTACGGTGTGACCATTTATTTTTACGACTGGCGCTGAATATAAAAACTACTTCTATTATGAAAAAAAAAGAAGAAAATGAGATTAACTAAATAAATAATATTATAAGTAAAAATTTTTTGCCGTAAAACGGTTTTGTCAATAAAACTAAAGCTGTGTACCAAATATCAGATCAATCTATCAACAGGAAGGGGGTGAAATATCAATTACTAAATTTTAACCAAATAATAAACAGGTCAAGCTAATGAACAACAAACGCAGTCTGCCTGCGACCACGAGTGGTGCAAAGTACTCGAAACGTCAGGATTGCATTATCAAAATAAAAACGCGAATTATATCCGTTAAAAAGTTGTTTCATTATGTTGAGTGTTCGCGAAAGTTTGAGACTATATTAGGTCAAGGTAAGTAAAACCGTTTAAAAACTTAAACGTATTATAATTATTTGATTATAATACAATCTATTTTTTTTTAATTTATAACCCTGGCCGATTGGAACCTCAAATCAAAGCCGCCGTATTTCACAATTCTCATTTTAAATACTTGACATTGCAATTCAGAGGCCCAATTCGTTCCGTCCAAAATCATCTTTTAAAACGAATTTATAGTTGGATGAATGCCAAGAAAATTTCCTTGTTTTCCTGGAACTTTTTTAAATGGAAATGCTAACTTTTTGTACAAGCTAAAGCACTTCGGTCGGGTTTAACAGGTAATACAAACTTTGAGGTTTGTTATACAATAACTGTTAAAAATCTTTTTATAAAGTTATTCAACCGGTATCTGAGTACTGAAATAATGAATTTCAAAATGGATCACTGCACTGTATTGTGTTAATGAAAAAAAAAATGGTTTAATACTTCGTAAAGAAAAGTTTAAAAAAAGTTAAAAACAATAATATTAACCCATTAATACATCTTAAAAATAAAGCAAAGAAAAATTAACTTTAATTATTTTATACTTTGTAAAAGTAAATATTTATAAATTTAGGAAAACTTGATCTTAAGTTGACACTTCCTATTATTGGCACTTTGAACTCATTAAAAATACGTACAATAAGTAATCATTATGTTTAATAAAACGTTTCATCATTAGGTAATCTGTCTGTATTACCTGGTAATTAGGTAATTAGTCCACTGCTGAACATAGGCCTCTTCCAATGCGCGCCACTATTGTGCACTCATGGAGGTATTTGCCCATAATAGCCAGCTGGACAAGCGGGTTTGCGATCGCAGTAGCAGATAATAGCTTTTACATGCTTTTAGATGCTGCTGCCTATCCTCCGGATCTTTTCCCTTTGTCGCTTTGAAACCCGCAGGACAAGTAGGGGTGGTTCAATTCTTACACCAGAGACCACACGGCATCCAGTAAATCTAGTAACTATGTTAAATAAAACGTTTACTGCACTTTAACTCACTCTTTTAATATACCTGGCAACATTTATGCAAATATCAGTAATAAATCAGCACAAGTTTAATTAATGCGTTGAAAAAGGCTGTCATGTTACATAATGGCGCGCCGAATAATTTTAACGCCAATAACACTGGTTTTCAGACTTTTAGTGACTACCAAAAAGTATGTAAAATTCATATTTGTAGTTTACATCCGAATTTTTGTTCGAGAGTCGTGATAGCTTAGTGGTGGTGACCGTTGACTGGCCAGTCAGAGGTCTCGGGTTCGAACCCAAGGCGCGCACCTCTGACTTTTCGTAAGTTATGTGCGTATTATAAATTAATTGATGTTAAATATTAAGATATGATATTGTTATTATTGTTGACCGATTATAATAATATTGAGTACCTACTAAGTCTCTAAGTACTATTGTGTTGATATAAAAATAAAATTTTAGTGATGTTGATAATATATTGTTAACAAATTGAATACTAGTTTTTAAGTCAGTAAGTTTATATAAAATATTACAAATTGCAATACCCTAACGGGGTGCATGGTCGGCACTTTAAGACAAATACCACCTAAGATACCACATGTAAGCAATAAATAAATAAATAAATAATTATCAGTTGCTAAAACGGTCATACCACTACCACTAGGCAATATCAGTGCAATTCTACTTTCGATCCTAGTTTCATATATTCAACCACACCTTCGTTACCAGGTCATAACAAACCCAATTATGGTATAAACAGTTTAACCCACATACCTCCTACCTCATAAACGATCCCCAAATTGATCCCAAAGCGGTATAAAGGTTTAAAAACCGGCCGATGATACTTTTATAAATATATAATGATGAAGATTAAGTTCTCGTAAACGAATTTATTTGCCTAAATTTGTGAAAACTTTGTCATTAAAGCTTTGGGTTAAAAGAAGAAAATTAAATATAAGTTAGAAGAAATAATATTAATACCTACAGTAAATTAATCAGCGTTTTTCATCATTAAATTTATATTATTTTGGAATATTTGGCCAAATTTTTAAAGAATGTGGTTAGTTAAATCCGAAACATAATATAAAACATATTATAGATTTTTTTTTTTGCACATGATAGCTTATTAAATTTTTTAAATTATTTTTTAATTATTTTCAAATTTTCTTATTCAATAATTATACATAATATAGACTCACGCCAGTATTCCCTAGAAGGGGTACGCAGAGATGTATAAAGTATCAGTAGCATTTTATGGAAACTAGCAAACTTAAGAGGTTTTTAGACGGTGTGTAAAGACATCTTAGTGGCCTAAGGGCAGTTTAAACTTTGACACTACTATTGTTTCATCAACCATACAATAAATATCCTATTTTAGTAACCCAACAACAACATACACTAAAAAAGTTCCACATAAAAAAAAAACTAATAAAAAATAGCACAGCTAACGCATTTTCGCTGTAGCAACACTGCTTTTTGAAAAATTACTTTATTAAAGTGCAGAAACCCACGCATATAACTCATGGTATATCGGGCGGCCATTGATGATACCAACATTTCGGTAACTAGGGTAGTGGCTATATCCTATCCCTAAAGATGGGGTTTCAGTTTCAGCGGGAATATGATCAATGGCTTAATTAGATTTTAATTTGATTCTTTTTTCGGTCAGCTTCGTAATGTCAAGATTTCATAATGTCAAGATGTAATAATGTCAAGATCTCATTAAGTTGATCTCATAATGTCAAGATGTCATAATGTCAAGATGACATAATGTCAAGATGTCATAATGACAAGATGTCATAATGACAAGATCTCATAATGTCAAGATCTCATAATGTCAAATCTTGTTCAGAATGATAAAGTTATATTTGATTAATTATAATATTATTTACATTCTAAATCTACTAATAATGATTATACTTTAGAACGACGAGATTTCAAAAGCATGAAGCAGAACGACGAGGTCTTAAAAACTAGAAGAGCATGGTAACGGTAACCGCTTACTTAGCTAGACCGTATGTTTTCCAGTTTATAAATATCATAATAATTATATAATGTAATGTAATGTATGGTGTTGGGGAGACATCTGATTACTCCAAAAAAGTCATTTTATAGTATGAGACTTTTACCATTCTGAATATACATTCTGATAAATTTATTGTATTAATTATTGTTTAATAATACACTCTCTTAAAGGCACATAAGTAGTAGCTTAATTCTAAACACGGCCATTTTCTCAAAAATGGCACATAATACAAAAATATAAAAGGTATTTATTGATCACAATCATAATTATTATTGAATCACACCATTACTCCGGATTGCCGACTCACTTTACTTGTTACCTAACTTAGCTAACTCACAGGTAACATTGTTGCCAACAAGTTTATTACTTTTTCAACACAACTTACTTAACATGATTAGTATTGGAAAGACTTGTGGCAGTTCTTTTTCTTGAACTTTTTTGACGTATCTGTCGATTTGCTGTAATCTATTGGTTATAAACTAAGTACAGTTAGAAATAGCTGGCCAAATGCAAGTTGGACTTGCGCACGAAGGATTCCGTACTTAGGTATCTATACAACATTAGACGCATATTATAACCTTTTTTTTATATCGAGCAATTTCATTACCGTTATTACCTAATAACAAGTAAAAAAATCACGTTTGTTGTATGGGCACCCTTAAATGTTTATTTTATTTTAATTTCATCATTTACTTTTATAGTGACATATACAAATAAATATTCTGTGAATATTTCAAGCGTATCGAACGGGAAACAGCAAAAACAACACGTTTGTTGTATGAGAGCCCCAAAATCAAAATCAAAATATTATTAAATATTTTTTTAGGCACTTATAAATAGTCATAATTCTAATATTATTATAAAAGTGACTCTAGTTTCCCCACTTAAATATTTTTTTTTTTTACTATTTGTTGTTAAAACGGCAACAGAAATACATCATCTGTAAAAATAATCTAGCTATCACGATTCATGAGATACAGCCTGGTGACAGACAGACGGACAGCGAAGTCTTAGTACTAGAGTCCCGTTTTTACTCTTTGGGTACGGAACCCTAAAAACGGAATATAGCTACTTCCTATCTCTATGCATTAAATATTGATACGGCTTTACACGTATTGATTTCGGGGAATGCCCGACTAGTTTCGAACTCAAACGGAGTCCATTTTCAAACGGAGTTTTTCCTATCTCTAATCAGATACGTCACACGACTTTGATTTGAAGTCTTTTTGTCACATAACTCTCATATTCAAATCAAAAATTAAATCAAGAAATACAAACCCGCTTCCATTGCGTCCTCGCCCGCGGGCGTCAACGCAAACTTCCCACAGTATCCTTTTATATCAAATAGTCCGACATCAATATTTATTTCAATCTATCTCAAAAAGGAAAGCATTTATATGGCATGATTTTCACTTATAATGAAGGTTGATATTTTGTTTTGGTACTTTTGAAGGATGGTATTGACTTACGGTGGAGGAAAACATCGTGAGGAAACCTGGACTTAATGGTCTTAAATCGCCAACACGTAGTGAGCTAGCGTGGTCTTCTTCTTCTCCATCGTATGGTTGATGAACAACCTGGTATCAGAGTTTAAACTGCCCATAGGCCTCTGACATGGCTTTACACTTGAAAAATCTCTCAGGTATGCTAGTTTCCTCACGATGTTTTCGATGTTTATGATCCAAAAAGTCAAAGGTAAAGGGTGCTTGGGTTTCAAATTTACGGCCTTTGACTTGACAGTCCAACGGTTATAACACTAGGCTATCACTGCTTAACTTAGCGACGTGATTAGTGTTCGATCTTTTTCTGTATGAGAAGAAGCCTCAAACATTAGGTACATAACATTCCTGCGTAGTTGGTAAACTCCATTGAGAATGGCCGATGTGACCGAAATTCAGTCAGGGGGACATTATTGTATTTTTATATTTAGTTTTTCTTTTATTTTTATAAATGAGTTGAAATTAATGAATTGTATGGAGATTTTTTTTTTCTGAAATAAAAATTTATTATTATTTATTTTCATATATAATAGGTACATATAAAATACATTTTTAAATATATATAAAAAAAATAAAAATATACATTTAAAAATATAAAATATAGTAGCCCACCGGTATCGGGAACAGTTAACAATTATTATTATTATTATTATAACACAAGAAGGTATTAACCTTAAAAAAATTTGGACAGGCAAATCTAATAATACTTGTTTTCATTAAGTTAACAGGTGTTACAGAGAATTAAACAAGTTAAAAAGTTAAGAGGCTTCTTATAATCTCCTTTTTGTTATATTAACACGACGTAATGGATACTTAGAAAGTTCTTGAAAAGACTCTTGACTTTGTCCCTGTCAGAAATAGATACGTCTATACAGAGTGGAGAGAAAAATGCGACATTAATTTAAAGGGGTAATTGTATTCATCATAATGAACAACTTCTAGTGTGGGACCAACCCTGAAAACGCAAAATAAAAATCAGCTGTTCTATACATTTATGGTCACGTGACTCAACAAAATGTATGGAACAGCTGATTTTTTTTTGCGATTTCAGGGTTGGTCCCATAGTAAAAGTTATTTGTTATGATGAATACAATTACCTCTTTAAATTAATGTCGCATTGTTCTCTCCACTCTGTATATTGTTAAAAATCCGTTTTCTTTCATCATCATCAGCCTATATTTGTCCACTGCTGAACGTACGCCTCTACCAATGCGCGCCATTATTGTGCGCTCATTGGAGGTACGACACTGCGAGACATGTAGGGGTGGATTCTTAGGCCGGCAGCCACACGGCACGTTTCGTTTTTTTACATAAGTTTACATTTAAAAAACCCCCAATAACACAGCTAGAACACATTGTGTTTTAGCTAAAAACACTCTCGATCAAATCACCTTTGATATAAAAAAAACTAAATCCAAATTGGTTTATCCGTTTGGGAGCTCTACGATGCCATACATAAATTAGACATATTTAGCTTACAACTCCCCTCTATTTTACTAGGAAATACATATTTCCACTTGACGTCGAAAAACAGAATGGCCAGCCGCAACATGGCCCATTGTGTAAACGCTTCAAATCCATTACCTCCCAAGCTGCTAATTCCTACACTTTAGTACTCATAAAATTATTGTTTATATTCAAACACCCTTATAAATATGGAACCGGTCCAGGATCACCAAGGCTTACTTCTGCACAAAATTGGCTTCATAATGAGCAGAATTGAATTAATTTTAAGACCAAATGGTTTATGGTTGTTATTATTAAGCGGTTTAGCGTGTGAAGTGTTAATTCGTTGATAAAGGTTAATTGCCTACGGTCTAGTGGTTGAGAGCGGCACGCCCCGCAGTTAGGTTCCACGTTCGATTTCTGGGAATTGTTAATAGCAAATAAGAGTGTCTTAATTTTTTTTATTTTTGTTCTTTTAATACAAGGTGTTAGGGACATTTAGTGTATCATTCTAGAATCTCCGGCGTTAAAAATATTAAAATTTAATTTATTAAATAGTTTTTTTCTGTATTGTTTGCTGTTTTTGCACTCAAAGAAACCAATAGGTACTATCGTGGACAAAGCCGGTGCACCACTTTTAAGGTTAGAATCGCTTGCAGCCGGCGCGTCCGAACGTAGCGCTAGCCCCTCCCCTATGCACGTAGCATCGTTCACAGCATTTTGATGGCAAAGTGGTGCACCGTTCGTGTCCGCCATAGTACGTGGTTTCTTTCAGTAGTGTAAGAGCAATAAAGTCGTGGCGCGAGCGCTGTGAGCTATACGGGGATGACCTTACATGTAATTTATTAGAGAAATAGCTGATCAGGAGAACTTTTAACCGACTTCAAAAAGAGGAGGTTATCAATTCGATGTGTATTTATTTTTTGTTTGTACACCGATTGCTGATTAGTATACCAGTGAAGCTATGTCAGCGAAGGAACAGCGCGGACTAAAAAGTCCGTAAGGTTGGGTCATATCAACCACTTCGGCTCTCTGCTAGTAGGGTCTGGGTCTTTACAAATTGGTCAAATTATTAGATGACGTCATAATTATCCCTCTTGCAGACAAAAGCTTCGATAAATAAATAGATTTTTTTAAAAATTGGTCCCAAAACTCCCTGGTGTGTACCCATTAGGGGGTTAAACACACGAAAAAAAAGTACTTACCTATTTACATACTTAAGGGCGGTTAATGGCTATTTGTTAATGACTCAGCAAATTCCCAACGTCAAAATAAAACGCATGAAATTTTAATTAGCCATCTCTTTATGGCTATAATAAATTAAATACAGTATATAACCGAACCATAAACGTATATTTTTTTTTTTTAATTGATGTTTTGTGCCATTTTATTTGTCCAACCCTTCAGTTTTATTACCTTGAAGTCTTTTTTATAGAAGTGGTGCCGTTTTAAGGCGCCTATCTCGCTTAACTGCTATCTCGCTCGCATATTAAAGATATAAACTTCTAAATAAAACAAGCGTAGTACCTACTACATAATATCAACCCATACAAAACTATCACCTATAGTATGAACTGACCTCGCATTGTATAGACTCTTCGTACAACAAGATGTCAGCTTATACTGGAGTTGTATAGCTTGATGTGTGTAGCCGAGTGTATACAACCCTAATTATAGATTGTCAAGTTCTAACTTAATGCAAACAAAACCACGGGCAAAGGCTAGTTCATAATAAAACAATCTTCCTTTTGTGGTGATTTCAGTTTGTAATTTTGTAAATGGTGATTTAACGAATGCAAAAAATTAACAAACGAGCGATCTGTTAGTCGAAGCTTCGTTGTTCGAAATTCTTGTAAGTATGTGTTCTTAATATAATTTTAACTGTAATTAGATACTAATTAACAATGTTATTACGTTTACTACTAGTTGTCCTACTACAAAAATAAATTGCCTGTGGTACTACCAAGGTGGTCGTATTATGCTGCCCCCGATAGTTAATGTAGACGTATCTGACAGTTTTTCCAAAATTGAGTTATATATACTTACTAAAAAAAGGCGCATCTGCTGGTATTTTTAATATTTCAATATCTTGTTCCGTTAATGATTTAGCATAACGAAAATTGGCGCAACTGCAATTTTTTTCTACTAGTCAGAAGAAGAAAAGACGGATTTCATTTATATTAATTGAAAAGGCACATTTACATAGAAATACCATTTAGTGTTATAATATTGATAATCTATTAGTGTTATTAAATGCTTAAATGAAAAGACGTATATAGCCATATGCGCCTTATTTTCTTAAAAGTGGAAGGTAGCAAATAAATTTGAGAATAAGTATAAAAGTACATAAATAATCACACGTTGTTGAAAGTTGAAGGGCGCTAATGGTTATTTGCGTCCTTTTAATTAAGCATAAGACATTTTAATCTATTTTTTTTTGCTAAGATGAAAAGGTTTTTTAATAATAGAAACTAAATGAAAGGTGCAATGTTGTTTTAAACTAATGGGAATCAGAGATGGATACTTCGGCCATCATTCAGCATTCATTTTTAAAAATTTTAAGGCTTTTTTTAGACACAGCAACGAATTTCCCGATTTAGACATTCAAACATTTTTTTCTCCATTTTACGTTTTTGTTAGATGCGTCTATTCAACTATCGGGTTCAGTATGGTGGTGGTGGAAGATTATTTTTACCCGTGGAACTACTAAACAACTCCTTATATAAAACGTTCTTATATATACTACAGAACTTATTAAATATTTGGATCATTTAAAGTCTGGAAAGACTAACATTATAATTATTTTGTCACGAATACGATATATTTTGTGATTTTTTAAAATAAACTTAATAATAAACTAGAACAAATCAAAATGTATTAGTTTATTCCAAGACCAACTCATGTAATCTAAGTTCATAGTATTATAGATTAAATTAAATAAAACTTACAAGTTGTAGCATAGTCCAAGTTTAAAAATTAAACCATCTAAGTCTCCTAATAAATATAAATCTAATCATCATGAAAAAATAATCTCTACGGAGTTTGAATGACTAACCCTTCAAGAGAAACTCTTAATGACTATGTCACACGATCCTAAAACGCCATTATATCTCAGCAGCCTGCAGAGGTTAGAAAGAGCACGTGTGAAGCGACCCTTACTCGAGTCTTGCTTCGTTATAAAAAAATCTCACATGGAAGGCTGAAGTTTCAGCGAAAACTCACTTAGGTTACGTTAGCAAACATAATTTTGTAGGATGAAGAGGATTTTCCGGTACTAAAAAATCTTGATTGCTTTTCTACGTAGACTGTCTTATCCTTAAATATACGCAAATTGAACTAAAAAAACTTAATAACAAAACGCTTGTATTTTCTTAGAAAGGGGTGTTTGACACCCACCCACATTTCAGTTATGGTAAACTAACTTCCGCCCGCGGCTTCCACTGTATGTTAATAATGGTAGCCTATGTGTTATTCTGCTGTATATGCTGTATTTTTGTAAAGTTTCATCAAAATCCGTTCTGTAGTTTTTGAGTGAAAGTGTAACATACAATATCCTCAAAATTTTCACTTTTATAATATTAGTAGTAGGAATTTAAATCTAGAAAAGTTACGTTTTTTTTTAAGTTTCTGCGTTTTGTGTGATTGCCAAATTAATATTAATGTTTAATCTAAAAGATTTTGGTCAAAAGTGGCAAGTCAGAGATCTCAGTTTGAACCCAAGGCGGCACACCTCTGACATTTCGTAAGTTATGTGCGTATTATTTAATTAACTTATTCCTTGTCTCGGAAAGCATGTAAAACCGTAGGCCCTGCGCCTGATCTCTCCTCTGTTGTATCGAATTGCCATCCCAACGGACTATGAGAGAGAGGGAATAGAAAGTAGTAGAGTTTGCGCATATACTTGTGCATTATAATATTTGCTGCGTAATTGGCTGATCTCTGTCGAGATAGGCTGCTGAGACCGAAATTCGGTAAATAAGACATTATATCTATACAAAATTAACACGAAAACAAGGAAAGTTGTAACAAAACCCTCAAACGTAACATAACCTAAATATGTTTTCTTGTTTCCTTACGTAATTGTCTCCCTGGCGTCACCCCTTAATCCCTGCGCACAAGTATTCTCCCTATATTGAGTTTGTTCGTAATATTTTGCTTCTGTGTAAAAAAAATGGATTTACCTAATTATGTTTCAGCGAACTCCAAGACTTGGGGCAAGAGATAAATAATGTTTTTTTTTTACAAAATCTGTGGCCATTTTTCTTCACAATACTGGGAGCGTGTAGCTTAACGCAACGTTGCTCTCTTTAAACATTTGGTCGCACTGATTTTTCAATTTCTCGGTCTGGACCTATCTGCAAGGTAATTTCGTATCACAATAACATCTGAATCAGTTGTGCAGTGATAGCCTTGTTGAGTGACCGTTGACTGGCAATTCAGAGGTCTTAGGTTCGAAACCAAGGTTCACACCTGTAACTCTTTGTAAGTTATGTGCGTATTATAATTATTATACTAATATGTAATATACTATACCATAAGATTATCTATACGCTAATTATTACCTGCTCCGTGCCTCTGAAAGTGCGTTAAGCCGTTGGCCCTGATTGTCATGAAGATCTTTGACAATCGTTCTTTATTTAATTATATCTGGATCTCGCGTAAAACGGCTAATGTAATCGAGATTGAATACTCAAACAAATACATTGAGAAATAGGGTAACCATGCTTGACTGAGGTTTGAACTACCTACTTACGTAATATTTCTCATAAAAGCTATATCCAGACCTTTTTGATTTTTACAATTTTTTATTTTACTTCACTTAAAATACTGGGATAACCTAGTGGGTGACCACTGCCAACTAAAAGACCGTAGTCTCATTTAGATTTTTCGGATTCATGTGTGTTTCAGCAAGAATTCCACCAATCTCTTCAGGCCAGGTGCCGTTTGAAAGTTTCTTTCAGAAACCAAAAAGAAGTATCTGTAGTCTGTAGCGATGTCTTTAACGATTTAAAGAGACCCATAGGTCGCTTTATCATAGACTAATAGCAGACATGTCTATCCTTGACAAGTCCCTAAATCCTAAACAAATATTATGTGGTGTACGAACTCTAACAAAATACATACAAATAAGGTAATTTGCTTCATAAAATAAACAAAATACATTGTAAGTTTACTCACCCAGAGACAATGTATTACATGACATTCACGAAATGAGATAACACCCATATAAGGGTACAAAGGTAATATTTTACCTGAAACTGGTAATGTTGACAAAACACTTATCATAACGTCTGAAATCCAATTATACTGCAAAAAGGCTTGTCGTTGAGTAGAAATAAAATATAGAGCGCGGTTACAAAAGAAAAAATCGGTCGGGAAACGTCAAGTAACGTTAAGTGAACGAAACGGCAAGTCGGTATAATTTAACTTTATAAGTTTCTGTAAATCTTTTGAGAAAATAAATGTCTTAAACCCTTAAAATTGTTACCTTTAGAAAGATCACACCAAGTACAATCGCACCAAGGGCTGTCGATGGGATTATGTCCGACTTGCACGGACTAAAACCACACGGTTTACCCCACGAATATCTGGACAGAAAGACGGTTTTCGCTTGCGCATTTACTGTACCCGACTACTATCTCACCTAATGTATCTCACCTCGTATAATTCATACCCCAAGCTACTCCAGTACGTGCAAAAGATCTGGCGTGCCACCACAAGATTAAATGTGAATAAAATCTTTTTCCCTTTACATAACTTTTTGAGTTTTCCTGCACGTCGTTGAGTGTGTTTATTTTATATTTCCATGTCATTTTGTAGGGAAAGGTTGAAAAACTCCTTTAATATGCTATAGTTGATAGATTGATTAATTCTGATATTTTTATGAGGAAAATACTTTTGCAGATAGGTATATTTTTTGAAGGCCTTGGATTGCATGAGTATTATAATATCTTCTGAGGAATCTTTATTTTGTCTTATAAGCGTCTAAAAAGATTTTAAATAAAACATAGATTACTTTTTTAAAAGATTTCTTTAGAAATAAGCAGTACCTTTGTAAGTTTTTAATCTGTATAATTCTTATCATCCTCTTTTGCCTTATTATACATACATAAACAAAAAAAAACAATATTTTTGTGAATTTATTACATGATAGCTTATTAAAAATAATTATTTAATAAGAAAAATATTTATGAAATAATTATAAAAAAAAACAAATTGAAAAATCCTTATAATCAAACCATCAATTAATCCACTACTGTTGCTCAAAATAAAAGAAATATTTTTTTGTTGCATTTTTTACAAATTAATTCACTAATATGTAAATGTTTTGTTAGTTTGCTTTACTTTTTATATTATAAACGTTTCTTTCTTTCCTTTCATTAATCTTTAATTTCAGCCGCAATCAAAGAAGTAGCAAGTGAAGTGGATCAGATCTATTTAAAATTAAAATATATTGCATTCTTAGAGTTAGACCTTATATAATACAGCAGCCATTTTATTTTTAAATAGCACCTATCCACACTAGCTGAACTTAAAATGATTTATAGTAACACACGGTAACCGACAGTCCCGGAGGAAATTAAGGAATTTTTGCCTAGAGACGGGCAAACTTCACCTTTCGCGAGAAATATACACAACCCTAGATACGTACCTATGTATTTTAGGAAACTTGAGCTCGAAAGTGACGAGGGTTGTCACTAGATTGTTTACTAACCAAATATTAAGTCAGTTATTCAATTCTATGTTATGTCAACGTACGGCTCAACTCAAGGCAAGGTGGAGAAAATCTTTTAAGGAACTCTTTGGTAAGTAGTGCTCGCCTTTTTAACACCTGACACAAAAAGAGGAGTATGTCTGTGAGTCTGTTTGTCTGCGGACACTTTAAAGTGACACTTGAGCAGTGAGAGTGAGTGTGCCGTGTGGTTTCCGGCCTAAGAATAGAATCACCCCTACTCATCTCGCTGGTGTCGTAAGAAGCGACAAAGGGAACGATCCGGAGGATAGGCAGCAGCATCCTTCTGTGTAACAACAATCATCTACTACTCTCAACGCCAACCCGCTTGCCCAGCGTAGTGACTATGAGCAAATACCTCCAATGAGCGCACAATAGTGGCGCACATTGGGACAGGCTAATGTTCAACAGTGCATTAATACAGGTTGATGATTTGAAGTAGTGATAGTCTAATGGTACCTATGACTGTTAGACTGCTACGTCAGTCAGCTGACATCTGGTTGTTCATGTTGATGAGCGTTTATACGATAAAAAAGATGTGCTTACTATTAGTGGCGATAATAATTAGTGATTGAGGATTTAATTAACAAATTACCAAAAACAATAGCCTAGCATTAATTCAACTTTATCATGGGTCTACAATGTTTACAATGAGAACAAAAAATCCCATCCTAATACTATAGAAACATAAAACAGACAACCTTAACTGTACGTAGTTTGAATATAAATTCGATTTCGGAGGTTCAGACAGCCACTCACGGATGCATCTTTTGAAGAGTAATAATCTACTCGAAAAGGTGGTGAGATAGCTTGCATAAATCTATATAGGTATATAAAACAAAGTCGGGTTCTATAACTCGAAAATGGCTGGGCTGATTTTCATGGATTTTGATTTGTTGTATTTGTCTCCGTCACGAATCGCAGAATAAAAATTAATAATAATGTTGTTATACCGCTAGGGTAGGGTAGAGGTATGGTAGGGTAGGGCTAGTGTAGGGTAGAGTACGGTAGGGTAGGGGTAGAGATAGGATAATCACAAATGCCTTCAACGCTGTTTCGCGGGTTCGATTTTCGTACAGGACTAATTACTGTCAAGGCAAAGTGGAGAAAATCCTTTAAGGAACTCTTTGGTAAGTAGTGCTCGCCTTTTTAACACCTGACACAAAAAGAGGAGTGTATTAAATTTTACGTGTCTGTGTGTCTGTTAGTCTGCGGACACTCTTTATAGTGTCATTTAAGCAGTGAGAGTGAGTGTGCCGTGTGGTTTCCGGCCTAAGATAAACCACCCCTACCCATCCCGGGGGTGTCATAAGAAGCGACAAAAGGAAAAATCTGGAGGATGGGCAGCAGTATCTTTCTGTGTAATAGCAACCATCTGCTACTGCGATCGCCAAACATGAATTTGAAAAGTCAGAAGCGCAAAGATGTTTATGACAGCCGGGGCCAACGGCTTAACGTGCTTTCTAAGGCATGGAGCAGATGATAATTATTATGACAAGCTTTTATTTAACTTGCAATGTATGTTTGTTAGGGTGGAATCTTGCAAGCTGAATTAGAACCACTTCCTCTTATCCTACGGAGTTGAATTTTTGCATGTAAGTTCAGTTCCAATAACAATGCATTTTTATGGTAAGTATGACCTGAATTGACTTCCAGGATTAGCTCCAGATAAAATAACTCTTCAACGGTCAACAGCATAGATACATTTTTTTTGCATTACGTTTAATTTTGATATTCCTATTTAAAAGCTTGGTTAAAAACGGTGTTTTTAGAAAAAACTTATTTTATTTAAATACGCACTTAACTTACGAAGTCACAGGTGCGAACCTGTGACCTCTGCAACTTACCAATTAACAGTCACTTCACTATCCCCATGAGATTCAGACTATAAAATGTTCTAATTACTAAACGTACCAATAAACATCTAAACTATTATAACGTAGTAACTATTTAGTAATCTCTGACTATGATTAACAAAGTTATTGTTAGTTAGTAAACATTTATGAAAATCGCTTCAGCAATTTTTGAGGCCTCGGTGTCATCCATAAATACGCTAAACCTCAAAGGAATACCTTTGTCAAATATCACCGCTTTTACTGAATTGTTTAAGAGACATATTGAGATTGGATATTCAAGGGAAGGTCCTTGTCAAATAATGGGACACTCTCAGTATATAATTCAGAAACTTTTGCCTGCTTTAGTTTGGTTAAAGTTCTTTTTTTTAACCGACTTCAAAAAGGAGGAGGTTCTATGTTCGGCTGTATGAATGTTTTTTTTTTGTATGTTCACCGATTTCTCAGTCAATTGTAAACTGATTTTAAAAATTATTTTTTCATTTGAAAGAACATATTCCCAAGTTGGTCCCATAGAAATATTGTCAAGATCCGATCCTGGACTTACGAGATATGGAACGGAACTCTTCGTAGGATAATAGCAGAATTGTCGTAACAAGTAATATTGCTTTGTTTATACGTGCAGTCGACGACTGACGTGTAAAAAGGAAGAAAGGTTATATGTAGTCACCCTCTCCCTTCTATAATCATCCAAGATTAAAAATACCGGGTGAGGTATCGTTTGAATGGGCTTATATTAAGGATGTCAAATATTAGCCTCACAAATGTCTGGGATTCATTTTAGGCACCACTAAAAACCGTGAAAATATTTTTTTTAATAAAAAATCAAACCGATTTCAAAAGGAACTAAAAAGCTTGAAATAACTTTAAAACGTTTCGGTTCCAAGTCAAGTTCTAGCCTCTTTATCTTTCTCATTAAGAACTTGACTTGGAACCGACTCCAAAACGTTTTAAAGTTATTTCAAGCTTTTTAGTTCCTTTTGAAGTCGGTTTTTTTCTGAAGACTTTGACAGCCACAATTAATGTAACAATAATAATATACCTAAATATTTTATTTACGTAAAACGGTTTTGTCATCAGAACTAAAGCTGTGTACCAAATATCAGATCAATCTGTCAACAGGAAAGGGGTGAAATATCGATTACTAAATTTGTACCAAATAATAAACAGGTCAAGCTAAGTAAAACCGTTTAAAAATAGCTTAACTCCTTTGAATACAACTTTGCTTAACAATTAGCCCAACTCACTTACGAAAAGTCAGAGGTACGCTTCTTAGGTTCGAATCTGAGATCTCTGATTCCCTAGTAAACGGTAATACCACTAGGCTATCACGACTCTATCAAACGATAGACGATGCCTGCGATAAAACTAGAGTACCCACTACCCAGAAGGTACATTAACTCTTCTTTGTCTGAAGCTTGATTGACATTGTGACGGGTTTTACTAGATAGTAAAACCAATACAAGATATTTTAGATAGTGAGGAACACACGCTTGAAGGAAATTCTGCGCTTTGGCTGTGCGCATAATGAATGTTGAAGATAAGCGCTGGGTACGATTCGTCTTGATATTAACTAAGGCAGAGTAACCTTTCTTGCTATATAGCACTGATAGCCTAGTGGTATGACCGTCGACTGATAAGTAAGAGGTGTCGAGTTCGAACCCAAGGCGTATGTTACTGACGATGTGAAACGAATGAAACGAAAGGCGCTGGAATTGATCATAAAGAGAATCACCTGTGAAAATATTGAATGCAAAAGAGGATTTTTTTTTCATACAAAATAATTATTTTAATTTCATTTTCTTCAATAATGACAGATTTCATTATCCTACTCGTGCCTAGTGCTTATTTAAAGAATTTATTGAAGGTAAATAACCAGATTCTTGTTGATTCACCTTTCAGCTGATGTTTAGGGCTGTATTTGAAAGATTTTAATGAAAACTTTGACCGTGATTTACTCGAGTATTTTTTGGGGTACGGTTCCAAAACCTATGCTCAAGGATTGTTTATAGGGTACCTTATACGCCCTTAATGTATTATTTCGGACTTCTGTTACACGCTGTATACCTACAAAGTGAACCCGCATAAACTCCTAGTTTCACCGTTGTCATTACTTTTTGAATTTAGAATACAAAATAGAAATCCAAAAAGGTGATCCAAAAAGGTGATGTGTAAAATGAGTTTGTAACATACACCTCTGACTTTTCGCAAGTTTATAAATTAATAGTTACTATAATGGTGAGGGAAAATATCGTGATGAAACCAGCACACCTGAGAGATTTTTCAAAGGTGTGTAAAGCCATGTTTAAACTCTGACACCAGGTTGTTCATCAACCATATGATAAGAAGAGAAGACGAACCTTTCTTGCTTCTTCTCCTTCATTGTATGGTTGATAAACAACCTGGTGTCAGAGTTTAAACCGCTCGTAGATCTCTATTGAAACACACTGTTAAAAATCTAGCAGGTGTGCTGGTTTCCTCACGATATTTTGCAATAGAGATAATTAGTTTCAAAAACTCATATGAAGTCGAAAAGACGCATGCCTGGGTTTAGAAGTTCGGATTTTTGATTTGGCAGTACGGATCGTACTACTATAGGCTGACACAGCTTTTAAAAATTCCTTTCTTATAAACTTGTATAAGATAATACCCTGCGGGATACAACGTTGCAATTTTTTTAGCTAAATTTGCTTGCTATACTTAAACAATGTACTATATTGTGACGTAAGTACTCCACATATTATGTCATGTTAAGTGAAACCATCAAAGATAAGTAAATGTGCTATAGTTGTAAATTTGACGCCTCAATAAAACCAAGCGACTACGTCATTTGTGATGACGTAAGCTTTTATTATATCGGGAGTTCGGGAGTAAGGCTGCCTGTCCACTGGAGCGGAGAGGAGCAGAGAAAACAGGTATTTTCATACAAAATAATGAAAATTCGAGCGGCGCAGTTTGACTTGTAGTTTGTATGACAACACCTTTTTTTTGTTGGTTACGGGGGGAACCCTTCAAAAGGCACCCGACCTCCAGGGGAAGAGACCGGGGAGTGTGGGATTCTTACCTCACTAAAACCACCCCGGTGATCACCATCAGCACATGAGGGGAGATCCCGGGTCCTATTATCTCCGCTCCTGAGGAATGCAGCCTAAGGCTGCTTTTATACTGAAGTGGAAACGATTAATTCATGCACATCTCCGATCCTATACATTATAGGATCAGAGAAGTGCATGAGTTGATCAATAATACTGTTTGGAATTCTTCTTTATCACAATGGTTGAACCTGGCGGTATATCACATGGCTTTACACACCTTCGAAAAATCTCACAATCTGAATCTCTATCTCTATTATAGTCTTAATCTCTCTGTTTGGAATTTAACAAGTGGGAAAACATGAGAACTTTAACTCTTCTGTCATCTTCAATTTGCGGCGAACATACATTTGTAAAGATTGGCTCGTTAAAAAGACGTCTACATAATAAATTGATAAACTTAATTATTTGCCTATTTGTTTAAAGGAAAATAATGATTTTTAAATTTTAATATAGGTACATATTATCTTATGTTGCGGACATATAATGCCTTAGTTCAAACCTTTTTATATCTTTTTTTATAAATTTCCTGATTTTTTTTTCTGGTCTAACTCTGCAAGTCTCTTCTCTTCACTCGTCTCCGCTTTAGTGGGTACACAGCCTTATCAGAAGCGATCGTAAATTTTTATACGCTTACAGTTGATTTTGAAGTCTGTTGATGATAGCTGTGATTCCAGGTATTGATTTGTGATCTAAAGATAGGTTGGCGCATTGAGTATTGAAAAAGTTTGACAACGATTTAAAAAACATCACTGTTTATATTTTTGTTTACGTCATAAACCAGGATGTTACAATGCTTATTTACTCGTTGAAAGACTTTATTTAGTTTTATTTATTTGACGCCAGATGCAAAAAGTTGGAGCGTGAACATTTCCACTATGAGGAGCAGTTGGAGAGGGGCGGAGCGCAAGAGGATCGCAAACATAGTGGATACCCAGCGTGGAGAGGAGCGGAGAAAATAAATGTTTTCATACAAATAAAAGATCAAGCGGTGCCGTTCGAGTCATCATTTTGAAATACATCTTTCGGCATTTCGTTCGGCATTGTGACTCCCGAACGGATGAACCGGTTTTGAAGTGGTTATTTTCATTTAAAATGTAATTTATCGAAAGTGCTAATCTTAGCTAAAAACAATGATAATTTTCCTGTCAAGAATTTTTAATTTTTTAGGAAGGAATTATGTGACGGAAAGCTTTTTATGTCCACTGTGTCATTATTCACAATACTCTTGATAGTTATTCGTCATGATAACTGCACATAATTACACAGACTTAACCTTCGGTTTCCTCAAATAGGTCACCAGAGCGTAGCCAGGCCACGGGCGCTAGGAAATTTACATCGGGACCGTGAAGGCCCGATAATAGCGTCTGTGGAGCTTGTCTTGCTTCGAAATACCTACATGCGATCCTTTGTATCCAATATTACTGGAATACTCTGGATAACTATCCTAACTAAGATTATAAATGCAAAAGTAAGTTTGTTTGTTACCTTTTGACGCCGAAACTACTGAACCGATCATCCTGAAATTTTGCCTATACGTTGTCAGATGTACATAAACGGCTATAGGGTAACTTATATCCCGAAAAAAAGTACTGTTTCAAGAAAAAGAACAATAACACTTTTATGATAAGATCGCGCGCCACGTGTTTTCCGAATCATGATTGAATTTTGAATTCAAAATTAACGCGAGCAGCGGGCAGCTAGATATTATATTCAATACTCAGACCATTGGCGCTCAGTATAATTGTCCAGCTATGTTATAAGATATAGTTGTAGGAGAGTTTTGTAAAGTTCTGGTATCATCCGAAACCACATCAGAAACCATAACAATGATAATCATCATTAGTATGTAGAGACATGCAATGAATCACCATAGCCGGACATGGCGTGGAGTATTGATAATGATATTTCTGACCTAAAAAAAATAGGTTTTTTTGACGGGCTAAGCGCGCCATTTCCTGAAATAACCAGTACTCCTATTCTACAAGCCTCGACTGACGTCGATTAATCGATTAACTGGGTCAATTTCAACTGGACTCAGCTTAAGCCCTTTCTCAAGGCCTCTCTGGGGACCTTGGCTTCACTCCAATATGGTTTCAACAAACATATTGACAAATGGCTAAACACTCCGTTTGCTTATCTAACGAAGTGTAGCGGATTTATTTGTTGTTACATCCATTTGACGAGGGTGGATGTGGATTTTAGTGTGTTCAATTTTAGAAATGGTTATTCAACTGAGAGGAAGTTTGACGTGATGACGTTTGTTATTGTTTTTAGTAGACGTTTATTTGATTGGTTTTCGTAAGCCAAAACGTCTGTTAACTGTCTTATGACATTCAATAGCTTCCGTAATTATTTAAGGGTTAAATTTTCATATAATATGCTGAAATTGCGACTGATTCGGCATGAGCGTTTGAGTAGTAGTTTTATAAAATGTATGCATGTTTTACCTATATGTTTTGCTTGAATTGCTTAAATTTTGCATGAAAATATTTAATCAGAAACTCGCGAATTTTATAATGCAATTTTTTTAATATAATTTGGGTATGTAGGTAATATGTTGCACATAAATGATAAAAAAAGCAAAGTTGCTTAAATAATAAAAAAATTCCATTAGGAAATTCTCAGTAGCAGTACTGCCTACCCCCTTTTTGGTGTACAGGCGTGAGTCTATGTGTATGTTATGTAGTATTTTCCTTAAAAGTTTTTTTTCATATTCATAGGACGTAGGTTTTTCAGTATTTTGAATCGATGAAACTGATTTGGCAAGCCCTTAAATCCAAATATTCTGCTTATAAATATTCTGCAGAACACAACCGACTCATTCAATTTCCCTAACCTTTCTCAATGTCAGAAGCTGATCGACTTCGTGTTTTTATTTTAACAAATCATCGTAACGACATTCCCTAACATGACGTACCCTGAGTCGCTTTAGATTGATGGCCACCTAATCTTATGGGCCAAGATAGATGATGTAGAACCTTGACCTTTTTGTGTTGACAGCTCAACTAGTATCCTTATGAGGGTAATTTTTTGAGTGACAATTGCCTGGCAAAGTTTTTGATGATTGATTGATGTGTTTGGCGAGTTTTGTTAACGAATTCAAATGATTTTTGTCGTGAAATAAATTAGAATACTCTTTATTATATAAATTAGACATTAGATGAGAAATTTTATGGCTAAAATGATTTTTTAGACAGCAATTTTTCATGAAAAATCAATTTTGTTTACCATCTTGGAGATTTTTACTGACTTTTTTTTATTCTTAAATAAACATAGTATTCAGAACTCCATTCTAGAAATTTCTCCTGTAGTATCTCTCTCATGTAGTTAAAACGTTATTATATAGCCCCGATGACGCAAAAATAAATTTGATTTATCGTAAAATTTATAAAGATCAATAACTTTGATTGTAGGTTATCAAACTAGCTAGCTATTATTTACGCAACTTCGCCCTCGTGGTTCTAATTTTACCTGATTGCAGCGCCACCTAGCGGTTTCAATTATAAATATATAAACTATTCAGAAACTCATTCAAACTTAAACAAAAAAATATATCATCAAAATCGATCTAGCTGATTCGAAATGATGCACAAGGACAAACGTGTATAGCAATTGATACCGTATCTATAAAAATGATTATAAAATATCACTATCAGCTTATGTGATAAATCTTTGAAGTATTTACAATAAAATACCTAAAACTTACAAATAATCTTATAGTAGATATTTAAAACGCGTACACGCCACAGATTGCATTAGTCTTACGGAATAATTCCACAATGAAAAAGTCAAATTGTTGTAGTTTGAGTGTAGTGTGTTTTCTCATTCAAATATTTTCAACCAATGCAGCTAGAATACTAGCTGTCTACCCCATACCTTCTATCAGCCACCAAGTAGTATTCCGACCAATAACTCTGGAGCTCATCAAACGTGGTCATGAAGTAGTAGTGATAACAACAGATCCTATGTTCCCGAAAGGAGGAGCCCCCCAAAACTTAACAGAAATAGATTTACATGATATATCTTATGGAGCATGGACAACTTTTGTAAAAGCAGAAAAAGGGAACAGAAAAGATATTCTTTCGCAAATGAAAATTGGTGCAGACGTAATTGTGAATTTGATGGATAGACAACTGGGAGTTGAACAAGTTAAAGATATCATCAAAGGAAATCATAATTTTGATATAATATTTACTGAAGGATGTATGAGAGCAATGTTGGCTTTTTCACATGTTTATAAAAAACCTGTTATTCAAATAAGTTCCTTTGGTACAACGCTTGGTAATTATGAAGCGGTAGGAGCGCCGGTACATCCACTCCTCTATCCACATTCAATGAGCCACAGATTATACAATCTGACGACATCAGAGAAACTGTATGAATTATACCATCGTTACATGATCCAAAAAATGTATAACGATATGATACCAATAGAGAGAGAAATTTTAAAAAGACATTTTGGACCGAATATTCCAGATTATGATGAACTCCTGAATAATGTTCATATGCTGTTCTTAAATATAAACGAGATATGGGAAGGGAATATTCCTGTGCCTCCAAGTGTGATACATATAGGAGGATTACCGCAGAAACCCAATAAAGATTTACCTACGGTATGTTTTGATTGTTTCTTTTAGATTTAATAATTATAAATATATGATCTGTTAATATCATCCTCATTTTGCATGTATAAAAAAAAAATATTAGGCTCTCTTAAAATATTTTTTCTATCAAATTTTATTTCATAACTTTGATGGTGTCATAATTATGTATGTATTTGTATATTATGTTTGTGTTATTGATGGTCGCAAAGTAGGAAGAAAATAAATAATAATATGTGACTTTCCATAAACAGCACTCAATGGTATTCATAGAAAGGTGATAAAAGTTAAAATAATAACATGTTAAAATTTTAAACCTATTAACATTTGTATCATGTATCCTTATCCAAAACTTCTGAATCAATAAAATCTACCCCTTTTATAATAAGAAGGCTGATAATTCAAACAAAACTGATTATTTGTAGGCCACATGTCTCTGTTTAGTGTCAGTAAGTGTCAAACATATTGAATAATAAAGATTTTTATTACTATTATTAATTATATCTAGACTTCATCATACGATCACGCAGTTGCCAGCAGTCAATAAAATCATCATGATTATCATCATCAATAAAAAAATTATTATTATTATCAATCACATAGCCCATATTATTTTTTTTATCTTTGAAATTATTAGTGTTATTAGTCGACTGTTGCAGCAGATATTTGTCTTATGCATTAGTGCCGAACGTACTGTAGTCTAGTCTAAATGTCATCGTCAGAATGGTAATTTAGCTGGTTAGCAACGCACTAGGGATATACCACGGTTACTCATGCGTAAAGATAGCTGATGCGTGCCTCGGCAAACTTATCAACAAGTGATTTATCGATTGATTTATGAAGATAGTTTTTATAATTTTTTAATTGATGTCGATGGATGTCGTGGTGGCGCGTTGGTTACGGACCCACTTTGCAAGCGCGTGGGTGTGGGTTCGATCCTGGCATGTACCAATGTGACTTTTTCAATGTCATATGTACTTTCTTTGTTAATCTAAGACACCAGTGACTAACGGTGAAGGAAAACATCGCATCGTAAGGAAACCTTGGACTAAAAGTCTGAAATCGCCAACCCGCAGTGAGCTAGCGTGGTGATTAATGCTCAATCCTTCTCAGTATGAGAACAGGCCTTTGCCCTACATTGGGACAGTTACAGGCTGATTTATAATATTTATATTTTAATTATTGTTTTGCGGCTAACGTAAGGAAGGATAATGTTATAAATAGGCAATTTTGTTTATCACGATGACTTTGCGTTTTTGTTAAGTATTCGTACTTCTTAGAAGTGGTAGCTATTAATTATGATAATTATAGATATGCTCTAAACCGCTATATTGCTCGCATATTGAGATTATTAATTTGAGTGATGGATGGTTCAGTTAGTTATGAAAAATCGTAAAAAAAAGTAAATATTCATACGGGATATTTATTTATTATTGTGGCCGTGGGGAGTAAAAACTGTTCCTACCGCATACCTTAGTCCGAGGATGTACGGTTATGTGGGACTCGCACCTACTAAAAACATCTCTCTCCTGCGTGTTCCTCGTACTATATTGGACGGGGCTGGGTACTGATAGCGCGCTTCAGTACCTCTAGGCCCGCCTGCCTGTAGGCCTGTTCAATCATCATCATCTGCCTAGCCTTTTCCCAACTATGTTGGGGTCGGCTTCCAGTCTTACCGGATGCAGCTGAATACCAGTGTTTTACATGGAGCGACTGCCTATCAGACCTCCACAACCAAGATACTGGGTTACACGATACCCCTTGGTAAGACTGGTTGTCAGACTTTCGGGCTTCTGACTACCTATAACGACTGTCAAAGATCTACAATTGACAGCCGAGGCCAACAGCTTAAAGTGCTATCCGAGGCACGGAGAGTGATAATTAATTTATAAAACGCACATAACCTACGAAAAGTCAGAAGTGCGCACGCCTGAGTCCTCTGACAAGCCAGTCAATAATCATATCACTTGGCAATCACGACTCAAATAAATATAATTTAAATAAAACGGTACTTACTCGTCTGCAATTTATCATTCCAAAAAAAATAACCTTCACCTTAGTGATTACATAATTAGCTAATTGTGTGTTGTGTCTTGTGACTGGTACATGATAACGTTTTTTGTTTCTTTTATATTTTCTATAGCTTACGCCCGTGACTTAGTCTGCATGGATTTTAGATTATCTAATAGCTTTTGCCCGCAAAATCGCCATGTGGAGAAAAAGATAAAGAAAAGGATAAAAAAATCGTAGATTATGAGACGGTCTGAGTATCAGTTTTATTTAAATGCGTTCAGCCATAACGACGTGATTGATGAACTATCATTCAAATTGACAAACTCTCAAACATACAAACTATTACTGTAACACCTATTTCTACATAATTCTTTATAGAAACAGGCGTTGCGTACCCACTTATTTTCAACTTTGATAATGGCTGACTTTAATTCAAACTTTTATCTATTATTAACTATAGAGAGATATCCCTTCATAAACGATGTCTATAATATCAAATGCACCACCTAATAAGATGAGTCAGTGAATCACTCAGGCCATTTCCTGTTTCTCCCACGACACAAAAAGAAGGGTGTTATTATAAGCTTATGAAATAATTAAGTTTAAATTTAAGAAATTATATGAATGTAAAATCGTGGTCAAGATGGTGGTGATGGGTAATCATTAGTATTTCATACTTTTTGTAAAGGAAATAAGTATTTAAAAATAATTTAGAAGGAAAATGTTTATATTCTTGTAACAACATGCATATACATGACAAAAAATAAAATAATATAATAACGCAAAAAACAATTAGGTAGACAAGATTTTAAAATAAGCTTAGGAAAAACAAAACGTGTGTCATAAATTGCAATATTATAATATTTGTATCATTATAATACAACAATCCCGCAGAAAATTGTTACAGTACTGCATAAACCCTCATAATTAATAAAGTGATAATAAAATTTATACCCTATAATTACGCTCAATATTTACCATATATTTTTGACAAATTTCAACTAAATCTGTTTTGAAGTTTTTGCGCCAACCTCGAACAGACAAACAGACTGACAAAGTTTACTCGTAGCTCTTACTTTTTTCCAGAAATATTCAATGCACAGTTTTTTACGATTTTATTATTATACAGATTATCAATTTCCTTGACACTCGGGAGTTATCTGTTTATAATAAGAGGTAATAAATATTATACCTCTCTCAACATGTTCATATAAAGCATACGTTTATTAAATTATTCAGTAGTACATAACTTCACGATGGCGTGGTTGAAGTTGATAGTCGTGTGTTTCCAATTACAAATATTATTTACCGAATCAGCTAGAATATTGGCTTTCTACCCAACACCTTCCATCAGCCACCAAGTTGTATTTCGACCAATAACTCTGGAGCTCATCAAACGTGGTCATGAAGTAGTTGTGATAACACCAGATCCTATATTCCCAAAAGATGGCGCTCCCCAAAACCTGACCGAAATAGATGTACATGATATATCATATACAGCATGGAAAGAATTTATGGCAACAGGAAGAGGAAATAAAGAAGATCTTGTACCTCAAATGCAAACAGTACTTGAAGTATTTATGAGAATAGTAGATAATCAACTGCAAACCGAGGAAGTGAAAGAAATAGTTAAAGGAAAACAAAAATTTGACTTTCTACTGACAGAAGCTTGTGTAAGACCAGCGTTAGCGTTTTCTTATGTTTACAAAGTACCTGTGATTCAAATTAGTTCATTTGGAGAATTTTTTGGTAACTATGAAACGATAGGAGCGCCTAAACATCCACTCTTATATTACCAGAGTTTTAGTCAGAGACTTAACAACCTTACTGTAACAGAGAAATTAACTGAACTGTACAGTACCTATTTGATTGAAAAAAAATTTGAAGAAATTGTACCCCTGGAGAATTATATGTTAAAACAACATTTTGGAACAAATATCCCGTCTGTAAAGGAACTTCAAAATAATGTGCATATGTTGTTTTTGAATGTCCATCCAATTTGGGAGGGGAATCGTCCAGTGCCTCCAAGTGTAATTTATATGGGAGGGTTACCACAAAAACCTAATAAGGATTTACCCGCGGTAAGCTGTTTAGCCACTACATTACTAGAATTATTGTTAGCTGCCCCGCGCGATTACGTACGCGTGATTATCCTGCTTCAACGCCTATTTTACCCTACCCTATCCTACACTATCCTACTCTACCTCTACCCTACCTCTTTTTCTTACCTTTTAAACCTTCCCTGGACTTTTACACAAATTTCAAAATTATCCAAATCGATCAAGCCGTTCTCGAGTTTTAGCGAGACTAACGAACAGCAAATTATTTTTATATATAGACGATGAGAGCTATCGTTATTATAAGCACGTGTAACTTCAATTTTTGCGAACAAATTTTAACTGGATTTGGCAATTATATTAGTTGGCTAGGCAGGCCAGTACTATTTTAGTTTTACAAATTATTGAATATCGTCCTAGCAATGATCGTATGCAGACTCGACTGCCTTACATTCGACACTGTCCCAGTAGACAAAATGTCTGTTGCAAGAGTGTCCGAAATAATTTCAAAGATAAAAAATTATAGGCTATATGATTATGGTCTGATGGCGCATTGGTTAGGATTAGGGCTCTTTCCGCAAGCACGTGACTGTGAGATCGTACGTAACATTTTCAATGTCATGTTAATTTAAGATACAACAGACTGTTTGTATGTTTTTCCCTTTTTTTGTTTTGGTATCTCTATGTACATTTCGATCACTATTAGTTTTTTGTTCTGACTATATTACCTGTCGTAGTTGTGGGCTTTGGACTTTTACATGCCTTATATGCCTTACTTTTACATGACTTTTTGGAGTTTATCAGTTGTTTATTTTCATAATTGTTTATCACTTGTTCAGTTTTATTACGCAGCGCATCTACCAAATGTCTCATCTCTATTATGACTACTCTACTATCACCCTAAGGTCGACTGGCAGAGAATGCCTTTGGTATTAAGTCCGCCTTTGTACAAATTTGTGCATGAAGTATTAAATAAATAAAAAAGAAGTGAAGTACAACTGACTTCACGTTAAGGAAAACATCGAAAGGAAACCTATACAACACATATTTATGCGTATAATACATATTTATAAATAAAACGGCACTTACATCCACACATCACAAATATTGATCATCCCAAAAAACTAAACCTTAACCTAAGTATAATTATTTAATAAGAAAATTTTGAAAAAACAGCTGATACGGATGGGATTAACCTAAGTTATTAAATAATTAGTGCCGTATAATGTGTCGTGTGTAACGTACTTATTTCGTTGTATGTTTTCATTATCAATTTCCGTGACACTTCAAATCTTGCGAGTCATCTGTTTATAACAAGCTAACCTCTTTCAACAAGTTCGTATAAAAGATACATCTATTTAATTATTAATTCAGTAGTGCAATAACTTCACAATGGCGTGGTTGAAGTTGATAGTCGTGTGTTTTCAATTACAAATAGTATTTATCGAAGCAGCTAGAATACTAGCTGTGTACCCCGTACCTTCCATCAGTCACCAAGTAGTATTTCGACCAATAACCCTGGAACTCATCAAACGTGGTCATGAAGTAGTTGTGATAACACCAGATCCTATGTTCCCGAAAGGAGGTGCCCCCCAAAACTTGACAGAAATAGATGTACATGACATATCATACACAGTTTGGAAAGCATTTATGGAAACAGGAAGAGGAAATAAAGAAGATCTTATATCTCAAATGCAAATAGGACTTGATGTAATTATTGAAATAGTCGATAAGCAACTGCAAATTGACGAAGTGAAAGAAATAGTTAAAGGAAAACATAAATTTGACTTTTTACTAACAGAAGCTTGTATAAGATCAGCATTAGCTTTCTCTTATGTTTACAAAGTACCTGTGATTCAAATAAGTTCATTTGGAGCAATTTTTAATAACTACGATACGATAGGAGCGCCTAAACATCCACTACTATACCATGAGAGTATTAGCCAGAGACTTTACAACCTTACTATAACAGAGAAATTAACTGAGTTGTACAATTCTTATTTGTTCACAAAAATGTATGAAGAAATGGTATCCCTGGAGAATAATATGTTGAGGAGACATTTTGGAACAAATATGCCATCCGTAAAGGAACTTCAAAATAATGTGCATATGTTGTTTTTGAATATCCATCCAATTTGGGAGGGGAATCGTCCAGTGCCTCCAAGTGTAATTCATATGGGAGGGTTACCACAAAAACCTAATAAGGAGTTACCCGCGGTAAGCTGTTTATCACTAACTCTTTACAAATTTGAGGGCTAATTAATATTGTAAACACGTGTAACTTTTACTTTTTGCTAATATTTTTTAACTGGATTATGCACTTATATTATATTGTTGGCTTGGTAGGTCATACTAACTTAATTTTACAAAATATCGAATATCTTCCTAACTATGAACGCATGCATACTGTCTTATATACGACATTGTTCCAGCAGACAAATGTCTATTGCCATTAACCGGGCACAATTCCAGACTCCGTGCTGCTACTGAGAATTTCGTAATGGAAAAACCCAATAACACTTTTGTCCGACCCGGGGATCGAACCCAGGACCTCGTGCTCAGCAGTCGCGCTTGCTACCACTAGACCAACGAGGCAGTTGATAAAATATAATATAATAGAGATAAAAATATGGGCTATAATAATGATTGATAAATAATAATAAATGTTATATTGACGATGCTGATGTAACCTGTAATAAATTTATTATATTGACTGACAGTTACGTGGTCGTATGATAAAGTCTAGACATAATTATTCTTATTAAAGAAGAGAGAGACTTTGGAGATTTCAAAGATAAGGAAACAAGATAAAATATAATTGTTACAAAGATTCAAATTAATCATGTGACTTTCTATAAATACTATCAGTGCCATTTATGGAAAGTCACATAATATATTTCTTCTTTGTAGTTTTTAATGCTTCATACCAAATTTGGGACAACGGTTCACTTTGAAATCATCTTGCTATCTTTTTGCCCCCGTATGATCACTCGTAATTATCTCCAAACCTATTTGTTGGATGAAATTGAAATTTGGCAGTAACTGAAAATGGTAGTTTATCAAGAACGTTACCAGAATTTTATTGCAGTACATTTTTTGCGTTGCGTATAATAATATTTTAACGACAATCTTTGTTTTTAGTCGTGATGGTGCATTAGTTAGGACTTGTTTTGCAAGCATTTGACTGTGAGATTGAACTTGGCAAGTCCCAATGTGACTTTTCTAATGTGACTTTTTCAATGTCACATTGGTACATGCCAATTACACACGTATTTTTTTGTTAATTTTAGATACAACTGACTGTTTTTATTTTCCCTATTTTTTGTTTTGGTATATATGTATAAATTTACCTCCTTAAATTTCGATCACTTAGTTATTCGTTCCGACTTTGGACTTAAACATGCCATTTAAAAGAAGTGAAGTACAACTGACTGACGGTGAAGGAAGACATGGAAAGGAAATCTGAACTGAATAGCCTGAAATCGCTAGCACGCAGTCAGCTAGCATACAACACACATATATGTATAAATAAAACGGCACTTACATCCGATCATCTGAATTATTGATCATCCCAAAAAACTTATCCTTAACCTAAGTGATTATATAATCAGTGCTGCCTAATGTGTCGTGTGTGACGTATTTTGTTCGTTTAATGTTTTCGTTATCTATTTCCGTGAAACTTCAAACCTTGCGAGGCAGATGCATTGCAAGATATCGCAATAATAGACAGATTTATAAAATAGATATTTTATAAATCTATCCGTCAATTATTAATTCAGTAGTACAATAACTTCACAATGGCGTGGTTGAAGTTGATAGTCGTGTGTTATCAATTACAAATATTATTTACTGAAGCAGCTAGAATACTAGCTGTGTACCCCGTACCTTCCATCAGCCACCAAGTAGTATTTCGACCAATAACTCTGGAGCTCATCAAACGTGGTCATAAAGTAGTTGTGATAACACCAGATCCTATATTCCCAAAAGGAGGTGCCCCCCAAAACTTGACAGAAATAGATGTACATGACATATCATACACAGTTTGGAAAGCTTACATGGAAGCAGGAAGAGGAAATAAAGAAGATCTTATATCTCAAGTGCAAATAGCACTTGATGTTATTATTGGAATAGTCGATAAGCAACTGCAAATTGACGAAGTGAAAGAAATAGTTAAAGGAAAACATAAATTTGACTTTCTACTAACAGAAGCTTGTGTAAGACCAGCGTTAGCATTCTCCTATGTTTACAATGTACCTCTGATCCAAATTAGTTCATTTGGAGCAATGTTTAATAACTACGATACGATAGGAGCGCCTAAACATCCACTACTATACCACGAGAGTATTAGCCAGAGACTTTACAACCTTACTATAACAGAGAAATTAACTGAGTTGTACAATTCTTATTTGTTCACAAAAATGTATGAAAAAATGGTATCCCTGGAGAATAATATGTTGAGGAGACATTTTGGAGCAAATATGCCATCTGTAAAGGAACTTCAAAATAATGTGCATATGTTGTTTTTGAATATCCATTCAATTTGGGAGGGGAATCGTCCAGTACCTCCAAGTGTAATTCATATGGGAGGGTTACCTCAAAAACCTAATAAGGAGTTACCTGCGGTAAGCTGTTTAACACAAGCACGTACTTTACTTATTGCTAATATTTTTTACTGGATTGTGCACTTTTCTATATATTTTTTTAAAACAATCTTAGGTTGTGAAAGGCATGCTGTGTTTTTTTCTAGAATCATTTTAAATGTTACTTTTAAGTAACATTTAAAAAATTCTTTAAAAGATCGAATAAAGCTAAATAATTTTTATTTTAATACCGTTTATTAATAATAATAATTACGTTTTAAATCAACTCTACTGGGAAAAAGAACCCAAGTACTTACATTCTCTTTTAATAGACCCCTAAAATAACAATAAAATTCATAGTAAGTACCTATTTTTTTCAGCAATAAATGTAAAAAAAAAATACTTAAAAAAGTACTTTAAAAATATTTAAATTCCAAAATAAATTTATTTCACCAATTTGTAAGCACTCATTAACATTTATGAAGAGAGCGTCCGCTAACAAATGATCATATATTATGATCATTATTATCACATTTAGTTATTTATATTCTTACAATTATATTTTTAAATACACACACATATATATAAAAAAAACTTTATATTTAAAAACATTCCTCGGGTAAAAAGTATAAGCCAACTGGCATTGGGAACAGGGTCCAATCTACCGGTAGTTAAGGGTCCAGAGAGAGGAACCTCCTCACAATTCACGCCATGTCTAGAAAAACTGCCTTTTGCGCTAGTTTTTAGTCCAGTCTACTCCAGCTACCTAACGAGAGCCTCTTTAAATGTTTGTCGAGGTTTTTGACTATATTATTATTTCAAAAGTACACTGAGTGATTTTCCATTACGCAGGTACTTTATAATTATTATTATATTCATCTTAATATTCATAACACTGGAAGGATAATTGGTATTTTAGTAGGTTACAATTAACTTTGTAACCATGGAAAGCGGTTTTGGTTCTTATTAAAATCATCCATGATTAGAAAAAGAGGATCTGCGGGCAAAATCGGTTATGTATTGGAAACTGATTTCGAGCTACCGGTTATCAAGGCTTCAGAAAGAGGGACCTCCTCCTATCCTACATGTCCCGTATCCTACAATTCTTACGACCAGCCTTGATCTATATTCGTGATAACTTATCTGTGATAAGGAGTAAGCTATCCAGCGTTCAGACTTGATTAATTACTTGAGAATTTGATATCTGTATTTATTTATATCCAGACCAATCAATCATTAATGAACGATTCATCATCACCATCAGCCTGTTTATAGTGCACTGCTGAACATAGGCTTCTTCCAATGCGCGCCACTTTTGCGCGCCCATTGGAGATATGTGCCCATAATCGCCATGCTGGGCAAGCGGGTTGGCGATCGCAGTAGTAGATAATTGCTGTTACACAGAAGGATGCTGCTGCTCATCCTTTGGATCAAAATCAAAATATTTTTATTCATGTAGACCATTTTAGGCACTTATGAATAGTCATAATTCTAATATTGTTATAAGAGTGACTCTAGTTGCCAGTTCCAAGGGCAGCCTACCCCTCATGGAGAAGAATCTGGCAAGAAACTCCATGGTTGCTCTTTTAAATAACGGCTTACATTATTTTTGGATCTTTTCCTTTGTAGGTTCTTACGATACCCGTGGGACGAGTAGGGGTGGTTCTATTCTTAGGCCGGAAACCACACGGCACATGAACGATTATAAGAGTATTTTCTTATAATTATGTATTTTCTTTTTTTAAGGAACTCAAATCGTATTTGGATTCGTCGAAACATGGCGTGATTTACTTAAGTTTTGGGACCAACGTACAGCCTAGTCTTCTGCCACCAGAGAAGATTCAAGTGCTCGTGAAGGCATTCTCTAAGTTACCATACGATGTTCTATGGAAGTGGGATAAGGATGAATTGCCGGGCAAATCTGCAAATATCAGGATATCCAAGTGGTTGCCACAGTCGGATCTGCTTAGTAAGTACGATTAACTCCAACTGAGTTTGATTATACAGAAAGAAAGACAATGACACAAAAACACTAAAATTGACATACATAACATACAAAAAAAACAGCATAACATTATTTTGATACTTACAGACATTTTTTTTCTTGTTTATGGCTATCTGCTGATGACTTCAGCAATTTCTGCTAGTGTTGTAAAATGCCGTAAAATGCCAAGCTGAGCTGTCAAATTTCAAGGAATGAGCGTCACTGGCGCCCTTGTAGTAGTTGAAAGGAAGCATGCCCATGACTGGGTCACTATCTCAGCATATGAAAACATATTTACGTGGCAGCTATGTTTTGCCAAAGGAGTGGCAGGCAAAGTTGTTGTCATAATCATAATATATAAATAATGTCAGATTATGTGTGCCATAAACCGCGCACACAAATGCTTTTTTTTGTCTCTCTCACAAAAAAAAATTTGGTATCAATAAAACTCCGGTATCTTGTTTTTAAGCTCTGACAACTACAGATATTATTATCTCTTTACTATATTAATAGTTATAAAATGTTTTTTATTGAAGTATAAAACTAGCCTATTTATTGTATGTACCTTTTTAAAAAAAATAGAGATACACTTATAGCCGCGGTTTGTGATGATTTAAGCAGTTTTAAGCGGCTAATTATAATTTGGCACTACAATATTTTTAGAAAAAAAGAATAGGTTTATTTTGCAAATGTTCAGCATTCATTACAATTTAAAAATATAGAATTATGTATAAAACTGATTAAACACAGAAACAAAAAGACAAAATTTAAAAAATATGCGTGCCTCAATTTGAATAATGCGTGTGCCTCAAGGCTGCTCCTCATAAGCCCAGTAATATAACTAATATTCAGTGTTATATAAGTAACAAGGCCACTTCCGAAAACGGCAGAATGTGACAGGTTTTTATAGGTTTTTTTTTAGTTTTTATACAAAATGTGACGTAACAAGACTATTTTGTTTTACAGAACATCCCAAAGTTAAGTTATTTATAACACAAGGAGGTCTACAATCAACCGATGAAGCCATCACAGCTGGAGTACCTCTAATTGGTATCCCAATGTTGGGCGATCAATGGTATAATGTAGAGAAATATGTGTATCACGGTATTGGAGTCAAATTGGAGTTAGAGGGAATTACTAGTGAATCTTTTACTAATGCGATTAAGACTGTTATTGAGGATGAAAGGTAAGATAATACTTAATAATTACTAAATTAAACGAACTTACCTTAAGTGAAGTTCTATTGTAATTATATGAAATGATTAGTCTTCGAGATCTTGATATAATTTACTATGTAGTCCCACTACTTCTACTGTATGACACGTAGTCCCACTACTTTTACTGTATGACACGCGAATTTCAGAGGATTCAATCCTGAAAATAAAAAAGGTTGCGCTGGCAACACTACCCAGCTTACGTCATTCTATTTAGAGCAATTCTGGAATAAATACTAAATATATACACATATATATCATGTATGGTCATATATTTAGGATACAAAATACTTTTTCAACTTCAATTCCAGGGTAAAACAAACTTCAATTGTTTTAGGGCTTGGGAGGGTTGTTAGTCTCGAAGACTAATCATTTCATATAATTACAATAGAACTTCACTTAAGGTAAGTTCGTTTAATTTAGTAATTATATTCATGATTAGTCTTCGAGCTCTTGATATAATTTACTATGTAGATGTTTAGAGAAGAAGTTGAAAAAGAAAATAATTAAATAGGTACAATCCTTCCTATGACAAGAAAACATTTCAATTAAGTACATGAATCTTTTTTATGAAAATTAAAATAATACTGAATAATTATATCAGTGTTTTCAAACCCCCTTTAAACATCACAATCCTCATTAACAAACAGTACTGAACAATCATTTGTGTTATTATTAAATAATCACATTAATCAGTCTGAACATTTCAAACAGCCTTTGCAAATAAATAGTAGGTAGGTAATTATCAGTTTCCCTAGCTAAAGGTTTATTATAATGATTAGCAAAAGAAAACTTAAGATCCCACTGAGAGTAACCAGCAGTTTTAAAAATTGCACCTAATTGCTAATGAGGTGGATGAGTGTCACATTATAAATGAGGTGTGAATCTTTTAATTTTTATTAATGTATACCCCCTGTTCAACATTACTTGTTTTAGCTAACGACTTGTTTGCCTACTGACATAATTATAACTAAACAATATAATCTTTCAGTGTTTAATTCAAGCTTTTTAAATGATTAATTATCATTTATACAATATAGCAGAGTAAGTAATCACAGGACAAATAGAAGATTTTTTGAGAAATTAAGGAAGTATAATTTCTTATTTTTACTGTTTTGATGTCCTAATTAAATCAATAATTATCATCTTTACAAATGAATCACTGAATTCTATGTTTATGCATCTCATTATATAGATTCCCGTATTCTCTGTGTACTTGTAAACGCTAACAGAATTTTTTGAGTATAACTCTTGTTCATTTATTAATTACCTTATATAAAATTACCTTTTTTAAAGTTCATTACTAGCGACAGATCCTAAGTATCATTAGGATGAGCCGCTCTTTATTTGAAAATTCCTTCAAAATCTTTTTATCTGTGAATCTGTGCCTATATCATAACTTATGATCAATGATATACTTAGCTTATTTAATAGTAATAAAGGAAGTGTATGTTGAACTATATATTATAAAAATGCTTTGTGAGAAATTCTACTATCTTTTGAAACAAATAATTCAAATTTGTTTTCATCCTTACAGAGAAAACCTACCACTTTTTTAATGTCACTGTATTATTATTGTGAATGCGATAATGAGGATATCATAACCTGAATAAAGTCATCTTATATCAGTAGTCTCTTAATGCTTCCCTGGTAATACACCTGCCCAAAAGAAAGACTGCTGTCAAAAGGATGTGGTTTTTTGGGAGGTGACAATAATAATTGTCTTGACTAGTCAAATGCCAAAAGCATTATCTTCTTTAATTTTAACTCTTGAAATTATGCAAACAGTAGTGCATAAAACAATGGGTAATTTTTTCAGTTAACTGTAAAAAGTATCCCTATATTCCGCATAATTATAGATCTTTAACCAAAGACTGATATTATGACATTTGTGCTGGCTCTAGAAACAAATAAATCTGTGGGAGGTTTTTTAAATCTTAGGTACTACCTCAGATAAAACAGAAAGCCTTTACCCAGCAGTGGGATGATATGGGCTGACAGTACCAAAGTGTAACTATCTCACATAAAACCATAGAATAGTTCTCACTCATAATCAACACCTCTATTTCTAGACTAAGATAGCTTTTTTGTCTTTAGACTTTACATAAGATGCAAATATACAAATATTGCGAGCCTTACACCATTAAGATACCACAAACTATTAAAATTCATGAAATGAATACCATCTATCCTATTAATATATAAGCGTTGCTGTGGCAAGAATTAATTTCTTTGACAAAACATTGTGAACCCACATAATGATTGCAGCTAAAAGTTCTAAATATTCATGTGATCTTTCTTATCCTCCTCAGTCCAAAAAACCATTAATCAGGTAGGTACTTGATCATTATAAAATATTCAACAATACAAGATGCACTTGAATATTTTTTACTATTTTTCCATATTTATGCAAAGAACAAGATACCTATTTTAACAGGAACATAGTCTAACTACCATTTTCTAACCATTCATTAAATGGTGTTTCTGTAAATTCATTAAAATACAAATACTGTCACCATGATAACTGATTTAAATATCCCTACTCTGAAGATAGGATATTACTAATTTTAGTAGGTAAGTATCTTAGTGAAAGTCAGTGGATCAATACATAAGACACATGCAATTGAACTCACAAATAATATTATGATAGTAAAAACCAAAGTATACCTGTATACTGTCAATAGGTATTAAAAATATACCTACACCTTTCCAATCTATGGTGATGTGATCAAGATTATCAAGATTCAATCTTAAGATTAGTTTACAAGGCGTTTGTATGTCATTTAAAATGTTCAAAATTAATAAACTTATTAAGGCACTTTAAATTTAATACTAATATAAGTCTCATACTGCCAATAGGAGTCACTGTAATGTTTTTTAACAATTTAAGTACTCTGAACAGCTTGGTAAGCTAAAAACACTTAAACTCAATAGTCTATCTATTTGTTTAAAAAGTCCATATTTTCAGTTAAGACTGAACATGTAAAATATTATGGAATAGTTTTTATGATAACCTTGTTGCTATGATAGGATAACTTTATCCTGTGTAATTTTCTGCCAACAAGAATAATAATATATAAGGCGGCCTGTAAAAGCCTTTACCTTTAAGTCTGTCTCACAGACCTGTGATGATGTGCCTGTCCGCTTGCCTGAGGTCCTGGATTGGTGTTCCTTTCCTTTCCTGTACTCCTGATGATATTGCCCCCCCCCCCCCCGTTTAGAGTCTACTCACACATGGGAGGAGGCATGGCATGGAAGTTATTCTCATTTTTGTAACAATGTTATTCCTGCTGATTACAGCAGAAACAATATAACAGGCTAATAAGCCTCCATGTAATAATAGACTTCTTTACATTAAAGAATCTTCCTCTGACACTGCGTTTATAGATTTAACATTTTCATTGAATTTTTCACTAAACAGATAATTATCCCGCTCTATTAAATTTATTTCTTTACTATGTCTTTATCCAAATTAATTGGAATCAATTTACTGCGAATGACTGTGTCAGTAAATGTAAACACTGATTCTTCTCAAGACATCTTAATTAATAATATCTCAATGTTAGAGACATCAGCATTTTTGTTGGTTAAATACCAACTTATTTACTACTTTCAGCACTGCTGACAGAGCTAAACCCAACTGTTGCTGACTTTCTTCTACTCCTTTGTCTTTACCCTTTATATTATCAATCAGCAGGATTGATATTGAGTTAGGCGCTTCTAACAGTATACATTTTTGGGTAAGTTATATTATATTTCTATAAGATGATATCCTTTACACTCTTTTCTATACCACTTAAACTGTCAAATAGGGTTTTTGCAGTTTTTATAGTCATTGCCATCATCCTTTACACACTATAATTTTATTTTTATAATTGAGAAAGTCAATATGATCAAATAATTTATACCATTTGTTCTTCTAATACTTTGATCTTGTCAGTGTTCATTTAGGGGCTGATATAAATAAAACAATAGCTCACAGCAAGACAACAAGATGTTCAGGTCCCAACAGTTTTGCAAACTCTCTTATGGTAGCGGTAAATACAATAATTCTTATGTAAACTTTGAAGTAAATGAATTGTACATTTCTTTTTATCTGGCACTGCCAGTGTCATGTTCATTTATTAGTTAATAGTAGTAGGTATTAAGTAGTATATTAGCAACATGTAAATACATTTTCTACATTTGTTAAATCACTTCTGAGTGAATTTCCTCTACATAAATCATATCAGTCAGCAGCGGCAACCTATGCCCAATGCTAGTAATATGGACTCGTTCCATTCTATTACTCGACTGAACTTCTATAAAACAGACATTATTAGATAACTATATCGTAGTCTGATGTACAACTTACAAGATCACTGATCTTAAACGTATCCAATATTTCCCTCGTGGGATAATAAGGTACGCGTATATCATAGAACTTCTAGATATACCAGTTTATTATTTCTTTCCTTGACCCGTCTTTCACGTTGCATATTGGAAATATTGTAATGTAATTGTATTTATAACAATAATATTCAGTTTTATCACCCAAATAAAAATTAGGGAAAAAATAACGTGCGCGTGATCACGGCGAAAAAATAGTGAATGACGTAAGCTGGGTAGTGTTGCCAGCGCAACCTTTTTTATTTTCAGGATTGAATCCTCTGAAATTCGCGTGTCATACAGTAAAAGTAGTGGGACTACGTGTCATACAGTAGAAGTAGTGGGACTACATAGTAAATTATATCAAGATCTCGAAGACTAATCATGAATATAATGAGTATTTTGAACTCTTTTTCAATAATGTTGAGGGTGAAATTACTATGATCTTAACTAAATATCTGAATAACCACCAAATTTCAAATCTCAACGTACCTAATTCTGATATGAATAACTTACTTCTTTTTATTGTATTATTAGTTAAGAGTTAATTCTGTAATAAGGTACGATGGGGTTGACATATCTATCGGATAAAAGCCCCTAAACATAAATAAAGATTTAAAAAAAAAAAAAAAAATTATGGTTGATTATTATCAACCTGGTATCAGAGTTTTAACCGCGCCTATTAATAGGCCTCTGACATGGCTGGCTATACACACCGTTGAAAAATCACTTAGGTATACTTGGATGTTTTACTTTACCGTTTTAGCAAATGATAATTAATTTATAATAATATTGACTCTTTTTTTTACACTTACTACAAATATTAACTGCGATCTTAGTTTTAACGATGTTTAGATTCTCCTTAAACCAGTTTTCCTTAATACTCTTATGACCTTAAGACCTCAAACCATAAAAATGACATTAACAACACCAATGGCTGAATTAATTTATTAGTAGGTATATTGTTAGTTGTACGATTGGCAGAGGCGCCATTTAAGGTTGTCATATTTTATTTCAATATTATAATAACTTTTTTGAGTCGTGATAGCCTAATGGTTTGACCGTTTGACTGGCAAGTCAGTGGTCTCGGGTTCGAACCCAAGGCGCGCACCTCTGACTTTTCGTAAGTTATATATGCGTTTTATAAATTACTTATCACTCTCCGTGCCTCGGATAGCACGTTAAGCTGTTCGCCCCGGCTGTCAATTGTAGATCTTTGACAGTTGTTACGGGTAGTCAGAAGCCCGAAAGTCTGACAACCAGTTTTACCAAGGTGTATCGTGTAACCCAGTATCTGGGTTGTGGAGGTCTGATAGGCAGTCGCTCCATGTAAAACACTGGTATTCAGCTGCATCCGGTAAGACTGGAAGTCGACTCCAACACAGTTGGGAAAAGGCTAGGCAGATGATGATATAATAACTATTTTCTGTAAGAGTAGGACTGATACCTATACAAAACTAAACAATTCTACACAATCACTTGCAAATCCTCCCAACTCCTCCTAACTCCTTTGCCAACTGTATTCAAACATAGACTAACAAAAATATTGACATTACTTTTATTGTTTTTAGCTACCGCAACAACATTATCAGGCTTCGATCTCTTATGACTGATCAGCCTCAACAACCCCTCGAGCGCGCGATTTGGTGGATTGAACACGTACTACGTCATGGCGGTGCGAAACATCTGCGCGCGCCGGCCGCCAACATCACATGGACGCAGTACCTAGAACTTGAACTAGTTGCTATCGTATTATCGGCTTTATTAGCCATTATTTTAGTCTCAATATTAATTGTTTATAGTTTGTACAGATACGTTATCAAAAATTTTGTTATTAAAGCTAAATTAAAAAGTAGTTAGAGTATAATTATAGTAAATAATTAGTTAATTAAAGATAATTTGTTATGTTCTTAAAGAGTTTCATTTACTTTGAATGTGGGTGTAAAATACCGTCCGTTCTCTGTCTAAAATTTCATGCGTCCGCGTCGACAGACCAGGCAGCAAAATGCGCTTGATTTCTTTAATAGATACGTTCTAAGCAGCTCGGGACAGGGAGAGGTGGAAATAGAGTAGGGAGGCCTTTGCCCTGCAGTGGGAAAATAATAATAATGTCCTCTTGAACAAATTTGGGTCACAGCAGCCAATCTCAACGTAGGTTAGACATCTGCGCAGGATATCTATATAGTGCACCAGCGTGTGCGCAAACACAGGTGCACTCTCTCATAGTCCGATGGGATGGCAATCTGGCATGACCGGAGAGAGATCAGGCGCAGGTCCAAAAGCTTAACGTACTTTCCGAGGCACGAAGTAAGCTGCAGAGCCTTCTTCTTTTCGTATGGTTGATAAAAAACCTGGTGTCAGAGTTTAAAACGCCCGTAGGCCTCTGACATGGCTTTACACACCATTGAAAAACCTCTCAGATGTGCTGGTTTCATCACAATGTTTTTCCTCACCGTTTTAGCAACTGATCATTAATTTTTAAAACGCACATAACTTACGAAAAGTCAGAGGTGTGCGCCTTGGGATCTAACTCGAAACCTCTAACTTTGTCAATCGACGGTCATACCACTAGACTATCAGTGCTGTATATTGTGTTAGGGAAAACTTGTGAAAAATTTTCGTTGGTGTGCTGACCGTACCACAAGTCTTCTGGGACGCAAACGTATCCTGTTTTATTTAGAATGACCGCTCCAAAATATTTGAAAAATCCGTAACAAAAGTATGAATGGTTTCATTTCATTTTGTTGTTTTATGCAACGAGTAAGACCTTAATTGGTAGTCTCTCGAGAATATCTATGGAGAACTGAAATGAAAGGGTTTATTACAATATTTATAGACTCACGCCTGTATTCCCCAGAGGGGGTAGGCAGAGGTGTGCAGTACACCCACGTTTCGCCGGCATGTTATAAGTCCCATGTAATAGGGGGCGAGCCTATTGCCATTAACCGGGCAGAATTCCAGACTCCGTGCTGCTACTGAGAATTTCCTAATGGAAAAACCCAATAACACTTTGCCCGACCCGGGGATCGAACCCAGGACCTCGTGCTCAGCAGTCGCGCTTGCTACCACTAGACCAACGTGGCAGTTATTACAATATAGCCAATGGTTTAGCCAAATTCAGCCAAATTATATGAGGTAATCAAGTCCATGAAGTGAATTGGGAGGCGTTCGCGTCTTTCTGTAAAGAAGTCGTCTGAAGGAAAGGCGGAGTGGGTCAGGGAACACAATGCGCTGTCTGACTCGATCCGTCGCGCGCGAAAGGTCTGACCCTGACACGAGCTGGTGAGCGGCTGAATCCGGTATGCCACCCGCCTTGCCCGATGCAGGGGCGAAGGCCAAATAGCAATGTGGGCGATATCCAGGAACCTAAACGCCAGGAAATCGCTTCTCCGAGTGCAAAATTGTTCCGAGCAGAGGTAATATCTACCAGATAAGAAATGATATCTGCACATTTCCCGAAATATAATTATACATTTTATATTATGCACTAGAGTCGTGATAGCCTAGTGGTGGTGACCGTTGACTGGCAAGTCAGAGGTCTCGGGTTCGAACCCAAGGCGCGCACCTCTGACTTTTCGTAAGTTATGTGCGTTTTATAAATTAATTATCACTCTCCGTGCCTCGGATAGCACGTTAAGCTGTTGGCCCCGGCTGTCAATTGTAGATCTTTGACAGTCGTTACGGGTAGTCAGAGCCGGAAACTCTGACAACCAGTCTTACCAAGGGGTATCGTGTAACCCAGTATCTGGGTTGTGGAGGTCTGATAGGCAGTCGCTCCATGTAAAACACTGGTATTCAGCTGCATCCGGTAAGACTGGAAGCCGACCCCAACATAGTTGGGAAAAGGCTAGGCAGATGATGATTTTATATTATGCACTATTCTAGATTTCAAGGATCTGCAGCTAGCGATTAGACTACCATAAAGAGGGCTTGACGTCACCTTTTTTCCAATCAATCACTATCATACAACTTAAGCCATCATCGCACTTATCTGTTACTTAACTTACTAGCCTAAAGCAAAAACAAACCTTTGAATTAGCTTTTATCTCAATCCTCTATGTACATTAGTCCTAATAACTTAATCCTAATCGTTCTAATCTAATCACATTAATAATAAAATTTTCATTGCGAAACATCGTTGAATTCTAATGATTCATTAAGGCCCTTTTAGCTATTTCCAGCAAAGATTTGACTAGGTACGCAAGGTATTAACGCAGAAATATGTGGCACAGGACTCGTTAGAAAGTGCAAAGCTGGCTTAAAAATTATAAACATACAAATAAGGGTAGGGGTATAAGTTATGAGATGTAGCTCTTGATATATTTGTGAAATTTTGTCTCCAAAACTAGGTCTCCGTCGTAAAAATCAGTAAAAAAACATATTCTATTGACTAAATTTCAGTCGCAGAGGCCAATCTCAATAGAGATTAGTCAACTATGCAAGATATAATACAGGTGCACTCTCTATTATCTCTATCTATAGCTGCTTTATAAAAATAAACAAATCAGCCTGTAACTGCCCCAATGTAGGGCAAAGGCCTTGTCTCATACAAAAAAGGATTGAGCATTAATCACCACGCTAGCTCAACTGTAGGTAGGTGATTTCAGTCGAGATCCAGGTTTCTTTACGATGTTTTCCTTCACCGTTAGTCAGTGGTATCTTAGATTAACTAAGAAAGTACATATGACATTGAAAATGTCACATTGGTACATGCCAGGTTCGAACCCACACCCACGTGTTTGAAAAATTTGATTAAATAGCTGCTATTATATAATTATAATCAAATTTCAAGTTCCCTTTCCATATTTTGTTGATAAGCTCGCCAATAGCTACATACGAAACAAAAAAAAACGATTCACAAACAGAAAAGATAATGGGACTTGACTATGTATTTTGTCTTTCCCTATATCGACTATAGGTTGGAAATAACTCCACTCTATATAACAATACAATGTCTTTGTATCACACTTCAATTGACTGGCGATGTGATTACTTAGGGCTTAACAATTCCCAGCCGAGCTTCAAGTAACAAGCACCGAAGTGCCTACGACCCGATCACTTCAAGTAACCAAACACTAGGGATCAACTACCAAACCTATCAGACCTGTGGTTTAGGATATCACAAAGCAAATAGAACCATCTATTTCAGTGTTGCAATTGTCAATAAGTATGTGCATTGTGAATAGTTATGTTCAAATCTGCTATAAATTATAGACGCGTTATAGAATATATTATTTTTTATAACTCGTTATTTTATACGTTATCGTTATTTATTTATTTCTTTAGTTCAGGCAACTAGGTAAATATACAATAGGTAAATATAAACTAATACATATTAAACAAAACAAATTTAACTATAGTTATAACCCGTTGTTACAATCCTGCCGCAACGGTAACGCGGAATAAACGGAGTAAACGCGATCGATTCACGTTAAACTCGGTTCAAGTTTAAGTAATTTTAGAACTGTAATTTTGCGTAGGGTTGAACTTAGTTTTATTAAACTCGGTTTTTAGAGTGAATGGTGAAATTGGGCCTTAGACGACAACAAGCTAAACGTACGCAATGATGCATGGCGAATGTTATCTCGCAATATAATAATATTGCGCTGTGTCGTAACTATTAAGAACACTGGATTATCGTTCAAATAAAAAAAAAACACACACCAAAATCAGGTTATTCGTTTGGGAGCTAGATGCCACAGACAGTCTCATAGGTTTAACTTAATAACACCCCTCTGTTTTTTAAAAGGGGTTAAAAATAAAAAATACTATCAGAACTGTTATTCTTTGTAATATTCATTTAATTTTTAAATATTTATTATCTTTTACAAAAAGATGGAATTTTTAATTTAAAAGAAAAGCAATGTACCTAATATTTGTTTTAAAATAACGCACTAACTGCGATGTTTTCAGCAATATTATTTTTAAACAAAATAAAAGTTATTTTTCAAACATTGCAAAACAAGTTCAAAACTTTGCCAAATTTAGAAAAAAAGTATTGTTTCAAATCTTTTATAACTTAAACCCAACCCACAGTAAAAGAGAGTACATTTTACAGTAATTAAGATATTAAAGAGGCGAGTGTTCTGAGCCGTTTCGAGCACTCATTTGGAAGCGTAAAAGCCTAGAATTTTCAGGTTAAGCCTCGTAATAGTGAAGGGTTTCTGATGTTTTCGACAAATGCGGCAAAATTTTAGAGCGTGCAAAATTTTGTGATCCTTTTACTGCACTGTGCACGGTAATGTGGACTGACAAAATGTTTTTGTATTCAATTTTCTGTATGTTTGTTCTCTATGTTTAAGAGTAATGTTTCAGAGTATTTTAGAAACATTTTGGCGTGTAATGCGAATCAAAAGATAGAACTGAAAGGTTCTATTCTGCTTGTAAAAGAGCTTTCATGAAGCTAGACAATAATAGAAACGTTGTATCTTTTTACTCGTACCACAGTACCAAATTCGTGTGCAGTGTGGTTTCCGTCGTCCGGCGGGTATCGTAAGAAGCAACAAAGGGTAAGATCCGAAAGATGGGCAGCAGCATCCTTCTGTGTATCAGCAATCATCTGCTAGTGTGGTCGCCAACCCGCTTGTCCAGCGTAGCGATTATGGTCAAATACCTCCAATGAGCGCACAAAAGTGGCGCGAATTGGTAGGCCTATGTTCAGCAGTGAACTAATATAGACTGATGATGATGATGATGATTATAAGTACTAAATCGCGTAGATCCGAATCGGTCGCGAATTCGCGAATGGTTTGAGATTTCACACATTTATTTTCGTAAAATATGGCAAGAAGTTATCGACTGTATTGCTCAGTGTATTGACCATCATCAGTAATATTTGGAAATTCAGAAAATATTGTGTGTACCAGGCAAGACTTAAATGAGGCGACGGAATAAGCTATTGAGGTTGCCATATACTGGTCAAATAAAATTTTAATTGGGTCTTGACTTGACAAGAAAATTATCAACTCGCCAACAAAAAACTCTTGCACTTACCATTCTCTCCAAAATTATTTAGAACTTCAAAAGATCTTGATACTTTAGTTGCTCGTACCTACTGCAAGTCAATTCATCATCTGCCTAGCCTTTTCCCAACTATGTTGGAGTCGGCTTCCAGTCTTACCGGATGCAGATGAATACCAGTGTTTTACATAGAGCGACTGCCTATCAGACCTCCACAACCCAGATACTGGGTTACACGATACCCCTTGGTAAGACTGGTTGTCAGATTTTCGGGCTTCTGACTACCCGTAACGAATGTCAAAGATCTACAATTGACAGCCGGGGCCAATAGCTTAACGTGCTATCCGAGGCACGGAGAGTGATAATTAATTTATAAAACGCACATTACTTATGAAACGTCAGACGTGCACGCTCTTGGGTTGCCAGTCAACGGTCACCACCACTAGGCTATCACGACTCAAGAGTCGAAGTCAAGAGTTAAAATCTCAAAATTACTACATGCTTACTACATAAAGTAATCTTTACGATGCCCAACACCCTAACTCCCAAACTTTATTACGCCAACAGCAGTGCGCCAAAAACGCATGGCTACTGTTTTGTCCCAAAAAGGGTCCCATAACTTTACCTCCAAGGAGCTACTTCACAACCACAGAGATAAGAGCCTTTAGAGTAGTCATACGCGAAGTTTTGCTTTGAAATTTGACAATCTCTGGTTCATAAACAGCTTGGCTCTGATTGGTTGAAGCCGGGGATATTGCTCTTGACGATGTTTCTATTTACCTTATGACAGAGTCGCTTGTCTCTAACCTAAGACTTTTGACTTGCCAGTCCAACCGTTAAACCACATGGCTATCGCTTCTTTGAAAGCATAGTTCATTGGCAGCGCTTTGAATTAACAGTGGGAGCCTAGGTAGCCTAGTGGTATGACTGTTGGACGGCCAAGTCCAAGGTCGTAACTTCGAATCCCAGGCACGCACCTCTGACTTTTCGGATTGATGTGTGTTTTAGAAATTAATTATCACTTGCTAAAACGGTAAAGGAAAACATCGTAAAGAAACCAGCACACCTGGGAAATTTTTCAAAAATGTCTAATGCCGTGTCAAAGGCCTTAAAACTAAGGTTTAAACTCTGACACCAGGTTGTTCATCAACCATACGATGAAGAAGAATATTTAACAGTTCTTTAAAATTTCCGACTACTAGGACTACTCTAAAAGCTATGCGCTCTATCACAACATACAAAGTTGGTCGAAACTTACAGGCTAATCTGGGCATTCTTTGAAAGTTCGCAAATTCTCATAACACTACAACATAATGTAACTTTGTTACTAATGAGTTCAGCAGCGGTTCCAGAAACGAACTCTGATGACCCGACTAATGAAGTTAGGGAGTTTAACTGAATAGTAATGTGCCTCAGAGGACCACATGGAAGTTTGGACGATAATTTGAGCAAATTTTGTAAAAGAAATTTATTTTTATGGCTTTGTTTGGTATAAAGTTTGACGATTGGATGTTGTTTTAGTAAACAAAATTCGCGTTGATGAGAATTGGCTGCTTAATTTTCATTGTTTGGTTGATTAACAACTACTTACGAGACTAAATTTAATCGCCTTGCGTTTTTATGTCCAACGTTTTAAAATGTATTATAATCCCCTTTATTAAGATTAATATTACAATAACCGTGACTAAAAATGTTAAAATCAAGCTTCAACTAAGGCGTGCTTTCATAAAATTACTCTAAGTACATGTTATATTTCATGTTATTTTCATGAAGTGTTATTATACCAAAGATTTCATACCGTCGTTGCACTCTGTGTAATGTTCTACAATATTTTTCTGGATATAATGGGAGAGGCGACATTTTATGGTGCACCAAGCTTCCTTTGAAAGGGATTTTATTTTGAACTAGATCGCACTTTTGTTTGCTAAAACATATTGTAGTTTTCGCAAAAAATAATGTTTAATACCACGTTTTTGTAGGAAATAGGTTCCGTTTTTTACGTAAAACGGTTTTGTCATCAAAACTTAAGCTGTGTACCAAATATTAGATCAATCTGTCAACAGGAAGGGGGTGAAATATTGATTACTAAATTTGAACCAAATAATAAACAAATCAAGCTAAATAAAACCGTTTAAAAATGGGTTTTACGGGAAAGATGGATTTGATACACAGCTTTAGTTCTGACAAAACCGTTTTACATAAAAAAAATTACTTACCTATATTATTCACGCCTAAACTAAGAAAATTCAAATATCTTCCAATCTACTCCCTAAAATTCTTGTCTACCCTCAAACATGCGTAAAACATTATCAATAAAAAAGTTCCCGATAAGTCGGTCTATAAATCAGAGCAAAGTTCTTTGCTAACGTTACCGATAGCAAACGTTAGGTGTTTCTTAATTTTCATATGAAATATGAGTTTCTGATAAGAACTTTGAAACGGCAGTGCTAAGTAATTCATACCTATCTCATGCGTGAAGTCGCGAGGGAAAATGTCAAATTGATATTTTATAAACTTTGGGCTTTTATCTTTCACAAAATTTGTCGTAACGATAGTACAGTCGGCAAAGGAGTTAGATTAGCAGGGCGGCGAGTTAGGGATGAAGTTTTTTGTAGAAATATACATGTAGATGTGTAATTTTTTTTAGTTTTCTATAGGTTTCAGTCATACCATTTCGGAAAATAATTATGATAAAATATAATTATGTTGATAACATACTTTTTGTGATTTTTTTTACATGTTTTAGCACATGTTAGCTAATTTTTTTTTCTTCAAATTTCTTATTAAATATTTATATGTTGATAACATCTTGAAAAAATTAGAACCTTAACTAACTAACCCCTAACTACTACTAACTTAATTAACTAGCGCCCCTGCCAACCTAACTACTTTGCTGGCTGTACATTATGTATGTAGTACATTAATCAATAACAATCAAGTTAGGGTGCTGTCCCATTATAGCGGCGAGATGCGGAGCGGCGTTGACACCGAAAAACAGCGCGGCGCGATTTGGCGGAGTGCCTTGTAGACTCACGGTGGCGCGCCGCACAATTGTCTTTCAGTTAATGGTTCGTACTAAAGCAGTTCAAATGAATACTCCTCGGTATTTGACTAGAAAGAAACCTCCAGATCACAGGTGGGACAGGACACGATAAGTATCCACCTACTGAACTTTAGATTAAATTGAAAGTTCAGTACGTGGGTACTTTTCTGTGTCCACCGATTAACCCCATAACACCAGCACGCCGTTTCATACAACATTGCTGGAGCGTTGTAATGTTCCAAATTCAAAAAAAAGCTCCAGCAATGGATTTTTATTTTTCGCTGTCCGTAAATTAGATATACTTCGCGTGTCCTTTTTTCGAAAATAATGACAATATATAAATATTGATACGGCTTTACTCACGTATTGCATTCGGGGAAGGCCCGACTAGTTTCGAACTCAAACGGAGTCCATTATCAAGAGCGGGTGTATACGCGGCGGCGTCGCGGACCTCACTGTAATAATGACAATATTTCTATGCATGTTTAAGAAAACTTTATCAACAAACAAATTGCTCAGTGTCTTGATTTCTAACAGTGATGTGATATTTGGAACTTTACTTGCCAACCTCTTTTTCTACTGAAATCTGGATGTTTTTGAATTTAAATAGCCTCACGGAGCATTCCAGAAGTATACCGTTATCCTTCCCAAGAATATGTGGACGATCGAAACGAAGATAATGGTTGGATTTGTCTATGGTGTGTTAACTGCAGTCTTTTTTGACGCGTGTTCATGAAGTAAGCGACGAAAATCTGACAAAATGTTGTTTTAACTTGGTATAAAATACCACTACATGCTCTGCTGCTACTCTCATTTTTGTCATGGTGCTGTCGTTGACTAAACGTCTATAAAGAAAATAAATAGTTATATAACGTATTAAATTAATAATCATTAATATTATGAGTACACAAACAAAGAGCTTTGTTCGTCTTTTGTTTACAAAGATATCCAATTATCTATAGAAATAAATACTATTTCTGTTCAAGAGTGCTTTAGTTTCATTATTTATGAATCCCGTCGCGAAAAATATTTATCTAATTAAATAAAAGAATAAGGATAGTTTTTTGGATAGAGGCAGTCGAAGCGTGATATCACAGTCCTAGGAAACGATTTTTTTTTTACGGAAGGAAACCTTCAAAGTCAGTCCGGGGAAGAAACAGTGTAGTATGGGATTTTTACCTCTCAAAAACCACTACTACTCAAAATCAAAATCAAAATATTTTTATTCATGTAGACCATTAGGCACTTATGAATAGTCATAATTCTAATATTGTTTATTATATGAGTGACTCTAGTTGTCCCTACCCTACCCTACCCTAGTCTAGTGACTGCCTCGTTGGTCTAGTGGAAGCAAGCGCGACTGCTGAGCACGAGGTGCTGGGTTTAATCCTCAGGTCGGACAAAGTGTTATTGGGTTTTTCCATTAGGAAATTTTTAGTAGCAGCACGGAGTCTGGGATTGTGCCCGGTTAATGGCAATAGGCTCGCTTCCTATCACATGAGACTTATAACATAGCCGGCGAAACGTGGGTGTTCTGCATACTTACACCTCTGCCTACCCTTTTTGGGGAATATAAGGCGTGAGTTTATAAAAAAAAAAAAACCACCCCAGTGATCACCATCAGCATATGGAGGGAGGTCCCGGGTCCTGGAGATTAACATACCTACTTATAAATACATAAATATTTTTATAAAGTATTTATGCATTTGAGGCGATAGAACTCTTTAGTTAAAAAAAATGTACTTATATTATTATTTGGTGACAACAATGCATAAAGGCAATTTAAAGTTGCAGAATGTTTTACGATTAACTAAGAAAATAATGTTTAGAGTCTTGAATAGTTAATAAAATTGTGTCTATGATTTTAAAGAATCATGTAAATTTGGGATGGATTATTATAATAAAATGTTATGGGTGTATAATTAATGACAGTACAGAATTTAGAATTTGGTTTTTAAGATGTCAAATAGGTATGTATCACTAATAATCTAATTGCAATTTAAAATTTCATGTACCAAAAGATTTTATAAGAATAAGTTGGTAGGTACTTAATAATCTTTAGCATCAAATTTCGGTCAGACCGGAGATTATCCAAATATACAGGAGATATTATAGTGCACAAGTGTGTACACACGTTCACTCTCTATTCTTTCACTCTCGTAGCCCGATGTGACGGCAACACGACAGGACAGAGAGATCAGGCTCAGGACACATCAACAAGCGAAAAATTTAATATAAATATTTAATAAGAAATTTGAAAATAAATAAATATACGATATTGATGAAAAATACGATGATACGGTGGCTCAGCGGTTAGAGCGTCGGCACGGAACGCCGAAGATCGTGGGTTCGAATCCCATCCGTATCAGTTGTTTTTTCAAATTTCTTATTAAATATTTATATTTAATAAGCTAACATGTGCTAAAACATGTAAAAATTTCACAAAAATACGAAAAATTTAATTTAAAAAACCACAAGACGTATCTATCAAGACAGATGCGAAGTTTTTACCAGATAAAAAAAAGTATCTTGTAAATATAGGTCTAAGAAAAGTCTTACCGAAGCTTTCACTTAAGTTTATCTATCTCTCAAACTCGATGAGGTCCGAATAGAAAAGGATAAGAGCTATCTATAATCAATTTCTATGTCCCTTGAGTATCAACTCCTGTATAACGTTGGTTATTGAAAAAGTTTTCATAATGAATTAAATGATGTAGTTTGAATTTCTAAAAGTATAAAAAGACACCACAAACTTGGCAATAAACAAAAATGAAACATTCAATCTAACCTCAACTAATTACTTTTTAATTTAGTTTTGATAAATAAATATTTATAAATACATCTATACAAACTATAAGCAATGAATAATGAGACTAAAGTGATGGCTAATAGAGCTGATAATATAATTGCTACTAGTTCAAGTTCTAGGTACTGTGTCCATGGCATATTGGCCGCCGGCGCGCGCAGGTGTTTTGCACCACCATGTCGGAGAACGTGCTCGATCCACCAAATCGCGCGCTCGAGCGGACTCTGAGGCTGATCACTCATAAGGGATCGAAATCGGATGATGTTGTTGCGATAACTAGAAAAAAATTAAAAGTAGTTCGATCACAAAATAGTTCTACGAGAAATAGTTGCACTAAAAACAATAGTTCCACCAAAAAATATTTCACTAAAAGTGACTAAAAAACCATTAGCAAATATTGCCAAAGTTTTAACGATTAGTTGACGATAAGATCCAGATAAGATTAATGATAAATGTTACACTGATGTTGAACTGAAGTGTTTTAAAATATTAATAACCACTGGAACAACAATTAAAATTACTAAAACGTATAAAAACCTAATGGCGCAAAATCGCCGATCCTCAGTTTCTTGTCTTTTGACCTTAGGTGGCCTTTGCAGTTGTATAGCAATATATAAAGCTACGAGTAAGTCATTGTAACATTTGAATTTACAATAGCCTTTACTTTACCTTTCATCTCCAATAACAGTTTTAATTGCATCAGTAAAGGATTCTTCATTAATTTCTTCTAACTCCAATTTCACACCAATTCCATGGTAAACATATTTTTCGGTGTTATACCATTGATCCCCCAACATTGGGATACCAATTAGAGGAACTCCAGCTGTGACTGCTTCGTCAGTAGATTGCATACCTCCTTGTGTTATGAATAATTTAACTTTAGGGTGTTCTGTAATGCAAGAAATACAATGAAAAAGTGTCTTGGGTTTTCGTGAGCATAACACAGGAAGACTTCCTACAACCACGAGAACTGAAAAGCTCACAAAACGTTAGGATTTGACAAATTAATAAAGTTACGACGAAAATCCCACTGCTTATAAAAATTAAAATTGCTAAATATTAATTCCGTTGCACAAAATCTTCATGCATCTATGAATTCCAGGTTTTGCATAGATATATTAACTCAAGTCACGTAACGTGGCGACCAAAAATTAAGTTTATTAATTTAACTTACTCAGCAGATCAGACTGTGGCAACCACTTGGATATCCTGATGTTTGCAGAACGGCCTGGCAATTCATCCTTGTCCCATTTCCACAGTACATCATAGGGCAACTTAGAAAAACTTTTTACTAACATTTGAATTTTTTCTGGTGATAGAAGACTGGGCTTCACATTTGTACCAAAACTTATATAAATAACGCCATGTTTTGATGAATCCAGATAAGATTTTAGATCCTTAAAGATAATAAAAGTCTCCATTAGAATTATCTTAAGCAGGTAGCTTGTGACTTGAACTAATAGAAAACATAAAGAGCTTTGAAACGTTGCTGGTAAATCATATAATTAACGTTAAAAGTGAAATATTTTTGAAAATAAAAATATCATTATCGTTTTTAGATTTATAAACAACGAATTTTATAACATTTTTCAAACGCATTAAAGCGAATTGCCAGTTGTTTGTGCACAAACAATGTTTCATAATTACGAGTATTATACTTAATATGATTTTCCTTTCTCTTTTATTTATTAATAGAGCATTTAAATTTTATGCCACCTAATGGTGACTCTCAACTTTAGCAATTCCAAATACAAAAACAATATCAACTTTAATCATTTACGTAACTTTTTTACTGGGAAAAACGTGGTTGATACGTGTTCAGATAAAAAAGATAGGTAACACTTATCTACTATTATTACTTGTTTTATCTTTTATTTACTGTTTCATCTATCTTATCTTCGCAGCGGCGGAATCAGCCGAGGCCCTCAAAAGGCGCAAATATAGTACCCTGGATAGCGGGTACTTATTTGAGCCTTTTGGGGTCGAGACGCTGGGGTCGTGGGGGCCGGGAGCCCGAAAAATGTTTAAAGAACTATCGGGGCGTCTGGTCAAAGCTACTCGGGATCAAAACGCTGGCCTATACCTAGCTCAAAGGCTTAGCATTGCCATTCAACGTGGCAATGCAGCCAGCGTTTTGGGGACATTGCCCACTGGAAGCGGTCTTTTAGATTAAGTTTTTCTCTTTTTATTTTACTTTTAGTTTTAGCTTAGTTTTAGTATTAGTTTTTAGTTTTAGTTTTAATTGTATTTTAATCATTTTAATGTTTATTAAAAATGTTTTTTATCTTATCTTCTATAAAAAACATGAGATTCTAGCTGCACTCCACGGTTTTACTCGCATTATTACCGTTCCCATGGGATTACTGGAATAAAAAGTAGCCTATATCATTCTCCGAGGTCCTATTCATCTTTGTTACAATTCATCAAAATAGGTTCAGTGGTTTAAGTTTTTATAAGTCTATAAGTAGATTAGGTTAGGATGAATACAATAAAACATTGAAAAGCTTACCAAAGGTAATTCTTTATCAGGCTTCTGTGGCAACCCTCCCATGTGAATGACACTTGGAGGCACAGGACGATTTCCTTCCCAGATTGGGTGTATATTCAAAAACATCATATGGACATTATTCAGTAGTTCCCTTATATCTGGAATATTTCTTCCAAAATGTTTCTTTAACATTTTATTCTCTTCTACCTCTAATTTATCAAGGAAAGTTGTAATAATGTTAGTCCTGTATAATTCGTTTAATTTCTCTATTATTGTCAGATTGTAAATTCTCTGACTTATCACTTCGAGATACAAAAATGGATGTTGTGGTGCTCCAACCGCTGCATAGTTTCCATATGCCGCACCAAAAGAACTGATTTGAATCACTGGCACTTTATAAACGTATGAAAAAGCTAACGCTGATCTTACACATGCTTCTGTGAATATAAGATCAAATTTATCTTTTCCTTTAAAAAGTTCCTTAACTTCTTCAACTTGGAGTTGTAGATTCACTGTTTCTATAATTAGTTCTGACACAAATGTCATTTGAGATGTAAATTCATCTTTATTTCCTTTTCCAGCTACCATAAAACTTTCCCATGCTGAGTATGATATATCATGAACATCTATTTCGGTCAGGTTTTGGGGAGCGCCTCCTTTTGGGAACATGGGATCTGGTGTTATCACTACCACTTCATGACCACGTTTGATGAGTTCCAAAGTTATTGGTCGAAAGACTACTTGATGACTAATAGAAGGTATTGGGTAATAAGCTAGTATTCTAGCTGCGTCAGAAAAAAATATATTTATTACAAAACTCACTAATAAAATATTTTTACCCGGCATTGTGGATAACTGGCAAAATAATGTTATAGCGCTTTATTTTATATGATTTAATGTTATGATATGACTTATCAAATGTTTCATTAATAATGATAAATGTATGCCGAAGTTTGAAGGTTACATCTGATTTTGTGCACGAAGTTTGATAGTGATTCATTTTTTTATTTTAAAATAAATTCCAATATATTTATTTAAAAATATGTCATGTGGGGTCGTATCGTATAAAAGGGCGTCATTAGTACAAGCTTAATTAATTATTATTAAGATCACGTGTAGTTTTCACAGAACCCTCATTTGGCGAGTCAAACTCGTACTTGTTACAAATAAGCTTGCAATAATGGTAAGCAATCGATTATTAAAGGTCCAAATGTCGTAGTAGTTCAGAAAAAGTGCTGTCTGAAGTTGAAATTACAGTTTAGTTATTCGAAGCGAGAAATGACATGCAAAATGAATTGTAGTATACTGCTACATAACAACGTAGTGGATTTTTTAAATGTATGTAAACACGGCTACACATCAAGACATAATTTACCAGTATAAGCTGATATCTTGTGGTAAGAAGACCCTTTACAATACAAGGTCAGTTCATAATGGTTTTGTATAATAGTTTGATGTATACCCGTGTGCGCAAGATTAAATCGACACCCAATATGAATAACATTGTAACTTTAATTACACGTTTGTACAACTTTATCACATATGGATTCAGCAAGGTCAGGCTTAATTTTCTGTCTCTTAAAAGCAATTAAAATCAGTATATTACACTTACACTTGTTTAGAAAAACTCTATACTACAGCTGCAAATAAATAATAAATAAAAAGTATAAAAAGAAATTAAAATGGCTGTGCTGAAAACCAAACACATTGAGTTACGATGTTATTCATATTGAGTGGTCGAACACTTGTCTAAAATGTTTTGTTACAGCATGTTAGAGCAATTTTATGCTTGGTCTACACTGAAGATAATAAAAAAAACCCCACTTAAGATTAGCCTCCTAAAAATCTAAATAAAAAAGCTGATGAGCACACCTTGATGAATGCTGTAGTAAAAGTAAAAGGCCTCTAGAGGATTAGAATACATAAAATTACAATTAAACGTAGAAGCAAACATTCTTGAAATGATTTAGTTTTACGAGAATCGTATCTCTTTTAAGATTTTTTTTGTATTTCAAAGTGAAAAAGGAATCCATTATTTAAGTTTTAAAACTAAAGATCAAAGAATGAAACTTTATACAATTTTGTAATTACACTTAGGTATATAAATAAGATTTGATTTCATGAATGCAATATATTCGGGGAGTCAGATTTTGTTAATATGTATGCTTTTTATGATATTCGTTTTTAATATAATTTTATTGAGGTTTTTATTTGCTACAGGAAATAATTATTGTATTTTTTTTGTTTATATTATTGTCAATTGTCGTATCAGTTGTTTTTTCAAATTTTTTATTAAATTATTATATTTAATAAGCTAACATGTAAAAATTCACAAAAAATATTAAATTATTATCATTGTCCGCGAATCCAAATTATAGTTAACGAGATTGTGGTCTAACGGTTGCTCACTTTCTACTTAAAGATCAACGAAAAGACAGATAGGTATCCAAAAATTCCAATTTATAATAATATAAGATTGTATACAAACTTGAGGCATCTACATCACTATATCAAATAAGTAAAATATATACATAAACAAAATGGCTGCATTATCCATTCAATTTGATAGATTTGTTACCCTTGCAAAACTATTTGCATCCTATCAGTCTGAGAAAATATCAGCGAGTCTGTGAGTGACAAGGATATTTATTTCCTTGACCCAAACACGTAATCCTTCACCTAACAACACCTTTATTTCTTTCAAATAAGGTTCAAAATCATTTGTTTCAGCTGTAAACGCAAATATTTCAATATTTATGCCAGCAAATGGTGAAATATTATTTAGATGTCGTCTTCGTGCGTTGCTAAGATCTTGATCCGACTTCAAAAGGATGTTGGCTATCAAATAAATTGGCTATTGACCCGAAATTTGATATCAAAAGGTATAGGGAGTAGTTTTGTACATTTTGTACTGTATTGCCTTTCAGGTTGTTCTTGCTATTTGAAAGTTGTTGTTCTATAAACATAAGGTTCTTTTTAATTTATTTGACGGAGTCCAGCTCTTCGATGGTTATATATTTTTCTTGTTAAGTCAAGACTCAATTAATATTTTACTCATTATATCGGATATTAACCTTTATAACCCTATCAATCGCCTCATTAAGGGGTGCGTCTCATAACATATAAATTCATTTGATCTAATTTCATTTTATTATCGTTCATAAGATATAATCAACGTGAGATATACCAACTATTGATATAATGTTTTTAACATCTAACATTTATTTGTTCTAAAATTTATTTATATAACGTTGTTTGATATAACATTTACTTAATCTAAAATCATTAGGTCTAACGTTTAATATGTATATTATTTATTTTATCGAAAATCATTTGGTCTAATGTTTAATACGTATATTGATTATTTAATCGAAAATCATTAGGTCTAACGTTTAATATAATATATAAAAACATCATAATATGGTTAACACCCCGACTCAGAGTACCCCGACTCGGATAGATTAGGTTAGAAGGCTAAGGCGGGAGCGAAGCGGAGCGGAGCTCCCGCCTTAGCCTTCGTGGTTATTTTTTTATAAACCACCCAGAAGTAGGAGCCCCGCGAAGCGGGGCTCCGTCGACCTAGCCCACCCTCGACCAAGCATATTTAAAATAATAACAATAGTTTATTATATTAAATGATCGTTATATTATATAAAATTATAGCTTCCGTTGTTATATGTTTAAAATATTAGAGATTTAGTTGTTATATCATTTGTTATTTACTCTTTTTGAGTGGTATGTCAAACGATTTTATATTAAATGTATGTTATGCTTATAAAAATTAGTTATTTTAAAATTATATCAATCGTTTATTATATTAAATGATCGTTATATTAAAAAAATATATAGATTCCGTTATTATATGTTGTAAATATTAGAGATTTTGTTGTTATATGATCTATTACTTACCCCTCATTAAGGTCTTGACGGAACACATCATCGTATAGAATGAATTCATCAACTAGAAAAAGAGACTAGGGATCCTTCTCCAAAAATCCAACGTCAATGTTTAAAGAAAAGAAAGAAAACTGTTTATAAAGGTCTCGCGCAGGCAAATGCAATAGAACATAATAAAGAACTATGTTACCTGTACGAGGCAAAAAAAGGTACCCATCTCAGCAAATAATGTTAATGTTTCGAATCGAAACGTAATAACACTAATAACGTAGATGATCAAACACAAACTTTATCACCAAATTATAACTGAATGATTGAACATAGTTCTTATATCTGTCGCTTAGTTTCAAATCTATAAAATATTTATCGAATGGAAGATGATTAAACGAACAAAAAAATAAACAAATGCGATCCGTCAGTTGAAGCTTTGTCGTTCGAATTACAGAATAGGGCCCCAGAACCGGATAAATATACCAACGTGTCTAACAATAAATCAAATCATATTTCTAAAACCTCACACCACAGCAATCAATATAATCTCCCCTAAGTAATCTCCTACATGAAAGAAACTTGAAACAATTGAATACGAATCGTATCGTGTCAATTGGAACGTCGGGAAAATTCGAGAGCATCCGCATCGCAATTTGTTTTCACATCAATAGCGATAAAAAAAATCCCATTACTCTGATACACACTGACAAATCCGTAGAAGTATGTACGGCTAAGGAATTTAATACAGGCTCGGCGTTTCAGGGAGAGAATACGGAAAGGAAAAACAGAAGGCCAATGGTTCTATGTAGATCTACCGTAAAGAAATAAAGAGGGTCGCTGAAAACCAGCCGCTGCGGTGATAAAAATTTCATCCCAGGATTAACTGAGCGACATGTCCTTTTCTTTTATTTAGGCAGATGAGACATGTATCGTGAAAACTGTGCCTGCGCAGCCTAGTGTTACAGGGTTTTTTGTTTTGTTCTGTTCGGTATTTTACTCTGCCATAGACTAAAAGAACAGTGTTGCAATTATAATAAAATAATAACTGGCTTTTTGCTCGCGGCTTTTTTCCTTTTTTTTAAACTAAGTTTTGCGAGTGCCTAGTGGCTATTCCATACATTTAATATGTTCACATGACTCAACAAAATATATGAAATAGCTGCTTTTTTTTGCGATTTCAGGGTTGGTCCCATAGTAAAAGTTGTTCATAATGATGAGTTTAAAGACCCCTTTTAAGGATGCTGGTGTTTTACAAATAACCCTGTATATTATTATTGTTATTTGGATTAAGTTTTTGAACTAGAGTCACTCTTATAACAATATTAGAATTATGACTATTCATAAGTGCCTAAAAAAATAAATAAAAATATTTTGATTTTGATATCTTTTTCATTCTTTAGTGCAACTAACATGTTCTCGTCTCAGCATCACCCTAAGGTTGACTGTTAGAAATTACTTATGGCATTAATACTTTTTTTTTGTGCATAAAGTATAAATAAATATTCAGTACTTTTTAGAGATGTAACTAGATTCAATTGTTTTAGGTATTTAACATTGATCTAGCCAGAATTGAAACATCTCTGATTAGTCATCCTTATTTTATATTAATTATTGTTTGTTTCAATTTCCATTATATAAATCTGTTTATTGCAATTGCAATTATTAATTTACATTGGTGTTTACCTATAAGTGATTGTTGCATTTTCTTTAGATTTAAGATGCTATTTTTGTAACTGTATTAAATGTAAACAATCGTTGGTAAACCTAATAAATAAAATAAAAAATAAAAATAAAATAAAATCTCTTTTCCAAATTCACATTCTTAATGAATAATTTAGATACGTGACATAATTTACTACGAAATTCTCGCTACAAGCTCGTATTCAAATTCATGAATTACTAACTAACACTGATTTGTTAAGTGCAAAGTTTGTAATTCTACCCTCATGTTGTTTTTGTTCATATAAAGTTAGGAACTTTGCCTTCGGGAAATGCGTGTTATATTAGAATTGTTCGGAACTACGAACATTCAAGGGAGACGCATCCTTCTTTTAGGTTCATTGACAACATCTGCGTTCGCTAAATTATACTTTGTCGTTTCGTGGTTACGAGGCGATAAAATATAATATTTAACGGAATATCTCACGGATTGGAGAAATACGGATTACGGAAGTCTAAAATCCGTGATATCCGATCTTGTACTAATATTAAAATCTGCATTGATTATAGAAATTAATTCAATGTTTTTAAAAAAACGTTTAAAGCGTAATTCAAAATTTTGTATAGTGACATCTATTGCTAGATTTGAACCTGTGATTTTCTGGTTAAATATACCATTGGCTTTTTCAAACTGAGTTATTTGCAAAATAAAAAATAAGTTATTTGCATTAAGGGGACTTCCCCTAACTGTATCTACAGATGGGATGTGTTTTTTTCGAGTATTATAGACTAATATGAGTATCATTTTAAGCTTTATATATTAAGTGAACATGCTATATTTTTAATAAAAAAAACCGTTACCGTTGGACTGCCACGTCTTAGGTTAGGTTGTTTATCATATTATAAATCATTTAATCATAAATTATTTATTTGTTCATCAACCATAAAAGAAAGAAGTAAAAATCTTTAGTTGTTTAAATTTCTTAATTCTGAACAAAGAATACCTTCTGTTCTGTAAGTTTATAGTGACTTGACTTCTCCGATACCGCCACGCGTGAAATTATTGAAGATAAAAGAACGCAGAACAACACCAGTTGTCGGCTGATTACAAACTTATGTTACGTATGTAGGTTCCTACATATTGAAATTTGGAACGAACAGAGAGACGAAGTCAGAAATAATAGATTAATGCTCTATGCACGTGGAGGCGAAGAACTAAAACCTTACTCAGTCTCACAGATGCTTTTTCTTTTCCCCCACTCTCAATGTCCAACGGGACGGCAATCCGAATGAGTGAAGAGAGATCAGGTGCAGGACTAACGGCTTTAAGTGCTTTCTGAGGTACGGAGCTAGTGATTAATTATTATACAGGGATATTTGTAAAACACCGGCATCCTTAAAAGGGGTCATTAAATTCATCATTATTAACAACTTTTACTATGGGACCAACCATGTATTCGCAAAAAAAAAATCAGCTGTTCCATACATTTTGTTTAGTCCCGTGATCATAAATGTATGGAGCAGCTGATGTTTTTTGCGATTTCAGGGTTGGTCCCATAATAAAAGTTGTTCATAATGATGAGTTTAATGACCCCTTTTAAGGACGCTGGTGTTTTACAAATAACCCTGTATATTGATACTTTAATAATAAACCCGAAAATTAATCTGGTAAAGGCGTCTCTGACGTCACTACGCTACAGGACTCTCAGAATCATTATGCTGAGATAGGACACCTTTTTGGCCTCGTACAGGTATTCCCTAGTTTTTCGTGTAATGTTATTGATGTCGCTGTACTTGTGCGAGTGAGTCGTGATAGCCTAGTGGTAGTGACCGTTGACTGGCAAGTCGGTGGTTTTGGGTTCGAACCCAAGGCACCTCTGACTTATAATTTTTTTCTGATTTATAAATTAATTATCACTTACTCTGTGCCTTGAAAAGCAAGTAAAGCCGTTGGTCCTGCGCCTAATCTCTCTCCGGTCGTGTGACGTGTCGGATTACCGTCCCATCGGACTATGAGAGTGAGGGAATAAAGAGTGCACTTGTGTTTGCGCACACACTTGTGCACTATAATATATCCTGCGTAGTTGGCTAATCTCAGTTGAGATTAGCCACTGTGACCGAAATTCGGTCAAGAGAATATTATTATTACTTGTGCGAGTCCAGAATAAATGTTTCTTTTTTTCATTATCCAAATAGATTTAGATTTCCAAAATTTTCTTTCTAAATTGCATACACTTTTCTGACATTTTCGCTTATGTAGGTGCAATAAATCTTATAGATAAACACACCCAAATCTTTCTTAACCCATGTCACAGCATCAACCTCTTAACCACAGTCTGACTATTTCTTGGATTCCTGTTTCGTTTTAGATAAAATGTTATCTAGGGGCTGATTACCAACAAAGTGATATTAGCTTTTAGCATTACGTTTTTTTTTGTACTAATAATGTCGTCCTAGTCGAATTTCGGTTACAGCAGCAAATATCAACAGGGATTACTTACCTAGGAGATATTATTATAGCGCACGAGTGTGCGCAAAGAACGGCATTCTCTATTTCATCACTCTCATAGTGCGATAGGGCGACAATCCGACATGACCGGAGAGATCAGGCGTAAGACCAGCCGTTTTACGTGTTTTCTGAGGTACGGAGCATGAGATAATTAATTCATGGACATAGCTTACGAAAAGTCAGAGGTTCCCTTGAGTTTAAACCTGAGAACTCTGACTTGCCAGTCAACGGTCATACCATTAGGCTATCACGCCTCAAAGCAAATAATAAGCAGTGATAGCCCGGTGGTATGACCGTTGCACTGCCAAAGTCAAAGGTCGTAGGTTCGAAATCCAGGCACGCACCTCTCACTTTTCGACATGTGTGTAATATAAAATTAATTATCACTTGCTAAAATGGCGAAGGAATACAGCACACTTGAGAGAATATTTAACGGTGTGTCAAGCCATGTCAGAAGCCTTCGCGTGGCTTAAACTCTGACGAGCCCTTAGTGATGGGGTAGTCATAAAGAGTTTTCCACACGACAAAAAAAGGTTGTTTAGCTACCATACGATAAGGAAATAATATTGTAATAATAGTTTCAATTTTGTAGAGTTACTGTGGGATGATTTACTCAATGGAAATCGAATTTTTCGTTTGTTAGCAGTTGGAGGGTCAAACTATAGAGCTATTTTAGTTTGAATAATTTCTAATTGAAATACTGTGTACTCGTGCGTTAACCCAATTATAGTGAATCTTGTAAATTAAATTTTGTGAATTATTTCTATCCTACTCTGTGTACAGTTTGTTCGATCAAATGGCTTGCGCGCTTTGCTGGGGCCTACTCAGAAATTTTAACAACGAAGCTATCATGTGCTATAGCACACAAAAAAAATTCACAAAAATATGAAGCTTCGATTGTCGGATCGCATGTTTGTTCGTTAAATTATCTTCTAATAGATTGTTTTTTTTTATGGATTTGAACTGAAACGACAGATGAAAGCACTAGGTGCAATTAAACAGTGGTAATTTGGTGGTAAGGATTGTGTTTGATGGTCTTCATTATAACGTTCCGATCCGAAACATCGTTGTTCGATTTTCAGAGTACAGCCCCAGTAGTCGCGACTGCCGTTTGTCGACTCGTATCGAAAGGCTGTCGTGCTGTACAACCCCAGAACATATTGGTGCGCCGCAAACAAACAACCTAATGTGGGAGTTCAAACCACCCGCCCGTAGGCCTCTGACTCACGGCTTTATCCACGGTGGAAAAATCTCTCAGATGTGCTGGTTTCCTTACGATGTTTTCCTTCACTGTTTTAGCGAATGATAAATAATTTCTTGATTTTTGACTTGATAGTCCAACGGTCATACTTCTATACTCATCATTAGCCTGTATCAGTCCACTGCTGAACATAGGCCTCTTCCAATACGCGCCACTATTGTGCGTTCATGAAGGTAGGTAAGTTCGTAGAAGGTTCGTAAGAAGCGACAAAGGGAAAGATCCGGAGGATGGGCAGCAGCATCCTTCTGTGTAACAGCAATCATCTGCTACTGTGATCGCCAACCCGCGTGCCCAGCGTAGCGATTATGGGCAAATACCTCCAATGAGTGCACAATAGTGGCGCGCATTGGGAGAAGCCTATGTTCAGTAGTGGACTAATACAGGCTGATGATGATGATGATGTACTGCAATTGCAAACTATTTTAGCGGATGAACTGTACTTCATATTGGTCCGGTATTGGGCGAAAATATCCCGAACGATCCATTTTGTTTGGGCTATATTATATCAGATTTGATAAGGGTACCTTCGTTCAATTATAAAAATTGTAACAATATTTTTAAGTATTTCGTTTTTGTTTTTGGGTCGAGCGTTGTAGCAATTTTCGCTTTGTTTAAAAACATAACCCTTCTTTGGCAGTCGGGTAAAAATCCTAATATTCGAAGTTTTTTTTTAAATGGATAGAAATAAAATTCTGTTTTCATATAAACTCTAGCTGTCACCGTGACTTCACTCACCGTAACATTAATTTTCCTGTATATTCTTTATAGTACAGACTTTTGATACGATAAAATGATACAGTCGAAGTTTTGAGAAGATTTTAAAATTGGTATTTGCCCATAATCACCACGCTAGGCAAGCGGATCGGTGATCGCAGTAACAGATGATTGCTATTACACAGAAGGATACTGCTGCCCATCTTTCAGATCTTTCCCTTTGTCGCTTCTTACGTCACCCACGGTACGAGTAGCGGTGGTACTATTCTTAAGCCGGAAACCACACGGAAACCGAACTCATAAGAACTACATAAAAATAAAATACCTATACGAAAAGAAAAAATACAACGAAAACAATCAAGTAACTTCAAAATCTCACACACGAAACTTATACATCAAAACAAAAATATTTGTCTATGAACATAGGCCTAGGTACCCAGTTGTGTTGGTTTCACAAAATAGTTTCGGAATAAATCCTCTTTGTAGGGTACTTTTATTGCACGGCCGATCCTTTTTTCCCTTATAGTGAGTTAAGTGTAAGTTGGCAAGTTTTCTAAAATATTTAATCACTATCTCAACCATACATCAGTGCTGTGATACTATTACTGCTACTACTACTGATGTACAGCACTGATAGTCTAGTGGTATGATCGTCGACTGACTAGCCAGTGGTCTCGAGTTCGATCCCAAGGCGCACCTCTTACTTTTCGTAAGTAATGTGCGTATTAATCAGTAAAGTAAAGTAATTTATTATCAGTTGCTAAAACGGTGAGGGAAAACATCGTGATGAAACCAGCACACCTGAGAGATTTTTGTCATGTTAGAGGTTTAAACTCTGACACCAGGTTGTTCATCAACCATACGATAAGAAAAAGAAGAAGAACAATATATTTCTCAAATTTTGTAAAAAGAAAAATTCTTCTAGTTCTTCTTTGTTTATCGTGTGGTTTATGAACAACCAGATGTCAGAGTTTGAACTTAGCTTAACCCACCGTAGAAAAATCTCTTAGGTGTGCTGGTTTCCTTCCAATGTTATCCTTCATTGTTTTAGCAAGTAATAAATCATTATTTCTAACACGCACATGAATTCAAAAGGTGAGAGGTGCGTTACAATCACCTTTTTTTAAACCACAATCTTCGAAAAACCATAGACAACACACACAGACACATTTACGTTTCTACTAGCCACTTTTTATCGCCCTGACTATACTTCCTACTCCGTCTATCCTTTAGGATAGACACGTACATAATTGTGTTGCTAGGTTCTTTGCTGACGTGAAAAGGAAGGTTTTTAACGCTTTAGACTGAAAGATAGTGGTATCTTGTGGCCAGTAAAAGGTACACACGTACGTGATAGAGAAAAAAGATTTGGCTTTTGAATAGCCAAATCTTTTAATGTTTTTTTTCGTGTAGAAAGAAACACGGTGGTTCAAAAATTCGTTCTTTTTAAATCAAAGTTATTCAACTAAGCTGGTACGCCTGATAATATTATTTTAAATTATTCTATTACTCCTGTGTCGTGATGGCGCATTGGTTACAGACCAGCTTTGCAAACCTGGCGTGTACCAATGTGACTTTTTCAACGTTATTTAAGTATATAAATATTGATACGGCTTTACTGGTATTCAGCTGCATCCGGTAAGACGGGAAACCGACCCCAACATAGTTGGGAAAAGGCTAGGCAGATGATATGATGATACGGCTTTACTGACGCATTGATTTCGGGGACTATTTTCTTAGTTAATCTAAGACTCGGCTGACTAACGGTGAAGGAAAACATCGTAAGGAAACCTGGACTTAATAGCCTAAAATCACCTATTCGCGGTAAGCTAGCGTGGTGATTAATGCTCAATCCTTCTCTGAATGAGAAGAGGCTTTTGCCCTGTAGTGGGAGATTTACCTAATACCAACATCTGACTTTCAACATAACCGGCAAAACGTGGGTGTACTGACTACACCTCTGCCTATCCCCTCTGAGGAATACAGGCGTGAGTCTATAGTATGTTTATGTATGTTTTAATATATCAGCTATGGTCTGACCAACCCTAACAGACACACACACACACACACATTTCACCCATTCACAGTTATGACGCATACATCAGCCATCGCTTAACTCGACCATATTGGATCTCTTTTATGTCAGCTATCTTTTCTACGTGCATTATTGCAGCGCTCGATCCAATATGTTTTCTGCTTCAAGCGGTGTTGATACCGAGACACTTCGGAAACCGAATTGAATTCTACTCTCTATTGTGGCGTTTCTAGACTTTATACCCTTATCGTATGCAGGAATAGCTACAGTATCGGTTTGTAGGGTTGTCAACTCTGAAAAGTGAAGTCTATAATAATAATAGTAAAAACTGTACATTGAATATATTTGGAAATAATATAAGTAATTTTTTTTTACGTAAAACGGTTTTGTCATCAAAACTAAAACGGTGTACCAAATATCAGATTAATCTGTCGACAGGAAGGGGGTGAAATATCGATTACTAAATTTGAACCAAATAATAAACAGATCAAGCCAAGTAAAACCGTTTAAAAAGTAAGTGCAACATGTAGTTTTTGGAAACTTTGTCTATCTGTTTGTCTGTCAGAGATGGGCGCAAAAACTACTGGACAGATTTAGTTGAAATTCGGCAAAAATATTTGTTAAAAACAAGTCAGATTTTATGGTACAAATTATCACAATAATTATGGGATATGAGCTGTTAATTGTAATAAGCAGGGATACCAAAATCCACGCAGACGTAGTCCGGGGCGGAAGCTAGTTTATTTCAGTCACGGCGGCCAATTTCAACGGAGATTAACCCACCACTCAGGAGATATTATAGTGCTCAAGTGTGTTCGCAAACACAGGTGCACTCTCTATTCCTTCACTACAACAGTCCGATTGGACGGCAATCCTGCTCGACCAAAGAGAGATCAAGCGCAGGGCGAACAGCTTAACGTACTTGCCGAGGCACGGAGTAAGTGATAATTAATTTTTAATACGCACGTATCTTACGAAAACTCAGATGTGTGCCGTTGACTGGCAAGTCAGAGGTCTCAGGTTCAAACCCAAGGCATTATCATTCAGTTTAAGGTTGTAGTCGTCAATGGCAATTTCTTTTATATATTTTCATTTTTAGTGTTTGGTGTTCCGATGATACTCACAACATAACAAAAGCTTTATGTTCCTCAAAGCAACGCCTACAATTCGCTACAACTAGCACTAAATAGTTTCACAGCCAAGTAATATCAGCCAGCTTACCCAAACGACTGAGTTTGCTTACTGGCGTTCCTAGTACCTAACAACAGTACAAGCCCAAAAACCTTTATAAAAGTTACATTGAAATAAAAATAAATGTATTAAGTACCTAATATTGTTTTATTACTACATACTACATTTGTCAAGGGCTTCGGAAATTACTTGGGCGGTTAGAAAAGATTATTTTCAGCATACGAAACGTACGAATTTGTTTATAGTAGAAATGTATTAGGTACATTATAATTCATCGGTGGTTTTGACATGTAAAATCAACAAAATAGACAAATAATTTATTTATAATATTTTTTTTTATTAAACAATTATAAACATTGTTGATTAAATTGTAACACCCTTTGTGGTTTCCTTGGTGTGCAATAAAGTATAATCTATCTATCTATATTACAGTTTGCCGTTAAACAGAGTGTTCTGGCTGTTATCTTTGGACAGTCGTCAACTTTTACTACTAGTGGGAATGTAAACAGCTGGTGCACTAAACAATACAGAATGACTTGTGTCATATTATATTTCTTTTATCGCCTTTTCTGTGATATTGCCTTTGACTATTTATTTTTCCTAACACTGTTAGTGCTTGAATTATTTTCTAGAACAAGTTTTTGTAAAAGCTGTAATGATGACGGTCAAAAATTCTAATTCAATAAGGCAATTTTAAAGCAGTGACGACTATCATAACCTTTATCGTTATGTACTTACTGTTATTAGGTACAAAACACTTTTTGATAATAATAATAATGTTACCTGACCGAATCACGGTTACAACAGCCAATCTTACCGGAGATAAACTAACTATGCAGGAGATATTATAATGCACAGGTGCACTCTCTATTCCCTCACTCTCATAGTCCGATGGGACGGCAATCCGACACGACTGGAGAGAATTTATAATACGCACATTACTTACGAAAAGGAGCATGCTTTGGGTTCGAACCTGAAACCTTTGACTTGCCAGTCAATGGTCATACCTCTAGGATCTCCTCTTCTTCCAACTCCTATAGTGCACAAGTGTGTTCGCAAACACGTCGATAGGATCGTAATCCGCCACGACCGAAGAGAGATCAGGCGCAGGGCCAACGGCTTTACGTGCTTTCTGAGGCACAGAGTAAGTGATGATTTGTTAATATCATACACATGACATAACTTACAAAAAAATCAGGCCTATTAACCACATAAAAATATTTATCGAATTGATAACCTCCTCTTTCTTTGAAAGTCAGTAAAAACGCATTTACCTAACTCGTCAGAAGAATACAAGCAAGATATTATGTTAGGTGTATCTCGCAACAAATATTTGCCATCCAAACTTGGAAACAACTAAAACTTTGGCGATACACTCAAATAAAAGGTAAATTACCTTGCAAAGGATAAACTGAACGGGAAAGGAGAAAAATGGAAGAAAGAAATATATCCCTTCGCTGTTTGGAAGCAGAAAACAATAGCGCAACTTTTAAAAACTGTTATAAAGGCATCGAATACTAGACACGAATAAGAATTAGCTTAATTGTAATACACACGGACTGGATATTTAGCATAATTTTTCAGGAAATATTATGTAGGTATTTGAAATCATCATCATCATCAAAGCTATATGCAATGCCGAACCGCTTGACTCGTGCAAACCACTTTTCAGAAAAACAAAAATATCTAAATAAAAATAAAAAAATAATCTAAATACCTTAACCTCATTTTATTTTCTCGAAATTGGACTATTTGTAAGGAAATAACCGCAATCATGACTAAAATTTGCATACCAGACCCTGGTTAGACATGTAGAGACGAAATTAATTATAAGTCCTAAAATGCACCATGTTTAATGCAAATAAATATCTTTATTTTATCATTTCAGCCATAAGGCGTCCATTGCTGAATATATGACTTCCAATGACTTCCAGATTGGCCGGTAGGAAGCAACCCGCATCCAGCGGCTTCCTGTGACCTTTATTAGGCCACCTTGTGGGTGGAACTCCTACGCTGCGCTTGCCGGTACGTGGACTCCATGTCAGAACCTATTTATTTTTTTAATCTTATCTATTTAAATTAAAATTTAAATTAGAAGGTATTTGCCCTTAATCGCCATGCTGGACAAGCGGGTTAGCGATCGCAGTAGCAGATGGTTGCTATTACACAGTAGCTGCTGCCTATCCTCCAGATTTTTCCCTTTGTCGGTTCTTACGACACCCGCGGGATGAGTAGGGGTTGTTCTATTCTTAGGCCGGGAACCACACAGAACAAGATTATACAGATGTTACTTATTGCTTTACAGCGTTATCACAGCACCCGAATATCACGCTTTTACCATTTACAAAACATGAAGTATAGTATTATTATTGAAGTATAATAAAATTCTTATCGTTCAGGGTACACGTGTTTGCTTGGAATGACTTGCCAATTAATGAAATGGCACAGTCATGGACAGCCTTTAAAAAGCTTACGAGGAAACATACTTGTCACTGTGACTTGTTAGTAATTGAATAAATTTATAATTATAACAAATGGTTTAGCAATAATAATTTTTATCTTGTTATTGTTTAGTTTGACTGCCGAGCACGAGTTCTTGGGGTCGATCCCCGGGTCTGGCAAAGTGTTATTGGGTTTTTCCAATAGGAAATTCTCAGAGCAGCACGGAGTCTGGAATTGTGCCCGGTTAATGGCAATAGGCCAGTCCTCTATTACATGGGACATATAGCCGGTGAAACGTGGGTGTACTGCATACACCTCTGCCTACATACAATACAGGCGTGAGTATTTATATAAAAAAAATTGTTTAGTCATGGTGGCTCGCTGGTTGTGGAGCCGCTCAGAAAGCACGTGGCTTCAAACCTGGCATGTGTCAATGTGACTTTTTCAAGATTTATTCTTTAATTAGAGTTTATCATCTGCCTAGCCTTTTCCCAACTATGTTGGGGTCGGCTTCCAGTGTTACCGGATGCAGCTGAACCCCAGTGTTTTACATGGATCGACTGCCTATCAGACCTCCACAACCCAGATACTAGGTTACCCTTGGTAAGACTGGTTGTCAGACTTTCGGGCTTCTGACTACCCGTAACGACTGTCAAAGATCTACAATTGACAGCCGGGGCCAACAGCTTAACGTGCTATCTGAGGCACGGAGAGTGATAATTAATTATTAAACGCACATAACTTACGAAAAGTCAGAGGTGCGCGCCTTGGGTGCGAACCCGAGACTTCTGATTTGCCAGTCAATGGTCACCACTATTAGCTATCACGACTATTGGCTATTCTTTAATTAGAGGTGTCCTAAAATAATTGCCTATTTGCGATACACGTGAAAGTATAGAGAGTTTACTAGGAACCACAGGGCAATCTACGGTGTGGAGTGGGCTTAACCCTAAATTGCTCTGTGGTTCTTAGTACGCCTTCTTTACACTGCTTTTAAGGCTATTAGATTTTTACATTATCTGGACAAATATAAACTCCACGTGTAACATTTTATATTCAGTAATATAAGGAAAAACAAACATTTCATTAATTTTTACATTAAAAAATGTTAAGTTTATTTTTAAAACTTTTAATATTTTGTTGATTTTCATTCCGTGAATATCCTTTGTCTTGCAATGGATGTATAAAATATTATGTCGGGTCTACAGTTTTATTTACATAAAAGCTTTTAAAATTATATTCCATATTCATTTCTAGTGTGGTGTTAGCCTAGTGGTATGACTGTAGACTGCCAAGTCAAAGGTCTCAGTTTCGACCTCTGACTATTCGTAAGTTATGTGTGTATTATAAACTAATTACCTATCACCTACTCCGTGTTATATTGACAAAATTAATAAATTTTACAATTTTTATTCTAAATTGAAAATGAAACGGAACAATCAGTCATTATTCTTAAATAATTAATAATTTAAGTTTGTATACTCCATTTCAAAACAATAAGGCAATAAGTTTACAATTTAATTCTAAAATTTAATTGGCTGGTTCAAAATCAAAATCAAAATCAAAATCAATCGTCCCTTTTTCTGAAGAGTCCGCAAGATCTGGCAGAGCGAGAGAGGGAAGTATCCACACTCGACCGGAGAGAGGTCAGGCGCAGGGCTAACGGCTTTACGTGCTTTCCGAGGCACGGAGTAAGTGATAATTAATTTATAAAACGCACATAACTTACGAAAAGACAGAGGTGCGCCTTGGTTTCGAACCCGAGACCATTGACTTGCCAGTCAATGGACACCACCACTGGGCTCAACATGACAGACATAATATATAGGTATGGCAGAGGTATTAATATAGGTCTATCAATGATATCATGTGAGTTTATCATAAATTTTAATCGGCCAAATGCGCAATGAATCTTAAAGATAACAAATTAAATAGATGTTCAAATAAACATAATATTATAATAGATAGGACTCATTCAAGTTAAGTGGCGTCATTATCTTGTTGCGAAATGTCTGTAACAAACATACAAAATACATAAATACACAATAATTATAGTCTTCTATTTGTCGACCTTCAAGGATCAGCCGTCTGATTACGGTAATAGGATGAAAATGGATGAATGCACATCATTTTTACAGGTGAACCCCATTAATTAGCGATAAATTATTATTAAAACTTTATTTGCAAGTTACCATGACTCAATATATGACTATGACAATATAATGTACCTACGAATATGAATCTATGATAAAGACTTGCTAGTTTATGCATATTAAACTTACAAACTTATAAGGTATTTGTTACTTACGGCGTGTAACTACTATAAATAAGGCGCTGGAAACGGTAACCACAGTCAGTTTATTGCAAGATACAATTTTACATCCAGGTGAACCCGTATCAACCACTAGTCTTTTACTATTGTCATTACTTTTTGAATTTAGAATACAAAATAGAAATCCAAAAAGGTAATCCAAAAAGGTGATGTTAAAATGAGTTTGTAACAGTATTTTTATAAAAAAAATATTGATTAACGAGAAGTAGGGAATCAAAAGTTAGAAACAATTTTAATTTATTGAAAAAAAAGTAACCTCGCATTGACAAAATGTAACTTATATCGTGCAAGGAATATAAACCCCTTGGTCAAGCTCTAAGAAATATCTATGTAGGTACTTCTTATTTTATTTTTATTTTATTTATTTAGCACACCAACAGCATAATATACATAATTATGGTAGTTTATACGTTAAATAGGCATTACAAAGTAATGACACTAATTAAATATTATGGTGAGAAGAATTATTGTAATGGGGATTGTCTAAAAAATTTTAAATATTTTTTTTTCAAAGTTATAGAGCATTTAAAGAAACTAATTCGAATATATTAATAATTATTATCTAGTCGGCTTATTATAATTAGTCGACTATTTAATTTTTTAATTTGGTGTGACGTCATCATTGGCAGAAAAGGTTGAACCGTTGCCTCAATAGTGAGAAATAAAAAATAAACTTGTCATTATATTACGAAAGAGTTCTTTCATCCTCTTAGCCTTATTATTCCCTTTGTTGGGGTCAGCTTCTAATCTAACCAGATACAGCTGAATATCAGTTTTCGGAGCGACTACCTATCTGACCTTCGTAACCTAAAGGATTTTTTCCGCTCGTTTTATTACAGTAAATAAAACTTTGTATTTAACCTTGACCCATTCCCACTACACAAATCAGATAAAATAAAAGAAACATTTTGTAATATTTGTTGTTACTTCATTAATTACTATAATACGCGTGATTAGATTAGTTTTGTATGCAAACAACAATTTAATTAGGTTGAGGAATTCGGTCAAAAGCAAGACTCAATGATAAATTAAAAAGAGTTCCGTATAATTATGTGTAACAACTTTTGATCATCGGAAAAATGTCGTAGTGATGCATTGTTTAAGAACCCGTTATGCAACATGCTTCATCATCATCATTAGACTGTGTTAATCCACTGCTGAACATAGGCCTCTCCCAATGCGCGCCACTTTTGTGCAGTCATTGGAGGTATTTGCCTATAATCACCACGCTGGGCAAGCGGGTTAGCGATCGCAGTAGCAGATGATTGCTGTTACACAGAAGAATGCTGCTGCCCATCCTCCAGATCTTTCCCTTTGTCGCTTACAACACCCGTGGAACAAGTACAGGTGGCTCTATTCTTAGGCCGGAAACCACACGGCACATTACGGTTATGCAGATTTTCTTGGTTTTCCTGTATCATCGTATGTATAGTTATTATACCTTGGCTTTGGTCGGATCTTTTAAGTTGGCAATTTCCATCCAGATTTTTGAGAAGCAATTCTTCAAAATATCTTTATCTCATCATTCACGCTTGAGTCTTGAGTAACTTTAAAGGGGGAAGCCATACGCCTCATATACAAAATGGTTATTAACAACACATACAAACAAAGTTAAATTAGTTGTTACGAGAAGTTGGTTACCGTCCAATGAAGAGTTCCGTTCTGTATCTCCTAAGTTCATCATCAGATCATGATAATAGGTAGTATGTATTCACAGTATTAAAATTTAATAAAACTCTCTATATACAAATCTAACTACCTTAAAAATAAATAAAGAAAAATAAAACCTTGATCCCCAAATCGCTCTTAGCCCCCAAAATGCTGACTGCATTGCCTCGCTGAATAGCTATACTCAGCTTTTAGGCCAAGTACAGACCAGCATTTTGGTCACGAGTTGCCTCGACCAGATAATATTTGTACGGGACCAATTGGACCAATAATCTTTAGAACAAAAATTGAATTACTACGTAAAAATAGAAACAACGATGTATTGAACCCTTTTTTTGTGGCCGGACGCAGTCAAAAATTCCTTTCGCATACCGCTCGTCCGAGGACGTACGGTTATCTGGGGCTCGCACCCTTTAAAAAATATCTCCCCCCTGGGTGTTCCTCACACTGTATTGGATGGGGCCAAGAGATGTATTGAACCCTAAAAATCGTAACAAAAATGAACTTACACTTATCAATCATGTAATTCTCCGTACCCAAATACAAACATCTTCAGATTTGATTATCAGTCGAGTGTCTGAAGGCTACGCTATCTTTTTAATTACGTCGACCTTAATATTCTTTTGTAATTTCAGGTATAAATGTTACTATTGTAGTGTCGAAGGGACAGTACTCGTACCTAGCTCAAGATGATTTCGGTCTTGTTTTGTTTTGCGTTGGTTAATTATGTCGGTAAGTATTCTTTTGTTTTAATATTTTTAAAAAGAGAATTGTTATAAGTTTGAAGATTTATTTAATACTTCTTTACCTACATACAATAGTATATGGTGGTCCTTATGCCATAGGCATTCTCTACCAGTCAATTTTTGGGTGACGCAGAGATATAATGTAGTAGATGCACTAAATAAAAAATTTTACGAACTAAAATTTAAATATATTACACTAAAAGTAATATTATAATGCATAAGTATAATATTTATATAAATTATTTAATATACATAGATATATAATATAAATAAAGAATGGATCAATAAACTGATAGATATATAATTATAATCATTTAACACGTTGTGTGTCTGTTGTATCTGGTTGTAGCATTGTAGCTCCCAAAAGGATTAACCAATTTGATTTCATATTTTTTATTTCAAAGGTATCGCTAACGAGAGTGTTCTTAGCTAAAAAATATTGAGATTTTTGTATCGGGGATGTTTTAAATTTTAAATTTATCTAATTATAAGCTGTTAATATTTGACGAACAATTTAGTGTCAGAATTTAAATAGCCTAACACGCTTTCTTAAACAATTAAGAAACATCTTTTACGTGAAAGATAACATTGTGAGTGAAATTGGTTATTAGTTTTAACGAAGTCTTTTTCTCTAATAAGCACTTGATTAAAAAAAATCAAGGTAATTAATTCAAAATTAAGGTAATTACTGCTCTATGCATATATTATGTAGGTACAGGTTCGTGCTGCTTCTGAAATTTTTTAGATCACCATCCCCAGAATACTTGTCCAAACATAAAATCAAGTCCAATTCTTTAATCTCAGCTTCAGCTACGTCATGGGCTACCATTTAGTAATTTACCACAAACTTTTCTCTGTTACAGCGTCCACGCCCCCGATAAAATCCTTGCAGGATCTTAAAATCGTTGGAGGCGAAGACATAGACATAACAGAAGCACCTTATCAGGTGTCATTAGTAAAAGGAGGAATGCACAGCTGTGGTGGTGCCATTATTGCCAGTGACATCATCGTGACAGCTGCCCATTGTATCAGGGGGTAAGTCTTCATCATCATCATCAGCCTGTATCAATCCTCTGCTGAACATAAGCCTCTCCCAATGCACGCTACTTTTGTGAGCTCATTGGAGGTAATTGCCCAAGGGTATAATTTAGACGGTCACCAAAAATATTTTTTTGACTCAAAGCCGAGGCACTAAATAAAATAAACAACTCCAAAAAAAATCAATTGACTTTATTAAAAGGTCCCTAAAGTATATTATATTACGATCCAAAATAAATGAAATAACATCAGAAAAATCGCAAACTGCCCAAATTCGCTGCGGTGAGCAAGCGGGTTGGTGATCGCAGTAGCAAATGATTACTGTTACACAGAAGAATGCTGCTCGTCCTTCGAATCTTTCCCTTTTTTGCTTCTTACAACCCTCGCAGGAAGAGTAGGGATGATTCATTTAGGCTGAATCATTAGTTGCCTTTTCGACTTAATACACCGTTGAGACCATATACCAGGGGTGTGGATTTGCTTACAATTATTTCATTCCTATTCCTAAGATGTCTTTACTTATCTATTTACCAGATCACAAGCAGAACAATACCAAGTCCGTGTAGGATCATCATACGAAAAGGAAGGCGGAGAATTGTACCCTGTGGGAGACTTACTATGGCATCCTGGCTTTGATTACTCCCAAATGGACAGCGATATAGGTATCCTATGGCTATCAAGACCTTTGGTGTTCAATGATAGAGTAGCTCCTGTAGCAATGATGCCCAATCATAAAGAGATTGCCGATGGTGAATTGACAACAGTTACTGGATGGGGAAATATTTATGTAAGTGATTTTTTAACATTAACATTGTAGGCACTCGTTATCAGAGATGATTTACTCGCATTGAATAAGTACTGGTATTAGTTCAAATTTCTGCACAAAAGTTCTAGAAAACTAGAAAATTTTAAGATACTAAAGAACTCCCTATAGCATCTAATTAAAGCAAGTGATGATTCATATAAAGCTTCTAAGTTATTGTTGTTTTTTGAAGCCGTGATATGTTAGGTCATATTGGATTACCGTCCCATCGGTCTATGAGAGTGAGAGAATAGATAGTGCATCTATGTTTGCGCACGCACTCTTGCACTATATTATCTCTTGCGTAGTTGGCTTATCTCCGTTAAGTTGGCCCGCTGTGACCAAATTCGGTCAGGAGGACATTACTAAGTTATTTTATATTAGTACATATACAATTAATTTACTAATGTACGCCCCAGTATAAAAATTAGAACACAATATTCCATTCCGGATAAACTTCTACAAGATATTCGTAAAAATATTGTACAATCTCTGCACTTTGAAAAAGAAATAGATCATTTAATTTGTTTAGGTATTTTTACTCAAGGTTATAGATCTGTAGGATCCTCAGAGTACATAAGAAAGTATAGAGTAACGCTACTAAAGTATTAACATTTTAGATTATAACATGGCTAACTGCTGTGTTAAATTTTGTAGAAATGACTAGAAAACATAATTCAAAAAATATAATTTAATTATTTCAATGGTGAGATCTGCTAACGCTCTACTCAAGGCAATGTTGTTGACGTTATCACTCTATATTTACCCGACTGTTTACTTGAATACTCTAAAGATCTAATAATGAGTAAAAATAATAAAGGGGATCTTTAAATTCTATAGCTGAAACCTAAATGGGCGAACTCTTGCAACAGCTATTACTTACTAAATAAATTAAAGTACCAAACAACTTTTGGATGTTTCAAGTTCTTAGTAACAGCGTTTGAAATACGAGAATTTGTTTTACATTGTACAATTAAATTGAGGTAGTTTTCCAAGAAGTGTCAAATTTGTTTTTAGGTAAACAAACTTGAATGTTAAGTTCGAAATTTGTAAGAACAAATTTTCTTTAACGTTCAACCTTCTCAGATGGACACGAGCTCCGTCCGCGATCTTACTTCGATTGATTGCGGTTCAACTAGGGTCCATAAACGAAAAATTTACATTTTAGCTTTTATCATGGTTAACTGCTGGGTTGAATTTTGCAAAAATGACTAGAAAACATAATTTAAAAATGTAATTTTAACATTTCAATTGTGAGACTTGCTTACGCTCCGCACACAGCAATGTTGTTGACGTTATAAATCTATATTTTCTTATATATTCTAAGGTTTGAACTATAATTAAATTAAAAGTAAAATGTGGTTTATAAACGAACGTATTATATTTTCAGGAAGGCGGCGGTTACCCTTCTATTCTGCAGAAGGTATTAGTAGAGAAAATCAATGAGGAAGATTGCAACGACGCTTATAATCCAATCTACAGTATTACACCTAGAATGCTTTGTGCAGGAAGCAGCGAAGGAGGAAAGGATGCTTGCCAGGTAATTTGTTTACCAGGGGGCTTAGCCAAGTTGACTAGCTACAATCGCTAACGCTATAGAAAACGAAAGAAATGTATAGGATGACATTTTATGTCACGTGACATATCGATCGAAGGTAATGTCATCCTATACATTTTTTTCGTATTCTATTCGTTAGCGATTGTAGATAATCAACTTGGCTAACCCCCCAGCTCAAGTTTCAAAAGCGAATTTTTGTAAAGATATTTTTTTATGCTACAAGGATGTTTTGTAGCAAAAGAAAAATCCATTAGTAATTAGACTGGCACGCCGCAGACACAATGCAATTTTTATTGTTAGCGGTCACCGGTGACCACGGTGGCGTACAAAGGCTTAAAAAATATTACATTTTCAAACTATGAGGACCGATTAATTTAGGGGGGATCTATTTTGTATCTTCAACTTACACACTTACACAACTAACTTAGCAAGCAGTAACATGACGCTAATAGAGATGAATGGAAGAAGAAAACCTATTGCGCCGACCCTAAATTTAAAATTAGGATGATGATGATAAATCAATAGTTCTTTTCAAAATCAAAATCAAAATATTTTTATTCATGTAGACCATTAGGCACTTATGAATAGTCATAATTCTAATATTGTTTATTGTAAGAGTGACTCTAGTTGCCAGTTCCAAGGGCAGCCTACCCTTCATGGAGAAGAATCTGGCAAGCAACTCCATGGTTGTTAAATGTAATGGCTTACAATATTTAAGGTTACATTGTTCTGTTTTGTTTTACTTCCAGGGTGATAGCGGTGGTCCTCTCGTCTACCAGAACCAATTAGCTGGCATCATCTCCTGGGGTCTTGGCTGTGCACGACCGGAGTATCCTGGAGTTTATGCTAAAATCTCTGCTTTACGACCATGGCTAGATGAAAACATTGGCAATTTACGACGTAAACATATGTTTAGACAAGCTTAAGTATAATTATTATAATTCATAAAATAAAAATCATGTAATTTAAGAATTTTGGCTTACAATTGAATAAATAAGAAATTCTCAATTCTGTTTTATCATTTACCATTCTTTAAAACATCCTTGATCTTGTTTGGAGAGTGATTGCTAGACTTGAAGTGTTTAATCCTACAGACAACACATAATATAATAATGATATCAAAGGGAATTAACTTCTTCCTTTGCTGACTGTACCAAGGAGGTTCGTACAGCAAATGAGAGAAATCAGCCACCGCTGTGCTGTGGTCCACGGTCCCAGCCAGTATTGTAATAAGCCTTTTATACGCCCAGTGCGAGTTTCTTTAACTAAGCCAAATGCATGACCCAAAATTGGTCCTGGTGGGGTCGTTTCTAGAAAAAAAAGGAGAAAAAAGGTTTTATTCGCTCTGGGCGGAGGTACGCAGTACATACACAAAAAAATAATGATAAAATAAAACAAAACATAAAAAAACAGGGTACCTCCTGGGGGCTCCTCCAGGGTCTGCACCCTGTACCTGAGCACCATTGGCACCTCTCTAGTTACGGCACTGGTCTGAGCGTCTCAACTCTCAACCCCAAAATGTCATAAGATTCTCAGAACAGAATATGAAAAGTGGCAAAATTGTATGTTGGAAGGCTTATTCCAATCTGCCATCCAATTATATGCACTGCACGGTAAGATAAATTGGAATACCTCCAGGTTTAAGTCAGATTAAACGAGATGCCAAACTTTGAAATTTCCTACATCGATGATATGAGAAAAAGTTGTTCGTTCGTGAAATGCAGTTTGACGGTGAAAGCATTCATTCCTTTTTGCCCACTCGTTCTATTTAAAAAGTCCCTTTTGTGCACCGCTGAGCTTGGGAAGTTACTTTTTTAATTTTACTCGTCAGAGATTAAAAGATGGACAGATTAATTCATTGCTGTATGCTTTTTGGCAAGTTTTGTCTGTTTTGCGTTTAAAATATTTGCCTATTTCTGCCCCAGCAAGGAAAGAAACGAAAGAATGAATGGGTTTATTCAGCACAGATTTAGCACACATTACCTACACAAACATTAACAATAAATTAATATACATACCGGTATATATATATATATACGTAGCTTGGACCCTGTTCCCGATACCGGTGGGCTAATAAATTTTATATTTTTAAATGTATATTTTTATGTTTTATATTTAAAAACTAGTAAATATTTAAATATAATGTATTGTAAATGAATAAATATAAAATTCGTTAGTGACATAAAAATTTAATTAAAATATGTATACCCCAGTTGTTTCTGTGCTATTCTTATCCAGCGACTTTCCGCGACTTGTTTATGTATACATAATAATTGTGTATACATTAGAGGAAGTGTTCTCTTACTCTTTTTTTGAGAGTAGATGGAGAGGGTTTGTGGTTATTAATTGTAATTAAATTATATACCTACGTGCATTATTTTGTATTCAAAATAATATTACAAACGATATTCAGCTGCATCTGGTTAGATTAGAAGCCGACCCCAACACAGTTTGGGAATAATAAGGCTAGGAGGATAATGATTATTAATTTGTATTCAAATAATATTTTTTTTACTTTCTACACTCCTCCGTGATTAAAAAAGGGTTAAAACTGCTTAACTTTTTTGTTTTAACACCGCATTAATAAAATAAAACATATCTCGTAAACCTCAAAGCGTGTTGTTCACAAAGTACTCCCACTCATTAGCATATGTAAATTATTTTGTTAAGTAATGCTGGCTTAATCGTTAAGATTAGCTTTTGTTCTTAGCAGTGAAACACAGGATTACTATATTTTAAGGATTTTATATAACACATTTAGGGTGTTTCTGATAACAGTCCGTCGCGTCAGCCGATCAGAAACAGGCGTGCGAGCACAGACCATTTTATCAGTTTAAACGTCAACTTTGACAGAAAGTTCATTTAATTGTGTCAAATTTGACGTTTAATATTGAAACATTTTCGATAAGAATTCGTTAAATAGATCTATGCTTGCGCTACAGGTACAGTCAACCGCATGACAGTAGTGACACTGAACTACAAAAATAGCCTTTTACTGCTACGTTATAAGGGTGCTGTCAATGTCAAATTGTTACCACTGATGTGCGGTTGACTGTACGAGATGGTGGCGCGCCATCAATGCACCAAAAAAAAAATTTTTTTCTTTAAAATCCAAGATTGCGTCTGCAGTGCGTTCACTTTCGGACTTTCGAGAATAAGTGGTGCCGCCGCACATGACAACACGCGAACGGACCCGATTGCATGTCGTAGCATACTCTCAGATACGATCACGTGTTGCAGAAGACGCGCTGAAGCTGCTGTGCATGGCTTGGTAATATACATAGACTTTAAATACTATGTACACTAATTAAAATTGTTTAATCATTCTAAAATCCGATGCGATGCAGTGGAAAACATCCCTTATCTTTCCCTTTATTTTGACTGCCAAATCGCAAGCAAGCACCGCCGATTTTTCGAATCATCTGTTTCAACTTTTTTTTCAATTGCTATAAGATCGTAAATAAATTCGAGTGGTACGAACCAATCGTTAAATAAGTCACACCAATCGTGACGTCATTGCATCAGCACGACATCTGGTTTTCATTAGAAAAAAAATAATTTATCGGGCACAATCCGTATTGAGTATTTCCTGATAAGAAAAACAAATGATACTGCTATCATTCAAGTAGATACTCTCAGTATAATCATTGAAGGTCATATAAATAAACACACGTGTTGAACTGATGTCCAACTATACTACTATACAGCATTGCTATATAGATATACAGCATGCTCCAACATTCGTGTAATTATACTATAGTACTTCAGGAAGTCAATTTTTTAATTTCTCTTATGTTATCCTTTTGTGTGTGTGTGCATACTGTGGCTGTGACTGCGACCCGGTGTTTAATCTAAGTAAATAAGTCTTTAAAACTGTGTCTAACTAATATTATAAATGCAAAAGTAAGTTTGTTTGTTGGTTATTTTTCACGCCTAAATTACTGAACCGATTATCCTGAAATTTTGCAATACGTTGTCAGGTGTAAAGAAACGGACACAGTGTGTGTGTGTGTGTAGTGTTTTATCCCGAAAGAAAGTACTGTTCCCGTGGAAAAAAAAACAATAACGTTCTTATAGTAATAGATGGCTCCACATATCTCTCGATTCATGATAATAAATAAATAATAATAATATAATTATTTAATAAGAAATTTGAAAAAACAACTGATACGGATGGGATTCGTACCCACGATATTCTGTGTACCGTGCCGAAATTCTTATTAAATAATTATATCAAATTTCTTATTAAACAATTATATTTAATAAGATAACATGTGCTAAAACATGTAAAAAATTCACAAAACTTATAATAAATCAGCTGTCAATTAGAACAATCTTTAAAACCCTTATATCATATAAACAAATTACAAAATATTTAAGGGCTCACATAAATTCAGGACATCCTATACATATAACAACTACAACAACAATTTTCCATAAGTATATAAAGAAACGCATATATTAACTCATTTCAATCAGAAACGCGGAAGCAATAATGTCAACATTCATAATCGTACTGATTTTCATCGTACTTGCTTCATCATTGAATGATGCAGCGAGAATACTGGCTTATTTTCCAATTCCATCTATCAGTCATCAAGTAGTTTTCCGTCCTTTAACTCAGGAGTTAGCAAGGCGAGGCCATCAAGTTACCATCATTACTCCAGACCCAGCATTTGACAAGGGAGGAACGCCCCCTAATTTAACAGAAATTGACATGCACGATTTTTCTTACAAGGAATGGGAAGAACTGTACAAGATAACGTCGACAGGGAAAAATGAACTGTTACCACAAATGAAAGCGGCTTTTGAAATGATGAATATGTTAGTAGAAAGGCAGCTCAAAATAAATGAAGTACAGAAGATTATTAAAGAAGAGAAGTTTGATTTACTGTTTCTTGAAGCTGCTGTAAGGCCAGCCTTAGTTTTATCACATTGTTACAAAGTGCCAGTCATTCAAATATCTTCATTTGGTGCTCTAAATTTTAACGTTAAAACGATTGGATCATCCTGGCATCCTATATTATATCCCAGTACTCTAAGTCAAAGGCTTTACAACATGACGAAGTGGGAAAAAATAGTGGCTCTATGGACCTATTTTAGATTGGAAAGAATTATGGATGACATTGAAGATTTAGAGAATGAAATGGCTAGAAGAATGTTTGGACCAAAGACGCCTACTATAAGTGAATTGAAAAATAATGTTGATATGATGTTTTTGAATATACATCCTGTTTGGGAAGATAATCGACCTGTGCCGCCAAGTGTTGTTTATATGGGTGGTTTGCATCAGAAGCCAGTGAAAGAATTGCCAGAGGTAAGTGTAAATGCTGAGAAAATATTTCTTTGGCCTGCTTTGTATGAGTTCTTGTTTATTTAAGCAATATGAGCTTACATGTAGCTAAGAATTAGAAATTTACCCCGTAAGTTAGAAGATAAGTAAACTACATAGTTGCTTTAACCAGTTTGCAGGTAAAAATCCTGCTCATAAACAATTTTTTCTCGTACTAAATTTTTTCAAGTTTTTTTTAATGCAAAATAATTATATAGACACCGTCTCCATTCTTTCACTCTCATAGTCTGATAGGATGGCAATAAGACACGACCGGAGAGAGCTCAGGCGAATTACCTCATTTATTATCTTTTACCTTATTAGAATTTTACTTTTTTCCTCGAAACCCTTCATGCGCGAGTGCAACCCCCACTTCCCAGGTTTTTAATATAAGTAAAAAAAAGCTAAAACCAATATTATTCCTCCCCGGCTACCATTTATTTATTAACATTCAATATTACAGACTCTCAAAACATATTTGGACTCTTCAAAAAACGGCGTAATCTACATGAGTTTGGGAACCAACGTAAAACCCTCATTGTTACCTCCTGAAAAGGTACGGTTGATTGTAAAAGTATTTTCGCAGCTACCTTACGATGTGCTTTGGAAATGGGATAAAGAGGAGCTTCCAGGACAGTCTAAAAATATTAAGATATCAAAATGGCTACCTCAGTCAGATCTTTTAAGTAAGTAATATTATATTTCTTTAATGAAAAGCAAATATTTTCTTCTCTTCGTGGTATGGTTGATGAACAACCTGGTGTCAGAGTTTAAACCGCCTGTAGGTTTTAGACATGGCTTTATACACCCTTGAAAAATCTCTCAAGTGTACTGGTCTCATCACGATGTTGTCCCTCACCGTTTTAGCAAGTGATAATTATTTTCTAAAACGCACATGAATCCGAAAATTCAGAGGTGCGTGCCCTGGGTTTCGAACTTACGACCTTGACTTGGCTGCTTTGAAAAACAAATAAACAGGCTTAAATAAAACTAAAATAATAATTAAATATTAAAATTTGGAACTTTCGTGTTCACATTACATGCATAATTACTTTCTAAAAATGTTAATAGGGTAAATTGACCTAATGTTGGCACCCCACCAATATTGGCACTCATTAAAAGTATGAACATTATTCAGTAAACTGTAAAGAAAACTTGATAATTTGTTTATAAATCCATCATCAAAGGTAATACTGAATAGTCAGATATTTTAAATACTGAAAACAAAAAAATAAAATATACTTAGTAAAATATTAAAACTGTTCGAGTCGTGGCAGATTTTTTTGATTTATTAACTGATTCGTCAAGCCTGATAAAAGTTCTAATTTATTCGTCAAGGCATTTTTAACCGCTCGATTCGGTAGCATTCGAAGCACTGATAGCCTAGTGTTATAACCGTCGACTGACAAGTCAGAGGTTTCGAATTCGATCCCAAGGCGCGCACTCCTTTTCGTAAGTTATGTGCGTATCATAAATTAATTATCAGTTGCTAAAACGCTGAGGGAAAACATCGTGATGAAACCAGTACCTACACCTGAGAGATTTTTCAATGGTGTGTAAAGCCATGTCAGAGGCCTACGGGCGGTTTAAACTCTGAAACCAGGACGTTCATCAACCATACGATAAGAAGAAGAAACGCTCGATTTGGTTCTGATTGGTCATATCTAAAAAAAATGTTTCAACTCGTCAAGTCTATATTAATTTTGATTCGTTAGATATGTATAAGGAAAATAATCAGTTTTTAAAGAAAAATAATTTTTACAACCCTATTCTTAGTTTAAAAAAAAATAAATTTAAATACTTTTAAAAGAGTATTAAATAAAACGAGAACAACAGCGACTAACACATAGTAATCTAAATTAGTCCATCTGAACTCTTGAACTTCAAATATCCATTTATTTTCTTAGGACCCTATTAGGCAGGTTTTCACTGAAACAGGCCTAATTATAATTAATGCTAAGTGAGTACACAGTTTTAGTGTATTTACATTTTCAAGTTAATCTCTTGACAGAAATTAATTATTCGAATTTCTGTTTGATTTTCTTTGCAATATTAACATTTTATTTTAGGACAAGGAAATAATTAAAACATTTAGTTTTTTGCAAACCATTTCTTGAAGACCCATTGCAGTCGATATTGAATGCACATTACTACTGTTACTGTCAGCCCATATCATCCCACTGCTGGGCAAAGGCCTCTCCCTCTGACTTCCACGTGTCTCGATCCAGAGCCAGTGTGGACCAGTCACTGTTGTCACATTTTGTCCAATTCATCCCGCCATCTCGTTCGTGGTCTGCCGGGTCGCCGCGCCGTCTTGCTGTGTGAGGGCTCCACGTAGTAGTTATTTTGGCCCACAGGTCATCAGGCATGCGACAGACGTAGCCAGCCCACTCCCACTTCAGCTTTGCGGCCTTTTGAGCTACGTCAATGATGCGAGTTTTGGAGCGCAGTGTAGTGTTTCGAACACGGTCTGTTAATTGAACACTGAGGATACTGCGCTCCATATATAATGCATATAACGTTATGAAATTCTGACAACATGTCAGTCTTTGGCTTTTGGAGGTAGAATAAGCCTAACTACTTCTTGTTGTTTTGCCTTATTATTTTAACAAACTTTGTCAACGGTCATACCACTAGGCTTTCACTGCTCTCTTCTGTTTTTCGTTATCGTTGGGTTGTTATAGCACTTATTCTCCAAAATCACTCTCCACACCATAAAAAAGTATCAAAGGTGTGCTGCTTTTCATAAGATATTTTCCCTTGCCGTTTCAGCAAGTGATTACTAATTATAATACCCACATGAATTCGAAAGTTAGAGATGCTAAGGCATCTCTGTGGAGAGATCATCATAAGGAATTTTTCACGTAGAATACGCGCTAAGACGTGGACCTGCGGAAAACAGCCCGCCATACCGATACCATACCAAAGGAATTTCAGCGATAGATCTTACAACTCCAACAATCATTACGCAATTGTTTCTCAAACTAATTTGTATTGAACTTCTAGAACATCCAAAAATCAAAGTATTCATCACTCAAGGAGGTCTTCAATCAACTGATGAAGCTATAACAGCTGGAGTACCTCTAATAGGACTACCGATGTTGGGTGACCAGTGGTATAATGTAGAGAAATATGTAAATCATGGAATAGGAGTCCAACTTGATATGGATACATTGACAGAAGAACAATTTAGAAAGGCTATTGATAATGTAATTTCGAATGAAAGGTAAGTACAAAAATGTAATGTTGGCAATTATGAAACTCAAAGCTCTTCTTTCTAAAAAAGATGAATCATTGATTTAGCCACTATTTTAAAGTTTACTGCTTTCTTTTTTATCGTATGGTTGTTGGACAACCTGGTGTCAAAGTTTCAACCGCTCATAGGTCTTTAACATGGCTTGACACATCGTTGAAAAAGTCGTCATGATGTGTTTCTTCACCATTTTAGCAAGTGATAATTAATTGCTTAAACGCACATGAATTCGAAAAGTCAGAGATGCATGCCTGGATTTGGAACTACGGTCTTCGACTCGACTTTTAGTAATCCGGAAGATAAATTCAAATAAATTCTGTTCTATTTTTTAAAGCCTATCCGTATATTGGGAAATCTTAATCCCCTAATCTCATAAAACTAAAAATTTTGTTGAACGCGCTGCAAGAAGATGTGCTGCTGTAATTTAATTCTAGGTATATCGCGGTATATTGCTGTGTATAATATTGGTGTGGCACCATCTTAAGTTGCAATTCAGTTCTGTGTCACCTAAGTAAATCATCAAATCATTGGAGTGGCGAATGGTATATTACAGGTTTAAATAACGAAAGTATAAAAAAACCTGTCAAGTCCCGCTCGAATCGTATCTTGTTTTTAATTTTTCTTTCCCAATGTTAAATTGAAGTAACATTTTTCAGCTACCGTCGCAACGTGGCCAAGCTTCGAAAACTTATGTCAGATCAACCTGAAAGCCCTTTGGAGCGTGCAGTGTGGTGGACAGAATATGTTTTAAGACATGGCGGTGCAAAACATTTACGCGCGCCAGCCGCCAACATCACTTGGTCAAAGTTTCTAGAATTAGAACTAGTATTTACAATATTATCGGTAATTTTAGGCACGATAACAGTATTTTTAGTTATAGTTTTTTATGCTTGGCAGTTTATTTGTGAGAGGAAAGTGCAGAAGTTGAAAGAAAATTGATTGAAGTTACTGTGGTTATTGTAATAACAGTAGGTAACCTATGAGTTGGCAGTAATAAGTTTATTTCTTTCAATAATCCTTAGCTATCTTTAACTTCCAATGAAAATAGAGATGTGCTATAAGTTTAACGTGTATATTTGTGTGTTTGGCAATGTAGCTCTAAAACGGACAAACCGATTTTGATTTAGTATTTTTTATTCGAAACCACACTCACAGTGTAGTTTTCGTAGGTTTTTTTGTATCATTGTTGTATTATTTTCTTTGCGGTGACGTGCAACTCAATGATATAACTAGAAAAGTATTAGAAAATGCTCGACGTGAAATCAAGATCAATAAAAAGCGAAAAATTTACAAGAGTTTATCCATATTATTATGAAACGCTAACGTTTTTTGACCAATACGCAGATTACTTGGCTTAAGTCTACGTAAGATTACTCCCAACTTTTTAAAACTTTAAAAAGATTGCGAGTCTTGGCTATATTTTTACGTAAAATGTTTATGTGGGATTATTTTCACGTTTAAGATTCTTGCAAATATTCTAAATCTGAAGATTTACGCCATAAGCGGTTTTTATACAATCATCACCAATTTATCGGCGTTTGCGACTCTTAGAATTTAAATCTCATGATAGCATCTGAATAATGGAATAGGTACTTTTAGAAATCGTTTAGTGGTTGTAATAGAGGGAGGTTTTCGATGAAATTCAGATTTTACTTTTTCATTGATCTAGATGTAGCAAAAGCGTCTGCTGAATATGACGGATGGTTCGATTTCCGAGTCGAGAAAAGTGTTATTGGGTCATCAACAATTAAAAGTTATCTATCAATTCTTATTCATTATTACTTTGTATTAAAAATATATATATTTTTAAGAAATCCCTTGTCGACGTTTCTGTTGTTAGGAGAAGAAGAGTAAAGACACACATTTGAACTTTAGTCCTGGACATCCTGAAAGTATAATAAGATTTTTTTTTAAATATCAGGATTGTAACTTTATAAAGCCTGCATTCTACCGGGTTAACTATCCGACACAAGTCGCCGGCAGCAGTTTAGTGTGCATATACCCTTAGCGTGATGCTGAGACAAAATACTAGGAAGATTTAAAAAACCACTTAACTATTATGAACTACATAATTATACACCTACTAAATGAACAGGCTAGTTGCTGCGCTATTACCAGTGGTTAACTATATACAAAAGTAGTACTTAATGAAGTCTTAATTATTAAGGCTATGTAATAACGTCATCCAACCATTATATCAATGACATACATCACACGAATGTCATTATTTATTATTACTACAACGATAATGATACAAAACACAACATCTATGTAATGTAGACATTGGTGCCGATTCTCTTGTACAACCCGCTAAACTAATTTTAGTCTAACTATATCTCTTTCTAATAAACACCATAAAAAATATAACCCTTCCTGGTAGTTGGGTAAAAAGGACGGCAAATTGAAATAAAAAATTAGAGCTGTCAAATTAGTCTACGTCCTTGCAATTGACGTAAAAATAGACGAAATCTCTATGACATGCTCACTAAATTCTGGTTGATATCACGCAAATGGACTAGTTTGACAGCTCTAAAAATCTTTCATCTATTTCTAATGATCTCAGAAAGAAACAGAGTGAGTCTAAATTAGTTTTCAGCGTGAGCAAGAGAATTGGCACCATTTAATAATAACGCAATCGCTCCAAAAGTCTGATAACATTACGTTTCCGGATATGAACGTCGCGTAGCGTGCTTTGCATGTATCGGGCCAGTGTCGGGACGATACAGTCCGGTGACGGGATGATGTAGTGAGTAGAGACCTTTAGTAAGATCGTACCAATCGATAGTTTTTCTCTTCCCTTGGAAAACAGGCATGCTGTTTTTTGTACATATAAATTTTTATGCATCATCTTTACTTACGTTCTCCTGAGTGTTCTTCAATGTACGTTATAATAAATACAAGCAGAATTTATCAATCTGTTTCTTCTAAAAGAAAATTGGATGCGATAAATTGAATTGTATAAAGCATTGTAAGGATTCCAATTTACAAAATTAGGTTCTTACGGTACTTATAAGGAGGTGTATGGTGGCTGTGGATTTGATAAATATAAGACGTATGCACGCACGTACGTGCCGTGTGGTTTCGGGCCTGTGTCGTGTGGTCCCGGCCTAAGAATAGAACCACCCCTACTCATCCCGCGGGTGTCGTAAGAAGCGACAAAGGGGAAAATCTGGAGGAGCAACCATCTGCTACTGCAATCGCGAATCCGCTTGCCCAGCGTAGTGATTGAGGGCAAATACCTTCTATTGAGCGCACAAAATAAGTGATGCATATCGGAAGAGGCCTGTGTCCAGCAGTGGACTAATCATGCCGTGAATGTAAGACGTATGCATGTATGCATATGACATATGATGACATAATATAACTTGTAATACAAATTCTTTATCATATGGTTTGAACAACCTGATTTTGGCCTCAAACATAACGTTACACACACACGTGAGTTGTGATAGCCTAGTGGTTGTGATCGTTGACTGGCAAGTCAGAGGGTTCGAATCGAATAGTTTTGTGCTTATTATTAATTAATTATTACTTGCTCCGTGCCTCGGAAAGCACGTAAAGCCGTTAACCCTGCGTCTGATCTCTCTCCGGTCGTGTTGAATTGCCGTCCCATCGGACTATGAGAGTGAGGGAATATAAAGTGCACCTGTGTTTTCGCACACACTTGTGCACTATAATATCTCCTGCGTAATTGGCTAATCTCCGTTGAGATTGGTCACTGTGACCGAAATTCGTTCAGGAGGAAATTAATTAAATTACTACTTCTATATAAACTTGTATAACCTTACCTAACCCGAAATATTCACCTCATCTTCTAACAATAGTTTGTAAACGCCTAGATAAAAGGTAGAAACAGTAAACATCTTAAAACTAGATTTATAGTTCTCATAAAGTAGAGAAATAGCTCTGCTGCTAGGATCTTTAGTTTTACGACCTATATTCTATACGGAATGATATTATAAGTGCTATACGTAAGGCCGTGTATACACTATACCTTCTAACAGATAAAAATATTACCAAAAATATACTTTCCTCTTGACGAAATTTCGATTAGCGAACTACGCAGGTGATAATAAAGTGCACGATCGCCGCAGGACAAATTGCTGACAGAAAAACCCAAATTTTTCCATTAGGAAATTCTCAGTTAGCACCCGGAATTTGGTATGGTGTCCGTATAATGGCAATAGCCTCGCCTATTACATGGGACTTAAAGCAGCCGGTGAACCATGAGTGTTCTGCATACATCAGACCCTCTGCCTACCCCCTCTGGGGAATACAGGCGAGAGTCTAAGTTATGTGTATGTTTGTACACACTTAAAAAATGATGATTTGCTAATTAGAAGTTCTGCGATATAGACCATCTGATAGTTGGACGTTTTGCTACATGGACCTTTTGCTATTTAGACTTATTACTCATTGGACGTTTTGCGCTATTGGACATTTTGCTACTTAGACCTTCTGATCAGGAGCGTTAAAATATAGCAACGGGCAAAGCGCTAGTAAATTAAATTATCCTTTTAAATTTATTATTATCTTTACAATTAAATATTATTCATTATCAAATTGACTCTAAGTACTCACACTTAATTTCACAAATTCACAGGTTGACCGTTCGCCTTACAATACAATACGTCCTTCAATTAAACTTAGTACGAACTCAAAGGAATACCGACCTTTTCTTAAAGGGATAAGGTTTTTTGTTGCTTAATATAAGTATACTTAGTAATTTAAGGCTTTTGTCTCAGAAACCCTTAGGCAGGTATTTGGATTTGACTCAGTAACAATAGGGTTGGTAATTAGGCATTTTTAATATTATAAAGTTGGTATAAAAACGATGCATTCGTTTTTATCGATTGCTTCTACCCTCTTATTTAATCTGATTCTCTCTGATTTAATTGGTAAAATATTTTTTGTACGACACCCCTATAACGTTAAAGAAGGAAATTAGTAATTTCAACTGAAGCGAGCGGGTTAAGGCGATAGCACGGCATGCCAGGGATCGCGGGTTCAAGTACTGTCCGAGTCAGCTGTTTCTGCAAGTTTCTTTTTAAATATTTTCATTTCGTAAAATAGTTAAAGGTCAATCTAATAATAATTGGATATACATATCTACATTTGCCTTTTTTTTATCATATCGTAGGCTTCTGAAATGGATTTACACTGTTGAAAAATATTTCAATTGTACCGGTTTCCTCACGATGTTTTCTTTCACTGAAAGTATATTATAAATTCAAATACGCACTTGAACCTTAAAGTCGGAAGTGCGCGCCTGGATTTCAGATCTATGACCAATAGAGTTGGCATTATTACTTACTAAAAAGGTGAAGGAAAACATCGTGAGGAAACCAGCACACCTGAGATATTTTTCAACGGTATATAAAGCCGTATCAGCGGCCTACGGGTTGTGGTGTGGTTGTTTATCAACCCTTCGATGAAGAAGAAGATCGATCAATACTAGATTTTCGATTAGGGATCCAAAAAGGGCCGAAAAATTGAAGCACGAATAATTTTTTAATCCTCTTTCTCATGAAGTCTGTCACTAAATAGCGTACCAGAGCGGGGATAAAATAGCATAATATATTTTTCTCTAGGTAAAAGTTTTTTTTTAATCTTAAAGTTAATCCGCGCGCCTATTGCTGCACAAAGTATAGAGATCCGTGGCGCGTACTCAACTTGACAAAAATCTTTGAAAGAAAAAGAATTCCGGAACCATCTTCTCTATGCTCAATATAATCTTTGCGGCTTCTAGTCCAACAAGGCTTAACCTTTCGCTTTAATTCTCAATTTCAAAGTGTAGACAATCTACTTCACGTGATCTCCATTTTACTTGAATTGGTAATGTCTGGTTGTAACCGGTTGAATCAAATTAGTTCTTTTCCTTTTGCGGTTGAACGAAATGAACAAGAATATTGAAGCGCTGACTAGCTTAAAAGCAATTACTTAGACTTTACAATGTATTTAATATAAACCTGCTTATTGGTCGTTATAAAGCGCTCCTTGCTTAGTTGTGCGTGGTGTTTGTCACGAATCTTTGACGTAGATACTTGAAAAAGTGACCCTTTTCACCGACTGCCAAAAAGGATGAGGTTCTTAATTTGATGCTTTTTTATATTTGTACTCCGCGATAAAAAGATGATGAGTGATTCTTTTTTTTTCAAAAGAGTATATCTCCGATTAATCTCAGCTAAATATTGTCATCATCTAATGATGAACTTTGGAGGTGCAGGACGGAAGTTTTCATTGGACGTTAGCAAACCTACAGAATGCCACCTGCTACGGTCCTTTTGCCTCATCCACAGTTATACATCTAGTCATACAAATGCGCCGGTTGCGAGTACTGCGCACCTGAACTTTTAGAAGGATATCACCAATGAGGTCAGTGTATGTCCTTGATTATAATCCACATCCAAATAAAACTAGCACACTTTTTTTTTGTAGCCGAGGGGAATAAAAAATGCGTCGTCTGAGGACGTACGGTTATAAGGGGCTCACACCCACTAAAAACGTCTCCCCCCTGCGTGTTCCTCGCACTGTATCAGACGGGGCCGGGTACCGCAATCGCACCTCGCAGCCCCGTCCAGTGCCTGCCTATAGACCCGCTCAGAAAACTCGCACACCTGAAAGATGTTTATTCTACGGTGTGTAAAGCCATGTCAAAACCTACGGGCGGTTTAAACTCTGACACCAGGTTGTTCATTAACCGATAGAGAAAAAAGATAGACTATAAACCTGTCTCCCTTTAAAGTTTTATTACCGTGATAGATCTTGGTTATAAAACACGAAAGTACAACCGCATACGTAGACGCATCGTCTTAATGCATTTCTTGTGTTTCTTCTTACGAGTTCGTTCTTATTCTTACATCCTAAGACGAGTTCAGACCAGGCACTTTAATTTAAATTAAATTTTATTTTTATTTTTAAGGTTTTAGATTATAGGTTTTGGTTTTAGGTTTGTATATATAGATAGTTTTAATGTCTAAATTAATTACTAAAGTTTAAATTACTAATTACTTATAGAGAATTTTTGGAAGGTATGTAAATAAATAAATATTAGTTAAATACCTATTATATTATTGTGCCAAAAGCTTTGTTAAATTTTTTGAATTTATAATGAATTGTTGTTTTAGGCAGCCTAAACCTTCTTTATTGAGAAACTAAAAGCAGTAACAAAAGAAATTTGCGCAAAATTTAGAAATTGTCCAATTCGCTTCACAACTAGGTACTTGTAAAAAGTAAAAAATAATTATTACGTAATTATTACGATATGTTACACAACGCATTTATTCAATCCTAGTAATAACAGTAATATAATAGGTATTTAAGAAAAGTAGCGAACACCTAAACTTCATACTCAAAATATTGCGAACTAGCAACCCGCCCCGGCTTCGCACGGGTGCAATATACCTACATATAAACCTTCCTCTTAAATCACTCTATCTATTAAAAAAACCGCATCAAAATCCGTTGCGTAGTTTTAAAGATTTAAGCATAAATAGGGATATAGGGACAGAGAAAGCGACTTTGTTTTATACTATCTTATACTATTTTATACAGCAGCAATGAAATGCAATGAAAACAATGAACTTTACGGCAGTACGTAAAAAAACAGATAACTCTGCGTTGATAATCGTCTATAAATGATGTGGAATTTATCAAACAAAAATTGTAAGTCATATTTTTTCCAATATCCACATTTTGGAAATGTGCCCCAGTGTGCGCCGCGGTCAATTGGCCCTGGTTGACATGAAGATCTATGTCAGTCGACATAGGGAGTGAACCATGACAACTGATTTAACTTTTAAATTTCGTATACTAAGGAATTTCTTTGAGTTGTGGGGGTTTTATAGGCAATCACTCCGTAGTAAACTAACATTTAGCTGAATCTGTAGTGCGAGCATGGATCTTTTTATCGAAAGCTTATCGAAAATATATCGATATAAAACGTCAAATTTGACACATTTTGATGAACTTTATGTCAAACTTGACATTTAAAATTGATAAATATTTGATAAAAAGTCGACAAAAAGTTCCATGCTCGAACCCCTGGTTAGATTAGAAGGCGACCCCAAAGATGTTTGGTCTGACCTTACCTTTATAAAACGCTAGTTGTTTTTTCACTCGACTAAACTCAGTTAAAAACATTTGTGTTGGAATATTTAATGTAAGCTTCTATAAGTGATAGATTTTTTTTTATAAAAAATACATTTCAGACTCCTGATATCAGTTGTGAAATAATAAACTTAACTCAACTTAATTGTTTAACATAGGCGCACTCTCTTTTCCCTCACTCGCATTATCCGATGGAACAGCTTTTTACCCGACTGCCGGAAGGGTTATCTTCTTATCGTATGATATAGTTCCTGATATGATAAACTACCTGGTGTCATAGTTTGTACCGCCCGTAGGCCTCTGACATGGCTTTATATACCATTGAAAAATCTCTTAGCTTTGCTGGTTTCATCACGACGTTTTCCCTCACTGTTTGCAACTGATAATTAATTTATAATACACACATAACTTATAAAAAGTCGGAGGGGTGCGCCTTGGGTTCAAACCTGAGACCTCTGACTTGCCAGTCAACGGTCATACCACTAGGCTATTACTGCTTTACTCTTATTTCTGCTAATGACTGTACATATTTTTTTATATCTTACAGTTTCAGAGTTCAGAGTTGACAGTCGTTACGTGTAGTCAGAAGCCCGAAAGTCTGACAACCAGTCTTACCAAGGGATCGTGTTACACAGTATCTGGGTTGTGGAGGTGTGATAGGCAGTCGCTCCATGTGAAACACTGGTATTCAGCTGCATCCGCTAAGACTGAAAGCCGACCCCAACGTAGTTGGGAAAAGGCTAGGCAGATGATGACAGATTCAGAGTTCATCATACTCTTTCTTTTCTACATTGTCGTTGTGTATCCTGTTGACGTCTAGTCTCAAAGGAGTGAAAATAATCGTCCTAAGAGCACTAGACAAATAACATCTGGAGATCTCAGAAACAAATGACTGTAGTACCATACTCTTGTAATGTTATTAAATAATTATTTTTATGTGTTCTCTTGTCATTGTTAATATAATGTACCTACTAGCTTTATCACCTTATACAACTTAGTGGACACAATAATATAGGTATAACAAAGAAATAAAAAGCAAAAGTTTGAAATTTTGTACAAATACCTCCTTTTTTTGAGTCGGTTAAAAAATCGTTACGAACGTGATTTGAACACGCAACCTACTAGGTAAAGCTCCCTCTAGGTTAAACTCGGTTCAAGCGTTTAACTGAGTTCAGAACTGCAATTTACATGTAGGGCTGAACTTAGTTTTATTAAACTCAACTCTTAAAGTGAATGGTGAAATTGGGCCTAAGTTAATCGTACTCGAACCAAGACGTCATATTCAACAACTCAATAAAACAGGACCATAATCCAATCTTCAACTACAAACAACTAAACCAGTGTTTACTAAAATAGTGTTTACTAAAACAGTGTTCACTAAAACACCACATGTACATCAAGCTAAAGTAACTCTGTGACGAATAAACAAAAAGTTAATTCATTATCGCAAACGTAAACTGCACCGGTGGGCACAGCAGTTTGCTAGTTTCAAACTTTGCAGATGCTACAAGAGCAACTGAGATAGCAATATACAGAAACTACGAGAAAGAAAGAGATGAAGTTATACGTAACGAGTTAAAAGTTAAGAATCTAGGGGCGTTATTAAAGTGGAACAAAAGGGTTTGCGAGGAAGTGTTACGTGTGGACTTTTTTTTTTAGTATTTTTTAAATAAGTTTCGTGTAAACAGTTAAATAATAACACAAATTAATAAAAGGAATGCTGAAAATAAATTAGTTTCTAAAAAAACATTAAAATCAATCCAATGTCGGTGTTGACGAATCATAAAACCCTTTTTTTTACTGCCTAAAAAAGAAAATAAGTAAAAATAAATAAAATAAAAATTCTCGGTACAAAAATCATCTATTTTTGTTTGTTAAAAACACTCAATCATCATCATCTGCCTAGCCTTTTCCCAACTATATTGGGGTCGGCTTCCAGTCTTACCGGATGCAGCTGAATACCAGTGTTTAGAACACTCAATACAAAATAACACAATACAAAAATATAACAAAATTTAATTACAGTACATCCATTTGGGAGCTACGTTATCATAGCACAGACACACAGTTACACACATTAAACTTATAACACCCCTCTTTTTCCGTCAGGGCTTAAAAAGAAAAATATAACTCACAAAAAGTCAATTTTCCTACTAATGATTTTTAAATCTACCCAATGTTCGTACATCCCTCAACGCTATCCACAATCGTCAGTGAACCGTTAAAAATTTCAAGGGAAAATTCCCTTAGTAATTGTGAAAAAATTAGTTTATTCCGCCCGGCTGGTAAGTGACGAGTATTTCGTAAATTAGAAATGTAATTGGCGAAATTGTCATGGCTTCAATTTTGTGGGTTTTTTTACGTAGTCCCTTATTTAGGGCCTTGTTTTAACTACCCTGCAGTTTCAGCCTGTATTAGTCCACTGCTGAAATAGGACTCTCCCAATGCGCGCCACTTTTGTGCGCTCTTTAGAGGTATTTTCCCATAATCGCCACGTCGGGTAAGCGGGTTGGCGATCGCAGTAGCAGATGATTGCTGTTACATAAAAGGATGCTGCTGCCCATCCTCCGGATCTTTCCCTTTGTTGCTTCTTACGACACCTGCGGAACTATTTTTAAGCCGGAAACCACACGGTACAGACCGGAAACCATACGGCACAGGCCGGAAACTACATCGAATTAATATTTTGCTAGTTCTGCTAATGTTTAAACATAGAAACATAACATTAACTTAGACTGCATTTCCCAGAAGGGGTAAGCAGAGGTGTATGCAGTACACCCACGTTTCGCCGGCTATGTTATAAGTCCCATGTAATAGGGGGCGAGCCTATTACCATTATCTAGGTCAATTCCAGATTCTTTAATATATCTTCTATTTCTTCACTATTGTTTAGTAAATGTTCCTTAAAATAAACAGTATATTTTAAGGAATACCTTATTAATGACCAATTGATTCCCCATCTGTCAATACCATGTGGTTCTAAGTCGGTAGATTGAGAAGGGTTAAGGTCTAATACAAAAGCCGGTATTAATTTACTTCGTTCACAATCTGGCTGTGAAAGGAATCATAACTAATATTGTGAATGGTCTGCAGAATTGTCCAAAATTGATAAGGATGGAGTGCAAATTGGGAGAGTATTATCTATTCTTCGACTGGGGATGGTAATGTGACGGCTGCCTGAGAGTAGAATAGCTATATTATTAATAGTAAACATTAATAAAAAATAAATTAACCTGTAACTGTCCCAATGTAGGGCAAATGCCTCTTCTCATACAGAGACGGATTGAGCATAAATCACCACGCTAGCTCACTGCGGGTAGGCGATTTCAGACAATTAAAGTCCAGGTTTCCTTACGATGTTTTCCTTCACCGTTAGTCAGTGGTGTCTTTGATTAACTAAGAAAGTACATACGACATTAATAATACAATATTTTTTTACGTAAAACGTTTTTGTCATCAAAACTAAAGCTGTGTACCAAATATCAGATCAATCTGTTAACAGGAAGGGGGTGAAATATCGATAACTAAAGCTAGACTCAGAATTGCTTTTATTTAAAGTTTAGAAAGCGTAAGTCATAAAAAGGGACAAAGGGAAAATCTGGAGGATAGACAACAGCATCCTAGTGTTAAGCATACCGAGCAAGCGGGTTGGCGATCACAGTTCTAGCAGATACTGCTGCCCATCCTCCAGATTTTTCCCTTTGTCGCTTCTTATGACACCCGCGGGATGAGTAGGGGTAGTCCTTTTCTTAAGCCGGAAACCACACGGCACGTAATATCTAAAAAAAATCAAGTTATCAAAACATTCACATTAAGGAAGAAAACTCATTCCATTTATTTACTTCGCTAAACATACTTTGAATGGGCAACGCAATCAGAATTTGGTCCAAAAAAAGGCTCCAAATTATTTAGAGGTCGCTAAGTAAATAAATTTCTGGACGAAAAGACCAAAGAAAAGTGGTCCTTTAGTCCTTCCTATTTTGCAATGGGCTTATAGAAACTTTCTACTGAACTTGAGCTTTCAAATTTGATTAGTTTTATTTTGGACAGGTTTTTGGACATCTATTGAATTTGGATTCTGAGGCAATTATAATAATATATTGTGTTAATTCACTTTTTTGTACATAAACAATTAAATATTTTATTTTATACTAGCTGACCTATGCCCACTTCGTTGAGCGGTAATCATTTTCGGGTTAATATTATATAGCCTATGTTATGATGTTATCTTAAAATATTGTAAGCCATTATATTTAAAAGAGCAACCATGGAGTTTCTTGCCAGATTCTTCTCCATGAAGGGTAGGCTGCTCTTGGAACTGCAACTTGAATCACTCTTACAATAAACAATATTAGAATTATGACTATTCATAAGTGCCTAAAGGTCTACATGAATAAAAATATTTTGATTTTCATTTTGGTGACGCAAATGATTTCTTTTCCTTTATATTGGTACAATTATTTTTTTTAATCGGTTCAGTAGATCACTCTGGATCTTTGCCCCTATAACCTCACAAACTTTACATGTAGGTAACATTAGTTTATAGAAACACACGATGCAAAACTCAAGTTCCAAATTGTTGTATAGAGAAAAAATCAGGGGCTCTACTCCAAAAATCTAACAATGTTTCGGATCGAAACGTAATAATGAAGACCATCAAACACAATCCTTACCACCAAATTACCACTGTTTAATTGTACTTAGTGCTTTCATCTGTCGTTTCGGTACAAATCCATAAAAAAATCTATTAGATGGTCATTTTAAGAATAAACATGCGATCAGACAATCGAAGCTTCGTTGTTAAAATTTCGAAGTAGGCCCCTGACTACCATGCGATATGTATGATTAAGAAATAGAATTTTAAACTAAAAAAAGAGTTATTTATTTTGAGCCGATTTATTTGATCCTTTTGTGGTATCAGATGGAATGTCTATGAAAGTTTTGAAAGTATCTTCAGACCAATCCATATCATTGTTACTCAAAAACCATTAATTTAAACAATCAAATCAATCTTTTATATCAAAACCAAACTGGTTGTATTCAAAAACATTGTAAAATTAAGTCAGAATTCTAATCAACAGACAACCAATGTTTTAATTATAACTTATAATTAAAATCGGCATGTTTATTCATTAGCCAACTTAACTTTCTTCCTAAGTCTTACATAAATTTTGAAGACTTAATAAGAAATACTAAATATGGATGATTAAATTGATGAAACTCATGCACACAGCTATAGACTAAAATATTCTTCCATCTTTATTATATACAGCATAGGTAGCCTAGTGGTATGACCGTCGACTGACAAGTCATCGGTCTTGAGTTCGATCCCAAGGCGCGCACCTCTGACTTTTCGTAAGTTATGTGCGTATTATAAATTAATTATCAGTTGCTAAAACGGTGAAGGAAAACATCGTGATGAAACCAGCACACCTGAAAGATTTTTCAATGGTGTGTAAAGCCATGTCAGAGGCCTACGGGCGGTTTAAAACTCTGACACCAGGGTGTTCATCAACCACACGATAAGAAGAAGAAGAATCTTTATCATCTTGCGTTCACTATATCAGCCTGTAACTGTTCTACTGCAGAGCAAAAATCTGTGCTCATCAACAGCTAAAAGGGGTCCACTGCTTAACATAAAGTACTTAAAAAGTAAAAAGAATAGTCCCCATTGAACACCACATCATCCTCCTAGCCTTATTATTCTCAAATATCCCATCAACTATGGCAATAACTTAAATTTCAGCACAGTTCTGCCGTAAATCATTTTTAAATTGGCTTCAAATTGTTTAATCGGGGATTTTTAATCACTAAAAACACTAAAAATCTAACTAACTCAAAAGTGTGGCCTGCCGCGGACCACAACACCGTTTCCCATCAGATTGGTTTATGCGTGAGACGTATACCTTTTTAATGAAAAAAAAAATTGATTAAAACTTTGTATGGCATATTCGAATGTTCAATTTCATTTTCGTGAACATGGCGCTTGTACCAGTGACAAAATATCAGTACCTACATAACTAAAAAAACCTTAGAGTGACCTATGTGAGTTAAAAAACGTATAGTACAAAAAAATAACAAAAGTAATAACTTCAAAGCACTAATAATAATATAAGTATTTTATAGTCAGGAGGTTCCTTTCTCTGGAGCCCTGACCACCGGTAGCTTGGACCCTGTTCCCGATACCGGTGGGCTATTATATTTTATATTTTTAAATTTTATTTTTATTTTTTTATATATATATATATAAAAATGTATTTCATATGTTTAAGAATGAATAAAAGAGAATATAAGTATATTTAAAAATGTATTTTATATGTTTAAAAATGAATAAAAGAATATAAGTATTTTTTTACGTTTTGTCATCAAAAATAATGCTGTGTATCAAATATCAGATCAATCTATCAACAGGAAGGTGGTGAAATATCGATTACTAAATTTGAACCAAATAATAAACGGGTCAAGCTAAATAAAACCGTAGAATAATAATAAAAAGCTAGAAATTACACATAAACGTTAATTTATATAAATAAATAAAATAAATAAATAAATCAGCCTGTAACTGTCCCAATATAGGGCAAAGGCCTATGTGTCAAAAATTTATATGACTTTTTTATAAATAAAAAAAAATGTTATGCAAAATTTGAAAATTCCAGAATTCTTATTCAAGTTCATGTAAAAAAATAACATTGACATTCTTTGTTTTTAGACAGTTGATAATATATAATATAATTCTGATAACTTCAAAAATATTCAATACTTAATTAGTTTTCTGCTAAATTAAATACTCGATAATTATAATATACAATTCGATCTGCTCTAAATTATCAACAGTGATTATCAGCGAGGTACAATTAGAATATGATACAGTTGTACGTCATAATTGTTGTACAGGATGTTTGAGAATCGGAATCAAATATGACACTCGTTTGCAATACAATATGTGCAATACTAATAGTGTACAGTAAATTAGGTTCACAGTATGAATTATACTTTGTTTTTTTAAAAGTCCCAATGCATTGTAATAATATTATGAAAGTCATTTGGTTTATTTAATTATTTCAACTCCGAACCTAACAACCGCGGCAGGCCTAGACGAAGATGACGATGACGGGAAAGAAAGAAAGAAAACTGTTTATTAGTCGGGACGAGTTCGACTCTTTTCAGAAAGCCTTTATTAGCCCTAAATAGATTAAATTCAATTCAATTCATTTATTTGCTATTCATTATCACGTGTTAGAATAGTGTTCAGGTAATATTGAGTTACAAATTGATACCATGTCGATAGATAGTTGTAGATATTTTTTGTTGTGTTGTTTATTGTATTGTAGATAGGAGTCAAAAAAGGAGATTACTGATTATTATCCATAGGCCCGCACTGCCTTAACCCCACAGTGGGATAATATAGGTTGAAAGTGAATAAATGATAACTTTAAGGAATCCATTCCACTTCACAACTTAAATAATATGTCTGTAAAGTTCAACCAATACCGGTTCTCAGAATCTCCGAATCTCGAAATTCTGAAGCACCCTTTAGGTAGATTTACAAGTGCGGTATTTGGATAACAACATTATCGGGTCAATTATTAGCTAATCATGCGCTTTGGTTTATGGTAAACCGCAGAGAAGAGCTGTTGCTAGCTTGTGACTTCTGCCCCATTATTTTATGATAAGCAGAGGGAGAGGTGTTGTTGCTATGATCTTTCTCCGACATCACACAGTGGTGTTATCGCATGTGCGACTGCGATGAGAGATGCCGGATTTTATTTTCGGTTCGGGCAATTTTTTTTTTATAGAATAATAGACTTACGCCTGTATAGGCGTGAGTCTATTACTAAACTTAAAATTTTAATTAATTGTTTTAAATTTAAAATAGTTAATTTGATTTGATTTTTGTCCTGTCTCTACTAGCATAAGCTATGTACGCCTATAATCTGTGTATACATTAGCACTATTACCTGTTTTCTATTATTTAATAATGTAAAATGTGTATGCTGTTGGTGTATTATAATAAATAAATAAATAAATAAATAAACTATACTATGGAATACTCCCCAGAGGGGGTAGGCAGAGGTGTTCGGGCTAAATGATATAAAAATTATCTCGTGAAACTTATATCATATTTGTATAGTGAGGATTTTTTGTGAGTGTATAAGGCTGTCATATCCTCCTTGTGAACAAAAGCCTAGATAAAAAAATAGATGAAAAAAAATTATCTTGCTCACATAATTATTTATTGTTAAAATGTAATCTATGTTTTTGTGGCATTAATTACCAATCTGCCACGTTTCATCACACAAATATTTTGCAACTTTTTTATCTTATTAATATTTCAGTTTTCTTTTAAGATTGTTTAAACTCTAAGATCTAATATAAAAAAATCTATTAATCGGATTAAATGCTTAGTTTTTTATAAATTTTAATAGGTATTACCCCTAAAGGGTCGTTACCATCTTGTTAATATTGTCTGCTTTAGCATACATATTTTTGTAAAATTATAGTATATCAATAAAGAATTTATACAACAAAATAATATTTTACATACACAAACACACAAACTGCCATATTTACCTATACCTATGAGCGTTTCCCCAAGGCTTTTTTTATCCGTGATTTTAGTTTTTCCAACACTTCATCGATCGTCATTATGTTACGCATAAACTTTCTATGAACTCACGCCTATATTCCCCAGAGCGGGTAGGCAGAGGTGTATGCAGTATACCTACGTTTCGCCGGGTATGTTATAAGTCCCATATAATAAGGGGCGAGCTTATTGCCATTAACCAGGCACAAGCAGACTCCATGCTGCTACTGAGAACTTCCTTATGGAAAAACTCAATAACACTGCCCAAATCTGAGATCGAACACAGGACCTCGTTTTCAGCAGTTGCACTTGCTATCACTAGATCAACAAGGCAGTCATTTCCTCTAATTTTTTTTTGTAATTCTTTACTTTGACGTAAAAATTAAATTGTAATATTAAATTGCGCTAATATTGTTGGTGTGTTAGCCGCCTTAACAAGCTTGTTTTTGTTTCTGACCTTGACCTCCAAAATCCGCTTGAATATAATTTTTCCTTATTACAGACGTGACGAGATTACAGGATTAATGGCTTTTACCAAAATAAGATGACGTCACAGTAAGAGGTTGTAAAATACAGGAAAATTTCTACTTTTCATCATCCTCTTAGCCTTATTATTCAAAACTTTGTTCGGGTCGGCTTCTAATCTAACCAGATGCAGCTGAATATCAGTTTTCTACGAAGTGACTGCCTATCTGACCTCAACTCAAAGGGATACGATATTCTAAGGTTAGATTAGTTGTCAGGATTTTATGAGGGTACTGACTCCCTATATCGACTGTCAAAGATCTTCATGACAACTGGGGCCAACGGCTTAGCGTGCTTACCGAGACACGGAGCAGGTGATAAATAATTTGTAATACGCACATAACTTACGAAAAGTCAGAGGTGCGCGCTTTAGGTTCAAACCTGAGACCTTTGACTTGGCAGTCCAACGGTCCTGCAGGTACCGCGACGTTCGCTTAGGAGTCTCGTCGTCGCAATATTACGCGTGTTTGTGTGAGTGTGGCCGTTTTGAGCGTTTGTACGTAGTTACCTTACTGTATGATTATTATACTGTGGCTTTACACTCCGTTGAAAAATCTCTCAGGTGTGGTTTCCTTACGATGTTTTCCTTCACCGTTTTAGCAACCAATAATTAATTTATAAAACGCTCATAACTTACAAAAAGTCAGAGGTGCGCGCCTTGGGATCGAACTCGAGACCTTTGACTTGTCAGTCGACGGTCATACCGGCTATAAATATACATATAGCACAGATTTATCAGGCCATGTCCTAAAATGATACATAGTTTACTTTTTTGTTCTGATGTGACCATCAGACAGGCGAAGCCGCGGGTAAAAACTAACTGTAAATAAGACGAAATCACGAAACTACATAGTTGAAAATCTAACCATTTCTCTAGTCTTATTTAACGTTTAAATATTTCGGGAATGAACCTATATTAATTATGATTCTATTTGACTAAACTTTGTTAATTACAGTTCCCGAGACTGACGGATGAAAACCGTCGCTATGATTTAATAATATTGAAGTTTGTAAGATTCTTGTTAATTTTACTTCTCGCAAGCATTTTGGCTTACACTGTGTTTATCTAAAGAGAATCAATGGTTAGTATATATAAGATTTTTTTTAATAAATTGAAAAAGATGATATAATACGAGCGGGACATGAACGCGCGACATTTGCCGTACCGTGGCAGCTCTCTAACCATAATAATAATGTCCTCCTGACCGAATTTCGGTCACAGCGGCCAATCTCAACGGAGATTAGCCATCGACGCGGGAGATATTATAGTGCACAAGTGTGTGCGCAAACACAGGTGCACTCTCTATTCCCTCACTCTCATAGTCCGATGGGACGGCAATCCGACACGACCGAAGAGAGATCAGGCGCAGGGCCAACGGCTTTACGTGCTTTCCAAGGCACGGAGTTAGTGATAATTAATTTATAAAACGCACATAACTTACGAAAAGTCAGAGGTGCGCGCCTTGGGTTCGAACCTGAGACCTCTGACTTGCCAGTCAACGGTCAACACCATTAGGCTATCACAACTAGAACTGAGACTCTAACCAACTGAGCTATCGTATCGCTGTTCGCATCTATCAAATTTCAAGTTCCCTTTCTACATCGTCTTGAGGAAATGACTGCGTTATACAATCTGGTATGGTGCTGATGATGATGCTGCTGCCCATCCTCCGGATCTTTCCCTTGGTCGCTTCTTACGACACCCGCGGGACGAGTAGGAGTGGTTCTATTCTTACGCCGGACACCATACGGCACGATAATTATTATTCTCAAAAATTAATTCATTTTACTTAATAAGTACCTTGAATAAAATATTCATAGAGTTATATTTATCCTAATAATTTTTAATTTTCCTTTTTATAAAAAGGAAATATATTAAATTACGTATAAAAAAAAATTATATGTAATTTAATTGAATAAATAAAAATAAGATTAAGTTTTTCTTTTTTTATTTTACTTTTAGTGTTAGCGTTAGTTTTTAGTTTTAGTTTTAATTGTATTTTATTAATTTTAATGTTTATATCTGAATAAAGACAAATAAAAATATAAATAAAATTACAAATTATATCTAAAAAAAAACGTACACTTATCAAACTAAAAAGAAACTTTTCAATTACTAATAATGGTGTTCCTTTTATAATATAACATTTCCCATTAAGTTTTCATTGAATTTAAGTCTGGATCCCAGACATGGGTTTAGCCAACCTTTATTGCAGTCAGGGTACACATCCAACAAAGGATTGGACGTCGTTCATCTATTCAAGACGATCTATTGAGAACGCTTGATAGCGTTCTAATAGATTTCTGATGATGATAGCGTATTGTTCGGATTGGAAATTGTAAGTAATAAAATTGTTTGCTTAGTAACAGGGAACTTGGTCACGTCATTCCCGAAGATGACCGTACACGAAGAAAGGAAATTCTGAATAAAAAAAAAAAAAAACATTTATTCTCAGGTACAACCCATAGTTTACAGTACATTGTCATTAGGTAAATGAATGCTTATTTTAAATTTACATTACATTTACATTGAAGCAAATGGTATCTATTGTAATTAAATTAATTGAATTAAATTGAATTTATAAAATTGAATTACATAAATAAAATTAAATGAACTAGAATTGAATTAAATATAATAGATATATTTACAATAGACTTTTTTTTTATTCTTTATTAATTATAGAGGGTTTTTTTTTTAAAATATGCCTCCCTCATCGTGACACTCTCCAATACTCACCCTTACAAAAACAAAAAAATAAAAATAACTAAACTACCTTACTACTAATTCCTAAACTAACTATAGGTAGGTACTATATAATTTTTTTGCATCGTCGGAATCAGGAGAGGCCAGGATACTGTTCACCATACCGACTTGACAGTTCCATCGGAAGAGTCGACAATAGACTTGTACAGCTACACATCAAGCTATTAAAAACCAGTTTGAACTGACCTCGCATTGTAAAGGCTCATCATACAATTGTATATGTAATTGTAGATGTCAGCTTATACTGGGAATTAATAGCTTGATGTGAGCCGTGTGTACATAATCATTCTTTTGTTACTTACGTATTGTAGGAGTAAAGCCGCTTACACACGCTTGCTGCAGGGGTATTCGGGTGTTTAGGTAAGGATTGCTCTAAATCGTCTTTGTCTCTACAAGCCTTCTTCTTCTTATCGTATGGTTGATTAACAACCTGGTGTCAGAGTTTAAACCACCCGTAGGCCTCTGACATGGCTTTACACACCATCGAAAAATCTCTCAGGTGTGCTGGTTTCATCACGATGTTTTCCCTCACCGTTTTAGCAACTGATAATTAATTTATAATACGCACATAACTTACTAAAAGTCAGAGGTGCGCACCTTGGGATCGAACTCGAGACCACTGACTTATCAGTCGACAGTCATATCACTAGGCTATCTGTGCGATAAGCCTGATGATGACGATGACACCCGACTGATTTCTGTCACGGCAAATTCTTTACCTTAAAAATAGAGGTCGCTTGTGTGTTCTCATATAGCTGCGGTAACCACTTGTAAAATGCTTGATAACACTAAATAATATCACTAGGTATACACACAAAGCAATGAGCGTCCGCACGCTACGCCCGCGGCGCAGACGCGTGTTTCTCAATACATTTCCAATTGCCGACGCGTCAGACTCTCTAGAAATGTATGGACAAATCGCGTCTGCGCCGTATCCTCACCTTACGTCTCCTTCGGTATGGCTTGCACCTTATGATGATTTATTATGGTGGTTTATAATGATTTCAAGGGATTTAAACAGAGCACTGCATATAATTTTAGGATCTCAACCTTTACAATCGATAAATTAAAAAGAATAATATAGTAATTACAGTCAATTATTACCCTAAATAATTTAAGTTTGGGCAATCATTGGTGCTAATTCTCTTGCATACGCTCTAAACTAATTTAGACTCGCCATCTCTCTTTCTAACAGGGATCATTAGAAAAGGATAGCAGATTTTTAGAGCTGTCAAACTAGTCCATTTGCGTGATATCAACTAGAATTTAGTCGGCATGTCGTAGCTCTCGTCTAATTTTACGTCAATTGCAAGGAGGTAGACTAATTTGACAGCTCTAATTGGCTAGTTCAATTTGCTGTCCTTTTTCGATGGTGTTTATTAGAAAGAGATATAGTTAGACTAAAATTAGTTTAGCGGGATGTACAAGAATGAGCATCATTGTCTGTTTCAGCAAGGCCATTAGTGTCTAACTATGAAGCATTTATTTCAAGCAAACCACGTTAGTCACAGCTCGTAAACGGGAAAGTTTGCGTTACGTTTAAGTTAAGTTAAGTTTCCCCGGTACATGTACTACACACACTAGGGATTGAGAGTATTGTAAGCTTTGGAGTAGTTTACTTTGAGTATGCATAAGACATAGAATACAATAAAGTGTTTAAATAGAAAAAAAAAAAGAAATACGTTTTATACAGTTAAAAATACTCTCAATCAATCTCTCTTTCTCAATCTCAGTCACCTTTCAAATAAAAAAAACTAAATCAAAATCGGTTCAACCGTTTGGGAACTATGCCACAGACACATCAAATTTATATTACACCCGTCTTTTTGAGTCTGGAGTAAAAAATCCTTAATTAACCCTTTGCATACGACCTTGTCCACGTGTACTTCGGATGTTTTATTTCCTCTTTTTTCCACTTCGGGTTAAAATTTTCAAAAATAAGTATATATCAATCAGAGTTCTTGCCACTTTGGTCTCTGACATTGCTTCACACAATATCAAAACATAATAATATTCTCTCAGGTGTAGTTTCCTTACGATGTATGAATGTATCTTTATTAAAACAATTTACATTTTTCTTATAACTACTACAAAGCCCCTCAAAACTTTTTCACAGTTATTTCTTTGCTTCTGCTGTTGATGTTTTCTTCATTTACGTTACACTAACACCTATAACTTAAAAGAAGATTGTCTAATTCATACTCTAAGAGCTATTCTACGAAATTGAATGTGTGGAGCAAGTTTCCAACAAGTTTAAAATTTAAGTTCGGTGTTCTTATGTAATGAATTCATGTCATTAGTAACTTTGTTCCTCAATCGTATCTGGTCTTAAACTTGAGATTTGAAACAACTACTTAATGGTTGCTGCTACTTAATCGTCGCCTTAGTATAACATACTGCTAACTTTTTTGCAGTATGTTAAACTGCCTCGTTCACGAGGTCCTGGGTTCAATCCACGGGTCTGGCAGTGTTATTGGGTTTTTTCCATTAGGAAATTTTCAATAGCAGCACGGAGTCTGGAATTGTACCCGATTAATAGCAATTGGCTCATCTCCTATTACATGGGACTTATAACATAGCCGGCGAAACGTGGGTGTATTGCACACCTCTACCTACCCCCTCTGGGTAAATAATACAGGCGTGAGTCCATAAAAAAAATACTTTTTTGATTTGATTATTGACAAAGTGTTACCTGCTTCAATATTTTCACTTAAATCCCATCTAAATCAATTTTGATAAAACTAAGACAACTTCAATTTATTATGTCGTGTTGGCGCAGTGGTTAAGGACTCGCTTTGCAAGCTAGTGGGTGTAGGTTCGATCCTGGCATGTACTAATGCGACTTTTTAAATTGTCATGTTATAACCCTTTTCTACTTTTTTTTTTGTAGGCAAGTGTACATAATATATTTAATTTATTTATAATTTTATACATAAATATGTAATATAATTGTATATTTTAGAATATGATTGTATTATTTACTGTGTATACAATGTCAAACATTAATAATGCAAAATATTTTACGGGGTAGATCTATAGGTTACTAAGATGCTTTGTAGCTAAAAAAATCTTAACATTAACCAAATATTTTTCAAAATGTTTAAAATTAATAACTGAAGTCACGTGACACACAGACTACGAGTAGGTACCTGAACATGGTGTCTTGTATTCTTGATAACGGGGAGAATTTACAAATAGCACAAATCGTCTTCCTGGATCGTTTTTGCACCATCCCTGTGTGCATTAATCATGAAAATCACCGCACGCCTTTCTTTTCTATGAAAACATTATTGTATTACTATCGTATTATTGATACATTTGTTTGCGTAGATCATGAACACCAGTCTCGCCATCTGTGCAGCAACAATGAGAGTCAGAACATTTAGATTGGATCACTACCAGTAGACGTGAGCATCCATGAGTTTTGATATTTATTCACATGACTAGCGCAGCAGTAATCACGAACACGCATGAGCGTGAACACTACGAGCTACTAATAATAACTTCAGTGTGCATTATTAAACACTTACCTACCTAGATTACAATTTATTACTGCACTTGATTTTACAAATACCAAAATAACACTGGAACAGTTGACACATGCCATTTTAAAAAAGTTACTCGCAATCTACTCATTACATTATGTTTTAGCGCAAGTAGGTAGGTCCCGAGGATATACGACTTCATTTGTTAAAAACTTAACATAAGTGCCTTTCCCGTAAAAGTATGATAGGTACCTAATAAATCTAAGTCCTTTACTTAATACGGCTAGCATAGGTAGGTGCAACTGTAGCACCTACCTATGCAGTGATTGTTCTAAGTGTAGGATTTTACTATTGCATTTGCAAGCGGCTGAAAAGTGGCAAAAAAAGCTAGGTAAGTGTACAAAAAAACACGTAAGTAGCACCAAATTGAGATTATTGTGTCAACTTACGTGTGGAAGTCATGATAAAGTGAGTGAATCTGAATTTGATGAATCTTAGCTTAGGCATATTGAAATAAGGTAATAAATTTAATAATGATCAGTCGTTAATTCAGTCTACCTTTATGAATGATCGACGTAAGAGAGTAGGTAGTTGTAAGAGCTGCTAGCATTTAATTATAATTCAGACTACGTACTACTACGTAGTACAGTTTGGCAAAAAAAGAGTGATAATTGAGGGCGCCACTAGCGCACTTCACATACTACAACTCAAAATTACAAAGTTATTTGGTCACCTCACCTACACATTTCTGTAACGAATTTTTCGTCATCAATTTAATCCAATGATTCACTTTTAAGTTATTTTAGTTATTTTTCTTAAAGATTTTTATTTTTGGTTTCAGCTGTTACCGCCTCAGACTCCTTTTTGCCATACCTACATTAAAAAGTTCTTGTTGATAAATGATATTGTGTAATCCATGGAGATTAGAGGAAAAAAATTCCCTTTGATAGGTGTCAATGTTTATTTACAACTCGTGCAAGTTTATTTACTTTTGTAATAATTAATTTGTTATAATTTGGGGCTTTCACACGCCATTCAAAAGAAGTGAAGTGAATAATTAATAGGTATTTATTTATCATTATTTAAACTAGTATCACTGCTAGAAATGACCATGATCTACGTGAATGAACAAATGTATTAATAATACGATGGTAATACAATAATGTTTTCATCGAAAAGAAAGGCGTGCGGTGATTGTCATGATGAATGCACACAGGGATGGTGCAAAAACGATCCAGGAAGACGATTTGTGCTATTTGTAAATTCTCCCCGTTATCAGGAATACAAGACACCATGTTCAGGTACCTACTCGTAGTCTGTGTATCCGTAGATTGGTATTTTCTATGCAAGCTTTAACCATACGTCGCGTCCGCGTGCAAAATTAGTTTGTTGTATAACTACTTATGTAGTTATGTGTACATAGTATCAGGTAGTGGTTTGTGTATCCAGTGTTGTTGTCACGTGACTTCAGTGATTAATTTTAAACATTATGAAAAATATTTGGTTAATGTTAAGATTTTTTTAGCTACAAGGCATCTTAATAACCTATAGATCTACCCCGTTAAATATTTTGCATTATTAAAGTTAAACCTTATATATATGTGTGTATATATATAAGTACATTCTCTATCTCACTAGTTAAAATGTATGCCAATATGCCCAAGATTTAAAACCTAAAATAAAAGCTCTTTAAATTCAACAGACTAAAAAAAACAGTTAACCTAAAATCCTCAAATTGAAACAATCCAGCTATTTCAATATACAAAATCGGGACCAAATGTACCCAAAACTCGACCACCCCTGGAACGTTAGCAAAAAAATATAGTCCAAAATGCGAAGTACAATGTGAAATCAACAATCCAAGCAAAAATTTATTACTACCTCCATATTTCAACGGGAAAAGGGACCAGTTCAGCTTATCGTTAACGCTTCTGACCTTTCATAACTTAAGCAAAAAGAAATTTCTTTTTAAATGCTCACTTTTTTACTGCTCCATAATCCGTGTGTAATCGTATTAGGGATCCCCATGTAGGACTAGTTTTGATTTTAAAAAGGATAAAGAAAATGCAATGGATTCGAACCTGGAATGTACTAATGTGACTTAATATAGTCTCAAACTTTCGCGAACATTTAACATAATGAAACAACTTTTTAAACGGATAAAACTCGCGTATTTATTTTTATAAAACACGCCTGACGTTTCGAGATCTTTGCAGATCTCGTGGTCGCAGGCAGACTGAAGTCTGCCTTGCGTGTTTTATAAAAATAAATACGCGAGTTTTATCCGTTTAAAAAGTTGTTTCACTAATGTGACTTTTTTAATGTCATATAATATGTACAGTCACCAAAGAAGTTTAGTTAGTTAGTGCTAGTAAAGGTTGTAATTTTTTCAAGATGTCATCAATACTATTTAATTTTATGACATTTTCTGAAAAGGTATGACTGAAACCTATACAAAACTAAACAATTTGGTACAACCACATGCAAACTTCTACAAAAAACTTCATCCTTAACTAGCGCCCTTGGGAACTTAATTGCTTTACTGACTGTGCTTTCTTAGTTAATCTAAGACATCACTGACTAACACTGAAGGAAAAAATCAGGAAACCTGGACTTATTAGTCTGAAATCTCTAAATAAATTAATGCTTGAACCTTCTCAGTATGAGAGAGGCCTTTGCCCTATAATGGGGACAGTTAGGTAATTACTCTGGAAATAATAAAAAAACAAGATTTTTTCCCTCTCTATTTTGACAGGAAAAATAGTTTGACACAAAACAATTTCAACAGTAGTTTGTAGTACAAGCCGTTTGTAGTATTTATATCACACAAGTAATATTTGTTATTGTACTCCATTTGAGTCACGTGCAAGATCTCATATTGCACTGTCATTACGATACCATCCAACTAGATTATTTGCTCGAGTCATTAATTTGTTAATACATATTATATTACTTCATAGATAGATGACAAAACAATAAGTGTAGTACTCAAGCGGTTCTTGGTGTCGCAGTTGAGATTCCCGCGCGGAACTAACAATATTTTTGTAATCGATCGATTACTATTACTTGATTACTACATTTTTGTATGTCGGAGTTTGGAAAAATGTACAAGGCACTACTGAAGTTGCAATACTCTATTTTTGAATGCTGATTTAAACTCGCTACTGGCAAGACATTTAGAATAGCCAGTATGAAAATTTAATCTTGAAATAATGCGTCATCTGCATGTAAAGGAAAAGATCCACAACAATTAAAACACAACAGACAACAACAAGATAAATGAGACCGTTTCTAAAGACCACACGCCTTATGATTATCGATAATGACCTTTATAATTAAACAAACAGTTATCGTTACATACCTAAATGAAGTATTGAACTTGACTCTTATTTACTTTATCTATGTATTATCTATGTTTATTATTCATTTATGCAATGCATCTATGCAATTCAGCTATTCTAGCGATCGCTGTATGCAGACAAAATATTATAGGACTAGCTGCCCCGCGCAACTTCGTAGGTACGCGTGATTATTCTTTTTCTACGCTTTTTCTACACTACCCTACCCTTCTCTACCCCTACCCTACCCAACCCCTACTCTACCCCAGCCTACCCTACTCTACCCCAGCCTACCCTACTCTACCCTACCCTAAACTACCCTACCCTCTACTCCACCCTACCCAACCCCTACTCTGCCCCTAGCCTACCCTACCCTACCCTACTCCTCTATTCCTACCCTACGCTACCTTACTCTACCTTTACCCTACCCTACCCATACCCTACCATACCCTAGGGGTACAATTCCATTCCTTTTTCTTCTATTCTTATATTCTAGGCGGAGACAAATCCAACAGTATATTTTCCTACATTATTTTCTCTTGATAGTGATAAATAGAAAATTCGCAACATATTTTTTAAATGTGAATTAAATAGAATGACAGTCTTGTTGGGCCGCTTGTTGGAAAATTTTCAATTGTCAATAGTCCCGTCGTTAGGTTCAAAGGATTTTAAGTGCATCTTATTTTTTCTAGCTTGATTATTCTCAAACTTTGTAAGGGACGACTTCTTATGTAACCCGATGGAGCTAAGTATAAATCTTTTATTTTATATATTAATTATTTATTTATTTTTACTTCATGTACAAAGCAGGTACATAAGGCGGACTTAATGCCTTGAGGCATTATTTACTAGTCAACCTTTAGGTCAATAGAAAGGCCTTCGAAAAAGGTACAAAATAAAGTATAATTAATTATCTAAGTTAATAAAAAAAAAAATACTTTTTAACTAGGTCTACTACATAAATATCAGTATAAATATATACATATACATATTTTCTACAAAGCGACTGCTGAACTGCATAGAGGTATATAATTATAAGGTAAGATCTGTTGGCAGGAATAAATAAGATTGTTGTCGTCTTACATCAACTGCCAACAATTATTATAAAGGTAACTGAGACTGACAACTTAATGCTTAATGTATTTTGTCAGGCACAGAGAAATAATAATAATTTTTTTATGACATAACTAACTAACGAAAAGTCAAATATATTATATGCCTTCGGTTGAAACCAGATTCACAACATTCTAGCTTGCCAGTCAACGGTCAAATGACAGTTTGTTATGCTATTATTACTGAATATTATACTGTGTCATTTATAATTACGATGGAAACAGATCGCTTTAAATCGATGTAGTTGCTGTTTTTCCATCAACTAATTTAGAAATTAATCTTGAAATATGAGATAGTTATGATGAACAAGGAAGTCTTGATTGTATTCATAAACTATAAATAGACGAACTGAAGCCCAGTAGTCATTTATTTCCTTGTGTAATTGTGTGTGAAATTGTAATAATAGAAGTAATTTTTTTTTTACGTAAAACGGTTTTGTTATCAAAACTAAAGCTGTGAACCAAATATCAACAAGAAGGGGGTAAAATATCGATTACTAAATTTGAACCAAATAATAAATAGGTCAAGCTAAATAGTAAAAAAAAACGTTTAAAAATGACAGTATTTATATTCATAGTGTGTTATTTTTTTGTTATAAATCTAAATGACGCCGCGAGAATCTTAGCAGTGTTTCCAATTCCTTCTATAAGTCATCAAGTGGTATTCCGTCCTTTGACTCAGGAACTGGCAAAGCGAGGACATGAAGTAACAGTTATCACAACAGATCCCGTCTTCACCAAAGGAAGTACACCTCCTAATCTTACAGAAATTGATGTCCATGATATATCTTACAAAATATGGACGGAAAAATTTATGTCAACATCGAAAGGCAACAAAGATGATATACTTACTCAAATGGATATAATTTTAGATGCAATTGTGGTTATAGTTGATGCTCAATTCAAAGATGATAAAGTGCAAACTTTAATTCGTGATACAAAAAGTTTTGATTTGCTTATACTCGAAGCTTGTGTTAGACCAGCTCTAGCATATTCTCATATTTATAAAGCACCAGTGATTCTAATGAGTTCTCTAGGCGCAGTTCTAGATAATTATGCTATCATCGGAGCTCCTGTTCATCCTCTTCTTTACCCAGCTTTTTATCGTCAGAGGTCGCATAATTTGACTTTGTGGGAGAAAATAACTGAAGTATACATGCAGTATACCACAGATAGATTGTTTGATAATTATCAAATACCTGAGAATAAAATGCTCCAGAAACATTTTGGACCTAATATACCGCCTGTTGCTCAACTGAATAATAATGTTGAAATGTTGTTTCTGAATGTGCATCCAGTGTTTGAAGGTATTCGTCCTGTGCCTCCATCTGTAGTGTACATGGGTGGTCTTCATCAAAAACCGGAGAAGGAATTGCCTGCAGTAAATATCTTTATTCTCTTTTCTACATCCATTTTTTTATTAGATGTCGATTAATTTGGATAGATTTTATGTAATTGTTTCCAGTGTATCTCAAAGTATTTTTTTTTTCAATACATTACATATGGTTGACAAAGACCATAAATTTGTTTTAGAGATACAATCGAGCAAAGCGATTGAGCAGATAAGACATACAATATTAAAAAATATGTTTTTCTTATTTTTAGGATCTCAAAGCATATTTAGATTCATCGAAAAACGGCGTAATATACATTAGTTTTGGCACCAATGTAGATCCTTCCTTATTACCTGCCGATAGAATTCAAGTTCTAGTGAGAACATTTTCTCAATTGCCTTACGACGTATTGTGGAAGTGGAATAAAGATGAGCTTCCTGGACGCTCTAAAAACATCAGAATATCCAAGTGGCTACCGCAATCAGATCTACTCAGTAAGTGTTTTCTTTTTCTTTATATCTTATCAGATTAAAACTTAAAGTATAAGCTTTAAGAATTTGCTTTATGAATACAAAATTTATTTTGTGCATCTACATGCCTTGAAGCAAACCTAAATTTTAATCGATTCACTTTGCTCTGCCACTTAAATTAAAGTTTGCCAAACGATCTGTCCTCAAGAGCAAAATTTAACTACTGGAATTTCAATTTTACGGTTTTTAAGTTGCAAAGATTAAGGTGATGTGGTGGGTTATGGTAAAGTGCCTTGGACATTATGACGACTGCCTACTAATTCTTATTTATAATACTTTGCAGGACATCCCAAAATTAAGGTCTTCATTACTCAAGGAGGTCTTCAATCAACTGATGAAGCTATAACAGCAGGAGTGCCTCTTATTGGAGTACCAATGTTGGGTGACCAGTGGTATAATGTAGAGAAATATGAATACCATAAAATAGGCGTTGGTGTCGATATGGAAACGCTTACTGTAGATAAGCTGAAAGACACTATTAATGCTGTTATTAAAGATGACAGGTTAGTAATATAAGGTTTTTCTTAGCGTGTCGATGACAATCTAAATTGTGTTAGCCCAGAACTGGGCTACGAGATTGGCGCCTTCAGTAACGTCCATCAGTTCCTGTAATGAACAAACGACAGGGCATGCAGGGCACGATATTAAGTGCCCCATCGTTTGTGGGACAGCACCACATTTGAACTAGGTTAATATAAGGTTAATTAGTGTAAACGTTGCTAGCAATGTTTGGAACGAGAATAAAAAAGAGTGACATGTCATAATATTTAGCGATCCATTTCGATTTCTTTTTGTATACAATGGTGTTAAAATGATCCCAGATAGAGCACACAGTCATCCAGACCCATTTCCCAGATAGGTCGCACCAAACATCATGCCGAAATACAACATACTTAGTCGCTTGGCTGTCGCCAGGCTTTGTCTAGTGGATGGAAACCAGACACGACCGAAAAAGCCTACTACCACCAGCAGCTTTGGTGTTGACCGCTGTCAGTTGTAAAAAGCGTTTCTGATTTTTGTTTTGTTGCATCATTTGTTTGTTCTGAGAGAGGTGATGGTGCTATTCTCTTAAACCACAATATTCAACATTATTTATTCAGAGTATTTTCGAACTTCCAGGTTCTAGGTAACTTCAAATTTGATATCAGTAAGCCAAGTTGAAAACTTTAGCTGGTTTAGTAAATTCCAAGGTACCTAGGGCCTGTAACCAAAAGCCTACCCCTGAATCCGAATACTGGATTATCTTTATGGGAAAAAAAATAGTAATGATACAGCGTAGTGAAATAGTAGTAATTTATTTACCTTAATTTTACAGCTACCGCAAAAATATAGTCAAACTGCGCAGTGTGATGAAGGATGAAGTACTAAGTCCATTGGAGCGAGCTGTGTGGTGGACGGAATATGTCTTACGACATGGTGGGGCCAGACATCTGCGCGCGCCGGCTGCAAACATCTCATGGGCTCAGTACCTAGAACTTGAGCTAATAGCAGTGTTATTGGCAGCATTATTAATAATTGTTACAAGTTTAGTTTCAGTGCTTTATTTTCTATATACACTTTTTGGAAAAAAAAATGTAACTACTGTTAAAATAAAACGTAGTTAGTATTTCTTTTCTTATTTCCTCTAATGATGAGAAATAGGAGGCGGTTCTTTCGACTAGATTTTTTTTTATTATTGTTACAATTGTAATGTTTTCTTTTTTTTAATAAAACTGATAGTTTTAAATGGAATATTTTAATTAATGAATACCATAATACTCACATTCATTCGCAGATGAATGATAAGTATGATAGTACGGATTTGATACTGCATTTAGGTTCATAGCGACATACTTGCATCTTTTAGCAGACAGGCAAACCATGTCACTAGAAAGTTTTAACTAGTGGACGTAATAATAAAGTGTATGAAAAGATGCGCTGGCGACTCAAAATGACGAGCCGGTGCGCGAGCGGCGGCATTTTATTTATCGCCAGATGACATGCCTCCGGACATTGCCGCCACATAAAGCGTAGGAACCTTACGGATACAGTCCCGTATATGTATAACTGGCTTATACCTATTAATATTAATACAATTATTTCCACAAATTGGAACCAAGACCGTGATTTGTTTTAAAATTGTTTTTATGATAAAAGACCCTTGTCTAGGTTAGGAAATGTAGTGACTTAATACGTAATATTAAAAATATTCTTGCTGCTTCAGAAGGCTTCAAAAACTTTCGCTTGACAGATAAAGCGAAACATAATATTAAGTTAAAAAATAACAATATTTTTACTTACTGAGAATCGCGTAATTTTTTTGTGAGGGAACCAGCATACTTAGAAATCTTTCAACGGTGTGTAAACCCATTCTAGTGGCCTACGAGTTGTTTGATCTCTGACACCACTAATGTCTCAAACTTTCGCGAAAATTAAACATACTGAAACAACCTTTTTAACGAATTCGTCGTGTAAAATCATTTGTTACAAGAGCTGAAAAGCACTCGAAACGCGACAAATCCATTAAAAAGGTATTTAAACATTTTTTATTTATATATAAACATTAAAATGATTAAAATACAATTAAAACCAAAACTAACACTAAAACTAACGCTAAAACTAAAAGTAAAATAAAAAGAGAAAAAGTTAATCTAAAAGACCGCTTCCAGTGGGCATTGTCTCCAAAACGCTGGCTGCATTGCCACGTTGAATGAGCCCGAGTAGCTTCGACCAGACGCCTTGATAGTTCTTTAAACAATTTTCGGGCTCCCGGCCCCCACGACCCCAGCGTCTCGACCCTAAAAGGCTCAAATAAGTAGCCGCTATCCGGGGTTAAAAAGGTTGTTTTACTCTGACACCAAATTGTTCATCAACCATATGATAAAGAAAATGTACACATTTATAAAGCACTAGCGACCTGCACCGGCTTCGCACGGGTGCAATATACATATAAACCTTCCTTAAGAAAAACTCTATTAAAAAAACCCGCATCAAAATTCGTTGCGTAGTTTTAAAGATCTAAGCATACATAGGGACAGACAGACGGCGGATAGCGACTTTGTTTTATACTATGTAGTGATGATAAAAATTCGCATGTTCGTACTCATTGGCTTCACAATATGCTTATGATAATTAATCTAAACACTAAAGTGATAATCTAGTTTGCACGCCAAAAAGATAATAATATTGTGTATATTGATGCTGATTCTCTTGTACATCCCGCTAAACTAATTTTAGTCTAACTATATCTCTTTCTAATAAACACCATCGAAAAAGGACAGCAAATTGGACTATCAAATTACAGCTGTCAAATTAGTCTACCTCCTTGCAATTGAGTTAAAATTAGACGAGACCTACGACATGCCGACTAAATTCTCGTTGATATCACGCAAATGGACTAGTTTGACAGCTCTAAAAATCTGCTATCTTTTTCTAATTATCCCTGTTAGAAAGAGAAATGGCGAGTCTAAATTAGTTTAGAGCGTGTGCAAGAGAATTAGCACCATTATGTAATGTTATGCTTAAGGTGTCTGCTCACTACACCGTATCACAGAGTTAAGATATTCTGACTATATTGACTGCCTCGTTAGTCTAGTGGTAGCAAGCGCGACTGCTGAGCACGAGGCCCTGGGTTCGATCCCCGGGTCGGGCAAAGTGTTATTAGGTTTTTCCATTAGGAAATTCTCAGTAGCAGCACGGAGTCTGGAATGTGCCCGGTTAATGGCAATAGGCTCGCCCCCTATTACATGGGACTTATAATATAGCTGGCGAAACGTGGGTGTACTGCACCTCTGCCTAGCCCCTCTGGGGAATACAGGCGTGAGTCTATAAATAAATAAAGATTATTCTATGATAATATAAATAAACACAATTAAAGGTGGCTGCCCATGCCTTTATGTATGAAATTCTGAATACATATCTGAATTTAGCTGTTACTAATTATTGACTTAGATGTTTTTTTCTTCAAAAAGCACGTTAAGCATTGCAGTAGTGGCCATTTTGTTTCATCGAGAACCCAAGCTGTTTTTTTTTCTGTTGCAAGGACACCAATTATAATATCATTATTCAAACGTTAGTTTGATACTCGTTAAATATGAATATAAGAAAAGTTAGTTGGGTTTTTCTTATAAATTAGGATAAAAAATATAACCCGGAATTATTAAATTAGTTAGGTTGGTACCATACCTACTTAAAAAAACCACACAAAAACTGTAAATGAAATAAAAAAATAAAAAACCAGCAACATAAATACGTACGATTTATCTATGTATTTATTAATACGTTGATTAAGCGAAAACTGTGGATCCCTTATTAAGAATATTGCATGTACAGAGAAGTGTAAAACTTGGCATACTTCTTCTTCTTGTTATCGTATGGTTGATTAACAACCTGGTGTCAGAGTTTAAACCGCCCGTAGGCCTCTGACATGGCTATAGACACCTTTGAAAAATATCTCAGGTGTGCTGGTTTCATCACGATGTTTTCCTTCACCGTTTTAGCAACTAATATTAATTTATAATACACACATAACTTACGAAAAGTCAGAGGTGCGCGCCTTGGGTTTGAACCTGACATAGAACTTGGCATAGAAGAAGTATAATTATGTAATAAGAAATTTGAAAAAACAACTGACTCGGCTCGGTACGCCGGAGATCGTGGGTTCGAATCCCATCTGTCTCAGTTGTTTTTTCAAATTTCTTAAGCTAACTTAATTTAATTTAATAAGCTAACATGTGCTTTAACATGTTTAATATTCACAAAAATATATAGAAGAAGTACAAAAAGCTAAAATTTATAGATAAAATTATGATCGAATTTCGACCACTGACCGACTACTAGTTATTGTAAACATAACCCTTCCTGGCAGTCGGGTAAAAAGGAAACATTTATTATTCGTACTTTTAACCGACTTCCCAAAAAGGAGGAGGTTCTCAATTCGGCCGGTATGTTTTTTTTTAAATACAGACATACTAGTATGTACACGAATTTTAAAGTCATGATAAACTTTTGATATGACAAAACTGACCTCCGAACATAGAAACCTTGATAAGGGAAGTGACACATCATCATGAGTTTGTTACTTTGTAAATATTAATATTAAAAATTTGCGATGACTTCTTGTAATTTATATTATTAGCTTTTAAAAAAACTGATAAAGTAATACAAAATGGATGTTAATACTTTATTAAAGTTTGAATTTAAAACATTGAATTTTTTTTGGATATTTTTTCTATAATGATAAGCTTTAGAGTCAAATAAATTTAAATTATTATAATTACTTGTTTTAAACACTGACCCAACCGTTTCCTAGATTGCTTGTACTTATAGGTATAAATAGTAATTTAGGAACTGTTTTTACGACGTACGTACGACGACCTGGTTTCTATAAAAAAAAATGTGGTCGACCTCGGTGGACTAATAAATTAATAGAATAAATAATTTTCTTACCATACAGGTTATACCTACAAAGTTATAACTTATTTAATATTGTATATCACTTGCTAAAACAGTGAAGGAAAACATCTTGAGAAAACCAGCACACCTGAGAGATTTTTCGACGGTGTGTAAAGCTATGTCAGAGGCCTATGAGCGTTTTAAACTCTGACTTTATTTATTCATCTTAAAAGAATAAGATGTGGGCGGTGTAACTTCAAAATCTCATACAGAACACTCTTTTATTATTATTTTTTTATAGACTCGCCTGTATTCCCCAGAGGGGGTAGGCAGAGATGTGCAGTATACCCACGTTTCGCCGGCTATATATTGGGCCCATGTAATAGGATTAAGCGGGAACAATTCCAGACTCCGTGCTGCTACTGAGAATTTCATAATGGAAAAACCCAATAACCCTTTACCCAACCCGGGGATCGAACCCAGGACCTCGTGCTCAGCAGTCGCGCTTGCTACCACTAGACCACTTTTTTAATCTCTTCTTTAATCGGTTTGATTCAACTTTTAATTTCTAATACGCACATAGATCTGAAAAGGTTTGTGCCTGGGTTTCGAACCTTCATCCTTTGACTTTGTAGTCCAACGGTCATCATCATCAACCTATAGCAGTCCACCGCTGGACATAGGTCATTCATACCACTAGGCTATCACTGTTGTCACCATCTAAAATGTCAATCTACTTAGGTACCTTTGTATGTTACAAATAAATCTTTCTTTATAATTAAACAACTTTTTAACGGATATAATTCGCGTTTTTATTTTGATGTGTCAGATGCCTGCGACCACGAGTGCTGCAAAGTACTCGAAACGTCAGGATTGTATTATCAAAATAAAAACGCGAATTATATCCGTTAAAAAGTTATTTCATTATGTTGAGTGATCGCGAAAGTTTGAGACTATAGGTATTAAATCTTTCTTTCTTATCGTATGGTTTGAAATGAGTTTGAAACGCCCGTTTGACTTGACAGTCGACGCCCATTCCACTAGGCTATCAGTAATCAGTTCTCAGGGCTACAGTACAGTACAAATAAATAAATTACTATGAATCAGAGTCCTTGAGCTGCATAAAATATTAGCCTTAGTAACTTATTCTAATGAAGCGTCTCAAAGAATAGTAAAATTTTACATTATACTTTCAAACTATACTATTTTAAATTCAAGACGTCATGTTACTATTTTAAATAATAAGAGTCGTGATAGCCTAGTGGTGGTGCCCGTTGACTGGCAAGTCAGTGGACTCGGGTTCGCGCACCTCTGACTTTTCGTAAGTTATGTGCGTTTTATAAATTAATTATCACTCTCCGTGCCTCGGATAGCACGTTAAGCTGTTGGCCCTGGCTGTCAATTGTAAATCTTTGACAGCCGTTACGGGTAGTCAGAAGCCCGAAAGTCTGACAACCATTCTTACCAAGGGGTATTGTGTAACCTAGTATCTGGGTTGTGGAGGTTTGATAGGCAGTCGCTCCATGTAAAGCACTGGTATTCAGCTGCATCCGGTAAGACTGGAAGACGACTCCAACATAGTTGGGAAAAGGCTAGGAAGATGATGATGTTACTATTTTAAATTGTTGGTTTATACCTCAAGGTAGTCTTTTAATAACATTTTTTGCTACCAAAATTGTTGTCTTTCAAATGCTACGCTATAATCATCATTCTCTTAGCCTTCCGAAAAATCAGAGGGGCGTGCCTTGGGGTCGAACCTAAGACCTTTGACTTGCCAGTCATCATCATTGGCCACGGCATCTGGATAGATGATTATTGTAAGTATAATATCATACTAATAGGCTATTACTAGTCTACGCTATAAATCGTCTTTAATAGATAGCAAAACCAGTCAATAAATTAACAAAAAGCTATATTAATAAAAAAGAAAACAAAAATGTTCAAATACTAAAATGCAACAAGGAATGTTTGAAGAATATTATTACAATGTAAATGAGCCAACATTTGCAACAAGAGTATATAAGAAGCTAGAGTTTACAGATTTACTTTAGTATATTGAACTCAGTGCTAACGTTAAAATGGTAGGATTATTTTATTTGTTGTGCATTTTAATAGTAACTCCTTACGAAGCCGCAAGGATATTAGCCGTCTTTCCAGTGCCATCTATAAGCCACCAAGTAGTATTTAGACCATTAACTCAAGAACTAGTTAAACGTGGTCATGAAGTTACAGTCATTACAACAGATCCCGTATTTACAAAAGAAGAAGCACCTCGCAATTTAACAGAAATCGATGTCCATCAAGTATCGTACCAGATTTGGAAGGAGAGTTTTATTAAAGCAGCTACAAAAGGCAATAAAGATGATATTTTGACGCAATGGCATATCATTCTGAAAACATTTGCTGTGGTATTTGAAGCCCAAATAAAAACAGATGCTGTTCAAAGGGTATTAAAAAATAAAAGCAAAAAATATGATTTGTTACTGCTTGAAGCTTGTGTGAGACCTGCATTGGCATTTACTCATGTTTATAAAAACATACCTGTAATCCTTGTGAGTTCATTAGGAGCACTTCCTGGGAACTATGAGTTGATTGGAGCATCAGTTCACCCGCTTCTGTACCCAACAATTTTACACCAGAGACTTTACAATCTAAGTTACTGGGAGAAATTTTTTGAATTATACAAACACTATGGAGTTATGAAAATTATTGAGAAAAACGGTATATTTGAAAATAGTTTACTTAGTAAAAACTTTGGTACTGATATACCTAGTGTAGAAGAAATGGGAAATAGAGTGGATTTGTTATTATTAAACGTGCACCCTGTATTTGAAGGGATTCGTCCTGTTCCTCCATCTGTAATATACACGGGAGGATTACATTTGAAACCACCAAAGGAATTACCAGCGGTAAGTATTTGTGACCATTTTTTTATACCGATATTAATGATAGCTGAGACGTGATAGCCCCGTGATTTGACCGTTGACTGGCAAGGTCAAGTCCTCTACCTCTAATTTTTCGTAAGTTATTTAATGAAGGTACTTAATGAATCGTCACTTGCTTCGTGCCTCGAAAAATACGTAAAGACGTTGGTCCTGCGCTTGATCTCTTTCCGGTCGTGTCGGATTGAGAGTGAGGGAATAGAGTTTAGTTTGCGGACAAATTTGTGCATGTTGAGATTCACCGATTTATATTCGGTCAAGAGGACAAAGCTAATAAAACGCCCTTTAAAATAACTCGAAGATGAGAAGTCTCTTGAAAATCCTGTGTGGAGCTAATTTTGCAATCAAATCGTACACAAGAGGACACTCTTCTCAAACCATACGGTGCAAGGCCATTTCCGCCCTAGAGTTTGTGATTAAACTCGTCAGCACCAATGCTATCTGTTCTAAAATAATTTGAATGTTGGTGCATGTATAACAAATCAAATGAAATCAAACTTGTTGACGCCTCATAAAAACGTAAATGTACGAATAATATTATAAAAACAAGTAAAATTAAATTTAATGAACTGGAACGAACATGATATGGTTATTTAATATAGTCTGGTATTTTTTTAAACAAAGGTTATCTAATTTTTTTTTAATAGTAAAATCCATTAGAGTATTATCAATTTCAGTACGGATCTCTCATTCGAGATTCATTATTATGCAACTTTATATATACAGCAATGTACACAAACTGGCTTTAGTATATTTCTGTAAGTGCTCACGTTAAGATGTCAGTGTTGTATTTAGTTGCGTGCGTTTTAGTATTAAATCTTTCTTCTGCAGCGAGAATCTTAGCTGTGTTACCAGTGCCATCTATTAGCCATCAAGTAGTATTTAGACCGTTAACCCAAGAATTAGCCAAACGTGGACATGAAGTTACTGTTATCACCCCAGATCCTGTTTTTACGAAAGGAGGTGCACCCCCTAATTTGACAGAAATTGACGTCCATGATATATCATATGATATTTGGAAAGAAAATTTTATGAAAGTAGCTTCAAAAGGCAATAAGGATGATCATCATTCCCAATTGTATGTAATTTTAAATACTTTTGCTGTAGTATTTGATGCCCAAATAAAAACGGACGCTGTTCAGAGGATATTAAAAGATAAAAGCAAGAAATATGATTTGTTACTGCTTGAAGCTTGTGTGCGACCTGTATTGGCATTTACTCATGCATTTAAAGATGTGCCAACAATTCTTGTGAGTTCATTAGGAGCAGTCCCTGGTAACTATGAAATGATTGGAGCTGCAGTCCATCCATTACTTTACCCCTCACTAATGCAACAAAAACTTTACAATCTCAGTTTATGGGAGAAATTAGCAGCTTTATACGCTCACTACCAAACAATCAAAACTTATGAGAAAAATGAAGATCTTGATAATAGTGTAGTCAAAAGCAATTTTGGTTCTGATGTAGCAAGTGTTGAAGAATTAGGCGATAATGTGGATATGTTATTATTGAATATTAATCCTATATTTGAAGGGATAAGGCCAGTTCCTCCGTCAGTGGTTTATATGGGAGGGATACATCAGAAACCACCTAAAGATTTACCAGCTGTAAGTATTTCTCATAAAATTTACTTCGGTGTTTTTTTTTTACTTGCAAAAACAAATTATATTTATGTCAAAAACCTATGTAAATACACGGTACAGTACTAATTTAGGCAAATAAACTAGAAATTTGGTGCCCTAAAAGTCTGAGAGTCCTCTAAAGCTTAGAATTTACTTACAACAAGTCGGGTCATCACGACTTAATATTTTTTTATATAATAATTTACCTAGTAAAAATAAATTAAAGATTGATTTAATCGTCAATTATACTATACATCAGTTGGCTTGTGTAATACCATCCTCGCCGCACCATTGTCAGATAAGGCTAAACAATTATATAAGTTAGTGTTAAGGTAAACTTAATAATAAAAATTAAAATAAATAATAATAAACGAAAAAAAAATAACACAATAGGCTACAATTTATTAACACATCACGTAGGCGAAGCCACGCGCGGGAGCTAGTAATATTATAAATGCGAAAGTAAGTTTGTTTGTTACCTTTTCACGTCTAAACCACTGAACCGATAATACTCAAATTTTGCACATAATTTTGTTTATATGAACATAGAGGTACCCGTTTGTGTTTATCCCGAAAAAAGCACTGTTCCAGAGAAAAACAACAAAAAAAATCCTAGGAAAATAGATGGCGCGACGTGTCTTTCGAATCATGATTGAATTTTAAATAATTTTAAATTCTAATTTACGCGAGCGAAAGAAGGAAGTGAAGTAAGTGTTAATTGCTGCTAAAATACAGCTATTGTAATTGTGCTCTTAAAGCAGTGATAGCCTGGTGGTATGACTGTTGGACTGCCAAGTCAAAGGCCTCAGGTTCGAACCCAAGGCCACCTATGACTTTTCATAAGTTATGTGTGTATTATCACTACATAGTATAAAACAAAGTCGCTTTCTCTTTCCCTATATCCCTATGTATGCTTAAATCTTTAAAACTACGCAACGGATTTTGATTCGGTTTTTTTAATAGATAGAGTGATTGAAGAGGAAGGTTTATATGTATATTGCGCCCGTGCGAAGTCGGGGAGGGTCGCTAGTAATATACTATGTTATATACGCACATAACTTATAAATAAATTATTTATTAATTATTATCTGCTTGGTGCCTCGGAAAGCACGTTAAGCCATAGGCCCCGGTTGTCATGAAGATATTTGTCAGTCGATATAGGGAGTCAGTACCCTCATAAAATCCTAACAACTGATCTAACTTTAGAATATCGTATCCCTTTGAGTTGCGGGGGTCAGATAGGCAGTTGCTCCCTAGAAAACTGATATACAGCTGCATCTGGTTAGATTAGAAGCCGACCCCAACATAGTTTGGGAATAATAAGGCTAGGAGGATGATGTAACTTTGCACCTGTCACCTTCATTTTTCTGTAATCAACTATATCAACATTGATTCAGGTGTTAAACACAGCAGTTTTTCTGCATTTTGTTTAAAAAATTAATGTTTAAGGTACCTACTTTATCATGTCTGTTTAAATACAATCGGTAAATAATGAAAAAAAAAAAACTAAAAAGGAAATCTTCTTATCATTGTAATTAATTTATGAATACCTACCGTTCGTAATTATACTTTTATTATTATGTGTTATTGTTTATCATGTTATATTAAGTGCAAGTCATACTCGCCCATCGAGGGCTCCGTATAAAGACATCCAGGTTCCGTATATTACAAATGTATACTTTTCAGACATTTCCCTGTATTTGTAGAAGGTATAAGATTTTTGCCAAATTTCATAGTTTAAGGTCAGTGGAAATTGCGCTATAAATTTTGATTTCCTTGAGAGTGCCGAAATATGCATTTTTTGCGGTATAAACGGTCGCATCTTTTTTTACGTTAACTTAGAAATGTGATTTTTTCACAACTTCAAGGGACTGTAGACCTGAGCAGTTTGTGTAGGCAAAAAGGCACTACCTACCCTGACAGATACGGCGCAGACGACGAACTTGTGAAACTAAGTAGGATTTTAATGTACTACCCTACCTACCCTGCCGAAAATGTTTGTGTACGCCCATGAACTTGAGTACCTGAGTAACTCGATACCTCCATACGTTCCAGAGATAAAGGGTCTTCATCAATACGATAGTGTCGTCATAAGTCATACGGATGTTTGACATAACTTTTATCTTTTTATATCTTTATTTTACTATACGATACCAATGATTTTTGTCAATTTTATAGAACGTCATTATCTAATAGCTATGCATCTATCTTTTAGGCCCTATTTCACTGCTTACTGCTAAACTGTCATTTAATAACTTCATATGAATTCTGTTCTAATTTTGAATTTACCTAGTAGGATTTTTTTTTAAACTCATGCTTGTATTCCCAAGAGGGGGCAGGCAGAGATATGCAGGCTATGTTATAAGTCCCATGTAATAGGGAGCGAGCCTATTGCCAATAACCGGGCACAATTCCAGACTCCGTACTGCTACTGAGAATTTCTTATTAGAAAAACCTAATAACACTTTGCCCGACCCGAAGATCAAACCCAGGACCTCGTGCTCAGCAGTCGCACTTGCTACCACTAGACCAACGAGGCAGTCTAAATAGTAGGAAATGAAACTGAAATTTCTAGTAGAAAATGTTTATCCTATATGCATGCAATCCTATCAACGTGCAAAATATAAACCGAATAAACAAGAAAGCAAGTCAATCAAGAGTGACAATAATAAAATACAGAGTCTCTTCAACATGATTTTATTAACTTGTTTCGATGTTGCAAATTACCTTCTAGCTGCTAGTCTAATTTCCGTGCAGTTCCATCGGGTAATTTTGTCAAAGCTGAATTTAGCTGAGCAAACAACCAGCGCGCGGCACGAACCTTTATCAGTATAGTAATTAGTTTTATCTATGTGTATTTAGGGGAAAACAAACTGATCATTTAAAGTTTGTTTCGCTCGGCAAAATTTAGTTTTGATATTAATAACTATGAAAATATTTTAATAAACAAATTCGCAAAAACTACTGACTCGGGCGGGACGTCAACGCGTGATTTTTGTCGTACCGTGCTAGTAGTTAGTAAAGCCATGGCACGGCATGCCACAGATTGCGGGTTCAAATTCAAAAATAAAAGGATAGATAATTAAACTGTCAAATCAGAGCTGTTAAATTTACTTGTAATTGATGTGAAATTAATACACTTACAGGACCTATGACATAGCAACTCAAATTCTCCTAGATAACACTCAAATGGTCTAAAAATAAAATCAAAATCTTATTTTATTTTGAAAATCTATTTTTATTTCTTATCTTTAAATTTATTTTTTTGTTTGTTTTAGGACATTCAATCATACTTAGATTCATCTAAAAATGGCGTGATATACATAAGTTTTGGTACAAATGTGGCCCCTTCAATGCTACCTCCAGACCGCATCCAGATTATGCTAAAAGTGTTGTCTCAGCTACCTTACGATGTTATGTGGAAGTGGGACAAGGACGAACTGCCAGGACGTTCAGCTAATATCAAGATATCAAAGTGGTTCCCTCAGCCTGATCTACTTAGTAAGCATTTTACTGTTGTCAATTTGAAATTACTTTTAGTTCGTAAAAGGTTCCCTTCTAATCAAAATTGTCCGAGTCGGGGTGCCCCAAGTTTTGAGCTCGCTTTGCTCTTTCTTTGACACTAGTCGGATAGTTCTGAATGGTTTAAAAAAAACTACAAAGGGGTTGGCAGAGTCTAATGAGCATGCAAAGCGAGCGAACAGACCATTCATTGTTTAACTTTCCTTCTAACGTACAATGATTGTCCAAGTCGCAAGCTTGCTTTGCTCGCTCTTTTATTTACGGTTGTACTATTGCGAACATGAACGGTGTACCACTTAGCAATCAAAATGCTTTGAACGATGCTACGTGCTTAGGGTCGGAGCTCGCGCTACGTTCGGATGCCGGATGCAAGCGATTGCAACCTTAAGAGTGGTGCACCGGCTTTGTCCACGATATTACATTGTTTTATAGATCCTATAACGGTTCCGTTTTTTTCCTTTTGAGGTGCTGTATAACTCTAAAAATAACAAAAACAAATTACTAAAAAATATTTTTCTACAGGACATCCAAAAGTTAAACTTTTTATAACACAAGGAGGCTTACAATCAACTGACGAGGCTATTACTACTGGAGTACCTCTCATTGGTATTCCAATGTTGGCGGATCAATGGTTCAATGTCGAGAAATATGTCTATCACAAAATTGGTGTCCAGCTTGGCTTGGAGACACTCACTGAAGAAAAATTCAAGGATGCTATCACTACGGTTATTGGAAATGACAGGTTAGTTAATGCATAATATATCAAATCAAATCATTTATTTGTAAAACATAGGTACAATCATAGGATCCTAAGTATAGAGTATAATATACAGCGTGTAACAGAAGTCCGAAATAATACATTAAGGACGTATAAACAATCCTTGAGCATAGGTTTTGGAACCGAACCCCAAACAATACTCGAGTAAAGCACGGTCAAAGTTTTCACCAAAATATTTCAAATACACTCCTAGAAATCAGCTGAAAGGTGAATCAACACGAATCCGGTTATTTACCTTCAATAAATTCTTTAAGTAAGCACTAGGCACGCGTAGGATAATGAAATCTGTCAAAAGAATTAGGTACTTTGTATGAAAAAAAAATGCCTCTTTTGCATTCAATATTTTCACAGGTGATTCTCTTCATGATATACATACATGCCCTTAAGTATTATTTCGGACTTCTGTTACATGCTGTATATGTCATAAGTCTGACCGTTGACTGGCAAGTCAGAGGTCTCAGGTTCGAACCCAAGGCACCTCTGACTTTTCGTAAGTCATATGCTTAATATAAATGAATGATCACTTACTCTATGCCGCGAAAAGCACGTAAAGCCGTTGGCCCTGCGCCTGATCCTCTCCAGTCGTATCAGATTGCCGTCCCATCGGACTATGAGAGTGAGGGAATAGAGAGTGCACACTTGTGCACTAAATATCTCCTGCGTAGTTGGCTAATCTCCATTGAGGTTGGTTGTTGTAACCGAATTCGGTCAGAATGACATTATATCTAATGTCAAAGTTCTTCAAGATAGCCAAGGCCAACGGACGCTATTACACTTTTAATGCGCTCGAATTTAGGCATTTACAGCATTTTAGTCGTACCACTACATTCACAAACGCACGCACACATTGAAACCGTTCGGTGCTCGATTTTATTCATCAACTAACAAATTTTGGTAATTTATAATATTATACACTAACAGGGTATAAATAAGGTATTAATAAGGTTATATATTATAGTTATTAGGTTATATTGAGAGTCGTGATAGCCTAGTGGTGGTGACCGTTGACTGGCAAGTCAGAGGTCTCGGGTTCGAACCCAAGGCGCGCACCTCTGACTTTTCGTAAGTTATGTGTGTTTTATAAATTAGTTATCACTCTCCGTGCCTCGGATAGCACGTTAAGCTGTTGGCCCCGGCTGTCAATTGTAGATCTTTGACAATCGTTACGGGTAGTCAGAAGCCCGAAAGTCTGACAACCAGTCTTACCAAGGGGTATCGTTTATCCCAGTATGTGGGTTGTGGAGGTCTGATAGGCAGTCGCTCCATGTAAAACACTGGTATTCAGCTGCATCCGGTAAGACTGGAAACCGACCCCAACCTAGTTGGGAAAAGGCTAGGCAGATGAATAAGGTTATATATATTTTTCTAGCTACCGTCGGAACATAGAAAAACTACGCAGTGTCATACAGGATGAGCCGATGCGTCCTTTGGAGCGCGCTATGTGGTGGATCGAACACGTCATACGGAATAAAGGAGCGAAGCACCTAAGGTCTCCAGCAGCCAACCTTACTTGGTGGAAGTATTTGGAATTAGACCTGGTCCTTATTGTACTTGCAGGACTTTTGATTATAGTAACAGGATTTTTTACCATTTTATATAAATTGTATAAGAAGTTTTTTTGTACTAATATCAAGTTGAAATCAAATTGATTGAATGACTTTTGTAATAAAATATTAATGGCTTGCAAGTTTTTTTTTGGTCCTTGGTTCCGAAGTAGTATTAAAAAGCTGTTATTTAGCTGCATCTGTTTAAATTAGAAGCCGACCTCTACAAAGTTTTGGTATAATCACGCTAGAAGAATGATAATGATGATTCACCCTCTTTCGTGCGCGCAATATTTAAAAAAAAAGGATTCACAGTTTTCGCTCCACGTATAAATATAAACCCTATACTAACTACCTCTACCCTACTCTACCCCTACCCTACCCTACGCTACCTCTACAAATCAAAAACCATGACAATCGGTCAAGCCGTTCTTAAAAAAAAAATCCCATGTCCGTCTCTTGGTTCTAAGCCACCTCTCCACCAATTTTCAACCAAATCGATTCAGCCGTTCTCGAGTTATAAATAGGGTAACGCTAACACGACTTTCTTTTATACAGGGTTATTTGTAAAACACCAGCATCCTTAAAAGGGGTTATTTGTAAAACACCAGCATCCTTAAAAGGGGTCATTAAACTCATCATTATGAACAACTTTACTATGAGACCAACCCTGAAATCGCAAAAAAAAATCAGCTCTCCATACATTTTATCGAGTCATGTGAACATAAATGTATGGAACAGCTGATTTTTTTTGCAATTTCAGGGTTGGTCTCATAGTAAAAGTTGTTCATAATGTTGAGTTTAATGACCCCTTTTAAGGATGCTGGTGTTTTACTAATAACCCTGTATATATAGATAGATTAGTAGGATTCATCCAAATTATTATTCCAAAAAGAAAAACAAACCATAAAGTATGGAAAGTTCCATCAACAATAAGTTAGCATTAAGTGAATAATTATGAAAATTGTGCACGACATTTACGTGACCAGTTATTTAAGATATTGGCCTTGTGCCATAGCACATTCACAAGCAAATAGCAGATAAACAGATAAACTATTTTGTATCAGGTAAATGAAATATTATTAAAACTATTATTAGTTTTAATTTTTAGTTTTAGTTCAATACACTTAACTATAAAAAGAAAAGAGTAAAAATTTGGCACCTATTGATTATAGTTCGAGTAAAAAAAACAATACAGAAATGCAATATTAAAATATTGTTAATATAAATTACAGATCACAAAAGTTTAAAATTTCAAATAATTATATCAATAAAAAAATATTACCTCAATTTTAAGATTTTCCTAGACTATATTTGCCATTGCTATTAGATTTGCCTAGACACAAAAATATAGTGACCAATTAAGTTAGATTATCGTGATCGTGAGAGTTAGAACATAACATAGACTCACGCCTGTATTCCCCAGAGGGGATAGGCAGAGGTGTAAGCCACCCACGTTTCGCCGGCTGTTATAAGTCCCATGATTACATGGGATTGCCTATTGCCATTCACCGAGCACAATTCCAGACTACGTGCTGCTACTAAGAATTTCCTAATAAAAAACCCCATAAACACTTTGTCCGAATTGAGGATCGAACCCAGGATCTCGTATTTAGCAGTCGCTTTTGCTACCTCTAGACTAACGAGGCAATCATGTAGAACATCTAATAACTAACATAATTTTTATGAAGTAAAGCGTATTCTTATTAATAATTTCGGCTTATTTCAAATATACATTTAAGTAAAAATCTCACATTTCCATAAATATATTTCGGTTTTGGGAAAGTAAATTTTTAACTTGACTGCGGATGTTGACAACATAAAAAAAAATTAGTTACTTAAATTTTTTTTTAAAAATAGAACAATCAGTAAAAAAATCTATAAAATATGTCAATAAAATAAATATTTACGTCAGACATAGACAACGCATTTCGAATAGACGACGTCATTCAAACTATCAAGGTTGTATGAGTATGTATGTAGTGTATGAGTATGTGTATCTTTCTCAAAGACGCTTATCAAGTTTATCTTATCAAATTTATCAAGTACTTATTTAGCGTCAAGCGTAAATGTTACATCTATATATATAAAAATGAAACCCGTTTTCCGTTGTCACGACATAGCATGAAAACGGCTTGACCGATTTGGCTGATTTTGGTCTTGAATTATTTGTGGAGATCCAGGGAAGGTTTAAAGGTGAGAAAAAGGGGTAGATTAGGGTAGGGTAGGGGTAGTGTAGGTTAGGGGTAGTGTAGGGTAGGGGTAGTGTAGGGTAGGGGTAGGGTAGTGTAGGGTAGGGGTAGTGTAGGGTAGGGGTAGTGTAGGGTAGGGGTAGTGTAGAGTAGGGGTAGTGTAGGGTAGGGGTAGTGTAGGGTAGGGGTAGTGTAGGGTAGGGGTAGAATAGGGTAGTGGGTAGAGTAGGGTAGGGGTAGAATAGGCCTTGAAGTAGGCGTACGAAGTCGCGCGGGGCAGCTAGTAAATAATAAACAACTAGGGAAAAAAAGTCTGAGGCGGGGATAGCTTGAACAAATAATAAAAATCTTAAAAATAAGTTTGTGAGTACTAAAATAATTTGAAAGTGATTAATTTCATTATATTTGATGACAAAAAATCCATCATAGAAATATGCAAGAACCAAATAACTTGTAATTTTGACTTGTAGTACGAGAAGTGCGTCAGTGGCGCCCTTAATCTTTGCACTCTTTTTTGTCAAACTGTACCATCTCGAATTGCCCCACATGCTGAAGAAACAAAAAGATAAAAGTACTAGCACGATAAGAAGTCACAAGAAGTCATTGTCCCTTACTTCTTACAGAACAACTTAGCCGCATCTAAGTGTTCGTTTAATTTCAAGATATCAAGTGAATGCGTTCAATTTTCCCCGCTTATCTGCTAATGGGTACGGGAAAGTTCGCTCATGAGCGGCAACAGCGTGGCTTTAATGAAAGCGGTGAGAAATGATTACAGCTGCGATTCTGTCTGATGTATTATGGTGATGAAGAATTTTGGAAGAAGAATTTCTCAGTAGCAGCAGTCTGGAATTGTGCCCGGTTAATAGAAATTATTTGCCCAATTTGTGTGTAAAACTATGTTAGAGGCCTGCTGGCAGTTTTATACTGTCACCAGGTTGTTTATCAACCATAAAATAAAGAAAAAAATCAACAAAGCGAAATTATTTGTTACTACAAGAGGTTTGATAACGTCCGATGAGGAATTCTATTCTGTATCGAAGTTTATCTTCAGTCCATGACAATATGGAACCAAAAAAGAAGAAAGAAGAACAATTTATTGGTCTAATAATAACATCGGTCACAATTACCCCGTTATGTAACAGTCCTATACAGCGACCAAGGAGGTTGTATAGGAATTTCAATTCCCCGCTCTGACTTAGACCACAATCTCAGTACAATACAACGCGTCTTTTATATTAAGTGTGACACTAAAAGCATGCCGCCTATGTAATATTATTGGTTTTGTTTTAGTTACTTCGTTAACTGTTGTGCTTATATTTAATGCAATGTTTTCATATTCATTTAATATTTATTTTTCTTAGCAAACATAATCTTGATAGCAAATATTGCTTAGATATTTTTAACAGGCGTCAGCTCTGATTAAGTTTTTGTAAGTAAGCAAGTATTTATTTTTAGCAATGATAAGCTGTATACATTTTATTTTTTTTAATAGTTTTTTCTAATGGCGCACCTAATGGTTTTAACAAGAAAATTAGTTTTTTGCGAAGTATTGACTCGTTTATTAAATGTTTTTTTTTTGGTCTTTTGATACAAATCAGCTTCGTGATCATGAAGGCAAGGTGTTCAAATTATTAGCAACAGATTTGAAATAAAAAACCATGCTCCTAGCCTTATCATTCCTAAACTTTATTATTGGATGCTGCTGTATATCAGTTTTTTACGGAACGACTGCCTATCTGAACCCCGCAACCCGAAGGGATACAATATTTTAAAGTTAGATCAGTTGTCAAGATTTTATGATGGTACTAACTCCCTATATCGACTGTCAAAGATCTTCATAAAAGCCTGGGTGTTTTCCGAGGCACGGAGCTGGTGATAATTAATTTATTGGGTTCAAACTTGAGACTTCTGACTTGCCAGTAGACGGTCATATCCATGGGCCATCACTGCTATAATATGATAAAACTTATAACTAAAAAACATAAACTAATGAAACATTTTATGAAAAATCTTTACAGACTTTCTGAATGTTATAAGTTACTAGTTTTCTTTATTGTACAATTATAAAGATTAAAATCTTCTCAACTATTTAATAGGAAACTTAACCACAGACATTAAGAAACTTCCAAGTAAAGCTTTAAAGGTAGATTATAAACTATCTAGTACTTTGCAGTAAATACTCTTTATTTATGAACTATGTAGTTTGTCTTCGAACAACTTGAAGTTGTTTACATTGTTAAACATTCAAGCATAGGGCCTGTTACCGATTAGTTCTGCAATTTTAATGTATCATGATACAACTTCATTTATTTTGGAAGGAGCACTTTAATGGCAGATGCAGGACAAAAAGGAACGTGATAGCCTAGTGGTATGACCTTTGGACTGCCAAGGCAAAGGTCTTATGTTCAAACACAAAGCGCGCACCTCTTGTTTTTACGTACCGTTTTTCATGAACCGTAAATAAATAAAAATTTAAATAATTATACATTTAAAAAAAAATTAAAAAGCCTCTACAGAAATACCTCAATTTTTTTAGCTATGAACACTCGATCAATATGTGAAAATTGATCGAGTGTTTCAAATAAAAAAAAACTAAATCAAAACTATTCCATTTGTTTAGAAGCTACGATGCCATACATACAGATACATAGATCCATCCAACTTAAAACACCCCCCTTTTTGCGTCGGAAGTTAAAAAGCAAAATACTTTGGTCTAAGTCATTTTATTATTCTATAAGAAAAAAAAAATTGTCGGTTACCTACCTGTTTACTAGATGCGCGGATCAAAAGTTAACAGCTGAAAAGGACCAAATATTATTACAAAAGCGATTTATTTCACCCCGAAATCCGTGAAAAATATCCTACAATTTTTAAGACAGCGTAAACTCACAAAACAAAATTTTTACTCGTTAAAAGAAGTCATACAATTTTTTTTATAGTCCAATTATTCAAAGTTCAAAACTTAGTTTGTAAGGTAATTTTCTTAAACTTTCTTACGAAATAAATTGGAGGCCTTTGTCCTACATAATTTTGTATTCTACAACCTACTTATATTACCTGTAGTTACGATATTAGGGTGAAGTGTTTATGTTTTTTTTTTGCAGTTTTAGAATCTCATTTTTAACCTCTGAAGTAAAAAGAGGTGTTATAAGTTTGACGTGTCTATGGTATCGCAGCTCTTAAACGAATGGACCGATTTTGATTTAGTTTTTTTTATTTGAAGGGTGACTTGATTTAAAGTGTTCAGAGATAAAAAAAATACGTTTTTTGTGTCAAGGGTTTTAAATTTTAAATGTATAGTAAAATTTGAAGACTGAGATTAGGTAATCAAATCTTGCTGTAAAAAAAAATGTTTCAAATGTAGTAAGCAGCCTTATTAAGTCCTTACTCTATATGGAGAAAGTCCCTCATGAATTTGTTTGCCTCCTGCAAACTTTGGTTCGCTGTCTCGACCACACACAATAACAACAGAAGCCTTAATTTCCACGTCTGGAATTTAAATTAACCAATAGCAACCAGCCCATACTGGCTCTGGATCAAAAAACACGCAACATTTATGCTGTAAAAATTTCGATCCCCAAAGACAACAAGCCATAGACTATCACAAACTGCCAAATTAGAAAATAGACTAGATAGAGGTTTTTCATAAATTGGCGAAAGGTTGGCAGTCTATGCGGGGCCATTATTTGTGGCATTTTCTTCCTACAAAGGGCCGTGTCGACGCTTACACATTGTTGTGGTCAGCTCCCGGAAAGTAATTCTTTTGCTGTCTGTCTTTAGTTATGGGCGGTCGAATATCTTTTAATTTAGCTGTGGTCAACATTTTCTTGAATTGCCGACAGTTGATAAAATATTAGAGAGCTGTAGCTGAATATGGCAGTAGGTACCTTTATTTAACCGACTTCAAAAAAAGGAGAAGGTTCTCAATTCGTCGGTTTTTTTTAATTTATGTATGTTCACCGATTGCTCGAAGACGCGTGGACCGATTTAAAATGTTTTTTTTTGGTTGTAAGAGTATTCTTACCAGATGGTCCCATAGAAAAACGTTTTGGAGTCGTTTCCAAGTCAAGTTCTAGCCTCTTTAACCTTCTCGCTAAGAACTTGAGTTGGAATCGACTCCAAAACGTTTTAAAGTTATTTCAAGCTTTTTAGTACCTTTTGAAGTCGGTTTTATTTTTTATTAAAAAAAATTGTATGCGGTGTAAAAAAAATATTATTAATATTTGTAGCTACTGAAGGTAAGTACATTATTGTCACTTATATTTATTACTAAAACCAGATTATCATCATCATCATCATCGTGTATGGCATTCATCTTGCGTGGATCAGATCTCTATATGGAGATCTCAGATCGGAGGCGTGGCGTAAGGAGTGGGGCCTTTTTGAGGACATAAACACAAATCTCATACCAGACCCCATTAAAAAATTGCATGGTTTTGACTCAGAAGTCAGACCAGATTATCAAAATTTTTACTTAACCAATTCGATACAATACAATAAAATGTAACAAAACAGCACGAAAAAGCAGTCTCTTTTTCATTTAAAAGACGACAAAACCCTGAATATATTTTTATAACTATGATACACATAAAAATTTATGGAACGCAACCGAATGGACACTTGAACGCATCGTAGAAGCGACTAACGCGGGGCAAAATAGCCCGGGCCAATGGCGTCTTATCTCTTAATCTTCTTTATTTTAGGTCTTTGAAAATTCATGCTGATGTTAGAATAACAGTGGGTAGCAGCTTTTGTTTGCGTGGGAAAAGTTGTAGGTCGTAATGGTTGGATTGGCTAGTTCTTCAGTTTGTATGGTTAAAAAATAACCGGGGTTATTCCGTTTATCCCCTTATAAACCCATCATTGGAAAATCACTGGGGTGCATAATCGGTATTCGTACCTATATTATTTTTCTTCCAAATTTTTCCCTTGACTGTAAACAGTAAATTTGGAAACACTAGCTTCCGCCCGCAGCTCATCATCATCTGCCTAGCCTTTTCCCAGCTATGTTGGGGTCAGCCGGACTGATGAACAGCAGACGTAGAAACATTAAGCTATTTAACTGGTGCATACCCGAGATTCGAACTTGCAACATAGGTAGTTTAGGTACCTTATGCAAAAAGCCTGCACTTGTATCCTTGATAATATGAAACAGACCTTAAACCAAGATTTTGTTATTTGATAAGAAAACAAAATCTAAAAGTATGTCGCAAACAAACAGATTCTAGATTAAAATAGAAATGGAATATTACTTTTGGGAAATGCGAGGTTTCAATTTCATATGCATGGAACTTGATAGTTTAGGGACTCCGCGCACTTAACGCCACGATCACAGGCAATGGTGCTAATTCTCTTGCACACGCCTTAAACTAATTTAGACTCACTATCTCTCTCTCTAACAGAGATCATTAGATAAGGATAGAAGATTTTTACAGCTGTCTACTAGTCCATTTGCGAGTTATCAACGAGAATTTAGTCGGCATGTCATAGAGGTCTCGCCTAATTTCACGTAAATTGCAAGGACGTAGACTAATTTGACAGCTCTAATTTGATAGCTCAATTTGCTATCCTTTTTCAATAGTATTTATTATAATATAGTCTCAAACTTTCGCGAACACTCAACATAATGAAACAACTTTTTAACGGATATAATTCGCGTTTTTATTTTGATAATACTATCCTGACGTTTCGAGTACCTCAGTCTGCCTGCGACCACGAAATGCTGCAAAGTACTCGAAACGTCAGGAATTATATCCGTTAAAAAGTTGTTTCATTAGTATTTATTAGAAAGAGATATAATAATAGTTAGGCTTAAATTAGTTTAGCGGGATGTACAAGGGAATCGACACCAATGGCCACAGTGACTAAGTCAAACTATAGAAATTCACACATCGTGCACTCGTCGGAACTGCTAACTGCCCCTCACTATGTCCCGCACGTCTTGTGATCGTGACTGCGGAAAATAAAACAAGTAGGGTTCCGTGAAGAATTTAATCAATTAATAGAATTTCACATGAATAATTACTAAGGAGATTACAGATGATTATTTTTTTTCACCTAAAGTGTAAAAAATTTTCCTTGAAAGTTTAGCAAGCCAGCCATTATTATGTAGAGAACATTACTATGTTGAGCATTAGGTAACAGCCATTATTATGTTGAGAGTCGTGATAGCCTAGTGGTGGTGACCGTTGACTGGCAAGTCAGTGGTGTCGAGTTCGAACCCAAGGCGCGCACCTCTGTTGTTTCGTAAGTTATGTGTGTTTTATAAATGAATTATCACTTACTCCGTGCCTCGGAAAGCACGTAAAGCCGTTGGCCCTGCGCCTGATCTCTCTCCGATCGAGTCGGAGTTCCGTCCCATCGGACTATGAGAGTGAGGGAATAGGGAGTGCATCTGTGTTTGCGCACACAGTTGTGCACTATAATATCTTAGTTAACTAGTTGCGTAGCCTCCCACTTCTGAGCAAAGGCCTCCCTTCTTTTTCTCTAATCCTCGCAATCCCCTGTTATTTCTCGTCAAGAAAGAAATGATCCAGTTCGTCCCACCAACTCCTACGTGGCCGGCCGCGACCGCGTCTTACAGTCTCAGGACACTATACTCGTGATGAACGAGCCCACAGGTCTCGTTAAAAAAATTTTAGACTTCAGAACCTTTAACGTACATGGCCGTCGCTTACCACATAGCGCAAAAGCGCATTCTTTTATATCACACGTGACATTTAATGTGACATTTTATAATATGGTATTGCTCAAAAAACTTCGCTTCAAAAAAGCGATGACGTGTAAACAAATGAAAAGCAACTATCTTGTTTCAGACGAGCGCCTTGCTCAGTCAGTCGCTTTAGAACAACGTTCATCCAAAGTTACCCTTAATACCGTGGCACAACGCGCAAATACTTAAAGTTCACGACAAAACAAAAGGGCAAAGACAACAGAGAACGCTACACTAGCAACTCCAACTAATAAAACTAACTTTAAAATAGTTATTGCGCTGCAATATTCTTGTTATAATAATCCTGCTATCCCACTCCTACTCGCTGAAAGTAAGTAAGAGGGTGAGGGATAGATATAGATATGTAAATCCCAATAAATCCCGCTCGAGAAAGAGAGCACTGGAAAATAACGAGCCTTTAAATTCTCTGGGAGATGGGTTCGGCTGGACTACATACAGGCAATTATACTATCGTTCTAAAGAAGAAATAACGATAAAAAAATCTTCCAATTTCAAAAGACGTTCTATTTTCAAAAGTCATTTAACAGAGTAAAATACAGAATCTGTAATGGTACAAGAGCTAGCAATATTTTCGGAAAAGCATTTTAGACCGTCTGGCTTTTTAAATTTACTATAAATAAATAAGGATGTGGTACCTGGATCTGGCTGCTGGAATGATTTCGAAATACGAAAATGCCGCTCCCAGCAGCCAAATATTCCGCATCCCTACCAAGCTTTAATATAAAAAGAAATATCAAAAAAGCATCCAACCAAAGTTTTTTTTTTGCCAAGGAAGTTACCAGCTCTTCAACTACACTACTATCAAAAACATTCAAACGTATTTTTATCCAGAAATATTGCAGATGAAGACGCAAGCGGAAGCTAGTATATGTATACAATAAGGTCGGTAATCGCGCGTCTCTATTATGGTGTACTAGCTTCCGCTCGTGACTTTGCCCACGTGATAAAATATATTGATAAACTATGTTATTTTGATGTATAAGCTATATTTCTGTAAATTTTCATCAAAATCTGTTCCATAATTCTTGCGTGAAAGAGCAACAAACGTTCATCCATCCAACATAGATTAGAATATTTGCAGATCGTTATATTTTAAGATTTGCTTGTCAAACTATACTTCCGTATGTCCCAACAGTAACTCATTCAAGTTTTGGTGCGCACCTGTTACCCAAGATCCTGCGATGTGGATTTTTCCAAGCGAATGGTTCCAAGTAACTGACCTTATTTGAAAATGAACCAATCCTTCGGTAAATGTTTCATCGCTTTATTAAGAATTTTTGTGAGAACATTTAATTTTATATCGCTTGGCGGCTAACGTGGTTTTTTAAACTAAAAAGGTGGGTAAAAAGCTTATAACCTGCCTTTTTGCGTTAGGTACCTAAAGCGAAAGCCACACAAGAGAGACGTAGTACGAGAATAAGGCGCTTTGATTCTTTAGAAATGGATGATATTATAGTATGGAGAAATATGCGTCTGAGCCTCGTCCATGCCTTACGATTCTTGAGAGTGGCTTGCGCTTAAGAGTGGCTAGATCTAGTAAATGCACCGTTCACGCAGCGCGCACTAACCGCCCGCGAGTTACACGTCTCAGGAAGATACTTTTTAAACGGTTTAACTTAGCTTGACCTGTTTATTATTTAATTCAAATTTAGTAATTGATATTTTACCCCCTTTCTATTGACAGATTGATCTGACATTTGGTACATACCTTGAGTTTTGATGAAAAAACCGTTTTACGTAAAAAAAAAATTAAGAGTATTTTTTTTCATTAATTTTGTAACAGATCCCGATGTCCAATTGTATTTATGGCTGTTAGATTGATAAACATAGATTACAAAACCCTTCGTCAACATAAAAGTCACGTAGGAAAGAAAAACAAGATCTTCACGATTAGAAACGAAGACGTTTCCTTAAAGGGAAAAAAAATCTTAATAAAATACCTTTTAATGAATGTTGCTAGCCTCTTCGTGGTCACTTTGATTTCCCCAGGGATACCAACCTTCTCGTTTATGGTTATTTTTATATTTTTAAAGGTTTTAGTGTAGCTCGTTTTTTATCTGTACAATATGGGACTGCTTACTTTTAAAAATGTATAGAAACATAAGAAATATTTCCATAGAGTAAACTATGTGAACTGCTATTTTCTTTCTTAATTTTTTTGAAATTTGAATGTTTAACTACATGTTTGAGAGAGAGAGAGAATCTAGATGATCTAAAGGTGTGTCCAAACATTGAGCGGCAAGAGCGCGGCAGCAACACGCGGCGTTTGCAGGACACATTTCTGCCGCGCGACTAGTTTAGACCTTCTGCGCGACAGTGCTGCGCGGCATGTCCAGGACACGCCGCGCTCTTCATTTCGTATTCAAACCACAATGAAAGTGGCCGTGTGTGTTGTAGCTCTGCTTATTATTCGTAAATTACGTAGAGTAGCTCCAGGCTGCCGCGCGCGGCAGTCGTCCAAACATAGCGCGGCTAGGCGCGCGCGGCAGCCGCGCTCGAATGCCGCTCAATGTTTGGACACACCTTAAGATGTCACTGTCAACTTTTAATTATTAATACGACATATTTTTAATTCAACCTTCTACTACCGAGAAATGAGTCATAAAAAAGTCCTTGCGGGAATCAATGAGTCCTTTGACTGCAACATTAGAAGAATTATTGACGTTATTAATTTGTTTCTTGCCGGTCTCTGCGTAGCAAAAAATATTTAAACCTTGTAACTTTGATTTTTATTGAAAAAAAAAATTTTAAAATTAAAATTTTGACATTTTAATGATAATTTTAAAACAATGATAACATCCTTCTAAAAACGGCTTGTATTATTTTACACTTTGAAAATCAAACACAAAGTTCATTATATTTTATCTAATCTATAAAAAGAACTAGTAGTTTAGTAGTAGTTTATACTAGGAACAGTTCGAGAAGCCCTACTTGTATAATTATGCGTAGAATTTCCAGATGGAGTTTCTTGCTCCACTCGCGCGCTTAGAAGCTAGTTCTAAGAAATTAAATACCGTTAGTTCAACTCGCAGTGTCAAATTTCGTTCATCACCGCTTTTCCCCGGCAACCTGGCATAAATTTCTACAAGTTTGCTTTTTATATTTAAATGATCACTAGATAATCTATTTTATATATAAGTCAATGTGCATTGCATAGACATGCATTTATTTTTCCTCATAAATGATATTACAGAACCAAGACATTCTTTCACCAACTTTTCTTTTGCCTGCAATCAGCCCATCATGATCATTATTTTGTAGCAGTCCATTAATACATTGTCATACCTGAGAACATGCTCCAAATATGGCCACTTTTCTCTGCTTAATAGTACGCAAACGTTCTATTTTCTCGGTCATACGTCTAAGAACTTCCATATTGGTAACTTTATCAGTCCAACTCACGAAGCAAATACTAAGGTCCAACTGCACTTAATTCTCTATAAAACATGACAGCTTTTCAAACAAACCATTATCAGTTCTTTTAGTATCTATAGCAATCAAAATAACTACGTACAAACCATCTGCTTTGACGTCCCTTATACCACCCCTTATTTGTACCAAATTTGTCCCTTGCCCATATTTAGGACGATTCTCACGTAACTACTTACTTATTAAGGGTTTTTGGGGCGAGCCAATGTGAAAAAACTCCTTGAAATTCTTTTCTTTTGACTAGAAAACTTTGGTTGGATGCGGCCAAATTGATAAACCTTTGAATGTTTTCGTCCCACTTTCCTTTAAAGGGTTGAATGTTACATATTGATAGGGACCTTTATTTTCATTGCAGAGGTAGAACAATGCATAATCTTGTTTTCGCTTCACTATGGTTGGTCTATCGATAAAAACCGGCCAAATCTAGTACCCTTTTGAGTTTAGACAGTTTTATGTAAAATACGTTCTATGTTAAATAATGTTGCCTAAACTGTTGCTTTTTTTTTCAAATATACGACGAAAACTATATTTTATATATTTTTAATGTGCCATGTGGTTTCCGGCCTAAGAATAGTACCACCTCTACTCGTCCCACTGGTGTCGTTAAAAGCGACAAAAAGAAAGATCCGGAGGATTGGCAGCAGCATCTTTCTGTGTAACAGCAATCATCTACTACTACGATCGCCAACCCGCTTGCGTGGCGTGGCGATTATGGACAAATACCTCGAATGAGCGCACTGGCTGATAATGATGATGAAAAATACGTTCTATGTAAAATAACTTGGCCTAAACTGTACTTTTTTTTAAATACACGACGAATATAATATTTTATAAATTTTTACTCAAAAACGATCTCAAAGCTTCTAAAAGTCACGTAGCTCAACGAGAAATTCGAAATAATTTAAAGGCAATTCAGCCGGGCCCTATAATAACAAGAAGGAAATTGAAGAAACTTTTGCCAAAGTGTAGCCCCTAATTTCTTTATAGGACCCATGTTGCGGCCTCCTAATGCTCGCATTCAAAGAAAGCAAAATGTCCGCCAATGCCATTAATGTAATTGCTTGATTATTCAACTTTTGACTTCTGACCATCACGATTTGTGGTTTTATTCATGTTTGTGTAATTTTCTGTTTTGTGCGGTCTTAATTTATTCTATTTCAGTATTTTGGAACACAATTTTCCTCATATCTATTCTTCTTATCGTGTGGTTGTTAAACAACCTGGTGTCAGAGTTTGAACCGCCCGTAGGCCTCTGACATGGCTTTACACACCATCGAAAAATCTCTCAGGTGTGCTGGTTTCATCACGTTGTTTTCCTTCACCGTTTTAGCAATTGATATATAATTTATAATACGCACATAACTTACGAAATGTCAGAGGCTTTGATTATTTATATGTCTAGATAGACAGTCAAAGCTGTAAAAGCGTCGATAAATTTAGTAACCAACTGTTGGCCACTAAACCGCTTCGCCGCGTTTAGTGTCAGTTGCGCTGTCACGAGATATGCTCGAGTTGTATCGCAAAAATGTTTTTTTACAAGGACGATTTGTGCCATTAAAATATGCAGAAATTACAAAGATCGATAAAAAAAAACAAAAGAAGTCACATATCATCGGTAAACAACATTATTTTGTATTCATTTCAGCAAAATAAGCCATTGAAATATTTCGAAAATAAATTAATATTTTTTCCGACATTTTGTCTTTGACGTCCGTGTTGCCAGTTTATGAATTCAAACTCCCATGTGGTCCAGTAGTGTAATACATACTTAGTGATGGCGGAAGTGTAATTTTTTGAAAAAATTAAATTAGATGGGTATTATTTACGGGAATTTAAATTTCTTAAATAATATTTGTGACGAATATGACAAGCTGCGAGACGAATTGCGCCAGTCATTGAAAATTTCAATGAACTGCCTCGTTGGTTTACCGGTCGCAAGCGCGACTACGGAATACACGGTCCTGGGTTCAATTCGTGTGTCGGGAAAAGTATTAATGGGTCTTCCATTAAGAAATTATGTATCGTAACATAGTTGAGGTTAATATAAGAACATTCAAAGTTTCATCAAAACTGGGCAGAAAGTTTCCGAAATAAACTAACATAACGTACAAACGTTTATATTTTATCTGAATTCTAATTCATTTATTATTTTCGTCTTAGAGAATATTTATTTAGATTAAAATTTATTCTCACTATGGAATTTTTCCTCTAATTCAATGGGAATATTTCAACAACTGGTATCATTATTCACGCACACTAAGAAACCAGAATGACAGTCGTGTTGTGTAAGACGTAGCTGTCAACGCACACCAGTATAAAAAGTTGGCACATTTTTTTGGGTGCTTTTACAGCGCGACACTCTATCTAGACATATATATAATCAAAGGTCAGAGGTTTGAGCCTTGGCATCGAACTCGAGACCTGTGATTTGTCAGTCGACTGTCATACCACTAGGCTATCTGTGCTACAAAGCTAGTACTCATAGCTATTGATAAAGGTAGTTATTTTTAGCCCTTTTACTAAGCAACAGTTGCAGCGGAATTTGTTCCTCTACATGAACAATAGTGCAAAAACAATACGAAATATTAGTGCCAATTCTTGTACATCACGTTAAACTAATTTTAGTCTAACTAAATCTTTTTCTAATACCTAAACACCATCGAAAAAGGACAGCAAACTGAACTGTCAAATAAGAGCTGTCTAACTAGTCTACGCCCTTGCGTTTTTTCTAATTTACGTGAAATTAGACGAGATTTAACTTTACGTAAATTTGCAAGTAACGTCATCTTTAATTTCACTGAACGCTCTATGGTACGGTACTGTTAATCGCTGTGTATAATAAAATACACCTAAGCCATGTTATGGCATTGCTTGCTTTGCAGCTCTTGGCTTAATTTGACAGCAATAACACCGTATCCAAAAAAAAACAACAATAAAAAGGCCCAAGCTAATTAGATCTTATAATATATTTAGACCTTTAAAAAAAAGAACTATTTTATTTTAATAAACAATTTAGAAACAAGACAATCGCTAATACTAAAACAAACACATTATTTTGCGAGGCACGTGCGGGGCTGTTGAAGGCGTCAGCGTTCATCAACTTGGCTAGAGACTTTCCAGATGGTCTGGGATCCCCACCTGGGCAGTTTGTGTACATCATGTTGTGGTCACAGTCCTGCAAAAATATTACATGTATCACTATCACTACATAGTATAAAATAAAGTCGCTTTCTTTGTCCCTGTATCCTTATGTATGCTTAAATCTTTAAAACTGCGCAACGGATTTTGTTGCGGTTTTTTTTAATAGATAGAGTGATTGAAGAGAAAGGTTTATGTGTATATTGCACCCGTTTGAAGCCGGGGCGGGTCGCTAGGTAAAATTAAATAGGAAGAATCATTATCTTTGCATTGCACACACTATTCACTTAAACTCAACATGGAAAGACGGGTAGGTGATTGACATCCGTGAACTGGGCTTCAAATAAAAATCAGCGTCAAGTACCTACCAGAACTTGACATAAAACTGATCTGGAGACCTATTTGGTGCAGCGTGTCCGACGGCAGCTTGCACGGTTATTTTGTTTTTATATCATAAATCAGCCACCCCAGGGTGAACATTAGAAAACGCATGTTTTTTGATCCAACCCGGATGAGACAGATATCGGAAGTCGTATATTTTTGTCTTCCAAATTTCTACTTCAGTTGTGTACAGTTATTTCTAGAAACATGATAAAAACTGGCTTAAGACATGCTTAGATGATATAGTCTCAAACATTCAAATGATCTCTGCCTGCGCGAGATCTGCAAAGATCTCGAAACGTCAGGTGTTTTTGAAAAAGACAATATAATTATGCGAGTTTATCCGTTTAAAAGTTGTTTCATTATGCTTAGATGGCTTAAGAAAATCGTGTTACCTAATATTCCGGTATTATTATTTTCTAAATATACACAAATAATTATGATATTCCGTTAGTTACAAACTCAAGTTTAATGATCGGGTGTATTTGCGCACAGATAATTCAAAATAGTCATTATTTTCAAAGTCTCACAACGCCTGCATAAAAAGAATTAAAACATTGTTGTCTAAATTGAAGTAACATTCATAAACAAAATTAAATACACGTTGAAAACATGTTTTCACGCTGCCTGCATTTAAATTTTAAAAACAAACTCGACATAAAGTAGCCAAAGCAAAAGTGCTCGACATTGTTGAAATAGTCTCTTTTACAACAGAATTGTACGGTATTTGAAGTTTTCGAGGAATTGCCCTGGAATGCTGACAAGCCTCTAGAACGGATGGCTGCGGAATGAATGCGATTGTGCATCAGGTCGGCGAGGCTACGAGGTTTTATGCTTTTGTATGCGCAATTTTATACGACACGGAGATCTTCATAGAATTTCGAGTTTTGAATGTCTAAAAAAAGTTTACGTACATGGATACAATTTTTTAAAGGTTATATTGTGAAAAAGTAGTATAGAAAATCTTAAAATTTTGACATTAAAAAAAAGAAATTAGAAGTGAATAATATAAATGTATTTTTATACCATCTGGGATGGTTAATGTGGAAGAGAATTTCGATAAAGCGGGTTATGAATAGCTTAGTGGCGACTGGGGCTTTACCCGGTAGGTCGCGGGTTTAAATTCCGTTCGTAATATATTTTCTTCTTTTTACAAAAATTTTAAAATAAAAATCAATTGCCACAAATTGTCCTTGCATCACTCACAAAGCGACTGAACCAATTTCGATGTTTTTTTGTGTGGAAAACCACATAAAAAAACATTAAAAATTAAAAAAATTAAAAAATGGGTTCCTGGATGTTTTATTTTCACAATAGAAACCAATAGGTGGCGTTGCGATCGGGTTAAATTACAATCATGTACGCCAAGCAGCGTAGGGTGTGTATGTATTTTTATATAATTATCTACAAATAATGTCACAACTATAAAACCAAATATAATTGGAACACGTATGTTAATTACGCAAATAAAAATCAACTATGGTCTCGCCACTAACACACACACATGTAGGTACAACTGAAACACAGTACACCTTGTTCATAACTTCATCTAATATTCAAACGAGAATGAAGCAAAATGTAGTTTTTGTCAAACTCAATTATTCAACATAATAAACCTATATGCAGATGAGCTTGAATAGAAGCTCCACTTTTTATCAAATTGTAATGAATAGGACTTGCTGTCATAGCCACATATTTACTTAAAATAACTTTAATAATAAGTTCCTCCTGACCGAGGTCACAGCGGCCAATTTTAACGGAGATTAGCCAAATACGCGAGAGATATTATAGTGCACAAGTGAGTGCACAAACACAGGTGCACTCCCTATTCCCTCACTCTCATAGTCCGATGGGACGGTAATCCGACACGATCGGAGAGAGATTAGGCGTAAAGCCAACAGCTTGACGTACTTTCCGAGCCAAGCAAGTGATATTAATTTATGATACGCACATAACTAACGAAAAGTCTGAGGTGCGTGTCTTGGGTTCGAACCTGAGACCCTTTCTTGCCAGTAGGCTATCATAATTCGTAGAAAGTGTTTCACTTTACCTGATACACGTCGCCTTCTGAGACGATTACTGAGAATTTTTGCAACGTGACAGCGTGCTCATATGGACAAACTTCGGGCATATCAAAAAGTGAGTCCAATGTGCATCGACGAAATTGAGCTCGGGCGCTGGAAAAAAAAGACAGTCAAGTATGATCAGTGATTAAAGCGCTCAACTCAGCGGGCAGCGTACAGCGTGACGGCGGCGACGACAACAGCGACGCAGAGACTGGAGCGCGTTGCTTGTACGACGCGGACACGAACGGTGCACCACTTTGCCATCAAAATGCTTTGAACGATGTTACGTGCGAAGGGGCGGGACTAGCGCTACGTCCTGACGCCGGGTGCACGCGATTCTAAGCTTAAGAGTGGTGCACCGGCTTTGTTCACGATAGTACGTCGCTCCCCACACCACAATCGACATAATGATACTATTTTACAGATCTCTTGACTGGATCACTTCAGCATGCCTAAACACTTCAGGAACGCTACCAAGGCCTTCACGTTGGCGGTGAAGTCGTGCAGGCTTTCTGGGGTGCCGAGGTACGAGGTAGGAAATTCCCAGTAGCTTGTGCCCGTAGGTATAATGGCAATAGGCTCGCCCCCTATTACATGGGACTTATAACATAGCCGGCGAAACGTGGCTGTACTGCATACACCTCTGCCTACCTCTGGGGAATACAGGCGTCCGTCTATGTAGAAAGAGGAATGGCGGAATGATCTTGGAGGTTAGCTAAGTTGACTATCTACAATCGCTAACGAATAGAAAACGAAAGAAATGTATAGGATGACATTACCTTCGATCGACATGTCACGTGACATAACGATAAAGGTAATGTCATCCTATACATTTCTTTCGTTTTCTATAGCGTTAGCGATTGTAGATAGTCAACTTGGCTAAGCCCCCTGGACACCTACAGCGACGGCTGGTTCGACGTGGCACGGAAAAATAGAAACTGGTAAGATTTGGGGGCGGCCTTATTCAGTAGGTGGGATATTTTTTGCTAAAAAAAAACGAAAACTATAGAACTAACCAACACATATAGAAATGCGTTTCGAAGTGCGTCCATTCGTGAGTTACGTTCTTTTGTTCGTCTACCAACTGTTTGAAAACAGAGTAGCAAGACTCCCATATGTCTGAAGCACCCTCTATACATAATGCAAGCACTTCGTACCCTGGAAAATAATGATTTAATTTATTAAATAATCCTACTAAAAATAATAAACTAATCGCTCAATGGTCCACAATAGCCTTGGAACGAAAGGTGTGGAAATCTTGGGAGGAGGCTTTTGCCCAGCCGTGGGATGATGTAACAGTAACAGTAATCCTACTAATATTATAAATGTGAAAGTTTGTGAGGATGGTTGGATGTTTGTTACTCTTTCACGCAAAAGCTACGGAACGGATTTTGATGAAAATTTACAAAATTAGCAACATACACTAACATAACATTACAATAACACTTAGACTAAAATTTATCAATATATTTATCTCGCGGGCAAAGCCCACTAACAGGTGGAAACTAGTCAAAGATAGACCTAAGATGGTTGCCCGCCGTGATCAGTAAGAAAAAATAATATTTGTGTAATCTTACTAAATAAATGTGAAAGGTTCTGAGGATGTATAAATGGATGGATGTTTGTAAAGTTTCGTCAAAATCCGTTTAGTAGTTTATGCGTGAAAGACTTACAAACATCCATACATCCTACATACATCATGCTCACAAACTTCCCTTTTACAATTCGACCGTATTTCTTTTTTATAAATTTTAGCTTTCTGCACTCCTTCACTATAATTATGTAGGTATAAACTTTTACTATGCCAAGTTTCACACTCCTCCGTGCGCGCATTATTCTTAAAAAGGGATCCACAGTTTTCGTTTCACGTATCAATATATAGACTCCTAACAAATTAATGTAAGCGTAATGTAAATCAACTTACTGGCTAATAACCATTCATCATCACAGACGTTATTAACGACGTGCATGTGTCCACGAATGCTCTCTTCATTGAAGTGGCTTTCTGTCACCTCCTTACAATCGGAATTCCAATCAATTGCGCAATTCGTGAGATGACGTATCGCTCTGAAGGAAGAAATGATTATATTTAACAAATATGATTGTAAAAATCTCAATAATTATGCTCATTGTAGTCTTGAGTTCACACATAATATGAGAAATCACCTTAATTAGTTTAATTTGTTTATATATTCACCTTAAACGACCATGTTTTAGGATGGATAAATGAATTAACCCAAAAAAAGATGATGGTCCCTAGGGTGTATACCCGGAAACACGTGTTTGTCTATTCACCCTAGACGGGGTGGATAATCGGAATTCGTATACCTATTATTTTTCTTTCGATTTTCTCTCTCTGATGTGTAAAATTATTTATAGATAAAATAAAAACGGCCCAAGATACTTAGTGTAAGCTATGCTAATGTCTAGAAAGTATATTGGGCCAATACTAATAATTGTAGGTATACAGCCGAAGTGTCGTGTGGTTTCCAGCCTAAGAATAGAACCACTCCTACTCGTCCCGCGGGTGTCTTAAGAAGCGACAAAGGATAATACCTGGAGGATAGGCAGCTGCATCCTACTATATAATAGCTAGCCTATCTGTTACTGCGATCGCCAGCCCGCTTGTCTAGCATGGCGATTAAGGGCAAACCTTCTAATGAGCGCACAAAATAAGTAATGCGTATGAGAAGAGGCCTATGTCCAACTGTGCACAGCCGAAGGGGGAAAATCGGAAGCAAAATAATATACAGATCCCGATTATTCACCCCAGTTGGGTGGATGGAAGAATACCTTGTTTCCGAGTATCCATCCTAGTGTGGCTGTTTTTGGGTTTATAAATAAAATAACCCCTTAAAGTTGTTTCTGAATTTTACATTTTTCCGATCAACTATCTGTCTCTACTAAGCACTATTTTAGCGGTAATTACTAAGAAAACTGTCACAAATAAACTTCGTCCTGCAATTGGTAAATTTAAAAAAATCTTACTACTTTATTTATTTTCTTCCAAAGTGAATCTTTGGTACATTATTTGAGTCGCACGCACATGTCCCGTTTTATTTGTATAAAGTCTGAGATGGTTTAATGTCTATACATTAAAATAATAGCGTCGAAATACTCTCTACAGAGCATTTCGACAGCACAAATTGCTCAGTAAGCAGAGAGCCGACTTAGTATCTATCTAGATTGCAAGTCTACCTTGCTCGTAGTATTTTATTTTTTAACCTCCGAAAATGTAAAATCATTTTTTTTATACTTACTTGCACCAGTCAGTAATTTTAGAAGGCATAGGTGGTGACTTTCTACTGGAATTGTACATAAAAGCTGCTTCCACTGTACAATTTAGTGCGTATTTTGAAAAATCTTCACAATTTATGTTTTTAGCTACAACTAGTTTTTCTTTGTCCTTTGTTAGTGTCATTACTGGCTCAAATTCTAAATCTTCTAATGGTTGCTGTCGTTTTGGAAGAGGTTCATCGTAGTCATATAGATCTAAAAGAAAATGAAGTTTATTTTTTTTCTCAGGGGGTGTTTGGTGGTTCAGAAAGAAATATGAAATTTCACGCCGGACCCTAATTTCAAAAATTTGAAATTAGGGTCCGGCGACGGACATCCGCGGCGGGTTCGCGGAAGTAATACTTTTGGGATACCGCGTTCCCGTCCCTATGCGGATGAGATGTGACACAGAAGGGGTTTTAGTCGGTATGCCGGCCGCCCACCTTCTCTAGGCCGGAGAGCCCGACATAACCGTCTCGCATCCCCGAGCGGGACGGTATGCATAAGGCACCCTGGGAAAAAAAAGGCTTAGAAGGGATCTATAGATTTGATTCATCTGATACATTTGGTTAATGATGAAACTGCTTTGGTCTCTAGCCGAGTACCTATAACAATTTTTTTTTATTTTATTATTTTCTTTCTTGACTTAGTCCGAGGAGGTAAATGCTATTTGGATCTCTATTATATCTATATACCTGTTGCTCCCAATACCTCATTTTCTATTTCAAATTTTCTTCTTGGAATATTTATCACTACGTCACTACATTATAAAACAAAGTCCTCCGACGCGTCTGTCTGTCTGTTCGCGATGAACTAAAAAACTACTGCACCGATATTCACCGTTGTCGTTTTCACCAATAGATAGAATGGTTCTTGAGGAAGGTTTTAGTATATAACTTGTCAAATTTTTATACACAAAATGGCTATGGAATGACCAAATGACCGATTTTTTTTATGTCAATCATTTATTTAAATGACGTAATCTACAAATGACTGATTCTACAGGGCTGGGTAGTGTAACGAGTAATGTAACGTATCGTGTAATGTAACACATTTTTTATATGGACGGCACTATAATATAAAGCCGGGTCTAGACGTGTGAAACATGTAATGTAACGTGGATACTGGACGACACGCGAACTTAACGCGAATCATCAGTCAGTCAGTCACTCAGTTCCACAATCATGCTGTTTATAAGTGATAGAATCAAGGACGGCTTTGTGGTATAACCATTGGTTTGCCAAGTCAAAAGTCTCAAGTTCGAAACCCAAATCCAAACCTCTGACTCATCGAATTCATGTGCTTATTAGAAATTAATATAATTTGCTAAAACGATGAGGAAAAATATCGCGAAGAAATTGAGAGAAATTTTTCAAGGCGGTTTAAACTCTGACACCAGGTTGTTTATCAAACATACGATAGAAGTTTATAATTTCATGCGATTAACGTCCACACTATACGACACGACCGTCACGAGCGCCGTCGAGCGCGCAAAAAACGACCGATAGACCGACGACCGATAGACCGACGGCCGATAGACCGATAGCCGATTGATCAGCGCTCAAAAATGTTGACCGGCGCGAGCATTTTATGTAGTGCTCGTAGTGCCGCCCACACAAGGAGTTCGCGTTGCATTACACGATACAATCTAGAAATGAAATTTTGCAAGCTATTCTTTCTACAATTAATATATCGGACCGAAAATATTCAAGTGTCGGTTCAGAGAAGTGAAGCGTCAACTTTGTGACATAAGAACAAAAATACCGGTTAAATGAGTGAAAGATTCAGACTTGCGCGCCGAAGGTTCCGCACCTTGGAAAGAAACGTAAAAATAGTTAATTTTAAGGAAATTTTAATTAAAAATAGATACATACGAGCTTGGGTTTGAATTAGCGACCCTCGTCGAACTGTGGAAATGGACTAATGAACCGCCTTCATGTTACCCTCAGTCATCCAATTTCAAGTTCACTTTTGATCTCCAATTTTCATTTCTACAGATATTTAGAGCACTGATAGCCTAGTGGTATGACCGTCGGCTGACAAGTCAGAGGACTCGAGTTCGATCCCAAAGCGCGCGCCTCTGACTTTTCGTAAGTTATGTGTGAATTATAAATTAATTATCAGTTGCTAATACGGTGAGGGAAAACATCGTGCTGAAACCAGCATACCTGAGAGATTTTTCAATGGTGTGTAAAGCCTTGTCAGAATGTTTTTTACTTCTTCTTCTTATCGTATGGTTGATGAAAAACCTGGTGTCAGAATGCAAACCGCCCGTAGGCCACAAGCGGTTTACTCTTTAGAGTGACAAGATAAAATACTCAACAGTATGCTGCAAGTAAGTTGTAACACTCTAGCCTCTCGCTAATCATTCGTCTCGCAAATCGCGCGCATCAAACAAGAAATGCGGGCGGGAATCAAAGCGAGACTCACTCTCGTATGCGTCAGGTACCTATAGAATGCGAGTGGACGACCCACTTATGGCCAGCAAACGTTCTCCTAGACCTCAGACCCGTGAGCAGCGAGAGGGCACCTCGATTTGAGATGGCAATAGCGTTTGGTCCCATGTAAGTATATGCACATAAAATCTTGGAGCGGTGTTGTCTAGCTACCTTCCTGCTGCGTCCTTAAGGCTGCTTTTCCACCAGAGCTGTGCTATACAGCTATGCTGCGAGGATGTAGTAGCTAAGCTGTAAAAGTATGTGACGGTTTCCACTGATACTGAGCTATGTTGAGAGTAAGATGTCCTATGAAGATGAGCCGCCGCAAAGTAACTGCGCGAGGAAGATGCGCAGCTCGAGCTATGCGATGTATCGATAGAAGGAAAGCAGCGAGAGCGAGCAAAAAGATGAACAATTCATCATCCTCCAAGAGTTCTAAATATAAACTAAATATACATGTTTTCTTTCAGCGAAAAATGCGGTTCTACTGTAGGTACTCTGCTCTGCACATAGCTACACCACTCGCGACTGACCAAAGCACGCATCCTTCCATAAAAAAAACTTATCTTAGTTGAATCCGTTTCCACCAGTGCTAAGCTATGTGCACCAATGAATGATTGGTTGATAGTAAACGCATCCATAGCACTGTAGCATAGCAAATCTCTAGTGGAAAAACGCCCTTAAGCTCGGGTGGATAAATTACCAAGATGCAGTATCCAGAAGTCATATCTAGAAACATTTTCTTTTAATAATTCTAATAAGATGACCGCTATATTTATTTTTTAATACTCACATACTGCAGCTAAACATTCCAGAAGGATTGTTAAAACATAATATATAATTATCATTTCTCATTAGCCTTTTCTTAATAACATTTCTTTAAATTTCACATAACTGCTACAATTTTTGTTATCATATTGATGTCATGGTTGACAACACGATGACAATTTGACACTTCTGATGAATAGACTTTGATAGGTTAATCTGTAGAAAGAAATAAAATTGAAATGTCTGTTCGTGATATCAAAATACAAATGGTTTGTAAATGCAACTAATGTCAAATGACAAAGTTTGGGAATTATTTGATTTATGGCTAGTCCCAAAAAGAAAAATCTCATTTTTTAAATTCTCAAAAAGCTATACTAGATAATACTTTTACAGAATAAACTTAGTGCTGGTCTTCATCATCATCATCATTTCAGCCATAAGACGTCCACTGCTGCACATAGGCCTCCCCCAATGACTTCCAGATCGGCCGGTTGGATGCAACCTGCAGCCAGCAGCTTCCTGCGACCTTTATTAGGTCGTCTGTCCACCTTGTGGGTGGACGTCCTACGCTGCGCTTGCTGGTCTTAAATCCAGTAAAAAAACCTACTTTTATGTAAAGGGGAAGGATGAGCGGGGCAGGATTATTAAATTTACACACAAACAGAGTCGCGGGGAACAGCTAATTTAGTTATTCTATAATTTTAAATGCTAGCTTTTTTGATATTATTTAGTTTATGAACACACCGAGCTGCAACCTAACTTCTTTCTTAGAAACTTCTTTTTCCGTATAAAGAATATTATAAATACGACAGTATCTTTGTAAATACATAAACATTTTATAAAATATTTACGCGTACTGTAGGGAGGGAGGAAGGACATTTTGTAAGAAAGGTTTTAAGTATGAATGTGGATGGTTATAAGGGTAGAAGTAGACCAAAGAAAAGATGGATTGTATCGAAGGCGAAATGGAAGGAAGAACAAAAACCTATTGCGCCGACCCTAAGTAAAGTTAGGATAAGGGCAGGAAGATGGTGATGCGGACAGTAAAGTTTGATTTTTTTTTCAGAAAAAAGCTATCTGAGATGGTTGAAGGACTGTATGCGTCCCATGTACCTTCGACCAGACGCCACGACAGGTCATTAAAAAAAATCCACGATCCACGCTCCACGATCCCAGCATCTCGATCACCCCACAACTCTCAAATAATTGTCATCGTACTAGCATCTAAACCCTTCACTGCAAATCTCAGTTCAGTTTAATCCTATCTATTAAATTACACAAGATAATTCTCAATAATTTGAAACTAATCTCTATAATAATCGGTAATCTCTAACGATATTAACATACTTTACTCGAATAATAATCGTCTGTAATGTTTGAACGGATTCCTAATAATGATAATTGATTCTAGAACCAAAGGATTATAGCGTTTACAAATTATATTCAGATTAAATTCTTAGGGCAATTAAGCTGTGAATTATCAAGCTCTTTGAGGATTAAGATTGTAGGGTGCTTCCGAATTCGTGTAATTGATTAAACCGCGTCCTTTATGAAAGATAAAAGGCCTCTATGTTCTACAATACAATACGACAGTCTGTCATTAATGCTTACCTGAGCGCGGAGCGATGCAAGTGAAGCAGATGAAGACAGTCTTCTAGTAAAGAATAATTACTACGTAAAGAAGTGACAATCTCTGCCCCCTGCTAATTTATCGTCCCCGGAATCGAAGTTGTAAGTATTTGAGTTGAGGTTGAGTTGTTAAAGCAAGAAATAAGAAAAAAACTTCATATCTGTGGTAGTTCTGTTCTAGTATACAATCCGGTTTCAGAAAACCGGTTAAATTAATTTTACTAAATACCGGATTTTCTTGAAAAATATCGATTTTATACCGGTTTTAAAAAAAATTTACGGTTCACATAATTTTTTTGTTTTGTATGAAGACCCAATTATTTACTTTTAATAACTACGTACAGGATCCGCAAAGCGTAAGTAATACCCATTATCCATGGTATTGCAAGCGACTATAAGTTACTCCAGTTGTCGAATATCAGCCATATGCTTGTTTATCACCTTAGAAATACCAAAATAATCGTCAAAAAATATAAAAATACATACAATCGAATTGAGAACCTCCTACTTTTGTGAAGTCGGTTAATGATGCTACTTAATCGCAGTGACACGCGTTTGAATATGAACGGTAATTAGCATTCTAATGCTACTTAAACGGAATTAAATCATCGATATGGTAGCATCTAAAAGCATTGAATAAGCACTTGATCTTATACTGAATGCTCTAAGCTAATCATACTCTATTGAGTATTGAGTATGCCAAGCTTTCATTTGTACCATTTATTTATACAGAAAAAATATTATGGACTTTCTAGATCTGTGACTAATAAATATTATTATTATCCAGTATTCTTCAACAACAAAAAATCGTCACTGAGCAAATTTTGACAATGATAATGACAAGCAAGTATAGCAAGCAATAAGTTCTCGCCGGTATGAACGTTCGATATATTGACCATTCGATATTATGAACGTTCGATTTATTGACCATTCGAATTATGAACGTTCGAGTATTTAGAAGTTCGATATAAATAGTGGTCGATCAATTGATATTCGATTATTTGGCATTCGGTTTGGCATAGTACACCCAGTAAAACCTTTGCGATATTTTACCAAAGGTACCTTAGAAGAAGGATCAAGGGCAACATTTTTCTCCATAATATGAACAGACTACGATTCTGTCACTTCGACAAACGAGTTGTAGTGTGAATCCAACAATGAACTTTTATTGTACAGTCAACAGCAAAAGTAGATGATCAAAATCAGAAATTCAATACTAATGAACGGAGTTCACGAAATATATGGCAGCTGTACTAGTAGTAAAGTTTGGTATAATTTACAATCACATACTTTTGAATCACTTCGACGCCACACAGTTCTGACGCGAGCTCTGTTCATTAGTATTGAATTTCTGATTTTGATCATCTACTTTTGCTGTTGACTGTACGTATCTCTGAGGGTATCAATTTAGAATGGACAGAGGAATGTTTCCAAGGATTGTTATAGAGGGGGGATCCTAATTCATTAGGCCTCGTATTCCTTTACCTGACAGATAAATTTCTTAATATTTTTGTGATATTTTTTTTACATGTAAGCAAAGTTAACAAACAACGTAAAGTAAAGTTGAAAAAACAACCCCTACTCAAATCTCTTGAAAGAGATTTGAAATTTCTACTGATTCTGATGGGATACGGTGGCTCAGCGGTTAGAGCGTCGACACGGTACGTCGAAGATCGTGGGTTCGAATACCATCCGTATCGGTTGTTTTTTTTTCAATTTTTTTATTAAATAGATAAATTTCTGCTTCCTCCATAATAATAATAAATAAACCAGCCTGTAACTCTCCCACTGAAGAGCAAAAGCATCTTCTTATACAGACAGGAACGATCGAGCATTAATCACCACGCTAGCTCACGCGTTGGCAATTTTAGACTAATAAAGTCCAGATTTTCTCAGGATGTTTTCCTTCACCGTTAACAGTGGTGCCTTAGATTAAATAAGAAAGATATGACATAAAAAAAGTCACGTTGGTTCATGCTAGGTTCGAACCCACACCCACGATCAGATTCAAAAGTTTAGTTGCCAGATTCTTCTCCATGAAGAGTAGGCTGCCCTTGGAACTGGCAACTAGAGTTACTATTACAATAAACAATTTAGAATTATGACCATTCATAAGTGCCTAATGGACTATATGAATAAAAATGTTTTGATTTTGATATTGACGTGCTTGCAAAGCGGGTCCGTAACCAATAAGCCACCGCGAGGCAGACACGAGACTTGCTTTAACTTATTATAAATACTTGACGGCTTTAACGTATGTCATACGCGTCTAGCGTCTCAGAATAATACATTAACATGGGGATACTGTTGTTATTCCCTCCATACATCGTTTCTTTTATTTTTGTTAAAATATATTTTTTAATGGAATTAGAGTCGCGGCAGCAGTAGCAAAGCGGTAACAGTGCGTGCGTTTTAGCGTCGCTCGTCGTGTCGTCGCGACTCTGCCGCTAAAGTGCGATTCGAGCTTGATATTAGCCTTGAAAAATTTCTCGAGTAATTTTTGAAAATGGACTCCGTTTAAATAAGTAAGCGATCTCAAAACCAGTACGTATCTATGTAAAATCGAATTATTAAAAATTAATAAAAAATAATCTTCTTTATGGAGAAGAGGTGAAATATTATTTTCTTAATCAGGTAATTACATTCGCTATATTATTAACGTCATTGTGAATTGTGGTGTCAACTCAAACCAAACATGAGAATCCCATTAGTGCAAACAGAAAATCCCCTTTTACGTTGAACAATTTGGTTAGTAAGTACTCTAAGAACATCTGTAGAGTACCTACGCAGTTTTGTATGAAAAAGCTATTTCATTTGGTACATAAATAAACACCCGAAAAACTTCAATATTGGACTTAGTCTCTCTCTTACTTCTTCGAGTTTCCATTGCTCAAAGCATGTCTTTAAGATTTATCTGAAAAGTTTTTATTTTGTTAAAAGTGGGTGGTTGTTGATATTTATCAAGTAAAATTTACTTGATAGATTTTTGCTTAGCAAATTTTTGCTTGAAAAATTTATACTTAACAGATTTTTGCTTGACACATTTTTGCTTGAGAAATTTTTGCTTGACAGATTTTGTCTTGACAGAGTTTATGTTACTACTTTATGTTTAGTTTAGTATTTTATTACTCATGCAACCTTGAAAAGCTCCAGATAAAGAAACTATTTAACGGTCAACACATTTTGAATAAACGTTTTATTTTGATATTTCAATAAAAAAGCTTGTTTAAAAGCATTGCTTCAATAAAAAAATATTTGTGTGTAATATTGTTACGTTCCGCCTGGAATATATTTCACACAAATATTTCAATCAGTTTAATAAAGAAATACCTAGAAATACCAATAACAAGGTGGATGGATAAACGAACCAACAAATCCTGTTCGAATAATATGTCTACTTTGTATTCGCTCATCATTTTATGTAGATTCGATTGTAACGAAATATTCAGTAGGTACCTAAGCCGTTGAAAATGTTGATAATGACTTTATGTTTGTAGAATTGTAGAACAATATTATTTGTTTTAATAAATTTTAAAATATTAAATCAAAATGAAACAACTTTTTAACGGATATAACTCGAGTAAAGTGTAAAGAGTAAAGAGAGAGAGTAAAGAGTAAAGTAAAGTAAAAGAGTAAAAACGCGAGTTATATCCGTTAAAAAGTTGTTTAATTGTGATAAATGTTCGCGAAAGTTTGAAACTATTTATATAAAATCAAAAATTAAAAATTTATACAGATAAACCTATTTTTTTTACATAAGAACAGTCTTGATCTAATTACCTTTCAAATGAATAATAATATAATATAATAAAGCCATGTCAGAGGCCTACGGGCGGCCTATGACACCAGGTTGTTCATCAACCACACGATAAGAAGAAGAATGAACAATATAAGTTTTTTTTTACGTAAAACAGTTTTATCATCAAAACTAAATCTGTGTACCAAATATCAGATCAATTTGTCAACAGGAAGGGGGTTAAATATCGATTACTAATTTGAACCAAATAATAAACAGGTCAAGCTAAGTAAAACAACTTAATCAAAATCGGTTAATTCGATTGAAAGAAAGAAGAAGAAAGAAAGAAGAAACATTTATTCTGGACTCGCACAAACAACGACATCAGTCTTCTTTTTCTTATCGTATGGTTGATGAACAACCTGGTGTCCGAGTTTAAACTGCCCATAGGCCTCTGACATGGCTTTACACACCATTGAATAATCACTCAGGTGTGCTGGTTTCATCACGATGTTTTCCCACACCGTTTTAGCAACTGATAATTAATTTATAATACGCACATAACTTACGAAAAGTCAGAGCTGCGCGCTTTAGGAACGAACTCGAGAACTGATTTGTCAGTCGACGGTCATATTGGTAAGCTAGCAGTCCTCACATCAGTCTATAACATTACAAGAAAAACTAGAAAATACCTGTACAAAGCCAAAATAGGCTTAACATCCCTCTTTTTGTGTCAGGAGTTAAAAATTACTTCTTAACTGTCGAGACTAAAAACTTAATACCCTAGATTCCACCAAGCTTCAAATTCTCCTTGTTTTTTTAGCAAAATATAGCTGAACAAACTTTACCATCCGCTGTAATAGCGAACTTAGTATTAAGTTGTGATTGAAATTGGCGTTCTGCAACTTTGCTGTGTAGTTTGGCTTGCAAACTTTTAGCCAGATCGCAATCTATTATTTGCTAGCTTCTTCCCCGATAAGGATTAATTCATTTAAGAAATGAGACACAATATGAAACGGAACGTTATGCTGACGGGGTGCAAAATGTATGTTTGTATGGTGATAGCCTATTGGTATGACCGTTGACTGGCAAGTCAGAGGTCAAAGCGCGCACCTCTGACTTTTTGTAAGTTACGTGCGTATTACAAACTAATTATCAGTTGCTAAAACGGTGAGGGAAAACATCGTGATGAAACCAGCACACCTGGGAGATTTTTCAATGGTGTGTAAAACCATGTCAGAGGACGGGCGGTTTAAATTCTGACACCAGACTATCATGAAGGTCGTTGACAGTCGATATAGGGAGTCAGTATCCTCATTAAATCCTGACAACTGATTTAACTTTCAAATATCTATCCTTTTGGGTTGCAGAGGTCAGATAGGCTGATGTTCAAACATCATATGTACTTATAGACTATATCTCATGTCTAGCCTTTGCCCAACTATGTTGGGATCAGCTTCCAGTCTTACCGGGTGCAGCTGAAAACCAGTGTTTTACATGGAGCGACTGCCTATCAGACCTCCACATTCCACAACCCAGATACTGGGTTACACGAAACCCTTTGGTAAGACTGGTTGTCAGACTTTCGGCCTTCTGACTACCCGTAACGACTGTCAAAGATCTACAATTGACAGCCGGGGCCAACAGCTTAACGTGCTATGAGACTTACTTATAGACTATATTTTTTTTATATTGTTATATTTTTGAGACAACTATAAATGTTTTTTTCTTCTTCTTAGGCCAGTAGCCAAAATTCGCTTAACCTTGATCACAAAAAATACTGCAGAGTAGCTCAGTTGCCGCAACACAGCAGAGCAATAAAACCTCCCATAAACCTCGATCCTCTCAATTCAGAACACCAGAACATCGTCAATTTTTATTCCATCCATTCAAGTTACCAAGATTTGACAAATGAAAGCTACGCAGTACTGCAAAATGTCACTGTGAAAAATACATTTCGCCAATCAGCAGTCTGGGCACGTCCATTGAGAATGTCAACTCGAACGAGGTTCGCGGAAATTTCATTTCTCTCAGCCATCGAACATCTGTGACTCGACGAAACAAAAGATACGCCAGCATTCATTGTGGCAGTGAAATATGAAACTGTGTGTATGTTTTAATGAGTGAATGTTTAGGTGTACTGTTCATTAACCAGCCGTATTAGTTTTTAAACAGGTAGGTAAGGAAAAGGTATCTTTAAGGTAAGCGTGCACAGCGTACCTACTCAGTAGCGGCCGATGCGGTTAGGGATTATTTTTGGTTCATACGCTTTGGGTCCTTATCCGCTTTTTCAATTGACAGCGGCATTAGGGAAGAAGTGGCATGAGAGAGCCAGTTTACTAAAAGGAGCAAAAAAAAAGTAGGTATTTTAATGAGGAATGATGTGTTTTTTCTCTTCATTTATTTTTATTTATTTATTAACGTGTGGTATCTGATTATAATTATGTATGTGTGTCTCGTGGCATCGCATCATCCAAAGGTATGAACTAATTTTGATTGAGTTTTTTTATTAGAAAGGTGACTTAATTGAGTGAGCTTTACCTAAACAAAAATAGTTTTTTTTGTGTCGGGTGTTTTATTTATAAACGAGTTTCATATCATCCAAACGGTTTAGTTACATTTTTTAGCAGTTTTTCAGCCGAGGAGGAACACCGTGTGGGTTTTAGTCCATGCGAGTCGGACATAACCCCATCGCCAGCCCTTAGTGATGAGGTACTCCTACAGGTAAAGTATAATAATATAGAGGTTTTCCACACGACAAAAAAGGTTTGTAAAGTAGCGGTTGGCAGTACCAAAAATTGCATTTTTTGTGTAATCTCGAAGTCGGACCCTCCTGAACAAACTTCGGCTGCAGCAGTTAATCTCGATGGAGTTTTTTTATCTACTAACTAACTTGCAGTCTACGGTCTTAGGCTAACTGGGACTCAGTGTCAGTGAGTCATATTATATACTTACAAGATTATTTTATTTTAATAATGCAGCTCTCGGCAGCTCAGTACTTGCTATTCATAACTTTTCCCGATGCTAAAACCTGACACTGCACTACATTTAAAAATCCTTCTTCAGCTCTTCATAAGTAGTAACGTCACGTACTTCCAGACTACGCAAATGTACTCGTTATGTATGCAACCAGGCTTCAAACTTACAACTGCTGCACAAAAGTAAAAACTTCTGGAATTCTTAATACAGGTTTTAGTAAGAGGAGTAGGAGTTTAGTAGGAGGAGGATTAGAAGTTTGATAGATCAAACGCTGTGTTAAGTTACTTGCGTAGGTGGCGTAGATTAGACCAGCTATATTACATATATAGACCCCGGTATTATAAGCATGAAAGAAAAATTTTGCCTTTGTCAAGTTATAATTTCGACGTATGTGTATAACTGTATCTCTGTCTGTATCTGTCGACACGGGTAATAACCCGATTTTGATTTAGTTTTTATTTCATTTGAAAGTATTAAGTTACCTTTAAAAAAACACCACAGATAGATACACAGAAATGTCAAACTTATTACACCGGAGCTAAAAATAGTTACGAGAGTGTCCTTAGCAAAAAAAAATTGAGGATTTTTTTACTGTGTTGGAGGTTCTAATTTTTTAGTTAACCCGAGGCCAATAGTTAGTAAAAAAAATCAGACTGGTAGTTTTTGAAGTTTTAAACATAACTACAAACTTTTTAGATTTATAATATTAACTTAAATCTTTTCTTCATCGTATGGTTGATAAACAACCTAATTAAACCACCCGCGCCCGTAGGCCTCTAACATGGCTTTACGCACTGTTGAAAAATCACTCAGGTGTGCTGGTTTCCTACAATGAGTTAAAGGCTGTTCACTTTAATAAGCACTGATAACCTATTGGTATGACCGTCAACTGAGAAGTCAGTGGTCTCGTGTTCGATCCCAAGGCGCGCACCTCTGTCTTTTAGTAAGTTAAGTATGTGCGATTATTAACTAATTTTTATCAGTTGCTAAAACGGTGAGGAAAAACATCGTGATGAAACCAGCACACCTGAGAGATTTTTCAAATGTGTGTAAAGCCATGTCAGAGGTCTACGGGCGGTTTAACTCTGACACCAGGTTGTTCATCAACCATACGATAAGAAGAAGAAACTTTAATAATGTTAAAAATAATTTAAAGACCTTGTAACTTCTTTCACCGTTTGTTAAAAATCATTTCCTTTGCACTGCAGTGTTCAAACAGATAACAACGGCTAACTTTTAATAGGGCAGATTGTAACTTTATTGTACAAATGTTTCTGTAGCTTTGTCTTGAAATAAAATTATTTTTGGATAACGTTGAGTTAAGCTATGGGCTGACGTGTTTGACAACCTTGGGGAGGTCTTGCACAGGAGTCTTTCGGCTGAAATGATGATGATGATGAAGCAATGGGCCCAGGTTTTTAGTATGATAAAGGCATAAATATTTCATCACAATTCTTTAGTAAGCTGTGTTGTGATCTACCATATACCCATGTCTATCTGTAGGCTTATCTGGGTTAAAATGGAGTAGTAGTTTGCTTGTTATTAAGGCATGGGCAAGTAAATGGCATACTGTGGGTAAATTTCAAAATCAAAATATTTTTATTCATGTAGACCATGAGCCACTTATGAATAGTCATAATTCTAATATTGTTTGTTGTAAGAGTGACTCTAGTTGCCAGTTCCAAGGGGGCTGCCCTTCATGGAGAAGAATCTGGCAAGAAACGCTATATATATATATATATATACCTCCTTGCCGGTTTCGGCTACGGCGATTTGGCTTCTAATTTCTAAGAGCTAGGGTGTTTACATATTTATATGTGGAAGCTTGTAATTAGCAACTGTTCTTAACTATTAATAATTATCATCTATGGTTGTTATTAGACTGTAAGCTTTCTTTAATATTAAATATATAAAGATAAATAAATAAATAAACTCCATGGTTGCTGTTTTAAATATTTGTAAGTAAACTTGCATGCGTAGTCAAAAAAACTTGTCGTGGTGTCGCATTCGTTATGGAACCGCTTTGCAAGCACGTGGGTATGTGTTCGAGCCTGGCATGTGGCATGTGACTTTTTCAATGTCATATGTACAGTCGACTGCACATCAGTGGTAACAATTTGACATTGACAGCACCCATATTGCGTAGGGGTAAAGGTGCTTTTCGTAGTGCAAGTGTTACCATTGTCACGCAGTCGACTGTACTTTTATTTTGATATGAAGTTTTCACAACAAATAATTCTTTTTTATCCAAACCGAGGCAGTCAAATTGAATTTTAAATTCTAAATTAAAGACACCGAAGCTGCAGGCAAAAGCTACTAGATTAAAAGCGTCAAATTTTACTTAACCACCGCAGTTTCATAGTACCCTTACACATAATAATAATCTCAGCTTTGCCTAAATCCAATATAATAACCTGTGATTTTCATTGTACCCTACTTACGTACCTGTACCTTTTCTAAAGGACATTTTCATTCAAGATTACTTTCTAAGCCCCCATAGCTTACCCATGGGTACTGTGCTTAATTCAAATCTCATGGAATTTATGTACGTGTTAGATATTCAAGTCCGTAATTCGCAAAAGGGTTTTTTTTAAACCTTCTAACCGAATTTCTGTAACAGCGGTCAATCTCTTTAGAGACTAGCCGCAGGGGGTGTTTGTAGTTAGTCTGACATTATTATGATTATATAAATTTGACATTAATTTAATAATATTTAAATTGACAAATTATTACTGAATGTTTAGAACCGGGAGGTATGGAAGGAGGGATCGGCAGCCTTTGCCCTGCAGTGGGACGATAATGGCTGAAAATAATAATAATAATTATTATATTGTAATAAATATAGGAATTATTATCATATGCTGCAATTTACTGCAATGTCAGTATGCCGAGAGACAATTGCAGTAAATTTAATAAATATTTTTAAATTAAATTTAAATTTGGCATTATTTAAAACCAACTCAAATAATTTATTGTTATTTAAGAGTTTTTTTTTCGAATGGTTGATGAACATCCTAGTGTCAGACTTTAAACCACCCGTAGGCCTCTGACATGGCTTTAAACACCGTTGGAAAACCTTTTGCGACAAAGCTCTGTTTTATTTAATTTAAGTATGTCATATTGTTATTAAAATAATATCATACCGTTGTCCGCCTTAATTCCTAAAAGAAAGGTTTTATGCAAGCATTTTCAATGGATTTACGTTGTAATTTATTTTTAGTCTGTGGTTGCACCGCATAGGATTTTCTTTAATCTAACCATTATTCATTTCTGTTTTCCTAGTACCTACTCGTATATCCAGTTTTGATTTGTACCTACAGCCGGTCTTAATAACTAGCTGCCCTGCGCGACTTCGTACGCGTGATTATCCTACCTCGATGCCTATTCTACCCTACCCTACGCTCCCCCTACCCTACCATACCCTAGGGGTATAATTTAATTTTGTTTTGTTCTATTTTTCTGTTCTAGGAGAAGACAAATCCAACAAATCAAAAACCATGAAAATCGGTCCAACAGTTCTCGAGTAGACTTTGTTTTATATTATATAGATTCCACTTTTTAATTTTATTTTTCTACTAGTCAAAAGCCCTTTGAGTAAAATAGGTCTATTAATGGACAAACGTCACAAATTAGCAGCAAAATTATGTAGATTTCTCACAAATTTTTATTTATAAATTTATTAGGTACCATAGAGGTTCGATACCTCCCTTTTGTGACTAGATATTAGAAGAGTTGCATACCGACTGGATCCACCATGTCAAGTTCTATAGATCAAAAAAATACACAAAAATATAATAAATCAAAGCCAGATGATTTTAACGATGAAACGAGTGTTGACAAGTCGACGTATGACATAAAATAGCAACGACTTTTCCGCTTTCGGCGACTTCACACTTTATCGAGTGTGAATTCGGGTGCATGAAAGGAAACTATTATAATTTAAATAAACGAAATCATGTACGACACAAGATCCTTGCCTGATAATAAAAAAAATTGGAAACCAAAATACATTTTCCCGTTGGCAAACTTTTTATTACGTTTTATAATATACCTATGTAAAAATGTTCTTCGTACCCAAAAGGTAAAACGGGACCCTATTACTAAGACTCGGCATACCGCCCGTCTGTCTGTCTATCACCAGGCTGTATCTCATGAACCGTGATAGCTAGACAGTAAAAATTTTCATAGATAAAGTATTTTTGTTGCCGTTATAAATAATAAAAATAGCAATAAATAATAAAAATAAAATAAAGTTAATAAGTTAAGTTTGTTTTTATTTCACGGAGGTACGGTTTGACGTAATTTTTTGCATTTTTAGTGATCGGTTATAGGCCACAGTTTACTCAGATTACTGCTGAAAGAGAAGAATCAAATGGGAGAAGACATTTTGCGCCGACCCCAAGTAACACGGGACCAGGGCAGGCGAAAGAAAGAAAGGTGTGATAAAAGGTTTTATCATGGGAAAATTAAGACTTTTAAATAAATAAATAAAATAAATTTATTTTCAGGCACAACCCATAGATTACAGTACATGTACAGTCGTTAGGTACATGTTAATATTGATTACTTTCCACAACATCCAAAAAAAATTATATAGTATAGTTAGTTTAGGAATTAGTAGTAAGGTAGTTTAGTTGTTTTTATTAATTTTTTTTGTAAGGGTGAGTATTTGGGAGTGTCACGATGAGGGTGGCATTTTTTTTAAAAAAAAAACCCTCTATAATTAATAAAGAATAAAAAAAAAAAAAAACATCCAAATCGAGAACCAACGGCCAAGTGTAAACGCACTATAACATAGCAGCCGAATTTTCCTTATTTTTTATCAAAGTTAACTAAATCCATGGGGCCTACTGTTGTTTTCTATGGTCAATAAATCATGTATACGATGTCAAACAAAATATACTACACCAGTAGGCGTAGCATGACCAACATATGTCTATTCTTCCAAGACAAGACAAAAGTCATTCTATACGTCAAGATTTCTCTTCTATGCGAGCATGAGGGCACCCGAAGACAAAATTTCTACGCGGACAAAGGCCTAGACTATTGTCCATAGCAACGGGGAAGTATTCTGATAAATGTAATCATTATAAAATTCTACCATAGAACGAAACGTCGTAAACAAAAAAAAAATTTTTATTCATTTATTTTAAGTTACAAAATATATTTATTTATATTTAATAATAATTAAAATTACTATATCTATCATAAATAACTCTTTCTTTAATTTATTTTCTTACAAAACAAATTAAATATTTAAACAAAAATTTTGAACATAATTATCTCAAATTCCGAACGCAAAACGAAACGCAATTTCGTCACAGAAAAAAAAAGTAACTTCGCGCCGTTTGCGGAATCGCGGACTTATAAACAAGGAAAAACATTGGAAAGATGTTATTGATTTACTATAATTGTGTGATTTTCAAGAATGTAAAAATAACAACATTGTGATTAATTAGGTATATTTCTCAAATGTTTTATGTTTTTTGGAAGTTGAAGAAAAATGTTGTAAAAATGAAGTAAGTAAGTTGTTCTTTCATACATAAATATTATTGTGATTAATTATATCAATGCCCTCATTTATTGGTCGTAAACCGTCCTAAAACGACTCTCTGACCGAATGTGGACCTTCTATTACAAAGTTATTCATCATTTAAACACTCTTTTTATTTTATCTTGTCATCGCCAGTGTGCTTTAATTCTTTAGTTATTATTTTGCTTATGTTCATTTACCACGCTAACATACTTTTAATCATTCATTTACAGCAAATGAAGTACCGCTAGACAAATAGAAGTATAGATGGACTACAAGTAGGTACCCACAGAAATAATGCCGACGGCAAATTTTAAGGCCCTACAACGATATGACAAAGAATGAGTCCGTCTTTATAATTCTTGTTGAGCGAGCACAAGAACATTGCACAACTAGATTGTGGAGCAGTGGCGGGTGTTAGGTAGGTATGTAATTATTATAGGTATGACATTTTAAATAAAAATATGAGCTATGTCCCTATATGAATATTAACATCATTTGTGTTATTTGTTTCAGACAGTATAGTATTTGTGGAAAGACGTAATAAAGACGCAGGCTGATGGATCCGTTGCCGTAACGCACAGTTCGTGCACCAACCGAAAACTACTTATACATCGAGAGACTTCGTGTGCCTAACTATTTGTGAATCAGACTTAATAAATAACTCTCTAATAAATAATTTTTTAAACCCTCGTTTAATTTAACCTCCTGTTTGTCCTTCTCTCACGTAGCAACAGATCAACGGATCGAAGTGATCTACATATATGGCTATGAGAAGTAAGTAGGTATTATAAACCTTTCGGAAGAAATTTTCTAAATGATAGTAAAATTCGTATCAAAATCCGTAGCGAGGTTTAGACGTACCGCTGAGAAACAGACAAACGAAATTGCAAACTCGTACCAGAGTACCGAGTGCAGATACCACACATTGTTAAATAGATCTATACGAAATATTAAACATAATATTAATTTATTATATTGTTGGATGAAATAGGTAGGTATGTATTTATACCATAAATTATATTTAGGTTCAGTATAAAGGTATTTTTATTAAGACACTATTGAAAATTAATACTTCACTTCTAAAACTATAATAAAGTATAATATGTATGTATTATTATGTTCTATATTGTTACATTTATCTATAAAATAAGTTTAAAACCGCCACATTACATTTTACACTAAAATAATGTGAACAAAGTCGAGGATGGAAGCTAGTAAATATATAAATAAATGACGAAGACAAGTTTCTAGGTCTCATGAGATGTAGACAAAAAAACGCTGTATGTCCAATTTGTCAAGAAATGTCTCTATTCGTAAGTGTCAAAAGTAGAGAAAAATTGTTGGTCATGCTCGCACAATATAGACATATCTCTACAGAAGAAAGAAAACTTTTCTTTTTTCAAATTTGGCATCGCCATGCTAAGAGCCGAAGAGATATGTCTACAAATGTCAAAAATCGACAAATCGCGTAGACAAAACCCTTGTCTACGGTTGTCATGCTACGCCTACAGGAAAATAGATACGATTCTTTATTTTGTTGGAGATTAAAAAATGGATATGTGTGTGTTAGAACACGTAAGATAGTTCCGTATTAAACAATGACTTGAAAATGGACTCCGTTTGAGTTCGAAACTAGTCGGGCATACTCCGAAATCAGTGCGTGAGTAAAGTCGTAATAATCACTACATAGTATAAAACAAAGTCGCTATCCGCCGTCTGTCTGTCAATATGTATGTTAAGATCTTTAAAACTACGCAACGGATTTTGATGCGGTTTTTTTTAATAGACAGGGTGATTCTTAAGGAAGGTTTATATGTATATTGCACCCGTGCGAAGCCGGCGCAGGTCGCTAGTATTTAATAATTAAAAAATTACGTGTCTTATATATATTTTTTATTATGAACCTTCAAAAGGCACCCGTCAAAGAGACCAGAGTCTAAAGGATTCTTACCTCACTAAAACCACCCCACTGATCATTATCAGCATAATTATTATTCAAAGCAACTTTGTAATTTTTTGGAATATTAAAAAAAAAAATCACTGAAACACTGCCTCGTTAGTCTAGTGGTAGCAAGAGAGTACTGAGCTCGAGGTCTTGGGTTTGATCCCTGGGTTGGGCAAAGTGTTATGTTTTTCCATTAGGGAATTTTCCAGTAGCAGTACGGAGTATGGAATTGAGCCCGGTTAATGGCAATAAGGTCGCCCCCTATTTAATGGGACTTAAAAACATAACCGGCGCCGGCGCAGCGAAACGTGAGTGGACCTACTGCATCACCTCTGCGTACCCCCTCTGGGAAAAACAGGCTTGAGTCTATGTTATGATTTATCACAGATTATTTTATTTTTTTGAGAAGATTTCTATGGAATAATTTTAAAAATATATAGTCAACATCCTTATACCAACATCAAAAGGTATTTTTATCACACTATGAAACCCTAAAAGTTTTTTTCTGAAATATTATTATTACTGGCTGTGTTCGCTTCGCTTCTGCTTGTCATCCCAAATTGTACGACGTGATTCCTGTGGGAGTGACGTTGACGTAGCGTTGACACAACATGGACGGCGATTTATGGCGCTTTATGGCGTTTTTACTGCGTTATTTTTAAGGCGAAGCCATCACAGTATAATCTACTAACTAGAGATGGTCAAACATTCGTTTTTCATTTGGTAATTCCGAGTTAGAGGTCTCAGGTTTGAACCCAAGACGTGCACCTCTGACTTTTAGTAAGTTATGTGCGTATTATATTCTTAATTAATTCTTCTTTTTATTGTATGGTTAAATAACAACCTGATGTCAGAGTTTAAACGCCTACGCCTCTGACATGGTTTTACACACCATTGAAAAATCTCTCAGATGTGCTGGTTTCATCACGATGTTTTCCCTCACCGTTTTAGCAACTGATAATTTATAATACGCACATAACTTACGAAAAGTCAGTGGTGCGCGCAAAACCTCTGACATGTCAGTCGACGGTCATACCACTTGGCTATCAATGGTGTGTGTGTCTTAATTAATTAATTCTCATTTACTCCGTGCCTCGGAAAGCATGTAAAGCCGTTGGCTCTACACCTGATCTCTCTTCGGTCATGTCGGATTGCCGTTCCATCGAATTATGAGAGTGAGGGAATAGAGAGTACACTTTTGTTTGTGCACACACTGCACAGCGCACTGCTGTAATATCTCCTGCGTGGTTGGCTAATCTCCGTTGAGATTGGCCCCTGGAACCGAAATTCCTTCAGAAGGACATCACTTTAGACATGTTACCAAACTAAGCTAATATAAAAAAACAATTTGTACAAAATTACTCAATAAATTATTTTATTCTATTCTCGAAATTAATCCTTGACTAAAGCCGTTGTGATATTTAAAAATATGTCAGTATTTTGTCAAAATTCTATATTTGGATAAGGTTATGTAACAATTTTTTTTCTGCCTACACAAATTACTCGCTATAGATCTCTATGCCTTCAAAGCTGCGAATACTCGCGCTTATATCATACGTAGTAAATACAAATAGGTACTTACGTGGGATATAAATCCGTGGGTTGCTTTTCAGGTCCTTTTGATCTCGATTTAGCGTGTCCCCCGAGCTCTATGAGCGCTAAAACGCAGTTAGATCTAAATTTGAATATAACTACTACTAAAACTACTATTAAAATCAAATATAAACATTGTTATATGAAATATTGATATGGCTTTACTCATGCATTGATTTCGGGAATGCCCGACTAGTGAGGTCTCCGACGCCGCCGCGTATACACCCGCTCTTGAAAATGGACTCCGTTTGAGTTCGAAACTAGTCGGGCATTCCCGAAATCAATGCGTGAGTAAACCCGTATCAATCTTTCATTTAATTAGTATGATTCACGAAAGTTATTATTCTAAAATAAATATTGTTATTACTTCGTCATAACTCAACTCTTCTCATACCTTCTCTGTATGAGAAGAGGTCTTTGCCCTATATTGGGGCAGTTTCAGGCTGATTTATTTATTTATTATTACTTTAAGTGCACCGTAGACTATCCATTTATCATTCTTCCACATTTTTTGTCGATCCAATATCCAATGTTTGTCTGGAAGAAATTCTATACCGCTTTTAGCGATAAGACTGCCTATTGTACCTTTTTTTTTCGTACCTACCTTTTAAAATTTTTTATTTTCTTATGTGATTTCCTTACGGTGTACAATAAAGAATAATCTACTCTACATACTCTAAAATCAATGAATTTTTTCATATAATATGAATAGGATCTGTAGAGGATCTGTATTATTGTGGTTTGTCAGATTTCTAATAGATTTATTTTTTGTTAATATTCCATTAAAATATTATTTTTGCGTGCTCACACTTGCCTTAAACCAGGAGATCCGGAAATTGGACGTCCAAGATTCGTCCCCCATAAGTTTAACCGAAAATCTTGCTGCAACACGACACTATATTCGATTTCTAGCAAACATAGTTCGGTGGTTACCATAGCAACGGCCAAAACCTCCCACGAGAAGCAGTTTGGCTGTTGATCGCTGTTAATTTACGACGTTTGTGTCAACATAAGTCGACTTTTAAGATACGTAAAGGAGGAGAAGTAGGTGCTATTCTTTTGCTGAACCTTTGTAATGTTATTCTCCATAACTTGGTTTGTTGCGATTTTTCATAACTCTATTCATTGATTTTATGTCTTCTGTGTAAAAGCAAAATAGCAAATTAGCACGCACACACACAGCAATAAAACAGCCCGTACTACCTCGCTTACCGTTGACTGGCAAGTCAGTGGTCTCGGGTTCGAACCTAAGGCGCGCACCTCTGACTTTTCGTAAGTTATGTGCGTTTTATAGATTAATTATCACTCTCCGTGCCTCGGATAGCACGTTAAGCTGTTGGCCCCGGCTGTCAATAATTACGAAAGTCTGACAACCAGTCTTACCAAGGGGTATCGTGTAACCCAGTATCTGGGTTGTGGAGGTCTGATAGGCAGTCGCTCCATGTAAAACACTGGTATCCAGCTGCATCCGGTAAGACTGGAAGCCGACCCCAACATAGTTGGGAAAAGGCTAGGCAGATGAGGATGACTATCTCGCTTACTACTTTGATGCGAGGAACAATAAATTAGCAAGGGGCAGTGAGTGTCGCTTCTTTGCGTAGTAATAGTTATTTAAATATATTATATTCTTTGCAATAAGTAATGGAAGGCCAAAGAAAGGCAGAGCTAGCGAGTGGGAGGCACAATAGAAAACGAATAAGTGTTTCAACCTGGATTCGGCTGTAGTTTGGCTTCAGACAATTTTGCAACGCAATTTTCTGTCTATTTATGTTTTGTTACTATTTTGTTATAATTCAAACCTTTTTCTATGCCTAGGGTATTTGAAAAATTGGTAATATCGTATCGGTGCCTTCTAAACTGTAACATCTGGAGCACTGAGTCGGATACGTAATGTATTCTGATAGATATTACCATACGCCTACGGTGTAGAAAGTGGTTTGAAATTTCAACTGATTCTGGTGGGATACGGTGGCTAAGAAGTCAGAACGTCGAAGATTGTGGAGTCGAATCGCGCCTGTATCAGTTGTTTTTGTCAAAATTATTAAATAATTGTTTAAATAATACTTAATTTTATATTTATTATTTTAAATTAACTTCTTACACGTACTTTTACCACAATTTAAATTGTTTTAATTTTGTACAACCATTGCTTAACAGGTTTTAAATTGGTGGTTGTCTTTCGTGTATAACCTACGTAATAAATTTCGTACACAAATGTTAAATACAAATTGAATACACCACAAAACATTAATAACTTAAATTAATTTTACCAAAAATTAATCAACAAACAAAACAAAACAACAAACAAATTAAACAAAAACCAAAATATCAACAAACAATACATTCATTCATTCATTTATTCATTCGTTCAATCACTGGCTGAAGACCAAAAGCTCCTATCAGAAACTGTTTTCAGTGTAAACAATTTGTGAAACAATTTGGACCCCACCTTGCCCCTTGCTAAGTAAAATGAGGCAGATTTACAATTTACGTTTGATATGTGGCTTGGAAAACAGCGATTTTGTTTCGAAACAAGTAATAGTTGCTATAAATGACTTCAAGAGTTTATCATATTACAATGAACTGTCTCGTTTGTCGAGTGTAGCAAGCGCGACTGCTGAGCACGAGGTCCTGGGTTTGATCCCCGGATCGGGATAAGTGTTATTGGGTTTTTCCCACAAAAAACAGTCTGCAAAAATTGAGCGCCACTAGCACATTTCACACACTACAACTCAAAATTACAAGTTATTTGGTACTTAAATATTAATTATTCTATGACGAATTGTTTGTCATCAAATATAAATTAAATGTTTCACTTTTAAGGTATTTTAGTAATTACAAACTTAGTTTTTAAGAATTTTATTTTTAATTTCAGCTGTCACCGCCTCAGACTTTTTTTTCCAAACTGTACTATCGTGAACAAAACCGGTGCACCATTCTTAAGGTTAGAATCGCTTGCACCTGGCATCCGAACTTAGCGCTATCCCCGCCTCTACGCACGTAGCATCGTTCAAAGCACTTTGGTGCACAAAGTGGTGCACCGTTTTTCTCCGCGACAGTACCTATTAGCACTATTCCACCTCGTGCAGCGTTTCACTAAAAACGCTGTTCTAAAACCCTCACCCCATGTTTTAACATTCCCCAGTGGCGTTGACAGAAATTGGCCTTTCCGAAATGAGAGTGATAATTCCAGGGAGCCGTGACTTGAGTGACAAGTCCGCAGATTTAATATAACAGAATCCTGCTTCACATTTACTAAATTAGTTTAAGGGCAAATAGAGGATGTAGGCACGGTGATAAATATTGAAGCAAGGTAAGGGTTAAGTTAGCTTAGTACCTTTAAACGGCCAAGAGCGAGTTGGACTATCACTACATAGTATAAAACAAAGTCGCTTCCCGCGTCTGTCTGACCCTATGTATGCTTAGATCTTTAAAACTACGCAACGGATTTTGATGCGGTTTTTTCCAATAGATAGAGTGATTTAAGAGGAAGGTTTATATGTATAATACATGCATATTAGCGTAACCGTGTGAAGCCGGGGCGGGTCGCTAGTTTTATATAAAAAACTAGCTGTTCTGCGATTTTGTCCGCGTTAAATTAAATTTTCCCGTAAACACACGTTGATAAAGCAGCAAGATTGCCTGTTTTTTTCTGACTTGATCACAGATATTGTTATTTTTTACCGAAAACTCAACTTTTTCAAAATAAAAGTTAGTCTATAGCACTCAGGGATAAAGTAGCTTCCTATTGGTAAAAGAATTTTTAGGATCGGATCGGTAGTTCTAGAGATTACCCCAGACATACAGAAATACAAGATTATACAACAAATAGAAATACAAGATTATAATTATGTATAGACAAAGACATATAGAAACTTTACCTCTTTATAATATTAGTATAGATTTAAGTTGTTCACGCGACAAGAAACAAATAAGTTTAGTTTTTAAATAATAACATGGCCAACTTCTACAGCAAAAGTTTTCGTGTAGGACCCGTGTTTACATCTCATCGAAAACAAATAAGTTAAAAAACTTACTGACAAAGAAACCTTTTGCAAATTCGAATTGTATTACAGTCCAAGGAGTCAAGGAGGACACTTCTTACAGAATTTTCGGTCAAAAACCAATATAGATAAGGTACCATTTCGCACGAAATATCTAGCTACGTGTGTTCATAAACACAGGTGCACTAAACCTCATCCTGGCGTCCAGAGGTCTGTCGAGGAACACCGTGTGGTTTTAGACATAATACATCACTAGTCCTTAGTGGTGGAGTACCCATAAGGGGTTTTCCACATATAAAAAGTCAAACTCAACCGGAGAGTCATCAGACGCAGGCTATCACTTCATTGTAGACATCACTTCAGTGGTGAAGTTGTTGACTGATAAGTCAACGTCAAGATCAATGTCAAGGTTTCAGATTACTTCAGATTCTTACTTTTTCTTATTTTTCGGAAGTTATGTGCGTATTATAAATTAATTGTCACCTGCTCAGTGCCTTGAAAGCACGTGCTGACCTCGGCTATAATGGCAATATTTTGACAGCCGATATGAAGTGTCACTAATTTCATAAAATCTTAACCACTGATCTAACTTTAGGGAGGGGGGGTAAAATACGCAGTCGCTCGGTAGAAAAACTGAAATTCAGCTGAATCTGGCTAGATTAGAAGACGACCAACGAACAAAGTTTGGAAATAATAAGACTAATCCATATTAAAGAAAATTTATTTAGCACGACAGAATAGCACGACACTCAAAAACAATATCAAAAAATTAAAAAAAAATCACTAATCGATACAATATTCTTCATCATAAGGTAGAATAACAAAAATTTTTAGAATGGCAACATTCTAAAAAGTACTGTTGCCAACACTACGACAAAAACAAAAAGAAAAACATGGTGGACGGACGACTAAACAGTAAACACACACAACATTGTTATTAAGATAGGACGATGATTTTTAATCAAAGTTGTTAAATAAGATGCTGCTTGAAAGTAGGACTACTTTGAATCAATTCAGACGTTAACAGAGCGTCGCCAAGACTTCAATTATATTGTTACACTATACGAAATTTGGTACCAAACCGCACGTACAAGTTTCAGGAAAATTATTACACAACCGTTGAAGTTTTTACGGGACCCACAAGCTTGTTTATATGAATACAGAATAGTAAAGCATAAAGTAATAATAGTACATTGTGATACAAGTGAGTAAAGTTAGTTATTACAGTCGAGGCGAGATTGCGGCTCCAGCCGAAGGCGAGGGTGTAATGGAGCCACGGGTTTCATATAAAGCCAAGAGTGTAATTATTAATGCTCACGCATTTGATATGACGTTTTTCAACAGACTTGTAGGGAAAATTAAGGATTTGTATTTGGATAAATCAGCTAGTGAAGTGTTTAAAAACTTACCATAAGACTTAACGAAATATTGTTAACGAACACTTTAATTAATACAAATAAGTTTATTTGTGTACATAGGTGTTATATATATATTGTATCTTGGTATCCTTCCGCGTTGTTCAAGCAACGCAACGGAGCAGGGATTCCAAGTGAGCCACAAGTACATCGTTAAAGCTTAGTGTAAAAGCCTTTGAGCCTAGGGTGTCAAAAAAGCTTACGGTTACTTTTTTGACACCCAGGGCTTCAACATTCCATTTTCTACTTCTCCTTGTTTTAAACCGCATTGGACACAAACATGCCTGCTGTAAAATGAAATGTCCCCGGAAAAATTTAAATTGTTTTTGAAAGCGTAAACTAAAAGTTCGGATAATATTTTTGGGTTGATAATATTTCTGTATACGAGGAACAAAGCATTGCTTTTTAATTTTCTCCTGACCGAATTTCAGTCACAGTAGCCAATCTCAGTGGAGATTAGCCAATTACGCAGTAAATAATTATAGTGTAGGAGTGCGAGCGCAAACACATGTACACTCTCTATTCTTTCTCTTGTATAATGTATAATCCGATGGGACGGCAATCCAACACAATCGGAGAGAGATCAGATGCAAGGCCAACGGCTTTCCATGCCTTCCGAGACAATTACTCTGACAGACTTACGTGTATACAAAACCTTTTTCAACCTTTTTTCTAATTGTTATTCTTTCTTTATCTCTCCTTCTAACAAAACCTTATTAAATTGGCTCATAATATATCCTGTTATCGTAATCTAATCCGATAATCCAACAAGGTCCCGGGTTATAATTGCACCAAGACTAATAAATCACAACTAACCATAAGTGAGGGGACTTGATATCTGGTACAACACATAAATTGATGGTGAAATGGTGTTCCTAATATAGATAAGAATGTTATTATGGTGAATTAAAGGAGTTCGCTGCTGAAGAAGGCCTTCAGATCATCACAGCATAGGTTAAAATCAATGAAATCTTGTAAACAAGATTTAATGGCTTATAAGGATCAGTATTGCCATCCAACGTGGCAATGCTGCCAGAGCATTGCCATTCAACGTGGCAAACTGGTAATGCTTCCAGTCTTCTGAGCACGCTATCCGAGTACATAACAGCGATGTAGAGGAGTTTTTTGACGCGTTAATTATTTAAGATTATTTTATTTTTTTTACTTGAGTGTATGTATTACTTTGTAATTAGGTAGTAAAGTAGTAGTAATATAAGTTTGTATAATATAATAATTATTATTAACATTGAACTAATCAATTTTAATTTTTGTTAAAAAAGAGACTTACCTATATTATTATGTTTGTGATTTGTCAGATTTCCTAAAAATATTTTAATGGGATTTTGACAAAAAAAAAACATCCAATGCAACCACAAATACTTATATTGTTATTCTCTAGATCTTGTTTACGAAATTTTATATTGATTTAAATTGGACTATATTTAAATTAAGATTAAACTGCGCTTGGGAGACACTCCTATTAAATCCGATTACACTAAAACCGCGACAACCAAATAAAAAATATAGTATTATAATAAAATAATCGCAATAAGGTAATCAAATTATTGTGCTTTATACCAAAATGTTTAACCCAAAATAAAGCATTACACAACAAAAGATTCTAATTTTAAACTCAGTGTCAAAAGAAACCAACAAATTACTTGACACCCTATTTTAATTTAACATTTTTCAATGTCAGTGTTACCCTTTGACAAATGAACGAAATATGCTAATATGGTTAAACAAAGAGTTTTAGGACTTTTTTTTTCATAAAAACCGTCTGAACTAATTTGTTCTTTTTATTTTTTACATGTTTTTGGAGATAACTCAACTGTGACGGCGAAGCGGCGTGTGTTTTAATGACAACGTGAATTTTTTAAGTCACATTGAAATTTTCGTTTTTGAAATAGGGTTAATGAACATTTTGGTGTTGAATTTAAATCGCCCCGTCAACTTCTGGTATGGCTTGAACCATGAAAAACATGTCTGTGGTGTGCTGGATTCAACCTTGACCTTTTAAAGATTTTTAACAACACAACGCGTTCAGTCGCATCTTAATAGACAGGCAAATTCATTCTCACGATTAGTATTTACGCAAGTTATTGGAATTATTTGATTTATTAATTGGTATTAGGTAGATGTTAAAAGTTGGTGGAAGAAGAGGAAGAGATAGGCTAAGACAAAGTTATGAAGCGCAAAATAAAGTAAAAGTATAATAATAAGGCAATAATAATTACCTTATTATTAAGATTTCTGTGGTCGAGACGTATAAATAGGTCAAGGAATTGGCTTGTATTGGGAGAGCTGAAAAAAACTGCATCGGCAAATCGTAACTCTTAAATAAAATTTATGATGATGATTAGATAATTTTATTTGCATGATATTACCATTTTCTTGGTTTTTAAGACCATTATTAGAGAAAAACTGTTAGCACAGACTTACTAGTCGAAAATCAGTGATAGCCCAGTAATAGGACCGTTGGACTGCTAAATCAAATCAAAATCAAAATATTTTTATTCATGTAGACAATTTTAGGCACATAAGAATAGTCATTAGTCTAATATTATTCAAAACCCAGGCACGCACTTCTGACTTAATTCGGATTCATGTTCATGTTAGAAATTAATTAAGTATCACTTGATGAAACGGTGAAGGAAAACATCCAGAGGAAACCAGCACACCTGAGAGATTTTTCAACTGTGTGTAGTCAGAGCTATTTGGGGTTGTTCATCAACCATAGGAAAAAGAAAGTCCAATATTTATTAATCTTGTTACAAACGCGTGAAAAGGAATCCGAGGCCGAGTCTACAAAATAGAGGAGTATTTGCAATTTTCCAAATAAATAGACCGGAACGCAGGTCAGTGGTTCACAAATGCGTGTGACGCCCCCACAGGATACTAGCACGGTTCACTGAAATTGCGATTGTTTGATGGACGTGTTTACTGGCTTTTGTGTATTATCTCTACTTACATTATAACATAGGTGGGTGAATATCCACAACTGATTTTTGTCTTATGTTGGTGGCAATTTTTATTGACAATGAAGTTCAAATTTTGGTGCCCTGTATGGTTGGCTGTATTTTTCTTGAAATTGTCATCATCATCATCCATGTCCACTGTTGAACTCAATGCGCGCCACTTTTATGCGTTCATTGGAGGTATTTGCTTATAATCGCCACCCTGGGCAAGCGGGTTGCCGATCGCAGTAGTCGATGAAGTGCCTCTAAAATTATCCATAAATCAGATTGTACAAATTGGCCTAGGACTCTTCTAAGATATCTTTCTTTTTTTATATTTAAAAAAAATACGGGTAATGCTGATCTTATTACTTTTCAAAAAAATCCTATGACTTATAATAACTTTACCATCTTACATGCTCCATCATCATACTTATCACACACTAAGTCTTTGAAGCGGCTTTTAAAAAACGTAATAATTATACTCCCGATAAGACTAATGACTTAATTACTAGTATACTTCCAGCCTTAGAGATAAGGCGCCAAGACTTAAGTCTAAGTTTGTATGATAAGCACAAACATTTTGTACTCTAAGCTAATAGTTGATAAGAAACTTAACTAATAGATTTCACAGAAAAAATAGTATTTTGGTTTCTTAATTTAAGGTTTCTGTGCCTCAAAGCGGAAGTAACGGGACCATTTTAGGATCAAAGCCGGGAAGAGAACGAATATTTAAAAAAAAAAGTAAATATTCCTACCGCATACTGTATGCCCGAAAACGTACAGTTACATATGTGGGGCTCGCACCCACTAAAACCATCTCCCCGTGTGTTTTCGCTCTGTATTGGACGGGGTTGGCGTTTTAGCGCGCTTCGCAGTCCAGTGCCTGCCCGGTAGGCCTGCTTCAATTTGCACTGGGGAGGGGGATGTCCTGGCGTCCAGGTTCCTGGATATCGCCCCATCATGTTCTTTGGCTTTTGCCCCTAAATCGGGCACGAGAGTAACTTCTTGCTATCCCACCACAATCTCTCGGAATATAAATAATTATGTTGTGTCTGCAGCTTAAAGGAAATTAAAATGCTTACTGATTATGTTTTTCTAAGAACTCCTTGTAACCATAACTCCACAAAAATGCGAATGTAACTTGTAGTTACAATTTATCATTTCGCTTTAAAAGCTGCAATTAAAACGAATGAAAGCGCTTTTGAAGGATAAGAAGACTGCTGTTACAGATTTTAAGATCTTAAATGTGCTGTTACTTAAATTGTGAGTGCCTTTATATCATCTGAAATACTTTGTTAATGTAATGGTTGGAAAGTATGAAGTATGAATTGATCACCAGGGAGTCGATTTTGTAAAATATTGCCGTCGTCTTAATAAACTTGCGTATTATAAAAAATTTTGGACTGTCTCGTTGGTCTAGTGGTTGCAAGCGCAACTGGTGACGAGGTCCTGGGTTCGATCCCAGGGCCGGGCAAAGTGTTATTGGGCTTTTCCATTAGAAAATTCTCAGTAGCACCTCGGAGTCTGGAATTGTGCCCGGTTAATGGCAAGAGGCTCGCTCCCTACTACATAGGACTTATAACATAGCCGGCAAAACGTGGGTGTATTGCATACACGTCTGCCTACCCCCTATGAGGAATTTAGGCGTTAGTGTATGTTATCTGTTAGGTAATGAAAAAAAATTACAAGTTAATTTTGTAGCGAGTACTCCAGCTTTTGTTTAATTTAACAAAACCAACATAACCTATTTCCCCTTAATTTGACACTATCTATCGGCAGCAATATAAAATTCGAGTGATATTGATCACTCGTTATTTAATTCTACGATTAATATGGACTCTAGATCGCCTGTAGGTCGAAATTCATCCGATATTTTTTTATTGATAACAATAAAGCTGGTCAAGCAACTAGACAAAATAAATAAAATAAATCGATTTACATAATAATAATGTCCTCCTGACCGAATTTCGGTCACAGCGGCCAATCTCAACGGGTATTAGCCAACCACGCAGCACAAGTGTGTGCGCAAACACAGGTGCACTCTCTATTCTCTTATTTTCATAGTCTAACAATATTTATAATAATATTATGTATAACAATATTTTACTGCTTTACACACCATCTAATGGCTTTACACACCAACGAAAAAACTCTCAGGTGTGCTGGTTTCATCACGATGTCTTCCTTCACCGTTTTAGCAACTGATAATTAATTTATAATACGCACATAAGTTACGAAAGTCAGAGGTGCGCGCCTTGGGATCGAAAGCGAGACCTCTGATTTGTCAGTCGACGGTCATACCATTAGGCTATCAGTGCTAAAGACTTACTGAAAATATTCTTTTTAAACGGTTTTATTTAGCCCTGTTTGTTGTTTGGTTCAAATTTAGTCATTTAAATTTTACCCCCTTCCTGTTGACAGATTGATCTAACATTTGGTACCTTTAATAAATTCTGTTGATAAAATCGAGAACTTGAGTCTAACCTATTGAAAGAACCTATTGAACTCGAGACCTCTGACTTGTCAGTTGACGGTGATACATGAGCATATACTGGTAGCATCAAAAAAATTTAAAATAGTACAGTGGAATTAGACCAATAACACAGTCTTGTAACAATACACTCATTACAAGATAAAATCGCCTCATCTAAGCAAATCCTAGCTTAGTGGAATCTTAGTAGGATCCCCAGATAAAACAGTTAGGTACTAGAAATTGTACGCAAAAACACTGTGATGGCCTCGGGGGATTAATTTAAAAAGTTAATTCTAGAGTAGAATTAGTTTTAAACTTTAAAGCAGACGGTTGGCAAAAAATAAAATACTCAGACGACCTCTATGATTTAAGCCGCATGCGCGAGATTTCAGGTATCTAGGACCTTATGTGTTTAATTTTTATGGAACTCAGAAACAGAAATTTTTTTTAAACTAGTTAGGAATAATCGTCATGGTGGCGCATTGGTTACGGACTTGCTTTGCAAGCACGTGGGTGTGGATTCAAACCTGGCATGCACCAATGTGATTTTTTTATGTCTTATATTATGTATCTATATAATTTTTTAGTTAATCTAAGACACCACTGACTAACAATGAAGGAAAACATCGTAAGGAAACCTGGACTTAATAAGTCTGAAATCGTCAACCCGCAGTGCGCTAGCATGGTGATTGTTGCTCGATCCTTCTCTGTGTGAGTAGAGGCTTTTCCCTGTTGTGGGACAGTTACAGACTTATTTGTTTACTGAGGAATAAGTGCTTATTTTGCTGTGGCAATAGCAACTATCTGCTACTGAGATCGCTCACCCGCTTGCTCAGCGTGGTGATTAAGGGCGCGCTTCTAATGAGCGCACAAAATAAGTGCTGCGTATGAGAAGAGGCCTATGTCGAGCAGTGGACTGATATAGACTATGTTGGTAGGTGCTGTGGTACCGTGGTATCACGATCATTAAGATTATGTTGCATTTGACGCAGACGATTCGTAGATGGATAGTCTTTTGAAGAAGAATACTTTTAATAAATAAATAAATAAATATACATACAAGATAAGCGCGAAAAACATAACCCTTCCTGGCAGCCGGGTAAAAAACCTTTAGACTTATATTTCGGTCAACAAAACAAGACGGTTATGAGTATAAAATGGTCCATTTTAATAAAAAATGTCAACAAACTTTCTGATGACTTTTTACACTGACGCTGGATGCGGTTTGTAGTGGCCTAATTACGAACAAGTGACGTAAGTTTCAAGTTAGTTTATAATTAGGACAGTTTCGTTGGTGACAAGACAAAATTTATATAGCAATTTTGGAGATTCTAAAGCGGTTTTTAAATCCTGAGATATATTGTAGAGGAGTAGGTACTTATGTTACTTTTAGTAAAATAATAATAGTTATTAATCCCTGAGTTTATTGAGAAAATTATAGTTATTTACATGTATACTTACTAAAAAAAAATACTTAATTATATTAAATAAGACTATCTAATATACAAACCTTAATACAATAAACCTAAATATAAAGTAATATAAGCATTAAAGTAAAAAAATAAAATAAAATTAAAACAAACTTATAAAGCGTCAAAAAACTCCTCCGCATCGCTGTCCCCGGGTTATAAATTATATTTTTCTTTTTCTTTTCTTACTGAATGAACCCTAAAAAAAAAACGAAACAAAGATACTATTAATATATTTAATAAACGTTTTTGTAAAGTACTTGTGCATTAATGCTGAATTTTGTGAAAAAATGTGACAATACTGTTTTGATGGCTAGAGTATTATTATACGAAATAATACATTATACAAGTAAACATTTTTTAACATAAAACGGTATCATCAGAATTAAAGGTACCAAATATTATATCAATCTGTCAACAGGAAGGGAGTAAAATTTAAATGACTAAATTTGAACCAAAAAACAAAAAGGGCAAGCTAAATAAAACCGTTTGAAAAGAATATTTTCAGTAAGTCTTTAGCACTGATAGCCTAGTGGTATGACCGTCGACTGACAAATCAGAGGTCCCGAGTTCGATCCCAAGGCGCGCACCTCTGACTTTTCGTAAGTTATATGCGTATTATAAATTAATTATCAGTTGCTAAAACGGTGAGGGAGAACATCGTGATGAAACCAGCACACCTGAGAGATTTTTTAATGGTGTGTAAAGTCATGTCAGAGGCTTATGGGCGGTTTAAACTCTGACACCAGGTTGTTCATCAACCATACAATAAGAAGAAGTAAGTCTTAACAAACTAGTAATAATCTACAAATTAACAGCTCCAAATAAACTCACAACAACATTTCTCGCCAATAATAAACTATGCCTTAAATATACTTGAATATTCATATACTCCTAAAACACCTAATTTTGTTTGCAAATAACCGTTTGGCTATTAAAACGCTGAATTATTCAAACGATCGTGTAGAATTTCAGAGCTTAAATTTTTAAGATAATTTATGTCGTCTGTTATCATAGGATATTTAGTGCAGAGGAATGATGCCGAAAATTTTGTTGATCAACAAAATATTATGAAGGTTTTTTATTTTAGGTATATAGAATATAGGCTCGTCTTGGCTGGGACACTACTGTGTTCCCAGATTAATCAATCTATTAAACTTGTAAAACCTGGCGTCAGCGTCGCGTTGGAGCAAAAAATAATCGGAAATGGGACAGTTTTTTTTTTCATTTTGTATCTTTTTAAATACGGAGAGTCGTGATAGCCTAGTGGTGGTGACCGTTGACTGGCAAGTCAGTGGTCTCGGGTTCGAACCCAAGGCGCGCACCTCTGACTTTTCGTAAGTTATGTGCGTTTTATAAATTAATTATCACTCTCCGTGCCTCGGATAGCACGTTAAGCTGTTGGCCCCGGCTGTCAATTGTAGATCTTTGACAGTCGTTACGGGTAGTCAGAAGTCCGAAAGTCTGACAACCAGTCTTACCAAGGGGTATCGTGTAACCCGGTATCTGGGTTGTGGAGGTCTGATAGGCAGTCGCTCCATGTAAAACACTGGTATTCAGCTGCATCCGGTAAGACTGGAAGCCGACCGCAACATAGTTGGGAAAAGGCTAGGCAGATGATGATCTTTTTAAATACACTACTAGCCCACCTAAACGGAACAGACCTGGTCCATCGGAGTGCTTTCATAAAGACAGGTCCAATAAACAAAGATATCCTTTTGAAAATGTTTATAGTCGCGTATAGCCCGCGACTTTGTCCGCGAAGACATCGATTTTTTTTGTTATATTTTACCCACTTGTGAAATTTCCGACAACCCTTCTTTAGTGCATCTCTAGGGTACTCAAAGATATTTCCTCCAAATTCCAAGCCTGAGGGTCAGTCAGTCACAATACTGTATCTTAAGTAAGAATAATATCATTAACTATCGCTCGAGATTTTGTCCTTGTGAAACATAATTAAATAATATACCGACAAGGTATACTCGTGTACCCAGTAGAATTGTAAGTAACCTTCCTAATTTGCTTACAGATGACAACGGGAGCCTTCATGCCAAGCTTACCTCAAGGCGTAACCGCTCGGCTTCGACTAAGAGCGGAGCGGCTACTTGTTTAGTAAACAATTTTGTATATATTATGAAAACAGTTCGCAGCTGCCACTACCATATTGTAGCATACCTCGGTGCTTAGCCAAGTTGACTATCTACAATTGCTAACGAATGTCAACTTGGCTAAGCCCCCTCATATATTTCTATGCATTAGTTTTTCCGCTCGTTGCTTCAACCGAAGTCTTCTTCTTATCGTGTGGTTGATGAACAACCTGGTGTCAAAGTTTAAACCACCCGTAGGCCTCTGACATGGCTTAACGTACCTTTTAAAAATCTCTCAGGTGTGCTGGTTTCATCACGATATTTTCCCTCACCGTTTTAGCAACTAATAATTTAATCTTGAATACGTGATAACTTACGAAAATTCAGTGGTGTGCGCCTTGGGATCGAAGTCGAGACCTCTGACTTGTCAGTCGACGGTGATACCACTAGGCTATCAGTGCTATGTGCTATGTGCTATGAAGTCATGGAGCGGTAAAAGCATCACGCTGGCGTACACGTATAATTATTATGACTGTAAGCACATTTCCAATAAGAACTGACCACGCATTGTATGCGTTTTTCGTGTAACAAGAGGTCAGCTAATACTGGAAATGTATAGCTTGATTTGTTGCCGTGTGTACACATAAAAGAAAACACGTACTAGTATGTTGCCAACCTGCTATTTTAATTGTGTAAATATCTGCTTAATTAGCATAAATGTTTATTTATGACGAAATTACATCTGCGTGTTTGGAGTAAGATTAGCAATCAAAGTAGAAAATTGTGGTGAACTCACTCAAAATAATGTAAACAGCTATAGCTATTTATTACAACTTTATTTATTAAAGTCTTTGCATGTAATAATGCTTAAAGCCTTTTATATACCGGCGCTGTATGACATATGCACGCAATCGCTGGGCGGTAGACGTATAGGTCGTACGGTGTGTGCCTTACCGGTCAGCCCTAGGGTAGACGCGGTATGTGAAAGGCTTAAAGCACCTATCTAAAATCTATATATCTATCTATCTAACCTATCGGTCTAAACTGCTATCTCACTCGCACATTGCAGATATAAAATGACTGAATTAGGTATCATCATCAGCAAGGCTAGGCCTTTTCCCAACTATGTTGGGGTCGGCTTCCAGTCTTACCGGATGCAGCTTAATACCAGTGTTTTACATGGAACGACTGCCTATCAGACCTCCACAACCCAGATACTAGGTTACACGATACCCCTTGGTTAGACTGGTTGTCAGACTTTCGGGCATCTGACTACCCGTAACTACCGTCAACGGGGCCAACAGCTTAATGTGCTATCTGACGACTGAATTAGGTATGTAGCTATGAAAAATCGTAAAGAAAAACAAGTTAAGGATTATAATGTTTTTATCATTAAAAAGTTTCCACAAAAATACCTATTTGACCGGAACATTTCAATAAAATTATAATCAAATTCTAGATAATCAGACTACGGAATTCTGTACTGCGTGAGACTAACTTGGACTTGCCGATTTTTATATCTATGTTGGCATCGTGACATACTTAATGAACATATGTAAATAAAGTACAATGGTATCACCACCTCATTTGCTCTCATCAAGTACTGTGAGTTTTACTGTTATAACTGGAAACCTGGTACTTACCACTAATTATTTTAACGTTCTAAACCTTGGGGCGCAGTAAAAGATGGCCATTTCTATTATGAAGGTCAGAGTATAAGTCGTTCCTTAATAATAGAAGAAAGTGTTTTTTTACTGCAACCGTGTAGTATTCTGTTTAATTTGTAATATTTAAGCTAGAAGGTGTCTGTTTATTTAGTTTTAAAATGCCGTAACAACCAAATCGACAAGATACCAAATAATTCGGCTCTGACTCTCCAAATAATTCTTAAATATCTTTGGGTCTTGGTAAAGATAATTATAGTTTTCTTTTTGTCTTGAAGAATAGACAAATTGTCATTCTATTATTAAGTCTAAGAGACTAAAATTCACTCACAACAGCAAACCCACGAAAAAAGTAAGTTTGCCATTTAAAATAGTATACAAACAAAATCAATTTTAATTATGCTCTGACACTTTATTGAATCTTTGGACATATATTTATATTGTATAATAATAATATGTGCACGGTTGTAATTATGTGAGCACCATGTAGTCCCTCTATTTTACTTACTATCAACGTGATGATTGCTGTGCAGCTTGGGTATGTCATGCTCACGGAAATGTTCTGATAGCGGTGGCGTTATGTGTCGGGTCGCCCAATTCCCTACAAAATGGTTGAGTAGGGCGATGGCTGATGCATGCGTCATGCCCGTGAACGGGTGCCGTCTGTTGGGACTGGTCAGCCCATAGCTGTTATAGTGATTTTATCAAAAGTATATATGTATATCTAAGGCGCGTACCTATGTTTAGTTGACTCGCATTGTTCTCACATAACATCTCAGAACAATGTATCCAAAAATATTGTAAGCCATTATTTAAAAGAGCATCCATGGAGTTTCTTGCCAGATTCTTCTCCATGAGGGGTAGGCTGCCCTTGGAACTGGCAACTAGAGTCACTCCTATAATAATATTAGAATTATGACTATTCATAAGTGCCTAAAACTGGTCTACATGAATAAAAATATTTTTGATTTGATTTGAAACAATAAATCAAAAACATCAACATAAAATTCAATCAAACGCTAGGTTCTATAAACTAAAACCAACCTCAGATCGATGAAACGCTCGAGCTGAATATACGGCTGCAAAATTGCCACTTACCATGCAATACTCTACGACAAACATTTCTCGTCTTAACAGAATACGGAAACAAGATGGCACGGCCAATTTATATGGGAACTGCCAGTCGCATGTGTGGAATTGATAATTCTACAAAACATTGCAGTGAAGAATTGGTCCAAGTCTTGCTACATTTTTATTTATTTTTTTCTTTGTGGTCTCTCTCTAGGGAGCACAGACTGATTAACCGAATTCTAGCGAGACCTAAAAGGCCTTCAGCTAATAAAGCTTATTTTAAAGCAACAACAGCTAAGGGCGCCCTCTAATGGGACTCGGGCTTCGGCTTAGAGCGTTGCTGGACGTGATAGGGACTAGATGGATCTGATTTTGATTATTTTCTACCATGAAAATTAAAATATGACTGTTAAGAAAGTTAAGAAATTTAAATAGTTTTATATTGTTAATATAAACCATTCAGGCTGATATTGTAATTTAAATTTCTCATAAACCATCGAAGCTAGAGTATTACATTAAAAAACATTTTATATCAAATTTCATTAACTTTCTTTGAGTATGAAAAAAAAACGTTTTCTAATAATTTTTACTTCAAAAACAAATCATGTGTGCGTTATAAGAGTAATTTCAAAAGTGTGGTACTAAGTTTTGAAGGCTAGTGAAGACTATTTTATTAAAATAGATAGCAATCACTCAAAACGGTCTACCGGTCTGCTGATATCAACCTCCTTATCGTATGGTCGACGAACAACCTGGTGTCAGAATTTAAACTACCCGTTGGCCTTTGACATGGCTTTACACACCGTTGAAAAATCTCTGACTTGTGCTGGTTTCCTCACGATATTTTCTTCTCCGTTTTAGCAAGTGATAATTAATTTCTAATACGCAGTTGAATCCTAAAATCAGAGGTGCCTGGTTTTCAAACCTAAAACTTTTGACTTAGCAGTCCAACGGTCACACCACTATCATCTTTGCTTTCGATCTTCCGATATCAATGCTGTCTGGTAACAGTATCGATGTTCAATTCGATTTGTTCACCGATTGCTTTTAGTAATGAACGGTGCTCAACGTCACGGAATCGAATGGTGTCTGATTGTATGGCACTCGAATTGAACTCTCGATTCAAAAAGTCTAGTGGTATTAAGAGTATATATTGGTTACCAGTTACAGATGACCTCTGGATTGTATTGCGTGGTATGAGGATATTGGTCAAGGAATTTCAGCTAATTATAAGGAGGTTTTTTGGTCAAATATCTTTGATCAGATCCATAATATATTGTGGTGTGTACAGTCAACAGCAAAAGTAGATGATCAAAATCAGAATTCAATACTAATTTAGGGAGTTCGCGTCAGAACTGTGTGGCATCGAAGTGATTCAAAAGAATGTGATTGTAAATTATACCAAACATTTACTACTAGTACAGCTGCCATACCTATATTTCGCGAACTCCGTTCATCAGTATTGAATTTCTGATTTTGATCATCTACTTTTGCTGTTGACTGTACATTATTAGTGATGTTTTCAGTTTCAATAATGAAATACCTACTGATATTCCATTGATATTCAATACGATTTTTTTTATTTCAATAGATACTAATTCGCATAAGGTCAAAAGGTCATAAAGTACCTAATTAATCTATTCCGTGAAGATCTTTTTCTGATTAAAATAATTTATAAAAAACAAAATATACACTTCCTAATAATTAATTTATTGTATTTTCCATGTAAGATTTTAACTGCCTCGTTGGTCTAGTGGTAGCAAGCGCGACTGCTGAGCACGAGGTCCTGGGTTCGATCCCCGGGTCGGGCAAAGTGTTATTGGGTTTTTCCATTAAGAAATTCTCAGTAGCAGCACGGAGTCTGGAATTGTGCCCGGTTAATGGCAATAGGCTCGCCCCCTATTACATGGGACTTATAACATAGCCGGCGAAACGTGGGTGTACTGCACCTCTGCCTACCCCCTCTGGGGAATACAGGCGTGAGTCTATAAAAAAATAAAAAAAAAAAAAAAAAAGATTTTAACTTTCATGTAATCTATAAGTACTTTTGAAGAGTGTGTAATCAGTGAGATGGAGGGGTGACTGAAACATGCATAAAGCGATGTTTACAATTGTGATGTTTCGTGCAATGACAACTTAGTGTTATTGCCTTCTAAGCTGCAAAGTTTGGAACATGAAAAAAAATCATCTGTTCCATACATTTATGTTCACATGACTCAACAAAATGTATGAAAACCAGCGCTGGACGTTTTGGCGTCTAGCATAATGCTGAGATCGTGACCCATTCGGCATGGGCATTTAATTTAGTACCTAGTTTTACATTATATGTATTGTTTTCTCTGCTCGTGATTATGCCCATTTGCTGAATAAACGTTTTTTCTTACTTTCTTTCTTTCTATGGAACAGCTGATTTTTTTTTGCGATTTCAGGGTTGGTCCCGTAGTAAAAGTTGTTCATATTGATGAGTTTAATGGTCCCTTTTTAGGATGCTGGTGTTTTACAAATAGCCCTTTAAATGTATCATCCAAAACGCGTTTTGTGATATACAACGACACGGGGAAGACATAATAAAATATATAATGTGCTTCTAAATTATCTGCCACGGTTGCAACGGGAGAAAGTATTGGGTACCTATATAGATTACAATAGTGAAGAAATTTCGTACCCCGGAATGGAGCAGAATTAGACCTACGCAATAAAATGCAGGCAAAAGAAAAAAAATATGACGTTAGATAAAAAAAATTACTTCACTATTGTAATAACCAATATTATCTCCCATTGCAGCCGTGGCAGATAATTTAGAAGCACCTTATATACAAAAAAAAAATATTCATATGCAAAAACACGTAACATTATACAACATTGTACAGAAATCTGAAGCTCATAAAAGATCAAATAAGAATTTTATCAAATCAGTCTCCCTTTCCGCACTAAGTTTTCATATTAAATTCATGTTCTTTGAACAGACGATATGGAAACCCTTCAAGATTCTTATTGCCATTTTGTCACAGAAAAAAAGTGATTTTGTTATCAAATATATGCATTATCCTTGTTCTTTATAAAGTTACTAGCTTCTGCCCGTGGCTTCGCCTGTGTTTAGAATTTCAAATTCAAACAGGACACATCATCTTCATCATCATCATCATCAGCCGGAAGACGTCCACTGTTGAACAAAGGCCTTCCCCATAGAACGCCACAATGAGCGACAGCTTGCCGTTTGCAGCCACCGGTTACCCGGAACACACATAGTACCATCTATTACTATAAAAACGTTATGGTTGTTTTTCTTGGGAACAGTACTTTTTAATACAAATATTTAATAAGAAATTTGAAAAAACAACCGATATGGATGGGATTCGAACCCACGATCTTCGGCGTAGAAAGAGATTTCAAATTTCGACTGATTCGGCTACAAGCTCAGCCTGGCTGGCTTAAACAAGGGTTGGAGAGAAGATGGGGGGACTTTTCGTTTACGCAATTTTAAACATAAAATTTTATGAAATTATAATTAGGTACCATATGAAAATAAAAAATACCTTAAGTTAGTTACTTTTGTAAGTTAGTCAGTAGTAGTGGTTGAGATCGGCCGCTGTTAAAGAAATTTGACTCTTATGATATTGCCGTTGATGGTAAAATACAGTCTGTAGGTAGCAGTGTGTAACTCTGTGAAGCCTACCCCAATATTTTAACAATCAAAAACCAATTCCAATTAAATAACCACAAAACTAACTGACTTTGCTATTCTTTCATCAAATTATCATCTTCTTTAATTGTTAATTAAAATTTTGTTTATATAATCATTGCCTTGAAGCGGTCGTAGTCTTGTGATTCTTCCCACGATCTTCAAGGTTAATTATTTTTGCATGTTTTTAATATATTTCCAACTGCAGGTGGCTTTTAGCAACATCCGTACTATTGCGGACACCACTTTGCGATCAAAATGCTTTGAACGATGCTACGTGCTGTCCCTACAGGGCTAGCGTTACTTTCGGACGCCGAGTGCAAGCGATTCTAACCTTAAGAGTGGTGAACCGGCTTTGTCCACGATAGTATAATAGGTACCTACATAGTCAGCGTGGTAGATCTGCTCGCTTGCGGCTTCAAATCCGCTGAATGACTATAAGCCAGCAGCTTCCTCCTTCCTGTTCTGCAACCCTGCACTCTTCTATTTGACGCGAAGAAGTTTCGGAATGAGGAAACATGGGCACGTACAATAGAACGGATGCACCTCGCGACAGTCCAGTGTGGACGCTGCCGGTAATTTCACGTGTTCCTCGGTGAGATGACAAGGAACACGCGGAAGCGCTTAGTCCAGCTGGGCTGCCCCATATCCTTCTCGTCTGGTCTTTCACTGGCTGGCTCTAAGTATGGCATGAACGGCATGAGAAGCTTCTAAAATCACTGAACCCTACAACGACGACAATGTGGAAATATTTCAGTTGAGAGACCTAACCTAATCTCTTTCACCTCGATTTGTGTTGTCAGATTGACTGGTCTTGGTTTATCAAATTTCTTAAAAATAATATCTATTTTTTGAAAAAAAAAGAAAATACTTAAATCGGCAATCCGCACAGACGATCTCTAGATCTTTTTAACAAAATTTTATTAGATAATATTTAAAATTAAGACTAAATTCGTTCGCGTTTAGTACGCTCAATACCCTCGGGGGACACTCTTTTACAACGTGATAACTATTTTGCTATCTCTGTTCGAAACTATAACATTGACAAAGACAGGAATATAATTATTACGTTAAATAACGCATTAGGACGCAGGTGGAACAATGATGAAAATCCGCTTTTTTCTAGTTTTTCGCTGTTAATGGACAACTGGTGTCAGAGTTTAAACCGCCCGTGAACTGTATAATCTCTCAAGTTTGCTAGTTTCCTCACAATGTTTGTCCACGCCGTTTTAGCAAGTAATAATTAATTTCTTAAACTCACATGAGTCTGAAAAGTCAGAGGTACCTACGACCTTTGACTTGGCAACCTAACAATCATACCGGCTATCACAGAATCGAAAAAACAGCCCCAACCTGGTCAGTAAAAATGAAATTATCTGCGCTTAAATACGTACTCGTACATATTTACCTATTAAGTAAACAAAACAATATTCTACAATTAGCAATAAATCAAAAACAAAAACAAAATATTTTAATAAAACAGAGAGATCCATTTAAAAGTGGTTTCTATAATTGGATCAAGTACTTCTGTATATATTTTGATTTAAGTTACTCCAGAAAAAATGTGCTTTTTCTTTTTCCGATTTGACCTTCATTGGATGATGAAAATTTCCGTAATTATAAATAAAGTAGTTATCGGAATATCATATAACAAGAATATTAATACGCTTAGCGAAAATTTCGGAACCATTTTTAAGAATATTGCGCTTGCAAAGGAGTCTAAAATTTAGCGTATTTATAATTTATATGGAGAAGAAGTGCAACAAGCTAAATGTATGTAATAAGTATTACAAATACATATACATTACATATACGTTGTAGGTAAATAATATTGAAAATACATTATTGTAATAAAATTTCCGTGTCTCGTAAAAACATAAAGTCCAGTCCAGTGCTTGATCTCTCTCCGGTCGTGTCGGATTGCCGTACCATCGGATTATAGGAGTGAGGGAATAGAAAGTGCACGTGTGTTTGCACGAAATCATTCTTGCCCACAGCTAGACACAACTCTTTCTTCAGATTAAGTTCGGATAATCAGAATCGTTTAAACCACTGTCAATAGTAGCCTTAGCATATTGACAGATGGAAACTTATTTGAAAAATTTAAGCATTAATAAAAGGTGAGATACCCAAAAACTATAAAATTACTGCCACTTTTTTCACACAAATTGTCTCCTATTTATATGTATATGACTAGCGACCCGCCCCGGCTTTGCACGGGTGCAATATACATATAAACCTTCCTCTTCAATCACTCTATCTATTAAAAAAAACGCATTAAAATCCGTTGCGTAGTTTTAAGATTTAAGCATTCATAGGGATATAGGGACAGAGAAAGCGACTTTGTTTTATACTATGTAGTGATACCATAGAGTCGTGATAGCCTAGTGGTTGTGACCATTGACTGGCCAGTCAGAGGTATCGGGTTCGAACCCAAGGCTTTTCGTAAGTTATGTGCGTTTTATAAATTAATTATCACTAACTCCGTGCCTCGGAAAGCACGTAAAGCCGTTAGCCCTGCGCCTGATCTCTCTCCGATCGTGTCGGAAGGCCGTCCCATCGGACCATGAGAGTGAGGGAATAGAGAGTGCACCTGTGTTTGCGCACACACCTGTGCACTATAATATCTCCTGCGTAATTGGCTAATCTCCGTTGAGATTGGCCGCTGTGACCGAAATTCGGTCAGGAGGATATTATTAGTGATACCAAAAAAAAAAAAAAAAAAATAACAAAACAGAAAATCGCAACTTTCTCAAAACTAGATAATTTGAGTTATTCAGTTCTCCACTTACGCCGACGATATTTATTTCCACAATCATTTACTCACCAAAACCACATCCAACACCCTTGACAGACGTGTCTGAATAAATTTAAAAAGATTTGTTATGTTTTTTCCCGTACGCGACAGATCGACGCGGTAGAAACAATTGACAGAACAGGGAAACACATGAAGGGTTCAGTAGTTTATTTTTGTTTGAGTATAGCAGTAGCGGAGGGCCCATACAACTCGATTCCTACCGGCTTCCATTAAAATGTCACAGTCAAATGCCTACCGACTGGCTCTAGCTTACCTCTTGGAAAAAATCACACTCCGCTACTGGAGTGTTAAGTAGTATTGACGCCAGAATGTAAAATCTTACTCCATAAACTCAAACATTATGTGAATACAACCAAAACGGTAGCCGATTGGTCCTGCACTCCGATTGGCTGGAGAAAGTAGAATAAAGTGAAGATTAGCTAACTAAGCAAAATAATATATTTAATGCACTAGTGTGTGCGCAAACAGAGGAGCATTCTTAATTTCCTCACTCTCATTGTCTAATGAGACGGTAATCTGACACAACGGGAGAGAGATTAGTTGCAGGACTTGGTTTACGCGCTCTCCGAGGCGTGATGCAGGTGATAATTATTTAATAATACGCACATAACTTACGCAAAGTCAGATCATCATCTGAATAAATTATTGTCAACAACGCTGACCGACGACGTGGCGTGCAAAGACTTCGTCATAGCAAAGCTGCATAACGTTAGTATTATGTGTGAGTAAATATGTTAATACCTAACTACTAAATCTTTGGTATCTACAGATGATACGTTGTAAACGTAATAAGTGGTCACCCTCAGTAACTAGGTTTGTCAACAGTTTTTGTAGCGGACCCCAAAATAGGGAGACCATGGAATTACAGCCAGACGGACAATTTACTGTCGAAATAATAAATTCAGAATGCGCAGCTTCGGCTTCGGGATAATGAGAAAACGATTTTCAGCTATTATTTTTCTGTTGGTATTTTTTTTTCCTATTTATTACAACGAAACAAATTTTCTTTGTCGGAACCCTTTTTAGTTTTTTTTTTCACTTTTGTCCGCTAGCGGCCGTCAGTTTTTAATAAACTATTATTGAGCTTGTAATTTTATTTTTTATCGAACGTGAGTGGAAATTGTATCGAAGATTTTAGGTTTGAAAATGAAATTAATTTGTCAAACAGTTCAATTTTATTTTAATGAATGTTATTGTGAAAATTTAAAATTTACAAATTTGTTATTCTAGCAATGGAGATCGGACCAAAATTAAAATATCCTGGATTTAAACTCTGACACCAGGTTGTTAATTTACCATACGAAAGAAATTTCGTGTGGTTTCTGGCCTAAGAATAGAACCTGTTATCCCGCGAGTGTCGTAAGAAGCGACATAGTGAAAAATCCGGAGGAAGGGCAGCAGCATCCTTCTGAGTAATAGCAACCATCTGCTACTGCGATCGCCAACCCGCTTGCCCTGCAAGGCGATTCAGGGCAAACACCTTCTAATGAGCGCACAAAATATGCGACACATATGAGAAGAGGCCTATGTCCAACAGTGGACTGATACAAGCTGTAAAGATAGAAAACTGCGTAAAATAATCTGCAGCCTAATTGCAATAATATTATGTCCTCTAGACTTCCACTTAAATTCAAAGATATACTAAGTACCAGCACATACCAGAGATTGTCATCTTAGCCACTGAAACATTAAGCGCATGCTTGCTTTATCCTCATAAAATGGCGCTGATTCGGTTGCATAACGGATTTAATTAGTTTTAATTTCTTATTACTGTTACATTGTTTTGTAGGTTAACCTACTTGCTCTAAGAAAATACATACATACATAGCCTGTATAAGTCCACTGCTGGACATAGGCCTCTTCTAATACGCACTTATTTTGTGCGCACATTAGAAGGTGTTTGCCCTTATTCGCCATGCCGGGCAAGCGGGTTGACGATCGCAGTAGCTAATGGTTGCACGGTAGAATGCTGCTGCCCATCCTCTAGATTTTTCCCTTTGTCGCTTCTTACGACACCCGCGGAATGAGTAGAGGTGGTTCTATTCTTAGGCCGGAAATCATCATTGAAACTAAGAAAATAGTTAATACTATATCTGTGGTGTCGGGAAGATATCTGATCACTCCAAAAAGGTCATCAGATGTCTCCCCGACACCACAGATAATTTTAAAAGGTCAATGCAATAAACAACATTACAAAGGTTTCAACAAAAATATGAGATTGATAAGTTTTCATACATAAAAATAAATCAAAAATAATTTTTATTTATGCCATTTTTAAGTATAAAAAAATATAGTATAAAAACTAAAACCCGACTACTTAAAATCTAAAAACAAGCTTCTTAGATTTGAAATAAAATTCTGTAGTCGGAGGCCACCAAATTACAAAGTATTTACCCTTGGAAGATTATCTAGTACCTATTTACCTATAATACATTAAGGCCTCCGACTACAGAATTTTATTTCAAATCTAAGAAGCTTGTTTTTAGATTTTAAGTAGTCGGGTTTTAGTTTTTATACTATATTTTTTTTCAATGATTTTTAGTGGTGAAGATACCAATAAAATTCATTTTAATCACAATTTTTTAGAATGTGGTAGTCCTTAAATAGGTAGATTTCTTTAACTGTCAACTTCGGTTCAAACCTTTAGTCAATGTCATGTATTTTTTAAATTAAATTTATTTCAAAGGTGTCGTCCGCGACTTCGAGCTATTAAAACATGGCCTCATATATTTCTTAGAAGTATACATGAAAAGTAGTAAGAAGTACAGCTTGGCAAAAAAGAGTCTGGAAAAATTGGGGGCGCCGCTGTCGCACTTTTCACACTACAATTCAAATTACAAGTTATTAAGTGCTTACATATTTCTATGACGAGTTTTTTGTCATTAATTATAATCAAATGAATCATTTTTATGTTATTTTAGTACTCACAAACGTAGTTATTTAAGATTTTTATTTTTAGTTCCAGCTGTCACCGCCTCAGACTTTTTTGCCAAGCTGTATAAGTACACATGAAACCTTTTTTGTGGGATGTCATCATAGATAGAGTACATTTACCTAAAGTTCGAGGAAGTAAGTAACATGGAGTTGATAATACCTGCTCTAAAATCCCGAAATCATAAACATTACAATTAATTCCCGGGAAATTAGAAATTAATTTTACGTATAATTATTTAATAAGAAATTTGAAAAAACAACTGATACGGATGGGATTCGAATCCACGATCTCCGGTGTACCGTGCCGACGCTCTAACCGCTGAGCCACCGTATCCCATCAGAATCAGTCGAAATTTCAAATCTCTTTCTACGCCTTAGGCGTGTGGTAATATCGAACGGAATACATTAATTATCCGACTCAGTGTTCTAAACTTTGCAGTTTTAGAAGGCACCGATAGATATTACCACACGCCCTAGGCGTAGAAAGAGATTTGAAATTTCGACTGATTTTGATGGGATACGGTGGCTCAGCGGTTAGAGCCTCGGCACGGTACGTCGGAGATCGTGGGTTCGAATCCCTTCCGTATCAGTTGTTTTTCAAATTTCTTATTAAATAATTTATTATATTTAATAAGCAAACATGTGTTACAACATGTAATAAATTCTCCAAAATATTAATTTAACGTTTTAAATACATATGAACTAAATTATTATAATAAAAAGTCTTTATTATGTTTTTAGACATCGGTAACAGATAATGTAATACTTAAGTAGTTCGGTACTAAAACTGTTAAATTAATGAGTTTTATTTTACATACAAAATTAATTCTAATAAAAACTATAGGTCAAAATCCAGTCCATATTAATAAAATCCCGGGATTTAATTGTTATGTTTACGATTCCGGGATTTTTGAGGAGGTATTTTTAACTCTATGTTACTTACTTCCACAAAACCGCAAACCAACGCCATCTAGTTACGAAAAAGAAATCTCAATTTAATTAACATTATTTTAAAATATAATCATAATTTAATAGGCAGTGATGTGTAGAAACTTTAATTTAATTAGTAAATATTTATTTTTATCACGTTTTCACATTGTATGCAGTGTTATAATCACATATATTTATGATAGTCGTAACGGGTAGTTAGAAGCCTGATATTCTAAGAAGTGGTCCAGAATATATAGATAATATATACATATTCTGAATGTGCTCATCAAGACCTTCCATTTGATATCAAACACGATAAATTTACCTTAACTTTATTTTTTTCGAGCTGACTAATTTATTTTTAAAATCCACCTTATTTGATTTTACGAAATTTCATAAATCCTATAACCCGCAGACTATTAAGACGCATCGATAGACACCTTATTTATTGAATTACAACAAATAGTTTAGGAGCTAGGAGGGAACAGATGAACAAACTTACATACATACATACATACATACATACATACATAGACTGCTAAAATCATAACCCTCCTTTTTTTGTAGTCGGGTAAAAACTAGTTTCGATCAAGCTGAAATTTTTGCTGAAACTGTAATTTAGTTCTCCATAAATTGATTTATTGCGATTTTTCAAAACTATACTCATTGATATATATTTTATGTATGTTTATTGTTTATGCACATATTTTCCTTATTAAATGAAATTGTTAAGTCAGTTGTTTCTGCGAGTTTCTTTTAAAAAAAAATCATTTATATTCATTCATTTTATATTTTTAATGTGCGAGCAAAATATCAGATTAGCGAGTATCCGAGCCTTAACCAAATTTCGGATCCAAATAGCCAAACACCTTCCTAAATCTGTCACCCTTAAAATATCACCTAACCGCGATGTAGCGCGAAACCGCCAAGTCTATTTTTCCTGAAACTGATCTGGCATTAAGATCACTATCCTCGTAACAACTTTAGGAGCTCGGGGCCTTATCTTTCAAACTTTTATTAACTTTGCTAACAGTAATTAGGAGCTGGATTCTCGTAGAGACTCACTTGGAGAAATCCCTCGCAGATCTTGTATTATCCTTAATTCTGTTGTTTTTTGAGTGATCCGAGATCCGAGGTTGTGTTTCGGATTACTGGAGAGGTGTTTGTATTGGGACGAGTTGAAGGCAAAATTTCGTATTTAGATTCGCTGTTTATTGAATTTTGACAATGTTTATGTAAGAAGATATTTTTTATTAGTGTGTTTTCTTTTGTTACTGCCGCACAAATGGACTCATGCTGCCTGAAAGCAGTCAGTGATGTCCATCATCCCAGCAGCCAGCATAGCAATGTGGCATGATGGCCCTCACCTTGACGGCCTTAAGAAAAGCTTTTTAACGCCCCGCTTAAAGGACCCAGGATCATAAGTGGAGGGAAACACGTGGGCTGGTAACGAGTTCCACATCTTAATAGAACGGCAGAGATGGTGTGTTTCTCGTTGGCTTTTGAATAAAATCTACGGACGTCTTCAAACCAGTTCATACCACCCTGTGTATGTATGGGAAGGTTTTGTGTGATTCAATAATACACCATTAGGCGAAAATATAGCAAGAAAGGTATTCCGTAGCTCGTATATATGCGAATCTCGAGACGAGGCAAAAAAAAAGCTAAGTATGAGTCGTCCGTATCGAAGGTTCCGTATTGCGTAATAGCGTACACCCGACTAACATTTGGTAGGTTTTTATTTTTTGTTGTTATTGACTTTGAAGTTTTTAAAATACCTTAACACTACAAGTTAGAAACTTATTTACTTTATTATTAGTTTTGTTTCCCATATCTTTGATTACTGTATTTGGTTTCTTAAAAATCGTGTTCGTCAAAGAGCCAGTGCCAGCCAATCGGGGATCTATTAGTGTCAAAAATTAGACACTTTTTAACCTAGATCAAAAACACAGATTATGTAGACTTAGTAATAGGATCCCTTTGTGTACGGAACCTTAATAATACAAGATACTAAAAACCCGGACTCGAAGGACCAAATACCTAGTATTTTAGGTCAACCACGTCGATATCTATACCATAAATATATATTTATACTACATTTCCCAGTATTTTATATTTATGCACCATTATTTTTGATACTAGTTTTTGATATTGAATGAAAACAGCCTTTTCTAAAAAGGATCGGTGTAGATAAAGTGTTACAGAAACTAAACTTGGGTTATAACAGGGAAATGGGGAAAAAGTTAGGGGTAAAATGTGTGGAAGTTTTGGGAATATTTCATCTTTTTTTTTATACAGAGTGTTTTATATTATAATTAGTATAAGACAGGGTAGTGTGAGAAAGTTTAAATTGAAGAATAGAACAAATATTCATACCCGTATTTTATTGGTAGGTAGACAGAGGGTTTTTATACATATACTAGAGCCTATTTCGGCTTTAACGGCGGACTGTCTACGGTAGGATCATCTCCTAAACTGAAGGCAAATAGTGGTTTTGGTTTTCTTTCTTTCATACCGTGTGGTTGATGAACAACCTGGTGTCAGAGTTTAAACCGTCCGTAGGGCTCTGACATGGCTTTACACACCATTGAAAAATCTCTAAGTTGTGCTGGTTTCATCACGATATTTTCCCTCACCGTTTTAGCAATTGATAACTAATTTATGATACGCACATTACTTACGAAAAGTCAGAGGAGCCTTGGGATCGAACTCGAGACCTCTGACTTGTTAGTCGACGGTCACACTACTAGGCTATCAGTTTTGGTTTTAATCGGCTTAAAAATGGAGAAGTCTGCTATAATTAAAACCAGCTAACTTCTAAAATTTTATGTTGTATACAAACTCCAAGACAAACTTTGTAATGATACGTCATTAATATAAAAACTTTAAAAACTTTGCCTGCGTTGCATAATGTGCGATAAAGTGCAAGTCTTTGGCAACAATAATGCACCTTAACGAAATAGCAATAGATACGATTTTTCAATAAAACCATTTCCAATACCGTGCTGTCGAATGTACTAATCAATCTAACCTCGGATATTACGGGCCATTACAGTGATTTTTCTTTAAAAGCTCAACTTGTAAGACCTATAGTTGTTTAGGTGGACCATTCACATTGTTTTGGCTACTTGCTTCCAATAATCTACTCGCGTATTTAAACTTTACTTGTACCACTTGAATAAGTAGGTACTTAAAGTACAATAATGAGAGTAAAAATTCTAAAAGTCTATCTTATTGCGATTTTATTAACTTTATAATTTTCTTTCCCTAACGGATAAACCAAGTTTATTAGATATCAATTAAATTTCCACTTTTGGGATATCCTCCGTCATTTTGTATTCAATTGAGCTCCCCTTTATTTCCACATTGTTGCAAGCGCAATGATCGTGGGTTGACTGGAGAATGCGGGTGGGTAGATTCACCTACAGATTAAAACTTTGCGAGACCCAAAAGTCAAAACCTAAGACCTCATGCAACGTGCTCAGCAGTTGGGCTTGTTATCAACTGATGAAACAGTAATTTAAGTCTTTTATGTACTTTTAAGTATTGAACCCATCACCAAGTTAGGCACTGACCATACGGTGTTCCTCGATGAACCTTTGGCCAGTATGAGATTTGCACCATATTCACGAAGTTAATCGCGCTCCTGCCAGGGCTTGACTCGTCAGTGTGTTAGTCAGTGGTGTTAGTGGGAAACAGCAAACCTCATCCTTGTCTAATGTTGCTTATCTTATACCATGATTACAGTGATCAGACGAGAGCCAGTACTTTCAACATGGTATGGACGTAGGCAAGTCTTTTACACTTGCCCAAGTAACTAGAACATATTTTTCAAACGGTTCTAAATCTGCCGTCTAGCGGCGATGATCGATCACTGCCTTTATAATTGATTAGCGTTTTGTTCCTACAAATATTACGACAATACATTTATTCACTATTGAAAATCAATCATTCTTGCAGCTAGTAACTAGCTGCTGCGCTTGACTGGAGTTTGCGCACGCTGGATGGCAATACTGATTGTTTAAGCAAAGAAATAGCCAGCCTGTATTGCGAGCATGGATCTTTTTATCGAAAGCTTATCGAAAATATATCGATATTAAACGTCAAATTTGACACATTTTGATGAACTTTATGTCAAACTTGATATTTAAAATTGATAAATATTCGATAAAAAGTCGACAAAAAGTTCCATGCTCGCACCCCTGGTCACGCTTTCTGACGACTAGTCTCCGAGCAATTTCCTTGTATAGGAGACGCGCGCTCGGGACCCATGACCCTAGGGTTTCAACTTCAAACGGCTCAAGGCCGAATGTTACTTTTTCTTTCAATGTATTTGTCATCATTACTTTCTTCACCACTGGCTTACAGGGAAGGAAAAAATCGTGAGGAAAGGTGTTCAAAATGCTATAGGAAGCTAGCATGGCATTATATATGATCAATCCTTCTATGTATGAGAAGAGGCCTTTGCCCTGCAGTGGGACAGCTTGAGTTTACAGTTCCAGCAGGTGTTTCAATAGGTGTGCGCCGGCTAAAATACATGAAGCAATTTTGCTATAGAATAATGACTGTTTTAACTCCTTGTAGAACGACAAGACGCATTTATTCTATTTACCCATTTAGAACTATAAATATCTAAAGGGGTTCGAACTTTTATGGCATGTTAAACTAGCTTCGCAGGATGAGACTAGTATACCTACATATAATATGGATAGAAGGCACATAAACAGAGAAAAATATTAGCAACATGATATCTTAGGTGTCACGTTTCCGAGATATTAGGGGTTAAATATCGCCATAGATGACAATCATTAAAAATATCTAATTACGTCATTTATCTAAACACTAAAAGTTGCGGCACACGATAATTATAGTGTTTATGGATAAAGGGCACTTAAATAAATAAAAAATGTCAGCAAAATGATGCCCGATAGTTTTATATTGTGAAAATATTTGGAGATAAAAATTGCTATTTGAGAAAAGTTAATGCCATCTTCCATACAAAAATGTTCTAACTCCTTTGTCCCTATTTTGCGCTAAGTTTCTAAAACAAAACGTTGTTGGCGCTTACGATTCGGTGCACCTGCCTTGTGTCAGAGAAGATTTTGGATAATTTATGTGTTGCTGCATTGTTTTTGGTGTAAGCGCATTACATTTGGATGGTTGACAGGATTGGACGCTATATTTCAATGCTTGCAAAATTAAATAACGTGAAATAGTCTCAAACTTTCGCGAACACTCAACATAATGAAACAACTTTTTAACAGATATAATTCGCGTTTTTATTTTGATAATACAATCCTGACGTTTCCAAACACAATTACAATCTTGACGTCTGCCAGCGACCACGAGTGCTGCAAAGTACTCTAAACGTCAGGATTGTATTATCAAAATAAAAACGCGAATTATATCCGTTAAAAAGTTGTTTCATTAAATAACGTGAAGTTTCGTTCGGCTGGTTTTATTCTTTTACATAAAAAATAAATAAATAACATGAAACCTTATGATAATTAAGACAAAAAAGTACCCAAAAACAATATCAAACCCAGATCAAATTTTCAAGTTTTTTTAAATTGATCCCACAACCCCTTACACCAACCGCAGATGTTCCGCCACTGAGCCATTTTAGTTAACATCTGTAGCATTACAGATCACTGCATAACAACAGCTAAATTAATTAGTAGGGTCAATAAATTTTTAACTTACAGATTCTGACCTTATGAATTGTATTGTTTCAGGATATTTGGTTAAGTACTGAACATTGTTTGAAAATTTGAGCAATTATTTGGGTAGGACCTTATACATATACCTACACGCTTATTTTGAGTACCCAAAAACCTAAACACGTGTCAAATATTTTAATATATAGAATTTATTTAGGAACTTGATTGAATAATAGAATTCCATATACAGAATTTGAATAACTTCTAATTCCGTGCCCCCCAAGAATTCCTCGTAGGCCGATGACTCCACTTTGGCCACCGCAGAAAAGAATGATTCTAGGCGCCAATTCCCTATAAGCTAGGTTATGCAAATCGTTAATGACTGTAGTGACAAAATCGAGCTGCACTTTGATTCTATAGCTAAATTAAAAACCAATAATATATTATTATGTATCTTTCGAACTAGGATTACCCATATTTTGTAAGTACTGTTCGTATCAGCGCATGTATTGTAACGTATTTTCAGCTACGGATCTTTATATCTTTCAGTTAGTTGATTACGATTAGCCTTTAGCTATTCTTATAATACCCTAATAGATTTTATTATTTTATTTATTTATTTATTACAGTTTACAGTAGGTACATAGTAAAATAATGCTCCACAAAACCGGTACCTAAGATACCTAAGTCATTTCTTTTATTTAACTTTAGTTTAATTTTTTGTTTAATTGTAAGTGATTGTTACACTATTGTTTACAAAATTATTATTTTACTGTTACCCTTAGCATATTACCAGTGTAAATAATCTTTGGTGAACCAATAAAATAAATAAATATACGTAAACATAAAAAAAGGAAAAATAAAAACTAACAAATTTTTACTAAAAATGTCGAAGAGACCGTTGACTGGCAAGTCAGTAGTCTCGGGTTTGAACCCAAGGCGCGCACCTCTGACTTTTCGTAAGTTATGTGCGTTTTATAAATTAATTATCACTCTCCGTGCCTCGGTTAGCACGTTAAGCGGTGGCCCCGGCTGTAAATTGTAAATCTTTGACAGTTGTTATGGGTAGTCAGAAGCCCGAAAGTCTGACAACCAGTCTTACCAAGGGGTATCGTGTAACCCAGTATCTGGGTTGTGGAGGTCTGATAGGCAGTCGCTCCATGTAAAATACTCGTATTGAGCTGCATCCGGTAAGACTGGAAGCCGACCCCAACATTGTTGGGAAAGGCTAGGCAGATGATGAGGCTATACTAAAAAAATAAGCATGTATACGCATCAGTGTATGTACCTACATTTTGACGCTCCTAAAACGTATCATCACACACCAAAAACAAATATTTGAGTACATCACAAACACCTTATAAGCTTCCTATTTGTTTACCGGTCCTTTCCCTAACACAATTTCGAGAACATTCTTTATTTAATACACCAGAGAGGTAATTTACATTAAACAGCTAACATAAACATCTTGAATTCGCGTTCATTTCTTTGTTTATACAGTCAAATTAAAACTGGTAGCAGAGTTTTTTAAAAGTTCCGCTCCTTTGAAGGGTCTAAGAGCTCGCTGCGATGCGCGAGTTAATTTTGCTCGGTAAACGTCTTTAACACCAGTTGGTAGTTCAAAAGATCAAGGAACCTTTTGGCGGTTAGGTTAATGTAATGTAAAATTTTCTCGCCTACTACACCCGGCAAGAGAATTTAACATTAGGAAAGATACTGTATTTTTTTTTGTTTAAATTAAACTTTAGCTGATCCTAATTTTTCGCAGTGTATCTAATTATGAATACGAGCTACTGCTGATTTATAATTCAGCAAATAAATGCATAAAATTTCTTTACGCTTTTATTTAAAAACATGGTCTTTTGAAACAAAATCTATACATATAATAAAATCGTAACGAAGTAAAAACTGTACATTGAAAATTTTTGGAAAAAAGTAAATGCTACGTGTTCGGGGAACGATACTGAAGCCGAATATGAAGAAAAAAAAAACTTTGTCTGTCTGTTTGTATGTAAAGGGTTGGCGCGAAAACTACTGGGCAAATTTAGTTGAAATTCGGCAAATATACTTTTTAAATTCTTGGTCAACTTATAGGGTATAAATTATCACGTTTATAATTATGGGGGATGAGCAGTATTGTAGTAAGCAGCGTATTTCTAGAATTTGCTGCGGAATTGTGGTTGTTGTTGAGAAAAATGTTATTAAATTGCAATTTACAAAATATTATCACGCTATATCCACAAGGAGCTAAACATTACATAACATAACATAATAATATCTTTTAGGAACGATTATTTTGACTACATGTCAACAGACTTCATAGCCTTCCGGTCGGGCGTACGCCTAGGAAGTGTAAGGCTTTGGGTTCGATCCTCAGTTCCGCAAACTTTTTATGGATTCTTTAGTATTTTTTTTTGTCATTAAAATTATGTATTTTTGTGGTTTTTCATTCATAATGACTTTTATTACTTACCGGCTGAAACCCGAAGAAAACAAGCTTTTTAATATTTTTTCAACTTATAAAAAACGTTACCACTTTAATTTGAAACAAGTAGTGTTCTAGATGGCGTTATAGTCAATTTAGATCAGCAGAATTCTTTTTTAAATATTTCAATTTGAAACCCGAAGGAAACAACGCGCATCGTGTGGAATTATACTTTTTAAAATTTCGGCTTATAAAAAAATACCGCTTTAATTTGAAGCATTAAAATTATTATTATTTAAAACATAATGTTTCTTTTTTCTTAACTAGATGGCGTTAGGAGTCGATTTACAGGAAAAATATTTATAACCACTGGCATCCTTGCAGTGATCAGGAGGCAGGGCAAAATTACAATTGTAGTAGCGTCTTCGGGGATTACTGCCACGTTGTTTTCTGGTGACAAAACAGCGCATACCATGTTTAGGATTCCCATCAATTTACAGAGCAACGAAACACCTGATTGTGATGTGTCACGGAATAGTGACAAGGCAGGCACTTGCTCAAGAATTGTTCTTTGATCGTATGATGGGATGAATGTAGGTATAATGGCAAACAGAAAGCAGTTGATGCGGTGCACAGAACTCTACAAGACATCCGTAGGAACCAACACATAATGGGTGGTGTCACAGTTATGTTCAGCGGCAATTTCCGCTGAACGCTGCCTGTGGTGACGCGAAGAACTGGGGCTGATGAGGTGAATGGTTCGTTGAAACGATTATTTTTATGATTCTGTATTCACAAGTTGAGCTTGACAATAATTATGGGTGGCTGAGTAGGAATCCACATGCTCAAGAATTTTCCAACTCATAACGCCCAAAAATAATGAAGCTGCAGCAATCAACGAATGCATTCTTTTATAAATGAAAGGGAATGAAGTGTTTTACACATTTATAAACACTGTTGTCAATCAAGATGACGCCACTTATTATCCTGTAAAATTTCTCAATTCCCTCACTGCAAGTGGACTTCCGATGGACGTCATCAAGTTGAAGGTCGGTGTCCTGATTATGCTTCTTCGGAACTTAACGCCTTCGAAATTGTGTAAAGGGACCCGGCTTAATGTAATTTATCTGCAGAGAAACATCATCAAGGCGCAAATTCTAACGGGTTTCGCTACTGGCGTGACAGTGTTGTTTATACCACGTACCACTAATTCTCCATAATTATCCCTTTCAATTTAAGCGAGTGTAGTTTCCTGTGGGCGTTTGTCTCGCCACGATAATCAATAAGTCGCAGAGGTAGACACTGAAGTCTGCGGGTGTCGATCTCAGGACCAGCTTCTCCTCTCATAGACAACTGTATGTCCCTTGCTCTCGGGTCACCAGTCCTGACTCTCTGTAGGCATTTTAGCTACCGAGAGCAAAACTACAAACAAAATAGTTGGTATGTTTTTCTAAATATCCTGGTTCGGGTTTGAAATTGATGCGAAACTTTTGTTCTTTTACATAGGTTTTTCGCTTTATTTGGTCAGACATTATGCAATAAAATATGCGAAGCGCACTCTTAACTTTTGCCCTATAAATTAGTTAGACTTAAATGTAAAACTAATCTTTGTTGGAATAATTGCTCTCAAATGTGCATAACGATATATTTAAAAAAATACCTCATAATATTACAAGTTTACTATGGTACACAATGTATGAATACATAATGAATGAAAGAAGAATACATAATGTAAGTAAATTCTTAAATGAAACCTAAATAATGAAAGGAAAAATTAATATATTTGATTAATTGTAATTACTTATAGGGAATAACGAGTTAATGTAACGGCAATATATAATGTTTTCAATAATAAATATTTTGGATAATTTAAATGTTTATGCACATGTTTTGCTTATTAAATGAAAATAATTAATAAGAAACTCGCAAAAACAACTACTTATACTATCATGTCATTACTAATCTGCACTACCTAATAAAAGTTTGTGAAGATGTTTGTTACCTAAGCACTTTTGATTTGAATAAAACTCGGTAAACATAAAAACCATATATCCTGGATTAACAAAAAATATAAATTTTATCCTGGTTCGACATCCACGCAGGCGAAGCTGCGGGCAAAAGCTAGTATGCGATAAAGAAAGAAAGAAGTATACTTTTCCTAACATTGAACCAGTGAAATGGGTGCACATTGCACAATCAAGAGGTTTTTTAAATATTCTGTAAACTTTTTTAGTCCCTCTCTTTATAAATTAATGTAATTTATAATTATGTTTATATGTTTTAGAAAAATACAATATAAGTTACGCGAGTTTATCCGTTTAAAAGTTGTTTCATTATGTTAAGTGTTCGCGAAAGTTTGAGACTATATATTAATTTAATATTTTTATATAAACTTTATATTATATGCTGCTAGACTTCCAAAGAGTATCATCCTATTAGCCTTATTATTTCTAAACTTTGTAGGGGTCGGCTTCTAATCTAACAGGAATATCAGTTTTCTACGGAGTGACTGCCTATATGACCTCCGCTACTGAAAGGGATATGTAATTCTAAGGTTAGATTAGTTGTCAGGATGTTATGAGTATTCTGTAACGATTGTCAAAAATCTTCATGATAGCCGGGGCCAACTCGCAACGGTTTGACGTGCTTTTCGAGACAGGTAATAATTAAATTATAATACGCACATAGCTTACGAAAAGTCAGAGGTGCCTGCTTTGGGTTCGAAACTTCGACTTCTGACATCATACCACTAGACATTACTCCTCTTCAAAAAATTAATAAATAAAAATACTCTGTCCCCCACTTCGTTATTCCAAATATTCGGATACTTCATAATAGCCACTGCATATGCGCTATTGAGGTCATTTCATCCGGAGTAAGCCCGATTGTCCGCGCGTCTGCTCATTCACCATTGTTTTTCCTTCCATTTCATGGCACGGTTTATGAAGTAGCGAGCCAAGAATACTATCTTTTTTATTACGATGTCCGTAGAGAGTATTTTGACGATGAAAGCGTTTGAAAGTGATGGAGATTGAAATTTATTAAAAGATGATTCTGGTTTTAGTGTTATAAAGTTTGTTTTTTATTATATATATTATATTACACCCACTTTTCACCGGCTAATTTATAAGTCCCATGTAATACGGGGCGTGCTATTGCCAACTTTGCGGAAGTTATGTGCGTACTAAAAATTTATTATCATTTGCTCTGAGCCTCGGAAAGCACCTTAAACCGTTGGCCCCAGTTGTCATGAAGATCTTTGACAGTCTATATACCGAGTCAGTATCCTCATTAAATCCTGATAACTGATGTAACGTATCCCTATGGGTTGCTGATGTCAAATAGGCAGTCGCCTAAAACTGATATTCAGCTGCTATTAATAATTTATTAATATAATGAATGCAGCAGTTAGAATATAAACTGATCCTAAGTAGCTTTGGGAATAATAAGACTAGGAGGATGTCTCATCATTTAACACATCAATAGACTTGGAAATGTATAACTACCAAAGGCCTAAATGTAACATTCAAATAACCCTAAACAATATCCTCGATAAATGCCTTGTAACCCATCGGTATCAACGACCCAAGTAATGTTGTTTCTAACCCATAAACGCTGACGGTGTTAAGCTACAAGACAAAGTGAATTGTTTAACTACTGCGATAATAATCATTGAATATTCGAGTCAGAAGGTTTACGTTAAGTTCGAGAGTAAACCTAATGTTAGAACAGCAGAAGTAAACTATAATAGCGTACCTCCTATTTTCCTTAAGGTTTATAGGTAGTCAATAATTGATGAACTGTGGAGCAATGGGGACAAATCCACTTAGGATAACTTCATTTGGATCGATTTTTGAAAATTTATAATACTTTACTAGGATTGAGAATGGAATCCAAGACAAAGTACTTTTTTTATTATTAATAATTTATTTTATATTCACTCTTCTTTATCGACTTCCAAAAAGGAGGAAGTCTTCAATTCAATGCGTGTTTTTTTTATGTTTGTACTTGGTATGTTTTGTTCGCTTGTTGGTTTTTGTTCACATGTACTTTTCAATTGGTCTCATAAAAATATTGTCATATTCTGATGACAAACTTCGGAGATATAAAACCGAAACTTTTCATCGGATGATAGTAAACCTCTCGAAGCAAATAACTTCACTTTGAAAATGTTGTTGGTATCTGTCTTCCGAAAAAGTGGATGTTGTATTGCGAATCAAAACGAATGTGTTAAAAATTTCCTATCGTAAATTTTACTTAGACAGCACTCACGCCATTTTGGATCACAGATTTCTAGTGCTAATACATAATATCTTGCAATAAAGGAATAAAGACGCAACAAACTTCCCAGAAACATACTAAAGAAAGTTTGTTAATGATAGACGATATCAGCAGCTGTGATCACTGAACAAGCACTAAAAACCTACATAAAACAAAACAAGATCTACAAAAATTTTTCCCTCAGAAACTGTGGTTTCCCCAAATAAATACCATGTGCGGCCCTTTTGTGCCTTCTTGTTTTGTAATAATACTGACAAGATTAACGTTTACGACGTTTTGATGGTGAAGTTAGAGGCATTTAAGGCCTTTATAGAGGCTTAACAACCAATGTCGCGAAACGTTAGGGTAGCCCTAATAATGATCGTTTAAATGATGTTTTGCTGTCATACGATGAAGGCGTAACTAAAGTTTTTGTAAAAAATTATTTATGTTCCTAATCAGTAAAAACAGGTATAAATTGTTGAAAGCAGGGATGGCCTCCAATAAAGTATCTTTGTTAGGTTTGTAGGTACAAATGTCCACAATGATCCCTTGATAAAATAATGCAAAATGATTGCGCAAAAATCATTCTAAAGACAAGTCCTCGATGCTATTACACCTACAAAGTCGAACTGGCTATAATAAATTGAATAGTTTGCAAGTATCACCATAAATATCTCCGGTTTTACCAGGAAGCCGGTGCGATTAACAAAAATAAGTAGATTCCTCCCAAATCACGAAGATGTCTCAAATTAATATGAAGCTAAAATCACTTGTCTCCTACACAATCGCGCCAATTGCTTCTGATCTGTTAAAATATAAAATCTCATCCCACGTAATTTATTTCTTTAATATGCTAAAAAAGGTTAACAATTTTAACCAAAAAACATTTCTTTTTTAATTAACTTTTTTTTACACACTAAGACTTTACTTCAAGTGCTTCTAAAACACAGATTGCAGATGTAGACTACGCAGCTACCAAACTAAAAAGGGACAGGGCGGGTCATTGGTATCTTCCGCATCCTTAAGGAGCTATAGGCAAAAATTTACAGAAAACGGCATCGCGGTAGAGCCAGAAAAGATGGCGGGATGAGCAGCTGGACTCTCATTTGGAGGATGGGCCTGTTAAAGCTATGAACAGAGTGGAGTGCAAAGGGAGAAGGGAAGCCTTAGCCATACAATGGGAAAAGTTTGGCTCAGTTGGCAGTTTGGTCATGGCATTCCATGATATTATCACATTATTGTTATTAATTAAATCAAAGGGTTATTATTTAGAACATTGATAAGCCTGTTGATATGTTATCAAATAATTAATTAGGCAAAGCTCATACTGTTGCGAATGATTAATTAATTTAATGATGTTAAGTACCTAGTGTTTGATACTGTGTGTATTTGATCAAGATTAGATTAATCTCATGCGTGATCTGATTGTAAAATGTCATTATCTGTCAGTTTGAACACTAGTTTCCGCCTTCGATTTCGCCTTTGTGATTAGAATTAATATTAACATTTTTTTTTTCATTTTTTGTTGTAGGTATACATATAACAACTGAATTGACTTTTCTGAAGTAGATTTTTTGAGTAATTTTTTTAGATGCGCTTGCGAGACTCTTCTCAAATTATTCTCTTCATAATATCCCAAAATAACGCAAACGCAGTTGCCGACAGAAACATTATTTTTTTTTCAATATATTGGTTCCTTCTCGCATGACAAGGTTATAGGCTCGAATGAACACAAGACACGCGGCATGAAGTCTCGTTGGCGACGTTCCAAATGCGTACGTCGCTCGTGTATAATGTATATGCACACTGCTTAGTTGGAAAGCTAGTTTTCGGATCGCTCTATCGTAATTAGTTATGAGAAATTAATATTCTAGAAATAGAATAGGAATTAATTTAGAAGATATAAATAGTTATAATTATTTTTGTGAAACATTTATTCTTTCTTTATCGTATGATTGATGAACAACCAGGTGTCAGAGTTTAAGCCACCCGTAGGCCTCTGGCATGGCTTTACACACCGTTGAAGAATCTCTCAGGTGTACTGATTTCCTCACAGGTTTTCCTTCAAGTAATAATTAATTTCTAATACGCACATGAACTGGCAGTCCAACGGTCATACCACTTGGCTATCACCGCTTAAAAAAGCATTTATGAAAGTGATAAAGTGACTGAAGTTCCAATCTTCTGTAGAAAGACGACATCGATTACGAACAGGACTTGTTGAACTCACGACTTATTGGGTAAAGAAAGAAAGAATGTGTTTATTTAACATAGGTTCAGCACACATTGCAATTAAAAAAAAATTTTACAGACAAAAAATAAAATAAAAATACGTGAAGTGTCAAATAGGCCCAGCGATATGTCAGACAAACTAGTGTCTGGCAGATAAACTAGGATATAGGTAGTTTGGCAAAAAAAAGTATTATGCAATAACAGCTGGAAATAAAAATATTTTTTTTTAAACTAACTTTGTGAGTACTTAAATATAGTTTGTCATAGAATTATATAAATGCCAAATAACTTAAAATTTTGAGTTGTGGTATGAGAAGTGCGCTAATGGCGCCCTTAATTTTTGCAGACTCTTTATTGCCAAACTTTAAAGCTTTTAGGCGCTGCTAACTTGCTGAGCTGACATCTTGTTGTACGAAAAGCCTATACAATGCGAGGTCAGTTCATACTGGTTTTGTATAGCTTGATGTGTAAAAATACGCATTTAATTGAGGACCTCTTTTTAAACGGTTTTACTTAGCTTTACTGTTTGTTATTTGGTTCAAATTTAGTAATCGATATATCATCCCCTTCTTGTTGAATAATTGATCTGATATTTGGTACATAGCTTTAGTTTTGATGACAAAACCGTTTTACGTAAAAAAAATGTAACTTATATTATTTGAATATTGGTTCAAAAACAACTATTATTACTAACAGTTACAAAACATATTGAAACCCATTACATCCCCTTCTAACATCCCTATGTCGATGAAACCCCATAACGCTAATAATAATATATAAGGTCTGATTGTAAGACATTGGTCACACGATGTAAAATGAATCGATGCGATCAAGATCATGTGTATTGAACCCATAGACGTAGCGACCCCATAGGTTGACATTGCTAAATTGCTGGAGGGATTTAAGTTAGAGACTCAAAAGGAATTTTGAAAATACGATGTCTCAATTCTGATGGAAAAAGAAAAGAAAAGAAATTTATTTGTGTCACAACACAGGCATAAAAAAAGAAAAAAGATGCTTTAGGGCAAATCGGGCTCGTCTTTTCAGGGTTTCGTACCTGCGATTTATTAATACCTTTCACCTATATTAATATCTTTTAAACGTGATTTTAATCACAAAATCTTAAACAATTAAATTAATTTAGAAATTATTAAAAATTAATTAAAATAAATAAATAAACCAGCCTGTAAACACGCCAGGACATTGCCCCACCGAGTATAAATTTAGAGCGGGCCTACAAGCAGGCACTTGTCACGTTAAAAGACGTGAAAAATTGCAAAATGATTTTGAAAAGACAATTATAGTGAAATTAGTTTACATAATCAGTGTTTCACTTCTCTTCACAGAGTTTGTAGCTAATAACGCACGAACCAGAGTATTATTTTATTTTCAGAGGGAAGTAGTGCCTCAGGAGTTCGGGACCCTCACAAGAGAGAGGGTATTACAGTACCAAGTCATCATCTGCCTAGCCTTTTCCCAACTATGTTGGGGTCGGCTTTCAGTCTTACCGGATGCAGCTGAATACCAGTGTTTTACAGGGAGCGACTGCCTATCAGACCTCCACAAACCAGATACTGGGTTACACGATACCCCTTGGTAAGACTGGTTGTCAGATTTCGGGCTTCTGACTACCCGTAATGACTGAATTTATTTATTATAGTACCTAAGTATACTAAATTAATATGGAATCGAGATAGCATAGCAGATATTAAATTGCATCTATAATGCCAGCTTTAAGTTCGAAACTTGGATACTTATCTGTAGTTTACTCTCTATCTATTATATTTTCTCCCAGATCAATAAAATACAAAACATTATAAGCCGAAGGTCATCTTAACCTTCTCCTTAATTATTTTGGGGTCCTATCAAACCACAACTATCAATCTGTTATCTGAATGTATTGGCATTTGACCTTGGCTATCCAATTAGTAGGGGACAGTGTACCCATAAGATAAATCAATTGACTTAAAGCAAATAAATGGATCTGCATGATGTTTGTTGGTGCTATAATATAATATGGCGCATTGTTATTGTAAGAAATTTTAAAGCAAAAGTCCTGAAAGGCCTTCAGACGAACAAGGTAACATTATAATTATCGTTTGACATAAATAGCATTTGGCTAAATCATCATCATCAGCCTGTATAAGTCCAATGCGCGCCACTATTGTGCGCTCGTTGAAAGTATTTGCAATCACCACTCTGGGCTAGCGGGTTGGCAATCGCAACAGATGTTTACTGTTATGTAGAAGGATGCTGCTGCCTGTCCGAATCTTTCCCTTTGTCGCTTCTTAGGACACCCGCGGGACGAGTAGGGGTGGTTCCATTCTTAGGCCATAAACCACACGTCCATTTGGCTAAATGGCTAAAAAAACACGCTGAAAATGGGATAAGTATCCGAACATAATTATTCTTTTGTTAATACTGGTTCGGTCTGGTTAATCGAGGCTTATACTTTTTTTTCTACGTGGTACACGCTAGAATCGACGTGAAAAAAAACTTTTACACATTTTTTTATTCGCTTCTCACTTAGACCAAACCCCATATCCATATCCGCCGAGAAAATAGCCTCCCACATAATATAGGGGTCGGATGGCTCTACTCATATCCAAATTATAATGCCCATATGATATGAGTCGTTATAGTCCAGCTGGCTCCTTGATTGCATTCGGTCTTCATAATATGGCAGATGGTTGATGTATTATTAAATTGTTAGAAGCATCTTGTAGGAATTTGTTACGTCATTTTGGTTGTACAGTTTTCAAAAATGGAATATTAAAATGTTTGTTTAGTTGGATTAATGTGGCCTGTATTTCAAGACCAAGGAGTTCCAATAAGGCCAAAAATTCAACGATGCAGGAGGCGGGAGGTGCGTTTAATATTTTTTTTTACTGGTATCTAATTTTTCTCCATGGCATACATTTTGTGAGATTACTAGAACTTCTAAAACTTAGTGTAGAAGTCTAGACTTGAGAGCTTTATTCAAAATAACATCAAACAAAATAAAAATATGTACAATATTTTAATTATAACCTTGATGTACCTAAATTCTAACGAGATTTTGGTGATAAAGCCGAATATTTTCGAAGTTTCTTTGATAATGTGAAAATTTCTAAGATAAACTTAGACCTAAAAGTAGATTCAAGATTATAAATATCATTATCGGTTTAGATAGCTATAATAATAAATTGATTTTGGTTTGTTAGTGAAAACTCTATCAAACTTTTAGACTGAATTTTTTTTTTATTGAAACCCTTTTGAAGTTAAAAGGAGTTTTTTATATTTGAAACACTCTTTATGATATTCATGTCATCTGCATAAGAGTGTCAAAAACAGAAAGTCTTGTCAACCTATTTGAGAAATTTCCAGAATATTCTGAAACCCAATGTCGCCATGCGGTCGTACCACCCAACAAGATAGCACCGTGGCAATTGACGTGGCCCGTGCAAATTGCTAAATTCCTGCGAATTGCAAATTACACCGGATTAAACATCTGGTACATTCTGTTTTCCTTTTATATACGAATCAAGAGGAAAAGGGAGCAATCGTCAAAACAAAATCTGGTGAATTTAAAGGGACTTTTCGAGTATTCCACTTCAGGGATGGAAAACCTTTGGACATAAATTGTTCAGTCAAAGAAATCGCTATACAATAGAAGTTTTTGATTGATTGAATTGAAATGGAATGCAAATTACCATTTCGACCCTCAGGTTTGAGCTTAAGGCGCGCTCTCCGTTTTTGTACCTCTCAAGAGGATATAATTTATTATAGCAATCAATTAAATCAATTACAGGAGTCTATATCAGACACATGCAATATTCAGGAAGCTTCAAAGGCGCACTCCCAATCGGCAGCCTGCAGCTCCGCGCCGTACTGCAGCACAATCATAGAAACTTCTTTCCAATGTCTTTGAGCACAATGCACCGTGGCCAAGTAACAAAATAGTACCTTCATACAAACCGACACCACACGAGTCACGCACCTCAGTGCAAAGCATGCGCTCTATTATTAAGGCTCTAAGGCTGACTTTTCGAAAGTTATGTGCGTTTTATAAATTAATTATCACTCTCCGTGCCTTGGATAGCACGTGAAGCTGTTGGCCCCGGCTGTCAATTGTAGATCTTTGACAGTCGTTACGGGTAGTCAGAAGTCCGAAAGTCTGACAATCAGTCTTACCAAGAGGTATCGTGTAACCCAGTATCTGGGTTGTGGAGGTCTGATAGGCAGTCGCTCCATGTAAAACACTGGTATTCAGATGCATCCGGTAAGACTGGAAGCCGACCTAAACATAGTTGGGAAAAGGCTAGGCAGATGATGATACAATATGAACACAACTATAATAATATTGTAGAACCTATGTTTATTATGGCTACATAGTAGTGTATTATTTGATATGCAAACATAGGTTCTCAGTTTGATATGTAAACGTAAGTCGCAAACAGAGGTTTACTACCCCTGTCTTACTCGATCCGGATAGAATTTGTAAATAAAATTTCTGACACCAATTTATTTGTTGGGATACAAAGTTAAGCATTACCTTCTATGCAAATAAGATTAAAGGATTTTTTTTTTAACCTCCGACACAAAATGATGGAAGTTATAAAATTTACGTTTCTGTGGGTCTGTCAATGCCAATTTTTATGTAGTTTATTTATTTGAAAAGTAATTTGAAACTATAAAAAAATTAAGTAACTTCACTGGGGGCTTAGCCAAGTTGACTATCTACAATCGCTAACGCTATAGAAAACGATAGAAATGTATAGGATTAGATTCTATTCGTTTGTTTTGACCACGGTGACATAACGATAATCCTATACATTTATTTCTTTTTCTATAGCGTTAGCGATTGTAGATAGTCAACTTGGCTAAGCCCTCAGGACTGTTAGGAACCAATTATAGCTTTAATATAGAATAATAAAAAAATAAAAAAAATTCTATTCTTTTCTACGCTAGGTGCCAAATGCCGAACAAAATAAGCAATATTTTTATTGTATTACATTTTCATTTCATTGTTTATGTAATCTAATCAATTCCTAACATTCCTGTGAAGAGATTTAACCCTATATTATCGGGAATTTATTAATTTCACCATTTAAACTTTTCTTGGACTTCCACAAATATTTCCAAACCAAAATTAGCTAAATCGATCCCGTTCTCGAGTTTTACCGAGACAAACTACCAGAATTTATTAATATAGAGGTATGATATAGATTAGAAATGTAGCCAATATTAATATTTTCATAATCTGACGCGTGCAGAGGATTTTTTGCGCTAATTACGTATCTTATTAGCGCTTAATCATCGTGAATGTTTCAGAAAAGTTTGAGATTTGATAGAAGATTATACCATAAATAGAAACTAGGTTATTTGGTTTTTATGTTTATATTTATTAGTATGTGGGATGCTGTATACGTATTTATAATTTTTCAAAAAGTCTATGGTGGCTTAAGTTTGAACTTTTAACCTTCGCTTCGAAGTCCGATCGACGGCCCTACCACTAGGCTATCACGGCTGTTTTGTCTATGCCACTAAGTTATACTGACTCCAGTAAACCTCTGCGCGGGGTACGTAAACTTTCACAATCACTTATGACAAAGAAGTGTAAGTGCTCTTTTAGAAGTGGCAAACTGCATCGAATAGTCAAACCTTCATATTATGATTTTTTTGTATTTTTTTTAAAATGAAGTAAAAAAAATTGATTTAACCAACCTGGTAGTAAGCTGTGTAATTGTGTTCTACCATGGATTACACCTGCTTTTGAAGCTGGAGGATGGAAGTTGAACCACAGTATAAAAAAATACAGTACGGAAATTGTGTTTCGAGTGTTTGTGCATAGTTTCCGTAATGTATGATTGTCATACTGTGGTTGAAAGTTGTTGTCCAGACTGCGAGGCTGCTCCCAACTCCGTTGTGACCATAGAAATTTCCAATATCACTGTCCGCGACACTACCCGCTGTCAGCAAATTTGACGTCTAAATTAATGATTTCTACCATGGATATCACAGCTATACCATTAATTACTAAGTATAATAAGTACTTTAGAAACACAGGTCGAAATCTGATAATCGAAAATTGACTTCTTATAAATTGTCAGTCACGTGACCCGTCACTTTGTATGAAAAGTCAATTTTTGATGTTCAGATTTCGACCTGTGTTCTTCGGGGAAAGTGGTAAAGTTTTGTGAACCTTATTACCTTCTAAAATTTGGTTGGTCAAAAAAATCAGCTGTTCCATACATTTTGTTGAGTTATGTGAACATAAGCCGTTTCACTAGGTTAAACGTCACGTGTCGCGCGCAAAATGTTTCCTAGTGGAAACGCGGCTTAAATGTATGGAACAGCTGTTTTTTTTTGCGATTTCAGGGTTGGTCCTATAGTAAAAGTTGTTCATAATGGTGAATTTAATGACCTTAAAAAGGTTGTCAGTGTTTTAAAAATAACCCTGTATACGACATGTCTACGATTTTCCTAATGCACATATCACCGTATCTAGCACAACTCCCCCATAAAGGCACCATATGGAGATAACACATATTTTTCGCATTTTTCCACAAACTTTGCCACTATAAACCCTATAAAAAGTTTTGCGATATATCAAGGGGTATTGGACTTTCTTTTTTTACGTTCTTATAAATTGGGAGTGTTTTGTTAGTGAAATTGTTCCTTTTTCACGCATCTTTGATTTTTGAATAAAAAAAATTTTTGGAAGGACCTTTTTCGTCAATACCGCTCTTTTACCAGAAACAACCACAATGTTACTTTTAAAAAAACTAAAAATATCAAAACTTAGTCTTAATATTATTAATCAGTATTTATTAATGTGATGTATTGTGTTTTCAATGTATTTTTTTTAAGATGATGTGTATACAATTTTAATAAAAAATTACACGACTCAGGGACTAGTTTAGCTGCGCAAAATTTTGACAATGACCCTCGTATGGTTGATGAACAACCTGATGTCAGAGTTTAAACCACCCGTAGGCCTGTATACACCGTTGAAAAATCTCTCTGGTATACTGGTTTACTCACGATGTTTTCATACACCGTTTTAGCAAATGATAATTAATTAATTATAATATCTAATACACACATAAATCCGAAAAGTCAAAGGTGCGTGCCTAGGTTTCGAACCTACGACCTTTGACTTGTCAGTCCTACGGTCTTACCACTGGGCTATCACTACTTAAAGCCACCGTCACCGTCTTCAGCCTACAAAAAGATAGTTAAACATCACTAAATTTTGGGTGCCTAAATACGGGAAATGATGCCGAGGTCGGCCGCAAAAGCGTTGGCCAGACGATCTTGATACTTTTAAGAAAGACAAAAGTGGGATAATTTAGGAAGATTTTAGACCTTAATACGTATAATATAGACAACTTATTATTATTTTTTTTACGACAGACGGCTTTACTTTAAAGCGATACATAATACCACACATTGGGTTCAGTCCCTTCTAACACGTCTGACTTGATTCTTAATATGACGTCATATTTCGGCTATCATACAAATTGGCTCAACTAGTCGTGAGACCCCGATCATAGCCGAAACCGCGCACCGTGGTCGCGGCGTGAAACCACGCGCTTCAAGCGAATTTTATTAAAACTTGATAAACAGTAAGCCAGTGATAATGGTGTTATTACAATATCGCTCTTATTACTATGCTGTTAAGGTACACGAGAATTAACCAAGTTATGCCGTACCACTCAATTATGAACTCGGCGAGTTTGCACGAAGCTTGACGGAATTACACGAGCGGGAGCGGAACCAATTTCTACAAATGTGATTTGTCGCAGAACTGAGCTTAATCCGGATGCGTCAGCTGGATGACACCTAGATGTAAGTATAAATTGAAATGTTTTGGAGTCAGCCATTTTTAAACATGTCGCTAGTATTTCCCGGAGGGTTCGGCAGACATTTACACAGACATATTGTGAAAACTCTCTCATATTGTATACCTTGTAACTGTCCCTCTGCAGGGAAAAGGCTTCTTCTCATACAGAGAAGGAAGCGAGCACTATTATTTATTTATTTATTTTTATTTCAATAAAGTAATATTGCATTAGGTACAGTAAAAATTACCTTTTTACAATATTCTTAATTAATAATCATCTGGCTATTGGCGATTTCAGACCATTAAGTCCAGGTTTTCTCAAAATGTTTTCCTTTACCATTAGTCAGTAGTGTACTAAGGTAATAAATACGACATTAAAAAAGTCATTTTGAAATGCCAGGTTTGAACCTTTACCCACGTGTTTATAAAGCAGGTCTGTAACTAGAGCGCCAGCACGGTCCACGACACATCTACAAGTAGTTACAACCATAGACTAGAATCCTAGATTATAATTTTTTTTATTAATTTAATGAAATTGTAACGGTTCTATTTTTGCCATTTGAATATGGAACCCCAAAAAATTTAATACCTTTTCTTTTTCAGAGAAATCCAGGTGTGAATCCAAAGATAAATAATTCTTAGCTTAGCTCTTAAAAAAAAATAAAGAACTTTATTATTCCTTTATGATTATTGAATTCGAATCCAGGGCCTATAATAAAATTCAACATCGTATCAACGTAAGAAAATCAAAAGATCTTTTTTATTGTTATTACCCCTAATGTGCTGCAGAACCTTAAAAATACGATAATGGACATGTTTCTGCGAGTCCAGAATACAAATACGAGGAATGAGTACGTTGTAAAAAAAATATGTACAGTCTACATAAAAAGTGGATTAGTGGAAATTTAATGAATTCAATTTCGTGCCTATTCAGGTATTTGTGATACCGGAAGTGTATATTAAAAATTGATTAAATATAATTACCGACATAAAACGCTTTGATACCCTTAGTGCTTTTACCAAATATACAGGATTATTTGTAAAACACCAGCATCCTTAAAAGGGGTCATTATACTCATCATTATGAACAACTTTTACCATGGGACCAATCCTGAAATCGTAAAAAAAAATCAGCTGTTCCATACATTTTGTTGAGTAATGTGAACAAATGTATGGAACAGCTGATTTTTTTTGCGATGCTGGTGCTTTACAAATAACCCTGTATATACTTGACACCAAAAAAATAAAGTCTAAAATTACAATATTACAGTCAACCGCATGACAGTAGTGACACTGAACTACAAAAATAGCCTTTATTGCTACGTAATAAGGGTGCTGTCAATGTCAAATTGTTACCACTGATGTGTGGTTGACTGTACTAGTTATTTTAGTCATGACTGCACTTCAAATTGTATTTGAACACCAAAAATGTAGTAAATTATCACCAAATCTTAGCGAGCAAATTAATGCGCTGTTTCAACATAAATAAACCACTGTGATTGCCATAAAATGTAGGCTTATTATTATGCAAACTATTATAATTATAATGCAAAATGCGCTTATTAGATTGCAAAATATATAATGTTTATTTAGTAAGTTTTGCAAAGTAATCCAATTTTTTTAATTTAGTCAACAAGCTTATTAACTTCTCAAAGCACTGCAAAGTAGGGTATTGTGTTAGCACTCTGTGCTGAATTCTAGAGCATTAAATCACGTCATCACAATAAAAATAACGACATCGTTAGACGAAAAAAATATGAAAAGTGACAAAATATTATCAAAAAACGTACTAATGTTTGTTAAGAAACAGGAAAGTGGGGAATTATGCGTTAAATAAACAAATGCAAGGCGACCTGAATCAGAGATATGGTAATGCGAGTCATTTGATGTTGTTAGGGTGGCGGCGAGAGCGGGGCATGGGCGGAGCGATTTATGTTTCTTTTAACCCGACTACAAAAAAAAGAGAGTTCTTCTTCTTATCGTATGGTTGATGAACAACCTGGTGTCAGAGTTTAAACCGCCAGTAGGCCTCTGACATGGCTTTACACACCATTGAAAAATCTCTCAGGTGTGCTGGTTTCATCAAAAGAGAGTTATATTTTAAGTATGTTTTTATTCGCTTCGGCCGTCAAGAAAACCGGGGTCTCGTAACTGATTTCCATGAAGGCTTTTTTTTAACTTCTTTGTAACTTTTTACTTGTTTTATGAACATGTTTTTTTACTTATTAAATGAAATTATTTATAAGAAACTCGCAAAAACAATAATTGGTGGAGAGTCTAACTGAATGCAGAAGTTTGGAATGCCGGAGTTGTGGCATTCCAAACTTCTGCATTCAGTAAGACAGTCCACCAATTGTTTTTGCGAGTTTCTTATTAAATAATTTCATTTCCATTCCTGCTCTAATATTGCCAGTCACTTTAAGTAGGATACTACATTGTTATTTTCAATTCAACTGTCCCCTTACTGTCGAATTCACTAGTCTGCTATTTTTCATCCGCGTACTGCGAATTTCGCTAGTCCGCTTACTTCTTACCTACAACGAGTCGTGATAGCCTAGTGGTGTTGACCGTTGACTGGTAAGTCAGAGGTCTCAGGTTCGAACCCAAGGCGCGCACCTCTGACTTTTCGTAAGTTATGTGCGTTTTATAAATTAATTATCACTTACTCCGTGCCTCGGAAAGCACGTAAAGCCGTTGGCCCTGCGCCTGATCTCTCTCCGGTCGTGTCGGATTGCCGTCCCATCGGACTATGAGAGTGAGTGAATAGAGAGTGCACCTGTGTCTGCGCAAGCATTTGTGCACTATAATATCTCCCGCGTCGATGGCTAATCTCCGTTGAGATTGGCCGCTGTGACCGAAATTCGGTCAGGAGGACATTATTACCTACAACACATAACTACAATAAAAGAGGTATCACAATATAAGCGCTGCTGCATAATTTTAAAATTCTGCTGCAGCATTATGCTGAGATAGGGTCCTTTTTTGGCCTCGTACAGGTAATCCGTGGTTAGTTGTTACTCATGTGTTGTATCTACTTGTGCGAGTCCAGAATAAATGTCTTTTCTTTCTTTCTTTCTTAACCGCTTACTGAGAAATTCACTAGTCCGCTTATTGCGAAATTCACTAATCCGCTTTGTTCTCACCTGCTTACTGTGAAATTCACTAGTCCGATCACTTCTATTCGCTTACTGCGAAATTCACTAGTCCGCTTTCTTCTCATCCGCTTAAAGCGAAATTCACCAGTCCGCATCTCTCACCAAGCACCTTTACCGTTAAATAAAGCGAACTGTATAAATTTTCGCAAGACTCAGGGCAAAATAATCACGTCCACGGTTCATTTGACGCTTCCTGTACGTAATTCGCTATCTCCGTAAAATCATACTAACTCGTAATTTTATTCTGTCATTTGAAATGCGTATTTTAGTAGATGCATGGAGGTTTTTTCGTTGATTTGTAGATTAGCCGACTCTTTATAGGTGAAACGAGTCCATTTGCGCCGGTTCTATCGTATATGTGTTGTAAATTAATTTAAAACGTAAGGTAGATTTATTTTCTTTAGATCAATAAAAATAGTAGGAATAAAAGTGAATTTTTCCGTCTATTTTTGTGAATTTTTTTACATGTTATAGCACATGATAGCTTATTAAATATAATTATTTAATAAGAAAATTTGAAAAAACAACTGATACGGATGGGACTCGAACCCACGTCGAACAGAACTTGACGGAAAAAAAAATCCACCTAGTTCTATTTATGAAACTACTAACTCTTACTTGTAGCTTTGCTCGCGTTAATTTAGAATTAATTATTAAAATAATAAAAATTGCTATATTGTCTGCGTTTTTATTGGCGAATAGTCAAACTTTTTTCTTAATACTTGCATTTTACAATATGATTAAAAAAATATCTATTACGCCTTTGATTCTTTTATTAGATGTTTTTTGGGGGCTACAAAGGAATTATAGACAAGGAAAACAGATTATAAACTTTTAATATAAGCATTTATTTCTGCGAGGAATAACGTTACAGATACTCTCAGTTATCGTACAAAGGGTTATATTAACTCTTGAGTCGAGTGACGAAGACACGTGACGCAGTTGAGCGCAATTTTGTTGGCAAATTGTATATTAAATGTTATCTACACTTTGAAAGAGTCAAGCTTTTAATGAAATGTATTTATTGTCTACGAAAATTCTTATAAACAGCCTAAATTTTCAAACAAGTTATAAACGTTATTACATGGAGTCTTTATTAATAATCTGCAGCGCCTTTATTTGAATATAGCCTAAAGAAACGTTCGTTATTTATCAAAATAATATCCTCTTGACCGAATTTCGCTCACAGCGGCCAATTTCAACGGAGATTAGCAATCGACGCGGGAGATATTATAGTGCACAGGACAGTGTGTGCGCAGACACAGGTGCACTCTCTATTCCCTCACTCTCATAGTCCGATGGGACAGCAATCCGACACGACCGGAGAGAGATCAGGCGCAGGGCCAACGGCTTTACGTGCTTTCGGAGGCGCGGAGTAAGTGATAAATAATTTATAAAACGCACATAACTTACGAAAAGTCAGAGGTGCACCAGTCAACGGTCAACACCACTAGGCTATCACGACTCGACATCAAAATATGAACATGGTTACTACACTATATTCTAGGCATTCTATATATTGTGTACTATAGGTACTGATGCTAAAGTACAATTAGAATACTGCTTAGCATTAGTAGAGTTGTTGCTTTATAAAGTTCCGATATTTACGCACAAAGGTATATTATACAAATCGTTACGATTAAATCGATCCTCTCGGATTACATCGATGATGCAAATGACAATTCATTGCAAATAAATTTTTTGGAACAACAAAGGAATCTGTAAAAATAATTTCGTGTTTAGCAGGCTGTAATTGAAATAATATAGATATATACTTCTCCGTTACAGTGAAAGCAAGATCAGCAATATCACACAGCGAAATTGACCAAACAATTTTAGTAAGTAAGTAAGCAATATATTTAGTTCGACCTTGGGTGTGATAAATAGGATTGCTCCAAATAAATGGGCATACAATGTCTTAGATTAATTGTTATAGCTTTTATGTGTAGTTTTATTTCGTCAATGATTTTCGGTAAATAATGTATCTAAGGCTTTTCTTTCAGTAAGTGTTGCAATCTCGCCTTTATTTCCCCGTGCAATTAAGTAGAAAAGCTTCCTGCACATATTTTTTGATACAAATCTAGAAACATTTGTCAAAAATCTTTATGTAACACCTATCGTTGTGTTTCTGAACGAAATTGTTTTTTAATAAGATCACTTAAACTACTTGGCTGATGTTAAAACGAGATAAGAAGAAACAGGAAACATTATAAATGTGGTGCTGGAGAAGAATTAAAGAAATAAGCTACACAAAAAGAATAACCAAGTACGGAACGAAAAGTGTAAAGTCACGACTTACAAGAACTTAACTGACCTCAAAGACTTAACCACAGCATAATAATCACACAGTACGGAAACACAGGCACACTCACACAAACATGCGTAATATTGCGTAACGACGAGACTTTTATGCGAACGTTGCGATACTCGCAGTATCAACGACGCGTCGTTGCGCACGCATGTTTGTGTGACTGTACCGTTTTCGGGCGTTTGTACGTAGTTTCTGTACTGTTTGTTTATTATACTGTAACTTGACTCTTAGAGAGCAGAATCTTTCTGAAGGTGCAGAAGCGTAGTCCTTAAATAATTAGTAAGTCATAAAAATATTATCACTTCGGTATTATACACCACAATATTCTTTAACCAATGTTAAAATTTCTCAGTGTGCTCTAATTAAGTGTGCCGTAGGATTAAGATTTCCTTTGCAAGAATGATTACCTTTCATGTTTACTGTACAACACAGTGCGAATATATTTATCAGTGTTCATCACGAGTAAGTTAATGTACTGGAAATACTACAACCATTCTTTGAATCAACAAAGAAATTCACCCATCGGTCGTCGCGCGTCGTCACGCGTCGGTGCTTATGTTTAGATTTTTTAGATCACAGACAAATTTTTGACCAGAATTTACTTTAATGGCAGTGTCAATATGTTATTTCTACCATAATATGCCAGTAGAATGCCATAAAATAGCAAGGACCTTTCTATGAAATTTTTTCTTCCTTATCATCATCATCTACCTTTTCCCAACTATGTTGGGGTCGGCTTCCAGTCTTACCGGATGCAGCTGAATACCAGTGTTTTACATGGAGCGACTGCCTATCAGACCTCCACAACCCAGATACTGGGTTACACGATACCCCTTGGTAAGACTGGTTGTCAGATTTTCGGGCTTCTGACTACCCGTAACGACTGTAAATTTTTTCTTCCTCATTGCTACGAAATAATGCTATAAAGTACTCAACTTTTACGATCCACTCTCTAATAATTATTATTTCTACGCTCCGAAGATGAATAAAACGATAAAAACCTGAATTTTATATCCGTTAGAGTAAAAAATTTCTGGATTCGAGTTAATGTTTAACTTTTGCAGTAGCATTGTTATTAATTTAGATTATGAAGTGTTGGCTAACATAAATCGGCGGATAGCACGAACTGATTGCAGAGGCTCTGTATTTGAGTTTCATAAATATACGAAAATCGTTAAAGCGATACGGATTTCTGTTCCCTATTTTTCAATTTATATCGATGACTTATTTAACGAGTGGACTACTTGAATTTAATTTGTATCATAATAATAGGACCATAGAATATTTCATTCGTTTTACGTTCCGTTTCAGGTACATTATCTGATTTTAATCCCTACTAATTGGTAGGGAATTAATAAACTGAAAACACGTTTGCTGCGTGAAATGAATAAAATCGTTTTTAGTTGAGTTTGTTGGCAACATAGTTTTTAATGGTTCTAAAATACAGGAAAACATGACTTCTTCTTATCGTTTCGATAGCAAAACTTTTGAAGACACATGACTAATTAGTAGGAAAGTCAGGTCTAAAACTGCGAATATGATAAGTTTTAGGTGAAATTCAAAAATCGACTTCTAGGTTCTTCAACCACATGATATGAAAAAGAAACCAAAAGTAAAATATATTCCGCTATCTCCGAAACAAACACAATATCTCAAGAAACACCAATAATCGTTAACATGGCAATTTGAAACTAACCCATGCATTGCACCAAATTGGGAATAGCAAAGCGAAACAAAGCAAATTTGGGGCGCAAAACGATAAATAAAGATTACAGTGGCATGTTCCCACCGAAATGACCGTAAATGTACGGCTTTGACGTCAGCGGGTTGGAAAATGATATTCAGCAGATTTTAGGTAAAGTAAAAATTTTTGCAGAAAGAAAAAAAAACTGTAACATGCAGTTGTAACCTTTTTAAAGCATCAGCTGTTCCACTAATGTCGGTTTCATTGGCGGAGCAGCTGGCGCTTTTAGACGACAATAAGTGATATCTACTGGTACGTAGGTAAGTACTTTCACGGACACGAACGATGTACCACTCTGCGATCAAAATGCTTTGAACAATGCTACGTGCATAGGAGCGGGGCTAGCGTTACGTTCGGACGCCGGTTGCAAGCGATTCTAACCTTTAGAGTGGTGCACCGGCTTTGTCCACGACATCTACATTTGCAGTTAGATTAAATGTTACCCAAATATCACTTAAGTTTTAACGAAGTGAAGTTATTTTTTTATTTTTGTATTTCCTCTAATATCGTTTGAACAATCTCAGTGACAGAGTTGAAATGAAACGACTGCCTCGTCAAACACTAAGAAAATAGATACAAAAGAAAATAAATTGTTACGCGTCGCCGGCGTCTTGCCTTTTAATCCTTGCAGCCTTTAATGTGAGTGAGCTCAAAAAAAATCGAGTATAAGACTTAAATAGGCCTAAAAAATTAAATATTCCTTAAAAACCCGCCAATTTAATAGCCACAGCCGCATTCAAACAGTCCCTTTCTATTGTTATCATTACACTAGTCAGTTCAGAGCCCGTTTAGGCGTTTAAGCTTAATAAGGAACAATAAATATGGCGAAAAAATAGCAAAGACACTGTTTACTTCAACAATTCTCTAAGAAAATGTAAGGAAAATACGAACTTAAGCTTGGTATACATTAGAAAGGGAAAGAGGGCAAAGTAATGCAGTTGGTACTAAGTACCTTTTTGTATTTTTGTCATTGGTGTTTTTAGTAAGTATTTTTTTAAATAATTATGGGGCTAATATCGTCACATTGCAAGGCAAAGGGCTCCCTTCTCCTTCCTTTCTCCCAGGATTACAACTTTCTGCAGACAGTCCTCTCAATAATAGTCAAACTCGTTCCGCCAACTTTTTTTTTTTGGGTCAGCTATGACATCGTCTAACGTTGTGTGGGCTCCTTTCGGTCGTGAGTTTTGACCTCAGCTCGTCCGATATGCGGCAGGTGTAGTTTTGTTACAAGTACTAAGTAGGTATTGATACAATTTCTATTGTTAATTAGTACTGATTTTAGCTTACACATAAATTTACTACGGCACAGAGTTCCAGAAATATCTACTCCATCCACCAAAAGCTGCATTTTAAGGAGCATGACTTTCAAAGTCGCAATCCAAATGCTGAGACAGTTTGGATATGCCTCGAAATTGATCGAGCGCTCGTTGCCTCAGGACTCGGGGAGTCGGGGGTCGGTATTATTAGCCATTCAAAGTGATCTTTTTAATATAGTTTTCTGTGGAACATAATATCGTCTGTCAATTAGTCTTTGGAGGTATTGATGTATAAAGATAAAAATTTATGAGCTGTTAGAATTATTGTGGACGGTTGTGTTTTGGCTTGCGATGGAAATGGCTGCCTGTCCATTCGGCATTCTAGATAGCTTACCATGGCTCGTAAGATTCTGCTCGCCAATTTTACTACACGCACAGAGAGAGGCCTTGATGATATGTTTTCCTGACACCACAGGTGGCAATAGAACTAACACATGAGCAATTTTAATTTCACACATTTTGTGTAAAACACGCTTGAAGACGAAGAAGAAGAAGAACGGCTCGCCTTGGCTTAGTAAGTCCGCCTCGCATTAACTATACGCGGAAAAAGAGTTGTGTAGTTGGTGTTATAATAAAGTTCCACAATACCACACAATAACTTAGGTGGCAATAGAACTAACACTACCTATCTCCAACATAGCCTGTATCAGTCCACAGCTGGACATAGACCTCTTCTCATACGCATCATTTATTTTATGCGTTCATTAGAAATTGTTTGCCCTTAATCGCCACGCTGTGCTGGGTAATTGAGTTGGCGATCGCAGTAACAGATGGTTGCTATTAAATAATACGTCGCTTTGTACGACACCCGCGGGATGAGCAGGGGTGGTTCCATTCTTACAACTAACACAACAGCAATTTTTATTTCACACGTCTTGTGCAAAACACACTGTAAAGCGACTCAGATAAATAGTAGTGGGGCGTCCATCTTTGCTTATCTTTAACTTGGGTGAATGACCAAACATTACCTTTTATCCCAGTTTTAGTTTCAGCCAAAACCAAAACTCAATTAACTACGTTTGTACAAACTACATAGCGATTGTTTTAGTAAAACTATCCCACGTTATTCCACCTGAAACAATGTAGATTTTACACATTCATATTATTTGTAGTAAAATGATACCACTATCGTTTTACTAGGAATACTACGAGCGTGTGCAAATTGCCTTATTTGAGGATGTAACCTTAATTCATTGAAGGGTTTCGTTGGCTTAAATGGTTGGTGGTTGTTTTGGTTTTCGGCTAATAATTGGTATTTATTTTAGTTTTGTTGCAGTATGGTCGGTTTGATTGTTTTTATCTTTAGACTAAGTTTCATTATGTCTTTCATACTTTTTTTTTCTTTTTTTAATAATTACTACCTGGCTGTGCTTTCAAAGCCTCTTACTCTTAAGGCAGAGGGGGAAACAAGAACGTTTGCAGGCGTATGCAGAACATCTCACCAAAGTTTTATCACAATCGGATGAATAGTGTAGGAATGCATTAGAAGACAAACATACAAAGATACATTGATATTAGAATAAGAATGTGTTTTTCTCCATATATGTACACCATGGGGCTTAGCCAAGTTGACTATCTACAATCGCTAACGCTATAGAAAACGAAAGAAATGTATAGGATGACATTACCTTTATCGTTATGTCACGTGACATATCAATCGAAGGTAATGTCATCCATAACGTCATCGTCTCCTAGAAATTAACTGACAGAACGGGGTGGGGGAATCGTCTTTAGGAGCAGATCGGACATACGGGAGGAGAGTTTTAAACAATATTTATGTCACCCTCATCGTGGCTTCCTTATCAACTAATTTAGGATATATCAATATTATTTCTGACTGAACCTCAGTCACAGCGGCCATTAACAATGTTGATTAACCAACTAAAATAATTATATATCATAGAAGATATTGTTTGAAAAAATACGAAAGAAACTCTCCAGAACAAAATCTTTCACTTGTTTCAATTTTACCACCAAGGGATCAAGGGTAACAGGGATTAATTTTTATATCATATAGTTTTTTTTATCATCTGTACTGCGATTGCCAACCCGCTTGTTCAGTGTGGCGATTATAGGCAAATACCTCCAATGAGCCCACAATAGCGACGCGCATTGGGAGAGACCTATATTCAGCAGTGGACTAATACAGGCTGATGATGATGACGATAGATTTATACTCATAACCTTCGAAAAGACAGAGATATCTTGAGTTCGAACTTGAGAACTCTGTCTTGCTAGTCAACGGTTATTCTACCCAACATTGTGATTTATTAGTAAGTTACTGAATAAATAAAACCCCAACTTGCTTTTACAGCGCAAACAAGGCTTGAAACAGCGGATAAAACAACACACGTCCCAAATGTACTCTATCTCTTGGTCCGTTGGGATGAGATTGACATAAATACGTAGTAATTCTCCCTAATTTCCCCTAGGCTACGGCAAAGACAAAATAAGTGTAAATATTGAGTAGTTGGGAGTAAAAATCTTTGTTTATTTTACTACAGTTTTTATTATTTACCTACACTGTATCAGTCCACTGCTGGACATAGGCCTCTTCTCTTAACACTTTGACTGCCAGACAGCAGACACAATGCAAATTCTATTGTTTGCCGGTCACCGGTGACCTCCGTGGCGTTCAAAGGCATTAAGCATAACTTATTTTGTGCACTCATTAGGTGTTTGCCCTTAATAGTCATGCTGAGCAAGCGGGTTAGCGATCGCAGTAGCAGATGGTTGCAGCTATAACACCGTAAGATGCTGCGGCCCGTCCTCCACATTTTTTTTACGTACAATTTGTAGCGAGGGGGGGGGGGAATGTGCCTAGCCTTTTCCCAACTTTGTTGGGGTTGGCTTCCAGTCTTACCGGATGCAGCTGAATACCAGCGTTTTACATGTAGCGACTGCCTATCAGACCTCCACAACCCAGATACTGGGTTACGCGATACCCCTTGGTAAGACTGATTGTCAGACTTTCGGGCTTCTAACTACCCGTAACGACTGTCAAAGATCTCAATTGACAGCCGGGGCCAACAGCTTAACGTGCTATTCGAGGCATGGAGAGTGATAATATTAATTTATAAAACGCACATAACTTACGAAAAGTCAGTCAGTCAGTCAGCTAAGTATAATCAATTAAATCTAAAATTTAGACACAAATAGAACACACAAACGTTTCCTTTGGAGTCAGTCCCAAGCCAAGTAGATTCTACATTTAAGAACAAAGCATCTAATCCCAAGCCTTTGCAACCTCTGTTTTTTGAAGTGTATCGTAACAAAAATTCAGCATTTCCTTTTATTTGCACCACAATTTCAATTGGACGTAAAACATTACCCATCGAACTCCTGTTTCCAAGATCCGAATGATAAACGGATAAACAAAGGTTTAAAAGTAAAAAAAACGGCAATAAATTTAAAGGTATAGCTTCTGCCGTGATTTATTTAGCATTCCACTAACATTTTAGTAAAGTATTGTAAAAATATTTAAATTTTCTATTGCATTTTTTTTTGGAGATTAACGATATTACTTGTACCTAATGAAATCGTTGTGGAGATCGATTTTTCAAATTCTTACATAATATTAAAGTAGTCATAAATCAGCCTGTTGTCTTACTGCAGTGCCATTAAAGCCTCTTCCCATACAGAGAAGGATTGAGCACGCTAGCTTACTGCGGGTTGGCGATTGCAAACTATTAAGTTCAGGTTTCCTTACGACGTTTTCCTTCACCGTTAGTCAGTGGTGTCTTAGATATGTAAGAAAGCACATCTGACATTGAAAAAGTCATATTAGTACATGCTAGGTCAAACCTCCCTTTCCTCCTTTCAATTGTCTCGGTCTAATGCAATCTGAGACCAATCCTTCCAGTGTTCGCATAGTATGCATAAATACTTAATTAAAATGGTTGATAAAACTTTAAAGCAATATAGCTTAAAAATCAGAATAACACATACTCTTTAATTTATTAACATATCATTCAAGCAAGCGTAAGCGGAAGCTATAAGTCTAGACTAAAAGTAATAATATTAACACCTTCTTCGTTAAAAGTATAAATCTACCATATACGTAATATCCTTATTACAGTCTCGCAATTTTACACTTTAAAAGAGGATAAAAGAAGCCTTTTTGTGCTCCTCTTTTATGGTGGAAACAATATAATTATAACGACAATAACCTCGGCTATTTTTGAAACGACATCGGAGACTGAAGCCAGTCTGTCGGTCACAATAGAGCAGTGAAGTGGCTCTCGAGTTACCTGGAAATAAAGACACTAGAAAAGAAATATTTTTGTGAATTGTTTACTTGTTTTTGTTTGTGTTTTTTACATATACTCGTATAGCACATGAATTATTAAATTACAAAAATATTAAGAAAATTGGAAATATCGCATCGGTGCCTTCTAAAACTGCAAAGTTTGGAATACTGAGTCTAATACGTAATGTATTCCGAAAGATATTACCACACGCCCTATGCGAAGAAAGAGATTTGAAATTTCTGATAGGATAAGGACATGCGGTCGCTTAGCGGTCAGAGCGGCGCACAGCACGTCGAGAATCGTGGGTTCGAATTCCATCCGTATCAGTTGTTTTTACAAATTTTCTTATTAAATACCTAATTTTAACTAGAAAAGAAAGATAAATAGATTGTCTGATCATTGGCTGTTGCATCTATGACGTCATTTATTGACATAGTGTGAAAACCTATCATTGCAGCCATAGAGTTAACTTAGCCGTTTGAGGTTCCGAGGACTCTAACTTTTCGTAAGTTATGTCCGTACCTATTATAAATTAGCAATCATTTAACTGTCACGTCCTTGGAAAACGCGAAAGAGCTCCAGGGACGCATCTCTGGACTTTTCGAATGTATGTGTTTTTAATTAGTTATCACTCGCTAAAATCGTAAGGAAACGATTATGCAAGTGAGAAAATAGAGAGTGGACCTCTGTTTGAACTTTTGCACTATATTATCACCTTCGGTTGGCTAATTTCTGTTGGAATTGGCCGTTGTGACTGAAATTCGATATTTAGGGCTAATAAGTTAAGGTAGTTAGTGCCATAGCCGTCTAGGTGACATTTCTGTTTCACAACAGCAAGTTCCTTTCTTTATCTCGATTCCCCTATCATAGTTTCGTACTGTCAACAAGGTAAACAACTATATTAATGCTTGTTTGCCGTTTTAGTTTAAAAAAAATGTATCTTTGATAAAGAAAACATTGTTCCATCCAGTATCTGTACATCTTTCCTTGTCCTTCGAGAGGACTACTAAGTGAAGTCCGAGCACTCTCGACAGCTCCTCCGTTTTTACATTGAATTGCTACTGTCGCGACTTATATTTTAATCTTCTTTATTTATGGTTGTTGACCAATTTAGGTTTAATAAATATGACAACTTTGAGCGTCATTTATTTTCACAATTTGACAATTATGTTTTGTTGTTTTTTTTTTAATCGTATAATTAATAAACAACCTATTAAAACACGTTGACTTTCAATGAAAATATTCAAACTTTATTTCAAACTTATATTAACTCATACTTATTACTTATATTACTCATATTCAAACTTTATTCAAATTAAATCTGTAATAAAATTGATTTAAGCTCAATGTTACCTTAGAATTAAGATGTTTTCAGTGGGTGCGAACCCCACGTAACCGTACGTCCTAGGACATTTTTGACTCTCCCCAGACACAAAAAAGATACCTTAGAATTAGAGCTTAGATAAATTTATATCATTTTGTAACTAATTGTAATTTCTCAATTGTTTGCCCTACTTTTTAAGAGTAACTTTAATAACTCATGTTACGGAGTCATGTTGAACTCAGAAAACATTGTGTTTGCTGTCGTGTGCTGAAACTTTATGAGATATTAGGGACAGGGGCGTGCCCGTCATACCAATGTAGTAATAAAACAATTTTACGTAAATAACACATAATATATTTTTTTACTTTAAACCTTTAAAAAGGTTGTTGGGCGCAAACACAAGTGCACTCTCTATTCCTTCATTCTCATAAACCGATGAGACGGCAATCCGACACGAGTCACGACCGAAGAGAGATCAGGCGCAGGGCCAATGGCTTTACATGCTTCCGAGGCACGGAGTAAGTGATAATTAATTATAATACGCACAATCCTTACGAAAAGTCACAGGTGCGCGCTTTGGGCTCGAATTTGAGACCTTTGACTTACCAGTCAACGGCAGGTCTGTCTATCAGTCGCCGTACTATTTTATAAGTATAGAAGGTATCCTGTTATTAGATATTCTGATCTTTAATTAAAGAAGCGAAGCTTGTTACAATAAATTTATATTTTATATTTTCCAGCGCTTTTTAAGCTGCATGATAGACTAGTAAGCGGCTTAAAGAACTGCGATTGCGGTAGCTAATTATTTTTCCGTTCAGAAATAAGGGTTTTATATGCCGCATAGAAAATGAACGTAGGTAGAAAATTGAGTATTTCGTTGCTAATAAAGTGATATCTGCGATTTTTTTTTTCACGTTGAAACGAGGACTGCACTTTGGCCTATATTAGTTTTAAATCGTACAAATAAACGAGATGAAGATAGGTATAAGTGACATCCCTTTCTCGCAGCAGAAAAAAAAACATTTAAAAGGTGCTTCAGTTAACGTTACAGATTTTATTTTAAGCATTACTTGCCAGACTAACGAGCATGTACTTTTTAAGCAAATAAAAAAAAACGTGTGGCCTCGGGGACTGCCGCGGTAAAACTATTGCATAGCATTTTTTATCAACTTATGCAATTATAATTATTTATTTATGCAGCCAATAGCTTAAAAACTTAATAATTATAAAATTATACGTCTTGAAAAATCTAAGCAATTAATTAGTTTTCGAAATTCGAATGTTTATAATTATAGTTATTTCTAAATGTTTTGGTTTTTAATGTTTTAACCTTAGAGTATATAAGAAAAAAATAGAGCAACCCTATAGAAGTATGAACCGTGAGCACGGGTATGAACAACGCGGCTGCGACACGAGCTCCGTTTGCGATCATACCTCGATCGACTGCGGTTCAACTAGGCTCCACGAGCGAAAAAGTTACATTTTAGCTTATATCATGGTTAACTGCTGAGTAAAATTTTGAAAAACGTCTAGAAAACTTAATTTGATAAAATGACATTTTAACATTTCTATGACGAGACCTGCTTTCGCTCCGCACAAGGCAATGTGGTTGACGTTATCACTCTATATTTTCTTGAATACTCTATGGTTTTAACATAAAATAAACCTTATTTGTTAGTAAATAAGGTTTAAAACACTCAATTACATTATTCTGCAATAAAGGGTGTTAGGTTTTATTTACGTTACGGAATTTCGTCGCCGCGTTCAAAGCCCGCGATAAAAGCTATGCAATAGTTTAATAATACTCACATGATTTTAAAACGTCCAACGCTCGTACCTGTTATCACTGCTTATAAAATGCTACATTATTAATAAAGGCTATCACTAATGAGCTCCTAGAAAATCCTAGATAATCCGCTAAAAGTAACGTACTTATTAAAAAAAGATCAAAGACTAGTAATTTTCTTTAGAGATTAAATAAAACACTATCTATTTCCAAAGTTAAGTGTTTACATTTTGCACCTTGTGTCTACATTAATACGTTCACTTTTCCATTAAAACTGACGTGAACTACACGAATAGATTACAATGAAACTATTTTCTGTATTGACGTCACCAATCGTCCTTTTATCAGGTCCAATCCCAAGGGTAGGTTCGTACGAGGATTTCGATGACACGGGCGGGGTTACAAATAGCTTAGCGGCAGAGCTACTAGGGGCTTTATCCAGCAGGTCGCAGAATCAATTCTCGCTTGAAACGTTTTAGGCGCTGTCTCCACGAGCGAGAGAATCACGGCGATATTATTGTCGTGCCACGTATTTCTATACACTCTCTATACATATGGAACCGTCTCCACACAGCGATACAATCGTCGAGTGATTTTATATGAAAACGCCGCGATTCTCTTACTCGTGGAGACGGCCCCTTACAGGCTATTCTATAGCCTATTTAGGGGGCAGTACATTACTCATATTGTGTTGTATTCTGCTTGTGTAGCAATTTGTTTTAACTGTATTGTACTACAAAACGTTGTAGTGTTAAAAATCCTACACTCTTCAGTCTCGTCTCTAGAGGGGTGTTTTATATAGGTTACCCCAAGGTTTACCCATTTCAATAACGGTATCCGTGTAATTTTTGTTGTATTACCCAAATTATTGGTTGAGGAATTATCGTAATCATCTGTAGATTAATACGTAAAGCGAAAACTGTGGATTTTACGAATATTGCGCGCACGAAAGAGTGTGAAAAAGCATAATAAAAGTTCCTAAGGATCAGAAGTGCAGAAGTGCAGAAAGCTAAAATTTATAAAAAAAATACAGTCGAATTTCTACCTCTAACTGAACCACTAGTCTAAATAGATTTTTTTATTTATAGACTCACGCCTATATTCCCCAGAGGGGGTAGGCAGAGGTGTGAAATACACCCACGTTTTGCCAGCTATGTTATAGGTCCCAGGGGACGAGCCTATTGCCATTAACCGGGCACAATTCCAGATTCCGTGCTAATACTGAGAATTTCCTAATGGAAAAACATAATAACACTGCCCGACCGGGGATCGAACCCAGGTCCTCATGCTCTGTAGGCGCGCTTGCGACTAGACCAACGAGGCAGTCTAAATAGATATACCTACATAATTTTAAGTAGTATAAACATGTACTTATCCTATGAAGCAATTGTGTCCCATTTCAAAGAAGTCGTATAACAACTGGATCTAATACCAATTAGAATGCTGACGCCTGATCAATTAGTGCTTTGTTTAAGGCGCCTCTTACCGATAAATAATTAGCTATCTCGCTCGCACATTGAAGTTGATTAATAAATATAGTTATGAAAAATCGAACTACACCATACAACAACAATACTAAGTTTCAGCAAAAAATTCAGCTTGATCGAAACATGTTTTCATGCATAGAAATGGAATAAAATAAAAATTCACTTAAAGCTATTTTTTTAATTGAAAACATGTTTTGATCAAGCTGATTTTTTTCTGAAACTTAGTAATGTTGTTCTCCTTCATATGATGTAGTTCGATTTTTCATAACTATATTCATTGATTTTATATCTTCAATGTGCGAGCGAGATAGCGGATTAGCGGTAAGAGGCGCCTTAAGATATCATTAGTCACAGTGCTATTCCATGGATTGGTTTCTGTTTAATTTATTACCTTGTATAGTTTGATTGAACATTGATCCTTTTGGTAGGATAATGAACGATTCCATACTCGATAGAACAATGTGTGAGAAACAATCACTACATAGTATAAAACAAAGTCGCTTCCCGCGTCTGTCTGTCCCTATGTATCCTTAGATCTTTAAAACTACGCAACGGATTTTGATGCGGTTTTTTTTAATAGATAGAGTGATTCAAGAGAAAGGTTTATATGTGTAATACATGCATAATAGCGTCACCGGGCGAAGCCGGAGCGGGTCGCTAGTCTAAGATAAAAAATGTATTAGTGCTGTAGAAAGCGAATAATAATTGTATAGCTTTCTTCTTCTATCTTTATCGTATGGTTAATGAATAACCTGGTGTCAGAGTTGCCCGTAGGCCTCTGACATGGCTTTAAACACCGTTGAAAAATCTCTCAGGTGTGTTGCTGGTTTCCTCGCAAATTTTCCTTCACCGTTTTAGCAAGTGATCATTAATTTTTTATACGCACATGAATCCGAAAAGTCAGAGGTTTGAGTTTTGAACCTATGACCTTTCTATGGCTATCACTGTATACACTAATTAGTAAGTATAAAATTATTTCAATTACCAACTTAGTTGTACTTAGAAAGTTCGAAGCGAATGAGAAATATTTCCCGGAAAGCAAGTCGAGATGGTACGTAAAAAATGTTCGGTGCATTTTTGCCCAATCTCCTGATTTTAGAGGATGTGTGGGTCTTTCTATCTTGTCTATTTCGGTAGTGGCAGTTAAAGTAACAAATGGAATTGGAAGACTTATTGGCTGGATAGAAGCAAGCTTTTTAAAATTTAGTTTTTAAAACTGAAACGATGTGGATGAGACTATGTGAATAGTTGAGCCAAAAGTCGAAATGGTGGGTTTTTTCTTAATTCTATGGAAAGAAAATCAATTACTTAATATGTAACTTATTCAGGTACTTACAATTTATGTTTAGTGAGTGGGTAATGTTTGATTTCCAAAGATATATTGCTCATCATGTTGGGGTATTACTTAAAAAACAAGCTTAATAGCTCCTAGGCTGTTCTCTTACAGAACACTTATGTCAAGTCAACCTTGTTGTCAACCTTGATATTTGACAGGAGACTTGTTACGCAATAAAAAACTCATCAATAAATTTTATCAGTAGGTTTACGAATTACCACTTTGAATGGCAATGCTAATTCTTTGACCAAAGAATAAGCCAGCCTTCTAATCACGTGAAGCTTCGACAGAGTTACAAAAAAAAACCATTTATTAATTTTTTGAACTTATTTACTCAATTTAAAGCAATCAAAAATAAAACCAAGCTCAAATCATATGAACCACACTCGAAAACGAACTAAAAGCTACTAAATAAAAATTTCCGTCACCAAACACTTAAATTTCAAGCGGATTTCCCAAGATATTCACATTACCTTAAAGCTGAAAGCGCTTTATACGGAGTCGCTAAAAGGAAGAAATTTGTCCACTTTAGGTGTCGAAATGATTTATGCAGCGAGTTTCGTCGCTGCAGCCGCTTAGTTTTTATAGTTTGAACAGATGTGATAGTGTTGTAAGTTTGGGAGTTGCTTTGAATATTAGGACAGTAGTTGGCTCTATGTTTTGTGTTCATATTGAAGCTGAAATATGTGGAAAGAAAGAAATAAAAATCAAGATTTGTGTGTCAACGTTCCGCACTAGACTTCGTATATTTCTTTGAGATAAAAAATATCTTGTGTCACTCTCCGGCTTCTTATGCTAGCCTGGGCCGAGCCTGTAGCCTTGAAAATGACCCCAATTAACCCTAGTATATCCCCAAGCAACGCCCTAAGCCGAGGCTCGAGTCCCATTAGGGGACGCCCTCAGCTGCTGTTGTTTTAGGTTAATTATTGATTTAGCTATCATTTAGGTGACCTTAAGATCTCGCTAGAAGTCTGATTTATCAGTCTAAGCTCCTTAGAGCTGTAAGTGAGAGAGACATTGTAAAAAACACTTTCCGGTTTATATTTTATCTCTAAGCAAAAATTCAAATCACGTACGTCATCCATTTTTTCTTTATACAAAGATTCGAACTACAATTAGTGGATTTTTATGTATGTTTTTTATGTTATTGCACATGTTTTGCTTACTAAATTAAGTTATTTAATAAGAAACTCGCAAAAACAACTGACTGCCATGCCATTGCTTTACCAACTAAGCTACCATGGCAATTGTTTTGCGAGTTTCTTATTAAATCATTTAATTTATAGAATATATAAGTATTTTTTTTTTACATAAAACGGTTTTGTCGTCAAAACTAAAGCTGTGTACCAAATATCAGATCAATCTGTCAACAGGAACGGGAGTGAAATATGGATTACTAAATTTGAACAAATAATAAACAGGTCAAGCTAAATAAAACCGTTTAATTAGTGACTTATTGATGGTAGATAACATGACCCATAACCCATAGGGATAGTCTGATTGACTTACACTTAAAATATCTAAATTAAAAATTAAAAGAAACACCACTCGCATTAACTTCACAGACTTGGAAAGTCGTGGCGTATATTGTGACTGTGCAACACGTCCAATTGAAGACTTATGCAACCATGCATTGCATACCCTCGAGAGAAGTCCTATTTGAACATCCGCCTTTAGAACCGAGAGGAGGATGCACTAATGACACTACATCCTTTGCACATTTCTCTGTGAAAATACTACGAGTTTAATTTTATTTTTAAGATCTTGGATGACATTATAATTTTAAATCTAATATATAAAATTCTCGTGTCACAGTTTTCGTTGCCATACTCCTCCGAAACGGCTTGACCGATTTTGATGAATTTTTTTATGCTTATCCGGTATCTATGAGAATCGGCCAACATCTATTTTTCATCCCCTTAAATGTTAGGGGTAGTCCACCCCTAAATTACGGAAATTATTTATATGGCAAAAAGGTTCAAAAGGTGAGAAAAAGGGGTAGAGTAGGGTAGGGTAGCGGTATAGTAGGGTAAGGGTAGTGTAGGGTAGGGTAGGGGTAGTGTAGGGTAGGGTAGGGGTAGTGTAGGGTAGGGCAGGGGTAGTGTAGGGTAGGGTAGGAGTAGTGTAGGGTAGGAGTGTAGGGTAGGGTAGGGGTAGATTAGGAAAATTTTTAAATTACTGCCCAACGAAGTGGGCACGGGTTAGCTAGTTGTATATAGTATTGTGATACGTGTAAGATGGTGTACTGATAATCTTGTGGTTTTATTTTTTGTGTATTTTTTGTCATAGCACTGATAGCCTAGTGGTATGACCGTCGACTGACAAGTTGGATTTGTCTAGTGTAACTCATGTTTAAATATTTTTTCTACTTGTGAAATCTTGTAATTGCCTTAAACCTAGTTACATTTTTTCTATTGTATATGCTTAGTTGTAAATTTTCTGAAAATAAATAAATAAATCTTTACTTCATCTTTTCAGATTTAATTCAACTAGTTTACAACTAAATTTACGCTCGGATTGACAGAAAACCGCAGTATTACGAGGTCTGACTAAAGACGAGAAATACAAGGCTTTCGTTTCTAGAATCAAGACGAACTACATTATAGATACGAATGGTACGTAATCTGTTTGTAATCTGCCATTCGGAATGTCACTTAGTAGAAAATCTGGTACATGTAGTAAAGGAATCTATCTGTACTTAGTTTTTTGAGTTTTAACTTATTTGTTTTGATACTTTATTCAAAAGAATAAAGTATCAAAATCAATGCACAACAAACATTTTGACTTTATAATCTGACAGTTTGAAATGGAACTGAGATCTTGATTATCTTGTAACATTTAAAAAAGCATTAGTTAACTCTTAAGCTTCAAATTTGAAAACAGAAGAATTTGAGTACAAGTCCTGGTCATAATTGAAAAAAAAAAAAGTTTTTACATTTTTTTTTTGACTTATTACTTTGTTAAATCTCTTAGTTTCCAACGACAAAACCAGTATGAATAACACATAAAAATGTGTGTGAGAGTAGTGAAAAACCACCATCCATCAAGGTAGGTACTGATTGATGAATCACCAGAGATTTGGACGATTGTCCTCGAGCCCCCTTTGAAGAAACATCATCATTAATAACCAACGAAATTTAAAAGGACTCTAATCTGTCATTTTCTTCAATTACTCGCTCAAAGAAAAATTTATTCGTTATTCGAACTTTTTGGGCAATTTATTTTTTTAATTTTGGAGATCAAACGGTTTTCGATATTTATTAAAAGAGGTTGCTTTTTTCTTAATTTACTTATTAAAAATCGGTGTGGGTAACTAGATAGGAATTTTAGGTAAAGTGTTATTAATTAAGTGACTATGTCTACGTAAAATGTATAAATTTGTATGTTTGTGACTTGACGGTTGAAAGGATTTGGGACGTACTATCACGGACACGAACGGTGCACCACTTTGCGATCAAAATGCTTTGAACGATGCTACGTGCGTAGGGGCGGGACTAGCGCTGCGATCGGACGCTGGGTGCAAGCGATTCTAACCTTAAGAGTGGTGCACCGGCTTTGTCCACGATAGTACACACGGCTACACATCAATCTATACAAAACCAGTATAAGCTGACATCTTGTATACAAAGAACCTAAGACCCCAATATTTTTTGGGAATAATAAGGCTAGGTAGACCGATAGACTTTATGTATAGGTGCCAGTAGCTGACAGTTCTCTAAACATAAAAAGTTAAGTAGGTAAACGCATGCGTCTATAGATGTCAACAGAATGTGCAAAATGTAATTAAAATGCCTCCCGCAAGAGATTTTCGTCGTGGCAGCCATTTTCATTAAAAGTTGGGTCACATTAAATTCGTCAGTCTCACATACCAGTTCCAATGGAGTTAAGCCTTCCGTTTTAGTTCATTTGTTTGTAAGCTACAAAGCTAAATGTATGAATCGGATTATAAAATGTACATTATATACCTACTCGTATAATAGGTACTATATAGTTCGGGGTTTTAAATAAGAACAATCGTCGAACTGATTTATTGTATACTAGCTTTTTCCCGCGACTTCGTTCGCGTGGAAAAGTGACTTCGACTCTTGACCAATAGATGGCGCTGTATGTCCGGAATAAATTTTATTTTTTATTTTATTTTTTGTAATAAAAACTATCCTATGTCCTTTCTCAAGTTCCAAACTATGTCTGTACCAAATTTCACACAAATCGGTTCAGTAGTTTAGGCGTGAAGCAAAGACAGACAGACAGACAGAGTTACTTTCGCATTTATAATATTAGTTTGGATTTGCCAAAAACACGATATATTTTAGGTTCTCTCACAGTCTGACTGTCAAAGAAGAAAAAACAAAATAATTGCACGCCTTCGAAAGGCGTTTAAATTAAGAAGCGCGCCGGCACACGACGCAGCCTAGAGGTGCGGGGTCGTGCTCGCGCTATAACTTATAATTTGCTTGAACCATGCGACATAGGACATCCAAGGCTAATGAACCGATGAAATACCATCTCCGAACTCAGGTATCAAGTGACATTGTAGCTAATGGTGAAGCGTACTTGCCTTACGATATCCTATTAGCCGTAATAGTGCATGGACTCAAAGTACATTGTCTCAAAAGTGCATGGTCTCAAAGTACATGTTCTCAAAAGTCATGTCTCATAAGCCTTGATTTAAATTCATGTAAAATTATATGTTAACTTTATTAGAACTCTAATAAAAATGTATGAATACTGTTACTGTTACTGTTAGCCCATATCATCCCACTGCTGGGCAAAGGCCTCTCCCTCTGATGGCCACGAAAATGTATGAATAAAAAAGTTTTTTATTACGATTTTTTTATAAATCATGAAGTCATAATTACACTATAGAAAAAAAAACTTTAAAAAAATAAAAGGAAACACAATGTAAATTATTTCTGATCGCCAATAGATTCCAAACAAACTAACAATGTATTAAGATATTTTATATTTATGTTGAATTGTGGGAGTCTCCTATTTTATAATTAGTGTTCCCTTTCTAAATCAAAAAATATATCTAATACGTAAGTATATGGATCCGATGTCAAAGGTTTTGCTTGGGTTCGTATCAATAAACTATTACTGACTTTTTCTTCTTTTCTTAATAGATGTAGGTATATAAACTATCTAATTATTATTAACAAACATACGTTTAAAGAATTTGGTAAAACACCATTCAATTTATAAAATAAGTAGTTCCCGTCCTGCTCGCTATGGCAACACTTAACCAAACGTCACATTAAGTTTGAATTCTGTTACCAATATACGCCAATAACCACGTAATTAAGGTTTCAATCGTCTCTCTCTGCAGTAATTACGCCACAATTATACAAATCTCTATTCTCTACTCGATTGAGGTCACTACTAATGAGATTCTAAACTTGTTACGCACTTATTAGAATGCACTCATTAGAAAATATCAAGCGCCCCATCCACCAACAATATTATACAGAGTTATTTGTAAAACACCAGCATCCTTAAAAGGGGTCATTAAATTAAACCCTGAAATCGCAAAAAAAAATCAGCTGTTCCATACATTTTCTTGAGTCATGTACATAAATGTATGGAACAGCTGTTTTTTTTGCGATTTCAGGGTTGGTCCCATAGTAAAAGTTGTTCATAATGATGAGTTTGATGACCCCTTTTAAGGATGCTGGTGTTTTACAAATAACACTGTATAAAATTGTTGTATTATAGCAGTAAAAAACCAGCCTGTAATTAAAGTTCAAAATTTGTAAAAAAAATAGATCATGATCAGAATAAATTATAATAATTATCATTATTTAATGAAACAACTTTTTAACGGATATAACTCACGTTTTTATTTTGATAAAACACTCCTGACGTTTCGAGTGCTTTGCAGCACTCGTGGTCGCAGGCAGACGAGTGACGAGCTGATGCTGATGCTGCTGACTGAGCTGACGAGTGATAATCTGTGTATACATCAGAACTATTATCTGTAATTTCTATTATTTAATAATGTAAAATGTGTATGCTGTTGGTGTATTATATAAATAAACTAGCGACCCGCCCCGGCTTCGTACGGTTATGCTAATATGCATGTATTATACATATAAACCTTTCTCTTGAATCACTCTATCTATTAAAAAAACGCATCAAAATCCGTTGCGTAGTTTTAAAGATTTAAGCATACATAGGGACAGACAGACGCGGGAAGCGACTTTGTTTTATACTATGTAGTGATAAATAAATAAAGCTATCTCGACACAACTGGATTTGATAGTACCTACGATGCCTAATAGGTTCACTAAAACCAAGTGGAACCAGCTTGCCAAAGCCTTTTACAGTATGGAGAGACGTAACTTAATACCGGTATTGCCAAATTTTGAAGCACCTAGCCGTATTCCAGATTTTGTATATTCAAGGCATCACCGCTACATGCTTTTAGAGATTTGTACCTCTCTCCATACATCATCTTATTATTATTTTAGATAAAATTGAGAAAAATATTAAAGTAACTTAATTATTTATATTTTCATTCTTATTTTTGCGGGAGACCTTTGTCCAGCAGTGGGACAAAACAGGATAAAAAAATATTTCGTAGTGCTAGTGATTACTTTAAAAATATCCTATCCATTACTATTCTACTTCTTACTAATATTATAATTTTTAAAGTTTGTGAGAATGTATGGACAGGATGTTCAATATTCTTACACAAAAAAACTACCTACTAAACTAATTTCAATTAAACTTTGCAGTAATTTAGCTTAAACATCAGAATAACACGGCTATAATTTATCAACAAACCACGGGGGCGTTGATGCTGGCGGAAGCTAATTAAAAATAAGATAAAATCTGATTGTCATACGAAATTTACCACTTATTATAAATACAGGGTTATTTGTAAAACACCAGCATCCTTAAAAGTGGTCATTAAACTCATCATTATGAACAATTTTTACTATGGGACTAATCCTGAAATCGCAATAAAAAAATCAGCCGTTCCATACATTTTGTTGAGTCAAGTGAACATAAATGTATGGAACAGCTGATTTTTTTATTGCGATTTCAGGGTTGGTCTCATAGTAAAAGTTGTTCATAATGATGAGTTTAATGACCCCTTTTAAAGATGCTGGTGTTTTACAAATAACCCTGTGTATTGTATGGAAAGAAGAGAAGAGGGTTTACATTGAAATAGTGTTGCACTTACTAAGGTTTGAAGTTTTACTTACACGACACGATAGAATTTCAAATTTCTTCCAAAAGTTTGTACTACACTGCTAGCACATCAAGCTCTACATTTCCAGTATAAGCTGACATCTTGTTGTACGAAGAGCCTGTACAATGCGAGGTCAGTTCATATTGGTTTTGTATAGCTTGATGTGTAGCCGTGTGTACTGTACAAACTATATTACTATAACAGTAGAATGCAGCAAAATATTTGGAAATTTCAGAATACCAATTTCTTTCCAATGAAACAGCCGAAAAACAATCAATTAAATTCTTCTTCTTCTTATCGTGTGGTTGATGAACAACCTGGTGTCAGAGTTTAAACCACCAGTAGGCCTCTGACATGGCTTTACACACCATTTTAAAAATCATCGTTTTAGCAACTGATAATTATTTTTTAATACACACATAACTTACGAAAAGTCAGAGGTGCGCGCCTTGGGATCGAACTCGAGACCTGTGACTTGTTAGTCGACGGTCATACCACTAGGCTATCAGTGCTTATTATTAAATTACATAATAATTATACAAAAATTAAGAATAATGATATTAATTGTAGTTTATTTTACTTACTTTTAACTCTGTCTGTCGTATTTTTTTAAATATTAAAAACAACCTACGTATTTTGAGTTTTACTTCACAAAATCAAATACGATATTTGCCGTATCAATACAAAGGCATACGATATAATATTATATCGTGTATCGATACAATCAGTTGCGATACATGACCATACGATAAATCGATACAAAGCAACTTACGGGTATCGCTACCACAGACACACAGATTCGTTAAACTTACAACATAAATGTTACTGATCGTAATTAACGAATAAAAACAGGCGCTGAAATTGTATTATAAAGTTACAGTTTATTTTTAATGCTCTTTACAAAAGGTGAAACCGGATGAACTTACTAGTATTACAACTGTCAGTACTTTTTTGAATTTGGAATACAAAATAGAAATCCAAAAAGGTGATGTTCAATGAGTTCGTAACACACCCCTCTTTTTTCGTCAGGAGTTAAAAATGGCTTTAAATTAAAAAGCGAGACATCAGACTTTTAATCTAAAAAGATAATTTTAGCCACACAGCTCCCTAAATTCAATGTAACGAGATACGAAAACTCGGTCCAGAGTGATTATTATCAAATTTAAACTTGCGGAATCGGAAAATTTTCCGCCTAAAATGGGCTAAGTTTTGCGAAATGCCCATAAGAAGGTGTTTCTTTTGTCCAATTTGCAATAAAAAGAATTTTAAGCGCGGTGTTACAGTTTGTGCCTCATCTTTGGTTAAGAGTTCCATCTTTCGTAATTCGTTTTTTGAATAATTTGTGTCTTTGGACTTCATTTTAGTTTGATACTAATCGGACAAACTGGAAATTATGTAATTAGAAATTTTATCCTTCAATCTCTAATTAACTAAATTTTGAAACTAAATATACAATCTCTTTTTAAATTTAACCAAAATGACAAATTAACATATGAAAACAATATTGTTTAGAAGCCTAGTGGAAGCTATTGCTTCATCTATCATGCATCTGCATTTAAGCTACCTATCTCAGCATTTATGAAACTATACTAAAATTATAAAACTTATATTTATAGACATAAATAATGATAAATTTAAAAAAAAAACTATAAAATGTATACATCTGCTCTAGATTAAAAATTTATAATTTTTTTACAAAAATTGTCCATATCTGAAACTTTATAATTATTAATTTTCATAAAAGTTTTTTTTTAGTTGTTGTTGGTACTGTTTGTTTTTTAACACTTGCGGTTTATGGCCACTACTTTTTTTAACCCATGCGCGCATTATGAAAATGAACTCTCTGACGTCTGAGGTAATGGAGAGAGGGGTGAGGATTCATGCGAGTGGCGTGTGTTGGCGTTTAGTGGCCGGTGCGGGCCACAAGAAGCGACCAGCGACGATATATGTAGCTAAAGTTGTCAAACCGTGTACGGCGAGTCTATACGGGGTATTTGTAAAACACCCGCGTTCTTAAAAGGGGTAATTAAACTCATCATTACGAACAACTTTTACTATGAGACCAACCCTGAAATTGCAAAAAAAGTCAGCTGTTCCATACATTTTGTTGAGTCATGTGAACATAAATATATGAAACAGCTGATTTAAAATTACATCGCACCAATAAAGCATCGATGGAATAAAACAACGCACAACTGAATTATCGACACACTATGTTCGATATAATAAGAATCGAATCATTAAGTTTCGCAATGAAATAGGGAACCCGTTTAATGACCCTTTTTAAGGATGCGGGTGTTTTACAAATAACCCTGTATAAAATGTATGAAAACTACAGGAAATATGCCAGTGGCGGCGTTTTGTGGTTGTGGCCGGTGGTCCGTGTGGATTCCACAACTCAAAAAAATTGAAAAAAAAAATATTACATTCGAATTTAGACCATTACCTCTAGTTGTTATAAATTGTCGAGCTTCAAACTTAAACCTTCAAATCCTCAAGATCCCTCTTGTACTGAAATCCAATTTGTGTCTCTGAATGACCGCAAACGTGCTCGTACTACAATTGCATCCATTATTACAACCATTGAGTCAAGAATACCGTATAGAACATCTATTGTTTGTGGTTATTGGTTTAGCTAAACTATGTGTCTTAACCTTAACCTATAACCTACACAGACTAATCTATAAAATTTAAGTTTATTCAATCAAATCTATACTAATATTATAAAGAGGTAAAGTTTGTATGTATGAATATTAGGGATAATCCCCGGAACTACCAGTCCGATCTTAAAAATTCTTTCATTAATAGGAAGCTACATTAATCCTGAGTGCTATAGGCTATTTTTTTAAACGTATTTCGCAAATAAAAATCAGCAACACTACCTGTCTTTTCGAATTTCTGCCAAAAAGTCCGATTGACTGCCTCGTTGGTCTAGTGGTAGCAAGCGCGACTGCTGAGCACAAGGTCCTGGGTTCGATCCCCGGGTCGGACAAAGTGTTATTGGGTTTTTCCATTAGGATATTCTCAGTAGCAGCACGGAGTCTGGAATTGTGCCCGGTTAATGGCAATAGGCTCGCCCCCTATTACATGGGACTTAAAACATAGCCGGCGAATCGTGGGTGTACTGCACACCTCTGCCTACCCCCTCTGGGGAATACAGGCGTGAGTCTATAAAAAAAAAAAGTCTGACAAAAATTACGTCGATATGTGGAAAGATATTTTTTTTTATTGGAACTGGATGTTGCTGTTGTTTTCATAATGCCAAGAATTACGTAATTTGACAATGACTTATAGCCTTTTATTTTTTTATAAAAATACAAAGACTGATATTTACCAGAATGCCAAAATTGGCTTGAATTTTAGATTACCTAAGACGTGATATTTTTTTTTATTAAGTACATTTGGATAAAATCTAAAGTAAAAAAGATATGTCTCTATAAATATTGAATATAATAATGGATTTTTGTATAAATCTGACTAGCAAAAGTCTGGATTATTGAGACGAGATGTTTGTATATTTTCATATACGATCGATCTTTTCATATTTTTGTACTTTTCGTAAACTTTAAGTGGATTAGTTTATTTCTTCAAAAAATGTTCGCGTTTATAAATAACGTTTTTTTTTATTTATAATATATTATTTTTTTTATATTGTGTTAAGTTTCCGATATTTGTTGAAAAACTTATTTGTTGAAATACTTATATAGTACACTATATTATGGTGTAAATTACTCGTAATGTTATAAAAATAAATAAATCAGCCTGTAACTGTCCCACTGCAGGGAAAATACCTCTTCTCATACAGAGAAGTATCGAGTATTAATCACCACGCTAGCTCCTTGCGTTTTGGTGATTTCAGACTATTAAGTTCAAGTTTCCTCATGATTTTTTTCCTTCACCGTTAGTCAGTGTCTTAGGTTGACTAAGAAATTAAATAGTGTATACCAGGTTCAAATCCATACTCGCGTGCTTGCAAAGCGATAAAGTATTATTAAGTAATTTACTTGCAGCTTCCAATTTTTAAAATCCTTTTCCTTTAATTTCTACCACAAAAATTCAGAAATGCATTAAATGAATGAATGTGCTACTTATAAAATTTTAAAAGAATAAATCCAAAACTACTGTGGCTAATCCGCCAACCAGCCAGCGTGGTTCGAAATTCGAATATTAAAATCCATTCGAGAAGCGAGGGACTGTTACACGGAATTCCAAATTTAAATTGTCCGGTGCATTTGCATAGACGCAGCTGTCGCACATTTCCATTTCGACTTGGTTATCTATATGCGGCCGACGGCTTTTGGCAGTCGATAATAGACCTCTCTGATGTGTGAGTTAGAATAACGCCCCGTGTCGTAATATTCTTTTTTCAAAAATCGGTCATGATGAAAGTCGGGAATAAAGTTTTTTTTTTTATTGGCCAGTACTGCCATATTTCATCACAGTCGGCGAGAACTATACTATTTTTATGTGGATTATTATTTGAAATGAAAAATTCATTTCACCACGTATTCATGTAATAGTAAGCAGTGATGTGGGTTCTTGTGTGTGTGGTTGTTGGGTGTTGATCACTGTTAGTGTGTGAGAAAGAGGAGTTGATATCCTTACCCGATACCAAAAAGTAGAAATCATGATTCATTGTCTTTCACTCAGCCAGCCGCTCTGAGCAGTATAATACCACAAGAACCCTCACTGTTCAACGTAATTTTTTAAAAAGTGAAAAAAAAAACCTATAAAAAATTACGTTGCGGTTTTATCTATTAAAAAAACTTCGTTTCAAATGGCAGTCCAAATCTAAATAAAAAATAAAAAACTGCAACAAAACTAAAATTAGCATTTCACACAAACTCAGATTAAATAAACATTCATTTACTATTCCGTTTACCGAAATTCAAAAAAAGAATGAAAAAAAAATGGCGCTCACGTTACTTTTCCAGCAGTCTTCACGCAGCAACGGTTTTACCGGAACAATCAAATGTTTATTCGTACGCTAGTCCGTTTTTTATTCGGAATGACTGGTCTGACAATTTTATAGTGATATTGTAGATTTTGATACTGGCTTTGATATGGATATTTTTAAGTGCGGAAAAAAAATTGACGTCACTTTTGATTTTCGAATTTTTCTAAAATTTGATGCCGCTTTGAGATACGATAAAACTTATTGTTATTTAGTCATTCTTTTTAAAAAAATAAATTCAGTGTCATAAAATTTAAAAAAACACGGTCATCGTTAGCGCAAAAGACGCCTAATCTTGAAATTGCTATAAGAAAAAAGTTAGGCCAAGCTTTGTAATAAAATGTTTGAAATTTAAGTTTGAAATTTTTGTAGAAAAAAAAAACAATCACGAGCGGGATTTGAATGATTCGATGATGATGAAGGATTTGAATGATTTGAATGGAATTTGATAAATATTTATATATCTTTAAATATCTTTATATAATACAATATATTATCTTTAATCGCAGTTCGTAAGATTTTTTCTTTCAATAAAAATTTCGAAATTTAAAATTGTTTATGTTTATACTATAAATATTAGCAAACGAATAAACAAAACCGAATAAAAAAATAATTTAAATTTATCAATCAAAACATTCTTTTTTGGAATAATCAAATCCAATTTATTTGACTCGCTAGAGGATCATTATGTTTGTACTGATTTGCTATTCTTGTGTAACATGTTGTATATTTCGATGCCTTTGTATCAATCTTTGCAAATTGGGATCAGAATTGCATACATCGAGATACGTGACCGTTTCTGAGATGAGAAGATTAGGGGTATGTTACCACTTCCATCTTACTTTAAGGATTCTAAGTTGGACTTAATTATTGTTTAGTCTAACATGTTTGTAGTTGCCTCATACTAAGGTAACCCTCTATATCATGGGAATAGACAAATTAAATCCTTACCTTAACTTACTATCGCATTTATACTATTAAGAAAGGAGTATTCTTAATAGTATAACTGCGAAAGTAAGTTTGTTTGTTACTTTTTTACGCCTAAACTACTGAACCGATCATCTTGAAATCTGAATACCTACATACGATCTTGACAAAAAATTTGAAAATTTTTATCTGATTTGAAAAATTATATGAATTTTTTTTATAAGGTAACATAATTCATGTAAAAATTCACAAAAATATCATGTTGTAAGTTTGTGTATGTTACCTAACTTATTTAGTACTACTTAGTAGTTAAAAAAATGTACATTACTTCTAGGAAGAAGAATAAATATAAAATTGAAACAAGCACGATTCTTTATATTTTAGCGTTATCGTAATGGATAATCTTCTTCTTTTTATTCTTCATTCTTTTAAAAGTTGAAAATAACTACTTAGAATATTGATCCACCTAGCTAACAAGCTTTTCTGTATTCAGCTGTATCAACCAAAAAACCTACGTATTTTTATTCCGCTATTTTTAGTTACACTCAAATAAAATATGAACTCCGGTCTCCGAGGTGTCAACTCAACAAAATGGTTTAGTGAGTTTAGTTAAAGTTGCGGATCTCAGATAACTTTGTTAGTAAACACAGATTGTTTGCGGTCCGCCGACGTTACACATGAGACGACATGTAGCTACGAAAATAATTTGATACGGCTTTTTTTTTCAGCGGCATTTCTTATCATAAATATTATGGATGTTATTTTTTTTTTTTTTTCAGGCTTATAAACTTTATTCACACTTAAACAAAAAACAATTAAAACTAAAACTAAAAACTAATACTAAAACTAACACTAAAACTAAAAGTAAAATAAAAAGAGAAAAACTTAATCTAAAAGACCGCTTCCAGTGGGCAATGTCCCCAAAACGCTGGCTGCATTGCCACGTTGAATGGCAATGCTAAGCCTTTGAGCTAGGTATAGGCCAGCGTTTTGATCCCGAGTAGCTTCGACCAGACGCCCCGATAGTTCTTTAAACATTTTTCGGGCTCCCGGCCCCCACGACCCCAGCGTCTCGACCCCAAAAGGCTCAAATAAGTTTATTTTCATTGATTATAAAAATTGTTGCTTCAAGCTAGATTTATTAGCTAAGAAAATTATATTATATATCAACCTAACAAAAACATTTTAAACTAATATTAAATCCACCAACTATCATCTGCCTAGCCTTTTCCCAACTATGTTGGGGTCGGCTTCCAGTCTTACCGGATGCAGCTGAATACCAGTGTTTTACATGGAGCGACTGCCTATCAGACCTCCACAACCCAGATAATGGGTTACACGATACCCCTTGGTAAGACTGGTTGTCAGACTTTCGAGCTTCTGACTACCCGTAACGACTGTCAAAGATCTACAATTTACAGCCGGGGCCAACAGCTTAACGTGCTATCCGAGGCACGGAGAGTGATAATATTAATTTATAAAACGCACAAAACTTACGAAAAGTTAGACAGTCAGTCAATTAAATCTAAAATTTAGACACAAATATAACACACAAACGTTTCCTTTGGAGTGTCCCAAGCCAAGTAGGTTCTAAATTTAAGAATAAAGCATCTAATCCCAAGCCTTTGCAACCTCTGTTGCCTTGCCAGTCAACGGTCACCACCACTAAGCTATCACGACTCCTACTAAATCCACCAACTAATCTAACAATAATTAAAATTTAATTTAATTTGACGTTACAATAATTATGATGTAGTCTGCAAAACTCGACAAAATCTTAGGCATTCTGTTTTACCCCATTTTAGACTTCAGTCCTTTATACAATTTAGTACTCTCCTAAGTTAAAACTACCACCTTCCGATCTTCTCACATCTTGTCCAACGCGTTTCTTACGCCTCCAAACTCAGTTTACTTATGAGGTTTCTAAACAAGTAACTTTTAAGTAAATTAGGTTAACAAAGTCAATGTGGTAGCCATCTTTAGGGATCCGTAGTGAGCCCTTATAGTTTTGTCTTGTCCGTTATGTTGTCTGTTTGTCTTTGCAGCTATTTCGATTACAGATTATACTGGGTTGTTGTTAAAACACTCACCTCTCAGGACTATATTACTAACATCATTAACTTTTGTTCCATGACTTTTTACAAAACATACCTAATACTTTTACCAAAATCGATGCCTGTCATGACATTGTCATATTAGTCGACAAGACTGTCATCCAATCATCTTCATTGCAGACTATGCATTGTACTTATCTTTACAAATATTTTTACAAAACAAAAATTATCTTATCTTATCATAACTTAAAAATAGATTGGATTTATCACAATACAAGTCACATGATAATTATAACTATAGTTAGATAACTATAACTAGGCCAAAATTTGAAATAGCAACGACAAAGTTTTGAAAAAATTGCTAATGTATTTTTTTTTTCATAATTATAATCAGTTCAATAATTGTGGGTATCATTAAAATGGTAGATAAACTAATTATTTGCAGAGAAAACATGGTATAAAAAGGTGTTACAAAGTTGAAATTGCTCATACACGTTTTCGCTAAATATTTCATAGCATGCAAACATTTTTTGGATATAGGGCAAAGGCCTCTTCTCATACAGAGAAGGCATAGTGTATACCAAAATAAATGCTTACTTATAGCAAGCTAACCTGACCTTCAAGGGAATATAAACAATTAATGTTACTGTTACTCCTACTACTACTAGTACCTACTAACTACTAACCTACTGCTGGGCAAAGGCCTCTCCCCCTTATAGCCTCGTCTTCCGACCCAGAGCCAATGTGGACCAATTGCAGTTTGTTATTTTTAAATCCCTCAGCCATCTTCTTTGTAGACACAACGCCAATTTGAGTTTGCAAAAAAGTACTATCTGATTATTATGTTGAATTCTTCTATAGTTATGCTGATTCCTATATTATTATGTTAATAGTATGAAACCCTAAGTGCACAAGTCTAAATCGGTCTTGCCAGATTATTTAAAACTTTCTCACAACTGGGGGCAAAGTATAAAAGTGATTGATTAAATGATAATGTGATCACGAAAGTTATCAAAGTTTGATGTTTCTTTTGAGATTTTTTAATAAAAAAAATATCAGCTTAGGTATTATAAAAATAACACTGTTATTTTCTACGGAACATGTTGATGTACCTATAGTTTTGGCCAAAAAGACGTTTATAAATAGGAATATTAAGATATTATGTATGAGAAGAGGCCTTTGCCCTATATTGGGACAATTACAGGCTGATTTATTTTATTTATTTATTCAAGAAGTTTAAAATATTATCAACTTACTCAACAACTGAAGCGGTTTCAAGCACTCGGTACGTTGCCCACAGTATTTGCTTAACTTTATTTTAAAAGTGTATTGATTATTATTATTTACATTTTTATGTTGTGGAGGCATTACACTCTTTAGACCTTAATAATATCGTTTTTTTGTCTACCTTTTTTATTTAAGTTAGTAAAGTGAAGGCACGGCATGCCAAAGATTGCGAGTCCCGCCCGCTCGAGTCAGTTGTTTTTGCGAGTTTCTTAATAAATATTTTCATATTATTCATTGATTGCCACTATTGAACTACCCGCGGCACCTCAAAGAAAAAGCCTTATAACCGATCATGCACTAGCGAAGCGTTAATTATGTAAGAGCAGTGATAAAGCACGCGTGTGCTCAGTGTTCGATAGTTTACTTTACAAATGTATGTGAGAGAGAACCATCATGATTTTAAAAACAAACTCGAGTAAAATAACAGTATCAGAGTATATAGCCAGTGTAATAGACAGTTTGACCATAGCCAGTATCACAGGAAATTGTCTATATGACAGTAAATAACTTTGCCCTATCACATTACATAGCCAGTATCACAGTAAATAGCCAGTATCATAGTAAATAGCCAGTATCACAGTTAATTGACAGTACTACAGTAAATTGCCAGTATCATAGAAAATAGCCAGTATCATAGTAAATAGCCAGTATCACAGTTAATTGACAGTACTACAGTAAATTGCCAGTATCACAGTAAACAGCCAGTATCATAGTAAATAGCCAGTATCACAGTAAATAGCCAGTATCATAGTAAATAGCCAGTATCACAGTTAATTGACAGTACTACAGTAAATTGCCAGTATCATAGAAAATAGCCAGTATCACAGTAAATAGCCAATATCACAGTAAATAGCCAGTATCATAGTAAATAGCCAATATCACAGTAAATAGCCAGTATCATAGTAAATAGCCAATATCACAGTAAATAGCCAGTATCATAGTAAATAGCCAGTATCACAGTTAATTGACAGTACTACAGTAAATTGCCAGTATCATAGAAAATAGCCAGTATCATAGTAAATAGCCAATATCACAGTAAATAGCCAGTATCATAGTAAATAGCCAGTATCATAGTAAATAGCCAGTATCACAGTAAATAGGCAGTACTACAGTAAATTGCCAGTATCACAGTAAATTGCCAGTACTACAGAAAATAGCCAGTATCACAGTAAATTAATAATTACTAGACACCGGATGATGGTGTCTTAAATTAACTAAACTAAAAAATGACACATTATTAAATGCTAGGTTTCAACCAAAACCCACGTACTTGCAAAGCGGGTCCAATGCGCTATCTATACACACGTTCAAATCGATTGTAATTTAATACTCGATAATCGTCTGCATCAAATCATTGATCAAAGGCCGTTTACACTCCAATTAGGAGAATATTCTATTATCTAAAACAGCTATGTTATAATTCTCTTTTCAATTATACTCCTTTGAAGATTCTGTGTGCATTGAAATGATCGGATCGAATTGATTTAAAATATTAATTGTATTTACTGAATTTCTATTTGTTCTGTGATTATTCACTGATCTTTAAGGTATGTTTGATATTTTAGAAGTTAATAACCTTTGTACTCTGATACTTTACGGTCAGTGCCACTCCAAATTGGAAAAGTAATGTTTTTTTAAGATAGAATTAACACGCAAAATGTTCGTTTTGGAGTCGTTGCTGCCAAGTGGGTACTAGCTTCCAATAAACCAACTAATCCTAAGGTAAATCTTGACAGTGACACCAAAACGTTTTGGAGTACTTACTTTTTTTTTACTGTAGAGTTTTACTTTTTTTATTGTAGAGTTTTTGTAACGACGAAAAATATTGTTCAAATTAAAAAAAGAAAATATTTTTGCTATTATTACATAAACTTTTCTATATAGTAGATACCTATTATTTTACGTATACTTTGCGAACATTTAAGTTAGAAATTTTGTAAGTAGAAAAAACCGATTACGTGTGGAATCGAGAAAACTCCGAATTGTTCTGCCACTAAGATAATTATTTCAGTTTGATGTTATATTTTTTGTTGTGTAAATATTATCAAGGTTTATTAAAAGTGGGCATTTTCCAACGACAAATTGAATTTCAAGTACCCAAAAGATATTCTCAATGCTGTAAAAAGCCATATCAATGGCCTACAAACAGTTTGAATGACACAGAAACAAGAGCAAACCATAAATAATCAGCCAGTTTATTTCCAAAAACAAAAACTACTTAATTCAATCCCTCCTTGATCGCCGCAAAATATTTTACATAATTACTTGGTAGTACATAATGCGGTCCTTCCTTGGAAGTGCACGAAGATAATTCCGTGCTCAAGAATTAATTAGCCAACTAAAAACTTAAGTAACGAAACTGGAGACGGAACAAACAAGGTTTTAATATAAAGTTTGTAGAATTTGGCTGTATCTATACGTTCGTGGGACTAATTAAAATAATTTTGTTGCAAGTAGCTTAAAGGGGGCTTAGGGGGGGGGGGGTAAAATTCAGAAAAAAAAACAAAATTTGCAACACTTCTGGAAGTGGTATCTAATCTGCAAACGTCTCAGGTACGATCCCCACTCGGAACAACACAACACTTCAATGTCGGAATGCCTATTTTAGTGTGTATAACTGTGACTAACGCACAAATATTATAGAATAAAGTCACCTGTGACAAGTTTATAGACAACATATAGAATTTTAAAAACTATGGTAAGAATAAAGTGTGGCAAAACTACAATCATCATCATTTATGTAAGATATGCTCATGTTAATGCAGCTTCTTCCAGCTCTTCCTATCAAGAGCCAATTCCTTGACTTCCTTAAACGTCTTTATAAATTACAATAACCCATTTTAAAAACCAAAACTTCGTAAAGATACAAAATGCCAAAGGTTTTTTTTTTATTAAAAACTTGAGCGCATTTGACTGGATCTCACCTGATGGGAAGTGACGATGCAGTCTAAGATGGTACACACGAACTCAAGTAAGTAATGCCTATTCACTCTTGTCTTGAATTACGTTTACGTACGTACGTTTTATTTAAAAGTTTTATTCCTACTGCTCTATGTAGGTATGTCGCGTGGCCATTGAGTAGGTATACTAGCACAAAATAAATATAGGTAACCATCTGCGCCGCTACTTTGAAAAACAAAATCAAAATCGCGACGGCCTGCTATGCCACAAAAGTTCGTACCCCTTTATCATTATTATAAATTCGTCGACGATTTCATTTCATTCAGTATCAATTCACAAAAAAAATACAATATCTATTAGCTATTTATTGATGTGGCGTAGCCCGATTAAGGAATAGAAATCAAACTCAAACTCAAACATTTATTGCATTCCACAATGTAATACTTAGGTGGTAACTTAAAATTACTGAGATCATTATGGACCCTGTCGGGCACAGCAAAAATAGAAGAGAGGAAGAGGGCTTAAAATTATATTACGTTTGCATACACGCATTTTTATAATAAGATATTTTATTAGGAGTAAGTTTAATTTTAATCATTTGACAATATAGCCAATTAAGCGCACAGCTATTTCATAATATGGCGAAACATAAACAGTCAAATCGTAAAATAGTTTTTAATTATTCACCGCTAGAGGCGCGCGCGGCGTGGCCGTACCAAAACTTTCGCTCAGTTTAACTGCAGCCGTATCCCAATTAGTTTAGAACTATTTTGATATAAACTTAGTGTTGCCTCATGGATCATGTAAAGGTCAGCCCAAGTCACATGGAACTTGTTCTGATTAAAGGGTAAAGTGGAGAATTAGCAGGGAAACTTTACTACTTATGGTACAGTAGCTAGCAAAAATTGTTTACCTGGGTCAACTTGAATAATTATTGTAACTACTCTAAATATAATATAATATACAAACCACAATCTTTTAACTTTCTTGAATTTAGAATGTTACGAGGAAAGAGAAATTTGTTATTTTTGACTCTTGTTGGGACAGGGATACCTACTTTTGTCACAATAAAAAGCTGCAAAACTCTCGAAATGTAAGGATGAACACTTTTATAACAAATATTAACTATTAATTAAGACATTATTGTAGTGTAAACCGTATCAAAATCCGTTTAAGTTAAGGAGAAGTAAAAGGAGAAATAGACTCGAAAACAGCGACTATTTAGAGATCTTTCTTTATCGTATGTTTGATGAACAAGCTGGTGTCAGAATTTAAACAGCAAGTAAGTCTCTGACATAGCTTTACCCACCTGTGAAAAATCTCTCAGGAATACTGGTTTCCTCGTGATGTTTTTCTTTACCTATTTAGCAAGAGATAATTAATTTCTAAAACGCACATGAATCCAAAAAGTCAAAGTCGTTTCGAACAAACGACCTTTAACTTGGCAGTCCAACGTTCATACCGCTAGGCTTTTCTTTGTATGATTGATGAACAACTTGGTGTCAGAGTTTAAACCACCGTAGGCCTCTGACATGGCTTTTCACACCGTTGAAAAATCTCTTAGGTGTGCTGGTTTCGTCACGATGTTTTCCACTACTAGGCTATCACTGCTATTTAAAGATAAGGCTATTAAAAGCATCAGCTTCTTTTGCTGTGAACTGTACACATAGGTACACGAGTAGGTTTATGAGAGTGTCGTTTCGTAGAATTAGTTAGTATTACTTGTTACCAAAGTCAAAGTACCTAGAGATGAAGTATTTCGTAGCCTAACTTGTAGGTAGATGTAAAATGTGATTAGCTGGAATAGAACTTGGTTCTTTAGAGTTGTCACCGTTAGGTCAAAACTTATATCTAAGCGTTTGAAGTAGGGACTAGATAATATCTTATGTTTTTACGAGCACTACACTATAATTGTTAAAACAGCTTTTTAACAGATTTTGTCTTCTTGTGACAACAAGAGTTGCAAAGCTCTCGAAACGTTAGGAAATTAATAAAAGTGACGCGACGAAAATCAATAAAAAAATTGTCTTATAAAGGTGTAGGATTTTTGAACTAAGATCACAATCCCATTAAAATTTATAAAAATAAACAAATTGTAACATGCGCCAAAACCCACGAAAATTTAAGTGCAAAAATTATCAACTTTTACATAAAAGAAATAAGACAAAATTTCGAAATAAAATGTTTGCATAGTATGAATAAAAACTTTGTGAAAATGTTTATGTAGAAATAAAATAGGTACCTAGTAAAAATATCTAAAAAAAGTCTCCTTCAATTCAATTCTTCTCATTCTTAAAAGACTGTTTATCAACAATTATCAACATTTGATGGGGAGTTCGTTTCCATCTGTTCCAAAACCCATCCTAACCAAAAAGACCAATTATATCAAAGTTATGCCCGATTATGTATTTAAAAAATAACAGATGAATCGTACACTACTTTTTTTAAGACTATTTAAAAACAAAGAATGTTGTCCATGTCCATTTCACGTGACAATTTTTGTCAAAACCTGACAATGTAACGCTTGCAAACGATTCCCGTGTCCCATGCACATTCTGTTGCAACTTTTTATACTTTTTTTTTCAGTACACCGTGACACCCCAATACTTGACGGTCGTTAAAATTCTCCTCATTTTTTTTTCGCACGTTTGAACAACCTATTTTTTCACTGGTACGTGCCTAGGTTGAACCTATGTCCTTTGACTTGATAGTCCAACAATTACGATAATACGACGTGCCGTTTTGCTATCACTGTGCCTGAATGTTTCTTTGGATTAAATAGGCAATCGTTCTAAAATAAAACGATTATTAAACTAGTATCGAATTAGATATCTAGTTTTTAAGGCCGTAAGAAATCAGTTCAGAAAGAAAAAATCTATCACGAGCGGGATTTGAACCCGCGACTTACTAGTTAAAGCCCCCAATCGCTCTGCCTCTAAGCCATTCGTGATCTCGTCCGTGTTATCGAAATTTTGTTCCAAAACAACCATCTCAGATGGTAGTTATATCCACCCATTCTACGGCGCGGAGTACTAGGGCAGCATGTCTAACATAGCAGTTAGAGTACAACGCTATACCGAAGCACTACTACATACTACGCGTACACTAAATAAAACTGCCTCGTTGGTCTAGTGGTAGCAAGCGCGACTGCTGAGCACGAGGTCCTGGGTTCGATCCCCGGGTCGGGCAAAGTGTTATTGGGTTTTTCCATTAGGAAATTCTCAGTAGCAGCACGGAGTCTGGAATTGTGCCCGGTTAATGGCAATAGGCTCGCCCCCTATTACATGGGACTTATAATATAGCTGGCGAAACGTGGGTGTACTGCACACCTCTGCCTACCCCCTCTGGGGAATATAGGCGTGAGTCTATAAATAAATAAAAATATAAAACTAAATAAAAGTTCAAAATTTGTAGAAAGAAAAAATCGATATTTTGATCGATAAAGAAAGAAAGAAAAACATTTATTAAACACAAAAAAAAACACATTTTGAACTTTAGTCTTCGCATAATTATACATAAATACTTTACAAAAAGGTTTATGTATTTAACTCTTGCGTTGGTGCTGCCTATTCTCCGTCGCCATTGCCCACAGTGGCTGAAATTAGGTCAGAAGGACAATATTTTATTTAGATAACTTGCGAATTACACCGTTTTAAATAATAATAAAACCTAGAAGATTAATATTACAGACAAATAAATATAATTTCGAAGAAAACAAACAGTAAAACAATTTATTCTGATAGAACGTAATTAGTTACGTTAAGTTTCTGATTAAAATTCAAAACTAAACTTTGGTAGTAGATAACTTGGTACTTGAATATCTTAACGTTGTCAAGTTTTAAGTACACAACATTAATAATTCTAAGTTTGAAGGTGTTAGTTTATATTTTCTGAATATTATATTATTATTTTGATACTAAATTACAGAATAGAATATGTATAATAAAACAATCATTTTTCATAAATATATTCATTGATTTTTATATCTTCAATCAACTTCGTGTGCGAGCGAGATAGCACATGAAAGATTTTGGCGTTTCTGCGAGATGGATCATCAAGACAATGAAAAGAATTTAAAGGCAGTGAGCTGCGCAAATCGCTCGTAGAGTTGTCGAACGATGGGATTCAAAGGTCCTATATTGGTGATTATGGATTGGAAGTACTATAGGACGCTCAAGACTTCTGAGCGCCTATAATGTCCTCCTGACCGAATTTCGGTCACAGCGGCCAATCTCAACGGAGATTAGCCATCGACGCGGGAGATATTATAGTGCACAAGTGTGTCCGCAAACACAGGTGCACTCTCTATTCCCTCACTCTCATAGTCCGACGGGACGGCAATCCGACACGACCGGAGAGAGATCAGGCGCAGGGCCAACGGCTTTACGTGCTTTCCGAGGCACGGAGAGTGATAATTAATTTGTAAAACGCACATAACTTACGAAAAGTCAGAGGTGCGCGCGTCTTGGGTTCGAACCCGAGACCACTGACTTGCCAGTCAACGGTCACCACCACTAGGCTATCACGACTCCTTCTGGTTTGGTATTCCTACCACTAACTAAAAATTAATTTTATTTTCTTTGAGAGTCACAAACAACTAAAAGAAATATCTTATTAGCCCCTCTGAGGGGCAAAAGTGATAAGTTTGAGCTTCTTGCCGACGCGCGACGCTCTCTAGTGGCAAACTTCAATATTCGGTATCAATTTAGCTTCGTAAAAGTGTTTGATTAAACTACCGCCTTTTATTGTTTCTGTGGAAGATGTTTGGCTAAGTTTGGTTATGAGATAGTTAGAAGATATTATGAGAATATATGAAATGGTTATTTATTTAGGTATTACTTAAAATAATTTAATAAGAAATTTGAAAAACAACTGATACGGATGGGATTCAAACCCACGACCTTCGGCATACCGTGCCGACGCTCTAACCGCTGAGCCACCGTATCCCATCAGAATCAGTTGAAATTTCAAATTTCACATTTCTACGCCTAGGGCGCATGGTAATATCTATCGGAATACATTACGTATCCGACTAAGTGCTCCAAACTTTGCAGTTTTAAAAGGCACCGATACGATATTCCCAATATTACTTAATATTTTTGTGATTTTTTTACATATTATGCAACATTATTATGTAATTATTCTCCTATAACGCAAAACATAGATCGCCAAATCTATTGCAAAAACCCTTAATACCTATGTTTACAAATAAAAAAAATCTTAAAAAAAAACAATGTCGTCAAGAGCTTATTACTTTTTACCCGACTCCAAAAAAAAGGAGGGTTATGATTTTAGCAGTCTATGTATGTATGTATGTATGTATGTTTGTATGTATGTAAGTTTGTTCATCTGTTCCCTCGTAGCGCCTAAACTATTTGTTGTAATTCAATAAATAAGGTGTCTATCGATACGTCTTAATGGTCTGCGGGTTATAGGATATATGAAATTTCGTAAAATCAAATAAGGTGGATTTTAAAAATAAATTAGTCAGCTCGAAAAAAATAAATTTAAGGTAAATTTATCGTGTTTGATATCAAATGGAAGGTCTTGATGAGCACATTCAGAATATGTATATATTATCTACATATTCTGGACCACTTCTTAGAATATCAGGCTTCTAACTACCCGTTACGACTATTTACCCGACTCCAAAAAAAAGGAGGGTTATGATTTTAGCAGTCTATGTATGTATGTATGTATGTATGTATGTTTGTATGTATGTAAGTTTGTTCATCTGTTCCCTCGTAGTTACCCGACTCCAAAAAAAAGGAGGGTTATGATTTTAGCAGTCTATGTATGTATGTATGTATGTATGTTTGTATGTATGTAAGTTTGTTCATCTGTTCCCTCGTAGCGCCTAAACTATTTGTTGTAATTCAATAAATAAGGTGTCTATCGATACGTCTTAATGGTCTGCGGGTTATAGGATATATGAAATTTCGTAAAATCAAATAAGGTGGATTTTAAAAATAAATTAGTCAGCTCGAAAAAAATAAATTTAAGGTAAATTTATCGTGTTTGATATCAAATGGAAGGTCTTGATGAGCACATTCAGAATATGTATATATTATCTACATATTCTGGACCACTTCTTAGAATATCAGGCTTCTAACTACCCGTTACGACTATTTACCCGACTCCAAAAAAAAGGAGGGTTATGATTTTAGCAGTCTATGTATGTATGTATGTATGTATGTATGTTTGTATGTATGTAAGTTTGTTCATCTGTTCCCTCGTAGCGCCTAAACTATTTGTTGTAATTCAATAAATAAGGTGTCTATCGATACGTCTTAATGGTCTGCGGGTTATAGGATATATGAAATTTCGTAAAATCAAATAAGGTGGATTTTAAAAATAAATTAGTCAGCTCGAAAAAAATAAAGTTAAGGTAAATTTATCGTGTTTGATATCAAATGGAAGGTCTTGATGAGCACATTCAGAATATGTATATATTATCTACATATTCTGGACCACTTCTTAGAATATCAGGCTTCTAACTACCCGTTACGACTATCATAAATATATGTGATTATAACACTGCATACAATGTGAAAACGTGATAACAATAAATATTTACTAATTAAATTAAAGTTTCTACACATCACTGTCTATTAAATTATGATTATATATTAAAATAATGTTAATTAAATTGAGATTTTTTTTTCGTAACTAGATGGCGTTGGTTTGCGGTTTTGTGAAGGTAAGTAACATAGAGTTAAAAAATATAGTATAAAAACTAAAACCCGACTACTTAAAATCTAAAAACAAGCTTCTTAGATTTGAAATAAAATTCTGTAGTCGGAGGCCACCAAATTACAAAGTATTTACCCTTGGAAGATTATCTAGTACCTATTTACCTATAATACATTAAGGCCTCCGACTACAGAATTTTATTTCAAATCTAAGAAGCTTGTTTTTAGATTTTAAGTAGTCGGGTTTTAGTTTTTATACTATATTTTTTTACAAAAAGGATATTACTTCCCAAGTTCCCATCCATAAAGAAAGAACTAAAAATGTTTCCCTATCGATATCCCAAAGCAAAGAACTCAAGCGATAGAAAGTTTGAGAAATATTATAAAGCAAATATGTTCGGGATGAAAGCTTCTATTTCGTATGAAAAATGGATCTTTGTTCCCGGATATATGCCATTCAAAAACTTTGTAATAGCACTTTCTTCTCAAGTGAAACCAAGGAGTAACGCCTCACGCCTTTATTTCCCAGATGGGGTAGGCAGAAATGTGTGCTTACACTCACGTTTCGCTAGCTATTATAAGTCCCATGGAAAAGGGGGCAAGCCGAATTCGATTTAAATGCCTTTTTGAAATTATAATATAATTATTATTATATATTTTATAACACCACAATTTTTTTTTGTTGAGTATTCAAATTTAAAGACCTGTCTTTACGATCTAATAGAGGTTGCAGGAAGCCACTGGATGCAGGTTGCTTCCAACCGGCCTATCGTCATTGGTGGATGCCTATGTTCAGCAATGGACGTCTTATGGTTGAAATGATGATGATGAGTATTCAAACTCTTTACTTATCCTTGCATTTTACGGTATACTTAAAAAATAAACATACAAATTTAAACAAACAATACATGTTCAAAAATTTCATATTACTAGAATATTATTCTTATTTGCTGTAAAATATGTCACAGAGATAATTACTAACTATGTATTCTTATTTTAGGCTTGAAAAACTTAAAGATATAATCCGTCTCTACAAACATTTAAATAAATTACTCCTGCGAATAAATCATCTCAATGGATGCTAGACAAAAACATCATATGAGGGATGAGATTATTCTTCAAGAACAATTTAATTAAGCGCCTAGTTGGATTAAGCAGAATTGTTCACTATGAATAAATTTTAACTTTTTAATTCTTTTCTTGGTTGTTTATTTTATAATACATTGTTTGCGCTGTTCTACAGACTTTTTAATAGTAACATTTTAATTGTGGTAAGTTATAGTCGGATATTTAAACGATTTAAGAGTCGGATAGATGACTTTTTTTTTTACTTCAGACGAAAAAAGAGGGGTGTTGTTATGTGTGTCTGGGTAACACAGCTTTAAAAGCGACCGACCCGTGGTACAACTGCGATGTCCAACTGGTTGTACTACAGAGAAGTAAATTTACCCATGGTACACCCATGGTACAACTGGTTGTTCTATGGGGAAATATCTTAACCAATGGTTCAACTCGAGTGAGTTGTTCTTTCCTTGGGCCAACTAGTTGTACTTCTGGGAATTGAATGTATCTATGGAACAACTAGGTACTGGTAATAGGTTAGAAGGGGATGGCGGGGTCGAATAGACCCCGCCATCTCCTTCGTGGCTATTTTTTTATAAACCACCCAGAAGTAGGAGCCCCGCGAAGCGGGGCTCCGTCGACCAAGCCCACCCTCGACCATGCATAGAATATTTTAAGGTTTGGTTAGATGCCATTTGAAATATTATTGATCCCCGTGGTCCAACCAGTTGGACATAATTCCACCGTTGTACCACGGGTCATAATCATAAATATCAGAAAAAAGAGTTGAACCATGGGTAAATTTACTTCTCCGTAGTACAACCAGTTGGACATCGCAGTTGTACCACGGGTCGGGAGTGGCTTTAAAACAGATAAACCGTTTTTAGATTATTTTTTTATTTGTGAAGTGAAAAATTAGAGATCTATGCCAATATATATTTTTGTGAAATTTTTACATGTTTTTAGCACATGTTAGCTTATTAAATATAAATATTTAATAAGAAATCCCATCCGTATCAGTTGTTTTTTCAAATTTCTTATTAAATGCCAATATATTCTCGTTGCTTGGTATCACCCAAATGGACAGTTTCACAGCTCTCAAAAAGTTCCTATCCTTTTTTTACTATCTCTGATAGAAAGAGAGATAGCGAATCTCAATTAGTTAAGAGCGTGTGCCAAGATAATTAACACCATTATCTACATCTTTTCTAAAACAAAGGCCTAAGTAAAACTATTGTCGTTTATCTAAGTTCCAAACTCATACTACAAGTTTATAGTAGACTTAGTTTCTTCGACACAGTTCTAATATGAACCCATCAATTATGTTGCAAAACAAAGTATCCATACTAGAGCAGGATCATTCCCAATCCGGACTGGTATGATTTATTTCCCAGCACTAGGCTAGTCTAGAAAAAAATCAGAAGTTATACTCTGACAATATTTGAAAAGTTTCAAATAAGTCAGAAATAGACTTCTACTGTTTTCTTCCTGTATGGTTATCTAGAGTAGTGTCCTCTGAGAGCGCTTTAGAGTAAACAATAAAAAATAAATAATAATACTATTAAATTTAGACTTAACAATAAATCAGCCTGTAAATTCTACTTTAGGGCAAAGGCCTCTTCTCATATAGAGAAGGATTGAACATAATTCATCACTGCGTGTTGGTCATTTCAGACTATTAAATCCAGGTTTCTTTACGATGTATTTCTTCACCGTTGGTAGTGGTGTCTTAGATACATATGACATTGAAAAAGTCACATTGGTATATGCCAGGTTTGACACACCTACGCGCTTACAAAGCGTGTCCGTAATCAATCCGCCACCACGCCATGCAAACAATACAAAAAAAAAATTACAAAAATTTGTAAAATTACAAACATTATCTACAATAAAATTGGGTTTGTATTACAATAGGAGAACTCAGGAATTCGAACACTTGAGCCTTTAATTCAAAGTCTCTCTCTTATCGTATGGTTAATGTTGAGCCTTTAATTCAAAGTCTCTCTCTTATCGTATGGTTAATGTACAATCTGGTGTCAGAGTTTAAACCGCCCGTAGGCCTCTGACATGGCTTTACACACCTTTGAAAAATCTCGCAGGTGTACTGGTTTCATCACGATGTTTTCCCTCACCGTTTTAGCAACTTATAATTAATTTATAACACGCACATAACTTACGAAAAGTCAGAGGTGCGCGCCTTGAGATCGAACTTGAGACCTCTGACTTGTCAGTCGACGATCATACCACTAGGCTATCAGTGCTTATTAAATTATTATTAGTAAAAATTTGGTTAAGTACAAAAATTAACTGAGGTCTTGTGTTTAATCCGACACATCTACTTTAAGATAACTTTATATTTCAAAAGGAACCCCCGGACATTCCAACACTTGAGCCTTTAATACAGAGTGAGACTTCTGCAGTTATTTCAATACAGCTCTCCGTTTTAACAAGAAGTAGATGGAGCGAGGTTATCGATTGATGCACCGTCTGTTGTTTGGAAGTCAAAGCGATAAACTAACTACAAAGAGCTATACTCTTTATGGGTATTGTATGTATAGAGGTATCACTTCAGGTTTGATAGAAGATTGGAATTGGGGATAGTTTATAAGCAGTGACGGATTAACCCTTAATCAAGTTAAGCAATTGCCTAGGGCATCACGTCTGAAGGGGCACCAGAAGAAGCACAAAAAAAGTACTTTAACTTCACTAACGTCCACTTCCAAAGTACGTTACATCTCATCATCTTATTTTACAAAAAACTAATGTTTTTAGGCGGTAAAGGTTTAAAGACCGATTTTAGTTGATATACGGATAGGGTGGCCCACAGGCATGGATTGCTTAGGGCATCAAGTAGTCTTAATCCGTCACTGTTTATAAGTGATTATTTTTCTACGCTATTTGAAATTTCAATCACGTCATAGGAAAAACTTTTGTTACATACGCATGTGTCTAAATAGGTGATGAATATAAGTATTGATGAATGGAGGGGGAGAAGGAGACCAAAGAAAAGATGGATGGAGTGTAAACACTGATATGAATGGAAAAGGAGTAAATGCTCAGATGACGGCTGATAGAGAGGAATGGAAGAAGAAGACATTTTGCGCCGACCCCAAGTAACATAGGACCAGTGCAGGCGAAAGAAGAATTTTTCATCCATAGTGTTTGTATGAACTAAGCTTATTGTTAGTCATAAGTAAATAAATCTTTTAAAAACTTCGAATGTGTAATGAATAATTTCACGTAAAATGGTCTAGTCTCGTTACATTGCAAAATTGAGGCATTTCCAACAGTATTCGTGGCGTATGTGCGACCACGCTTACCTAACTAAATAAATACTATTACTAACCTAAATTTTTTAACAAAATAAATTATTTTATGATAAAGATTCATGATAAAAATGATAAACAAATAGAAATAAAAACATTAATTATAATTTGAAAAAAAAAAGATATGATAATTTTATCATAATACAAAAAAAAAAATCTTAAAAGAAAGCTTAAATAAAAAGAAAAATATAAATATGTAATTACCTACTTTTGCATTTTTTGAAAATAATATAATATGGAAAAGTACTTTTGCTTTTTAACCGCCACGTGTCGCTCGCCGTCGCGTCGATAAAAAAGGCGTATTGTAGTAACGGGTATGTCTGTCTGTGTCTCTGTGGCATCGTAGCTTCCAAACAGATGAACTGATTTTGATTTGTTTTTTTATTTGAAAGGTTACTTGTTCGAGTGTTCTTAAATTAAATTTTAGTTTGTATCGGAGGCTTTTTTTAGAATTTAAAATTTATACTTGTTAAAAAGAACCTATTATTTCTATTTCTCAATACAAATCAACATTTCCAATAAATTTTAACGCCCAAAAATAAATTATGAATCTACGAAGCTAGTCTTATCAATTTTATTACAATTTTAATAGCAATATTTTAGTATTTCGTTGTTAAAGGAATTTTCGGGTCGTAAATTATAGAGTACATTGCTTTAAGGTGAAAGGAGCTCATATATTTTGTTGAACCATTATTTTAAGCTAAATTTGCTGAACTGGAAAGAAATTGGTCAATTGCGTGGGAACACGCATGAAGTGGTTCCGTATAAATATATTTTTAACGTAGGATTTACTTCTGTATATACAATTTTCAATGCACGAACTTCCTGACCGAAACAAGTATCTGTAGATTTCACAAATATTTCTCTCTTGTAGGAATCGAACCTGTGATACCCAGATCAAAGGGTGAATCGCCTAAGGCCTAATAGGCATGCAGCTTGGAGAAAGAAAAACAGCGAGACGAAACCAGCACACTTGAGAGATTTTTCAACGTTGTGTAAAGCCATGTAAGAGGCCTACGGGCAGTTTAAACTCTGACACCAGGTTGTTCATCAACCATACGATAAAAAATAAGTGGCAAAGGGTAATTTTGTTTAAGAGCATTACAATTTATTGGAGGCCTTACTAACAACCATAATAAAAGGTACTTAACCATAGACGGTCGGTTGGTTATTAAAACATTTTATATTTCCATATACAGGGTTATTTGTAAAACACCAGCATCCTTCAAAGGGGTCATTAAACTCATCATTATGAACAACTTTTACTATGGAAACAACCCTGAAATCACAAAAAAAAATCAGCTGTTCCATACATTTTGTTGAGTCATGTGAACATAAATGTATGGAACAGCTGATTTTTTTTTTGCTATTTTAGGTTTGGTCCCATAGTAAAAGTTGTTCATAATGATGAATTCAATGAGCTCTTTGAAGGATGCTGGTGTTTTACAAATAACCCTGTATAGGTATCCATGAGAAAAACCAACGTAAAAAAATGTAGTCTATTTACGGAACCCCAAAGTGAAAGGATTTGGAAACAGGCGACATATTGAATGGACGGCACCATGTGTAAGATTTTTAGAAATATTCGTACTTCGTGAACTCTCATTTTAAAATGTTGCACAGCTGTGAGATATGATGTAGGATTAAAAATAGATTATCTGAGATTTTCAGGCTGAAATTCTCTTCATAAAAATATATTTACAAGAATGTAATGAAAAGAAAAATTATCATCATCATAATAAATATCATTATCATTCTGAAATTTTGCATATACGTTGTCAGATACAGAAACGTAAGGTACAGAAAGTACAGAAGGTACAGAAACGGACATAGGGTAACTTTCACACTGAAAAAAAGTACAATTCCCGAGAAAAATAACAAGAAAATTCTTATGACAATAGATGGCGCCACGTGTCTCTCAAATACAACTCAAAATTGATTGTCAAATTCAATTCAATTAAATGCTAATATTTATTTAATTTACCCACCATTTTAAAATGTACAATGTAGTTTGTTATTAATATAAAACAATTTCATAATAATATATTTTAACAAACGCAACGCTGTATTTTTTAACAGTAGGTATTTGAGGTTCGTTAGTGGTAAATCCTGCTTACTAAACTTAGCTGTAATCGTTAAAAATATGCGATTTTGCGTCGGCAATTAGCAAAAACAAATGAAAAGGCAACACAGAAATTTAATACTGGCAATTTTCTTGTTATATTTAGCATGGCGATAACTTATAATTGGTGAAATATGATTGGACAAACTTTTCATATGACTATTTTATGCATCATATTTCTAGCAAATAAAATGATTGATTGATTGATGAGTAAACAAAAACCAATCAAGTTTTTTTTGCTTTTATTTTGGAGTTTTTCGTTTCCGTTTTTTTTTTTTTTTTTTTTCTCAATTTAAAATCAAAATCGTCAATTCAAAATTAATTAATTAGTTATTAGTCTTACTAACTTTTGTTACAATTACACTAAATATTACTTCTTTGAACCTGAAATTAAAAACTTAAATTTTTTTACATGGACAGCACCCACTTACCAAAAACCCAAGCAAACTAAAAACCTCACCTGACTAAAAAAAACCTAAGTGACTTAAAAAATGACCCAACAGACTAAAGACACCAGACGTGTTATATGTTTTTTGCTATTGTCAACTCTATAATTTTATCTCAATGGTTGGCAGACTAGAGCTTCATGTATGCAAATAAGATTCCAACTAACTCTTGCAACTGATATTTGCATAATCACCGAATGAAATGTAAATATTCCTTTGTCGTATTCTCTTTATTTTTCATTGGGATAAGCGTAATCTTTTAATGTGTCAATTTATTTTGCTAATTTATTGAAAAAACAATAGTTATAGTGTTATGTATATGGAAATACCTATAGGGTTTATGGTAGCTGGGTGCAACGCCTTAAGGAGGTGATATTTGATACTATTTAGACTCTACATTTTAGAGTAAATTGAGCAATATATGTCTTAGGAGAAGCATTTTTTTAAAACTATTTATTGAATACCATGCAAACACTAAAGTTGGTCAATTTTGTTCTTTTTAAAACCTTTCGAATTTTATGTCTTTTATTTTTTGTTTTTCTGCTTAATTTTGACTGCGATTTTTAGTTTTTTTTAATAACCTAATTTCTAACGGTTAATTTATTAAATTTAATTTCATGATCTAAAAAACCAAACATGAAATGAATGTTATTCATTTTGAACCTTCCTTTAGTTATTAATAATTATAATGACGATTGTTATTATTAATAAAATCAACATTTTAAACATTGACTACTGCGCATACGTGATGCCATATAATGCCTTATTATTTATGGTAAATTTTATTTTCCTCACCGGGAAAAAGGCGTGTAATTATTTACGTGTAAATTTTATTTCTTAAAATGACTGAGCGTTTTACGCATTGTTTATAATAACCGAAGCTATTCTACAGAATACCGGATTACGTGCATTACCGGTGACTTATACAGAAAAAGAAAACTCGAGTTAGCTAATAAAAACATTTGTATGCAGACGTTAAGAAACACTACACTACACGTACCCAACGTTATTAGATTTGTAGTAGATTCGATTCAGGAGTTAATTTGAACACGTACTCACAAAAATTACTTTACTTCTCATCCTGGGAAGACTTAAAAGTAGATCCTTTTAGAAACATAATCCTACTAATATTATAAATGTGTAAGTTTGCGAGGACGGATTATCATCACCACCATCATCAGCCTGTATTGTCCATTGCAAGGACGGATGGATGTTTGTTACCCCTTCACGCCAAAACTACTAAAAGGATTTTGATGAAACTGTACAGTAATATTGTTTTTACTTATATTAGAATAATACCTACATAGGCTACAATTGATCAACATAATTATGATGCGGGCAATACCGCGGGCAGAAGCTAGTATTATTTAGTATCACCATGACACCCCCCCCCCCCCCCAAACCCCGAGCAAAAGTTTTGGAATTGCCCTCTTTTTCTTTTGAAAACAATAAATAATAAAAAAAAACCCGTAGCGCTACGAAATGTCTACAAAATAATGACTTACTCACTGTTCTACGAACGCTACGAACTGCTACGAGCTACGCACTAAACATCTCAATTCCGAACACGATGAATGACACTCTTTAGGTACAGTTAGGAGAATAAATTGTGTGACAAAGCACATAAATTGCGAACGCCATCCATCAATTAGGTGTAGCTAAGCATGCATTATATTGGCACGTGTAGAGTTAGGAATGTTATAGATATGGATTTAAATATTTTTGTAAAGTAAAGTCTGTCTGCAATTCACTGCTGGATAAATCTCTGTGTGATTTGACATCAGTTATACGGCTTGGGCACACTTCCTACACCTATGCCTTACCACGATAATTTTGTTCCTGTCTTTATTAATCCAATAGTCTAACAGAGATAGCGTGATAATTATTGCGTTAATTATCGCGTTGAGACTTAGGTGTAGCCCGAGCATTACTCTGATTGATACCTAAAGCCTTTTTTTTGTGGCCCCCGGCATAGTAAAAAATGCCTTCCGCATACCGCATGTCCGAGGACGTTCGGTAATGTGGGGCTCGCACCTAATAAAAACGTCTCCCCCTGCGTGTTCCTCGCACTGTATCGGACGGGGCCGGGTACTGCAACCGCGCCTCGCAGCCCCGTCCAGTGCCTGCCTGTAGTCCCGCTCTGATACCTAAAGCCTAAAGTTTGGTGTAACACCTAATAACCTCTATCGCTTCCTAACTCTACACGTATAGTAGCGATGACATAAATTGTCCTGTTATCGCTTTCCGGCCCACTTGACGGCAAGCGCGATCGTTACGTGAACAATTGTGGTTGAACTGAACGTTGGTGGCCATTTTATTGCCGCTCCACTATAGTTGTGTTTTGGGATAAGCTGTAATGGATTTTTAAGTTGAGTGCGTGATGTGAATGGGTAAGGTCTAAGGTCAAAAGCTTTGGGTAAAAAAACAAGCTATTAATACTTTTGGCGCAATCCTTAGCAACTGGATTGGTTTTTTTTTTCTTTCTAAAAATAATTTTCTTTCAGTTTTTTTTTTAAATGTTGCCTCAATCAATATTTTTTTCTCGTATCAAGTGTAATATAGATTAAGGAAACATTGTTTTTTTAATAAATCCTACTAATATTATAAAGCGGAAGTTTGTAAGGATGACTGGATGTTTGTTACTCTTTCACGCAAAAACTATTAAACGGATTTTGATGAAACTTTATAGTGATATAGCTTAAAAATCAGAATAACATTATAGCTACCATTATCATCGATCATAACATGCGTGAGAAGCTGGAGGCGGAAGCTAGCAAATACTCATTTTAATTTTGTAAAATGAAGTAAGATACTAATTGATAAAAGGGTATGTTTTTCATTTTGTGGTGATATTTTTAAACTTTTTTTTCTTTATGGACATATCAATTATGTACTTTTTTTAGGGTTCCGTACCTCAAAAGGTAAAAACGGAACCTTATAGGATCACTTTGTTGTCCGTCTGTCTGTCTGTCTGTCTGTCTGTCTGTCTGTCAAGACCTTTTTTCTCAGGAACGCGTGGAGGTATCAAGCTGAAATTCATATCAAATACTCAAGTCTATGGTCTCTTGGAGCTGTGAAAAAATCAAACTTCTAAGTCAACGCGATCAAAAGATACTCCCGTTTATGCCGCAAATTTTCGACACTCGCAAGGGAATCAAAACCTACAGGGTACTTCCCGTGAACTCAGAATCTTGAAATTTGGTACGAAGCAACGTCTTATAACACAGATAAAGGAAAAATTGCGAAAAGCATAAATTTTTAGTTACATCATATAATAAAAATATTTTTAATAATTTTAAACTTATTACCCCTTTACTCATGAACGCGTAGTGGTATTATATTGAAATTCTTAACAAATACTCAAGTCTATAATATCTTTAAGCTGTAACAAAATCAAACTTCTACGTCAACGCAATCAAAAGATACAGCAATTAAAGCCGCATATTTTGAAACTCGCAACTACTCGCAAGGGAATCAAAACCTAAAGGATACTTCCAGACGACCTGGAATCTTGAAATTTGGCATGAAGCAACGTTATAAAGTACACATATAGGAAAAATTCCGAAAATCTTAAATTTTTAGTTACATCACATAGTATATTAACTTTTACTTATATACCTACAGGTTTGTACGGAACCCTCGGTGCGCGAGTCTGACTCGCACTTGGCCGGTTTTTTAACAATTAGCAACTACCCTACTCCAAACAGGAGTATTAATAAGCAAAACAAACAAACTCCAACAAGAGTTTAATATCATAATTCCTTATCAAATCATGGTTACTAGCATGTTTAAATTGTATCAACTTGCCCGCGATTTTCCACTGATTTGAAACCACAAACAAATAGCAACTCTATTCACATAAGATTTGGATTCAAAATCATTTGACTAGGAAGACAGCACCTTAATTTGATGAATGTGCTGGAAAATTAGCATTTTACATTTTCGAGATAAAGTTGAACGTAATATAGTTGATGTAAAATTTGATAGAAAAACCTTTAAATCAAGTTTGCGTGATATAGGTTCTAATCAGTTGATTACATGAATTACGTCGCGGAAAGTTTGGAGTTTGGCCGACATTCGCCGACACGGAGCCGATAGCTTCAGTAGTTCACTGGCATTACGCCTTTTGAGAATGAACATTATAATGAATTACGCATGAACATTTTAAGATGTTTTTTAGTTTCAAAGCTTTTTAATTTTTACAAACTCTGGTTTGTGAAGATTAAAACTGGTGTTAAACGGGGATTAATGCGCGATTAATTGCATGTAATAATCATGCAACGCGAAAGTTTAAAAGTACCTAAATGTTTGTTAAAATATTTGTTACTTAATCACGCGTTAATCGTTGATCAGATTTGGATTAATCTTAGCACACATAATAAAGATAAATCATGTCCTAGATTTTACGATCCATAGGATTTTCATGGACTGATGAAACGCAGGTGAAACTGCAAAATTAAATTAAAATATTTAACTATATCACGAGTAATAAGGAGTATGGTTGATGAACAACCTGATGTCAGAGTTCAAACCACCCGTAGGCTTCTGACATAGCTTTACACACCCTTGAAAAATCTCTCAGGTGTGCTGATTTCATTACTATGTTTTTCCTTCACCGTTTTAGCAAGTGATAATTTATTTTTAATTTGCACATAAATCCGAAAAGTCAGAGGTGTGTGCCTGGGTTTCGAACTACCTTTGACTTGGCAGTCCAACGGTCATACCACTAGGCTATCACTGCTTCTGGCGGGGGGTACGGTAAATGCGCAAGCGAAAGCCGTATTTCCGCCCAGAGATTCGTGGAGGAACACCGTGTAGCCCATGTGAGTCGGACATAAATCCATCGCCAGCCCTTGGTTATGGGGTACTCATAAAAAGTTTTCTACACGACAAAAATGAAAAAAGGCTATCACTGCTTCACTGCATAAATTACTGTTAAAACTATTAACCGCTCGATGCAATCCACTTACTCTCTCATAATCTGTTCATAGCCCAATCATAACAAGGTATCGTAATGTATAAAACAATATTCTATAAAACACTCGTTTTGAATTTACGATGCAATAAAAAGGAGTTACTTAGACCCCTCTTACAATCAAGCCGTATTGAACAAGATAATTTCTATATAAATTTTACGATAACACTAGTTATGGTTTCCGTGTCCTGTCCGCCTTTCCCTTAAAGCTGTCAAAATTGACAGCTTAATTGTGTATTTCCCTTAACGCTGTCAAAATTTACAGCTTTTGGGAAAGACCTAATTAAAACCAAATTAGGTTGCTTGGTTACTACTTCTCGAGAGGGTTAAAGTTAAAAGGTTAATATAATAAAGTTATAAGGTTTAAAAGAGCAACCATAGAGTTTCTTGCGAGATTCTTCTTCATAAGGAGTAGGCTGCCCTTGGAACTGGCAACTAGAGTCACTCTTATAATAATATTAGAATTATGACTATTCATAAGTGCCTTAAATGGTGTACAATTAATTCTTCATGAATAAAAATATTTTGGATTTTGATCATGGTTAAATGTCCGAGACAATTTTGTTGACAGAGATGATTTTGCACTAGTAGGACAAAAATCTTGGAAGAACTATTGACAAAAACAAACATTTTTCCTACATGCTAAACAAAAAAATGCTTAGTTCCCGCTACCTACAAAGTTTCGATAAAGAAAAAGTTTTTTTAAATTAGTTTTTTTCTAGATGTTATCCGTAACTACTCTTCGTGGAAGCAAGCAACTTGGAATAAAAAACTACAGAGAAACTTGATAATATCTGCATAGGTACTGCATCGGCTTTCGAAGTAGTATCTAACATAAACTTAGCAGAACCTTTAGTACAAGTTTGCAAATTACAAAATCGCAAAACTATCTTTTTTTGTTTGGAACCTCAGAATAGAAAAAAAAAACCAGAAGCTGCAATTTGACATCTCAAAAAATCAATCATCACACTCCAAAAACTGATATTACTCGCGTAACCTCCCGTGAACCATTTCAACGCTGTAAATACTAAATTGTTGATGCAATTACGTCGTTTCCACCAGTAAAAATGTTGTCGGATTTACTTAGAAACAGAATGATATTTTGTTACGGTTACATCTTATTAATGGACACAGTGCACGGCAAGGAAGTACGATTGAATGTGGGTTCTAGTTTGTTCTATATTCTACTTCTATATTCTAACTTTAATCTTATTAAATCTTTCCCACCCGGTAATCGACTCTGCGACAACAAACACAGTAGGTAAATGGCTGAACTGCTAAGCCAATATTCTCAGAACAAATATACTGTATTTACACAAAGACATTCCAATTTTTTTGATACTTACAATTACATTTTCATCGCTTAAGTTACCTCAGGTTGATGGATCAATTCTTGAGACCAACTTTATTGGTGATTAGTTCTGCGATGATAACTGGTAAGAGAAAGTTATGGAATCATAACTTTCCTGAGTTATACTAATATAATATTAAATACTAACGGCTTTACTCACGGAAATTAGGTCCGCCTTGCCGCGACTAAACTCGCTCTTGAAAATGGACTCTGTTTGAGTCCGAAACTAGTTGGACGTTTACGAAATTGATGCGTGAGTAAAGCAGTATTTAATAAGAAAATAGCTTTAAAAAATATCTTTTTAACTCCCGAAGAAACAGGAGGGGTGTAAGTTTTAAGTGTTGTATATTTAAAAAAATATTACACATTAGAATCTAATAATTTTGCACGTAAGTATAACAAAGTTTTAGTTAAACAAAAATGCTTACAACATATTTAAGTATGTTTGGTAATATATTTTAATAATAATTTAAGCATATTTTATGAATAATTTCCTAATAGCATTTAAAAAAATAAAGAGGCTATTGAAATTGAAATCCAATGCGAAAGTTTCAAAGCAAACTAAACTATAGATTACTATCCTAACTTAATACAAAGTATGTTTGTTTGTTTGGTTGTTTGTATGTTTGTTTGTTAGGTACCTTTTCAGGCCCTAAACCACTGAAACGATCATCCTGAAATTTTGCATATACATTGTCAAACGGACATAGTTGACATATGATTCATTCCGAAAAAAAGTACTGTTCCCAAAGAAAAAAAACAACAATATCATTCTAATTATAATAGATGGCGCCACGTGTTTCAAATTAACAAGCAAAGCCGCGGGCAGAAGTTAATTATTACTAATTATTTCTGTACTCCAATTAGTAACAAACCGTTTTGTCTAGCTCTACCTACCTACTATACATCATAAAGGGTACACAATTACGTACGTTACAGACAGTCTGCGAAATAGGGTAAAGTACAGAATGTCCTCATACGTGTTGAAAATTAGACAGTGCGACGGTAACCGCAGCGCAAATTACAACCGGCCACAGTTTCCTAACATAAAACACGTTTTAAAGGGAAATCTCCGGATATTCGGTACGAAATTCTTTAAGTAACCTTTTTTTGGGAACCCTGGCAGGGTTTAAAAAAATACAGTACTCGTATTGTTGTTGTCAAGCTTAGCACAAGTACCTATTTAAAAATATGAAATGTCGATAAAATGATTGATGAACAACCTGGTTTCAGAGTTTAAGCTGTTACAAAACCTCTCAAATGGGCTGGTTTCCTCACGATGTTTTCTTACACCGTTTTAGCACTTGATTTCTAAAACGCATATTAATTCGAAAAGTCAGAGGTGCGTAACTGGGTTTTGGGTTGACTTAGTAGGCCAAAGGTTTCAATGTTTTTATACCAGCTTTGAACACCCAGCTAAAAATAAAAACATAACATAGACTCACGCCTGTGTTCCCCAGAGGGGGTAGACAGAAGTGTAAGCACGTTTCGCCGGCTATGTTATAGGTCCCATGCAATAAGAGGCGAGCCTATTACTAATTACTGGGCACAATTCCAGACTCTGTGCTGCTACTGAGAATTTCCTAATGGAAAAACCCAATAACCCTTTACCCGAACCAGGGATCGAACTCAGGACCTTGTGCTCAGCAGTCGCGCTTGCTGACCAACGAAGCAGTCCAAAAACACAACATTAAAATAATCCAAAACGAGGCAAGCTAAAAATAAAAGAGTTATTTAAACACTGATTTGTTTAAATGTCCTTAAAATTTCACAAAAATGAAACCAAATTAATAACTAAGATTAAAAATTAAATATTGTGTACATTTAATAAGTTTGATTGTTGGTTGTGACAATCAAACTAATTCAAAATAAAATAACTAAATAATTGAATTGTAACAACCTTATAGTTTTAATAATAAATCTCATGATTATTATTACATCATCATTAACATACAGCAGTCCACTTCTGGACATAATTCTCTCCTACTATTATTTACTTAATGAAAATTATTGTTAAATGCCGTTAAAAAAGTCAATTTGCCTTGATTTCACGATATTTGTAAGAATTTAATAATAACATTTTATTAACACCAGAAAAAAACAATTCAAAAATATAAAACCACAAAAAATGTGCCCCGGGTGAGGATCGAACTCACGACCTTAAGATTATGAGACTTACGCGCTGCCTACTGCGCCACCGAGGCGGATGACATAATCGTCAAAATAGAACTTCCCTTTCTATATCAGGTGCATCTTAAATTAATTCAGTATTTTTTTTATGACAATATAAATAAGTTATTCCATTGCCTTTACAAAAACGTAGATCTACACGAATATATTTATGAATTATTAAGAATGTTTGAATACTTGAGGAACCTGATAAAAATTCGACTCGAAAGACCAAAAATGATACCCATTAAAGACACAATGATACTGACTAATACTTGACTGATGACTGATACTTACGGTAATTTTTGTGATGAAAAAACCACGGGAACTGTTATGGCCAATTCATTTTATGTGTGTCAGTAATGCTGACGTAACAGATATAGAATAGTAAAACATATTAAGTGAAACAATTTAGTAAACGAGTCGGTAGTATTATGTTGGAAGGAATTAGAAACATTAACGCAAGACGCCCTGTATATTGTAAGTAATTCTGTGGTAGCTCGCATAATACACAGTAGTTGTGGTATTACTATTTAAGATTAAACTTGTTAACGTAAAGCTAAGATTTTTCAACCCTTATTTTATTAACCCTTATTTTATGACCACCCGATTAACGTAGCGGTTAAGCCATTCGAATTCTGCGCTTGGTAAAGACGGAAATTATTTATTTTCACGCTACACGCGCACATAAAAAAAAAAAATAAATACACAAAAAAACTACAGTCCAAATCATTATAAAGAAAAAAAAACTATAAAACTCGATGCACACATTGCCCACAGACACAAAAATCTATCAAAAAAAAAAAAAAAAAATTGTCAATTGTATATCTTTCACAGTCGTTACGGGTAGTCAGAAGCCCGAATGTCTAACAACCAGTCTTATCAAGGGGTATTGTGTAACCCAGTATCTGGGTTGTGGAGGTCTGATAGGCAGTTGCTCCATGTAAAACACTGGTATTCAGCTGCATCCGGTAAGACTGGAAGCCGACCCCAACATAGTTGGGAAAAGGCTAGGCAGATGATGATGTCTGTTTGTCTATGGGCAAAAATGGCGACCTCCAAAAAGAAAAAAGCAAAATGTCTTTCCTACAAAATAAAAAACGCAGTGTGGTGTAAGCAGTCTTCAGATATTTCTTTCGGTGTGTAGAATAATGAGTTTGTAATTGCACTATAGGTACAATGCATAATGTACTAGTGTAGGTACGGTATGTTTTTTTTTGTAAAAGAAAAACGAAAGATAGAATTAGAAAAGATGGGATTCTGTTGCCACAATCGAGGTCTTTGACCTCCCAAAAAAAAACTTTAAAGAAATCTTAGCAAAAAAGTTAAAAATTCTATTAATACGAAATGACTTGGTTAATGCCAACGACCACGGGCATCGATTCTTTATATTATAAGCTACTAACGCCTCGCCGGCAACTTTGTACGCATGTATATAGCTACTAATATTAGGGTTTCGTACCTCAAAAGGAAAAAAACGAAACCTTTATAGGATCACATTGTTGTCCACCTGTCTGTCTGTCTGTCCGTCTGTCTGTCAAGACCCTTTATCTTAGGAACGCGTGGAGGTATCAAGTTGAAATTAAAACCATATACTTAAGTTTGCGGTCCCTTGAAGCTGTGAAAAAATCAAACTTCTAGGGTAGGCATATAGGTACCAAGTTTAAACTATGACACCACGATAAAAAAAAACTTCAATGATACCATTAAAAAAAAAGTTCGTTGGGCTTGCACTGTTGCTAGGTATTAAGCACGCCACTGCTTGGAAGCTATCAGAACATATAAATTATTTCTTCGTGTGTTCCACTTGAGTCTAGAATATTTAATTCATATGTGATTGCCGTAAATCTTGGCTGTGAGGCTACCGACTCGTGGATGCAATCACACCGATATGCAATGTTCATACGGAAAATAGAATTTATAATAATAGCTAAACCAACCAAGTAGCTAGCATCCATCAGTAACTTGCTCTAACTCCCTATAGGTATGTGCCGAACTCAGTTCTGGAGAATGGTCTAGCCACATTGTACTAGAATCGGTCTATCATCACTGACAGGACTATTGTCGCTAATAAGCCTCGTAAAGTGGTGATGAAAAATCTCTCAGATATTAATGCTAGTTCCTTTACGATATTTCCTTCTTTGTTTTTTTAATTGTATTGTGACTTATGTGAGCTAAGAGTATTTGCTCGTGTATTGTGGTCAAGGAGTCAGTGTATAGGGAAATGCTAGCTACAAGGTGAATCTTACAAACAATTAGTAAAAAATTAAGCATATCATTATCCTCCACACAAACTTAAGAATGAAATCATTTATTAATTGCTTATTTTTATTATATCTCAGGGAGAAAAATGATTCACTAAGAAAATGTTAACGTTTTTTTAAGAATTACCTTACACTTTTAGCTGAAAAAATATAAGCGATCTGTTACACTTCGGTGTAAAAGTTGTCTATAGAAACGTAGCCTTTGTTTAGCTATTCCTGTTGTTTGGGCAGCAAAGGCGGTAGGGTAATTGAGTTTGCTTACACAGGCCAACTCTGAAACATTTTAGAATAGAACTAAACAATACTTCGAAATTGACGTTTGTGTACAATCAGTCATTGTGCTTAGAGTGAAGGCGAACGGGTTTGCTAATTGCTTGTCCAAAAGGACCAAGGCTTTTAGATTAATAATGGCCTCTTGACCGAATTTCGGTCACAGCGACCAATTTCAAGAGATTAGTCAACTACGCAGGATATAATTATGCACTAGTAGTGTGTTCGCAAACACAGGTGCACTCTCTATTCTCTCACTCTCACAGTTCGATGGGATGGCAATCCGACATAGATCATCCGGAGAGAGATCAGGGCCAACGTCTTTACGTGATTTCCGAGGCACGGAGTAAGTGATTAAGTTTAAAAAAAAATTATAAAGTTTTCTGCCTATGTGTTTTCTGTGTGTCAAATAATAATAATACTATAGGTATTGCGTAATATAGGAAGAAGTAGGAAGGCAGAAGTGCAGCACGTATTAAGAGTAATACCTCAAAGGTATTAAAAGCAGCTTTCAATTACGAGTATCTCTGAGTAATATTGGTAAGTACATACTACGTACTTGAGTAATACGTGGAACTAATTGAACAAGTTGTGACGTCATCATACATGAATGTGACAGTTGTCAAACGTCAAATTAATATCCTGAGACTAATTTCTCATAATTAACGATATTCTGCTACTTCATTGGTGCAGAGATCACAAGTTACATGAGATGCGGCTCGATTTCCGGATCGATTTGTTATTGGGTTTTTTGTTTGGAAATTTTCAGTACCCGGAGTCTAGAACTATACGAAATGGGTGCTTATCCACCAGAGCTTTGCTATCGATGCGTTTGATATCCACCAATCTTATTCATTGGTACACATAGCTTAGCACTGGTGGAAACGGATTCAACTAAGATATGTTTTTTATATAGAAGGATGCGTGCTATGGATGATCGCGAGTGGTGTAGCTATTTGCAGAGCAGAGTACCTTCAGTAGGCCCGCGTTTCTCGCCCAGCTACTTTGCGGCGGCGCATCTTCATAGCACATCTTACTCGCACCGCTACATAGCTTAGTATCAGTGGAAACGGTAACATAGTTCCTTACATCCTCCCAGCATAGCTGCATAACACATCTCTTAGGATACCTGGTACAATTCTTAACTCCGAGCCGGCTCACTGGCTCACTTTATCTATATTTATGTATGTTTATTGATGTATTTAATTTGTATGCCAATGCCAAGCCTTTGAGCTAGGTATAGGCCAGCGTTTTATTTGCCATTCAACGTGGCAATGCAACCAGCGTTTTGGGGACATTGCCCACTGGAAGCGGTCTTTTAGATTAAGTTTTTATTTTTTATTTTACTTTTAGTTTTAGCTTAGTTTTAGTATTAGTTTTAGTTTTAATTGTATTTTAATCATTTTAATGTTTATATCTAAATAAAATTAATACTCTAAGCTAGTATTTGTATGTAGGTACTTACTTTAAATTTAGATTGTATTTTCAAGTAGCTATTTCTATCACTATACATGCAGTGACCTCGATTTTCAATGAGTTCACCTGTCGCAGGCCTGTTGGAAGAAATTTATATTTGAAATAAACAGTGCCTTTGTACTCATCTGTATGTAATGCTTGTTGTTGTCCACTATTTCTGTGTGTATATATGTATATACACACTTCCATTAGAGATACTTCCATTATGTATGTACATAATGTACATAAATAAATAAAAATAAATAGACCAGCAACAAATACCCTAGATATATTTGATATTGCTGATTTAGACCTAGTTCATACCGCCACAGGACACAACATCTCTCCATAAATTATTTCTATAATATTTCTCCATAAATTATTTCAAGAAGACCTTAGATAAGGGCCCATCTATCATCCTTCAAGTGTATTTCATAAGTCAGATTTTCTACAAATCCTCATTTTAATATTTCTAAAGGACTGTGACTGACGGGTGGTGCCTATTCTCGACACACTTGGGCGTGGCTTCTCCTTAAGCTTACTAAAGGCTTGAACATATTGGGATTAGTATTTATTTTTCACAAATTAAAGATAGAGGTGTTGTGTCCTTTCATTATAAGTAGAGGATTGTACAATTTACCAGGGGGGTAATTCCGCTATTTTACCAAAAGAGTCCATTCTGACACCATGCTATTGCCATTGTTCTATATAAGTCACTGGCCTTAAAAAAGTACTTGCGGAATACCATATGACGTAAAATAATGCCATTGTCATTACACTGCCACTCTATTAAGACGTTTTGTCGTTACGTGAATCAGGCCCCAGGTATTCTGCTTAGCTGGCTGTTATCTAGTGGTTATTGTGGGTCTTACATAAACTCTTTTTTTGAAATTTATAAGAAGAAAGCGCCCTTTGAACATGTAACCAGAAATCTAGAGTTGACAAGAAAGTCTGTTCCAAATGACACAATGCAAGTTTTGCTTTGTTTGAAATAATATTTTCTCAAAAGTTATGTAACTACCTTTCTGGTAAAGGAAATATACTTAAATAGTATAAAAAGGAACCTGGATTCGATTTTCTTTAGAATATTCGAAACAAAGAAACCTATTATCTAAACTCTAACCTAGCAATCTTGAGTGTCTTGAGTGCATTTATTAAATAATTAGGAATTAGGACCACACAATTTGGAGGCAGTTTCAGATATATTATGTTGCTGCTATTGGAATTATATATCTCAGCCTTTCAGACTTTAGTTATTTTTGAAAAAAAAGTTGTAATTTTTTTTATTTCTTATTATATTAAAGCTAAATGTAACCAGCATTTTCTATCCTAGCTTTGAGAAAAACCACCGAAGTGATCAAAATCAAAAATCAAATTTAAAAAAAGATTTTCTCATTATGATTTGTTACATTCTAATTAGTCCAAGGATTGATCTCAATTTTAACTTTAATACGAAATTTTTGACTTGCATCGGCTACAAATTCATATCCCAAATGGTCTTTTCAGCTTATCAGCAGTTAAAAAGAAACATTTTAACAAAATCACTACTATAAACGTGCCTTAATTCAGAATATCTGTACCAATAGCTCAGGAAAAGGTCTCCAATTGAAGACACCATAAAACCATACTTATTTCCACATAAATTGCAGATAATAACAATTGGTCCCACCATTGTCCTTCTATACGACCTCTGAAGAACTCTTTCGACCAATAAATGGTCCTGTACACTTTTACAAATTTAATTTTGCTGACGGCTAAATGATATTATCTTTTGGTCCTTATGAATTCTGGTCCTTCGTGGCGGTTTAAGGAAATTTGTAAATATTTCTATGGGAGGTCTTAACAGGGCCGTTTTGAAAACTACTTGTGGAATTAGAGTATTACAATGAGGTAAGAAGTAATATTGTCTGTTTATTTCAATTCACTTAGCTATATCGTTTAGTGTATGTTTTTCATTGCATAGTTTGTTTTTAGTGTAAGTTGCTCTACTTATATTTTCTTTTAGTTTGTGTTCATATTTTAGGATTATTGGTACAGAAATTGTCTCAGTTTGTAGAAAAATATTGTTACCTCTAGCAGTTTTAATATTTCTAAGAAATAGTTTCCTTTATTCGCTGGAGCTAGATAATATGTCATAAAGCTGTAACCGTAAGTAAAGTAAATGGACGTACGTATGTTTGTGTTTTGCTATTTTTGTGGCTACTTAGGTCACTATAATATTTCATAAAAAAATGTTTATTTCTAATTTCTAAGTAAATTTTGGTCTCTTAGCCAAAATTTAGCTTGGTAAAAAACAATTTCTTCACCTTTTATGTTTTACTTCTATCCTGGCTCCGTCTTGAAATTAATTTATCCAGGTACCTAATTATTTATTTATGAAGCCTCTGATTAAATCTATTTCCGTATTTAAACATGGAAGCGTTAAACGTAAACCGTTTGAAACATTACCTTCTAATATTAGTTTAATTGATATTATAATTAAACTCGAAAATCGACTCCATCATAAACCAATCACAAATTAATTAAAACTAAGGATATGCGTCAATAATATTTCCTTTAGAAGTTTAAAGTTATTAGAGGAATAGTGTTTGTTTGACTTGTTATATTAATTTTGCTAATGGAATATTTATTAGTAGCTAGCATAATTATGTTAGCTAACAAATTTGGAATTTTGTATATTTTATGTAAAATGTCCTCCTGACCGACACAACGGCCAATCTCATTAATCGGATTAGTCAACTACGCAGGAGATATTTAAGTGCACATAATATATGCACAAAAACAGGTGCACTCTCTCTTACTCTCATAGTACGTTGTGACGACAATCTAACACGACTGTCGTGTACCAAGTAGTACGTAAACAGAAGCGCAACAAAGCCGCGGCGCAAGCGCTGTAAGCTGAATGGGGATGACCCTTTGGGTAGGTAAGTACTTAGCGAAATAGGTAATCAGAAGCGCTTGCATATTCAAGTGAACATAATATTAGTATATATTATTATTTATTATTATTATTGGTATCTTATAAAAAAAAGTAGTCAAGAGCGTGACTGCTAGGTCTCGGGCTTGATTTTTAGGCAGAGTTAAATATTATTGAGGTTTTCCACCAGATATTCTTATTAGCAGCACAGAGTTTTGAAGTAAGCCTAGTATAGGTATTAGGCAAGTATTATATTATCTGGGATGCTGCCCTAGCCTCTTATTACATGGGGTTTAAACGTCAAATTTGTAAGTAGAAAACTTCACAACTTAAATCTGTTATTTTGAAAAGTCTCGTAAATAAGGACCAATTTAAAAAGTTCAATTAACTTTAATAGCTCAATATTATAAACAAGTCATAAAAACAAAAACTTTGATCGTGTGAGTACAAAAATACAGCGTCATACGTGTATTCTACGATATTAAATTTATTTGTCCATATCACCCAACTCCGGTCTTTTCGTCCATTTAATTTCGTGAGGGGTTACAACTTTTTAAGTTGTTACAAACTAATTTTGTTTTAGTTCGCATTTTGTCGGGCTAGAAATACAGCGGTTTATTAAAAAACGTGTGGCACTCGAAGACTGCCCGCTGCGGTAAAGCTATTGCATAGCATTTTTTATCAACTTATGCAATTATAATTATTTATTTTTTATTTATGCAGTCAATAGCTTAAAAACGTAATACAAAATCACGTCTTGAAAAATCTAAACAAATAATTAGTTTTCGAAAGTCGAATGTTTATATTTCTAAATATTTAGTTTTTTAATGTGTCAACATAAAATATACCTTATTTGTTAGTTAATATGGTTTTAAATTGATTATTCTGCAGAAAAGGGTGTTAGGGTTTTATTTTCTTTACGGAATTTCTTGATTCGGTCGCCGCGCTCAAAACCCGCGATAAAATCTATGCAATAGCTTAAAAAAATTACTGAAATGTATGGAGTAGTCTCGTTACTGGGTAGAGCAATTAAACAACAACTTCACTATAACACGTATATTCGCAAACTGGTCCACTGCGAAATATGTGAGACAATTATAATATTACTGTACCACGCAGTCTATTGGGCGTGTAATGACGTGCGATGACGTAAGCATGAATTTGCAAAAGTAGGTGTCTATATATTTTGCTTATTGTTGTACGTTCTTGTTGGAGAGATCTTTTTTGTGCTCTCTATAATCTGCTTGTTTCTTGATACGTAATTGTTATCACTATCTTGGGGATTGGTCTGGATCACTGTTCCGTACCGTTCAATTACCGAACTAAAGACGCAGGTTGGCGCTGTCATAGAATCGCGTAATCCTAAATGGGTTCGTAGTTCAAAAATTTACCTTTTTCGTAATAAAAAAAAATATTTTTTACTTTTCTCTTTTTTTATCTAAAATTAACTAGTAGCTTACAGTAAAAAATAAGCCATTTATTCTGTCTTAAAGTCTATGTTATACAATCCGCTGAATTCATAGCCCCGAAGTTTACTGCAATACTTTTTAACCGAAAAAAATTTACACGAGATGCAAGCTCGAAAATTTTCTATGAACGCCATTATAATGAAACTTTTGCTATTAAATTAAGCATTACCACAGAAACAATATTTTGAAGTTGTTTTTATAAAGGAGATACATTTTAGAAAATTATAGCATTTTTGGTAATTTTAACATAGAACAACTAAGTTTATTGAAATACGTCCTATTTTTTTTATAGAGACAGCATGTGAGCTGAAGAATAATAAAAGGAGATATTTTTTATCCCGCAAAAAAAAAGTGTAAAGCCGCAACAAACAGCTAGGTTAGAATTTTATTTTTATTACTAGCTAGTGCTGTCCCATTTTTGAGCAATGGCCTCTATTGACATGGCTCTACATACCATTAAAAAATCTCTCAATTGTGCTGGTTTCATCACGATGTTTTTCCTCACCGTTTTAGCAACTGATAATTAATGTATAATACGCACATAACTTACGAAAAGAGGTGTGCGCCTTGGGATCGAACTCGAGACCTCTGACTTGTCATTCGACGGTCATACCACTAGGCTATCAATAAATTAACTAGCTGTTTAGAAGCCTGTGTCGGTTTAAGACGTAGGAGAATGAGGACATAATTATTAAACTGATGTTTTAAGATCTCCATTTTAGCAATGCAAAATGATTAGTTGATAAAATTGTTGAAAAACAAATTTTGTACATTGACAATTTGACACGCTTTAAAAGATGGAATGAACATTGTAGTATCTTTTTATAGTATCGTAAAGGAGCGTTGAGTTGAGTCTATTACACCTTGCCTATTAGGTTGTTTGTGAGAACAAGCGATTGGCGGAAACTTTGTGACGCGTAAAAACATTGAGGCTTACCTTGAAATAAAGGGGTGCGTCTCATAACATATAAATTCATTTGATCTAATTTCATTTTATTATCGTTCATAAGATATAATCAACGTGAGATATACCAACTATTGATATAATGTTTTTAATATCTAACATTTATTTGTTCTAAAATTTATTTATATAACGTTGTTTGATATAACATTTACTTAATCTAAAATCATTAGGTCTAAACTTTAATATGTATATTATTTATTTTATCGAAAATCATTTGGTCTAATGTTTAATACGTATATTGATTATTTAATCGAAAATCATTAGGTCTAACGTTTAGTATGTATATTGATTATTTAATCTAAATTTATTTCTAGGTGTATATATATAGTTAGTTATTATTTTTGTGCTCGATCTTTGTAGTTTAATAAACTCTATCAACTGTGAAAAAAAAAAAAAAATCTAAATTTTCAACTCCGATAATTGGGGATCTATACTAACTTTTACAGTCTGCTAGTATGGTTATTAAACTATAATTGTTACCTGGAGAAACTGGATGCAATCTGGACTTTAGGGCACCCCAACTTGGACAGGTTAGGTTAGAAGGGGATGACGGGGTCGTGTGAGCGAGCGAAGCGAGCGAATAGACCCCGCCATCCCCTTCGTGGTTATTTTTTTATAAACCACCCAGAAGTAGGAGCCCCGCGAAGCGGGGCTCCGTCGACCTAGCCCACCTTCGACCATGCATTTCTATGCATATTTTAAGGTTTAGTTAGATGCCATTTGAATTAGGTTAAAACTGTGACCATTAATTTACAATGTTTTTCGTTAAATGTTTGGCGTTTTCATCTCGTTAGACCAAATAAGTTTTATATATTTTGAGCGGTATTTTAAACGAATTTATATTAAATGATCGTTATACTATATAAAATTATAGCTTCCGTTGTTATATGTTGAAAATATTAGAGATTTAGTTGTTATATTATTTGTTATTTACTCTTTTTGAGTGGTATGCCAAACGAATTTTATATTAAATGTATGTTATGCTTATAAAAATTAGTTATTTTAAAATTATATCAATCGTTTATTATATTAAATAATCGTTATATTAAAAAAAATTATAGCTTCCGTTGTTATATGTTGTAAATATTAGAGATTTTGTTGTTATATGATCTATTACTTACCCGAAATAAAGTTTTTCTATTCTAAAACTATATATTGTATACAAAACCTAGAACTTAATTTGATTTTTTTCTGGAAAGTATTTTTCTTTTTTTCCTTATTGGGTATTATTTTTTTGTACGCAGACTAAGGAAATAAAGGTGAGGGTCGGATTTGGTATTATAGATTTTTGGGTAAATTTTAAAAAAAGATGTACAAATTTTTTTCTTGATAATTACAGTAAGTTTTTTTAGGTGATATCTATCATAGAATTATGATCAAGTTAAGGCCCCTTTTTATTTTTAATTTAATTTTATAAATTCGAAAAATCGGGAAAAGTATGAGACTATGTTTAATATTTTTTTAAATATAGCTACCGACCATCGTCCGCTCTACTCCTCACTAAATATCAGGCATTATAATCCTGTATTTGCATTAAAATTTAATAAAACGGCCTCTGTATTTAACCTGCCATTAACAAGCCTGGGTGAAATGAAATGACCCTGAGAGAGAACTGGCGATATTCTCTTCATTTTAGCATACTATTAACCTAAAAGACCATTTTTTCTAAAGGACCAGTTTAAGAATTCAACTGAATACTGTATTTTTTTTATAGACTCACGCCTATTCCCCAGAGGGGGTAGGCAGAGGTGTGCAGTTTTCGCCGGCTATGTTATAAATCTCTTGTAAGAGGGGGCGAGCCTATTGCCATTAACCGGGCACAATTCCAGACTCCGAGCTGCAACTGAGAATTTCCTAATGGAAAAACCCAATAACACTGCCCGACCCGGGGATCGAACCCAGGACCTCGTGCTCAGCAGTCGCGCTTGCTACCACTAACCAACGAGGCAGTCAATATTTTTTTAAGCATAAATTCTTTACCTACAATGCTTAAAAAAATATTTATTGTTTAAACATTTGTTTAGGCAATTTTGGAACATCATTGCGGTAGTCGTGACAATTTGAGGAAGCACTTAAATTAGTTTGTACGTGGATGGGTAACCATTTGTGGCATTTTATTATTCCAAGCGTTTTTGTACTTTTAGAAGCACACTAGGAAGTGGATGCTGACGGATAGATTGCCGCTAATTAAGTGGTGATCGTAAAATAATGATTGAAACCTTTAGGGCTTTGATAAGTTCCAACAGCTTGAACTCCGATACGTTAAAACCTTTTTTTTGTATGTAAACCTATTTAAAATATAAGTAGCATTCATTAAATTTTAATAGTCAGTTTACTAATTTTATTCAGGCACCAAATGTATCTAACCTAAATAATATATTTTATTCAAAAAAAGAATATTTAACTTTCCCGGACGAAAGGACCAGTTTTTAAAGGATCTAAAGGTCAAACAAAATACTTAAAACAAAAGGGTTTGTTTAGGAAACTTAGGAAATCGATGTGTAAAGTATTTCCAAGATCTGGCAGCGGTAAGGGTGCAAGCTTATCTTGGGTCAATCAACTCTGGGTAGACCCTTTTTCGACTAGATCCTTTAAATAAATATTCCTGTTTTTAGTCTTGAAGTAACGAATGTGTGATTATTCTTAGTCTTATCGAAATCAAAAACAAAGTCGAAATTAGACTGTAACTTACGTCTTTTGAATTGTCAATTTATAATTAGATTTTTTTTTAGCTCTGATAGCCTAGTGGTATGATCGTTCGACTGACAAGTAAAAGGTCTCGAATTCGATCCCAAGGCGCGCACCTCTGACTTTTCGTAAGTTATGTGCGTATTATAAATTAATTATCAGTTGCTAAAATGGTGAAGGAAAACATCCTGATGAAACCAGCACACTTAGAGATTTTGCAATGGTGTGTTAAGCCATGTCAGAGGCCTACGGGTGGTTTAAACTCTGACACCAGGTTGTTCATCAATCACACGATAAGAAGAAGAAGAATTAGAAATGGAGAGCCATTTTCAATGATCAGCACCCATTATACCATAATACCCTTGACGCGTTATTTATATGAAAAAAGAAATAGACGAACGTAAAAATTACGATCCACTAAGACTTTTTAATTTTTTACTACTACATCCACAAAAAAGGTTTTAAGTTAAAATAATAAAATGTTAGGATTGTTAATGCGGGGAACTACCGTAAAAGGGAAAACCCCTATTGAGAATTTATTATCCAGACCTTTATTGTTGTAAGACTCGTTACAGATGGTTTAACCACAATTGCTATGGCTTTTCTGTTATATAAGGCATAGCTTAATAGGAATTTGAAATTTATGTCTATGTAGGCTGGTTAAATACCTTTTTATCTTGAGGGTAGACACACCGACGGGCTAACGTAGCTTGCAATTTGCTTACGTAGCATCCATGTCTTTACAAACTTTTTTTGTTGAAAGGGTTGACATATTTTAAAAGTATTATTGTAATTTTATTTGTGTTAATTATTTAATTTTTGAGTGGTAATCTTCTTGAGAAGACACAAATGTTCGTGCCCTACTCGCGAAGTCTTTATTTGTATTTTGATTTTACGAGATATTTTGTCTTTTTTAAAAGACTCTGGCGCTCAAAAGGGTTAAGTCAAAAATTTCACTTTCTATCTTCTTCATCGTATGGTTGATGATAAACCAACATAGCTTTAAACACCATCCACAATCACTACGCTGAGTAAGCGGGTTGGCGATCGCAGTAGCAGATGATTACTGTTACACAGAAGGATGCTGCTGCTCATCCTACGAATCTTTCCCTTTGTCGCTTCTTACGATACCAGCGGGACGAGTAGAGGTGGTTCTATTCTTAGGCCGGAAACCACACGGCAAAGTATAAATTTGTTAAATGTGAATTTTGTCATACTCATATTATTTCATATCTCATATTATTTCCACATTTTCCGCATGCACAGAGCTAAAAGTGCAGACGGTACACACACAATTACCAGATGGAAAACCCGAATGAAAATATCAAGGAGCAGTCCGAAAGATAGATGCGTTTATCAAATTCACATCTTACTCACAATTCCCGATAAAATGCTTTCATATTTTTGAATTTCCATAATACTGTTGAGAGGTGTTAACGGAATTTTACATTTAATTATATTTACCTTTTCTGTGCCCACCTCTTCACAATATTCATGTAAAAACCGACCATTTCCTCCACTGAATTCAGTAGCCAATCAATTTACAACACTATTGTTAGAAGCGTAGTAAACAAAATTCATCGAAGTAAAATTATAATATTTTATTTGGTTTATGGTCAACTGGCTTTTTGACATATTTTGCTCGTTAAAATGTTTCAGGGTTTATTTTATTTAAAACTAGTTCTGTCCTTCCCGCAGCTTTACCCCCGTGGTTTTAGTTCGGGTCTAATTGTGAATATAAACCATCTAGGAAACCACTTAGACCCACTTAACAAAAACATCAAAATCTTTATAATGCGCGGATCAACATTTGTGGCAATTGTTTTTTATTTATACAGATTTTTTGGTCACGTGACTTAAAATTAGCGTAATTGTGGCAATTCTTATCAATTACAACTATGATGGTGATTCAACTTGGAAGTAATGCCATCTGCAAGAAGAGGCCGGGTCGACCAAGGAAGTACCTACTACCTCACCCTACCCTCTCATAGAATATCGGCGTGAAATGGTACTAAACAAATAATGGTAGGTAAAGTTAAATGGTTAGGGTAACCACTAAACATCAGGCGGGCGGTATGCTTATTAGCCACCCTATTAGTATAATAGAAAAATCTATTTTTCAATGGGTACTAAGCATTCAAGTGTATATTTTGTCCTAACATTCTCCGACAGCCTTTTTACCCTTGTCCTATTTCCAAGGGACATTGTAGAGTAATTTGAGGATACCCATATTAGCATAATCTATTATTTTTCGGGAGAATGGATTCACTGAATCTTGAAATAAGGGTCGATTTTTCGAAAAAAGTCTGGGTATTCCACCTCATTATATTGGTCCTAATTTCGTTCCCAATAGTTATGTAAAAATATATATAACGAAATTCTATCTCGCAATTTTTTATTGAATATATCTTGGCTGAATGTATTCAATTAACCATCATCATCATCAGCCTATATTAATCCACTGCTGAACATAGGCCTCTCCCATTACGCGCCAATATTATGCGCTCATTGGAAGTATTTTTCCATAATCGCCACGCTGGGTAAGCGGGTTGGTGATCGCAGTAGCAGATGATTGCTGTCACACAGAAGGATGCTGCTGCCCATCGCCATCGTCCGGGCCTTTTCCTTTGTCGCTTCTTACGACACCCGCGGGGTGAGTAGGGGCGAATTCTTAGGCCGAAACTACACAGCAAATCATGATCATCATCATTTCAGCCGGATGACGCCAACTTCTTGACATAGGCCAAAGTTTTCCATACATGTAGGTCCTGCGTTGTTCTCATCCATAATCTTCCTGCGACTTTTTCGATACAAAATATTGTAATTAGGTATTTAATAAAAAATATGAAAAAACTAAATAAAATAATAATCTGAAACAATGTGTGTTTTGGAACTTTTGTCCTTTTAATATTAAGATTATATTTTCTGGATAACAACATTACTGTGACGCCAAACTTTGCGGCATCTTATTGGCAAAATTCGCAAAAGCCAATATATCGGAACGGAGCGTAGATACGTCTACGAATTGTCTCATTTCTCAGTAGGAATATAAATCATCGAACTATGTATAATATAAGATTTTTTTCATATGAAGAAGCCCTTTTCTTATATATCTGGCTATTTATTTACGCTGATTTAGGGGTTCAATGACAGATGGGTGTGAATTATCCCTAGAAATATTATACGGATAATATTTTAGTTCAATGCACTACTTTGTAGGCAAAGGACCAGGAAATATGAAAATGCGACTCGAAGGACCCGGTTCGGATTTCCGACAAATAAATTACTCAAAGGAAAGTCTTTTTCCTTGGTATCCTGAATTAAATTAAATAAAGCATAATAAATATATTTTGAATAGCATTAAATTATTCTATTTAATATTTTGAATAATGTTTAATTAATTGTTTCAATCATTCATAAACTACATATAGGTTAATGCAGAAACAAACATAATAATTAATGCCAATACCATGAGTAACAAAAAAACAAAGTATTAACACATGCAAACTCAGGAACGGTTGTATGTAGAAGAAAATTTCAATACTATAAACAGGATTACAAATAGCTCAGTTAGCAGAGCGACTGCTGGCTTTGTCCAGAACAATTTTTTTTAATACTTCAGAAAGACGTCAGATAGGTTTCACCGAACTTCATGCAGGAAGATGATAATATTATTTTCTTAGCTTATATTTCTCTCCTAATTTCATGGCGTGATTTGATTTGATTTGAATTATGCAATGATGATGATGGCATGACTTTTAATTGTATTTACTTAGAATTAATAAAAAAATCACTTGATACTGGCAGAATTAGTAGACTATAACCCTATTTTATTGCCATAAATAAGAAGAAGAAGCTCATGCAGGAATACGACAGCCACTAGGCAGAAAGGCTTTTTCGGTGATGGTAACCAGCTTTGGTAGAAGCTTCCCGCCAAATCACTATGTATAGCATAGGAGATGATCGCTTCTGTGACATTTAACCCATCACTCATCAGAAGCGTTGCTGCTATAATTCCCAACAACACACAGGGTGAATTTGATACATTGTGAAGCCTAGATATGCCTGAATAAAACATTATTTAACTATCATATTGTAGTCGGCTCATTCCTTCTATCCGCATAGGAATTGAGAACTTCGGACCAACTTCTCCGTAGAGTGACATGTCATTTTCACCAAGTTAAAACATGCGTCTAAAATTTAACGGTTCATGCAAATGTAAGTCTTAGTGCTGGGTAATACGATAGTGATTGAGATTTTGGAGTTGCAAGTGTAGGATTGTTTTAGTAGCTCACCCAGTACGCTTTGCAACACTGAATATGGTTTTTGCTTGAGACACACGGCTGTTGAGAATGTCCAATGTCCAATGAAAAATATTTTCTTCATTCAATCCGATATACTCTAGCTTGTAACCCTTATTGCTATGATTGATCAATGGTTGATCGGTATTTTTTTTACAAAATTTTGAAAAATTTTAGTGTTTGCATAGTATGGATATACAAGTACTTTAGAGAAGGATGACCTAGTTGTATGACCATTGACTGGCAAGTCAGAGGGCTTAGATTTGAACCCAAGGCACGTGATTTTTCGTAAATTACGTGCGTTTTATAAATTAATTATCACTCGTTCCTCGGAAAACACGTTAAGCCTGGTTATCATGAAGATATTTGACAGTCGATATAGGGAGTCAGTACCCTCATAAAGTCCTGACAACTGATCTAACTAGACCCGACTAGTTTCGAACTCAAACGGAGTCCATTTTCAAGAGTGAGTGTAGTCACGCGGTGTAGCGTCAGTAAAGCCGTAATATATGCAAGCGGCGTTGCTGTTCATTGTGGCGTCCTATAAAGGTCTTTGTTCAACAGTGAACGCCTTCTGGCTGATGATGATGATGATGATGAATCCATGTTTAAACTAACTGACCAACCATTAGGAAAGTCACCCATAAACATTAATAATATCACCTCAAACACATATCTACTTAATATAATATTCAAGACAACGTGTAAACGCCACTTAATTTAATTATTCACTTAGTGTAATGTGTAATTAACGTTGATATAATATTGTCAACCGAATTTCGGTCACAACGGGTTATCTCAGTGGAGCTGCTGTTGGTTTAGGTTAGTTTAACTGCCTGAATTGAGACTTTTTAGGACTTGCTAGAAGTTTAACCAAACTTCTAGCAAGTCCAAGGCAAGTCTGAGGAGACTGAGACCTATTAGGTCTCGCTAGAAGTTCGGTCCCTAGAGCTGACAGACCACGTAAAGATAAACCTTGTCTCACTTTGTTTGTGACAGAAGCAGTCCCAAATGCTCCATACAATTCGATTCTTACAGACTTCCCTTTGAAAAATAGCATAATAATTATAGTCAGACGTGTCAACTATAACTTTATCCTATATTCTCCGATTTCCGGCTTATCTCTTAGAAAAATCGATCCTTCGCCACTGACGAAAAGTACCTGTTTGTTAATGAGTTATGTTTATTTGATGGCTTTACTACCGCAAGTACGCCGGCGACGCGTAACGACTGATTTACTTATGTCTCATTTCTCTATGTTTGACAATTTAACTAATGTATCTTTAGGTCCGTTTTATTCGCCATTCTTCCGAACAATGTTGTCAAGTAAAAGTTTTTAAATTACATATAACTTACAAGCGGTTTACACGCGTTGAATAACTAGCAAGCGAAGCGATCTGTTGCTTTAACTCGATTTGGTATTAACTGAAACTAATATTGTATTACGTTAAACGAGAAGCAAATAGGATTTTAGGTTATGTGGATATTGTTTTTATTTAGACTGGTGTCCTACTGTGACTTGGTATCGCGGATCTAAATTGTGAAAGAAACGATGATCTTTTATATATTATGTGCTAGTATATATTTTATATTTAAATCTATACGTATATATATTTTTTCATGTTGTATATATGTAAATATTCGTATGTATATATATATATATATTTATACACACTATTCCTACTTTTCCTTTTTAAACTTTTCCTCTCGCAGGTCTGCTGGAAGAAATTTCTATAAGAAATAAGCTGTGCCTTTGTACTTTTAATCCTATTTTATGTTTTTAATCATCTGTTTCTGTGTGTGTACATAAATAAATAAATAAATAAATGATTTATTAATTGGCAACATTAAAATAAAAATGAAAAACCTTTTTGAAATTCTTTGTAGAAAAAAACTATTATTAGGTATAAGTAAAACCTTTCTGTGGCTATGTGGCTATATCGCCCAGAGGTCATTCGGCATGCGGCAGATGTGGCTCTGTTGGCTCTTTTGAAACTCCATAATATAAATACACACATCAAAAGTGTCTAGGGATCAAGCATTTTTATGCGGATTTCTTGAGATTGAAATGTGGCTTTGTAATAAATTTATGATTTTATAAATTTATATGGATCCTTTTTGGTGCATTTCATAATTTGAATCAGGAACTGTGAATCAAATTCGAGTAAAAGATGAAAATCAGCGGTCAATATTTTCCCTATAAAAACATACAACGCATTGAAGACATTATTAGTGCTACTGTTTCCCTACTACTGATTAAAACCAACGTTATTATGGAGCGGCGACGTCATTTAAGCAGGGAAGAAATGCTCAGAGCCGTGGGAATGATAGAAGCTGGTTCCCGGCAACGTACTGTGGCTTTAGCTCTGAATACAAGTCAGAGTGTTATCAGTCGACTTTGGACACGTTACCGAAGCACTGGTACCGTGGCTGAGCGCCATGGAGGACGGTATCGCTGCACCACACGGAGACAAGACCGATACATTCAAATCTTAACTCGAAGAGCTCCAACAATAACCGCCATGATGTTAGCCGTGAGGCTTCATCACTCTTCAGGGAACTTAATTAGCGACCAAACAGTCAGAAACCGCTTGCATGAAGTGAACCTTCATTCCCGAAGACCGCTACGGGTACCACCTATAGCAATGCACAATCGTAGGATTCGATATCAATGGGCTCTTGAACACAGAAATTGGGCAGAAGAACAATGGCGTTTCGTGTGCTTTTCTGATGAGTCTCGTTTTGGTATGAGACCGGATACAAGACGTATACGACACTGGAGAACCCCTGGACGCCAACAGCGATTAAAATCCTGCCAGGAAGTCCATCCTTATAGTGGTGGAACCATCATGGTATGGGCGGGTATTTGGATCGGCGGAAGAACTGAGTTGATTTGGATCAGAGGCAACCTCAACGCTCAAATTTATGCTGAGACGATTGTATCAGACGTCATCGTTCCTCTACAAGTGCAAATCGGTCCCTTATTTCAGTTAATGCATGATAATGCACGACCGCACACCGCAAGAGTTGTAAGACATACTCTCGCCGCAGCTAACATCAATGTCCTGCCCTGGCCTGCTCAGTCGCCAGACTTGAACCCGATTGAGCATGCATGGGATATGCTACAGAGAAGAGCTCTGCCGAATATGGAGGGTATCCCGTCGCAAGAAGACCTTTTTTTGTTGTTGCAACGAACATGGGCGGCCATTCCACAGCGTGATTTGGATGAACTCATTTTGAGTATGCCAAACCGATGTTCTTGTGTTGTTAGTGTTCGCGGTAGAAACACGGATTATTAATTGTTTAAGTTACCCAATAAAATTTTAAAGAAAACTGTTATTTCAGTCTTTTTTTTGAACTTTAATGTTAGTGGTTCAAATGTCAAAAATCCCTTTATTAGGAAAATGGCAAATTTCTTTATTAATGCAGAGGTGACTTGGTTTATCGTTACTGTGACAAACGAAAACACTTTATTTGATGAATCCTTAAAGAAAATTTTAATTAATATCAATCAGGAGAAAAGTTATTGCAAAAATATATGTTGATCCCTAGACACTTTTGATGTGTGTAGTTATCTGAATAAAATATAGAAGTACTAATGTATGTCTATATATAGAAGTACTAATGGATGGTTTTCTGTCTGTGTTACATACCTAATTTAGATCTATTATCGGTAGAAATATTATCAGTGTGTTTCTTAAAAGTTTGTATTTACATGTCTGTGCTAATTTCACATCAACAAAGATTCCAATTCTGACTCTACAGTATCGATTCTCTGTCTTGTCAGTTATCAAGCGCCTCCACCCGAAGAAGTTAATTAATGACTTTATTCGCCTTTTAATTGTGTAACGACTTTATTGTCTTTAAAGCTTCGAAAATAAACAGACGACGACCTTTATCAGATTTATTATTTTCAAGTGTATGAAATATACGGGAATTATATTTGGAAGATAACGTTTTGTTTTGGTATACACAGAGACACGTCTGTTTCCCAGAGGTGTATAGATTGTCCTTATTTCTTTGTAGACGTGCAATTGTGCCAGAATACATCGCCAAAGAAATACATGTCAGTAAACCGCTGTATGCGACTGAAGATACCTAAATTCTAAGTTGTTGGATTACGCAGGTGTTTGTCTAGAATTCGATCTATGACACTCCTCTAGCACCATATCTCTGAGTCTATCCTTTCCTTCTCATTATCTCGTAAGATCAAAATCTCCACTTCCTAGAAGAATACAAAAAATGCGAACATCAGTGATTGTTTTTTTTTATGAATTTTTTACATGTAGCACATGATAGCTTATTAAATATAATTATTTAATAAGAAAATTTGAAAAAACAACTGATATGGATGAGATTCGAACCCACGATCTTCGACGTACCGTGTCGACGCTCTAACCGCTGAGCCACCGTATCCCATCAGAAGCGGTTAGAACGTCGACACGGTACGTCGAAGATCGTGGGTTCGAATCTCATCCGTATCAGTTGTTTTTTTCAAATTTTCTTATTAAATAATTATATCTGTGATTGTACCTTCAGTGCGTTACCGCGCAAAATAAAAATACCTGTGTTTCCAACGTCAAGTTAACTCTTAACAAATAAATCCATCAATTAGATTCCTTCAAAATAATAACACCAAAATTAATTACTTCACCCTTTATTAATTAATATTCCTGTTATCTAAAGATTTTATGAGTTGTAACTATTGATTTTTTAAGAACGAAATATGTAGTATATGAACTCGTGCTGAGTCATATTTACATAAGCTTTAGAGTTATGAGGTTTTGCGTTTGGTTCCGAATTGGGCAAAGTGTTAAGGCAAGCACCAACTGAATCGTAAAAACGTTTAAGCCAGCAACCAATGTCTCGTGACAGAATATTATTTGTTAATAGCCCGTATTTTTCCACTGCATGGAAAAAGGTATCCCAACTCTTCATTCACCTTTCTGTGTAGAGCTGCTGAGTTTTGTTAAAGGGGTCAAGCTCATCCCACCATCTACGACTGACTAACGGTGCCTTATGTTAATAAAAAAATCTTCAATAGCCAGCTGCTTACTTTTCAGTGGTAGGATGAACTTCCTACAAGGATAGACAGACCAATGACAAAATAATCCCATAAAGATTATGTTTTTAATTTTGAAGTTTCGTATCCAAAAAAGAAAATAAAAACGGTAGACCAACGTAAATTCTATAAACTGAAAAAGCTTCCTTAATCGAGTGAATCTGGAGATCTTACTGCCGGGGCGGGTCGGATATCACAGTGATGGATCGCCAGATCCACGTAAAATGTCGCGTGACTTTTTAAAGTCAACGTAGGTTTGTGATGATGTGATTTTTTGTGTACTGTGACTTGTGAGTTGTTTTTTTTTTTACTTATTCTCTCGTTAGTTAATGTTTGCAAGTGCAACTTCTGAGTTTAAAGTCTCGGATGCGATTATCTGGTTAAACAAAGTGTTGTTGGGTGTTTTTGTCGGGAAATTTTTTATTTTATTTTTTTGATAAAATCCGCACACTACGATTTTCTTCCGTATCGTGGGGAAAATTATATAGTTATATTATATGTGACGATCATACAAATATTTGAATTTGGTTTAGTTTTAGCGCCTAGAAGAAAATAAAATATACTAAAACTAAATTATTTTCTTTCTTGCCATTCTAAATTCAAATACAAGAGCATATTCATTTGAAACACGTTCACATGTCTTACAGCGTGACAAACGTCGCTGTTTGCATTTCATTAGTCTATATGAACGCTGTACAGTTTCCTGGGAACTCGTTAGAAAACTTGTGTTTTCTGCTACATTAATGTCATGTAAAACAAAAAAGCCAAGTGCGGCACGTGGCGTCATCTATTATCATAAGAACGTTATTGTTGTTTTCCTTGGGAACAGTATATTTTTTCAAAATGAAAGGTACCCTATGTTTGTTTCTGTACACCTGACAACGTAAAGACAATCATCCTGTTTGCATATTATTGCAGAATTTTAGGATGCTCGGTTCAGTGGTTTAGGCGTAAAAACAACAGATTCTTCTCCAAGGGTAGGCTGCCCTTGGAACTGGCAACTAGAGTCGCTCTTAAAAGAAACAATATTAGAATTATGACTATTCATAAGTGCTTAATATTCTTCTGACCGAATTTCAGCCACAGCGGCCAATCTCAGCGGAGACTAGCCAATTACGCAGGAGATATTATAGTGCACAAGTGTGTGCGCAAACACAGGTGCACTCTCTATTCCCTCACTCTCATAGTTCGATGGGACGGCCTTCCGACACGATCGGAGAGAGATCAGGCGCAGGGCCAACAGCTTTACGTGCTTTCCGAGGCACGGAGTAAGTGATAATTAATTGATAAAGCGCACATAACTTACGAAAAGTCAGAGGTGCGCGCCTTGGGTTCGAACCTGAGACCACTGACTTGCCAGTCAACGGTCACCACCACTAGGCTATCACGACTGTGCTTAATGGTGTGATGAAGTGAATGATTTTGAAAAGGTAACTAACTTACTTTCGCATTTAAAATATTAATAGTTAGGATATTTATAATGTATTCAGATGATACATAAACCTCCTTCTTATTGAAGTCGGTTGATAAAACCAAGCCAATATCCACTTCAATTTACATTTGAAAGCTGAATGTACATAAAGTTTCTCGAACAAAATCTAAGTAAAACATGTAAGTCGGTTTCGTCTTGTGAACAGAAAATCTATCAAACCGATCCACTGATACTTTGGCCCGAGTTAATCGAAGTTCAAAGTGGTTGTGGATATAGGTCGGATGGATGTGGCATCAGACAGAAGAAGAAAAGAAAAAGTAGGTAAAAATGTGTACTTAATTATAATGTATAATTATGAAAAAACAACTGATACGGATGCGATTAAAACCAACAATGTTTGACCGATAAGCCACCGTATCTCACCAGAATCCGTTGAAATTTCCAACCTCTTTCTACGCTGCCTTGCTAATTTGCTACTTGATTTTTTTTTTATTAATCTATTAGACACCACTGACTAATAAACGGTGAAGGAATATATCGTGAGGAAACCTGGATTTAGTGTCTGAAATCGTGGCACCCATAGTAAGCAGGCTAGCGTGGTGATTAAAGTTTGATCGTCCTCTGTGTGAGAAGCCTTTTGCCCTTTGCCCGGCAGTGAAAAGTTACAGGTTGATTTATTTTTATTAACATTTGGTATATAGCACTGATAGCCAAGTGGTATGACCGTCGACTGACAAGTCAGAGGTCTCGAGTTCGATCCCAAGGCGCGCACCTCTGACTTTTCGTAAGTTATGTGCCTATTATAAATTAATTATCAGTTGCTAAAACGGTGAGGGAAAACATCGTGATGAAACCAGCACACCTGAGATATTTTTCAATAGTGTGTAAAGCCATGTCAGAGGCCTACGGGTGGTTTAAACTCTGACACCAGGTTGTTCATCAATCATACGATAAGAAAGAAAAGAAGAAGAAGAACATTTGGTATTAGAGCTCATCTCACATATCTACATCTACGTTCTAAAGGGTAGATTTGTAAGTTCTAAAACAAATATTAGCGATCTCTTTTCCTGGTTGTGATAGTGATGTCAATATTACCACAAAGTTTACACTATTCAAAACGAGTTATTTTTGGTTTACAACTATTTAAATAGTTAATAACTAAACAGAGTTATTTGTAAAACAACAGCATCCTTTTTTTTTTAAAGGAGTCATTAAAGTCATGATTATGAACAACTTTTACTATGACTACTACTGAACTGATCTGACTACTATTGAATGATGAGTTTAATGCCCCTTTTAAAGACGCTGGTGTTTTACAAATAACCCTGTATAACTAGTTATATTGATGGTAATTTGGACACAATAAAATACTCTTAAAAAAATTAAAAATGTTCATTTATAACTAACTTAATTTTAGTGAATGCATGAAAGAATATTTCATAATATCGCAAAAAATCTTAGTATTTTCCCCGAATTAAACAAAACAATTGAAAAAATACCAAAATCATCACGTAGGTACATTTTTTTTATGGAGTATTTTCTGACACCCCTAGGCATGACGAATCAAATTTTTTTAAGACTATTAGTACTACCTATTTCCACATTATTTCAGCTTACAAGATGTAATAGCGATTTCTCGTTTACCAAACTGAGGGGCATCGAATTCCGATCTAATCGGTGAAACTCACCACGAATTCATTTCCGTGACAGCACGTTCCGGGATTAACCACAGGATACGACACGACAGGGGGTTAATGACATGTTGATGTGTCATCTCAACGCCTTCTTTTGTTTGTATTGTACTGTCGTACTAAAATTGGGAACAAATTTTCACACAGCAAGTTTTCAATGGAACAACCCGCTAGCGTCGCGGGAAAAAGAACCATTTCTTTTTAAACGCATTAGTATTTTAGTATAATAACATTTGTGACTCATACTTATATATTACTGGCTTTGCCCGCAGCTTCACTCACGTTAATTTAGTATTTGAAAATCAATTCATGTTGAGACACGTGGCGTCATCTATAATAATAGATGGCTATATAACTATCATAAGAACGTTATTGTTGTTTTTCTTGGGAACAGTATATTTTTCTAAATGTCAGGTAAGTACTCTATGTCCGTTTATGTACACTTGACAATTGCAAATTATACACTTTTCGTCTGCCTAGCCTTTTCCCAACTATGTTGGGGTCGGCTTCCAATCTTACCGGATGCAGCTGAATACCAGTGTTTTACACTAGCGACTGCCTATCAGACCTCCACAACCCAGATACTGGGTTACACGATACCCCATGGTAAGACTGGTTGTCAGACTTTCGGGCTTCTGACTACCTGTAACGACTGTCAAGGATCTACATTTGACAGCCGAGGCCAACTGCTTAACGTGCTATCCGAGGCATGGAGAGTGATAATTAATTTATAAAACGCATATAACTTACGAAAAGTCAGAGGTGCGGTGAAAAGTCAAATTGTACACTTTTATATATTATGCAAAATTTCAGGATGATCGATTAAGTAGTTTAGGGGTGAAAGGGTAACATAGTTTTTTATTACATTAACAATCAACATATTATTATGGTGAAATTGGGCCTAAATTTAGTATCAAACTATGACTCTAGACAGAGACATTGTATTCTCTATATCGTACATTTCTATTTCTATCCCATTTTCTTCACGATTGTATCGAAAACGAAATGATAAGCTATTATTTTGTATCCTTATTTTGTTGGCTTGTTGGTTGGCTACCAGTAAACCGTGGCTATGAGAACAGCGGAAAAATCTCGTACCATTATATCTCTGTTTTCTGGGAAAACATTAAAATACCCTTGTTAGCGTGCGATGCTCTGGTCAGCAGGTTGACAGCTTCCTTCTCTTTGGTGTTCTCGTGTTACGGGAGATATATAAAGTGCTTCTAAATTATCTGCCACAGCTGCAATGGGAGAAAGTATTGGGTATATAGATTACTATAGTGAAGAAATTTCGTACCCCAGAACAGTAAAACAAAAATTGGAGCATGGAGCAGAATTAGACCTACGCAATAAAACTCAGGCAAAAGAAAAAAAAATATGACATTAGATAAAAAAAAATTACTTCACTATTGTAATATAAATAACCAGTATTATCTCCCATTGCAGCCGTGGCAGATAATTTAGAAGCACCTTATATTTTAGGCGTAGACGAAATGAATATTTTTATTTTAATTCTTACTTACTTACTCCGTTGGCTCAGCGACTCAAAGTGTGTCTTGGCCTCCGATACGAGATTCCTCCATTCCTTGCGATCCTTCACGGTTTCTCGCCAATTACTGGCTTGAAGTTCACGGAGGTCGCCTTCAACTGCATCATCATTTTAATTCTTGATATGTATTTATTATAACCAATAGGTATACAAATTTTATAAAACGGAGACGAGTAAAATATGTGATGTGGCTACGAGAATGAAGATGCGAATGAAATGAGACAATCGTCAATTCGTCGTCAATCAAACGACTGAGTGAATGCGCTTGCCGTTTGTTGAATGATGATCTTAACAGTTTGAAAATGTGGTGATAACAACCCTTTTTAGAAAACAATAAGTGTTTCTAGTTTTTTTAATTATTTTATAACTATATCAAAATCAAAATCAAAATCAAAATATTTTTATTCATGTAGACCAGTTTTAGGCACTTATGAATAGTCATAATTCTAATATTATTATAGGAGTGACTCTAGTTGCCAGTTCCAAGGGCAGCCTACCCCTCATGGAGAAGAATCTGGCAAGAAACTCCATGGTTGCTCTTTTAAAATAATGGCTTACAATATTTTCGGATACATTGTTCTGAGATGTTATGTGAGAACAATGCGAGTCAACTAAACATAGGTACGCGCCTTATAAGTATCTACTTAACGTAAGTAAAAGTAATGGAAGACAATGTGTCATTTACAAACTGACCCTCACGCGGCCGCGGTTCTTACGTCTCGTTTCGTCTAATAAATTGTAAATATAAATTGAAGGACCTACTCAAACATGCACAAAAATGTAATCGAAATCCAGCCGCTTTACATTTTGGTGATAAGATAAGGCAAGATAATATCTTATCTATAATATGTCGTCCTACTTGGCTATGTGAAAATAAATGAAAACTTTCCTATTCTTTCTTAAATAATTTAATCTCTTTATTTTTCACTGTCTCGCTGATTTAGTGGCCCAACAATAGCTTTATTCAGATTAATGACTGTATTGAAATATATTTAATGTAATGCTGATATAGAATGATATCCAATTATCTATGTCTACTTTTTATTAGATTGAAAAATTGTGATGACATGCGCGATGGCTAAGTTATTGGCCTGGCGAGCGAAGAGTCGTGGTTTGATTTCCACATGAAACGGATACTTGTGTATTTAACATATAAATTATCTCGGTGTAAATGTTTATGCATTGTAAATTATAGGTATCTAGGTATGTCAGATTTGTAATCGCCGACGATTAAATAACCTGACTTTGCCTTTTTTTATCGTGTAGATAACCCTTTATAGGTGCCTCATTACCAGGGGCTGGCACTCTCTGGGTGGAAGTACAAGTTTCAATTTTGCATTCACCAGATTTTGGACCTGATGTTGGTCGGGCGACGCGCGCCAAACCGTCCCTAAGCCCGACGCCCATAGGCCGGCAACTCATAGAGGCCGGAGGTCATTGGTCGCACTCCGGCGCCCGATACATCTGCGAGATAAATCCGTCGTTATCCCTGTCTCGCTTCAACGCCTTCTTTGCGGACAACATGACCACCTTGCAAAAAGTGGCTGCTCGATGTCAAAAATATCGTTTAAAAAAATAATTTAAATAAGGAAGACAGTCAGGTTTCATTTCCTTCATTATGTAATTATTTGAGAATTTCATGAATTGAAAGTGTAGGTAGGTATATTTTTCATATTTTATAATAATACTAGCGACCCGCTCCGGCTTCGCACGGTCACGCAATTATGCATGTATTATACATATAAACCTTCCTCTTGAATCACTCTATCTATTAAAAAAAACCGCATCAAAATCCGTTGCGTAGTTTTAAAGATTTAAGCATACACAGGAACAGACAGACAGAGAAACCGACTTTGTTTTATACCAAGTGATATTCTGTATTAGTATAAAATTTAAGGGTTAGAATATCTGACGCGTACTATAGCAAACCGCAGCTTAATTATTCCTGAAGTTTAGTCCGGTTCCGAAGTTTTAGTATGGCGTACACTCGGTTAACTCCTAGGCAAGGTCTATCTAGGCGGTACGAATCTAGTTACGTGTAAAACGATGAAGTAACAAACATATTTACAAACTTATACATTTATAATCACTTTAATAAGACACCGACACTTGCTTATTTTTCTCTGCATGAGAAGAGGCCTTTGCCTTGCATTGGGACAGTGACCTAACAGTCTGATTTATTTGTTTATGTTTTTTGAATTGAATTGAAATTGAAGACATCGTTTCTTCTTCGCCTTCTAAGCTGAAAAGTTTGGAGCTTGGGATCGTGTGTAAAGTACTCCTGTAGATGTCACCACACGCTTATATAGCGTTAAGAAGTTCGTAATTTTAACTGAAGCGGGTAGGACTCGGTAGTTTATTATTTTAGTAAAGCGATGGCACGACAGGCCAAAGATTGTAAAGATTGATAAAAAATGTATATTTTTTTTAATCAGTTTAATAGTTCCAAAGAGAAAAGTAGTAAGCAGTAATAGCCTAGTGTTATTTCGTATAAGCTTTCATCGGTGAACCGTGCTTTCTGTAGACAATTATTGTATCGTTCAAGGGTAATTCTATATATAGTACGGGACTCAGTGATATGACCGTTGGACTGCTAAGTCAAAGGTCACAGATTGGAACTTAAGGCGCGCACCTCACACTTTTCGTAACTTATGTGTGTATTATAAATTAATCATCACCTGATGCTCCGTGCCTCGGAAAACACGTTAAGCCATTAGCCCCGGTGGTCATGAAGATCTTTGACAGTCGATATAGATAGGGAGTCAGTACCTTCATAAAACTCTTTCAACTAATCTAACCTTAGAAAATCGTATCCGATCCCTTTGGTTGATGAGTTTTAAAGAGAAAAGTACTTCTAGCCCTATATAATTTCAATCAGTACTCACACCTTTTTGTATAAAACTCAGACAATAAACGCCAAAAACAAAACTGCCAAGAAACTCAACATAAACGTTTTTATTACACACCCCGCTGACTTCGTAAATCGTAACCAAATGTAATGTATTGAGCGCCATATTGAAATTTATTCTTGTCAGTACTGATACCGTTTTATTGTTTGTGCAAAACAAGAAGGAATGACTGTCATCATTTAAAGGTTTAGGCTAGAGATAGGCCGAAGTATTAATATTTGATTACACCGAAATTTGGTTGCTTTTCCGAATGTTGGTTCTCAGTCAAAGTTCGATGTTGGACCAATCATTCGAGTCTGATATTTCGAAAAACTTATGTATTATATTACTATAAACTAATTATCACCTGCTCCGTACCTCGGAAAGCACTTTTAGCCGTTGCAGCGTTGGCCCGAGCTGTCATGAAGATCTTTTAAAATTAAACCCGCCTCGGCCCCGGCACTTTTTTTTTATTACTACCGCACAAATTGACTCCATGCTGCCTGATGGAAAGCAGTCAGTGGAGTCCCATAGTGAAGACCATCATCCCAGCAGCTGACATAGCAATGTGGCATGATGGCCCTCACCTTGAAGGCCTTGAGAAAAGCTTTTTCACGTCGCGCTTAAAGGACCCAGGATCATAAGGGGGGGGGGGACACGATGGCTGGTAATAAGTGCCACAGGTCTTAATATATCTATATGTATATATCATCATACATCCTGATGAAACTAGCACACTTGAGAGATTTTTCAATGGTGTGTAAAGCCATGTCAGAGGCCTACGGGTGGTTTAAACTCTGACACCAGGTTGTTCATCAACCATACGATAAGAGAGAGAGAGAAATATGCCCAAATTGTGTACGGGTCGGCTTCGAATCTAACTGGATGCAGCTAAATATCAGTTTTCTACCAGAGTAATTGCCGATCTGGCCACAAATAGAGAGATATAAATGAAATGTCACTATAGCTTATCTATCGAATTCAGTGTTCAAATAATACGTAATCAGAGAGGACAAGATAAAGGTTATTGATGATGATAACTTTGATAACCTGTGTCAAATCAGTTGCATTCAGAACTCTTTGGAAACATTCACAGAAGGTTAAGTTCTGATTATAAGACCAGGGGTGCGAGCGCGAATCTTTTTGGCGACTTTTTATCGAATATTCATCAATATTAAACGTCAACTTTGACATAAAGTTCATTAAATTGTGTCAAATTTGACGTTTAATGTTGATAAAATTTTCGATAAGAATTCGATAAATAGATCCATGCTTTCGCTACTAGCTCTTATTTTATCTGAGCAATCCAACGATCCAAATTTAATGTTCTTTTTTTGAAAATTACATTCTTTTTCTTAAAAAAGAACTTATTACATTACTTTTGTATAGCTTTTGGATTGCTCAGATAAGATAATATGAGTTCCACAATAGCCCTCCTGGAATTGATATCTTTATTAATTAGCGACCCGCCCGGCTTCGCACGGGTGGAATATACATATAAACCTTCCCTAAGAATCACTCTATCTATTAAAAAAACCGCATCAAAATCCGTTGCGTAGTTTTAAAGATCTAAGCATACATAGGGACAGACAGAGGGCGGATAGCGACTTTGTTTTATACTATGTAGCGAAGAGGAACAATAAATTGAGTATTTGTACGTTCTTTTTCAAAACGGTTGAATCTTCTGTGATTTGTTTGAAATTAATGACATAATTTTTAAAGAGAATAGATAAAACCATATATCTTTGGAAAAAAATTATAAACATGTTAGACCCGTAATGTTTGGGTACAATTTGACTTGGCTTGGCTGTCACACTCAGCGACTAAAGAAACTGCAAATCGGCAAAGTGTTACATAATATTGCTAATTAAGTTACCCTTCTGCAGTTACCTTTATTGTGATAAATAGGTAAGAATACATACAAATAAGAGTACAACAGAATTACCTACACAGCTAATTTTGTCCCGTAATCACTAGCCTCGGTGGCGCAGTAGGCAGCGCGTAAGTCTCATAATCTTAAGGTCGTGAGTTCGATCCTCACCCGGGGCATATTTTTTTGTAAATTAACTACTTTTACAACTTATATTTTTTTGAGTTTGAACTCTCGCGCTCGTATCAGCACACTTGGATTTTAGCTAGTATCCAATATTTTTTTAATTTGTCATCAAATTTACTATAATTTTTATCCTCACCAAATTTCTGTCAAAGTGGGCTATCTGATCTCAACAAAGATTAGCCAAATGCGCATGAGATATATTAATTTATAATATGCTCAATATAAAAATAATAAAATAAATCAGCCTGTTACTGTCCCAATATAGGGCAAAGGCCTCTTCTCATACAGAGAAAGATTGATATAATATGGAATATGCTCAAAACTTACGAAAAGTCAGATACTATAAACTTCAAATTCACATAACTAGGAGCCCTAGAAATCGATTTAGAACAAGCCAGTACTATCCTACATGGTTATTAAACTCTGACACTTAAAAAACATTACAAAGAAAAATAAACAAACAAAATGTATGTCTGTTTAGCAAACTCAAACGCTTCTGAATAAACTGGAAACAAAAGAATTATAATGAGAATTTTCAAATCTTAAGAAGTCGAAATTGGCGAAATATCTTTGTAGCTGACATTGAGTTATTACTTATTGGAGAGTGGTTCAAGTTTAATAAATGTAAGACGGATAATATTAAAGCAGCCTGTAACAGTCCTGCTGCAGGGCAAACGCCTTCAGATTCCTCTGTGAATGTGACTTTTTCAGTGTTCTATTTATTTCCTTAATTAATTAATCTAAGAGACTTCTTCTTCTTAGCATGTCGATGGCAATCTAAATTGTGTCAGCCCAGAACTGGGCTACGAGATTGGCACCTTCAGTAGCGTCCATCAGGTCATGTAATATACAAACGACAGGGCATGCAGGGCACGATATTAAGTGCTCCATCGTTTGTGGGACAGCACCACATTTACACTCCAGAGCAGAGTAATCAATAAATCTCCACCTGAGCAGGTTTTCTTTGCTTCGGCCAAGATCTAAGAGACTGAATGTCCAGGAACCTGGGTGCCAGGACATTCCCCCCCTGAGTGTAAATTTGACTGGACGGAGCTGCGAAGCGCGCTAGCAGTACCCGGCTCCGTTTGATACAGTGCGAGGGGGAGTACTGATACTCCTGATATTGTACTGATAGGCAGTCGCTCCATGTAAAACACTGGTATTCAGCTGCATCTGGTAAGATTAGAAGCCGACCCCAACATAGTTGGGAAAAGGCTAGGCAGATGAAGAATACATCTCAGGTGGCCAGTCAAAGTAGCCTGTTCTAGAGTCAGATCAAATAGCAGGCTCTAGCAGGTTTTAGCATCACCAATGTGTTATACAACTTTTTTATTTTATTCAAATTCAAACTTTCTTTAGCTTTAGCTTTATTCACGTAGTCTTTTGCACTCTTTGTGCAATTTGTTGATTTTTCATTCAATTTTATTTATTTATTTATTTGTATTTATTTAACAGACAACAGGGTCTAGTGTGTTAGTAACATAATTATTACTTATCCTATGTTAGTACTTAATATCTAGCAGTGATTTAGTCCGATTGACCAAAATCCATACCAATAATGTAACAACATAATTATTAGATTCAATTAGATAAAATGTGTTCATATCCTAATGTTTTCGTGAGCGGAGTTACGGAGCTACAGGTGTACAGGGGGAGATATTTTTAGTGAGTGCAAGACCCGTATAACCGTACGTTGGGTATGCAGTATTATCATTATTTACTCTCCCCGGCCACGAAAAAAAAGTAATTTTATCGACTTATAGTTATTTCGTATTAGCTATCATTGAACCGTGCTTTCTGTAGACAATGTATCGTTCAAGGGTAATTCTGTATGAGCGGGCCTACAGGCAGGCACTGGACGGGGCTGCGAGGCGCGTTTGCGGTACCTACACGGACCCGTCCCATACAGTGCGAGGAACACGCAGGGGGGAGACGTTTTTAGTGGGTGCGAGCCCCACATAACCGTACGTCCTCGGACGTGCGGTATGCGGAAGGCATTTTATACTCCCCCGGCCACAAAAAAAGGATAATTCTAAATACCGCACGGGACTCGATACAACAAATATGCCCGCTGTGTCTATCTCTTTTCGCTTCTAACATGGGTCACCTGTCAAGGCGTGGCATCTTTAATGGGTGTCTGTTTAACTGCACTGTTCCTCTCAAGCTCCTTTTATTCAAACGTCAAGCGAACGTTCGCAATACCCTCCTTGATTTTGTACAATTTACCCTCTTTGTAAAGAATTCTTTTTTTTTATTAACTGATACAATTTTGTCTATATTCTCAGATACATTTTTGCCAGCCAAATTCTATCCTTATAAGCAAAATCTCTAGGTGTCTAATGCCTAAAATCTAGTAAACTTTCTGAATGTAAAAGAGTATAGAAGAGAACGTGATAGCCTAGTGACTTGACCGATGGACTGCCACGTAAAAATCGTAGTTTCGAAATCCAGGCATGCCTCTGAATTTTCGGATTTATGTGCGTATTAGAAAACAATTATCACTTTTAATACGGTGAAGGAAAAGGAGTCGTAATAGCCTAGTGGTGGAGACCGTTGACTGGCAAGTCAGTGGTCTCGGGTTCGAACCCAAGGCGCGCACCTCTGACTTTTCGTAAGTTATGTGCGTTTTATAAATTTTATTAATTATCACTCTCCTTGCCACGGATAGCACGTTAAGCTGTGGCTTCCCTGCTGTGGTTAGCCCTGGCTGTCAATTGTAGATCTTTGACAGTCGTTACGGGTAGTCAGTAGCCCGGTAGCCCCAGTCTGACAACCAAACTAGCTCAAATGTCCCCAAAACGCTGGCTGCATTGCCACGTTGAATGGCAATGCTAAGCCAGCGTTTTGGGGACATTGCTCACTGGAAGCGGTCTTTTAGATTAAGTTTTTATCTTTTTATTTTATTTTTAGCTTTAGTGTTAGTTTTAGTTCTATATAATTAAAATATATACAAATAAGGTTTTAAGTGAAATAAAAATATAAAAATAAAAATTTTTTTTTTTAAATCTTAAAAGCGACACCGGGATATTTTGGTATAGCATTTATGCATGCGATGTGAACACAATTAGTATACAAGTATATATAGTATATAACCCTGAAATATATTACAGAAATTTTTATAAGAGACATGAATTTCTAGGTTAAAATCTTCAACCTAGTTGAGTCAACAATTAGGTACTCGACAAACTTCAAAACGCTTCAACCCTCAACTACCCACTTGGGACGAAACAAGCAAGGCTTCCCGTTAACCTGTCAACAGAATATTAAAAATGTGTTTAAATTTTTAAACATAACAAATTTTCGACGAGAAAGTTTACGAAAAGCCAAAAGTTTATTCATTAGAGCAGCAGATGTCGTCTTGGGTAAAAACTGTTTTGGGAAATTAAGATAGGTTTGTGGAGCTGATGTTGCTAATTTGTAGCATAAACAAAGTTTAAATGGTGGACATATTGATGTCACGACGAAGCCAGGGTGTTACGAATTTTAAGTATCGTTCAGAGCATGACGTGATAAAAATTAGTTTCCTATGTACTAACCCAGGATATTATATATACCCGTGTGCCAATTTCTATCTAAATTTTTTCAGCTGTGTTTCCGTGATTGAGTAATTAATACAGATCAAAACATCTTTAAAAACATTTAGTTTTCTATCTTTATGCTACTTTTATTTTAGACATTCATCCTTAGGATACGATAGATCTATTGTGTGATTGAGTAATTAATACACAACAAAACATCTACACAAACTATCATATATTTTAGTTGTCTTCCGTAGTAGTATCTTTATGCTAGTTTTATTTTTGACTTTTATCCTTAGGATTCGATAGATCTATTGTAATTAACCTTGAGTAAATGTATCACGTTAGAATAATTATTTAATTGGCAAAACAGTGAAATATATTTCGGCTCCTGGTCTTTTTAACCCCCGCTGCAAAAAGAGGGTTGTTATAAGTTTGACGTATCTGTGCATCTGTGTGTATGTCTGAACTGTATGTCGGATGCACCTATTTTGTTTTTTTTTTATTTTTGGACTTTTAAGGTAATTTGATCGAGAGTGTTCTTATCTAAAAAAAAATTAAGTTTTTCTGTATCGAGGTGTTTTTTAATTTTTAATTTATAGTTGATTAATTTTTAATTTTGAGATGGCGGGATGACTAACATAATTTTAAAACATAACATGACAATAGTGACTGGTCCACACTGGCTCTGGATCGAAAAACGTGGAAATCAGAGGAAGAGGGCTTTGCCCAGCAGTGGGATGATATTGGCTGACAGTAACAGTAATTTAGAGAGACATTATGTACGACTTATACGATAAAAAATCTTATACACCTAACAATGATTTTCATATTTACGTACGAAACTATTCTAGAATTTTCAAAAAAGTATGCGTACAAGCTAAAGCTATTTACATAAGTCGTCAAATAAAAAAATCTGATAATAAGATAAAAACCACATGGAAAATAATAAATACCGAAACTGGTAATCGTAGGGCTACTAATAGTATAGCGGCATTAAAAATTAACGATAAATTAGTTTCCGATAAAGCGGAGGTTGCTGCCTACTTTGAGCACTTTTTTACCAACATACCCATTGAGACTACTAAAGGTCTTCAATCGTCTCCAATAGCAGCTGAATTACTTTTAAAGAAAAACTTTGAATTTAATAGCTTATCTAGTTTTGAATTTACTTCCGTGACATACACTGACATCATAAAATCATTTCAAACTATAGCTGCTAAAAGTACAGAAGACTTATGGGGATTGTCAACTAAAGCCATTGCACCTATAATAAAAAATATTGCGCCAATGCTGGCATTGATCTTTAACAAATGTATTATAGACGGAATCTTTCCCGATCTTATGAAACATAGTAAACTTGTTCCAATTTTTAAAGCAGGGTGTCAAAATGATGCCTCAAACTATAGGCCAATATCTGTGTTACCTGCCCTAAGCAAAATCTTTGAAAAATTAATACTAGGCCAAATGTTAACTTATTTTAATAAAAATAGAATCCTACACACTAAACAGTTTGGATTTACTAGAGGTCGATCTACTGAAGATGCGGCGTTCAACCCTTATCAAAACTGTTTTAGAAGCCTGGGAAGAAGCGCAGGATGCTCTAGGAGTGTTTTGTGATCTTTCAAAGGCCTTTGATTGCGTGGATCACCGCACCCTTATTTTGAAATTAAAATATTACGGTATTCGTGGTAAGTCTATTGATCTCGTAAATTCTTACCTGTCAAATCGGGAGCAAAAGGTGTCGATCGACAACGTTACTTCTACTGGCTCAGTTGTTCAAATGGGAGTGCCTCAAGGATCAATTTTAGGCCCATTTCTATTCCTTGTATATATTAATGATCTCCCCCACATGATTAATGACACCATGACGAATATAGTCCTGTTTGCTGATGACACATCACTCATATTTAAAATTAATAGGAAAGATAGGGATATTGTGGAACCAAATAATACTCTCAATGCGTTATCAGATTGGTTCTCTGCAAATAATCTTTTTCTTAATGCCGGAAAAACCAAATGTATAAGATTCTCGGCACCTAATGTACGTCAAATAGGTACAAATGTACAGTTGGATGGAAACATGTTAAGCCTTGTACCCTTTACTAAATTTCTTGGTGTCACCATAGACTCTAAACTGCAATGGGGACCTCATATAGAGGCACTTGCAGGTAAACTAAGCTCTGCTGCGTTTGCTGTACGAAAAATACGGCAGGTGACAGACGAGGCAACGGCTAGGCTAGTATATTTTGCATACTTTCATAGTATTATGTCCTATAGTATCCTACTATGGGGATCGGCAGCGGATTTTGATACCATCTTTTTATTACAAAAAAGAGCGGTACGTGCAATTTATAATATAGGTCCGCGAGATTCCCTTCGTGAACTCTTCAAGGAAATAAATATACTTACATTACCATCCCTGTACATATTCCAAAATATATTGTACATTCGCAAAAACATAGCTTGCTTTCAAAAAAAGAGTGATATCCATAACCTTAACACTCGTTACAAGGACAATCTTGTAGTACCTGGTTACAGACTTTCTAAAACCAGCAATTCATTTATGGGTAATTGCATTAGGTTCTATAACAAAATTCCCTCTATTATTAAGGATTTGTCTGATACTAGGTTCAAAACAGTTGTCAAAGGTATTCTTATGTCTAAAGCCTACTATAAAGTAAAGGATTACATTGAAGACAAAGATGTGTGGCGTACTGCTTCCTCCTGCACACTGCGACCCACTAGTGCTGATTGAATTTCACTAAAATCAATTTTAATTATGCTCTAACACTTTATTGAATCTTTGGATATATATTTATATTGTATAATAATAATATGTGCACGGTTGTAATTATGTGAGCACCATGTAGTCCCTCTATTTTAGTTACTATCAACGTGATGATTGCTGTGCAGCTTGGGTATGTCATGCTCACGGAAATGTTTTGATAGCGGTGGCGTTATGTGTCGGGTCGCCCAATTCCCTACAATATGGTTGAGTAGGGCGATGGCTGATGCATGCGTCATGCCCGTGAACGGGTGCCGTCTGTTGGGACTGGTCAGCCCATAGCTGTTATAGTGATTTTATCAAAAGTATATATGTATATCTAAGGCGCGTACCTATGTTTAGTTGACTCGCATAATTGTTCTCACATAACATCTCAGAACAATGTATCCAAAAATATTGTAAGCCATTATTTAAAAGAGCAACCATGGAGTTTCTTGCCAGATTCTTCTCCATGAGGGGTAGGCTGCCCTTGGAACTGGCAACTAGAGTCACTCCTATAATACTATTAGAATTATGACTATTCATAAGTGCCTAAAACTGGTCTACATGAATAAAAATATTTTGATTTTGATTTTGATTTGAAATTTATAGTTATTGTGCGAAATAGGACCAAACACCAATTTCGCTATCAAACCTCCATTGTTGGCTAAAATTATAGATCCTAACGTTAGCACTCACGAACAATAGTGTACTTATAATAACTTACGTATCCAATCAAGGCTTGTCCGGGGAGCGAAGCCACGGTAAATTTAAAGGTCTAAATTTACCGTCGCATCCCTTCCTAATTCTCTCTCACCTTAATTTGCCCAGCTTGAGGCCTGCCTATTAGGCAAATGAGGTACTATTGCTATTTTCTTATTTCGTTGTTTTTGGTTTTATGCTAATACCACAGAAGACGCCCAAGAACTCCTGCAAAGTCAAAACTAAAAAAAAGAACTGAAATTGAATACCACATGAAATTTAAACCGGATTCCACTGCTTATTAAAATAAATACCATAAATGGTCACCCATTCACAGACAGACCCCGTCAAGTGTTACTTTATTATATTACTCAAAACAAGTGCCTCTAAAAGTTGTTGTCTAAAAAACTTTTCCTATCCAAATATTATTTAATTATTATGTATAATACAAAAACTACTGGACGCATTTAAATGAAACTTTACAGTAATATAGCTTAAACATCAGAATAATACATAAGATACAATTTATCAAAATACCACGCAGAACAGCGGGCGGAAACTAGTATTCTAATAAATTCAAGTGACCTGTGATTGTCTCCAAAGACCAGTTTAAGCCCGTCCGGTCTAAAGCTAAGGATCTGCATTATTCACTACGAGAGCAATCCTCATATTTATGCAACAAGATTTGCTTGCATAAATATCAGAGACTGATACTGTGTCAGCTGGTTAAGACAGCTTTTGTAGGTACTGAAGTGCTATTCAACCTTCTTATTAGCTACGGGCCTACTTGCGCAGATCATAGTGCAGTGAGCGGCTACGACGAATTTTTTTTTGTGACGTGCGTCACGTTTTTGAAACTACGTTTGTTGAATTTCTGTCACTTAGTTTTACGTTCCGATCATAACACCTGTCATTGGCGTAATTGTGGGCCTAAGGCTTTCACTTGCTATTCAAAAGACGTGAATAGTGAACAGTGAAATAGTGGCTAGGAGGATGATAAATAAACTACATAACTAAATAAAAATAAATTAAAAAACGCGCGAAACCACATTTTTTTTAGGTACACTCGCGATCATGTCATCTTTTAACTTAAAAAAAATATCAAAATCTGTCTATTTCTTTAGGAGCTACGATGCCAGAGACACGGACACATAGATACACGGACACGTCAAACTTTTAACACCCCTCTTTTTATATCACCGGTTAAGAAGATAAATCATTTCCAGCCAAACTCAAGAAATGTCCGTGTTTATACGTTTTAAGATAATAAATTCCAGTACTTAATAAAAGAAAGTTGGTATTTTAAATTAAATTTAAATACATTTTCGTTTAATTAACGTTGAAACAACATTTCCTTAGGAAAAAATCACAACTTCTTTGTAGAACGGTTGAGAATTTTATATCTCATTATTTTGTATGTAGTCGTGTCGGGGGATTTTGTAATCTTGGGTGTATTGTAGGCTAAGAGCTCGACCTATTCTGCAATTCTGATTTCAAAAAATCATACCTACATCAATAAATTTTTAGGTTAGGTTAGGTTAAGATCTACCAAAGGTCTTCACTACAATTTCGTTTTGACACTAAATCAAATATTTTTATAGTTACTGCGAATAGGCCTATCTGACTGGGATAGAAAGTGCCACCGTCGTCTAAGCCGAATGATTATGTGCCACGTTTGTTACTGTTACTGTTAGCCCATAACATCCCACTGCTGGGCAAAGGTCGCTCCTTCTGACCTCCACGTCTTGCGATCCAGAGCCAGTGTGGACCAGTCACCTTTGTAATAAAAAATAAAAGTGCGTTTGAAAATAATAAAGGCTTAATTTATCTAACACTGGCCTGCTGAATTGATTGTTAGATTCTGTGAACGCAGCTTTGCTGATCGAAACTGTGTCAAAGGTGCCACAATTATTTCTGTATTGAACACTTGTCTGGTCTTGTTGGTATCTTTGTTTTGTATATTTTTTATTACTTCCCGAAAATATTTTTGTTCATGTAGACCATTAGGCACTTAATATAAATAGTCTTAGTTTTAAACAATTAAATTTTTATATTACAATTTTTTCTCTGGTTTATTTGTAAGCTATCTATTTAAAAAGCAACCATGGAGTTTTTAGAAAGCTCCATGGTTTAGGAGAAAGAAAGATGAATTATTTAACACGATTTCTTGCCAGATTCTTCTTCATGAAGGGTAAGCTGCCTTTGAAACTGGCAGCTAGAGTCACTCTTATAATAATATTAAATTTTTACCAATTTTTATAACTAGCTCTCGGACTTAATAACGTTCGCCTTTGAAAAGCGGAAACAAAGTGGAGTGGCCCAGGAAAACTAATAAAAACATCGTTAGCTATCTCTTCAACTATCTTTTTCTTGCTAAAAAAAGTATTGCGATTTCAAGTTTTGGGTAATGTCTTTTGTTTTCTTTTGTATTTAAGAAAACTTTTTCTTATATGTTAATTCACTACTGAACGGTAACCATATTCGTTGTTCTTTACTTTAACCGAAAGTCATAATATCCTCCTGTAGGAATTTCAGTCTCACCAGCGATCAGTCTCAACGTAGAAAACTACGCAGGAGATATTATAGTGCACAAGTGTATGCGCAAACACAGGTACACTCTCTATTCCCTCACTCTCAATCTTAGTCCGATCTCATAGTTCGGCAAACCCACACACAAGGAGAGAGATTAGGTGCAGGACCAACTGATTAACATGTTTTCCAAGGCACGGAAAAAAAGATAATTAATATATTATGTATAATACGCACATAACTTATGAAAAGTCACATCTCCCGCAACTCAAAGTTGTTTGTAAAAAAAAACATAGCATGACAAAGTTAGCATAGCTAAGCTCAGCACAGCGCAGCACTGCGTAGCACAGCTCAATATTAATTAATAATTAATATTAATTAATTAACTCTAACGTTTTCAGCGTTAAAACATCCCTACTTCTTATCGTATGTTTGCTGAAGAACCTGGTGTCAGAGTTTAAACCATCCGTAGGCCGCTGACATGGCTTTACACACCATTGAAAAATCTCTTAGGGGTGCTGGTTTCATCACGATGTTTTCCCTCACCGTTTTAGCAACTGATAATTAATTTATAATACGCACATAACCTAGGAAAAGTTCTGACTTTTCCTAGGTTATGTGCGTATCAATCCCAAAGCACGCACCTCTGGGTACGTGCTTTGGGATTGAACTCGAGACCTCTGACTTGTCAGTCAACGGTCATACCACTATGCTATCAGTGCAATACATCCCTACTGATCCATCGGGAACTCTACTCGAAACTCGGAAATAATAAATAAAAAAATAGTACCTACAACACAGACTCAATAAAACTCCACTGGTCATATTTCGCAATGTAATTTTCGTGAAAACGTGCACAAAATTGCAATCCTGTTTTATTTTCCCTTTATTTTATTATGTGCTCTATCGATTTATATTCCGATAACTCGGATGTATCGTTATTATAAGACTGACGGATCTCTGTTAGTACAAATTGGAATTCGGTTATGCGAATGTAAAATCGGAGCGTGTGAATGTGTATTTTAATATTATTCATTTATAAATCTCGTCTTTATTTCCCTGTATGTTGTCTTGTGCAAATGGAAACGAAACGACGTTTTTTATGGTTGTAGAGTCATGCTCGTTTCAGCACTCGACTTGGGCCGGCTCGACGGGTAGTACTGAAGGATATACAGGGTTATTTTTAAAACACTGACAACCTGAAAAGGGGTCATTAAACTCATCATTATTACCAACATTTACTATGGGTGATTGGGTGGTCCTTAGAGTATATAAGAAAATATAGAGCAACCCAATAGAAGTATGAACTGTGAGCACGGGTATGAACAACGCTGCCGCGACACGAGCTCAGTTTGCGATCATACCTCGATCGACTGCGGCTCAACTAGGCTCCACGAGCGAAAAAGTTACATTTTAGCTTATATCATGGTTAACTGCTGAGTTAAATTTTGAAAAACGTCTAGAAAACTTAATTTGAAAAAATGACATTTTACATTAATTCTATGGTGAGACCTGCTTTCGCTCCGCACAAGGCAATGTGGTTGACGTTATCACTCTATATTTTCTTGAATACTCTATGGGGTGGTCCAATCCCCTGAAATCGCAAAAAATATCAGATTTTCCATACATTTTGTTAGGTTATGTGAACATAAATCTAATATAATACAAATACCTAACTAATAAACAATGATGCCTTGCAATTTACAGCGTATTTTTTAAATAAAAAACATCATGCACTTACCCATCCAATTTAAAATATATCTCTGGAGAAAAATCATGAAAAAATATATAAAATTTTATGACTACCCCCATTCAAAGGCAAACCACTTCACCCATATTAATATTTCAGTGATAAACAAATATTTTTAGCCCCATCTCCCAGCACTGCGACCGACGGCATAAATCATAAATCATGCTCTTAAAATGCAAGTCTTATTACCAGCACATAAAGTCTGTTTCCCTTTGTCAGTGGTTGTTTAAAAGTGTAGGTTTCGTGTAGAATGACGCAGTGTCTTCGGCTTGTTTATTGGAGATAGTAGTTCCATTTTAAAGGGATTTTAAATCGTTTTACGTAAGGATGACTAAATCTGTTGTGGAAAGTTTTTCAACTATTTTTGTTTAATAATTGTGAGGGAAACCGTTTGATGTTTTTATTTTATAGCCTAGAAAGAAACTATATTTAAAACTAACGCATTACATTATGCTTTTAATGAGGAATTATAAAGCTTCAGTGAAAGCCTTAGTGGTTTAACTGTGGAGTAACAAATCAGGGATTATAGCTTTAAACTTATAGCACTCACTTCTTATTTTTTAAAGTTATGTGCGTACTATAAATTAATTACCACTTGCTATTTGCGCACAGATTTATTCAAAATAGAATTTTTTGACTAACTTCTATGTTTTGGTTGAGTTTTTTTGAAGACGAAACGTCGAATCTAGTTCAAAAAGGCATATTCCCACTCGTCCCACTACTTGGTCCCATTGGTAGGACGATCGGGAAGAGACCTTTTTCCCTTTCGTCCCCCCTTAAAATAAATTTTAAATATTTTATTGCATACCCGCTCGACCGATCAGTGGTAGGACGAGCGGGAATACACCTTCAATTGTTTTGTACGTATTTCTATTTATGTCTGCGCAAATAGACGCCAAAAAATAATATAAACATAATTCTATTGCACAAAAGATAAAATTATAGTACCTACCATTGTACCTCATCAAGCACCGAATTAATATTTAGATAATAATTTTAAATGCTTAGCCGTTGCAAAGTAATTGGCCATTGAACTTTGATCTAATTCAATGTTTCTCAAAGAGGATTACGTAGGAGTACGTCATTTGGTTGTACAACGGTAATAAAACCTAAATTATTATAAAAATAGACTTAATAAAGTTTCTGCGGAGACTGGCTTTTAAAAGCTCTGAGGTAGAGTAAGCAAAGAGTAGGGTAGTTAGAGAGATTTTTGCTCTGTAGTAGGATAGTAATAATGGTTAATAATAGTTTTAGTAGAAAAGCGCGATTTTTATGGCAACTTCTAGACGTTAACCGCGCGGTATCTGCTTTATGCTATACCCGTGGTTCTATCCTATAAGTTTAGTTGTAGTTGTAGTTAGTTTTATAATATATTGATTTCATAAAATAAAATATTTAAATAACGAGCAGGTGAAATAATAAGAAGAATGTTATTAATAAGTAATTTAATGTTACAATTTAAATGTAAAATTACAATTTAAACTAAATTTTCAATTGCAATTGCTAATTAACGGCATTTATAATTCGAATATACCAACAGGAGTAAGCAATCATCTGTAAAAAAGGGATTCAGATCATTAAAGTTTGAGAAACTCTGATCAAATTTAATTCAGCATGAGACTTGCAAATAATTTTAGATTGTTTGCAATTAATAGTACCTACTTTGAAGCTGAAAAGGCACTAATTAGTTTCACAAAGTCAGATATGATGGCTTCAAATTCATAGCTGTGGAATAGATCTAAATAGATTCGAATGTAAGGGTACCTAATACAAAGGTCATAACAGGTATCTCTCAATATCACGATTCAATGACTTTTCGATTTGAATCAAACCTACCAGAATTATATCCTATTCCTATAATAAATAATATCCTATTGTCTCTATCTATCTCAGAAGGATCAGGATCAAGGAAAGGGGTCAGTAAACTCATCATTATAAACAACTTTTACTATGGGACCAACCCTGATATCGCAAAAAAAATCAGCTGTTCCATACATTTATGTTCACATGACTAAACAAAATGTATGGAACAGCTGATTTTTTTTTGCGATTTTAGGGTTGGTCCCATAGTAAAAGTTGTTCATAATGATGAGTTTACTAACCCCTTTTAAAGATGCTGGTGTTTTACAAATAACCCCGTATAAGCTTTTGTTAGTAAAACTTATTTTTAATAGTACTATAGCACAAAATAGTTTCGCGGTCAAAATACGAACTGTGGACCGCCATTTAGTGACCGCTAGAGAATACTAACGTTAAAATGAATTTCATAATGTTTTTGACAGTATCATTCTCGTGCTTATCATAAAATTTACACGTATATACTGATTTCCCTAGGGGTGCGGTATTGATTGAATCAATATAATCTAATTATGTAAGGATATAAAAATGAATCACTGTTTCTCTTGGTCACGCCATAACTTCAAAGCTGCTGGACCGATTTTGTTGAAATTTTTTGTGAGTGTATGAGAATCCACTCCAGATAGTTTATATTCACAATTGGATCCGGTAGGTGGCGCTGCAATCGTGTAAAATTAGAACCAGTTAGTCAGTGGTGTCTTAGATTAACTAAGAAAGTACTATCGCGGACACGAACGGTGCACCACTTTGCCATCATATGCTTTGAACGATGCTACGTGCGTAGAGGCGGGGATAGTACTACGTTCGAACGCCGGGTACTTGACAAGCGATTCTAACCTTAAGAGTGGTGCAACGGCTTTGTCCACGATAGTACAAATGACATAGAAAAAGTCACATTGATGCATGCCAGATTCAAATCTACCTTTACGGTTAAATTAATTTAAAAAATAATGAGACTAACACAGGGTTATTCTGAGAATATGTACACGTGAGAGGTACATCATTTTTTCCCGATACGTATCTTAACCTCTTTTCAGGATACTTATTATAATAACATGCACCACGCATCAACGGAACGTGTCTAATGGACCCCGGGGTCGGGTGCCGTGATTCTGAATAATAATCACCGAGCTTTAAACCTGTTTATTATTATGATAGCGGTAACGTAGGGTTTGATATATTTGGTTCTTAAAGACATGGAGGATCTTCACTTAAAAAGAAGAACGAAAATAAAAATTATTAAAAGTGTGAATGATTTGTGTCGTTCGTTTCCGGCCTAAGAATAGAACCACCCCTACACGTCCCGCGGGTGTCGTAAGAAGCGACAAAGGGAAAAATCTGGAGGATAGGCAGCAGCATTAGTAGTAGCAACCATCTTCTACTGCGTGCGATCGCCAACCCGCTTGCTCAGCGAGGCGATTAAGGGCAAACACCTAATGAGCGCACAAAATATGTGATGCGTATGAGAACAGGCCTATGTCCAGCAGTGGACTGATACTCGCTGTGTAGGTAGGTAAGTAAATGATCTTGCTTTCAAGGAGCATAATAAAATAGATTTACTTCGAATTTTTGGCGAACACTGAAACTTTGTTTATAAGCGCCTGATATTTTATTAATAACAAGCAAAGTTAGCATTGCTATTAAAATTTTAAAAGTTAATTTATTATTAAAGTAAATTATTGATTTGATAAGTTTATGTGCCTATGAAATAAAAACAAAAATTAAATTAAGTATCTCAAACGAGCAATTGTGTTAGAAAAAAATAGAAATAAAAGCAAAAAATAATAATAAATACCGTCGAAATCGACCAATAGGCCTCTAGTTTTTTAACTTTAACTTTACTAATAATTAAAAGCTATTAATGACGATACAAACAGACATGACGGACAACAAAAAAACGTTATAATTTATATATATATTGTATATTATAAAATTAATTTCAGTAACAATGTTACCGTATTATGTTATAATAATAATTTATAACATAATACGGTAAAATTGTTACTGAAATTAATTTCATAACATTTTCATTTAAATGAAGCAATTAAACAAATTTTATCTTCATACGGCCATAGTCAGGATTTATTCCAACGCCTTTAAGTCCTGACCACAACTCCCGGAGGCTACGGAACTGTGGACTGTGGATCTAAATTTATGCGGAAACCGCATTGGAATAGGACGGGCTTTTGTATTGCTCCTGATTTAGTAGAAAGCGGTGGTTTTGAGAGAAGAAACGTTAAATGTCAAATAGAGATTATTTTATTTGTTTTAAGGCTATTATAATGGTTCAAAAGGAAAAATTAAGCTGTTTGGTTTGGTTGGGTGAGACCGTGATTTAATAAGCATAATATTACAGATATTAGCTTCTACCTACCATTTGGCGTGGATTTAGTAATTTGTTTATATCAGGAAGATACACATACCTAACTATATAATTATATAAAAATCGCCAAAAAAGTTTGTACGCGCATATCATTCTAAAGCTTCAAAAAAAGATAATTTAAATGCTATTAGGTATTAAGATTTTTAATACCGTTTCGTAGGGTTTGTCTTCTTCAGTTCTTCTTTTTTTCAGACAAAGCTAAAACGAGAAACGGTAGTAAAGATCTTAATAATAGCATTTAAATTTAAAGATTTTCAAGCATAAATATTTAATAAGAAATTTGAAAAAACAACTGATATTAATAAGCTAACATGTGCTAAAACATGTAAAAATTTCACAAAAAAAAAAGATTTTCAAGCATTTAAACTAAATTTTCAGATAATATGAGCAAAATTACTATATTAAGTTGACGGTAGATCGAAAATAATATTAAATAATTGTTATGATGCTTGACACCTCAGTCTGCCTGCGACCACGAGAACTGCAAAGCACTAGAAACGTCAGGATTTGACAATTAAATAAATATTATTATGCGACGGAAATCCGTTAAAAAGTTGTTTCATTTTTAAAAAAAAGCTGTAAGTAATACCAATGTTTGTTTTAGAGAACCATAATTCACCATTAACCGTTTCGTAGCGTACCTACGAATTCAAATATATTTTTTTTTCAATACAAACACTACTAAATCCAGCCACAATTGGACAAGTCCAACATTTTACACCAACGAAGCATTCAACCAAAAAATATTCACCCTAAACTACTAAATTGCACTAAAAATTTCACCACAAAATCTCCAACTACCCATAAATAATCCTACGAGACTTCCGTATATTTTTCATCCGATTTCCAGCGTTCATTCGCAACGACTCTATTAAAACTGAATAGAGGTCATATTTCTTTGTGTTTTGTATCAATATTGTAAGTTTCTGTGATCGGGTTATGGTATATTGCATTGGCAATTTCTTGTGGAGGAAAGTCGGGATTCAAGCTTCCTAACGGCAGGGTAGAGAGAAATATTTGTGTTGAAAACTTTTATATGTTTTTTTGATAGCTTTCTTTCCTTTTATGGGCGTATGTACTCGTTTTGACAAACATATTTTTGTTTTACGACTTTGGGAAATAAGATATAAAATGTCTATCTTAATATTCACTATGGGGGTAATAAAACTGTACGGTCATCGGAAAATCTGTGTAAATCCTTATGCACCTTGACGCGATAGGAATAAGTACGATTTTACAATAGAACTATTATCGTTGACGCGCTATCGTCGGTAAGTTTCGAGGACTAAATCAATACAGATAATACAAATCTGAAAGAGTTTTTTATCACTGGCGCTGAGTAGAAGACGAAAATTTTGCCCAGTGGAATAAAAAAAGCCTAAAGGAGTCGTGACGTAACAGGAAATCAAAAGACAAGCGGAGGATAGAGAGAGGTGGCGATGTCTCCACCGACAAGAGCCTAGCTCTTAAACATAAGAAGAAAAAAGGCCTTTTTTGTGGCCGGGTGAGTAAAAAATGTCTTCCGCATACCGCACCGTCCGAGAACGTACGGTTATGTGGGGTTCACACCTATTAAAAACGTCTCCCCTTGCGTGTTCCTCGCACTGTATTGGACGGGGCCGGGTATTCTGTACTGTAACCGCACCTCGCAGCCCTTGTCCAGTGCATGCCTATAGGCCCGCTCAAGAAAACAGGTCTAAAATATGTCCTGAAAAAAAAATTAATTCTCCACTCCCAAAGTTCTCGTAGCAACTACACAGGTCTTCTGCCAATAAATCTCCACAAAGATTTAACCCAAGGGTAAACGAAATGGTAAGCGTTATCAGATACTAACAAAATTGTGTTTACCGACCGACGTTAACAAATAGTTTTAATATATTCTTGTTGAAAGTGGTGACAGCGGTTCGAGTCCCTATTTATAACTAGCTTTTAGTTAACTAACGGCCTTGCTACAATATATAATCACTGTTTCGACGCTAGTTTAGCAAAGAGAGGAGTTAAATTTTATTTTCTTAGACTTAAACTTTAATTACGACTGCCTCGTTGGTCTAGTGGTCCTGGGTTCACGAGGTAGCACGGGGTCCTGAGTTCGATCCCCGGGTCGAGCAAAGTGTTATTGGGTTTTTCCATTAGAAAATTCTCATAGAGTCTGGAATTGTGCCCGGTTAACAGCAATAGGCTCGCCCCTATTACATGGGACTTGTAACTTAGCCAGCAAAACGTGGGTGTACCTACTGCATCCACCTCTGCCTACCCCCTCTAATAAATACAAACGTGAGTCTATGTTATATTACCGTTATACTGCCAAGTCAAAGGTCGGGTAAGTTTAAAACCCAGGCACGCACCATCTTTTTGGATTTATCTGCATATCAGAAATTATCACTTGCTAAAACGGTGAAGAAAAACATCGTAAGGAAACCAGCTTAATTGAAAGATTTTTCAACGTTGTGTAGCACCATGCCAGAGGCCTTAGGATGGTTTAAACTCTGACACCAGCTTGTTCATCAACTAAACGATAAAGAAAAAACATGATTAGACACAAGCTCATAATATATAACGGTTTTAATAATTATGGCGATAAGGTGAAAGCTCTAACACGTAAAGCTACTATTCTTACCTGAAGTATAATCCTTCTGTGCCAGTTCCCTCTTTCTTTTCCTATGCGTTAAAGAGTGGAGTGGAGTGCCGTGTGGTTTCCAGCCAAAAAATTGTACCACCCCTACTCATCCCGCGGGTGTTGTAAGAAGCGACAAAGGGAAAGATTCAGAGGATGGGCAACGGCATCGTTCTGTGTAACAGTAATCATCTGCTACTGCGATCGCCTACCCGCTTGCCTAGCGTGGCGGTTATAGGCAAATACTTCCAATGAGCGCACAATAGTGGCGCGCATTGGGAGAAGCCTATATTCAGCTGTGGACTAATACAGGCTGATGATGATGAAAGATTGGATAATGTGGATCTTCGATTCAAAATAAAAAAGGTGTCTTATTATTTATTTTCTATTCTGTAGTACGGACTCCTAAAAAAAATATTTTCTCTCGAAATTACTCATCTACTTCTACATAATGACATAACGAGTCATTAGCACTTGATCATATATGCCGTCATGATATATGCGCGTTATCTTTTCGGGGCATTAAACTCATGCAAAATTTATTAGATCGCACCCCGGGGTTTGTCTCACATTTTTTGAACATTATTCTTGTTTATCTTCAAGGGTTCTCCTTTATGGGTCAGCAGATGTTGTAAAGAATCCTGTAATGTCCCGAGTGGTAATATTAATCCGGTGTACATCTCCCGCCTACATTACACCACTAAGGTGGAAGACATTGTGAAGTACGTGAGCCAAAGGATCAAGTACGTGCCGAGAGTGCAGCTGCTGGAATCGCACCGCAATGTCAACTTCAAGGCGTTCCTGGTGCGAGTACCTACGTGTTTGCTGCATCTCGTAATGGAAGAGACCTTTTGGCCGCAGAGCGTGGTGTTCCGTCGCTTCCGCGGACAAGTGCCACAAGATCGCACTATGACTGTGCATAAGTGAAGTGTTTTTACTAACATAGGCTTAAGTTTATATACTAACACAAAATGTATTATAATTATATATATGTTAGTTTGTAAGGTATGTATCTATGAGCCACAGTAGCTCGAAAATAAAGAGTTTATTATTATTATTATTATTATTAATAATAATAATGTCCTCCCGATCGAATTTCGGTCACAGCGAATCTTAACGAGGATTATCAACTACGCAGGAGATATTATATTATATATGTGTGTGTGTAAATACAGGTGTCTTTTCCATCACTCTCATAGTCCGATGGGACGGCAATCCAACACGACTGGAAAGAGATCAGGCGCAGGATAAACGGCTTTACGTGCTTTTCGAGCCGCGGAGTAAGTGATAATTATTTTATAATACGCACATAACTTACGAAAAGTCAGAGGCTTGCGTTTGAAGCTATGACTCGGCTTGCCACTACTAGGCTATCAGGACTCAATACATATCTACATAATACAGTAATATGAATATATACTCTCGTACTGCCTAGACTGCCTCGTTGTTCTAGTGGTAGCAAGCACTACGCACGAGGTCCTGGATTCGTTCCCCGGGTCGGGCAAAGTATTATTGGGTTATTCCATTAGATAATTCTCGGTAGCAGCACAGAGTCTGGAATTGTACCGGGTTAATGGCAATAGGCTCACTCCCTATTACATGGGACTTATAAAATAACCGGCGAAATGTGGGTGTACTGCATACACCTTTACGTACCCCCTCTGGGGAATACAGGCGTGAGTCTATGTTATGTTGTGTTTTATTATATTCTATTATATTTGTCCCGTGCGGCGGCGACGAGACTTGACGCTTCACGACTCCATCAATGATGCTTTTATTTTGTTTGTATTTCATTAGCTCCGCACGTACCGTTTGATACTAGCTGACCTAAGTATAAATACGTGGTCCGTCCACGAATACCGATTACAAATACTTTTTGTTACATATTTAACAATGCTACACTAACTTTCTCAAATTCAGGCAAAAAGACCCAATTCAATATTGGTTTTTTAGCTTTTAGGGTTTTTTTTGTAGGGACTGTTACAAAATTGAAAAATCTGCATCTATAAAGTAAAGAAAAAATTAAGTTTGATCGAAATTATTAAATATTTTGTTATTTAAAGCTATTTTTATTTTAGAAAACATATTTCCATAAAAATATTTGCTGAAACTTTATAATGTTGTTCTCAATATTTCATAACTACCTATATTAATTGATTTTATATCTTCAATCAACTCTAACGTGCGAGCGAGATAGCAGATTAGCGCGATGAGAGTACCTATCCCGAAGGAAAATTTAGGTACTCGGGATTTTTTTAATTGTAAAGGGCAACGCGTTCCAAAGCTTAATAATTGCTGATACAACAAAGGAATTATTTACCTTTAACAAGCCAAAATCTTTCGTGATGACAAACGCTTGGCAAATTTAAACTCTCCGTCTCTTACTTACTATCACTTGTAAAAAGAGATGGCACGAACTCTCACAGCAGCAAGACTTTACTTCACATCAAATCAAAACTACGCATGTCCTGATCTTATAAATGCACATACGAAACTCTACACCATGATATAGAATCAAATATTCAGGAAACATTCCCGCTGCGAGCTATACAGATGGTGCCACTAGTAATGTGACACTGCTTGGAGATATATCGATAGTTTTGGTACCTTTTTATTTTTTTCTGTATTATTTTTGGGACGAACATACTTAGGATTACTTATACTAATAATTTTTTTATCAAGCTCCGGTCACGTAAGTCAAGAATCATAATCCTAACTTAACTTAAACTAATCTTAACTTAAAATGTCACCCCAATTTATGTTACTCGTTGCTGCAAAAGCGCAAGCCAATGCGCGCATTGTTTCCTGAGTGAATAAGTACTTATTTCTTTTACATGGAAAAAACCGGATTGAGATTGGGTTCGTATTTCAACAGTAAGTCAATAACATTACGTAGACGACATGCAAACTGTCGGCAATAGGTCGCGGACGTGACCGAGCGCACGGAAGCACGGATTAACTAACTACTTTGCAAGCGGAAGTCCGGCGAAAATTTGGTCCCTCAGATGTCTGACGATATGCAGATTTATAAGTCGCGACTCGCTACTCTAAGTCGCGTTTTATAGCATGTGCCGCTCTTTACACAAACCAAATTTTATAAAACATTGTGTAATTTAAAATTAATTTACAAACTTTAAAATTATAACACGTCGAACATAAATAAAACTTTATCTTCAGCTAATTAAAAACAGTCGTAGAATTAACAAATTCTAACTCAGTATTACACATATTTAGTTAATTTAAAGCTTTTTAGGACATGTTATCTGTTAATTAGTTTAAAATACTTAGAAAACTTTAATTAAAATCGTTTATCGCTCTAGCAGTTAGTTAAATTAATACCTACAGCTTAAGATAATTCCATTTTACTATTTGAATTTTATCTTTTTGATTAGCATCTGCACGTATGTAATTGGTATATACACACATCAAAAGTGTCTAGGGATCAACATATATTTTTGCAATAACTTTTCTCCTGATTGATATTAATTAAAATTTTCTTTAAGGATTCATCAAATAAAGTGTTTTCGTTTGTCACAGTAACGATAAACCAAGTCACCTTTGCATTAATAAAGAAATTTGCCATTTTCCTAATAAAGGGATTTTTGACATTTGAACCACTAACATTAAAGTTCAAAAAAAAGACTGAAATAACAGTTTTCTTTAAAATTTTATTGGGTAACTTAAACAATTAATAATCCGTGTTTCTACCGCGAACACTAACAACACAAGAACATCGGTTTGGCATACTCAAAATGAGTTCATCCAAATCACGCTGTGGAATGGCCGCCCATGTTCGTTGCAACAACAAAAAAAGCTCTTCTTGCGACGGGATACCCTCCATATTCGGCAGAGCTCTTCTCTGTAGCATATCCCATGCATGCTCAATCGGGTTCAAGTCTGGCGACTGAGCAGGCCAGGGCAGGACATTGATGTTAGCTGCGGCGAGAGTATGTCTTACAACTCTTGCGGTGTGCGGTCGTGCATTATCATGCATTAACTGAAATAAGGGACCGATTTGCACTTGTAGAGGAACGATGACGTCTGATACAATCGTCTCAGCATAAATTTGAGCGTTGAGGTTGCCTCTGATCCAAATCAACTCAGTTCTTCCGCCGATCCAAATACCCGCCCATACCATGATGGTTCCACCACTATAAGGATGGACTTCCTGGCAGGATTTTAATCGCTGTTGGCGTCCAGGGGTTCTCCAGTGTCGTATACGTCTTGTATCCGGTCTCATACCAAAACGAGACTCATCAGAAAAGCACACGAAACGCCATTGTTCTTCTGCCCAATTTCTGTGTTCAAGAGCCCATTGATATCGAATCCTACGATTGTGCATTGCTATAGGTGGTACCCGTAGCGGTCTTCGGGAATGAAGGTTCACTTCATGCAAGCGGTTTCTGACTGTTTGGTCGCTAATTAAGTTCCCTGAAGAGTGATGAAGCCTCACGGCTAACATCATGGCGGTTATTGTTGGAGCTCTTCGAGTTAAGATTTGAATGTATCGGTCTTGTCTCCGTGTGGTGCAGCGATACCGTCCTCCATGGCGCTCAGCCACGGTACCAGTGCTTCGGTAACGTGTCCAAAGTCGACCGATAACACTCTGACTTGTATTCAGAGCTAAAGCCACAGTACGTTGCCGGGAACCAGCTTCTATCATTCCCACGGCTCTGAGCATTTCTTCCCTGCTTAAATGACGTCGCCGCTCCATAATAACGTTGGTTTTAATCAGTAGTAGGGAAACAGTAGCACTAATAATGTCTTCAATGCGTTGTATGTTTTTATAGGGAAAATATTGACAGCTGATTTTCATCTTTTACTCGACTTTGATTCACAGTTCCTGATTCAAATTATGAAATGCACCAAAAAGGATCCATATAAATTTATAAAATCATAAATTTATTACAAAGCCACATCTCAATCTCAAGAAATCCGCATAAAAATGCTTGATCCCTAGACACTTTTGATGTGTGTATTTTTAATTGGTATATACTAGTTTTAATGGTTTTAGTACTCGCTAGCTAATTAACACTTAACCCTATGGGCTCATAAATTAATTACCTACATATCACCTATTCCGTTCCTCGGAAGTCAATCCGTTGGCCTTGGTTATCATAAAGATCTTTGACAGTCCGTATAGAGAGTACTCATACAATTCTGACAACTGTTCTAAATATAAAATATCGTAGTCCTTTGGCTTGCGGGGGTCAGATAGGCAGTCGCTCCTTGGAAAACTAAAATTCAGTTGCATCTAGTTAGATTAGCAGCTAACTGCAACAATAATCCACGTCATTTTGACAGAATATCATATTCATGAGACTTATCAACGACTCTAGATTTAAAAAATTCCAAAAATATATTATTAATAAAGATGCAATTATTTGCAGCAGACGTTACACCTTCCAAAAGATCATTTTCAAGAATTTTCGATTCTTTTATTTAATGTGTAAATTGCCTTCACCGTTCGATAAAGTAATAAATTACAGAGGTCCATTCCTTGAATTCTCTCTGACTTGCCAGATTCTTACCACTTCAACTTTATTAGAAACATTAGATTTATAACATAACATTGACTCACGCATAGAAATATCCAATATCTTTGGACTCACGCCTGTATTCCTCAGAGGGGGGCTAGGGGTAGGCAGAGGTGTATGCGGTGCACCCTTATTTTGCCAACTTATACCATGTAATAACACCGTGTAAAAAACACAATAACACTTATTGCATGACTCAAGGATGGCACCCAGGACTTCATGCTCAGCAGTCACGCTTGCTACCACTAGACAAACGAGGCAATAAAACATCAAATAGATTCAAATCTATTCAATCTATTATTTTATCTGAACCGGCACTTCATTGATGTAAAACTCAACAAATTCCATTTTGTTTCCGACCCTAAATTATTCCATAATCGCCTATTATCGATAATAGGCTCCCAAATAGGTAACTATGATGGATCGAGGGCGAATATTGGCGTAATTACCGTGGTTGGCAAAGTGAGTTGCGGTGGGTATAGTGTAATTATCCAACGCAACGCACTGGTATTGTGCATAATAAATACTTTAATGGTATTCAGATAAACACACGATGAAAACTAGAATACAGTTTTTGTTTCTAATCCTAATAAACCTATTTTTGGTACCATTTAGTATTTCTGTAGTATAAATTTCTCACTCACGGTGTTCTTTCTTTTCTTATCGTATGGCTGATGAACAACCTGGTGTCAGAGTTTAAACCGCCCGTAGGCCTCTGACATGGCTTTACACACCATTGAAAAATAACTCAGGTGTGCTGGTTTCATCACGATGTTTTCCTCACCGTTTTAGCAACTGATAATTAATTTATAATAGGCACATAACTTACGAAAAGTCAGAGGTGCGCGCCTTGGGATCGAACTCGAGACCTCTGACTTGTCAGTCGACGGTCATACCACTAGGCTATCAGTGCTATAATCACGAATATAAAACTCACGGTGTTAAAACTGAACATTTTGTACTTCTTCTGGTATTATTAATAGTTACCTACTACCACAATAAAATAATCATACAGTATGATAACTACGTACAAACTCTCGAAACGACACACACAAACATGATTTTTCAGCTATGATTTAACAGCTATGATTTTTCGAACTTTTAGAGCGGACTCCCATAGCAACGTATAGGTCGGCTGACAGTCACGTCACTCGGATGTTGCCGGCCGCTGCAACTATTTGTCACCGTATTGTCACGTCACCACAATGAGCGCACTCTCATATATTTTCATTGCACTGAACTTAGTAACAAAAAGTCACGGTGACAAAAAATCACAGTCAGCGGCGGGCCTTAAACGCGATTATCTCAAAACACATATATAAATAAAAACACTGTTTATGAAGACGTTTTGATGATGAAGATGACTTTTGTTTGTGCCGTGGAATCTATGCATGACATTATGAAAGTTATTCTAAACAATCTATATTTATAATATTAAGATATTGAAGATATGATATTAGAAGATAAAATAGATAAGAAATAATATTAGGCTACTATAATACAATATCAACATTATTTTTTTATATAAAACTATCGATACAAGAATAGACATCCTTATTGTGCATTTATTTATTCATGAAATGAAAATATTATCTGTTTAATTTATTTTCTCATAATCTAAGCAGCTCATGGCTGTATTCCATCCATAGACTAGAAATATTTATACGTTGACGATCAACTTTGAAAACATTTTTGGTTAAGATATTTAAAAGTTTTGCAATTTCCTTTTATTCTTTGCATGAATTTTAGCTAAAAATAATTTATCATTAGATAAATATCAAAAGCATGCCATAATAACTTCAAAATATTTTCCTTATATTCCATGTGAAAGGATTTTTCAATTATTTTTACGATCATAGGTATAATAAACTAATACACATAATAAACTATCGATATTTTTTAAATATATCAAATGATTAAATTATAATAAGACGGGTATTATCGCGTCATTACCTTGCTATTATATTGTATTACAAGGTAATGATGAATGAGGTAATGACGCGATTAATACCCGTTATAAAGTAATTTAATCATGAGTTCGAGTCGCGAAAGTTTGAAAAATGAAAAATACCATAGGTATCAAACGAGTTTCTCAAAACCATCGACAAATCTATACTTTTCACTGTTCAATAAAAAAAAATGTAGGTTTTATTCAAATCGTGCGTGTGCTGAGGTCCAGTTTTTGCAAGTCGACAACTACTACTGGAATTTTCATCAAATGCAAATGCATTGCGGACGGATGCCTTGTAAAGGTTGGTGGTCACTGGATGACTGGATGATATTCGTTTTACGCCGACATTCGTAAACAGCTATCTCGCTCGCACGTTTAAGTTAAAATATCACTAAATATACTTATCAAAAATGAAAAAAAAAAAACGCCAAAACGCAAGCTAGCGTGGCGTTTAATACTAGATCCTTGTTTGTATCAAAAGAGACCTCTGCCCTGCAATATAAAGGGATAGTCACAGGTTGATTTATCGTGGAGGAACACCGTGTGGTTTTTAGTCCGTGCGAGTCGGACATAACCCCATTGTCAGACCTTAGTGATGGGGTACTCATAAGATATAAAGAGTTTTCCACACGACAAAAAAAATATTCCATTAATTGGGATATTATTTTAATCCCACTAAATACACCTAAATTTTGCCCGTAACTGTACTGTACACGGTACATATAAAATACAAAGCCAATGAAAAGTCACAGCTTAATCAAAAGTTTAGGATGTATTTCAAAACGAAAGCCATTCATTTATTTGTTGGCAAAAATTCGCCATTGAATTTTTAATGTTCACATTACAGTGTCTACATTGTTGTGGCAAAATAATTATAGCGCTGCTCCGAAATCATACAGCAAGAGACGTTGCATTGTAATGGATAGTACAGTCAGTGACAAAACTAAATATTTATTTATTTGGAAGACCAACAGCCATAAAAACAACAATAAGAAACATTAATAAGTACTATGCAGCCAATTACAGGTCCTCGCCAATAAGCTCCATACAAAACAATAATGGACAACCATAACAAAAATTCAATAAAATAAAAGTACATTTAACATCAAAAAAGAAACTATCAATCAACCTCACGATAATTAATAAAGAATTCTCGACTTAATAACCGTTTTACAGGACGCTAAGTTTAACATACCTAAACAATAAATAATTTAATTTAATTAAAAATGAATCATTTAATTTAATTTAAAAAAATAAACAATAAATAATTTAATTTAGTTTAATATACCTAAACAATAAAACTTTAGATAATTTATAAAAAACAATTGATGCAGTCAGTTATATTTTTTTAAATAACAGATAACTTTTGTGAGTCTTAATAATATATCTATTATTAAATACTATAACGGCTTTAGTTACGGATTGATTTCGGGAATGCTCGACTAAGTGAGGTCCGCGAGACGCTGATATCCTGTGACTACACTCGCTCTTGAAAATGGAAATATATTAATGTATACACGAGTTAAAAATATCGGTCGATAAAAACTCAACTGCGTCCGATAATGCATCCGATATTATCGGCCGATAATAACGCGCCTGTGGGTTAGGGCCTTAAAGAATACATTTTATTGCTTGAAGAAAGAAGAATAAAAATTATTTATAATTATCACATACATACAAACATAACATACCTATCACATACGTACATACATTTTTAGGTCTTAATTCTAGATAAATCAGATTGCTAAAATATTAAATCATTTAAATTCACCCACACAAATCTAAATAGTACCTATTCAAAAACTTTATTTGCTAACTGTATGCACCAGTGCAACTCAGTTGCAACTATGCTAAACTAAACTAAATGCGGGATTACTCATTAAATTTGTATTACTGCACTGAATGGTTGTGCTTGACAACCGTACTGGTACGTTATATACCCATGCAGTTGATATACTAGGTACTATTTTACTATCTGTACTAAACAAACTAATTATCACCCGCTCCGTGCCTCAGAGAGCACGTTAAGCCGTTGGCTCTGGCTGTCATGAAGATCTTAGACAGTCGATATAGGGAGTCAGTACTCAGTACCCTCATAAAGTTCTGACAACTAATCTAACTTCAGAATATCGTATCCGCTTCGGTTGCGGAGGTCAGATAGGCAGTCGTTTCGTAAAAAAACTGATATTCAGCTGCATCTGGTTAGATTAGAAGCCGACCCCAACAAAGTTTGGGAATAATAAGGCTAGAAGGATAATGACTAGACAAGATCACGCTATCATTCTTTGGGGTTAGAATTTTGCTTAAATCTTTAAAATGAGGTTAAGAGGAATGAGAAATGGTATTATGACGTCACTATTTCTTCACTTGAGAGCAATGAAAACGGGTCGCCAACATAAACCTTAATAACTCGTAAACTGAGAATAGCTTTTTAAAATAAGCGTTTTTATTGTTTAATTCTTCTTAAATTAAATAATAAAATTTCTTAGTTTGGTTCTAGGTACTTATTAAAAATACAGGGTTATTTTGGTGAAAGACCCTGCTGGGAATACGGGAATAAATGAATCATCCTGTCGACGAACAGTCCAATGGCGAATCGGTCTTAGGTGAACGGTTGCTGAATCCCGTTAGATTGCAAAGGTCGTAGATTCAAAACCCAGACACACATCTCTAACTTTTCGGACTCATGTGCGTTTTAGAAATTAATTATCACTTGCTAAAATGGTGAAGGACAACATCGAGGAAACCAGCACACCTGAGAAATTTGTCAACGGTGGGTAATGCCGTATCAAAGGCGGGTTCATCAACCATACGATTGATTAATTATTAATAATTAACATTGATTAATTATCGAAATGATTAGCTTCTAAATTGTTAATTATATCTCTGCAGTGGACATCGACCCTAGGAAACGATTCAAATGCCTCCAGAACTCATTCTTCTATTCAAATTGCCGACGACTCAGCCTTTTAATTTATTTCCATATGGAAGAGGCACCTGAAGTATGAATAAAAATATAGAGCGCTTAAGTGTGAGCCCTATTTACGAAAAGGATAACATTCAGTTATTTATTTGACTCAATGTTCCTAGCTAAAAAGTCCTATATGAAAAACTTATTTTTTCTTCTATGTGTCCAACTTACAGACAAGACACACACAATAAGTATTTCTGCATAATAAAGTTATTAGTATTTTTTCAACTGTAGTTTTATTTATTGAGTCTACAAACTTGTCAAAGTTCAGTGATACAAGAGAAAAATATTGCTATCGACGAAAAATATCATCATATGTTTTACAAGCTTTTATTTAACTTGCAATATCAAGTTGCAAGCTGACATAGAACCCCTTTCTCTTATCTTACGGAGTTGAATTTTTACATGTTGGTTTAGTTCTGATGACAAGACATTTTTATTATCAGTTTGATCTGAATCGACATCCAGGTTTGGTTCCAGATAAAGGAACTCTTTAAAAATTAACAGCTTACATCTGAGACACAATTTTTTTCTTAAAACTTAGAACTTGAATAAAAACTTGGATATAAACATTGTTTTTTTTTTAAACTTATTTAATGAATAGTTTTTTATTTTTGGATATTATCACTTATAATATTATGAAAGTAATTGGAAGCTAAAGTATACAGCTTGTCTTATTCATACTTAAAGAGTGAACGACTACCTCACGATTCATGTCCATAAAATTAAGAGGAATTTGTGTGTGAAGGGAAAACCGGGCTAGACTAGATTAAAAGTAAAAGGTTTAATGTTTAGTTCTGTTTAATTTTATTATTAACTTAAACTAGTTACTTTATAAACAATTTATTTGTGGTAGAGTCATGAGCAATGATAGGCCGGCTCAATCAGGATAGTATTCTCTAGCGGACTAAGAGGGGGCAGTCAGAAGCGGAAGGCAGAGGGGGAGGTCCGCCCAGAGTCCTTATTGACCGTCATACAAAACAGATCCCATCAAACACTTAAAACTTACTAGTGATCCAGTCAGCGGTCGAAATTCGAACGTATTTCTTATCACTTTTTTGTAAATTTTAGCTTCCTGCACTTTTTCTCCATATTATAAACTTTTACTATGCCAAGTTTCACACTCCTCCGTGCGCGCAATATTCTTAAAAGGGATCCACTGTTTTCGCTTCACGTATTCGTATTAGTTATATAGATTCTAGTAATGCCCTCCTGACGGACTTTCGGCCACAGCGGCTAATATCAACGGAGATTAGCCATATACGCAGGATACATTATAGTGCACAACTGTATGCGCAAACACAGGTGCATTCTCTATTCCCTCACTCTCATAATTAGATGGGACGGCAATCTGACACGACCAGAGAGATATCAGGCGCAGGGCTAACAGCTTAACGTGCTTTCCAAGGCAATTTGCAATACGCATATAATTTACGAACAGCCAGAAGTGCGCCTTGGGTTGGAATCTGAGACCTCTGACTTGTCAATGGTCATACCACTAGATACTAGATGATAGCCCCTATAAATATAAGATATAGATTTTACACAAAATAATAACTACTATTAAAAAATAAACTTTGAATACAAAATCCCTCGACACCTCTTGAAGTGTTATCCAATCCAACCAAACCAATAACCAACCGTCGTTTTGTAAGCTTTGTTTCAGTTTCAGTTTAAAAAAAAACAAGGTACTGCAAACTATTATTTTTGCCACAGTCCGATGTTTTTGTAGCCAGTTCCAAATTCAATTTTATGTCAATTGGTCCACTAGTGCGGTGGAGTTGGAATACCGATAAAAACAAGACTCGAGAGTCGAAAACGTTTTCTATTTGTTATGTCGATAAAATTGATTGAATTAATGTCTTCCTGGCCGAATTTCGGTCACAGCGGCCAATCTCAATGGAGACTAGGAACGCAAAAGATATTATAATACACAGGTGCACTCTCATAGTTCGATGTGACGGCAATCCGACAGGGCTGAAATCAAGCACAGGGCCAATAGCTTTCTGTGCTTTTCGAGGCACGGAGTGTGTATGGTTGATGAACAACCTGATGTCATAATTTAAACCACCCCTCTGGGTCTATTACATGGCTTTACACACCGCTCAACAATCTCTCAAGTGTGCTGGTTTTCTCACGATATTTTCCCTCATCGTTTTAGCAAGTGATAATTAATTTCTAATACACACTTGAATTCGAAAAGTCAGAGGCGTGCCTGGGTTTCGATTTTCGACCTTTGACTTTGCAGTCCAACAGTCATACCACTAGACTATAACAGCATTCATTTATCCTGAATACCATAGAGCTAATAAATCGTCATGCGACTCTTCGATATAAAAAAAAATAAACTTAAAAACTAAAACCCGACTACTAAAAACTCGCGCTAAAAAGTACGAAACAAGAAAATAATGTAGAAATTATTAGGTACAAACTATTAAAAAATTACCGACTATTAAAACTTACAAGTATTATATTTTAACGTCAATCCTTCTCTGTATGAGAGACAGTTACAAGCTCATATTATATTATTATATTTTAACGTATTTTTGTCAGTTTTATACTGATGAGATATGTTTAAAGGATAGCCGTGATCGTATATTATATATAGAATATTAGAGGGCGCTGAAGTCAGTTTGATGTGTTGTCATGTAGCCTATAACCAGCGGACAATCAAGAGGCTTCCAACGACACCTTATTTGTCCAATTATGATAACTAGTTTAGAGGTTATGAGGGAACGGATGAACATCCATACGCACATACATACATACAGGCCAAAATCAGAACCCTCCTTTTTGCTTCGCCGTAGTCGGGTAAAAAACAAAAGAAAGCGGCATCATCTGTTCCTTTTCTCCAATTAGTCGTTAAAATAAATTAAATAAAACTCAGAACGACGGGCTATCGGATAATGCTTCTTAAACGACGCACTTATACTATTAAAACCTCCTGAATCCATTTAAGCTTTTTCATTACATTAAACGGCCCGCATTGGTACTGATCGGTCAGGAATATTGAAGATAAAGTTCGAAATTTTTGTACGAAAACAAAATCGATTAAGAGCGGGATTTGAATCCTTGACCAAAGCCCCTAATCGCTCTGCTACTAAGCTATGCGTAACCCCGCCCTTGTTATTGAAATGCTCTCTTACATTCAACTATACCAGATGGTTGTAACATCCACCCCTTGTATGGAGTACTTAATAATGACTCATGATGATGATGATGATTTTAACTGTCTGCGAATTTTCGTTCTAGTAATCAAAAAAAAAGAAGAACATACAACCGAATTGAGAACCTCTTCCTTTTTTGAAGTCGGTTATAAATTTCGGTCGAAAATAATATTTTATTTACATAAATCAAGACCCTGTAAGATACTGTTTCCTGACGAAACATTTTGGTCTAGAACCTCACCTCAAACACCGAATTAAATCCTGCTCGTGGTTGAGTTTTCTTTCTACAAAAAATGTATACTGAACTTAAGCTGCAAAATTGCATGGACAAGATAAGAATGTATTTAGTCCCGTCACTAGGCTTAAATACATGTACAGTGTGCACTCAGTAAGTGCACACAGCTACACATCAAGCTAAAAAACCATTATAAACTGACCTCGCATTTGTATAAGGTGCTTCTAAATTATCTGCCACGGCTGCAATGGGAGATAATATTGGTTATTTTTATTACAATAGTGAAGTATTTTTTTTTATCTAACGTCATATTTTTTTTCTTTTGCCTGCGTTTTATTGCGTAGGTCTCATTCTGCTCCATGCTCCAATTTTTTTTAACTGTTCCGGGGTACGAAATTTCTTCACTATTGTAATCTATATACCCAATACTTTCTCCCATTGCAACCGTGGCAGATAATTTTAAAGCACATTATGTGTCTAAACACACTATGCCGAACGTACGCGACCGAAGTTCGGCATGATTACGCCTGCAATGTCATTTGTATTACTGACGGCACATTACGCCGAAGTTTCATTGCGTTATAAACGCAACGTAATTTCGGTCGGGCGTAAGTTCAGCGTAGCGTTCAGCTGTAGTGGACACATTATACGCGACCGAAGTTTATATACACTACACACGCATCAAGTAACGCAACTGAATTTCAGCCGCGTAAGTTCGGCACTTGTAGTGTGTCATATCAGCCGAACACGTCGAAACGTAAAATCAGCCGCGCAACTTCGGTCGCGTACGTTCGGCATAGTGTGTTTAGACACTATATGTATAGGCTCTTCATACAACAAGATGTCAGCTTATACTGGAAATATATAGCTTGATGTGTAGCCGTACACGGGACTGTTTTGGAACAACAAAATTAGTTCCTTAAATTCATCTCAAACAACACAAAGCTCCCATGTCTTTACTCACTTTTACGCCATTGTTTTGACAAAATTACACCAATAAGACGCCAGCCCAAGCTACGACGCGACGCGAAGGAATAAACAAAATAATTCTTGCCTAATTACGTTAATAAAGTATTACGTTTTAACCGCAGACATTGCTAGTGATGTAACGTAATTTATTCAAGTTATTCGATATTTTTATTCGATGTTTTTTTTTGTTGCGTCATCGATTCGGTGTATGATTTTGTAAATTAGTTTGGAATTGTGAATGTTTTGTTGTAGTTTAAGATTTATTTTATATTTTGAACTAATTACCATCCGCAGATTTGTCTGCCTGAATAGATTACCATTTTCTTATCTTATTAGAAAAATATGAACAGAACTTGGTAAAAAATATTAATATTATATTAATATAGGCCTAGGGTTCGAACCTGAAACTTCTGACTTGCCAGTCAATACCACTAAGCTATTACGGCTAAATAAAATAATAATATATCAACTAAAGGATTTCAAATTGAATTTTGATTGAAATTGCTATAGTAGATTTAATTTGTCATTCATAAAAATCTAATAACGGAATCGTTTGGATTTCTTATTAGATTCGTATGGTTATTGAATTTTTCTATTGTGCTTTTTTTAACTCGTCTATTTGATTGAAAGTTTTCGGGTGCAATTCCAAAAATGAGCACTTGAACTATAGTAAAAGAAATGCGATGAATTTCCTATCTATTGCGAAACGCAACTTTTTTTAGGTATTTTTTATTTATCGTGACGTGCACGAGTCCGTCTCGCACTTGCCCGGTTATGATTTACTACGTCGCGTCGTGCACTGCGGTCTTTTTTTGTCTCCTGCCACTTACTGCTTCCGTTCTTCTGCCTGCAGTCTATCACAGTTTCTTTCTCCAAGGCATCTTTAAATATAGAAAACTGAAAAAAAAATGCGAAAACAAACATTTTCGAATTTCTTAAGTCACGTTGTCCCAACACTATCTCCTCCTTTTGTTTATAATATTTTCTTCTTCATAATAAGCCACCCGTAAATTAAACTAAGGATACGTATTCTGGTGTTTTCTGTTACAAAAAAAAGGTGTCTTTTTCCCGCAATAAGTATGTACATGTGAATTACATTTTTTTTTATCTCCAGCCAGGAAATTTATTATGTTTTGCTGCTAAAACCTTTTTTTTTGGAATGCTAAAAGGAAGTCGTATGTTCATTGTAGAAACATAATTTCAGCGAAGATACTGGCTAGTTTTGTGTAGTAAATTTAATACACTTTGAAAAAAGAACGTCACTTTATTAGTAGAGATGTTTGTAGCGCTGAAATAGCGCTGTAGTTCTCAAATTAAATTTTGCGCCCTTGTAGTGACAGTTTTAGGAAGTTGCAGTTGGTTGGGTGATCATTTCGAGCATCGTGTTATGATAAGAGTGGATTCTAAAGGAGAGAGATATAAGAGAATAGTTTATTTTACCAAATTAATTATTTATATATTATATTTATTACTTTGCCTCTAATTACTTAATTACGATTTAAAACTTGCTAAAACAAGCTAGAACATTGGTTCAAAAAAAATAGGTAGTCATTGGACTACCTATTTTTTTTTAATTCAATGGTAGGGGGGAAACCCTCCGTTGGTTACACTTATTTTTTCTGAATAAATTCTGAAGCTCCTCCTAACATATCTACAGACAAACAAGAAATAGTTGACTGCCTTGTCTGACTAGTGGTAACAAGCACGACTTCTGAGGTCCTGGGTTCAATCCCCGGGGCGGGCAAAGTGTTATTGGGTTTTTTCACTGGGAAATTTTCATTAACAGCACAGAGCCTGGAATGGCTTGCCCCCTATTACATGGGCCTGACAACATAGCTGTCGAAACATGGGTATACTGCATACACCTCTGCCTACCCCCTCTGGGGAATACTAGCGTGACTACTGGATTTTACTCAAATATTTTATATAATACTTAAAGATCGAACATCGACGTAAGCTTGTATACTTTTACCAAATAATTTCAAGCAGTTTATATTGCAATTGTTGTTTGTTCATAGTCTTATTCAACTCTACAAATACAAAGAAAACACAATATGGAATCTTATTATACAATACCTCTTCTATTTGTATTTTCGAAATCATTTTCGCATTGAATACGAATAAGTCTTTATTGTCCGTTCTTATATTACCTGGACACAGCTCAGAGGAAACAGCTTGTGCGGCCACTTAAATCTTGATGTCGCCGCGCCGCGTCGCGCCGGCGCCATTAGAAACTGATAAAAAAAGCTATAAGAAGAAAGAAGAATCAATTTTAATTGCTTTTTTTTGTGATTACTTAGTATATTTCATAGATATCGAGCTAGCAATAAGATTATTAATCATAATAGGATATGAATTATGATTGATTTAAAAAATCATTTTTGTTTGCAATTGATTTACTCAATCCAAGCGCCAAATTTGCTTTAATAAGATTAACTGGTAGATAACTAGGAAACTAGCAAATGATGGATCTACTCTCTATCTGCGAACATTTAAATCAAACCAAGTCAAGTAAGTTGATCTACAATATTTCAGTAGTGATTAATGTAAACAAAAAACTTCAGAGATTTCAGCACAAATGGGTCGGCTATATCGGAGTAGTTTTTCTTCTGGTTTGTGGGGACCGACAGGCCGCGGTATCACTCAACATCAGGTGACCTAACTTTTTTTAATCCCCTTCTTCCATAAAAAAAAACCAACACATGAGTTTACTATTACAAACTGTGCTAGCTGTTTCATTTAAGCTGTGACACAAAGTAATCATGAAAATAACGTTATTTATTTCTAAGTTTGGCTCACATTATTATAATTCTTAGAAATAGAAATGTCAATGTTGGCTGAGCCACAGATAATATAATTTGGAGTAAGTATTTTACTTCACTTCTTTTGAATGTGTAGGAGGAGAAGGGTCATGACATTTGTCAATCCCATCATTTCTACGAAACAAAAAGTTATTAGGATCGGACGTGCTACTTATGGAAGACATACTACTTCGACTTCTTCCCGTGTCACTGACTCATACTTATATTTTTTTGGACCAGAAGCTTGCAACCTCGACGACCCTCCGTTGCCTCATTCAAATCTTGTTGGTTGCACGAAGTTCGACAGGATGGGCAAGAATGTTCTTCTTCTTATCGTATGTTGTCAGAGTTTAAACCGCCCGTAGGCCTCTGACATGGCTTTACACACCATTGAAAAATCTCTCAGGTGTGCTGGTTTCATCACGATGTTTTCCCTCACCGTTTTAGCAACTGATAATTAATTTATAATACGCACATAACTTACGAAAAGGCAGAGGTGCGCGCCTTGGGATCGAACTCGAGACCTCTGACTTTTCAGTCGACGGTCATACCACTAGGCTTAATTTATGTAACCGAAATTCGGTCAGGAGGACGTTATTATTATTTTTATGTTCATAAAGTTGTCGTTTAAAATTCAAATCCACGTCTCAAGCAAAAGCTAGTTCACCTATTACGGTACATACTCTCTCTTTCAAAGTGCAAGTACCTATGTTACTTAGTGCGTTGTATACGGTACACTGGCGGACAATTTAATGGCACGGTTACGAGCACCAAAGAATAATGGGCTAGTTTTCTGCTTCAAAGTAGAAAACATTTTTAGAAAAAGTACAAAGCTATATTAGGCGATTTTAGGCTAACTTCTTCTTATCGTATGGTTGATGAACAACCTGGTGTCAGAGTTTAAACCGCCCGTAGGCCTCTGACATGGCTTTACACACCTTTGAAAAATCTCTCAGGTGTGCTGGTTTCATCACGATGTTTTCCCTCACCGTTTTAGCAACTGATAATTAATTTATAATACGCACATAACTTACGAAAAGTCAGAGGTGCGCGCCTTGGGATCGAACTCGAGACCTCTGACTTGTCAGTCGACGCTCATACCACTAGGCTATCAGTGCTGTAAACAAGGCTAACTTATACAGGCATACTTAGTGGACTATCCTTAAAACATCTTTCTTCTCTCTCTTTCCGTTGGTTTCCTCATTACTGAGGGTTGTGTTCATTAATTTTTAGGGGATTTTTTTTTTCTGTATGATTCGTCGCCAGTTAATCTATCCTACACATAATAAAATCGTAACAAAGTAAAAACTGTACACTGAATATTCTTGGAAAAAAGCAAGTGCTACATGTTCGGGGAACGATACTGAAGCTGAATATGTAGTCAGAAACTTTGTCAGTCTGTTTGTCTGTCAGAGATTGGCGTAAAAACTACAGGACAGATTTAGTTGGAATTAGGCAAAAATAAATGTTAAATACCAAGTCAGGTTTTAGGACACAAATATTCACAATAATTATGGGGATCATCATCAACTCATCTTATCTCATTGGAGGTATTTGCCCATAATCGCCACGCTAGGCAAGCGGGTTGGCGATCGCAGAAGAAGTTGATTACTATTACACAGATGGATGCTGCTGCCCATCCTCCGGATATTTCCCTTAGTCGCTTCTTACGACACCCGCGGGACGAGTTGGGGTGGTTCTATTCTAGGCCGGAAACCACACGGTAAGTATGTCACATAATATAGATGGAATAGTAATCCAATACAAGTATGTGTACATTTGTGAGTCGTGATAGCCTAGTGGTGGTGACCGTTGACTGGCAAGTCAGTGGTCTCGGGTTCAAACCCAAGGCGCGCACCTCTGACTTTTCGTAAGTTATGTGCGTTTTATAAATTAATTATCACTTACTCCGTGCCTCGGAAAGCACGTAAAGCTGTTGGCCCTGCGCCTGATCTCTCTCCGATTGTGTCGGAAGGCCGTCCCATCGGACAATGAGAGTGAGGGAATAGAGAGTGCACCTGTGTTTGCGCACACACTTGTGCACTCTATAACATCTCCTGCGTAATTGGCTAGTCTCCGTTGAGATTGGCCGCTGTGACCGAAATTCGGTCAGGAGAATATGTGTACATCATTATCTCCAGCGTAATTGCTTATCTACATTGTAATTGCCGCTGTGCCCGAAATTTGGCAAGAAGGATATTATTAAAAATATCTCCACACTGGGAAATTGTATGGTATGATAAAATATCGATCTCAATACTCCGCTAGACAATTTATGAGACAAAACATCAAACTTTCATTAAGTACGCAGTTACAGAAGTTGTATGTTATGATATTGAGAGCAGACGAACGGTTACACTGGCGGACAAAATAATGATATCAAATTAAATTTATTATTGTAAACTATAAAGTGTAATTAATAAAATTTTGCATGAGATTTGCGTGCCGCAAGGCGTAATATGGTTGGACTTGTACTAAAATTTAATAACTATAATATGTTGTACCCATATTAGCAAATAAATTATTTGAATTTGAAATTATTTAATAAGAAACTTATTAAATAATTTTACGTAATAAGCAAAAACATGTGCATAAACATTATATAGGTATATAATATAATTACTATGCCTTCTAAACTGCAAAGTTTGGAACATGGGACCGGCAGTGCGTAGGTGCTCCGGTAGATGTCACCACACGCCTTTAAGGTGTTAAGAAAGAGATTCGTAATTTCAACTGAAGCGGGCAGGACTCTGTAGCTTAGTTAGTAAAGCGATGGCACGGCACGCCAGGGATTCCGGATTCCAGTCTCACCCGAGTCAGTTGTTTTTGCGAGTTTCTTATTAAATAATTTCATTTGATAAGCAAAAATATGTGCATAAACATGCAAAAAACATACATAAAATATAATGATATCAGTCTGTAATTTATCTGTAAGTTATTAATTAGAATATGCAGCTAGCATTTTGGGAACGTTGCCTGGAGGTCTTGCAGATTAAGTTTATCTTGTTACCATATTTCTAGGTGTATATTATATTCGCTTTAATTATAGAGAGACGCAATTTCCGTCGATGCCACTCGCATGCACTTTGAGAGTTTGTGTAAGTATGTGCAGAAGATATTTGGTACACTCTGTTCTTGACGTTAAGTAGAATATATTAATGCGTGATTTTAAACTGTACTTTGGCTCTGAATTACACACAAACAGTATGGTATGTTACATAGTTTGTTGGATTTACAATAACAAAAAAAACACAGGCCTTATGACTTATGTATTTAACGTAATAAATACCAAAGTGACTTTTGTAACAACAGTGACAATTATTTAGGAGAAATGTTGTTTTTAAACCCAACGCAAAGGAGTGTTGTTATAAGTTTGACGCGTCTGTGAGTCTCCTAAACGGATTTTAATTAATTAATTTGTTATTTAAAAGGAAACTTGATCGAGTGGACTTAGCTAAAAAGAAATTGAGGTTTTTTGTTTCGGATGTTTTTTTAATTTTAAATTTCTAGTTTTTAAATAGCGTACTATACAAATACATAATATTTATTAGTTCTGTCTTATTGTCTGCTATATTATAAAAAACGGGGCTTGAACCCGCTGATTTGACACTTGCCGATTTGTATCATTACTACCTTTACCTTACCTTACCTTTACGTTACCTTTCAAAGCAGAAGTCTGGCAAATATCTTTTTCAGCAATTTTTAGTGTTACAAATTTACAATAATATCTAAAGGATTGCAAAAATGGATTGGGAGCGGAGTTTATGGAAGGAGGGATCGAGCTAATGATGCTCTCACTTACCGTACAAAATAAATAATTGTATGGTTCCTGATATTTCACGCCAATATTCTGTGAGTCTGAAAAATCTACATTTCATTTTGTGCTCCAAAAAATTTTGGCCCGATCTGTATCTCTCGAGACAAAACAAGGTCATCGAACTCGACAAATGCAAATGTAAATAGTTTGCACATACAAATAGCTTTGTAAGAAAAAAATATCAACAATTTGTTCCCCAAGGATTAGTAGTAATAGTATTTCTAAATAAAAACTTGATCTAAGGGGCGGTACGTGTTATGAAGGGCAAATGAACCGGGTTTATTGGATTTTCTAGAAAGTTCTGGTAGTCTAAAGCTACTTTGGAGTGTTTAGAAATGCAGACGGTTTACTAGACGGAAATTTTATGTCTATAAAAATAATCAATTCACGGAACACAAGGTAGAACAGGCACGGAAAAGAATCAGCTAAAGCCCTTAAAAGGCACGAAATAATATAAGTTCTATCTTTACTAATTCGAGCCTTTTGGAGTCGAGCGAGACACTGGGGTAGTGAGGTTTATTTTTTAAAGACCTGTCGAAACGTCTGGATGTTGTAATTTGGGGCCAAAATACTGGCTTATACGTAGCTTAACGGCTTAGAGCACAACGTTTTACAGAAAATTTTAACTTGAGAAATTAGTGTAGGTACCGTTGCTTGATTTTTGACATTGAAAATTCGTTACTCACTCGTTTGATAGTCTATCTATCTATTATACAGTCTACCAGGATTATAACTTGTAGTTTAGAATTTTAGTTATTAATTTTAGAGAGTCGTGATAGCCTAGTGGTGGTGACCGTTGACTGGCAAGTCAGTGGTCTCGGGTTCGAACCCAAGGCGCGCACCTCTGACTTTTCGTAAGTTATGTGCGTTTTATAAATTAATTATCACTCTCTGTGCCTCGGATAGCACGTTAAGCTGTTGGCCCCGGCTGTCAATTGTAGATCTTTGACAGTCGTTACGGGTAGTCAGAAGCCCCAGTCTGACAACCAGTCTTACCAACGGGTATCGTGTAACCTAGTAAGTATCTAGGTTGTGGAGGTCTGATGGCAGTCGCTCCATGTAAAACACTGGTATTCAGCTGCATCCGGTATGACTGGAAGCCGACCCCAATATAGTTGGGAAAAGGCTAGGCAGATGATGAGTTTAGAATTTTAGTTTGATCTAACTAGAATAGGATAATTAGCTCTAACACTTATATAATCATGTGGTCAAACCAGCGAAGTACGTTTTTGGCGTACCTATAAGTAGCATAATAATATTATTCTGTGATCGCAACCCATTCGGCACGCGCATTTGAGAGGTAGTTTTTATTTTATATTGCTTTCTGTGCTTGATTTGTTATGTCCATTTAGAAAATGAACATATTTGTCTATACCTATTTAAATCGTTTATTTTTTTCAGTTTCAGTTTCCACTCAAACAAAGGTATAAAAATATACAACAGACGAGATAAGTCCTTTTCTACAAAGAATATCTAAGATATTCATGTAATGATTACATCAGTTTCTAGTAAAACGAAGAACAAGAATATAGTACAAGTGTTACAAGATACAAGTGCTATTTCACAAAGAATATTTAAGATGTTCAAGTAACGATTACTTCAATAGAGATCAAATTCAAGTTGAGCAGCATTCTAAAAAACGACTCAACCGTCTCTACATACAAACATCTCCAAAATGTATAACAGAGTCGAAAGCGTAATAAGAGTTACACGAAACATCATTATGAGAATACCTCGCGCTGTCGGATGTTTAACACCAAGAGATGTTCAGAACTGAAACGTAATGGAACTAGATGTGGCTTTCTTTAAAATATATATTTTTTACATAATAAAATCTCACCCCACACATTTTCTTGTAAAATTATTGTCAACAACTCACCATATGGCTCGCACTGTACTCCCTCAAGCCAAACTTCTAACTCTATAAACCCTAACTTCATCTGCCTAGCCCTTTCCCAACCATGTTGGGGTCGGCTTCCAGTCTTACCGGATGCAGCTGAATACCAGTGTTTTACATTGAGGAACTGCCTATCAGACCTCCGCAACCCAGATACTAGGTTACACGATACCCCTTATTAAGACTGGTTGTCAGACTTCGGGCCTCCGACTACCCGTAACGACTGTCAAAGATCTACAATTGACAGCCGGGGCCAACAGCTTAACGTGCTATCCGAGGCACGGAGAGTGATAATTAATTTATAATACGCACATAACTTACGAAAAGTCAGAGGTTTGCCAGATTTGCCAGTCAACGGTCATCACCACTAGGCTATCACGACTCACACAAACTTCTCACCTTGGTCAAAATATTATGTGTCTTCAAAACACGTATTTAGGAAAATTAAGCCTTTGTCCGATTCGAATTAAAGGATGTAAATGCCTGTGATATTAATGCTTTTAAAAACCTTTTAGCACTCAACATTGGCGACAATTTTGAAAGCAAAATATATTATGCTGTCTCTTTTCTTTGTATCTTATTAGTAAAGGATGGACGTCAGTTAGTGATATAAACATCTCCAAAATGTATAATGTAATAAGTAGGAAGTGTAACATCATTATCAGAGGACCCCTCGCTGTCATATGTGTAACAATCAAAAGATGTAAACTAAGAGTAATGTTACTAGATATGGCGCTTAATTCTAATAAAAAAAAATTGGTTAAAGAAAGAATAATATTATTTAAATTTGACATTTTTGTACAAAATCATCATGCCATTAAGCAACTTTGTCGTGTTCCGCAGTATGCCGTTAGGTTAAACTTATGTAGAGATGGGTCTGGACCATACCGTCCGTCTTTGTCCACCTAGTTAAAAGGAGGTGGGTCACCAACACCACTTATCACCACCTTGGTACCAGCTGGGGTCGTGGTTAAATAGTAAAATATATTTTTTATGATTCACAGATTTTGTCCAATCGTAGAGTTAGATAATTGACTAACGAGATATCAGAACCATAAACGATAGAATTATTCTAATAACTATAAGCTTCCCAATATTAAATAATTAATCAACACACTTTATAATTGGCTTGAGTGAACCCTAAATAACGAATTCTGTCTCTTTTTTTCGTATGTCGTTAGAAGAAGATGGACTTACTTTATTTTAAGCTGCCGTTTCTGAATAAACTTCTGTTTTTTGCAGTCATGCAAACATATTCATAATGTAAAACACAATAAGTAGAAAGTCAAATAAAAGTCACATGAAACGTCATTATGAGGTCGCGCTTGCGCAGTCGAATGTTTAACATTTAAGAGCAATGAACTGATATGTAATAATACCTACTACAATAGATCTATCTTTGATTATTTAATATATATAATCAAAGAGATCTATTTTAATCGATAAATTCACTTATGACAGCTGGACAGCTAATAAACGCAAAAAATTTGCTTGTATAAAATTAAAATAAATGAATTCATCTGTTTAGAATTTTTTTTCGGCTCAGATCATAGTAGTCTTATAAATAATACACATTGAGTCGTTTTTTGCATATTTATAGGTTAAAATAAAACAAAATATAAATGAAAAATTGCGTGGTATACAATGCAAATTGTTTGCTCTCTACTCTAACCTCAATAATTTTCGAGTAAAATTGCTGTGAAAAAATATGGATAGTGTTTCCGAGGCATGTTTTATTTAAAAACCAATGGAGGATTTTAGGTCAGTAAGAGTCTAAACAGCCCAAGATTTAAAAATTTCTTGAGACTTGTTTATGACGAATATATTCGTATATTATTTACCAGACAGACAGATGGACAGATAGGCCAGGATTGTCAACCATTGGACGCCTGATGGGAGTACATCGCCATCGAGGCAAACCGCGGCAAAGGTGGTCTATGACGACCTGGATTTGTTTGCGGGACCAGCGTGGCATAAAATTGCTAAAGATCCAGGTTTGGAAGAGGAGGGAAGCCTTTGCCCAGCAGCAGGGTATCAGCTAGGCTATAGATAGATCAGCCTGTAAGTGTCCTAACGAAGGGCAAAGGCCTCTTCTCATGCAGAGAAGGATTGAGCATTAATCACCGCGCTAGCTCACTGCGTGTTGGTGATTTCAGACATAGTCCAGGTTTCCTTACGATGTTTTCCTTCACTGTTAGTCAGTGTTGTCTTAGATAAACTAAGAAAGTACATACATATTGAAAAAGTCACACTGGTACATGCCAGGTTCGAACCCACACCCACGCGCTTCACCATCACCTAGGCTATTAATTTTTTTTTTTATCCTAACAAGGAAGAAACACGTTGCCACTTCCATTCTCAACCCTTCCGCGTCCCGGGGTAATAATAAAACGTCTTCTCCCGCGCTCACAAATTAATTTTCCTCGGTGCAATGTTAGCCGTTATACCACACTTGACTTGTTCTTGGCTGAATTTGGCAAGCTTGGCAACTTGATGTAATGTTATTAGCTTTTAGTACCTGTATTGGAGTAGGTAATGGGTATTTATGGTTGTCAGTAAGTAGTTCAGGATTATGATTGGTTACGTGTGAAGCTGAGGTTGCAGATAGTTTTGACAATAGAGTTTACGATGGTTGGAATACATTTGTAAAGGATATTTTTGAAGTGTAGTTTCTGATCTAAGAATAGCACTCCTACTCGTTCCGCGGGTGTCGTAAGAAGCGACAAATGGAAAGATCCTGACGATAGGCAGCAATAATGTGATAGCAATCATCTGCTACTGCGATCTTCAACCCGCTTGTCCAGCGTGGCGATTATGGGCAAATACCTCCAATGAGCGCACAATGAGAACACTGATGGCTCTACTCAAGTTGCGACCACCTCTATCACCACCAGCTCTACCAATTAAGCTACTAGAGATGAATTTCTTCCATAATTATACACTCAGAGTAAATCTTAAAACCAGTTGAGATATTGTAGTAATAGCTAAACATTCTAAACAATGATTATTCTTAAATAACATTAGTTATTTTATTTAAAAAAATACGTCTTTATTCAAGGGTTGGTTTCAGGACTAGTTCCGAACTTAAACTCTCCGTTAGAGTCCGAATCCCAAATCAACCCGTGAGTAAAGACGTAATAATATTTCTGCAAGTACCTAAGATTTCAGTTGATCTGCAAGGCTCAGAATGTCATATATTGTTTTCTTGACATTCATTTAAAAAAGTCGTATAAACTAGTCGTAAAGAAAACCCCAATAAAACGCCGCGCCCGCGCCGGGAATAAAAAGCTGGAACTTATAAAACCACAAAACAAGATTCAGTGTAGAATAAATAACTTTATGCAGTAAATAACTCGACATTTAAGTATTAAGCCGCGTTTCCACTAGGCAACATTTGGCGCGCAACACGTGACGCTCAACATGTGTTGCCAGCTGACGCGCAACATGACGCGCGGCTTGTTGTTTGTTTAAGGCGAGGGAATTCAATAGCTCTAAGCTTTTCGCGCACCCCACTTCCCCAGCTCGCACATCGTCTAGCGTCGTTAGTTGAGCATCAATTTTTGTCGAGTGGAGACGTGACGCGCAGCAGATCACTGATTACATTTTCTTTATTTTGTAGGTATTTTTTAACCCACCAATGTGGTTTTTTTCTTTTTGATGCATTTTTCGATAAAATTATAACCACTGCTGCTGAAATCAACACAAGTTCCTCTGGCGACATGTTGTCGACGACTGACGTGAAGTAGTAGATGCGTAGACAGACAACGTTGTTCAACAAAAGTTCCGCGCTGACTTTCAACATGTTGGGCAACTTGTTGTGCAACATGTTGCGCGTCAATTGTTGCCTAGTGGAAACGTGGCTTCTTGATTTTTAATAAGGTTATTGCTGTGATAGGCGTGTGCTGATCCATATGTATCCCGTCACTAAAAGGCTTGAGCTGGATTACAAATAGTTCAATTGTTATAACCAATAGATTGCAATTAATTAATTAACTCGTATTCGATTTTTCAAAATTTTATTACTTTTAACTGCCTCGTTGGTCTAGTGGTAGCAATCGCAACTGCTGAGCATGAGGTCCTGGGTTCGATCCCCGGCAAAGTGTTATTGTGTTTTTCCATTGGGAAATTCTCAGTAGCAGTACGAAGTCTCGAATTGTGCCCGGTTACCTCTATTACATGGGACTTATAACATAGCCAGCGAAACGTGGGTGTACCTACTGCACACCTCTTCCTACCCCCTCTGGGGATACAGGCGTGAGTCTATAAAAAAATAAAAAAAATAACTCTTTGAATAAATTAACCTGCATTTAATTTTTTTCTCACTTTATTCTACCTTACTACTTATTAGTTTCAGTTTCTACGATATTATTTATTATTCGGTCTCTATAACGTACCTTAAAGTATAGTCCAAAAGAATATCATATAAAAACTTATGTAATAAATAACTCCTCATTTTAACATAATGTCCTAACCTATTGTATGTCGAATTCTCTGAAGAAATAAAATTGTTTACACAGAAAACGTTTTTCGAATTGACTGTGGAAATAAACAAGCTTTTACGGAAAGTTAATTGCTATAAAATGAATATAAAAATGCTTTGTGCTGAAAAAATACTGTTGCAGTAACTGTTAGTCGTGAAGGAAAGAAAGAGATGGAAGAAAGAATCGTTAAATAACCAAATCCTAACTTCTTAACTAATATTATAAATGCGAATGTAAGTTTGTTTACTTTTCACGCCTAAACCAATGTACAATCCTGAAATTTTGAACGTACATTGTCAGATGTACAGAAACGAAAAAAAAATGATTTTCATCCCGAAAAAAAGTATGTTCTCGTGACAAAACTACATACAAACGTAAATCACGTGCCCAATCACTTGGTATGAAAAGCTAATTTTCAATTTTTAGATTTCTACCTTAGTTCCATTGAAAAGATGTTCAGTTTCATGGACCTGATTAAGTACATACAGTACTCATAACTTCACTCATTAACTTACTTTGACTGGTGTCTAAAAAATCAGGCTATTATTTTTGTGGTCAGGTTATGTTTGAACACCACATTCTTCATGAATTGTAGGTAAATGGGAATATTATTTTTTTTCTTTAAAAAGAGAATATTTTCCAATTAAACCTGAATAATTTTAGTCATGGTCTCTTGAGGATTTCTTTAACAGATTATATAGTAAACCTGTCTTAACAACTAATTTCATTGATTTGATTCTCTCCAGCATTGAAAAAGCAGATACCACCATATTATAACCAAATCTTTCTACTGTATTCGGCAGTAAGACAGTAATCAAAATTATTTTGAAATACCAGAAATAAAACCAAATAGTAAAATCTTTAACAATCGTATACGTTTTATCAACATCATACATCAACAACAACAACAGAGTTAACAACAAAATCAACAACATACAAATAAATAAATCAACTACAACATTAACAGTTGAAAATGACTTAAAATTAACAACAATTATATTTACAAGGCACGTTTCTAAACAATTCTTTGAAAAACTTAACAACTCCCTTTTTTTAAAGCATTAATGTTTCGTTTTTAAAAAAAAATAATTATAAAAAAACTATAATCTTCCTGCTTTTATAAAACTCTCTCTTTAAATCGATCAAAATATTCAGCAACAATTACTCAATCATATAAAAGGGAATTGTCATTTCTTTCAAAGAACTTCACTAGGCAACTATTTTAATGGTGGTGGGATTCCTTATGATGGTGAATGGTTTTGTACACCGGAATCTTGACAGGATAAGGCTGGGGCACGTGCACCGTCACAGTCTTCTCGACCTTAATTGGTACGTGCTTCTCAACGGGGTAAGGAACATGCTTCACAACAGGGTAAGGCACAACCTTTTCAATAGGAATGGTAATTTCAGTCTCAACTGGAACAGCTACAGGCTTGTTAACGGGAACCTTGACAGGGTAAGGATGGGGAACACCAATGAGAATAGGTTTAGGTACGTTGACATGAACGGTCTTAGGGATGGGGTAAGTAACATGTTTGTAGTTGGGGATCTGGACGGGGTGCTCTTCATCAACGTGAGTACCAACAGGAATGGCTTCATGATTGAAATCTTGACCGTCTCCATATTGGTGGCTGACATCTTCAAGAGGGAAAGCCTGGGCACCAAATCCGTGGCCACCGTCTCCTTGGGCACTGAATCCATGACCACCGTCTCCTTGGGAACTGAATCCATGACCACCGTCTCCTTGGGCACTGAATCCATGACCACCGTTTCCTTGGGCACTAAATCCATGACCGCCGTCTCCTTGGGAACTGAATCCATGACCTTGTTCTTCATGGCCCTGGTTGCCGGAATCATGAGCAGCTTGGAGATAAGAATCACCGTTAAAATCCTGACCGCCCTGGTTACCGCCATCGTGAGACACGAATTGACCATGGCCGCCTTGGTTTCCTCCATCATGTACCGCGAATTGGCCATGACCGCCAAAATCTTGACCACCAAAAGAGTGACCACCAAAATCTTGGCCGCCACCAAAGTCATGTCCTTGGGCTAAGGCAAGCGTGTGACCTTGTCCCTGTCCTCCAGAAAAGTCATGACCTCCAGAGAAGTCTTGACCTCCACCAGAAGCGGCGAATCCTAGATTATGACCTCCTAATCCCGCTAATAAATGTCCTTGTCCGCCTGTAAAGTCCTGTCCCCCGTTGTTTGGTCCAGCATAGTCGTATCCTGAGTTGCCTTCATGACCACCTTCTGATACTTCGTTGGAGTGGGCTCCTTCGTACCCGGCCTTGCAAGTGGCAACTGCCAGCAACAAACACACCTAGAAAGATAGAGAAAGATTGTCAATATGGAGACATTTTAATATTATTCTTTTAATTAATCTTAAAGTTTTAATATATTTTAAACAGTGAGATAGCCTGTGGTGTAAATGATAGACTGCCAAGTTAAAGGCCCGGAATTCAAACTCAAGGATGCACTATTGATTTTTCTTGTCATACGCGTATTATATTGATTATGTCTTGCATAAAACGGTGCAGGATTGCATATTGAGGAAACCAGCACATTAATTGAGAGATCTTCTATGAATGAAGCCCTGTTAGACGCCTACGGGGCAGTTTCAACTCTAAAACTTGATTGTTCATCAACCATAAAAAAATAGAAGCGATTATAACAGTATATAACTAACTTTATAGATATCAATCAAACCCAGATCAATTTAAATAATACCTTATTAAATTATTACAGATGATTCTAATCAGCACTGAGAATAAAGGTTACGCTAACAAATAAAATATAAAAAAAACGTTTACATTAAACTCCATAGCACTAATACCAATAACGTCATAAGTAAAATTTGTTTTTAAGTAAAACGGATTTGTCATCAAAATTAAAGCTGTATACCAAATATCAGATTAATCAACAAGAAGGGGGGGAAATAAATAATAATAAACAGGTCAAGCTTAATAAAACTGTTTAAAAAAATAAAGACCTTAGAGACGTCGTAACACAAATAGATACTAAGTTTTAACTTCAGTTAAAAAGTAACACACTTCAAAAGAACCAAGATTCCGTTAAAGTCATTTAACGTAATCAACCAACAGATTTCACAGTAACAGAAGGATTATTTTAAACAAAAACAAGCAAATCAGCATAATCACCGGTATCTTAATAGCCAATTTGCACCAAATGACCGCCTTAATTACGGAATTGAAATAAAAAAATATACTGAATACTTTCACAATCACTTTTGAAGTAACCTTTTTCGCGAATTGAGCTTTTCAGACGTAATCGTATTATTTTACGTTTATACGTGGACTGATTCTCAATTTCTTGGAACTTTTTAACAAAAAACTGCTTTTATTTAAACAGTGTCAGACAGTACACAATTATATTCTGCCTCATTGATTATTGAAACTGAGTTCACTGTGTTTTTTTCTTTATTTAATAATTAATACTGTTTGTCTGTTGGTTTTTTGTCTGGTTCAACTTCTAAATCATATTGTAATTTATCATTAACATCTTAATGAAATTATTAATTAGATTATGATGATCAGAATAGATCTAAATTCTGATACTGACATCCAAATTAAAGACGGGTGTGGAGGTATAGACTCAATTTCTAAATAGCTTTGCTCTCAATGAAATAAAACAGCTTGGCTAATTGTATTGTATTGTAGCATTATTTTTTATTAAGTTCAAATGTCTAATTAAATTACATGCCTTACTTTGTTCTCAAATCAGCGAAACTTTATCTTTCTAACTTTATTTTTCGAGTTCAATCGTTTTTTACTTTTACCGTAAAATTTGTAAGACCAATTGAAAGTAAAGGTTTTGCGAGATGATTCATCGATGTTAGTTTAAACTATTTTAACCTTTTTTTTGTTATTTTTTCGTTTAACAATTACTTTTGAAATTCGTTTTCGTTTGTTTAACGAATAAGAAACTACAATGAGGTAGATTTCAATTGAGATGTCCAAAAAAATCAGAGCATCAACTTCCATCCAAGTTTTTATGTAACGTTTTTTTGTGAACACTGAATTTTGACATAAAATGAAGCACGATTATGTTCAATGATCGTTAAGTCATGTCATAATAAAAAATATTTAGCTACTAACTACACAAATGAATTCTGTTGTAAATTATTTAATGCGAACGCTGGTACCTATAATACTAATTAGATCTTTCCTTGAGTACCAAAGTTCAATAAGTTTGTATATCTTTAAATAGTTATCTGTGATGCACATAATATGTGTTTATAAAAAAATGAAAACGAATATTTTCTATTCTAACTCTAAAATTTTACAGAACAGTCTTAAATTGTACCTATGCATTAAATCTGTGTAAAATTGGAATGCATGTCATAAATGTATGTGTAAATAAAACCTAAAAGTTAAAAATTGTATTGTATTACCTACTTAATAACTTGATTTTATATAATTTGGAGTTTATTATAATTGTAAGTAAATTAACTTTGCTGTGCCCAAACCGGGTCCATAATGATACTTTTCAATGTTACCATCTACTATACACATTGTGGAATTGCAAATAAAGTATATGAATATGAATAAATTATTTGTTCCTATTTTTTGCTTCACCAACCTTGATTTGATTATAAAGTTAACTTACTGCATCTATCTCCTCACTGACATGTTAAAATAAAAAGGATGTATTGAGTAGGTATTGAACAATCTCCTTTCACTGTACATTCACTGCCTTTCTGCTCTCTTTATTACCAAATTAATTTATTCTATACTTATGTAGAGCATTCTTGTTTTGTTTTTAAGTTGAAAGGTAAAAAAACACTTTTGAGATATTTTTAGAACTACTTTCAAGCGTAAATGTTATGTTAGTTGAATTTTATAGAGAGCCCAAGATAGTCTGTTATAACAATTAAACCAATTTGATGGTGGTAGAGTCTTAAAGAAGAATGGGCCAGTTCAACAAGGCTAGAATCACTCTCTTCTAGGCACGAAATAACAGTATTCGTACTATTTCTTACAGCGTGAGCATTAGAGGTCCAATTCCCTTTTATCCATAAGTTCCCTTTTTAATCCCCCACCTCGTTTCCCTCCTTAGTTGAGCTCATGTTCAGCAATGTTCAAGATATAGATCTATGGTTAATAAATATGGTATTGCAAGTATCCTCCTAAATATGAGAGGTCACCGCATGCTTGTTGGCTACCTTAGTAAGATAAAATAATTAAATTGCGTTCTCGGAAGCTACACTTACGACTACTACAGTTATTTAGTTGTCAATGCTAAAAACTCCTTTCTCCAACATCACTGTCTTAGTAATAGAAGGTCTTTCTGATACATTTGCTCTAGTAAACATTATGTATCATGTGTTCCTTTCGTATATCACTTTATTAGTGTTACGTGCATTGCTATACAATGTTTACACTATCATTAATGATGTAACAGTGAACGATTTAATGATATTTTAATGGTCACGTGGGCGAGTTTCCTTATCCGTATTACTGGGGTGTATGTTACCTTTCTCTAGGGATATATTACGCTTCAATTTGGAACTGCGTGGTTGTATATTTTGAATGATGTTTTTTTACAGCTATTGTTATAATTTATTGACACAGCTTCTGTCGACCTACTTTCCTTACTTTTATCAGTTCGTGTAATAATACCTGTAGAAATCTTTCTTTGCTGGACCTTTCCTCGTGTTAACTATTTGATTACTTATCGTAATAAAAATAAACAAATGGAACAACAAGTAAATACTGGCTGACTTAAAATGTATCATAATAAGGTTTAGTGTAAGGAATTTGCGCAAAATTATAAGCAAAATGATAAATAGGCATTCGAAACCATGTTACATTACCATCAATTCCCTGTCAAGAATATGAATCCAGAAATTTTTCACAATAATATCGAAGCGGACATTAATTCAACGGTCGATTAAACAATTATTCCAGAAATATGGATTCAACATGAAAAAAATGTTCCGAATTTCAAATTAAGGACAAGTTTCGTTGAACTCTAAAGAGGCCTACCAAACCCACTCAACTATGATACAATCGAAACACACGTTGTATATAGACGTTATAATGAAATATTCTTTTTAACTACACCTAACAATGCAGTCGTTGGACTGGAAACGAGAAAGAGATCACACAATAACCACTCGTTCACGGTTTGTTGATTTTTCCTTTATGCCATTGAACTTTCTGATCTAACACAATGTCATATTTATGTAATAGAACATAAGTAACGAATTATGTTGGAGGAAATTGTGTCAGCGACGGTTTTGCAATTTCCTTCGCGGAGTAAAAAATTTACAGAGCAATACTTCCGAGGCATTTCTCAACTATTACATGTATATCGAGATTAAAATAGAACTTTGTTTATATTTCTTTACTGTAGTGAAATAGGTCAGTGTTTCTTCGACCACCAAATTAAATTTTTCAAGTACATTATGTTTCTGACTGCCCATTTTTTGCATCCTGTTTGTTACTAAGTACTGACAGATTTTGTTAATTAATTTGTCAACATATATGATTGCTAGTAATAAAAAAGTTAAGATTACATATTCTTAGATTTTACAAGCAAACTTTAGAGTACAAACAAAAATATCCATACTATTAAAGTTGAGAGTCAAAGTTTTGGTATTTGTATTTGGTTTAGTGTCCTTATTGTATTATGGGTTTGTTTACTTTGTTATTAGTTTCATATTCCCATTGCCTTTGATTATTGTAATTGATTTCTTGAAAACCATGTTAGTCGAATAATTAATACTAATAATAATTAATACTGGACAGCAAAACATAGTAACTTCAAATTGACATCTCAAAAGTTACGAAAACAATATTTAGAAAGACATAATCACAAAAACTTCTTACAACTCAATTCAAAAACTCACTTCATAAACCAAAAACCTTAATAAACCCACACTAACAGTTTTGGGCATCCTGCCAACATACAATCGTACGAATATGTTACGACAAATAAGGTGTTAAAATTGTTCAAATGGTGCAAAAATTTGGAACAAAACCAATGTGGGTGCATAGGACGCTGAAAAGCAGAAATTTATTTGAAAAACTCGGCTTTGAATGTTTCAGGTATTAGAATCAATTTGTAGGTTAAGATTAGGATGAACTTATGTGTCAGCCGATGGCATGATAATAGCTGCAATTGTTACGTGGGAAATCGCAATGACAGGCATATTCTCAGCTATATTTAGAAATTTACTGTTGAAAATATAAATGATATCTGACTAAATAGATTCTAATATATTTGGTAAAAGGCATTAATTTTGAATGATAGTAGTGCCTTATTTGAAGCAAAATATAAGTTCTATAACAGGAAAGATTAATTACATTCAAGAAAGATTGATACAACCATCTGTGTAGTAATAACAAATCGTAAAATACTAGATCTAATAAAGATTTTTAGGCAGAAATATTGCTTTATACAATCACAGAATGGCTGAACGGATTAAAGAGAGCAAGAAATATCTTTAATGAAGGCATCATGCTATCTTTTTGCTTTGGAATATAATAGTAAATGATAATAACTACTTAATTCATTAATACATTTGTGACAATACTGTTATTTATCAGCTCCGACTGTGCGTTCGCAAACCTCTCTGTGCACCCAAGGATCTTGAAGTTGACATTTTGTTTTTTGAATGTAAATATGTTTCTGAATGTTTGCATTCGTGTTTTTAGAGTACTTATCTTGTTTATAAATCATCATCCTCCTAGTCTTATTATTCCCAAACTTTAACAGATGAAACTGAATATCAGTTTTCTACGGAGCGACTGCCTATCTGACCCCCGCCATCCAAAAGGATCCGATATTCTAAAGTTAGATTAGTTATCAGAATTTTATGAGGGTACTGACTCCCCTATATTGACTGCCAAAGATCTACATGACAGCCGGTGATAGTTGATTTATTTATTTGTATTTATTTGTATCTTGTTTATAAATAGTAGTTTTAAAACATATATTGTAATTGGCTTGGTACACGCTTTGGTTAACACTATAAGTATAGGAAGCATATGAAATAAATAAATATATCAAGCAAAAAAAGCAATTGCCACGAATGATAAATCAGGATATTTTCGTCATACAAGTTTATGGACGATATCACGATATATTCCGAAGAAAGAACCCGGTAAGTAGGCGGAAAATGTGAGGGGAATATACCAAAGATATATGTTTATATAACTTTGGATTGACTAAGTTATGGCTGACACAAATTATCTACGGGATATTCAGGTTTATGAGGGAACCGTGATAACATGGGCCTTGTAATTTGTCTTCTTAGATCGTTTAATACTTCCACAGTTCGAATAAGCCGATAAGATAAAAAATATAGGTAAAGCTTGTCTTTTCTTAGACAGAAGTGCTTTTCACCCTCATCTATCAGCTTAGAGTCAGCTAGTCTTAGAGTATAAAAGAAAATATAGAGTGGTAACATCAACAACATTGCTTTAAGCGGAGCGTTTGCAGGTCTCACTATTAAAATGGGAATGGCACTTTTTAAATTATGTTTTCTAGATATATTTGCAAAATAGCTGTTAACTATTTTATGAGTTCCAAAGTCGATCGAAGTATGAACGCGGATAGAGCTAGTGTCGCGGCCGCGTTGTTCGTATCTATGCTCACGATTCATATTATCTGTAGGGTTGCTTTGTACTTTCTTACGCAGCTCTATACTCTAAACAGCTAGTTCATTATAAAAGACTTTATAGAAATTGGCTTTTCGTCGTCAAAAAGAAGCTAGCCACAACTTTTAAATAAATAACAAATATGTTACCATGGCAACAACGATAATGTTCGATTCTGCACAAAACCCGTCAAATGTATAAACTTGATTTTGGCTTTTTTACGTTTACACTACAAAAACCTGAAGAAATAAGAATCGTTTGTTTATAAATTCTCATATTTCAAAAAAAAAAGCTTCACTACCTATTCCCGACTCCAAAGTATTCAATACAAAATCTACGCAGACGAATGCTAATACGCGACATTAAATGCATTCATCAAATATGAAAACATTTACATAATAAATTTAAAAAAAACATAACCAAACTAAAATTAGAATCTGTATTTGCTCCAAATTTCTAGTTTTTTGCTTAAGTATAAAAGCCTAAACAATCTCATTACACATACTCCTTTGCTTCGACCATATTGACATGCCTAATTTCAGTTACTGCATTAGTGGCTCAGCTTAATGGACTGGCCTAGAGTATGTATTGAATATTATTCTCATCGCATCACCGATAAAATTCTAAAGTGACTGCCTTTAGCACATACTAAAAGCTCTAAGTTTTAAGGGAAATAATTCGAATTTAACATACATGAAAGTGAAAGGTACTTAATGTTTAACTGGTTTTAGCAAGTGTTATCCCTTTTACTCGGAAACCGGTCCAAGTTCGATGCTCGGATTTATAAATAAGATTGTTTTTATCTGGACAATCAGTTTACTGGTTATTTGTTCTAGATTTCGCTAATGGTTTTATGAAAGTACTTACATCATATTTCATATTCCCTAAAGGTGGTAGGGATTTTATTAATATTTCTCTATTTATGATATTATATTCTCGCCCCCTATTACATGGGACTTAAAAAATAGCCGGCGAAACGTGGGTGTACTGCACACCTCTGCCTACCCCCTCTGGGGAATACAGGCGTGAGTCTATTCTCTATTTATAAACCACAATAGGCTCTCAGTATAAATTAATTATCACTCTCCGTGCCTCGGATAGCACGTTAAGCTGACCCCGGCTGTCAATTGTAGATCTTTGACAGTCGTTACGGGTAGTCAGAAGCTCGAAAGTTCGTAAAGCCCACAATCGACGATGCGTAGCGTATCTTCCATAAGATTTGCGTTGAGTTTAAAAATTAGGCAGTAATTTTATCTTGTTGCCATGGATACAACTATGACGTATTAATAACAAAATGACAGTCAAAAGACATTCAAAATTCGAATAACAGCGACACCAAAACTGAAAGCAGTGGTTTGTTTTGATGCTGACACTGATAATTTCGTATCATATTCCCACAACGCCAAACTTTTTTATATCACGCCCGCGTCGTAACAAAGTTAATCTGACATTGATTACCAGAACAATTGTCTTCTGCCATTAAAAAAACGAAAACCAAGCAAAATTAAGCTCTATGTGTTTTACTTACGGTTTTGTATTTTACATTTCGATAGCAAAATTAAGTTTGATTACAATAAAATTACATTGTTAGCCGTCTGTATCACGCTATGAAATTGATTGATTATAACGTTATTATAATGTAACTAGTTCTTGTACGGACAACAGCTAATCAGTGTAACTACATGGACCTTAAAATGATAGTAATAAGAGCGGTTTTTTAATAAACTAACGTGCCTTTGATTGAACAACTAGTTTTGATTAAGGTTTTGTTCTATATTTTTTGCCAAATTAAACATTCGCAAACATGTGTCTTGCTATTGAACTACAAGATTATTTTCTAGACTACAATATAGACTTAATACTTCAACTATGTTTCCTATCTTTGTGTTAGATCACACGTAAGGTCTTAAGCCCTCAATATCTTCACACCATAAATAATATCTTATAGAAATGCAAGTAATTTTTACCTATACCATATTATTCTTCACGTGGCCGCGCATTTGCAAGCACGTAGATATAGGTTCGAACCTGGCAATATCCAATATCATAATTGTACTTTTTTAGTTAATCTAAGACTAACGGTAAAGGAAAACATTGTAAAGAAACCTGGGATTAATAGTCTGAAATCTCCAACACGCAGTGATCTAGCGTAGTAAATGCTCGATTCTTCTCTGTATGACAAGAATCTTTACTCTACAGTAGGACAGTTACAGGCTGGCCCTAAAAACTAGGCCTACTGACTTACAGCTAATCCTAGCCTTTTCACTCGATTTAAGAGATTTTTTCGATATAAGTATACGGACCGAGCAACGATTAAGAGGAATGTTCCTCAAGAGAATAGAGCTTAAAACTCCTGGAACCATCAGGAAAAAGCGTGGTTTATGTTCGACAAAAGATTATTAAACAAAGTTATCTATAATCAAAACAAAGTTGTAATTTCATGATAGAATCAGACTTCTATTGTATGTTTAAAAGACTAAGGAATTAAATGCGGTGAGGTGACCGTGTTACTATCGCGTTTGCGGTTGTCATGTCGTGCTGTGCGAAATTATTTGTTAATCAACAGTTTGATAATATTTTCTTTTATCAAAATAATAGGTTTATTTAGCACTTGGAACGTTATCGTTTTTAGAATATCTATTCCGTTATTTTTTCAGCTAATATTTTATAAAATCGATCGTTTGGAAGTGTTGTGGGTATAAACTAATTAAAATTTTAATAACAGTAGTGTTGCGGAAACACGACTTGTCATAATATCATTAATTTATTGCAGTTTTGATGTAGAGCGCACCAGTCTGTTGTCAACGTTATTTTTTATTTAAAAATTAGTAAGTTGGATAATTTAATTTGTAATTATTTTTTTTAGATGTATCCGCTATTTTATGGTTCTTTTTCACAGTTTTTCTGTTATTTTTTTGAATATTGAAATTAGTTTTAATGAATTTTAAGTAAATTTAATTATTTTTTATACTTTTAATATGCTATTACCAACGCGAGCTCTGACTTAAAGGCTTCATTTAGCATTTTTAATTAGGTACCTACTAAAATTGTCTAAATACTAACTACCTTAGAATGTTGTACGAAGATGCTTTGTTTAAATCCTATTAAACCTTTATTATTTTAACATTATATAATGTCACTTTATATTTCAAAATTGAATGATAATAGCATTAAGGAATGCATGAATTAGTAATTTTGAAAACTATTACTCTTATTTATCTATAAGCACTTATTAAATAATAAATAAATAAAAATTCACTTAAACACAAACATTATCTCATAAAAATTTGTTAAAAACTTATATCACTGTAACACAAAATCCACTACCGCCATCTATCAGTCACATCACGAACTTCTCACTAAATGAAAAAATAAATTGATAACTTACAAAAGTCTTCATGGTTCTACGCTTGGTATGGCTTATTGGCCGTCGTTGCTTGCAGTGATGGCCTCCAACAATTCGCCAAACACTTTTATAGAGACCGGAAGTGAGTGTCTGGGAGAGGATTGTGGTAGAAAGGTAGTGGAAATTGTATAGAGAGGTTGACACCATATTTTTTTTTGTTTTGATTAGGTATCTCTCAAAAATTGGAACGTGTGTTATATAAATTGATATTAAATTAATTAATGTTTGTGTAGAGTTCATTAATAAATAGTTTGGAAAATAAACTGTAATTACAATTTATTTTAGATTTTTTTTCCTGAATTCCAAAATATTATCAATTCTGTTTCTTCTTCGAGAGATCATTATTTCATTTATATTATAATGTAAAACTATGAATAAATAAATATATGTGATCGATATAAGCCATGTCAAAGGCCTAGATTTTAAACTCTAAAACCAGGCTGCTCATTAACCAAACGAAAAACAAAAGAAGATTACACAGTAAAGTTATAGGCTTCTTCAAAGAACCTTCCATTCAAAAAAACCTAGAGATTGCTTCGTTGGTCTAGCTAGTGGTAGCAAGCGCGACTGCTTAGCACGAGGTCCTGGGTTCGATCCCCGGGTCGAGCAAAGTGTTATTGGGTTTTTCCATTAAGAAATTCTCAGTAGCAGCACGGAGTCTAGAATTGTGCCTTGTTAATGGCTATAGGCTCGCCCCCTATTACATAGAACTTATAACATAGCCGGCGAAACACACACCTCTTCCTACCCCCTCTGGGGAATACAGGCGTAAGCCTATAAAAAAAAATTGAGATTGCATAAGTTTAAAATCAAAATCAGGATCTCAAGTCCAACTGCCTCACTTGTGACTGCCAAACCACTAAATCGTTTGCATGTAAAAAATATTTGGACTGTCTGTCATTAAATCAGTAAATAATAGAATAAATTTATGAAGATTTAATGATACACATTTAAATCAATTTTGACAGCATTTGAGTGATGGTGTAAGTGATATAGAGATGATAATACTTTTTAGGGTTATATTCTCAAAAGATACCAAAAGATACTAACAGTTCGTCCGTCCTTCTGTTATTTGAACTATAATAGATAGACACTTGAATTTTTCAGTGTATAGGTACTCGTACTACTATGACCTCCATAACAACCAAATTCAGTAGTAAAAATGCAATAAATTTAAAAATTAAATTATACAAAATACGTGATTCTTTCGGCTTTTTATGATGGTATAAAACATTTCATACGCGAGTCGGACGATTCGGACTAAAGATAGTTTAATTGTTACTATTAACTTAATATATTCCACTAGGAAAAAGCTTCTATGTGGTCCAATAACGAACATTAACATTTTGTCCATTTTATCCTTCCATCATCAGCCAAATAAAACTATGTCAAATCTCACTAGTCACGTAATACATCCGCCTGCAACTATCCCACTGCTGGACAAAGGACTCTTCATAAATAAAGAAAAATCGAATATTATCCACCACGCTAGCTCACTGCGTGTTGGTACTTTTGCATCATGAAATCTAGGTTTTCTCACGATGCGATGTTTTCCTTCACCGTTAGTCAGTGTTTTAGATTAATATTTTTGTGATTTTTTTACATGATAGCTTTTTTTTTTTTTTTCAAATTTTCTTATGAAATAATTATGTTTTAGATTAAGTTAAAAAGTCCATTCAGACATTGGAAATTCCCACACCCACGTGCTTGCAAAGTACACATTAGTCATAATTTTTTTTTTACCTGTACCGATTAGCAGGTCTTATAACCGATAAATGGCCACCTACCCTCCATAAAAACTAAAACAGTAACCCTGCGAAACCTCACAACAAGCTAGCATTCACCCAAGAACAGGCGTGGAGCTATTTATTCTTCAACAAATAATATTACTTACAAGACAAGCGTAATGAGTATGAAATAAAAATAGAATACGGCGATATGATTTATTGGCTGCCTGGCCCAGACAGCAATTTTCTCAATTAACTTGGAAAATGTTGAAAGTAAGCCCGTATCAGACGTTTCTATTTTCTTCAAGAGTATATTTCGATGAGTGTTTTAATAGGGAAGATGCAAATGTAATATTTATGGAATTTGTATGATTAAAACGTTAAAAAAATATAAAAGAAAGGCCACTGCAACGTTTTTATTTTACATATTGTTGTTATTTTACAATAATTACGATTTAAAAATGACTTGAAACAATACGTATTTTAAAACACGAATTAGCGTTTCGTGACGTCACACTTGTTTTGACAACTTATTTGACGTTATGGTTGTAAAGGTGAATATTATTTTATGGGAATATTAATTGCGTTTTTTTAATAAAAATGGGAGTTGGGTTTATCAAAGCAGACTCCAGGTGTTTACCTAGAGTTAGTGTTGACATGGTTATAACTTTTTTTTATCGAAAGTGCAGAGTTTTCAGGTGTAGAAATGAAAGGGGCTAAATTACTACGGTATGTATACATCATAGTCATTCATAGTTGTTAAACTTTGTATTTTATTCAGCGGCTTCTACATATAGCAGTTATTTCAGCTCGACAAGAGAATCTTACGGCGATAACGCAATCGGCCATGTCCAAATTAAAAGAGATGGAGGAGAATTATGTACAATAAAAAGTAGAGTTACTCCGGAGCACAAAGAACGTAAAGAAGGTTATCGGGTTACAGCCATTATTAATGAAACGCAAAGCTTGGTCGGAGTGTAGCAAAGGGTGTGCACCATTTGTCTTCACAGCTTGAAACCACTTTTTTCTCAGCTTTGGGTCAGAAGGTCCACTCAAAAATAATTTATTTGCAAACTTTGTTGAGGTAGATGGACACATTGGCACAAAACATGAGTCAACACGGCTTTTTATCTGAATATTAATGATATTGTTACAATCACCTGACGTCGATGGATAGTCCATTTTAATTTTTTACAAATAATCTCGAAAAAGCAAAAGTTAAAATGAAAAGTAAATGTAAATTGAAAGTTGTTGACAGACAAGAGTGACGTCATCAGTACCATAGGTCCGTTTTCGCGCGAACTGTCAAACTGTCAATTTAAAACAGCATTTTTTCCGATAAATTACAATATTTTAATTGTTTTAATATATTTGTGGTCTATTCTACATGGAATTCTTTAAAATGAAAACAAAAATAAAAATAGTGCATCTTCCCTATTATAAACTTTTAGTGCTGGCGCTGCGCTGGTTTGTGTTATTTTACAATCAAATAAGTTTACCTGTAAGGATCAGAATCATTTATTCATGCAAGAATGCAATACATAGAGATGTTAACTTTTTTTTTATAGACTCACGCCTGTATTCCCCAAGGGCAGAGGTGTGCAGTACACCCACGTTTCGCCGGCTATGTTATAAGTCCCATGTAATAGGGGGCGAGCCTATTGCTATTAACCGGGCACAATTCCAGGCTCCGTGCTGCTACTGAAAATTTCCTAATGGAAAAACCCAATAACACTTTGCCCGACCCGGGGATCGAACCCAAGACCTCGTGCTCAGCAGTCGCGTTTGCTACCACTAGACCAACGAGGCAGGCAGAGATGTTAACAAATATACTTACTAGGTGATCGTACATCCTATATTGATAATGATGTGTAATAAATTAATAATGCATTATATTGAAAATATAATTAATTATTTCGAAATAATAATACACTGGCCGCCAAAACTAAGTAGTACACTTTTAAAATTGCAATTTCTCCTAAACTATAGAAGTTTGAGTATTAAAATAATTTAACGTTTTATAGCAAATTTTATCAGCTTTCTTTGAAGCTATAGTTTATTATACATTAATAACGTTATTATCTTAAAAAAAGAAAAAAACCAAAAATATAGCAATTGTTTACTTACTGGCAAAAAACTTAAACAACATTTATAAGTATGTTTTACACCTTATTTACATTTTAATACATGATATTGCCTCTTCGGGCTCTGGTGTCAGCTTCAAGCCGGTTTGACATACTGAATACTAGGTTTTGGAGGCGATATTGGAGAATATTCTCCCATTTTTCCAATAGGGCTTGTTTTAGGGTCCTGAGGGTGATAAGAGGTGGCTTGCTGCTTTTGACTATCCTCCTGAGTTCCTCTTAGGTATGCTCCATCGGGTTGAGATCAGGACTTTTTAATGGCCAAGTCATAAAGCTGATAACAACCTCATAAATGCATGTCTTGTACGATCCGAGCGATGTGTGGCGGGGCTTTATCCTGCATCAGCATCGATCCATCAACCATTTTTATTAAATACTACTATATACTCATTTAAGGACCTCTTGAGCATATCTCTCTCCAGTCAGGGTGCCATTATCTATAGCCACTAACTCTGTGCGACCATCTGAAAAGTTGTCAGCCCATACGTGTACAGAGCTTTCATCGTATTGGGCTCTTTCTGTAAAGAAGGCTTAAATGTATTGCTCACCAGGTCACCTGTAGACTCTTCACCTTTAATTGGAAGTGAATAGTGAGAATTAAGACTCATCAGTGAACAAAAATCTTGCCTTTTCTTAGTCACACCCCTGTATGTTTTACGTGCGTAGCGTAGTCTTGCTACTCGATGCCCCCTGTGGAGTTTGGGGCAACCTGCTGGCCTTTTGGGTTTCAGGTTTGCTTTAGCAAGTCTTCTTCTCACTACACTATCACTGATGTAGTCTCTTCGCGTCTGAAGAACCTGTTGTCGAACTTTAACTGCATTGAGGTGGCGATTTCTCAACACAGTGGAAACAATATAGCGGTTTTCTCGAGTACTAGTGTACCTGCGTCTGCCATTACAAGATCTTTTCAGATGGTTTTCAGTTTCTTCGAACCTTTCCTTTACCTCTCGGACCGTTTTTAATGTTACACCCACCATTTTTACACTCCGACATACTGATGCCTAGTTTTAGAAAAGTTTCATGATTTTTGCACATCCTTAAGGTCAAAGAGGCAAGAGAAATAAAGTTTAAGTGCTGTAGTTACCTAAACTTTTGAATCAAAATTCATAGATCAAGAAATACATGTAAAAAAAAATCACAAAACAAAAAGTTAAAAGTAAGAGAGCAATTTGAAAAGGAGTGTTTTTGTTTTGTGAAGGTTTTTTTAGCCATTCCTTAATTTTTTTTATCAACTATGAACTTTATAAATAAAAAAAAGAATTCTTTTTCTAATCCTTTTTATTTCGAAAATATATCTTGTGTACTTTTAAAGTTATTGCAATTTTAAAAGTGTACTACTTAGTTTTGGCGGCCAGTGTATAATATCGGATTAAAAGTATTTCAATTTCAAAATGTATTAAATACAATTTAAGTAATGTTAAAATCCATCAAATTTAGAATATGTTAATTAGTGGTTTGATGTCCTGTTGGATCTTCGAAGATGTTCATCGTCTGTATTTTTTTAAATTTAGTTTCTTAGAAACATCAGTTGTAGATGTAGAATCAAGAGTAGATAGGAATCAACAGATAGCATTGAGTGTCACAGAAGCTAAGTTGGTGAAGATGCATTCAGAAATTAAATAAATTGTTTTTACTTATGTGGCGTCGCCGGTGAACATGGGAAAATAGTAGAAATAGCATCTATATCATCTAATCTATAGCATTTATCACCATATTTTTTTTATTTTATAACATTCTATCGCCTAGGAGAGACAACAGGGCTTATAATTTAAGAATCAAGAGTATGCGTATGTATTATGCAGGTAGGTCTTAAAAAATCACATACACTAGCACATTTGAGAGATTAGTTATACTTTTATAATGTAATGTACTAAGTAAGCCGTTTAGTTATAATTTAAATAAAAAAGTTTAAACTTACACTTTCACTTTTATAATATTTGTAGGATAAGAATGTGTAACGACCATAGATTTAGAATTACGTATCTAAGACTACCTCAATCTATATCTATGGTTATTACATCCTTGACAGTAAACCGGCCAGGTGCGAGTCAGACTCGTAAAGTAAAATTAAGAAGTTGTGTTTGCTAAGCTTTGCATAAAGACTGAGAAAAATATAATATTCCACTGTGGGACTGGACTGTGGTGCGTCACGCATATTACATCACCTAGCGCAAACATAAATAATCATTATCATCAGCCTGTATTAGTCCACTGCTGAACATAAGCCTTTCCCAATCCGCGCTACTATTGTGCGCTCATACCTCTAGTATTTTCCCATAATCACCACGCTGGGCAATTGGGTTGGATCGTAGTAGCAGATGATTGCTATTACACAGAAAGATGCTGCTGCCCATCTTCCGGATCTTTCCCTTTTTACGACACCCCCTGGGACGAGTAGGGGTATTTCTATTCTTAGGCCACACGGCAATATACAATTATATTCCACTGAAATTGTGGGGTTTGCGAGTAGATGCGTCACACATTACACCACCTAGCGCAAACATAAATAATATTTTAGTATAATCAACATAATCTGTTAGAAAAAGTTTAATAATTTTGTTCACAAAGTGTTTGTGTATTTAGAACGTTTTGCCTTACAGCTCACAATTTCTGTCTTAATTAAAAACTCAATCTAATTCTAAATGACTTCAACGCAAATTTCACAGAATTAAAAGTTAAAACCGAAATAAATCATTAATCCTTCCAAAATTTCGCCCCAAATGACAGAACTAAAGTAATTACACTCTAGATATACATAAACCAGAATTTCGCCGAGCCTGTAATCAAAATTTCATTATCTGAATAAACTAATGAATATAAATAAGATGGTCAAACACAAAGGCCGTCATAATTTCGCCCCGGTCAAATAAATTTACAATTTGGATCATTTGAATAAATTTCAAGTTTCGATTCATGTTGCTAACGAAATATTGGGTTTTCAGATATTATGTCTGCTTGTCATTTTCAATATTAAAATTAAGCTTTGTTTTTTTATTAGTTTTACTGGTCTGCCCACTGTGCCCTAAGTTGCACTGCGAGTGACGTCTGCGCAGTCAAAGAAAACGACGTTGGTGTGTTTAAATTCTGGTATTGTAAGTTTTAAAAACCCTAAGATAAAAATATTTTTTTATTTATCATCGACAAGACAAAGATAAACGCGACTGCTGAGCCCGAGGTCCTATATAGGTTCGATCCCTAGGTCGGGCAGTGTTATTGGGTAATTATTATCAATTGTTATTTCCATTAGGAAATTCTACGCAAATCTACTTACATAAAAGTTCCATGTCCGTGCTTTTTAACGTTAATTATTTGAACTAAAGTTTAGTTAGCACTAAACTTACATTAGCAAAATCCTTTTTTATTTACTTATGTCCTCCTGAACGAATTTCGGTCACAGCGGCCAATCTCAACGAAGAGTAGCCAACTACGCAGGAGATATTATAGTGCACAAGTGTGTGCGCAAACACAGGTGCACTCTCTATTCCCTCACTCTCATAGTCTAATTGGACGGCAATCCAACACAACCGGAGAGAGATCAGGCGCAGGGCCAACGGCTTTACGTGCTTTCCGAGGCACGGAGTAAGTGATAATTAATTTATAATACGCACATAACTTACTAAAAGTCAGAAGTGCGGGCCTTTGGTTCGAACTTGAGACCACTGACTTACCAGTCAACGGTCACCACCACTAGGCTATCACGAAATTTATTTACTTATTAAAAGTAGGTATGTTAAGAGAATCCACTTCAGAGAAAAAAAAATACTACCGTCAATAGCGAACTTAAAATGCGTAATAGTAGATTATTAACCAAGGGCTGTATGACATCAATTGCATACGAGGTTTTTGGCGCCTGAGCGAAGCGAAGGCGCTAATTAACCCGAGTATGCAATTGATGCTTACGCCCGAGATAAATACTCTGCTTTACATATCGATTGTGAGGTAAGTAAACAACAAGACAGCAGGTTTCAATGAACATTTATTAAGAAGAAAAAAATGTGTATTTAATTAAAATTAATAGTAAAATTATTACAATTTGTAAGAGATATGGTCACGTTCTTTTTAGGAATCTAGTAGACTGCCTTTTTTTTTTCACGCACGCAAGCGTGTCAAATCTTGCTGGCCAGTTTGATTTTTAAATCGATTCCATCTACTCGTAACATACGATGTGGAAACACATAGTTCCATATTTAAAATAAAATCTTTATAAAATAAATTGTCTAGATTCCGATTCGAGTAATTAATCGATACCAAGAAAAAAAATATTAACTTTTTAAAAATATTCTTCGTGCAGTATGAGTATGACAGTTCTTTTTTCAAATTCCAAAACCTATGCTGTAATGATAGTCATACACCCCGGCATTCAGGGGTGTAAGGGTGTACTTACAGAGCAAGAGATGTGTAAAATAATATTTCTAACATACCTTAAGGCTAAATATGTAATGAATGCAAAAAATCACTTATAAAAATCTATTTCTTTAATTTTTTTTCAAGCGGTATTATCAGCTCTATAGATATACCGCGAGCCGTACCTTCTTGATACCAATTACCTTTACTTTTTTTTCATTTTTTGGCGCTGTTTGTTGTTCATTTCAGGAACTAGTTCTAGTACAAACTTGTTGGAGCTTTCGATTGGAATTGTAGCAGTGGACATCGTAAGCAGGTGTTGTTTTTTTAAATACACGTTTTATTTTCAAGCCGATTGTGGCTTGAGATTTTATTTTAAAACGCTGTATCAGTGGTATATAAATCACTAAATAGTATAAAACAAAGTCGCTTCCCGCGTCTGTCTGTCCCTATATATGCTTAGATCTTTAAAACTATGCAACGGATTTTGATGCGGTTTTTTTTAATAGATAGAGTGATTCAAGAGGAAGGTTTGTATAATATCTACATGCATATTAGCGTAACCGTGCGAAGCAGGGGCGGGTCGCTAGTAAGATATAAGAATAGAAATAAGATAGCACTTATAGCCTAGTGGTATGACCGTTGACTGACAAGTCAGAGGTATCGAGTTCGATCCCAAGGTTACCTCTGACTTTTCATAAGTTCGTCGTATCGTATGGTTGATGAACAACCTGGTGTCAGAGTTTACACCGCCCGTAGGCCTCTGACATGACTTTACACTCAGGTGCAATCTCTCATGTGTGCTGGTTTCACCACGATGTTTTCCCTCACCGTTTTAGCAACTGATAATTAATTTATAATACGTACCTACATAACTTACGAAAAGTCAGAGGTGCGCGCCTTGGGATCGAACTCGAGACCTCTGACTTGTCAGTCGACGGTCATACCACTAGGCTATCAGTGCTCAATGGCGTGCAATGGGAGAGACCGGTCTATATCCAGCAGTGGACTGCTATAGGTTGATGATGATGATGACTTACATCCTAGAACTTACGAGCTAGGACTTGGCAGTTTAACACTCATGAAACTGTAAATAGATTGGTAAAAACTTAAAACTTTTAATTTTAATACAAAGATCCAAAGTTCATTATCAGATCGTGACAAATATTTATTTGGGACCAATTTATTTGAGATCTTTCGAACTAAAAGAGTATTAAGTACTCAAAACGGACCACTAACCACAGAGTAATCGGTTTACAAACATAAATAATAAACATCTTTTTAATAGTCGATCTTTAAGAGTCGTGATAGCCTAGTGGTGGTGACAGTTGACTGGCAAGTCAGAGGCCTCGGGTTCGAACCCAAGGCCTCTGACTCTCTCCTCTCAGAACCTCTGACTTTTCGTAAGTTATGTGCGTTTTTCTATATTTATTATCACTCTCCGTGCTCGGATAGCACGTTAAGCTGTTGGCCCCGGTTGTCAATTGTAGATCTATGACAGTCGTTACGGGTTGTCAGAAGCCCGAAAGTCTGACAACCAGTCTTACCAAGGGGTATCGTGTAACCCAGTATCTGGGTTGTGGAGGTCTGATAGGCAGTCGCTCCATGTAAAACACTGGTATTCAGGTGCATCCGGTAAGACTGGAAGCCGACCCCAACATAGTTGGGAAAAGGCTAGGCAGATAATAATATCCTTTTAATAGTCGGTTAAAAATAGAGCTGTGAGTCATCGACTGCAATAACTGCAATGGTGTCTATTCTCTTTTACATCCCGTTAAACTAATTTTAGTCTAACTATATCACTTTCTAATAAACACTATTGAAAAAGGATAGCAAATCGAGCTATAAAACTAGAGCTGTGAAATTAGTCTACGTCCTTGCAATTTACGTGAAATTAGGCGAGACCTCTATGACATGCCGACTAAATTCTCGTTGATAACACGCAAATGGACTAGTTTGACAGCTCTAAAATCCTCTATCCTTTTCTAATGATCTTTGTTAGAAAGAGAGATAGTGAGTTTAAATTAGTTTAGAGTGTTCGCAAGAGAATTAGCACCAATATCGAACATCGTGATCAAAGTAAAGAAAGAAATTATTGTCGTTGAAAATAATCGTCGGATTCACAATGTTGATTCCTTCTTTCCAATATCTGTCGTTGATTCTATTCGAATTTCGAATACAATGACATTCTCTGTTACTTTTTTTGTGTTATGAACACAAGCGTTCATTTTTATAAAGATTGGTTTGATTATAACATTAAAATTGTGAAATTGAATCTACCTAAACAATCTATATCAATGTATTCTTTATTCATGATAGGTCGTGTGGCGCATTGCTTACTACTAAAGCAGTTATAGCCTAGTGTTATGACTGCCAAGTCATAGGTTTCAAAACCTAGGCACGCACCTCTGACTTTTCGGATTCATGTATGATTTGTCATACCGGACTTATAGATTGCGGAGGTCAGATGGACAGTCGCTCCGTAGAAAACTTTTATTCAGTTGCATCCAGTTTAGAAGCCGACCCAAAAGTTTGGGAATAATAATGCTAGGAGGATGATGATGTATGTTTTAGACGAATTTTAAATGATCACTTGCTAAAACGGTGAAGAAAAATATCGTGAGGAAACCAGCTCTTAATTTATAATACCTACGAAAATTCAAGAAATTTAATAGAACCGAATGTACCTTTTCCGGACAACGAAAATAGCAATTTCATAAGTGATGCAATCGTCATGCATGAATAGACGCATCAGACAGACTCACCCAATTAATTTGTTTAAGTAGTAACATTATTTCTTATTACATAATCCATGCGTGATTTTCCTTTAATAGTACTGCATGGTTTTAATTACTCCCTCATACCTAAAGCGGAAGGATTATTTTACATAGGAATTTTGCAGGTCTCAGACCTCATACTGCCATTAAGTTTTCATTAAGATACCACATGTAAGCAATAAATAAATAAATAAATAAATTACTTTAGGTTATTAGGTACTAGGTATAAGCTTAAAAGGGTATGAAATAAGAAAAAAATAAATCTGGTCTCTTGCTTGTTTAAATACATATAAAATCAATGATAGGTAAGGTAGGTTTTTTTTTGTCATATGGTTGATAAACAAGGTGTCAGAGTTTAAACCGCCCGAGGGCTTTGACATGGCTTTACACACAGTTGAAAAATCTCTCAGTCTCTCTCTCGCACATAACTTACAAAGTCAGAGCCGCGCGCCTTGGGATCGAACTCGAGACCTCTGACTTGTCAGTCGATGATCATAACACAGGCTATCAGGTGCTATCAGTGCCTAGATGAAACCAAAGACTAACTAACAAAAACAACTGCAAGAAATCGCCTTCACATTAACTGAATCCTTCTATAATCTGTGGAATAGATAATGAAATCTATTTCTTGCCTTAGACAGACTATCTTGAGATTAATCTCTAAGATTTATGATCTAGCATCGGGTTAGGGATTGTTACGCCCCTAGGTACCTACAACTACATTCACTTATGATATAATTCTTGTAAAATATAGGTTTTACATGGAATCTGAGGTACCTTTACCTTTCTATTTGTTTGGATACTGGTGCTGATTCTCTTGTAGGTACATCCCGCTAAACTATTTTTATTCTAACTATATCTCTTTCTAATAAACACCATCTCAAAAGGACAGCGAATTGGACTATCAAATTAAAGCTGTCAAATTAGTCTACCTCCTTGCAATTGACGTAAAATTAGACGAGAGCTACGACATGCCGACTAAATTCTCGTTGATATCACGCAAATGGACTAGTTTGACAGCTCTAAAAATCTGCTATCCTTTTCTAATGATCTCTGTTAGAAAGAGAGATGGCGAGTCTAAATTAGTTTAGAGCGTGTGCAAGAGAATTAGCACCAATATCTATCTACTTACCGTTTTTAACTGGAACTCCAGAACTACTGGAAGTCCAGTAACAGGTGCTTTTTTTGTTAAAACTTCAATAATTTATTTTCACAAGTTTTATGTAAGTTAAGTCTAAGCAAAGTCTAAGTACACTCTATAGATCTCAAACTAGTTTGAAGTAAGTAAAATCAAGAAAGTTTTAAAATATCAATCCGTCAATAAATGAAAAGCTAGCGGGATAAAAACTTTTCTAGTTAGAGTCTGGGGATTATCTTTGATGTATGAGTACCTAGAAAACAATAAAATTGCCAATAAAGTAAGTAAATATAATATAGCCGGTATTTTTATTAGGTAGATAAAAATAATTATACATATAAGTAATATTATTATCTTTTGATCGGCAAAAAATGTAAACATATCTGTATTAAAGGACTTCTAATAGAGAGTAATATTAATATTATGTCAACATCTGTTGAAGTATTTTCGTACCATAATTTTATTAAATTATTTTACTCCATGTTGAGTACAGCGACATCTAGTAAAGTTTAATAGAACTACGGTAACTCATAGCAAGTTGTTTGCTTGTTTGCAAAATAGTTATTGTAATGATGAATAGATGGCACTATTAACAACTTTACAGTCCTGAGATAAATGTTATTATGAATAAAATCATATTAACATACCAACATAATTTCTTTATTTTATACCTACATTATTTCAATCATAATAAGACAACAAGATTACAATACATGATGTTTTTACATACACTCACTCTCTTCACGAAGTTTATTTCATATTTGATAGATGGCGCTAAAACGCGTTTTTAACTATTGTTAAAAAGCTAAAAATGATTATGTAGCTTAAAAATAATATAATTACCTATATATAAAAAATTATGTCATAAGTAATGGAGAACATTAAGTTTTCTTTTTTAATTATTTTTGGTAGGTACTACATTTTTAGCGCAGTTTAGAATTGTATATAATATACAAATCTAATAAGTGCCTAAGTCGTTTTATCTGGAAATCCAAACCTAATATTGATGTATTACCAACCGCAATTTTAGCTCCTGTTGTACATTGTACAACCGTAGTAGATACTGGTAGCTTCTAACGTAACCCTCAAACCCTAGCCCTCAAATCCCAACGCATCTCCACACGTACAGTTCCAAAGTTATTTAATTATTCACTCCAGACTCCGCTGGTAAACTGCACAACTTTGGTAATTACACATACCAAACGTTGTTCGCTGTTTGTTTTTGCTGCAACGCTTTGCAAGAATGTGTAGCTTATTGTTCTGCTCAGAATATTGTTTTTAGCTTAGAGTATATAAAACTATAGAGCAACCCTACAGAAGTACCGTGAGTACGGGTATGAATAACGCGGCCGCGACACGAGCTCCTCCACACCACAATGTCACGCGTGTAAATTAAACCACGTTTTGGCGACAAATAGCTTTGTTTTATTTTATAAAAAATAAATAAAAAGAACATTAGAAAAAGGTATATAGTAATACTACTTGTTATAAAAAGACAAGTTGCCAGCAACAAAGTTGACGTTATCATTCTATATTTTCTTATATTAACTATACTCTAAGGTTTTTAGCATCTTATTCTGAGTGGTTTTTTCTATCTAGCTCCGCTAGCTAAGATACACAGGCTAATTAGATAGCTTTTGTTGTTGATGTTTAAAAGTTTTGTAGCAAGAAATCTGATTACGAGCGAAGATATTGTATTATTATCGTAATGAAATAGAGAGCTAACCTATACTTGACCGGCAAGTACCTAAGGGTCTCAGATTCTCATGGCACGCCACTCTGACTTTTCAGAAGTTATGGGCGAATTAGAAATTAATTATCACCAGCTCCATGCCTCGAAAAGCACGTTAAGCCCGGCTGTCACGAAGATCTTTAACAGTCGATATATAGGGAGTCAGTACCTAGCCAGTAGTTTTTTTTTTGATAAGTAAAAACTGTGAAAGGGTCACAAATTTATTTAAAAAAAGTGCATGCATGTTACGCAGACATGTTCAACATTTTTCAGAAAGAAAAAATCGATTACTAACGGGATTTGAAGCTGCTTTTGAACTTTAGCAACTTTCGACTGCCTCGTTAGTCTAGTGGTAGCAAATGCGACTGCTGAGCACGAGGTTTCGATCCCCGGGTCGGGCAAATTAGTGTCATTGGATTTTTCCCTTAGGAAATTCTCAATAGCAGCACGGAATCTGGAATTATGAATGGTTAATGTCAATAAGCTCGCTCCCTATTACATGGGACTTATAACATAGCCGGCGAAACGTGGATGTAGGTACTGCATCTGCATACAGGCGTGAGTCTATGTATTATTCTGTTTTGAACTTCAGGTCAATAGAACTTGGCTCCCCTCTACTAATCTGCACATTCCTACAAATCTTAACATTGTTTATTATTATGACAGTGTAGATATAATATATGATTCACATCAAAAAGAGTCCCCTTTTCTCAGACTCAGGGAATTTACCTCGGCTTCGGAACGAAGTGGTATATAAAATCGCTTTCAGATGGAAGAGAGCGCAGTTTCTAAGTAATTTCTTTGACGAGAGGAACCGACTACTCATATTGAAGGTATGTAACTAATATTAAGGTACTAGTAGTCTTAACATCTTGAGAAGAAGAATTACTAAGTACACTAATGTAGTAATTATTTCGCCAATATTAATTTTATTTTTAATTTTTCAACTAGCTGTCGACAGACTAGATTCGTGGTAGCCTAGTGGAGGTGACCGCTGACTGGCAAGTCAGAGGTCTCGGGTTCGAACCCAAGGCGCGCACCTCTGACTTTTCGTAAGTTATGTGCGTTTTATAAATTAATTATCACTCTCCGTGCCTCGGATAGCACGTTAAGCTGTTGGCCCCGGCTGTCAATTGTAGATCTTTGACGGTCGTTACGGGTAGTCAGAAGCCCGACAGTCTGACAACCAGTCTTACCAAGGGGTATCGTGTAACCCAGTATCTGGGTTGTGGAGGTCTGATAGGCAGTCGCTTCATGTAAAACACTGGTATTCAGCTGCATCCGGTAAGACTGGAAGCCGACCCCAACATTGTTGGGAAAAGGCTAGGCAGATGATGAGCTGTCGACAGAGATTGTTTCAATTTTATTTTTGTGCAGCAGGGATCAAAACTATTTCTATTTCTAGATTTCATTTCATAGTAGCCTAAGTAAAAACAATTTTCCAGCTACTAATTTGGCTTAATATCTTATTTCAAATTTTTTTATTAAATAGGTAATTAAATTTAATAAGCTATCATGTGCTATAACATGTAAAAAAAATTCACAATAATATTAAGAAAATTGGTAATATCGCATCGGTGTCTACTAAAAACTGCAAAGTTTGGAGCACTGAGTCGGGATACGTAATGTATTCCGATAGATGTCGCCACACGCCGCCCTAGGCGTGTAAAAGAGATTTGAAATTTCGACTGGTGCTGGTGGGATACGGTGGCTTAGCGGTTAGAGTGTCGACACGGTACGTCGAAGATCGTGGGTTCGAATCCCATCCGTATCAGTGGTTTTTTCAAATTTTCTTATTAAATAATTATATTAATATCTACTATAGCGTTAACAGTAGGCTGTTGTAATGTGTCTTCAGAAAACAGTGACAAAAAAAAATGTATTATAATATTGGCTGACGTGTTTTCCATATTATAACGCCTTTCGCCAACAATAGAACAAATAAAACAAAAAATGCTCTACCCATATCCGTGAAATTTCTATTGCTCCTTTGGTGGCTCATCTTCTAACTCTTACATAATCCCAGCGGGTCCAACCGTGACGACATTGTTAATTCATAAACCGCCATGCCGCCATGACGGACACATGGTGTCCGACAAACAATAGAATTTGCTTGACGGACACATGGTGTCCGACAAACAATAGAATTTGCTTGACGGACATATGGTGTCCGACAAACAATAGAATTTGCTTTGTGTCTGCAGTCTGGCAGTCAAAGTGTTAATTAAATAAAAATATGTTCTCTTATTTTTCAGATCAACATGCAGTCCATCATCTTATTATGTTTTGCGGCTATTGTAGCCTGCGCACACGCAAGAGTCTATTACCCGCCGGGTTACTTTGAAACGTAAGGTTTTAATAAATAATTATCACTTGCTCCGTGCCTTGAAAAGCATGTAAAGCCGTTAGTCCTGCGCCTTATCTCTCTCCGGTCGTGTCAAACTGCCGTCCCATCAGATTCTGAGAGTGCAACTGTGTCTGAAATATCTACAGCGTTAGCTAAACTTAGCAATGTGACAGAAATTCGGTCAGGAGGACATTATTAATTTAAAATTGATGTTTTTCAGCCACCCAGAAGCCTCCAAGTTGTCAAAAAGCGCTCGTCACACTAGAGATTTGACCTGGGAGCGTAGTGCTGGCAACGGCAAAGTCTTTGGAACTTTAGGCGGCACCGACGATTCACTTTTCGTAAGTATACCATTACTAAGAAGTAGGACTATGGATAACATCAGAACAGTTGCAAGGTATATGTGATTAGCACGGTAGAAATTAGCACAGGATCAAGGAAAGTGTTAAATCAAAAAGAGGCTTATACTATAGATTCAGGACGTGGATGATGGTGAGATAATTACCTTAATACCACTCGTGTAGTTTCCGGCCTGTGTCGTGTGGGTTCCAGCCTAAGAATAGAACCACCCCTTCTCATCCAGCGGGTCGTAAGAAGCGACAAAGGGGAAAAATCTGGAGGATGGGCAGCACCATCTTATTGTGTAATATCAACCATTTGCTATTGCGATCGCCATGCTTGCCCAGCGTGGCGATTAAGGGCAAACACCTTCTAAAGAGCACATAAAATAAGTGATGCGTATTGAGAAGAGGTCTATGTCCAACTGATACAAGAAAGTGAACTGATAAAAGACGCATCCGGAAAGCAGAGATGCGTGCCTGGGTTTCGAACCTATGACCTTTGATTTGACAGTCCAACGATAGGCTATCACTTCTTAAACAACAACCTGGTAGGTTCTGTCATCGAAAAATTCTAATCTAAACTCAACTTGTACTATAGGGTAGAGGCGGCTACAAGCAGGACATCTTCAACGATCACCGTGGTCATCTCCAAGGGCAGGCTTATGGCTCCAGGGTCCTTGGTGCGGGTGGAGACAGCAGTATACTGGGCGGCAAGCTTGACTGGTCTAATGAGCACGTTCGAACTGGCCTTGATGTTTATAAAGACATTGGAAGGGGCAGTGGCGTAAGTATGCATTTTATTTCTTAACATTCATCAGACCTTCCCACATTTTTCCAATAACGGTTATGAGATACGAATAAAATTGCCAGTAGTTTTTTTTCTTATCTGATTTATCGCTTGACACTTTATTCATCTTCTGACCGCGGACGCTGCAAGACGTCTAAAACGTGAATGATATTAGGAGGTTAAATAGTTTTATTTCGCTTCCAGATGACCTTAACCGGTGAGGGGGTATGGAAACTCGACCATAACACCAGATTTGTGACAGGAGGCAACTTGCAGAAGAAATTCGGACATGATAGACCGGAGTTCGGGATCCAGGGAAAGATTGAGCACGACTTTTAAAAAGTAGTCATTTTAATGTCTAAAATTGTGCCATATACCATATTCTTTAAGAAATTCCTAGACATGTTTTAAAATTATATTTCAAAAAATATTTGAAATGTAATGTTGTTTAAATAAAAAATATTTCAAATTACTTAAGTACTTATTTATTTAATTAAAAATCATTATCAGTTAACATGGAAATTATAATATCTATTCCTCAGCGAAGCCAATTCAACTACACATTAAATACAAGTGAACAAGTGTGGGCCGCAAGCACTGGTGCACTCACTTTTTACTCTCACTAACCGAATTACTAATATTTCTTGTTAGTTTAGTCACTTTATTGTGGTGGATTTGCTGCATCATCATCATATGTCTAATGTTTCCTTTCAAAAAAGAAGCAATGCTTTTCAGTAGTAAAAATAAGTTCATAAGTAAAACCATTTGTATTTCCGATGCAAATAATATACCAAAGTAAAATTTTTTTTTACGTAAAACGGTTTTGTCATCAGAACTAAAGCTGAGTACCAAATATCATATCAATCTGTCAACAGGAAGGGGGTGAAATATTGATTACTAAATTTGAACCGAATAATAAAGAGATCAAGCTAAGTAAAACCGTTTGATAAAACAAATTAGTACACAACACAGACCAGTACAGGATAGGCTTCACTACCAGTGCGTTTGAGGGGCCTAAGTATCAAGTCTATATCCGTGGTTGCTATCCCCACTTTCCTATCCTCGGTCCACAGCAATTTAACACAAAAAGCATTTGCGCGTTCACTATAAATACTTTGGGCTTTGCTTTTCTGGACGAAGCCAGGAACGCGCGGAAGCCTTCCCAAACACTGATTACCCAAGATATCATTCAACACATTGGCTTTGGGATGAGCTGATCTGCGAGCGCGGAAACATCTATTCTTTATGTTTAAATTGATATGTTTTTAAGCTCTGCAGATCGTGCTTGGCTTTTAGCTGTTGCTGAATGGGAGTCAGGTTTTTCAGCTTTCGGCTTCAGGTCCTCCCATTGCCAAAAACGGGGATCTTTATGGATTTCTCAAGCTTCCGTATTGCCGCATCCCTTCGTTTAGTAAACACGTATCGTGTTGTGCTCCGCACTACTGCCAGTGCGGCAATGCTTTTGCTATCTCGGCAACCACGGCTCATCCTGCGTAAGGAGCACGGGAAGAAATCCACGACACGCCATCCTAAATGACATCATAAGTCGGGCTCTTACAATTTTAGTGCTTAGTGGTTTATACTCAATGGAATGACTTTAATTATGAGGAGGATGGGGCAGCCCTTGATATGAGAAGCCATTTGCGATGACACACTGGTATCGTCACATCTTCTCGGAACTCAAGGTAGGGCAGGCGCGAAAAAAAAGAGCGGATACATATTTGAGCCTTTTCTTGCCCAAAGGCTAAGTATAGCCATCCACTAAGGCAATGCAGCCACCATTTTAGGCTAGGTAGCGGTCTTTTAGATATATCTTAGAGATAAGTTTATCTTATTATCATGTTTCTAGGTATAAATACCTTTAAAGTTAGATATAATTACTGTATTATTTGATTGGAGTCTTAAACACACACTTATGCACTGCTATACCTATCTCCTGTGTAGTTGGCTAATCTTCGTTATTAGCCAACTATGTGGGAGACTATGTAGGTAGGATGCAAGATATTATTATAAATTAACTTTCGACCTTCTCTGCATCATCAATTTACTAAATAGAATTTCAATTAAATAAACAAGTAAGAATTCAGTGAGTATTTGTATATTTTTTACTAAAACAAACGTTACATTTAAAGTACACAGTCTTTGAAATATAATTACAGTATACTCTAGGTATTACATAAATAATAGTTCCTATTATTAAACTTAGTAAAGCATTTGGCACATTTTTAAACTAAAATAATCTACAAAATACAAGCGATTAATGGGCCATTCTTTATAAAACGTCAATATTGTCTTAATAGTTCCTTACCACGGAGCAAATACTGAGTTTCTCATCAGAGATTTAATTATATTTTAAACAATATTCTTCTACCTCAGCACTTAAACAACAGAAGATTTTAGGTTTTCTATAATATTAGCAACATAATTGATTCTTTTCTTAACCTCCAGTAACGGGTATGACATGCTATGGTATGGCAATATTTTCAAAAAATTAGCTTAGCTTTAGCTTTAGCCTTAGCTGCTGTTGCTTTGGGTTTAGTTTAATTGCTTTAGCTGGAGGCCTTTATGTAGAAATCCGGTTAATAAGTCAGAGCACCTTAGAAGCTATAACTCAGGAAAAAATGTCCACCAAAGAGACCTATAAATCGACTAAGTATACGCCTCCATCAAGATATTTGCCATTATCTTTGATTAGATGAAGAGATTAGTTTTATATGTTTCACATTAAAATCAACAGGTGAGAAGTTAACACGATATAGAGCCACAATCGAACTCCAAATTATTTAAAAGTCATGCTCAATCTTTCCCTGGATCCCAAACTCTGGTTTATCATGTCCAAAGTTCTTCTCCAAGTTGCCTCCAGTTACGAGTCTCGTGTTCTTGTCGAGTTTCCATACACCCTCGCCGGTTACAGTCATCTGGAAGTGAAATCAAAATTAGAAACTATTTTATCCAATCAATCAAAATATTTTTTTTTATGAATAGTCATAATCATAATTCTTATAGAGTGACTCTAGCTGCCAGTTCCAAGCGCAGCCTACCCCTTATGGAGAAGAATCAGGCAACAAACTCCATGGTCGCTCTTTTAAATAATGGCATAAAATATTTTTGGATAACGAAAAACACTTAGATATAACCAACCAATTCCGCCTACGTTGCGGATTTCTAACAACGTCTGTTGTCACAAGGCGATTGAGGTGTCAAGCATCTCATCAGATTTAATATCTAACTATTGCCAATTATTAGATACAAATCATCATCATCATTATTATTCTCAGCCGGAAGACGTCTACGGTTGAACAAAGGCCTCACCCATATGGGTGAGCCCTATATATAGGGGGGGGGGGGGTGCCATAATCCCCACGCTTGGCAGGCGTCTTGGGGATCGCGGTAAAGTTGTCCAGTACACGAAAGCCGCTGCTGCCCGACTTCCGGATTTTCCCTTAGTCGCCTTCTATGACAGCCTCGGGACGAAATAGGTGGGTGTTATCCTAACCCGGACACCCCACGGGGTACAAATAAAAATGTTATAATAATTAAAAAGACTATTATTAAGACCTTTCACTACCGCTTCCTAATGGTATGGCAGTAAAAATAAGAAACTGCGGAACAAACTCTCCAGCATCATAAAATGATTATTTTTTATATCGTATGGTACATAATAACATAACTACGGAACGTACAATCACCGAGACTGCACTAATATTTATCCAGTGCTAAACAGAACTCCCGGCACTAATTGCAGGAGTTGGATCGCCTATTTACTACCCCAATCCTGTCAAATTCAACTGCGTTACTTACAAAAATGGGAAAACGTCCAGATGAACAGTACATTTATAAATAAATAAATCAGCCTGTAACTGTCCCTCTTCAGGGCAAAGGCCTCTTCTCATACCAAGAATGATTGAGCATTAATCACCACGCTAGCTCACTACGGGTTGGTGATTTCAGACTATTAAAGTCCAGGTTTCCATACGATGTTTTCCTTCACCGTTAGTCAGTGGTGTCTTAGAATAACTAAGAAAGTACATATGACATTGAAAAAGTCACATTGGTACATGCCAGGTCCGTAACCAATTCGCCACCACGATACATCGAACAGTACATTTAGTAAAGAAAAAAATACTTACACCACTACCCCTTCCAATTTCCTTATGAACATCTAATGAAGCTCTTGCGCGCTCATTAGCAAAGTCAAGCTTGCCTCCAAACATACTGCTGTCCCCACCCGCACCAAGGACCCTGGAGCCATAAGCCTGCCCTTGGAGATGACCACGGTGATCGTTGAAAATGTCCTGCTTGTAGCCGCCTCTACCCTAAAGCATAAATTGGGTTTTGATGAGATGTAGGAGAGGATTATTAGAGTTTAGCTGTAATTCCGTTTTCCTATTTTGAAGGCAGGTGCGTTCTACCTTCTCCGGGGATATGCCTAATTTAATTTAATTTAATTTTTTATTAATGCCTAGTTTCCGGAGCTGGTCTCTTAAGAGGACCCGGGATCTCCCTCCATGTGCTGATGGTGACCGGTACACTCCCCGGTCTCTTCCCCGGTCGGATGCCTTTTGAAGGTTTCTTCCCGTAAAGGTGATTTCTATAATATCCTATCCTATCCACAACATCGCTTACCACTAGGAGGGTTCGTGGCCTTGCCTTTTTCAAAATAACTTTAAGAAAAACTACCGTTGCCTGTATCTCGACATAGGGCTGGTGGAGGTACCACGCTCTCACAGAATTCTAGCGTAAAGTTATGTTGCTGCAATACGGATGTTATCATAATCATAATCATAATCATTTATTCATGTTAAACACAGGTAGGTACATGGGTAGTTCTTGGTATGGTAATACAATAGCTCGCTGTGTTTTGCCACTAGGGCGTACAAGTTACTGAAATCGTAGGTACTTAGTTGTATAAATAAAATTAAAAATTCACAAGAGCTTATAGCATGACTCGTAACTGATTACATAATTAGTTCTTGTGAGAGAATTACAATTTAGCAAACTTCGGTCAAATGTTATAATATTAGCAAAATTACCTATTATCAAAATTCAGTCAAAGGATAAAATGTCAGAAATACACAATGTTATGAAAAAGAAACAAGTTAAAACAATGTTATACAATTTTAGCATGTCAAATAGTAGCAATGTCAAAATAAATATATATGCGCAAAATGTTATAGAGTAGAATGGTCATATTTTTTCATTCAAGAATTCTGTTAAACTATAATAAGATTTTTGAACTAGAAAGTCTTTCAATCGCCTTTTGAAAAAGTTTAAATTTAGTTCCTTTATTGTCCGCGGTATATGATTATATATAATTGGAGCTGTGCAAAATACACTTTCATGCATTATACTTTTGTTTGACATTCCTACGCACAATCTATGGTTATCTCTACGACTCCGTGTATTTGTGTCAGCTAGTTTAGGAAATAGATTTGGATTAGTCTTGACAAAGACAGAAACTTCGTAAATATATAAAGATGGTATTGTCATTAATTTATATTTTATAAAATACGGTTTACACGTATCTATGCATTTTAGTCCAAACATGGCTCTAACACACCTTTTTTGCTGTTTGAATATAAGGTCTTTGTTGGTAGAGTTTCCCCAAAAAATAATTCCATATCTTATTATGGAACTGATCACACCATGATAAGCTACAATTATAGCATCCTCATTTACAACTGGGGCTAGTTTATATAGAGCGTATGCGGATTGACTAATTCTTTTTGATAATTGCTCAGTGTGTATTTTCCAGTCCAGTTTCTGATCTATAGTTAGACCTAAAAATTTGGCCGAATTAGTTTGATTTATGATTTTATTGCCGTATCGTATATTAACAGTGGCATTAGAGCGTTGACTGAACATCATTAATTTTGTTTTATCAATGTTTATTTTAAGATTATTATTATCAAGCCATTTAATTATTAAATTAATTGTATTGGAAATGTCATTCTCAAAATTTTGCATGTCAAGACCTTTAGCGTCAATGGTGACTGTGCTATCGTCAGCAAACAATGTCATATGGTGATTTGTCACATTTGGCAAGTCGTTAATATATATTATAAAGAGAAGCGGACCCAGAACACTTCCCTGGGGAACGCCATAATGTATTTCTCTTCGATTTGACCTATATACTTGTTCGAGTTTTGTATCTGGATTGATTTTGGTAATCTCAACATATTGAAATCTGTTTTTTAGATAAGATTCTATTAGTTGTAAAACGTTTCCTCTTATACCATAAGCGTCTAGTTTGGTAAGTAAGATATTGTGATTAACGTGATCAAATGCTTGAGTCATATCACAATAAATGGAACAGACAGGAGTTCGATTGTCAACATTAGTGATCACTTTATTTAAGAAATCGTATATAGCCATATTTATCGTTTTATTTTTCCGAAATCCTTTTTGGGCCTCTGACAAAATATTTTGTTTATCAAGATATTTATACATTTGCTCATATATATATTTCTCATAAACCTTTGAAAATATAGGCACTAGAGCAATGGGTCTATATGATTCTATTTGCTCTTTATTCGTTTTTTTTAACAACGGTTTAACTACCGCTGTTTTTAGGTCTGAGGGATATATTCCAGATAATATACTCAAGTTTATTATATAACTTAAATGGCCACTTATAATTTCTGATACGTATTTTATTATTTTGGTAGAAATACCGTCGTGTCCTACACTGTTAGTGTTTTTTAGCGATTTTATGATAATTATGATATCTTTGATAGTACTTGGTGCCAGAAACATAGAATTAATAGATTTTTCAATATTTGAAGTCACTTTTATGCCCGCATTATTAATGGGTTTTATTTTATCTATAAAGAAGTCATTGAAAGATGTTGAGCGGGTCATATGCCTGTAGCCACCTTAGTGGATAAATAATAAAAATGTCCTCGACCTGACCGAATTTCGGTCACAGCGGCTCTCAACGGAAAATAGCTATCTACGCAGGAAATATCATAGTGCATATGTGTACTCACTATTCGCTCACTCTCAAAATCACAACACGGCAATCACATCCGGAGCAGGATAAACGGCTTTACATGCTTTCCGAGGCAAGGAGCAAGTGAATGAATTTATGAACTTACGAAAAGTCAGAGGTCCGGGACCTGAGGCCAGTGATTCGCCAGTTAAGATTAGACTATCGAGGCCCATTATCTAGTAATGATTACTTTATACTTACGAAAAGTGAACCATCAGTGCTGCCTAAAGTGCCGAAGACTTTGCCGTTGCCAGCGTTACGCTCCCAGACCTTCTCCCAGTATTTATTTGGGAGTGTAGAAACGTCTCTAGCATGACGAACTATCTTTGACCACTTGTTGGCATGTGGGTGGCTGGAAAATATTAATAATAGATTAGTAATCATACAGTTACTTACTTCGTACCCACTGCTAGTTAAACTTTAAGCTAATCTCACAATAGCTGCAGAACAGCAAAGCCAGGATTAGAATTTTGGTTTAAGCAAAGAGTTATTTGTAAGACCCTCTTCTCTATCATCGTATGGTTGATGAACAACCTGGTGTCAGAGTTTAAGCCACCCGTAGGCCTTTGACATGGCTTTACACACTGTCAAAATACTTAAGTGCTGGTTTCCTCACGATGTTTTTCTTCACCTTTTTAAGCAAGTGGTAATAAATTTTTAATACCTACGCACATAATACAAAAAGCCAGAGGTGCGAGCCTGAGTTTTGAACCTAGGACCTTTGACATGGCAGTATAAACAGTCCACTAGGCTATCACTGCTTTCATACGCATATAACAGAATAATGATATTATCAGTAAAAAAATTCTTACGTTTTAAAGTAACCCGGTGGGTAATAGACTCTTGCGTGTGCGCAAGCTACGACAGCTGCGAAACATAATAGTATGACGGACTGCATGTTGATCTGAAAGATAAGAGTTAGTTTATTATTTAGTGAGTGATTTGGCTACTACTGTCTCGTTGGTTTAGTGGTAGCAAGCACGACTGTTGAGCACGAGGTCCTGAGTTCGATCCCCGGGTTGGGCAAAGTGTTACTGAGTTTCTTCATTAGGAAATTCCCAGTAGAGCAGCACGGAGTCTGGAATTGTGCTCGGTTAATGGCAAATGGCAATAGACTCGAAAAAAAACAGCTGTTCCATACATTTTGTTGACTCACGTGAAAATAAATTTATGGAACAACTGATTTTTTTTGCAATTTCAGGGTTGGTTCATAACGATGAGTTTAATGACCCCTTTTCAGGTTGCAAGTGTTTTACAAATAACCCTGTATACATACTTTTAATATTAGTACTGTAATCCTCTAGTCGTCTCGTCAAAGAAATCTCTTGGAAACTGTGCCTCCTTCAATCTAACAGCAATGTTATATACTGTTGTGTGTGGAGCCGAGGTAAACTCCCTGTGTCCGAGAAAAGGGGATTCTACTTGATGTGACGCATACATAAGCTTTGATAGTGGAAATTATTACAACGGGATTATATTGTAAAAATATGTGGATTGGTAGAGGAGAGCCAAGTTCGTATTGCCCTTATTATAACCCTTTACTTTCTACTTTTAAATTTACATCACTCAAAAATTTGCTAAACTATGAAATGTGTAACTGATACATATATTTTATGTATGTTTTTTACATGTTTATGCACATGTTTTGCTTATTAAATGATAAAATTTAATTGCATATTTCATAGTTTAGCTAATTTAGAGGTTTTTTGTAGTAGAGGGCGAGAATATTAAAATTAACTGCCTTTTTTATTTTGCTATATGGCTATTGTACATCGTTGTTTCATTAGAATACAAAAACCGTTAAAGACTATTAATTTATTTTGTGACAGATATCTTTGCGTGAAAAAATATATTGTGGGATCCTGAGTGAATAATCGGTACGCCAAATGATCATAAAAATGTAATAGCAGTTTTAAAACTTTTATATAGTCCTACCTATAGTCATTCCGTACTACGTGATTTTCTTTATTATTTTTTATTCCGTAGTAGGATATTTCTTCATCGTTTAGGCAATATTGTCGTTATCTGAATACATAATTGCTTACATAATTTAATATCTATTATAACTATTTGTTTATTTGGTATACTTAAATTTATTAGTATTAATATATTATTACAGTACAGTATAATTTATTACAGTAGCAGCACGGAGTCTGGAATTGTGCCCGGTTAATGGCAATAGGCTCGCCCCCTATTACATGGGACTTATAAAATAGCCGGCGAAACGTGGGTGTACTGCACACCTCTGCCTACCTCCTCTGGGGAATACAGGCGTGAGTCTATAAATAAAAAAAATAAATTAAATTTATTTTTAATTTATTTATAGACTCACGCCTGTATTCCCCAGAGGGGGTAGGCAGAGGTGTGCAGTACACTCACGTTTCGCCGGTTATTTTATAAGTCCCATGTAATAGGGGGCGAGCCTATTGCCATTAACCGGCCACAATTCCAGACTCCGTGCTGCTACTGAGAATTTCCTAATGGAAAAACCCAATAACACTTTTGCCCGACCCGGGGAGCGAACCCAAGACCTCGTGCTCAGCAGTCGCGCTTGCTACCACTAGACCAACGAGGCAGTCTGAGGAGGTATACTTAAATCTGTTAGAAATGTGAAAACTATGTGTGTGGCAAAATAAATGGTTTAAATGGTTTTAAATCTATACTAATGCCTAACAGACTAGGGTATTTAAAAATAACTTAATAAGTATGAACTTGGCTGTCTCTACAAAAAACATTTAAAATTAAACGCTCTGTATGTTTCAAGATAAGCGAGACTAATTTGTAACTGCTCTTAAACACGTTTCATAAAACAATTCAAACATTATGACGTAATACACCAAAGTAAAATAGTAACAACAAAAAGTAGTACATTTTGTTGATTATCAGAACAAACCAAATTGGATCTTATAGTTTAATAATTAAGATGTGTTTTTCTAAATCAGGTTTGCTGTACATTGAATTTGTTGTAACGGTATGTAGGTTGAGATTCTTAGCAAATACCGGTATTAAGACTTTGGTTGGACGATATACTAACCTAAAACATTGATCTTCTGTCTGAAATGTATATTGTGTCTTCGTTTTGGATGTTGTCGAGATTTAGCGTTACCGGATTGGTGTCGAAAGATAAATGCTAAAATATAAATAATATATTATCTTCTTTAATACAACCGCTAAATTATTTATTAGTTTAGCGTCCTCTTCTCATAAACCCCTCCTCCTATAGAACATTTTACAGAAAGCCTTCAACAGAAAAAAACATTGTTAATCCGCTAATAATATTGTAAAAAATATTCCTCGAATAAAGCTTAAATAATATCAATACTACATTTAAATCGCTGTAGAGATAACGCAAAATTATGAGCTGTTAAAACAATAATTGCAATGTTATTGTGAGGTCAACTGAGGTCGCCATTTGTAGATAAAGGGGATTTACTCTTGGACCGTATCATACAATATGGACTCACGCTCACATAGTTAACATTTTTGTAAGTGTGAGTTACACGGACACCTAAATGTGTGTAAGGTAAAGAACCTTGTTTGAATTTATCGTTTAATATTTCCTTATTGATCTAGTAAAGGAGGAATTCCGGTGATCTAATAATAAATCAACACTAATAACCTAGTGGTAAGACCAAAGATATTGGAAAGAAGGGTAAGACCGTTGACTGTGGCAAGTTGGAGGTCTTAGGTTCAAACCCATGGTACTCACCTCCGTTCTCCTAATATTTGGGGAGGTTCTCGCGTAGTGCGAAACGCCGAAATACCTACCCAAAAAAAATTGTACATAAGGCTTCACAGATCCGTGTGGTTTCCGGCCTAAGAATAGAGCCATCCCTACTCGTAACGCGGGAGTCGTAAGAAACGACAAAGGGAAAGATCCGGAGGATGTACAGCAGCATCTTTCTGTGTAACAGCAATCATCTGCTAAAATCTGGGCAAATACTTCCAATGAGCGCACAATAGTGGCGCGCATTGGAATAGGCCTATGTTCAGCAGTGGACTAATACAGGCTATTGATGATGATGATGATGTCACACGGCTACACATCAAGCTATACAAAACCAGTATGAACTGACCTCGCATTGTATAGGCTCTTCGTACAACAAGATGTCAGCTTATAATACTAGAAATATATAGCTTGATGTGTAGCCGTATGTACTACGTTTGCTCTAAAGTCTAAATGACATATGTCATAAACAATGTACAAACATCAGCTTGGCAATCAAAACAGTTGGCAAACATTTACTGCCAACCTGCATTTAATATTAAGTGATTTAACTAACATTATCACTTTGGCACAAACGTTTAGGTATTAATAATGAAATAGGAGCGTGGTCGTATTGTTATAATTAGTCTATAACTCTGTATTAGGTATAGCCATGATACCCTAGTTATATAACCGTTGTTGATTGGCAACTCAGGGTCTCAGATTCGAACGCAAACCTCTGACTTTTCGTAAGTTATGTGCGTATTATAATCATAATTATCACTTGCTCCGTGCCTAGGAAAGCACGAAAAGCAGTTGGTCCTGCACCTAATCTCTCTTCGGTAGGGTAGAATTACCGTTCCATCGGACTTCAAGAGTAAGGGGATAGAAAGTGCAATCATGCTTGTGCACACTTTCACACTATACTATCCAGCGTATTTGAAAAATCTTGAATTGGCCATTGTAATCAAAATTACAATGGCCAATTTCACATTAAATTGTTATTCTGAAATATAGTTAGCTAATAGCTACAGAGCTAAGTAATCTACGCGATAGAAACCGGGAACGAAAGCTTTTTACGTTATAAATCTCTAACAGAAAATATATTCTGTGTAATGCATATAATGTATAATAATTTCCCCTATTACTAAACCCATCCAAGTGCGTTGGACTGCCTCAATACGGGTTCCATTCTGTTCCCATTAAAATATTATGCCCAAGAAAACCCTCAAAAGCAAAAACCTGCCCAAGTTCGTCCAAGTAAGTTTTAGTATCTACCATTCAACTAACGTTACATTAATGTTACTTTATAATATTTCGTGTGATTTTTTTGTATATCCCGTAAAAACCTATGTCTATTTCTCCAATTGTGTCACATTAAACCTTGGGTTACATTACTACAATTTTCGTAGAGATCTCTAATTTAAAAAAATACAGCAAATATTACTCGTTGTTGATGTAGATTTCTATTGCTACAAGAATTTTTAAAGTCGTTCAGTTGTTTTTGAAATTTTCCATTATAAACAAATTATAAATCAAATCTCTTCTTTGTATGATATTAGTTTAGATAGCCATTAAGCCTTTTATGCATCATGATAATATTCGACGAATAAATTGGGAAAAATATTATATTCTGTCCAACATACTCTACCTGCCTGTCTCGTTGGTCTGGTGATAGCAAGCGCGACTGCTGAGCACGAGGTCCTGGGTTCGATCCCCGGGTCGGGCAATGTGTTATTAAGTTTTTCCATTAGGTAATTCTCAGTAGCAGCACGGAATCTGGAGTTGTGCCCAGTTATTGGCAATAGGCTCGCCCCCTATTAAATGGGGCTTATAACTAACATAGCCGTAGAAACGTGGGTGTATTGAATACACCTCTGCCTACCCCCTCTGGGGAATACAGGCGTGAGTCTATAAAAAAAATATTACTCTACCTAGTAATATTACAAGAAAGTTGATGAAGATGTTTGTTAAATAATCACGCGCAAACTATTTAAGGGATTTTGATGAATCTTAGCACAGATATAGATCTTAACCTGCATTAATACGAAAGATACTTTTTATTCTGGTCCGACGTATACATAGCCAAAACTGGTACGTATGTAGGTATAAGAATATTTTTTCTTAATCTTTTATTTTATCATCAAAACTTGGCAAAAAACTGCCGTACACCATATAAGTTATAACCTAACCATATCGATATTTGAACATAGAACCCGAGACATTAGACAGGTACATAATATAGTACATACTGTATCTAGCAGTAAATTTGGGCGTTCGCCAAATGCAATGCTCATCCATTATGTTGACTCGGCACTGCACGGGAAGCGGTACGATTCCGTTGTTGAACGTCACGACATTGGGTAATCATTAAAATGTCTTTTTGACCTAATTTCAGCTATAATTCAAGAGGAAGTGCACAATTGTGTACTCAGACAACGAAATATATACTCGGCGCTCTCTATTCTCTCATTCTCAATGCCAATGCAACTGCAATCTGACTCGACCGGAAAGAGATCAGGCGTAGTTTTCTACGTAGCGACTGCCTTTGACCCCGCAAACCAAAAGGATACGATATTCTAAAGTTAGATCAATTGTCTGCCTCGTTGGTCTAGTGGTAGCAATACTGGGTTCGATCCCCGGGTCGGGCAGTGTTATTGGGTTTTTCCATTAGGAAATTCCTTGCCCCCTATTACATGGGACTTATAACATAGCCGGCGAAACGTGGGTGTACGCATACCTCTGCCTCTACCACCCCCTCTGAGGAAAACAGGCGTGAGTCTATAAAAAAAATCAATTGTCAGGATTTTATATGATGACCGGGGCCAATGGCTTAATGTACTTTCCAAGGCACGGAGAAAGAGATAATTAATTTATAATACGCACATAACCTACGAAAAGTCAGACGTGCGTGACTTAGGTTTGAACCAGAGACCTCTGACTATATTCTCAAATAAATGTACTTGCCAGTCAACGATCATAGGTACTACTAGGCTATTACTGCACCGTCTCACAGAATATCGGCGTGAATTATTCAGCTAAAAAAACTTATAAAATTAGTGCCACAGTGTTATGGAGACATATCTCCAACATACAAAGTTAATACAGCCATCTAGAGTGTTCTGTGATTGAAGCATATTACATGTCCGGTCGGGTCCATTTCACATGCGTGGGTTTAGGTTACACAGTAGACTGGAGAAATTTTAATTCCAATAATAAAAATACTTGCCTGAAACTGTCTCACAGTAGGTCAAATGCCTCTTCTTATATAGAGAAAGATCAAACATTAATCACCACGCTTGCTCCCTGCTTGCTGTGTTGGTGATTTCAGACTAATAATTTAGGTTTCACCGTTAGCCAATGGTCTCTAATAAAGCACAATACGATAACATATTGAAGCAATTTCTTTGGTTCGAACCCACACTCATGTGTTTGCTAAGCGGTTTCGTAACTTATGCGCGCCGCCACAACCTCGACTCCAAAACATATCCCCAACATACAAAGTAAATACAGCCCTCTAGAGTGTGCTCTGTGATTGAAGCATGTAACATGTCCGGTCGGGTCCATTTCACTACATGCGTGTATTTAGGTTACACAGCCCTATTTACGCTGCCGGACTGCCGAGTGCAGACTGCGATTTCAATTTTTAAACAGAATACCAGTACTAAAAAAACTTGCCTGTAACTGTCCCACTGCAAGGCAAAGGCCTCTTCCTATACAGAGAAGGATCGAGCATTAATCGCCAACACGCAGTGAACTAACGTGGTGGTAAATGCTCGATCCTAGCAGAGGCTTTTGTCGAGCGACAAAAACAAAAAAAAACCGGCCAAGTGCGAGTCAGACTCGCGCACCGAGGGTTCCGTTTATTATATGATGTAACTAAAAATTTATGCTTTTCGCAATTTTTCCTTTATCTGTGTTATAAGACGTTGCTTCGTACCAAATTTCAAGATTCTGAGTTCACGGGAAGTACCCTGTAGGTTTTGATTCCCTTGCGAGTGTCGAAAATTTGCGGCATAAACGGGAGTATCTTTTGATCGCGTTGACTTAGAAGTTTGATTTTTTCACAGCTCCAAGAGACCATAGACTTGAGTATTTGATATGAATTTCAGCTTGATACCTCCACGCGTTCCTGAGAAAAAAGGTCTTGACAGACAGACAGACAGACAGACAGACAGACAGACGGACAACAAAGTGATCCTATAAGGGTCCGTTTTTACCTTTTGAGGTACGGAACCCTAAAAATGAAAAAAATTGATTCACAAATAGATTACAGCATATGGTACTGAATTTTTTCATGTTGGTTTATAGAAAAACTAGCGACCCGCCCCGGCTTCGCACGGTTACGCTAATATGCATGTACCTAATATACATAATAAACCTTCCTCTTGAATCACTTTATCTATTAAAAAAAACCGCATCAAAATCCGTTGCGTAGTTTTAAAGATCTAAGCATACATAGAGACAGACAGACGCGGGAAGCGACTTTGTTTTATACTATGTAGTGATAAATATATAAAACCCTTGAGATTTATGCTCCGTTATACCCCAACTATCCAAGCCTGATATAATGGAAACGTACACCTAAAATACAGAGTAAATACAGCTCTCTGGAGTGTGCTCTGTGATTGAAGCATGTTACATGTCCGGTCGGGTCCATTTCACTAAACGTATGGATTTGGGTTACATAGTATACATAGCCTTGTGCATAATACTTTGATTTTAATAATTATTTGGATGTTTTAAATACTAGTTTTGGATGTGTTTAAATAATTTGGATGTTAAAAATGTTCCTACACGATATTTACTGACTGTTACCATAAGGGAGTTTGGGCGACATTTCCTAGGACCCTGCCGATTGAGTTCGTAATAAATGGGGTCGCGGTCGTCGTGCCTCAGAAAGCATGTAAAGCCGTTGGTCCTGCCTGCGTCTGGTCTCCCTCCGGGTGTGTTGGATTGTCGTCCCATTGGACTATGAGAGTGAGGGAATAGAGAGTGCACCGTGTTTGCGCTCACATTTTTGCACTATAATAACTTCTGCTTAGTTAGTTAATTTCTATCAAATTAAATTCACTCTGTTGGTGCCTCAATGCCAAGTGATTGGGCCCCACTGTCGTTGTTCGTCAGCATCACTGCTGTCGCGCCGCTACCAGCTGTGGCGCCGCTACCAGTTGTCGCGTCGCTATCAGCTGTCGCACCGCTGCCGGCCGTCGCGCCGCTACCAGTTGTCGCACCGCTACCAGTTGTCGCGCAGCTACTAGCTGTCGCCCCGCTTCTAGCTATCGCGCCGCTACCAGCTGTCACGCCACTACGTCACGCTACCCATTGTCATATAATATGAGGTCTAACAGTATTAACAGTGTCACGAGCGCTGCAGTTAGTAATTCTATTAAAATCCGTCCAGCCTTTATCGTGTGCAGCACTGGAACATGTAACAGTATATTCCGCTAATTAAATTGTTTTCCAGCAATAGAGTCCAATTCAATTAGGATGTCCATGTACTGGGGGCGTAAAAGAGTTATTTATCAACTGATATAGTACCTAAACAAAGCGAGGTTTACTGCCTCGTGGTACTATATAATATAGGTTAGTATAGTTTGTTAGTAAAATAGAACCTCTTTGGTGAATGGAGGTTAGCGTAACCCTAACCCAAGTGAAGACAGTGCCAAAACCTTAGAGGAAAAATTTTGCCTTTCATTCTTCCAAGGCTAAAACAGTAAATAAAAACATCGTGAGGAAACTAGCACACCTGAGAGATTTTTTTCAACGATGTGTAAAGCCATGTCAAAGGCCTACGGTTGGATTAAACTCTGACAGCAGGTTGTTCATCAACAATACGATGAAGAAAAAAAGATCAAAGATAAGTCGCACAGGAAATAATATAGGTATGTACCTAATATAATTTTGTTACCTACTTAGAAACGAAATAAATATCACGTGTTTAAAATTACGTTGATTTAAAGTTACCATTCCAAAATCGACTTCATTTTGTACGTAAATTATACCAAGAGTACTCATTTCGAAGGTGTTATAAAAGATTGCATGTCATTTCTCATTCCAGACGCATTTGGAATCTAAATCTACATTCCACCACAAAATTCTCCAATTCTAAGATTTTTGTAAGTCTGCGACGTTTAAATTGGCGTAAAATAAATCTGCAAAATATAGAAGTCGGTGTGTCAGAGTAGACAGTGATATCCAAGTGCACCAAGTCAAAGGTATCAGGTTGAAACTCGATTGTTCAAACATCTCGATGATACTCAACTACATACAAGTTGGGCTATTCGAGACAATCGACTAGATATCAACCACTCATCATTGCTACGTTTGACTCGGCTCTTTGCAGTCGACTTCAATTAATGAAATAATTCAGCTTTCATCACAATTATCCACATTAGAAACTTATTTTTAATTAAAGCTGGATTCATAAAGTCACCTTTTCCTGCGCCAAACATCTTTTTCCCATGCCTTGGTCGACAATTTGACAGCTTTGATTATAATATGTTGGTCTTCTACTTATTCATATCAAATCACTGAAAAACCTACCACTGTTCTTAAACAAACCATGTCAAAGGCCTTTGGACTGGGCTTACCCAGTCCATAGGCCTTTGACATGGTTTTATACACATATTACAGTATTACAGTACATATTTCAGATATGCAATTTTTTCATGATGCCTTCACCAATTTAATTAATAATTGACATTTATCGCACAAAGTTTTGAAAAGTCGCGTGGTGCATAACTAATTCTATCTTGCAACTTCTGCCATGGAAGTCAAATGTACTCCAGTAGAAGATCCTTTAGTATATCTTGCGCCATTTCATACTTGACTTACTATACACCACGTACTCTGGTTAGTCGGATCGCGATGTCATTTGTCATATCGAATGAGTGGGTTATGAAAATGTGGGGGATCCATTTTATAGCGTTCATTCTTTAGACATTTCTAGTGATTCTTTTTTTTATATTTCTGAATGTATGAGAAATTTATTTAAATTTTACAGACTGTCTACATGGCAAAAATTTTCCTTCATGGCCTATATCACTACGAAGACTTGACAATGAGTAAAGCAGTGAAAGCCTAGGGTTCAAAACATTGAAAGAAAACATCGTGAGGAAATCAGCACAACTGAGAGATTTTTCAACGCTATGTAAAGCCATGTTAGAGGCCCACGAACGGTTTAAACTCTGACACCAGGTTGTTCATCAATTATACGATAAAGAAAGAGTGTTTCAGCCCCTTATATAATCATCCAAAAGGTTTCTCCTTCAAGTATTATGAGATTCTGTAACGCATATTTCGATATAAGCGATTTTAAACCATGGCGCAACATAAAAATAACCTGCTCCTTTCAAAAGTCGGGTTAAAATCAATTTTCTAGGTTTTGACTCTTGTACAATGTCACGTGGGGTGTGAACGATCGGGAAGGATTGTCATACCGAACGGGAATGACCGCATCTAAGTACCTACTACTGCTTAAACCTTACAAAACTTGTTCATTCACCGGAAATTCATTCGCCGACTGACGAATCAAATCAAACAAATTATTAATTCCATCCAAACTCGAATTCGCGATCTATTTAACTAGTTACGAGGAAATCAAACAAGATGATAGTAGGTGCATTATGCACTATGTACTCACTCTCATACAGGGATGGCCAACCTTCTCACATTTATTGGCCATAACTAATAAACAGCACTGCTCCATGTAAATGGGTTCAGAATTATCGGTTCAGTGGTTTAGGCGTGAAAAAGTATTAAACAAACTTACTAACACATTTACAATATTAATCATCATTATAAGTAATAATGATGATAATTATATAATATATTATGATATTATAATGATGATGATAATGTAATGATTATATTGATGATGAATATTGTCGTAGACAGTACGGTCGGTACGGTAGTACGAGTCTACTATTAGACTATTATTTTTTAGTCTGCGACTGAACTTAGGCCTCTTCCAATGCGCGCCATTATTCTGCGCTCATTGGAGGTAATTACCCATAATCGCCACGCTGGGCAAGCGGATAGGCGATCGCAGTAGCAGATGATAACTGTTACACAGAAAGATGCTGCTGCCCATCCTTTGGATCATTCCCTTTTGTTTGTCGCTTATTATGACACCCACGAAACGAGTAGGGGTGGTTCTATTCTTAGGCTGGATACTAGGACTATTATTTTAAATTGTAAACATTAATATTAGTTATTTATCCAACAATCTCTAAATTAGCGCCAAAAACAAACTCGTGCGACTTATATGCCAATAGTTTACCATCCCTGCTCTATGTACTTCGTAGTATTTGGTGCAGGCGTGCAAACATCGCCATGTGGGAAGCGTAACTGGAGCAAACCTCGCCCTGTTTACTCTGAAACTGCAGTGATGTTGTGGTAGGGTAGATTTAGAAACGTTGATATGATATTTCACTTGGTTGAAGTTTATTTTAGGAGGATTATTTTTAACCGACGACGCAAAAAGAGGAGAGTTATAAGTTTGACGTGTCTGTGTATCTGTCTATGGCATCGTTCTTTATCGTATGGTTGATGAACAACCGCCCGTAGGCCTGACATGGCTTTACACACCTTTGAAAAAAAGGTGCTAGCGATGTTCACTTGTTTTTTCGGCGTTCACTTGTTTTTTCGGCGTTCACTTGTTTTTTCGGCGTTCACTTGTTTTTTCGGCGTTCTTTTGTTTTCGTCCATGTTCATTGTTGACTTTAAACGATTCTGTAGTAGTACCACGGGTAATAAAAATCTACCAAAGTGTCCTAGTACCACGGGAGATTTTTTATTGCCCATAGTACTACTAGTAGGACAACTAGAAGTACGTATTACTGGCAAAAACGTTTTCACTCACCTCAACTCCCTACTAGTGACGACGTCAACTGTTTGTTGGCTCACTAGGAAGATTTCCTAATCAAGACATTCTCACGCTTACAGCACTATCAAGTAATTATTAATATAAATTAGTTATTAATCTTGAAGATGTATTGTTTGATTAATTAACTCACGCGTCGTACCTTCATATGGCTCCTCTACAAGGAAACAATTAATAATCTTATGATTACTGTTTAATTACTTATTCATTATACGTACGATTACATAACGCGTACAGTATTATAGTACGTTCTACACCTTCCGATTCGATCCTAATTATCGGATGAATTCGGACAATAAATTGGACAAGTGTGCATCTGATCCTAATTTTATTATTATTATTAGGATTTGATGCGCAATACATTGCCCGATCTAAAGATAAGATAAAGATATTTTAATATTTTGTAAAAACATGAGTGTGTATCGTGGACAAAGCCGGTGCACCACTCTTAAGGTTAGAATCGCTTGCATCCGGCGTCCGAACGTAGCACTAACCTCGCCCCTACGTACGTAGCATTTGTTCAAAGCATTTTAATTGCAAAGTGGTGCACCGTTCGTGTCCGCGATAGTACATTACAATGGTGATTTCGTTCTATAATTAGGTTTAGGGGGTTAGCCAAGTTTACTATCTACAATCGCTAACGCTATAGAAAAAAAAAGAAATGTATAGGATTAGATTCTATTCGTTTGTTTTGACCACGTGACATAACGATAATCCTATACATTTCTTTCGTTTTCTATAGCGTTAGCGATTGTAGATAGTCAACTTGGCTAAGCCCCTAGATCAGATAGGATTGGAAAGTGTGTATCGCTTTTATGATACATGTTACACCACAAAATCATTCCTACCTACCGCTTTAAGATGGTGAGAATTTTGCATAGGTCTAACCACCCCGTCAGTGACATATTCCTACCCTAAAGGCTTGTTACAAAAAGGTACAAAGAATGGCAGTTCCTTTCTCGGTCTAGTTGACAGCATGTCACTAAAAGCATTGTTTAAATATTCTTTGCTTAAAATCTACACAAAATAACAAAGAATTTGCATTTAAGGCGCGGTTACTCGTTAATCTGCTATCTCGCTCGCACATTGAAGGTATAAATCTATTATAGTAATGAAAAATCGCAACAAACCAAGTTATGGAGAATTACAAAGGTTCAGCAAAAATATCAGTTTGATTGGAATAAGTTTTTGTACATAAAATAGCTTCAAATGAATTTTTATTTAATGGTAATATTCGATATCAAATACTTAATCCCCTTTGAGGCCTTTGGTCTGCAGTGGGACAGGTACAAGCTGAGTCGTGATAGCTTAGTGACTTTTCGTAAGTTATATGTGTATTATAAATTAATTATCACTTACTCCATACCTCGAAAAAGCATGTAAAGTCGTTGGCTCTACGCCTGATCTCTCTCCGGTCGTGTCGGATTGCCGTCCCATCGGACTATGAAAGTGAGGGAATAGAGAGTGTACCTGTGTTTGCGCACACACTTGTGTACTATAATATCTTCTGCGTAGTTAGCTAATCTCCGCTGAGATTGGTCGCTGTTACCGGAATTTGGTCAGGAGGTCGGTAAGCTGGTTTATTTATTTATTACTTAGATAAATAGTAAAATTTTTGTGTATCGTGCCTAATCAATATCCATGCATTTACACAAAATAAAAATATATTTTTCTTATCCAATTTTCGTCTTCTCCTCTTTTAATCAGCTTTCACAAATCACGCCATAGATCTGAATACTTCTTTTGCCTGTCCTGATTTAAAAACAATCTACGAAAATCAAAACATAAAATATCCATCATTAAATGTAATATGAAGACAAAATTCAGCGGCAATTTGTTATAGCAAACACTTCACTTGAGAGAGGGGGCGCTCCAAATTTAATGGCCACCCTACTAACATATTTATTACAATCTTTATCTTTGTTTTTCGCGGAGATGATATACTACAATAGATGTATATTAGAGTAGAATCGAAATTCGTTTATAGATTCGACAGATTTATCGATTTTTAGTTGTAGTTCTAATAGACCTAATATTATTTGGTTGTTTTTCGAGAATAAGTTGACCAGCAAGTCAGAGGTCTCAGGTTCGACCCCAAGGCACGCACAGATTAATTATTACAGGAAGCCGTTGGCCCCGGCTGTCATGAATTTTGACAGTCGATAAAAGGAGTCGCAGTAGGTACTCACATAAAATCCTGACAACTAGGTAATCTTACTTTCTGAAGTTCGATATTCTGATATCGAATTGCATTGCGGAGGTCAAATAGGCATCTGCATCTGGTTAGATTAGAAGCTCACCCCAACAAAGTTTGGTCTCTTTGATCTCTTTGCGATCGTGTCAGATTGTTTTCCCTTTGGAGAATGAGAGTGACTGCGTTTGTTTGCACACACTTGTGCACTTTAATACCTAGGTATCTCCTACGCCAACAGCCGCAGTTTTCGTGCAAACGCGTTGTTGAAGCCGTCTTGCCGCACTTCGAAGCCTGGCTGAACAGGGAGGAGCGCATCTCCTACAGGTTGACTCAGGTGCTCACCGGGCACGGTTGCTTCGGTGAGTACCTGAACAGGATTGGGTGAGAGGCCACAGCTAATTGCCACCACTGCGGAAGCGGTGTTGATTCCGCGCAGCACACCCTTGAGGAGTGCCCTGCGTGGTCCTCCGAGCGGCGTGTCCTTATTGACCGGATTGGGCTAGATCTGTCTCTGCCCGCAGTAGTGAATGCAATGCTGGCAGGGACAGATAACTGGAGGGAAGTAGTCTGCTTTTGTGAGGCAGTAATGTCTCAGAAAGAAGCCGCTGAGCGGGATCGAGAGAGGGCTGATCCCACTCGGAGAAGGAGGCGTCGAAGACGCAACCGCCTCGACGCTTAATTCGCCGCAACCCCGCCTGCATCAGGGCAGGTGGGGCCTTTGGTTTCGCGGGCGCTCAGACTGGGGAGTCTGTCCGCCCAATAAGCGACTCCAGAGATGACGGTGGCACGGTGATCAAGTGCTGCCGGTCACAGAGGGAGTGTGCCTAATAGGCTTTGCGCAGGGAAGGTTCCGGAGCTGGTCTCTTAAGAGGACCCGGGACCTCCCTCCATGCGCTGATGGTGATCACCGGGGTGGTTTTAGTGGGTAAGAATCCCACACTATCCTGTCTCTTCCCCGGAGGCAGGGTGCCTTTTGAAGGTTTCCCCCCGAAAAAAAAAAAAAAAAAAAAAAAGGTATCTCCTACGCAATGTGCTAATCTCCGATGAGAGTGTCCGTTTTGACCGAAATTCGTGCAGGAAGACATAATTGATATTATCATTTCTATGTTCATAGAAAAAACATCTAAACTGTTTAAATATTTTAATGAAAGGTTTTATCATAAGCGTTCGCCATTAGAGCTTATTTCGCTGGCGAAATATTAAAACTGAATAACTCTCATAAAGTAGACTTTGTTAAGGGGTTGGTTTCAATGCTGCGAGTGACAATTTTTTTTAGATTTTTGTTATAATGTTTGATAAGACGAATACATCTTAGTATTCGTTTTATTTTTACTAATATTCGGAGTGTCGTGGTGACGCATTGGTTACAGTACCAGCTATTAAGTAAGTGTGGGTTTGAACCTGGCATGTACAATGTCTTTTTCAACGTTAAATGTATTTTCTTCGAACCTCGAACCCACATCCATGAGCTTGAAAAGCGAGTCCCAATGTGACTTTTTCTATATCATATTATGTACCTACTTCTAACACTGACTAACGGTGAAGGAAAACATCGTGAACAAACCTGGACTTAATAGTGATTAATACTCGAACCTTCTCCCAATTCCTGTTGATTTTTTTATGTATGTATGATGTAGGTATTCAGCACGCTGGCTGCAAAAGGGACGAGTCCTGAGAGGGCTGAAAAGCGGGACATATGGCAACACTAGGTTTATTATTTGTTTGTCAAGGTCTGAATTGTTTGACTAGAATAGTGTCTATTGTCGGAATAGAATTCAGAAATTAGGTACCTACCTATACCTTATTTCCTAAGTCGCAATTTATTATTTCGATAGACACTGCTATCGAATAATAATTCTTCATAGCAATCTCTCTTCTAACAATGGCCGGCATTCAAAAGCGGGCGACGGCAAGAGCCATGATTTTTTAAATTAAAAAAAAAAATTAATCGCAACCATAGGTAGATATGCTCCACTGGTAAAACTGAAAAAAAATAGGGTCAATTTTTAGTCTGCCCCGGGCGGCAAAAATACACGCTACGCCACTAAGCAATCTGTTTAACAGAACCGTACCTTAAGCAATTTCAATTTCCAAGCTCCACGACTGCCTCTCCACGGATACATTAAGCACTTAACTATCACTGTCTGCTTACTATCTACTTGCTTCGTTTTATTATTAAATCTGCAGTTTTTATCTACACTTTTCATCTACATTTTTTTTGCTTGAGTTTTTGTGTAGAACAAAGATATGCTAAGAACTTTTTATTAAAGATGAATAATAATTAATCTAAAAATAGGACATAATAAAGTAAAAGCATATTTTTCATAATGTAGTTCACGAAAAATGGCGTAAAAATAATCCTTATACCTAAGTAGGTAAGTAATGTGTAGGTAACTGAACATCTGTGTAATTTGTATGTTTTACATGTTTATGCACATGTTTTGTTTATTGAATGTTATTTTTTTAAATAAGGAACTTTCAAAAACAATTGACTTGATCGGGATTTTAACCCGCGGTCTCTGGCATACCGTGCCATCGCTTCACAATAAGCCACCAAGTTCTCGGTGGTTTAGTTGTAGAGTTAGTTGCATAGAAATACGAGTATGTTAGTTGTATTTCTATGGCATCGTAGCTCCCAAACGGATAAACTAATTTTGTTTATTTATTTCTTTATTTGAAAACTGTCACTGTCAACTGCTTGCAAAGTTGGACCTAAACAAACAGACATATAAACATAAAAGCTTGTAAAAAGATTTTTTTCTGGTAAATAAATTCTACATCATCATCAGCCTGTATTAGTCCACTGTTGAACATAGACCTCTCCCAATGCGCGCCACTTTTGTGTGCTCATTGGAGGTATTTAATCATAATCGCCTCATTGGGCAAGCGGGTTGGCAATCGCAGAAGCTGATGATTGCTGTTACACAGCAGGATGCTGCTGCCCATCTTCCGGATCTTTCCCTTTGTCGCTTCTTATGACACCCGCGGGACGAGTAGGAGTGGTACTATTCTTAAGTCGGAAACCACACGGCATTCTACGATGCATGCACAGCATCTACAACAAATTCTACGGTTACTAAATATTATAAAGAAAAGAGAAACATCATCCTTCGAAAAATGCGAGACTCAAGTAAAACATTATATTTTCCTAAATTGCATCTCACAAAATTCTATCAAACAAAGAGCGCCTCTCAATACCTCCACTTCATTTTTCACAGCGCCTTTCATATCGGATGACGCGTTCCATCAGTTCTTCAAAGTTACAAAGTTCATGTATCTTTTCTTATCTACCCTCGCTTTAAAATTTAATTTCTACACGGAAACTTCGTTGGAAGGATTTTGGAATATGTTTTAGGAATATAACGCCTGTGTGTAGAAGAGGTAGAGAGAGATATTAAACAGTTGACGATCTAAATTCCCAGTTTAAAGTCCCATGTAGTAGAGGGCGAAACTGTTGCTTTACCGAAAACTTAAATAAAAAATAAATTAAATTTATGAATGAATGTTATGTTATACTCCTTGGGCTTTCTTGCGACTTTTCGTAACTATATTTACTAATTTTATCCGTGCCTCGGAAAGCACGTTAAGTTGTTGGCCCCAGCTGTCATGAAGATCGTTGACAGTCGTTAAAGGGCGTCAGTACCCTCATAAAATCTTGACAACTAATCTACCTATAGAATACCGTATCCCTTTGGGTAGCGAAAGTCAGATACGCAATTACTTCGTAAAAAACTAAGCTGATACTCAGCTACATCTCAGCATACCTCTGCCTACCCCCTCTGGGGAATATAGACGTGGGTATATTATGTTAAGTGAAGTACAAAATTTCATTAATTTTATTTGGGTCATATTCAGAGATCATAATCGTTTGCCTTAGCGCGCCATATGCGCTCAGGAGACACTCTCAATCTAAAGTACCTATTAGTAAGTACTAGAGTACTAAGAGTGTATTTTAGACTTTAGATTGACACAAACTTTGACGGATAAAATAAATACTTTATCTATCAAAGTTTATGTTAACGTCAATATTTAAAAAGAAATATGAGATTATTTCCAAAAAAAATGTAATTTTACTAATGGATCTGCTAGCTAACGACTTTTATTAACTTTGCCTGTTAATGATTTAAGTTTTCGTTCAAGTTAAGTAAGATCAAGATATTAAGATTGATAGGGATGATGTAATTTTTCCGCTGTCGTGGGCGCAGACGCCGAAAATCTTTAAGTTTAAAAGAGCGAATTTATTTGAGTAGAGAATGGTTTCTTTTATGAACAATTTTAATAAATGGTCAGTTGTGTTTTATTTTTTCACGGTGGAGTACATCTACCTTAGAAGCAGTAGTATGACCGTTGACTGGCAAGTCAAAGGTCTCAGGTTCAGGGGGTTCAAGACACGCACTTCTGACTTTTCCTAACTTATGCGCGTAGATAATTAGAATTAATTGTCACCTGGTCCATGCCTCGGAAAGCACGTTAAGCCATTGGTCCCGGCTGTCATGAAGATCTTAGACAGTCATAGCCATATCAGAGTCATTTCCCCTTATAAAATCCTGACAACTGATCTAACTATTAGAATATCGTATCTTTTAAGGATGCTAGAGTCAGATAGGCTGCTATAGGTACAGCTATATCTGGTTAGATTATAAGCCGACCTCAACCTTGGTAATAATAAGGCTAGGAGGAATATATATAGTAGGTATATTAAATAATAAATAAATAATAATAATAAAACTAAATAATAGGATATAAAAAAAATAATTTAAAAAAAATATAACCACACTGTCTCTCTCCGGTCATGTCGTTTTTCCGCTCCGTCTCGAGTCGCGACTATGAATGCAAGGAAATAGGGAATGCACTTATATTTGCGTACAATACTTGTAGGTATATTATACATATCTTGTAGTTGACTGCTCATCGTTGAGGGTGGCCGCTATTGTGACCAAAATTCGGTAAGAAGAACTGAGTTCCAGGGGTTTTGATTCAAAACATTTATAATTATTAGCAAACAGCTTCATTGAAATAGATGACGTAAAAAAATACGAAACCAGAAATTAAAAAGTATAAAAAAATGATGAAACTCCTCCCGATCGTCCATTTATTTCGTCATCAAAGTAGTACTTAAGTATAATATTTTATGATTAAGACAAGCAATAAATGGCTTCATAACAGAAAGGTAAGTCTTGATATAAAGTAGGCACTTTGGAGGTTTTACGACCATTTTATGATTGTCCCTTGATGATACAATTACAGTCGATTGTCGCTTCAGACGCTTTAAGATAATGGTCTGCTTTTACTCAGTTTTCTTGTATAATACTGTATTTATTAGCATTTCTAAAAATAGAATGTTGAACTGTCACGAATTCAAATTTTGGAGCCATACGCAGCATGGTAGAACCTTCTTTTTATCCGACATCAAAAAGAAGGACGATCACATTTAGTTTTTTTATGTAGGCTAATTACTTCAACATAATAATTATAATGATAAAATTTAGAAGATTATCTTTTCTTAGAAAAGGATTTTCCCAAAACATTCCCATTAAAACTCTGTAAAGATCTGATAAAACCCTTCGGAAAGCACCATCCCTCATATTAAATAAACTACAAGCTTTTCAAAGTAATAAAAACGTAGTTTAAACTTTTTAATTTACCAGTTGCATCGTAATACCAGTAAGAACATCATTTTTGTTGGATAAAAAGTAGGTTATACCATTTTTAGGAACAAAGCTGCGTACGGCTCCAGAAATTGAATTCGTGACAGTTTATAATTCTATTTTTAGAAATGCTAATAAATACAGTATATTACCCGAAAACCAAATATATATAAATATAATATAAAACTCAAAAAACACGGTAGAACATTCCAAAAAGTTAACCAGAATTGCATTTATCTAGACAGTTATGGAGCCAATTAAAAATTTAAAAGTATATGATTGCACCAACAGCCCGAACCTATAAGGATACTGATTAGCGTCCATCCAATAATAACATTAAAAACTCCCAAAATTTGATCAGAAAGCCTTGTAATAGAATTTTCTCGCATCCCGCTTACAATTTTACGAAATTGCATTAACAATCACGTTTCACATTATTTCAAAAAGCTTACAGAATTTTAGGATGCTTGGAGGAAAAATATTTGGGCTGTTTGTCTGTAGCCGTCGAAAAAATTTTTTATGTAAACATTGAGATCAGAGTGGAATTAGGAAGTAGATAGGTACATATTATTGATTGAACCTTTGACTTACCAGTCAACAATCGCACTAGGCTATCATTGCACAAACTTCATAATAAGCCTTTCTTTGATCAATTTGATTCGTCACAAAAATTGCAAAGTCCGCTGAAGATTGAAACAGTAAAATACAATTTTTGCAAATTTCCAAAAATCCACCTCCTGTAAGTTAGATAATATCAACAAAATGTTGTCCGCAATCTACAAAATGTGTGTCACAAGACACAAGAGTAGGTAAGTACATTCATAAAAGAGTCGTAAGTAGAAGCAGCTGATGTACTTACTTCCTTTCCTTTTGCATTTTCGTAGCAGTTTCATTCGAGGCCGCAACAAAGCGATTTAATTTGCTGAAACTCTGGACAAAAGACTTTGTATCATTCCATTCTAGTTCTATAAATAACAAGCACAGAAAAAAAATACTATTAAGGTCCGATGTTTGGTAAACATTAATTTTATTCTCGAGAATAACTATACCGGGAATTCTGTTAAACTGCATATTATTATTCTTAGATTACTTTGTTCTCGTAAAAATTTATTATTCTTGGTATAACCCCTAATTTACTCTCGAGTAAGATTAACCATCTTAACTTTTTCCTAATTGAAAACAAGCTTTGTTATCCAAATATCAATTTTTCCAAAAAACCCAAGTGGACCCGGAAAGATTCACTAGTGCGAAATAATTCGCACAAATTGGTGTGAGACGACCGCGAACATAGACGTAACGTGATAATAAGTTATGAGACAGGGATGGTATTCTTGTTTTGCGAGGCAATTACGAAGCGAAGAATTAGATTTGACAACTTACGCTGCCAATTCCAGGTTTTCCAGGTTTTTAGGTCTATCATAAAAAACAATGCTGCAATCATAAGATTAATGAGTGTTGTTGTGTCGTCAATATTAACATTTTTGACAAAAATAACTCAAATCTGCAAAAAAATTGCAAGAAAGAATAGTATTAATATTTATCTGTGAATTCAGCTTAAATCCGTTAATAATAACAGGCAAAAGGCCATAATACCTACCTACGGTACCTAACTTATTTCCTGTTATTTTTAATAAGAAAAGCCATACAAAATTATATCTTTACGAAAATGACTTAACGTCGCGGTCGTTCTTCGAAATGGCGAAACGAAGGATGCAGCCTGAGCGGAAATCAAAAAAATCCAACATATATGACGACATCTCCCTCCCATCTCATATTACTTGATTTTGATCGATTTCTTACATAAAGTTACTGTAATGTAGATAATATTAAGTGGCACACAGCTTTTACTTAATAAATTTAATGATAAAGAACCAATTGCGTTACTAGACACTTGAGTACCTATAACGGGTGGAAGTGACATCGTAACGAAAACGAAAACTGTGGATTCTGCCCATGATTCTGAACCCCTTGGCATTGGAATTTTTCATCGGTCTTTTCATGAATTTCGCAAAAAAAATTGCCTCTTTTTTTACTGATTTCATTAAAAACATTTATTAGCGTTTAGATCAATATCATTTTACATAAAAAAACAAGAAATTACTCAAAATCATAAAAAACTGCAATGTAAATCAAACCCAAAAAACAACTGCTCGGCAATATCAGCTGTAAAGTTCACCGCGAGGTCGCGGACACACAAGAGTTCATAACACAAGTGACATGAATACACGATACTAGTAGATTTTCTATCTCGCTCATTTAATACAAAGCTGCCGCTCCGCTCGCATTGGTGCGCGGCTCGTTTCAACATGCCGAAAGGCAAAATGCTGCGCCCGCGGCCCGCCGCGTTTATGCGAAGCGTAGATGCGACAGTAGGCATCTTTCATTTATCATAGTAAATAATTTTAAAATTAAGTTATGTTATTATTATTAAGTATTATTTCAAAGCGTTAAACAATTTATGACATTACATTATTTGCATTTGATTGATTGATAAGAATAATCATTATTATTAATTCCGAAACACATTCATACAATGTTTATGTAAAACCTATGGATGGTTTAAACTCTAACGCCCGGTTAATTATCAACCGCACGATAAAGAAAAGAAGAAAGAATAAAAATCTACTTAATTAAAATTATTCGTAGGTATTTACCTTACATTGTCGCATCTGCATTTCTCGATCTTTGCATGGTCTATGCAACCGGCGCACGGTGGGCTGAAAATCGGCTTTCATAGACTTAGGGATTTCAATTTGCAAGTGCTTGTTTTTATGTACGATATCGCTTCTATTAGTCATTACTATGTACAAAAATGACACCCGAGTTAATTCTGCCCAAAAACGAAGGAAATATAATTTTTTTACGAAAAATTTGTATGAAGCTAGTATGAAAAATCGAATTATCTCCTAAACGGCTTTTTTAACGGTAATATCCTTGGCGGTGGTCATAGTGCTAATTATTTATGATTTTTTGGTTGGCGATCGGACGAAAAATTTAATGCCGTTTTTTTTTTAAAAATCGTCAAAATATTTTTATTTATTTTTTCATGTAAAACGATCCCTTTTAGTGTCCAAGTTAAAAAGTTCGATATGTTATTAACCCAAATATTAAGAACACACGAATCAAGAAAAATGAAATAAAAAAATTGCTGTTTTTGACACATTTATATTAATTTAAATAAAAAAAGATTATCAAATTATTATTAAAGTAACATAATTATATTATATACAAAATAATTTAATTTAAGGAATTAATACTACGCATTTGTAAAATAAAGTAAAACAAATAAAAAAAAACCATTAAATATTACAAAAAAACCCAAACACACTCAAATAAAAATTTACAAATATGTACATATATATTTTTTTACAAATTTTCCTTATCACTCTCGTTGTCAGACTCCAATTCTGAGTCAGCATCCAGATTGGATATATCCAAAAACTCGAACTCAGTTTCCTGAAATTGAATTAAGTCGAGAGTTTCAGCAAAAAAGCTCTGCTTTTTCTTGGCATCTAACTTAGGCCTTTGTGCACTTAGCAAAGGATCCGAAGAAACAACAAGCATATTTAAAATGTCTTGATTAGAATCCTGCCTGCTTCTTTTCCGCGAATGATGTTCTCGAAACCTCCTAAAATCTTTGTTTCGAGACTCTGAGGCTTCTTCCGAGAGAGTCCCAATCGGCACAATATTATTTTTCTCGATTATGTCAGCCCCATGGATTAATAACTTATGAACGGTTGACGACATGTAGTACCAGTCGTATAATAATACGTACTTTTCTGCTGTTTTGCGAGCATAATCTCTAAATTTTATTATATCGACCTGCTCTCCAGATGTAATTGCTTGTAAAATTACAGCAAATCTTTTGATGAGGTCTTCACCCAAACCGGTTATAGCTGCGGTTTTATAAGGAAACTCAAAGAATTTTCTTGCAGTATTCCCGTCATTGGTGGTTCCCGAGCCTTGTTTTACTATATCAATCAACAGATTGAGCTCATCTTTGAATTTATTTTGAATTATTTTCTTCCTTGTCTGTAGCATTTCTTTGTGCTCATCACTTCTCGCTGCCCACCGTTTGAAGTCGAGCCTGTATGCAATGTGTAACAGACATTCCATACAATTTATACGGGCGTGTAGGGATGACAAGCCAAACTCATACAGGTCCGAACACACAATTTTTGATGTTACAGCATCTAAGCGGTTCATTTCTGTAGGCTTTGCTAAGCACAGGTAGCAGGATGCATTTGATCTAGCTTCAGAAAGGTAAGTGCAGACTTTAGCGTCGATCATCGTCATCATTAGTTGATGAGTCACCTTATTATTATTATTGCACTCTGTGGGGATAAGGGCCTCAATTTCTTCATCCATTTGTTTTTTCAGCTCAAGGACAACTGCTTCACTCTCCTTTACAAAAGTAAACTGAACTGGACGACAATACAAAACTGAGCATGGTTTTGGGTTCGTCCATAAAATGTTGTCTCCATCTATGAGTTTTAGTGGCACCAAGGAGGTCATGAAAATGCTCGAGTCATCTTCCTCACCCTCAATTTTCTGCTTGTATCGGCTTTGGTTAGAAGCACCATCAAATCCCCACTTGGATATGAGCTTCAACTGCTTGTTATGCTCTTCGTTAGAAAGGCTTTGAAGGATTCTTGTAACCGTGATATCAAGTAAAGCTTGAAGTGTAATCCTAGCCGATGAATCAGTAACTGTCACTGATTGCTTCGGAGGGTAGCAATCAAGCTTAGTTTGTTGCACTTTATAGTAAGATGGATAAATATCCTTAGCACCTTCCCGAATGGCAGCCTCACGCAACGTAATATATTGCCACTTTGAGAGTTTTAGCGAAAGAAGCAATCCAAGTGCCTTTTCTGGCGTAAATATGATTGTTTTCGCTGGTTTCTTAAGCGTTTCATTTAATTTAGCGGCTACTTCAGGATTTTTCATCATGTATTCGATGACAGAGGCGATATCACCATGCCCTTCTTCCTTTAAACGTGCTGCAGCTGCATATGCCAATTCACTGGAATCTTCGCCTGTGTGTTCATCAGATCTTCTTTTTTTTTGTTTACTTCCCAGATCTTCGAATGGTTTACGGGATCTTTTCGTCATTGTTCCAATGGACGTTGATGTCGACGGTTCTGGAGAGACTGAGGGTGCTCTTGGTGCCTTATCAAAACTTGGTTCTTGATTAACTAAAGTTTGCACAAAACTCGGCCAATCAATATTTGCTCCCAACCAATTCTCGTACATTCTCCTGAAATTATCAAGGAATCGGTTGGATTTCTGCCACCTTTGTAAAGCGGCTCGCGTAAATCTCCGACAAAATTCTTTGAGAACAACACGATCTTCGTCAGACAGGCAATCGCCTATGCGGGATACAACTGCACTGAACAATACTTCATGATCAAATGAAGTACTCTCACTTCGTAGAAGAACAAACAAGTCTAAATTGGTGATTAAACTTTCCATTCTAAGATTTTATAGTCGCTGATTTAGTGTTAGCAGTTACACAGTTGTGAACAAATTAAATTATAAAACAAAACTTTAGCCCTTTTATTGCAAAACGCCAATAATTATTTAACTACCCTCATTAGTTATCTCCTCATTAGCTAATGAAAATCTATAATTGTCACTAACTATTCTTAGAACTCATAGCACTGCTAATTAACAAATTAGCTTACTTATCAGGAAATGTTGAATGTAATCCATAGTTGGCATTGTCGTGAGATATTGAAAATCATTAAATCACCTATTAAGACTCATTAGAAGACCTAATCAGTGTAGTTACTTAATTACTTCTTTTTGGACTCATTAGAAGAGTAAACAATTGGTCATTTGGTTGTATGAAAAGTTTTAAAACTCATTTTGTGTTGATAATTATCTAGCTCAAACATAGTTGTCTACGTGTGGGTGTACTATAAACCTCTACCAACTCCTTCGAAAATATAGGAGTGATGCTATTTTATGTTATGTGTAGTTAAAAGTCCGTGTTCTTCAACATAAACACCAAAAGGAATCGTTTCATACGTGAAAACAAATAAAAATATTTTGACGATTTTTTAAAAAAAAACGGCATTAAATTTTTCGTCCGATCGCCAACCAAAAAATCATAAATAATTAGCACTATGACCACCGCCAAGGATATTACCGTTAAACAAGCCGTTTAGGAGATAATTCGATTTTTCATACTAGCTTCATACAAATTTTTCGTAAAAAAATTATATTTCCTTCGTTTTTGGGCAGAATTAACTCGGGTGTCATTTTTGTACATAGTAATGACTAATAGTGTTAAATATTTACTTAACAAAATAATATTATAATATATCCATCAGCGCCACCTACATAAACTATTAGTTGTCATTTGTGTCTATTGTATCTGTGATGTTGTCTATGTTAGTTCTGGTATTACAGTCGAGTTGATTCCAAACTTTAACAGTGTTTTATTAGGTTATGGGCCCAGTCCCGGTAAAATAAAAGTATAAAGTATTGTAATAAGTTCAGTGAGTGCAAAAAATGTCTACAAACTATTTAGTAAATGTTCCGAAACTGAAAGGTCGCGAGAACTACGACGACTGGTGTTTTGCGGCTGAAAATGTACTCGTGTTGGAGGGAATGGCGGACGCTATCAAAGCACCATTATCGGCAACAGCTAGTACGGATGAAAAGGCAGTGGATTTAAAGGCTAGAGCGAAACTAATATTAACCATCGATACGTCTCTTTATATACACATTAAGAAATCGTCGACAACCTACGACTTATGGAAGACCTTAAAGAATATGTTCGATGATTCGGGATATTCCAGAAAAATTAGTTTGCTGAGAAACCTTATAAGTATACGCCTAGAAAACTGCGAGTCGATGACGAGTTATGTAAGCCAAATCATCGAAACTGCTCAAAAATTGATCGGAACGGGTTTCGATATCAATGACCAATGGATAGGATCGCTTATGTTGGCCGGATTGCCAGAAAAGTTTAGTCCTATGATTATGGCAATCGAACATTCAGGCATAGTTATAACTGCGGACGCAATAAAAACGAAATTACTAGATATGAGTGCAGATTTTGAGGTTAAGTCGGAAAGTGCATTTGCCGCCAAAAATTTTCACAAAGACCACAAACGGCAAAATCGTGTTGGAACGTCGGGAACGGGAACGTCATCTGTCAATGTCAATGCCAGTGGAAATAAGTCAAACATGGCGCGGAAAATGATCCGATGTTATAAATGCAAACAGATAGGACATTTTAAAAACCAATGTCCGGGTGCAGATAACACGAAGACAAATGCATTTAGTGCAGTATTTTTAACAAAAGAATTCAGTCAGTCAGACTGGCACTTAGATTCCGGCGCAAGCACACATATAGTATCGAACGTGAACTTATTGACAAATACTTGTTATCAACCTAAGATAAAAGAGATAATTGTTGCGAATCAAACTGTAGTGCAAGTGTTATGCTCCGGAGACTTGCAGATCACCACATGTGTTGGAGACAAAGAGTATACAATTGATGTAAACAATGTTTTGTGTGTGCCTAACCTCACAACTAATTTACTATCAGTGAGTAGGATTATTGCTAATGGCAATAGAATACAGTTTAACCAGCATGGATGTTTAATTTACAACTCACAGAATGATTGTATTGGTGAGGCGTGTCTAGAAAATGGTGTATACAGATTAAATGTTGTGAACTCGAAAAATCTCTTAGTGGCAGCAGTGAAAGTCTCAAGTACTACTTGGCATAAAAGATTAGGACATCTTAATGCCAATGATTTAAATAAATTGAAAAATGGAGCGGTTGAAGGTGTTAGTTTTGATGGAAGATGTGATACTGGTAAGTCCAGTTGTATAGTTTGTTGTGAGGGAAAGCAAACGAGATTACCATTCCCTGAGAGCACAAACAAGAGTCAACAGGTTCTAGAGCTGGTTCACACAGATCTATGTGGGCCGATGGAGAACATGTCTCTTGGGAAGGCGAGATACTACCTACTATTTGTAGACGACTTCAGCAAATTTTGCACTGTGTACTTTCTCCGATCTAAGAGTGAAACGTTTATGTACTTTAAACAATATAAAGAGTTTGTTGAAAATCAGCAATCGAAGAAAATTAAAATTTTGAGATCAGACAACGGAGGGGAATTTTGTTCTGCAGATATGACAAACTACTTGAAACAATGTGGTATACTCCATCAGAAAACAAACAGTTACACACCTGAACAAAATGGATTATCTGAAAGAAATAATAGATCCATAGTTGAGAAGGCACGATGTCTACTTTATGAAGCTCAGTTTGAGAAGTTTCTTTGGGCTGAAGCTGTTAATACTGCAGTGTATTTGAAAAATCGATCACCAGCATCAGGCTTAGACCAAAATACTACTCCTTATGAAATATGGACAGGTAGAAAGCCGAATTTATGTCATCTGAGGATTTTCGGCAGTCCAGTGATGGTTCATATTCCTAAAGAGAGACGGATGAAATGGGACAAGAAGGCAAAGAAAATGTTTCTAGTTGGATATTCTGAAAATATCAAGGGCTATCGTTTGTATGATCCTATTTCGAGAAAAATTACTGTAGCCAGAGATGTTGTTGTCATGGAAAATACGGATGACAGTTCAACAACATCTGTTATGATCGAAGATAAGTCTACTGATAAGTCAACTGTGTGCAGTTCAGATGAAGATGATCAACATGATGATACATATACTCCTGAAGAGTTATCAAGTGACACAGGAGACAGTTTTGTTGACACATTGTCTGAGTCACCTGAGGCAGATAACCTGATCTCGTCAGAGGGGTGCGGCACTCATCTACCAGAAAAACGTGTGAGACGAAAACCAGATTTTTATCATAGTGCTAATGTGTGTATGAACATGTCAAGTGATCTTATTACTCTTAGTGATGCAATGGCTGGGTCTGAAAAAGATCAGTGGCAGCGTGCAATAAAAGAGGAACTTAAATCCTTTAATGATAGTGATTCATGGGAATTAGTGAACAGGCCGGAAGCAGGTACAGTAGTAAAAAATAAGTGGGTGCTTAAAAAGAAGTATAATAGTGAAGGTGAAGTACGTTTCAGGGCCAGACTAGTAGCCAAGGGGTTTACTCAAATAAAGGGCATAGACTTTAATGAGACATTCTCACCAGTGTTAAAATATTCTACTTTTAGATTATTGTTAGCTTTGAGTGTTCATTTAGGCTTAAAAATGAATCATCTAGATGTACCTACTGCATTTCTTAATGGATTTCTCCATGAAACTGTGTATATGGAAATACCAGAATATTGTAAATTTGAAAATTGTAATAATAAAGTACTGAAATTACATAGGGCAATTTATGGGCTCAAACAGTCAGCTAGGGCTTGGTATTCTAGAGTAGAAGATTGTTTGTTAAAATTAGAGTTTAAAAAATCTAACTATGAGCCATGTCTCTTTATAAAATGTAACAATAATGCTAAGATTTATATTGCATTGTTTGTTGATGATTTCTTTGTTTTCTATAACTGTAAAAATACCTATGAAGAGTTGACAAAAGAATTAGTAACAAAATTTAGAATAAAAGATTTAGGTCAGTTAAAGCAGTGTCTGGGAATGCATGTTAATGTATATAAAGACAGTGTTACTATAGACCAGAAACAATATATTGATACTATTCTAAAGAAATATAATATGTTAGATTGTTCACAGTCAGAAACTCCAATGGAGATTAATTTAAAATTAGAAAAAGATATATGTAATGATACTGTAAAAAAATTTCCTTATCAGCAATTGATAGGTAGTCTTATGTACTTGTCTGTGCTTACTAGACCAGATATTTGTTATAGTGTAAGCTTTCTTAGTCAGTTTAACAATTGCTTTAATGAAACTCATTGGAAACATTTAAAACGTTTGCTAAAATACCTAAAGAAAACTAAAAATTTTGGTTTAGTATATAGAAAAACTGATTGTAATATTTATGGTTTTGTAGATGCAGATTGGGCATCCTGTACACTAGATAGGCGGTCATATACTGGATTTTGTTTTATAATGTCAGGATCAGTGATTTCTTATGAAGCTAAAAAGCAGAAAACTGTTGCTCTTTCTAGTACAGAGGCGGAATATATGGCCTTATCTGAATCTTGCAAAGAAGCAATATATTTAAGAAATATATTAAGTGAATTGATTGTTATTGATAAAAATGTACCACTCTGTATTAGTAGTGACAATCAGAGTTCTATAAAACTAGCAACTAATCCTTTGTTTCATAATAAACGTACTAAACATATAGACATAAGACATCACTTTGTGAGAGAATGTGCTTCTTCTAGGATAATAGAAATTAAATATGTCTCAACCTCGAACATGCCAGCAGATATTTTTACAAAAAGTCTAGGTGCAGAGAAACATAATAAATTCTTGAAATTGATTGGCATGTCTGAAGTTAAATAAATATTTTAAGTATAAATTTTGGAATTTAGATTATTTTGTTAGGTCGGGCTGTTAAATATTTACTTAACAAAATAATATTATAATATATCCATCAGCGCCACCTACATAAACTATTAGTTGTCATTTGTGTCTATTGTATCTGTGATGTTGTCTATGTTAGTTCTGGTATTACAGTCGAGTTGATTCCAAACTTTAACAGTGTTTTATTAAATAGAAGCGATATCGTACATAAAAACAAGCACTTGCAAATTGAAATCCCTAAGTCTATGAAAGCCGATTTTCAGCCCACCGTGCGGCGCGGCGCTCTGTCAAGAGTCCACGCGCTCGCGCGGCATTGTCAAATAACAGACAACCAATGAGGACATCAAATGTATTTTTTTGGCATTTTCCGTGCACCAATCAGGATACCGGAAATGCAAAAGGATGCACCGATTCATTTTGAGGAAGTTTGGCTTAATTTGACATTCATTTTTTAATCACAATTTTTTATGCTATTCATACCAATTATTATTTTAACTTTTTTGTCTTATCAGATAGTTGATGGTTTTATTTGAAATTGACTTTTTTAAAATGTTTTGCATTCTTAGAAACAGTAAATTATTCATATCAAAATCATGAAATAAAACTTTAATCAGTTAAAAAGTTTAATTAATTAAAAGTTAGCAATTTTGCATTGCATCCTACCAATCCGAAAATCGAAATGTGGACTTTGCTTTTGGCAGCAATTGATAGTCATTTGAAAACCTTAATAATAATATCCTTTTTATGGATTTTCCATAAAGGGTATCAAATTAATTTTAAAAAGTGCAATTTAAATGTGCGCTTAAAATCAGAGGAGTTCAAGAAGTTATGATTTACGACACTTAATTTTAAAATAAAAAATAAGATTACATTTTTCCCCTACCTCCCCTAGATTTTGAATACTAGAAATTTTGTCGAATTTCGTTAGTCATTTGCTACCCTTTCGGAAGTCTAGTCGACGACTTACGCGAACGCGAATTCATAGCGAATCCTATTGTTTTGATTAATTTCTGTTATTGTTGTTATTCGTGATTTCGTGAACTTCAGTTAGTTTTTAATGTTTTGTGTTGTTAGTTTGAATCTTTTTAAGTGTGGGTGTCGTGTTGTGTTGTCGTGTTGGTGGCGGCCACTTCGAACCTTATCTCGTTTGAAGTGAGAGAGAATGAGGTAAGTAGGTACCTACTAAGTTTCTAAATGTATCTAAAAATTACGAATAAGTCCGTTTTTGATGCCGTGATATTTCGAGTGTTTTCAGTTTTTCTAATACTTCAATTTTGCGTCTGATTAGCGATTACGATTGATAAGTAATGCATCTAGATTCATACTTACGTATTTCGTACTCGGTGACAACAACCGTGTACCTACTGCGAGAGAACCCACCTTCTATGAATGAACGCGACGCGCGGTGCGTTTTGATCGCGTGTCTTACGATCCATTGCGCGCTCGAAAATCGCTAAAATTGTAACTCTTAATAATCGAGATTATTGGTTTTTGGATTTTAGTTACATTAATGATGTGTTAACATTTTCCAAAGTTTTCGTTACGATGTCACTTCCAGCCTGTATACCTAATATTCATCTTTTGATTCTCGTCTCGAAAAAGCAAAATATTACCTCTGGCTACAATTTAGTTAATTACCAACAATCAAGGGATTAATGTTTTCTTTTTTTGTTTCATTATTTTGAGTGTCGCCCTTAGTGGGCGTTTCTTTTTTATTGAACAAGAATTGTATGAAGGAGATTTTATTGGTAAAGTAATCGCGGAAATAAGTTTCACTAGGACATTTTTGCACCAGGAGGCCGCAATGGCATATATGTCAGTAAGTTTTAGTAAGTGATAATTCATTTCTGAAACGCACATTATGCCGAAAAGTTAGAGGTACTTCCCTGGCTTTTAGATGTTTTTAATAAAAATACACAAATGAGTTTACTAAATACTAAAGCTCTTATCCAAAAGTCACTTCACTTCACACACGGTACAGTAAGCTTTGACAGAACATCAATTACTCTGTGACATGGATATGCCCGTACTACGAGTTTGAGAGGCGGTGAGAATCGATGAGCGCCGAGAAAAGCCGATGATTCACGACAAAAGTTATTTAGAAGAGTTGAAGCGAACTCCTGAGAAAATTTGACGTTGAAAAGCGAAGGTATGTTCAAGACATACTGTTACAGCTATTTAGAAACTACGCTAACGGGCGAACAAAGTACCCGTCACTCACTCCACGTTACTTTTTTTAGCTAATAAATTCAGAAAAACGTGAGGTTCCGTCCAACATTCGAAGTATTTCAAATATTTTCCTGTCAGAACCTCCGCATTATTTAGCAATTATACCAATGGTATGACGGATGACTAGCAAGTCATAAGTCAGAGGTTTGAACCCAGGCAGCAGTTTTTCTGTAAACGGTAAAGAAAAACATCGTGAGGAAACCACCTAAGACATTTTTCAATGGTGAGTAATTGCTGAGCTGTTTTAATTCTGAAACCCAGGTTGTTTATGTTTATTAAGATAAAGATGAAAAAAAAGATGGTTGCCTTGATTGCTAAATTTCTGTTAAGAATCTCACCATATATGTTTAGGCGAGTTTCTTGTGACAAAATATCAGTTTCCGTAGTAGAAGCGATACTGTTACAGCTAACTTTTTATATCTGCCCGACCCGGATAGGAAGAATTTAATCTCGAAATTGCTTGCTTAGCAGATTGTCGAGCATGAGACGTAAAACAAAAGCACTGAATTGATTTATTAACAATCATTTTCTTTATTGTGTTTTATTAGATTGGTATTGGAAAACTGTCTTTTGTTTCTCTAAATATTTTATCAAGTAAGTATGTTCTCTCTGGTATGAAAGTGCCCTCACCATGACAAGACCGGACAAGCTAAGGTAACCTATTTAAAAACCTTTGACTACCACGTGTCTACACGTCTGCTAGCGTCAAGTAACGATTGATTTCGTTTTGTAATTTTTTGTTTGAAGGTTTGGCACTACCAAAAGATATTGGAAGACTACTTGTTCCTGAAGCATTTCGCCATATTTTTTAAACCACTTATCTTGAATCTAAATACCACCTAAAAACTCTAATTTTTGGAACCTAAGGTACCTGAAGGTATTAAGGCCTAGCTAAGGGAATTTTATGATAAAATGAAAAATATCCAATATAATCAACAAGTTTTATTATTAATTAGTCATGTACTTAAATTACCCCTGAATTTTAACAAAAATTAGCATCTCCTGCTTAAAACTTAAACAATAATAAACTTTTTTATAAACTCAGTCTGTAGGCCTTATTATACTAGGGTAGGGTAAAGAGGCCTATAGTTTAAACTATCTAAAAAAACAACTTACACTCTGTAAATTGGTATCTTTGAGATCAATAATCACATAATTAAGGCAGTAGGAACATAATAGTCTTAGAAAATTAAATAAATTGCCACATTTAGCAACAATCAGGACACTGAAAGTCATCAGTATCTTCTACCGACAGCCCGACACACTCTTCATGATACCATTTCGAGCATCGCGAGCATTGTCTAATCTAATAATAATCTCTAATAGTCTAATAATAGTATAATAATAGTCTAATCTAATCGTAATATATCTAAATATTTTAACAAAAATTAGCATCTCCTGCTTAAAACTTAAACAATAATAAACTTTTTTATAAACTCAGTCTGTAGGCCTTATTATACTAGGGTAGGGTAAAGAGGCCTATAGTTTAAACTATCTAAAAAAACAACTTACACTCTGTAAATTGGTATCTTTGAGATCAATAATCACATAATTAAGGCAGTAGGAACATAATAGTCTTAGAAAATTAATAAATTGCCACATTTAGCAACAATCAGGACACTGAAAGTCATCAGTATCTTCTACCGACAGCCCGACACACTCTTCATGATACCATTTCGAGCATCGCGAGCATTGTCTCATTGCATCATCCATTCTGTCTTCTTCGCAGGCATGACAGTACCAACTCACTTGGTTTTGTGTGGTATCTTTGATTGCGGTTGACTTTTTTGCAGATACGATTTTAGCTTTCTTTGGATTTGAAGTCTTTTTAGATTTCTTCTTTTCTGTTCTATCTTTCTTCCCTTCACTGAAATTCTTCTCTTGTCTATTTTTCTTTCTTTTGTTACTTGTCTTTCTTTTCTCTTCATTATATTTATCAAACAGATCTTTTGTGACTGGGGTACCTCGATAATTAATGGCTTTACGCCTGATAGTCGGTGTTTTCGTTTGAACTTTAACAGGCGTAGGCAGGAGATCGTAAAATTGATTTCTTTTTAACTGAATGAGTGTCAAATCATCAGATTCCTCTGAACTAGAGCTTGTACCATAAACTGTGCGGTAAAAGTTACGGTGCATGGTTGGATCTCTTGAGATCTGCCCTGTTGATGTTGACGCTATAGCTGGTGATTGCTTAGCTTCTTCTGGAGTCGTCGGTTGAACACAATCAACAGGGGTAATATTTCCTCGAGGGATATCGGGTATTGGAATCTGTGTCAAAATTGATGGTGAACTATCACCAGATTCCGGGGTCTTCCATTGATAAGTATCAATAGGTGGCACATTTTCTTGGTCAAGATCAGGCGTTGAGACTTCCGATAAAATAGACGGTGTTGTATCTCCGGATTCTGGAGCTTGTGGTTGAGGACGATCGAGAGCTGGTACGTTCTCTTGTTCGCTATCAGGTGCTGGAGCTTCTGATAAAATTGAAGGAGCAAAAGCTGTTTCTGGTATGGCCTGTGGGTTGAAGGGATACAAGCCAGTCGCTCTAAAGCCACTTGTAATATTGCTGTGTGTCATACATTTCGACCAAACGCTTGAAAGAATGATATTAAAGCGTGCTTTGGTGAGTTTTTTGTCTCTATTTTGGTCCAAAAATGATAAAACTTCAGCATCCCAATGATGCTCAAACGATCGATAGACGGCTTTATCGAGGGGTTGCAGTTCATGTGTTGTGTTGGAAGGTAAACAGTACAAATTTATGCCAAGGGTGTCAGATACATCCACTATGGACAGATCTAAATGACATGCTGCTCCGTCAAATATCAAAAGGCATGGCCCCGCGCTTTTGTATCGAGACAGATGTCCTAAAAATGTTTTGAAAAGTTCATTGGTCATATACCCCTTTGCTGATTTTTCTACCAAAGATCCTGGTGGCAAATTATCGTATAATTCTGGTTTCAAACGTTTTCCCTTAAATATGACCATAGGTGGTACGGCAGTACCGAGAGCATTAACACATCCTGCAATAGTTACACTTTCAGCATGTTCAGAAGACTGCAAATGAACCCTTTTAGCCCCTTTTTTGGCCAAAACACTTTGCTGGTGGTGAACAGTGAGCCGGCATCCTTTCTCGTCCATATTATATATTCTCTCAGGGTGATCATTTAAGTCAAATTTATCATAGATATCTTTCAATTTTTCAAAGTGGTCATTGACAATAAATTTATTGAGTTTTTGGGCTCTAGCTGGGTTCATGAATTGAGCTTTTCTGACCGATATTTCACTGTTTCTTTTCATGAAAGCTTTAAACCAGTCTTTACCTGCGAGTTTGGCAGTATCATTGAAATTGTGCTTTATATTATTTTTTTCACAATATTTATATACCAATCGACGCAATATTCTTGGAGTCACAGGCAAGCCCATTTCAGAATACCGGATTATCCTTTGCACAAGTTGAGCTTCCTCTTCACCATTTAATATAGGTTTACGTCCCAAAGTTTTCTTTAAATTGCCAGACTGCAGATGATTTCTGATTGTTCTTCTAGGAACTTTATATCTTTCTGCAGCCGTATACGTACTCATAAATCCTCTTTGTACTGCTCGAACAGCTGAGATCAGATCGTCTTCTGACCACAATGCCCGTTTGGGAGGCATCGTCACGGTAATAACTGAAAACAATCAGAGATTAATTAGACATATATACATACCCATACACATGCATATATTCTAAAAATAAATCCTTCCATAATAAGCAGTTTAAAAAATAGGAGTATAATAAGGCCTATAGCACAATTTTATAGGCCTTAATATCCGCCGACCACGTGCGCACAGAAAACAAAATAAATAAAATTTCGATCACAACAGATCACTTAATATGGTAAGGTAGGGCCAGCATACACTAAATAATAAAAAGACAGTCAATACCGGTATGTAAGTACGATATTTCAAAAATTACTTACGTTTTACTGGAGCCAATTTTAATAATTCGTGCAGCGTGACCGCTCCTTAGAATCTCGTCGGCAACACTGGCGCGGGGGGCAGTGACAGAGCGCGTCCGCCGCTTCGCAGTGACTTGTATACGCACTATGCATGTGTGAGTGTAACCTTGATCGTCAACTACTATATTTCATACGATTTTTGTCACTTAGGCCTTGATAACCGACAGGCCTTAATACCCGCGGGTACCTTATAGCAAATTTCACCAAAGACAAATACATTTACTTGCAATTAATATAGGTTAGGACTGAACTTATGAAATCAATTAAATTAATTTTGATTAACTTTGACGCTTTGATTTTATTGATATACCTATTGAATAATAATGTAAATAAACGTTACTTAATTAAAGAATTAATTTTAACAGAAAAAAAAAACGCCAAAAGGCTCTGTAAAAGAAAGTTAAAATTAAGTAAATATTGAAAATTATTTTCTAACAAAACTATAGGTAACTTTCTAAAATCGTAGAATGCTAAATTTTTGTACGTGGGCGCATCCATGAACAAATAGTAAGAAAATTACAAAACCTGCGAATTTCCGCTCTCCACATTACAATGGGGAGTGCAATTCTGTAGGTAAAAATGTTTTCGACCCCCGCTGCTCTGTGATGGGGGAAAGAGAATGGTGTTCGTATTATTATGGCTCCACATGAGATCTTATACCCCATAACTTGTTAAGGGTGAAATGGTAGTGAGTTCTGCCGATATTTTAGAGTCGCCGTGTGGTTGTGACCGTTGACTGGCGATTCAGAGGTATCGGGTTCCCAAGGCGCGCACCTCTGACTTTTCGTAAGTTATGTGCGTTTTATAAATTAATTATTACTTACCCCGTGCCTCGGAAAGCACGTAAAGCCGTTGGCCTTGCGCCTGTTCCCTCTCCGATCGTGTCGGAAGGCAACGAGGCAGATTTTTTTTGTTACATTTTTAATTATTATTGATTCTTCATATCGAGTCTAACCCAATTCAGATTTCATTTGACCAATCTGTGGGCTGATTCGCCTCAATTCAGGTGATTAAATGGCTACCTTATACTAAAATATGTACAAAAGTACCTACTCTGTTTGTATCTACATGTATATGTATAGAAGTCTGTACATTTATAACTTCAACTGTCGATATTTCCTCTCGTAGAATACATACATCATGTCTTCTGGCAGATGGCGGGACGTAATATCGCACACCTCACCTGAATGATTTATTAACTGTATTATAAGTAAAATTATGTAAGGAGTTGTTCGTATATCCACGCCTTAATAGTCTTGGCTGCGCTAATATTACATACATACATACACAAATACATAGACACACGCCGGTTACCCAGAGGGGTAAGCAGAGACAACGGATTTCAACTTGCTATGATCCTTGCATACCTCTTTTGCCTCATTTACTCTCATCACGTTCTTCATACGTGCTCGTCGGTTTAGGGTAGGGATCTGACTTTTCTCAAGGATATCCCCGACTTGGTCATAGAATATTTGTCAAGGTCTTCCCTTTCTACTTTCATCCTTCTTTTGCCACACCCAGTTTTCACTTCTATACATTAACGTCGGCACTAACTTCACACTTCACCGTGCACGGCCAATCGAGCCTCTTGCGAGACTTGCCTGCTACTCATAAAAGCAATATTACAAAGAATATTACAAATCCTATAAAACATGTATCTGTTTCTTTGTTGGTTACTAACAATTTTACACTCACAATACCTACATAGGGAAGCGGAGATAACTCTTTAAGACAACACAATAGCCCGGAGGTAAACCGGCAAAGATTATAAAATTGTAGTGCGTGCATTTCAAGAAGGTCCCAGTTATCCTCGTTTGTTTGCAGTGCATAAACTCTCAAATAAAATTAATAACGGCTACATCGCGTCAGCGTCGTCGCATTGTTCCATTTTCTCGGATTTGGATGGACTTCATTCAAGTTTTTAGCAATGCTATATTATAGGTTGTATTATATCATAGGTACTTACTTTATTACCCGACTGTCAGGACGGGTTATGTTTTGTAAGTTATGTATAAGGAAGAATTTTAAACGAGTGCGCAAACTTTGAGTACTGATTCTGACCGTAAACCTACAAAAAAATGGTACGATGGGCACCTAATTGTAAGAAAAATACGGTTTTGGAGTCAATTCCAAGCACTATTCGTAACTCTTGGCACCGATTCCAAAATGAACATTGGTATTAGAAAGATTTTTCGAACGTTTGCTCAAAAATAGAACAATACAGATCGATTTGCCCTAAATCAGAGACGTGGCATGTCTTCCTAACTTAAAACTTTCATTACTGTCATTCTTTGGTACCCACAGACGTAAGTATAGATAGAAGCAGCGTCCTCTTTTGATTCGAAACACTTCATTTACTAGTACGTGAGACAAAACAATGTTGTAGTGGTTTTCACTTTGTGTAGGGATAAGGGTGCACTGAGCGAGAATTCTTTCTAACAAATATTATTTTAGAAAATATTTTTCTTAGGGAATGAAGCAGTCATGGCCTAGTGGTATGAATAACTGCCAAGTCAAAGATCGTAGATTCAAAACTTAGGCACGCTCCTCTGAATTTTCAGATTTAGGTTTATGCGTTTTAGAAATTAATTATCACTTTCTAAAACGGTGAGGAAACTAGCACACCTGAAAGATTTTTTAAAGGTGTGTTAAGTCATGTCAGAGGCCTACACAGGCCAGGCACATGAATGCGAAAAGTCAGAGGTGCGTGCCTGGATTTTGGACCCGACCTTTGATTTGGCAGTCCAACGGTCATACCTCTAGGCTATCTCAGCTTCAATATACCTAAGTATACCTAAATTCCTTGACTCTTGGGCTAATCTGATCTGAATTACTGAAACCAAAAATATAAAAAATATAATTTATTTAAAATTATTTAGTTAATTTGTTTAAAATTATTTAGTTAATTTGTTTAAAATTATTTAGTTAATTTGTTTAAAATTATTTAGTTAATTTGTTTAAAATTATTTAGTTAATTTGTTTAAAATTATTTAGTTAATTTGTTTAAAATATAATAGTCTTTAAGTTATTGCAAAATCTTCCACATATTACTATTACTGTTAGCCCATATCATCCTACTGCTGGGCAAAAGCCTCTCCCTCTGATTTCCATGTCTCTTGATACAGAGCCATCGCAGCCAGCCATTCCACATATTATTTTACTAAAATCTCAAAAAAACCTTGGTGTGTCACCGCGGAAATCGTCTGAATGACGTTCAAGTAGTGAGAACAAAGCTAAGGGGATGAGGATATCATGCTGTATTAAGATCAACTGACCGTTCTAATAGGTATTGTAAAGGGCCCCATTAAGAGTTCAAGCCGACTGTTGCTTTGATGAAAAAGCGGGACTTTGGGCGTCCCGCTCTCTAAGCACTCTCAAGACTGAAAAGCGCGACGTTTTGACCAAAGCGGGATATCTGGAAATACTACTCTTCAGCCAAGCTTTGCAACTAAACAACGTACTATCAGGGACAAACCTGGTGGACCACTTTGCTTACAAAATCGTTTGAACGATTCCCGCACGCACACTCAGTCACTTTCATACACGTCCATATTTATCATTCAAATAATAACCCTTGTTTCATTAAAAATAGAGTTCTAAATAGCGTGTACTCGGTGGATCGTATTAGTTTCGTAAGGACTTTGCGCATATCCGCTCCATATTTATCATTCAAATAAATTCCGTATTGGAGGTGCAAACAGAGTTCAAAATAGCGTGTAACCGTTAGATAGCTTCCGTCTTCTCGGAACTTAAGATGTGTCTGTGCGACGCGCCGCTGCTTGGTCTATTGTTTATATGACAACACAACGCAAGCCAAACATTTAGGAAAACCAGTTATTAAAGAATAATTCGCTATGGTTATGGTTTGTGTGCAAATATCCATTCCGGAACGATTTTTTAAGTAGGTGATAAGAACCAAATTTGAATGACGCCAAACAATTCACAGAGCAATAAGATTCGCACTCATTACTACTACTAGTTTTTTGTTTCTGTTTATTAATAACATTAGCACGATATTGATTGATAAGAATTTGATTTTTAGATGAATATCAATCTACATTTTAAATATTGTGATACCTATAAATTATAGAGCTTTGTTTTTTGTAATAAGTAGGTATCAAATAATACATGTGATAATTATGAAAGAAACTAAAATATCCGATCTTTGTGTCGGCTATCTTGTATTATTTTATATTATTGATACTTACTTACTTATTATTGATCAGAACCTTTGTTGTTATTATGTTAAAAACATTTTAATTATTAGTCTCTATAAATATAAGACAATATTTTGAAGCTACCTATTGCATAGATTTTATCGCGGGCTTTGAGCGCGGCGACCGAATCAAGAAGTTCTGTAACGAAAATAAAACCTAAGACCCTTTATTGCAGAATAATCTATTTAAAACCTTATTAACTAACAAATAAGATATATTTTATGTTGACACATTAAAATTTTTGTAGGAACGACTATTTTGACTACAACATTAGCTGACATCATAGCTTTGCGGTTGGGCGAGCGCTATGAAAGTTTTAGGTTTCCAGTTTGATCCTCATTTCTGTTTACAATTAAATTATTTCTTTTTGTATTTTTTTTTGTCATCGAGTTGAAGGAATTAAAATAATAACCTATGATTATAGACTCACGCCTGTATTTCCCAGAGGGGGTAGGCAGAGGTGTGCAGTACACCCACGTTTCGCCGGCTATGTTATAAGTCCCATGTAATAGGGGGCGAGCCTATTGCCATTAACCGGGCACAATTCCAGACTCCGTGCTGCTACTGAGAATTTCCTAATGAAAAAACCCAATAACACTTTACCCGACCCGGGGATCGAACCCAGGACCTCGTGCTCAGCAGTCGCGCTTGCTACCACTAGACCAACGAGGCAGAAATAATTATGTATTTTTGTGTTAATCAAATTGTTTACTTCTTAACAAAAGAATAAAATACTAAAGATTACCTACCACTACCATCATGACCACGATTCTGTAGGTAATCATTCTATCACATTCACTAACATCGGTAAATTCTCAATTATTGTTTTATTACTTACTTGCTGAAACCCGAAGGAAACATAAATGAGGAATTACCTATGCTTTAGCATTTTAATGCTAGCTTTAAAAACGATAGTTTTCAATTCAGTCTTTACTTCGATTATAATTATAAATTATTAGGTATACAATTTTTTTTATAATTGCATAAGTTGATAAAAAATGCCATGCAGTCCCCGAGTGCCACACGTTTTTTTATTTATTTACCCCATCGATCGCTCCAAGAAGGTTTAGTTTACTATGTGGCCCTAAACTGCAACTTTGGCTGTTTGGAAACCGATGAATAAAATTGGTTTTCCTAATCGAAGTCCACATCCTAATTAACATAACTTTGAAGTCGATAGTGATAATTATTATCTGCTATTACCTCATAAGAGAAGTATAAAATAAAAACTCAACACATTCTCAGTTGTATAACCACTGTAAAACACAATCTGAAAATAAGTATAGGTAATACAACTATAACGTTATTTTCTATTAGCAGATTTAAAGATTTTAAATTTTGATTGTTTACGCGTGGTTTCTAATACTTTCTCACTCGCTCACCGACTACTTGTTTCACAAATTCACAGCAACATTGATAGATAAGCAAAATACAAGTTTTAACATAACAAAGACCCCACTATTGAAAAAGGCCCGAACACTCGTTTTTGCGCTCACACATTTTGCGCATATCCGCTCCATATTTATAATTCAAATAAATCCCGTATTATAGGTGCAAACAGAGTTCTAAATAGCGTGTAACCGTGGGATAGCTTCCGTCTTCTCGGAACTGAAGACATAGCTTAAGATGTTGTGTGCGACGCGCCGCTTGGTCTATTGTTTAAATGACAACAACAAAGCAAGCCAAATATTTAGGAAAACCAGTTAATAAAGAATAATTCGTATCTTCAATAAGCAAAATGTGAACTTATGGATTGTGTGCAAATATCTATTCCGGAACGATTTTTTAAGTAATAAGAACCAAATTTGAATGACGCCAAACAATTCACAGAGCAATAAGATTCGCAATCTACATTTTTTTCTCATTACTACTACTAGTTTTTGTTTCTATTTATTAATAACATTAGCACGATATTGATTGATAAGTAGTATTTGATTTTTAGGTGAATTTCAATCTACATTTTAAATATAGTGATACCTATATACTATTATAGGGCTTTGTTTTTTATAATAAGTATCAAATAATACATGTGATAATTATGAAATAAACTAAAATATCTGATTTTTGTGTCGGCTATCTTGTATTGTTTTATATTTCATTGAAATACTTATTATTGATCAGAACCTTTGTTGTTATTATGTTAAAAACATTTTAATTATTTGTCTCTATAAATATAAGACAATATTTTGAAGCTACCTATTGCATAAATTTTACCGCGGGCTTTGAGCGCGGCGACCGAATCAAGAAATTAAAACCTTATTGACTAACAAATAAGGTATATTTTATGTTGAAACATTAAAATCTTTATAGGAACGACTATTTTAACCGCAACTTCAATTAACTACATAGCTTTGAGGTTGAGCGAGCGCTTTGGAAATGATAGGATCCCAGTTCGGACCTCAGTTCTGTTTACAATTAAATTATTTCTTTTTGTATTTTTTTTTTCATTCAGTTGAAGGAATTAAAATAATTATGTATTTATGAGGTAATCAAATTGATTACTTCTTAACAAAAGAATAAAATACTAAAGATTACCCACTACTACCATCTTGCCCACGATTCTGTAATTTTGTAATCACATTCACTAACATTGGTAAATTCTCAATGATTTTTTTATTACTTACTTGCTGAAACCCGAAGGAAACATAAATAAGTAATTACCTATGCTTTAGCAATTTAATGCTAGCTTAAAAAAACTATAGTTTTCAATTCAGTCTTTACTTCGATTATAATTATAAATTATTATACATTTCTTTTTAATAATTGCATAAGTTGATAAAAATGCTATGCTGCTTTACCGCGGCAGTCCCCGAGTGCCACACATTTTTTTAAATTATTTATCCCATCGATCGCTCCAAGAAGGTTCAGTTTACTATGTGGCCCTAAACTGCAATTTTTGCTGTTTGGAAACCAATGATTAAAATTTGTTTTCCTAATCGAAGTCAGATCCTATTTAACATAACTTTGAAGTTAATATTAATAAGATATATTTATATTAATAAGATATAATATTATTAAGATAATTTTTATCTGCTATTAACTCATAAGAAAAGTATAAAATAAAAACCCAACACATTCTCAATTGTATAACCACTGTAAAACACAATCTGAAAATAAGTATAGGTAATACAACTATAACGTTATTTTCTATTAGCAGATTTAAAGATTTTAAATTTGATTGTTTACGCGTGGTTTCTAATACTTTCTCACTCGCTCACCGACTACTTGTTTCACAAATTCACAGCAACATTGATAGATAAGCAAAATACAAGTTTTAACATAACAACGACCCCACTATTCAAAAAGGCCCGAACACTCCTTATTTCTCATGTAGCAATAATAAACTTTATAATCATCATGCCAGAGTCCTATGTAGCGTGTTGCTGGTTTCAAGAAGGCTGTGTGATAGAGACACTAATAGATGGGAAGCGTGTGTGATAGAGACACTGATAGCGGGAGGCGTGTGTGCGTGTGCGCTGTGTTGAGCGAGATTGCAAGCTGCCAAGCGATTTTCGCCTAAGAGTGTATCACCGGCCGTGTCCGCGATAGTACCTATAGAACTATGTAGGTATATTTAACAGATTGCAACTTTCCGAAATTACCTCCTAAAATTCTTTATCACAAGAGTAAACAACAGAAATACTTTTAAAAAGTTACAAAAGATGGCGTAACAGTCTTCAGTACTAAGTAGGTAGTAACTTACAAAACAAGATTCGAGTTATTCAGCAAAAAGCATTACCTCACAAAGCTGAAACCAGCTTACGTTGAATATTTTATTTTTATTTTCTACCATTTAGGCTGATGTCACAGTTAAAGTTATGCGATATCGCTTATTTCAGACAAATCATCTGCCTAGCCTTTTCTCAACTATGTTGGGGTCGGCTTCCAGTCTCACAGGATGCAGCTGAATACCAGTGTTTTACATGGAGCGACTGCCTACCAGACCTCCACAACCCAGATACTGGGTTACACGATACCCCTTGGTAAGACTGGTTGTCAGACTTTCGGGCTTCTGACTACCCGTAACGACTGTCAAAGATCTACAATTGACAATTATTCCAGACATTATCCAAAAATTTTCTCCTAATTTTTTATGAGATTCTATAGCGCTAACTTCAAATAAAACGTGGCAGTCACGTAAATAATAACCTTTTGAAAGTCAGGTCATCAAATGATTCATTTTTAAATTATTTTAGTACTTACAAACTGTTGCATGCCTGATGAGCTGTGGGCCAAAATAACCACTAGGTAAGTAAACCTGATACAGCAAGACGATGTCGCGGCAGGCCACGCATGAGATGGCGGGACAAATTGGACAAATCAAATAGCAACTGGACCACACTGGCTCTGGATCGAAAGACGTGGCAATCAGGGGCCTTTGCCCAGCAGTGGGATGATATGGGTTGACAGTAACAGTAACTTACAAACTTAGTTTTTAATATTTTTAATTTTTTATTCCAGCCGCAGCAAAATCTTTTTACCGACTCAAATAAAAGGAGGAGGTTATTTGCCAAGCTTTAGTTACCATCTTAACAGTATAAAAAAACACGCAGACGAAGTTTTGTGCGACAGTTTCGATGACAGCTAATGTATATTATAGCTTGCATTACACAACAAGCCGCAAGTAGCCGTGGACCTTATCAGATTACGTAGACGTCGCTCTACAATAAGGAAAAACGATTTTTAAATGAATTTTATGTAAAGTAAAATATTTTATGGGATGTTTTGACTTTTTCGCTTACTTTATCGTAAAGAAACAATTATATTTCCTGTTTGGGGATGACGGTTGGTTTAATTGGAATGTAAGGCATGCACATGTAGTGCCGTAACAAGACAAAGCACTAAAATAAATATAAATAAAAAGGGAAGTAAAATATACTTTTTTGTGTAAGTATACGCAAAATGATTGTCTACAAGTTGTTTAATTTTATGAGAAGAGAGTCATCAACTAAGTGTTATAATATTCTAGCCCTAGGGTATTAAACATTATGCTTTGTATGAAAATCTGTCACTTATGAAGTTAAATTTCCAAACTTTTATGAAATTTTTGCACAAACCATGCACGAACTTATTACTGTCAGATTTGTTGTAGGTATATGAAGACGCACAGCGCACTTAGTCTCAGTAACGTATAAAACCAACTCAAGTTTATTTGATCATCTTTGTTATCAAAATAGTCTAGTTTATCAGTTTCAAGAATTCAAAATGCCATTTAAATTGATGGATTACAAAGCTTTGAGTTCCAATTTGAACTTTACATAAAAGGTATAAGAGCTGTATTATTGATATAAAGTAGCTATAGTAAAACGTTCAATAAACGTCTCAGTCAATCGAAGTATCGTCTTTCTGTAATGGATGGGCTGTCGCTGCCAACGACGGGTTAATCTATAACACCGTTTCCATTAACACACGATTTTGCAAATAGCATTTGAATATTTAAAGTATTATGTTGTGGTGATAAATCAGGGGCCCTATTCACGTAACGACAAAACGTCTTAATAGAGTGGCAGTGTAATGACAATGGTGTGCACGATGTAAATTAAACAATCGTCTTCACATTAATTAAAAGTATATTCAAAAAATACAAAATTGTTGGCGTTCGATCGGTAGGTATAGCGATGAATTGACATTGACAAGTAAGAAAATGGCGGGCCGCTGCGCGTCGCTTCGTTCCCCCGCCACGTCGCCGAGCGTCACCATAGACGCGTAGACAATGGCATTATTTTACGTCTTATGGTATTCCGCAAGTACTTTTTGAGGCCAATAACACAATGGCAATTAGCAATAGCATGGTGTCAGAATGGACATTTTTGGTAAAATAGCGGAATTGCCCCCCAGGTGTTGCAAAAGATTAATTATCTACCTATAACTCTAGACTGTTGAGATACCTATGAGCACTGGAGTGATTTTAGCCAGAACAAATCTGGTACACCCGATAGCCATTCCTTAACAAGAAATAAATTGATGATGATATTGATGATGATATTAATGATGATTAGACAGAATTATTGCATTAAAGACAAGCACGATCGCAGTGAAAATGTTTGTGATTCAAAGTAGGTAGGTACACTTAAAATTCACTGCAATAAGCGGACATCCTCCAAAGCACGATGACGCTCGAATTAAAATACCACAAATAGTTATCCATCTAGAGATTAACTGCGTCTAGTGCTACTTTACCCTAGTAATCGTGGAAATTACCACTTTACCGGGACTGTTGCCCTGGTACCATGGTGCACGAATACCGCGAAGATTTTCACGTTAAAAGATTCCATGTGTCATCCGAAATCGGAACCACTCCAACTGTGGACCTGCGTCAGGTTTTTGATGATCGCGTCTACTAAAGAGGTTAATGACACCGTCATTTTTCACCCGACTGATGTGCGGTGATAAAATGTTTCATGTATAAATTGAATTTGTGATAAAATACACACAAACTTATGTGAAATCGATGTTTGATCATATGTTCATATGCAAGATATGTTTTGTTTAGTACTAAAAGATGATAGCTGCAAGCGCGGAGCGGTTGCTACTCCTAGGAAGACTTAAATTAGGCCTTATTACCACTAAGGTAGCTAACAAGTAAATAATCGTCACCTAAAACAAAGAAAATATTTTTTATAGGAGCTAGACTCAAACAAAAAGCAGTGATAGTCTGGTGTCAAGTCAAAAGTCTCAGGTTGAAACCCAAGGCACACATCTTTAACTTTTTAATAATGATATTTTGAATCCTATTTCCTATCCTATTATATTATAAATGCCAAAGTTTGTAAGGGTGAACAGATGGATGTTTGTTACTCTTTCACGCAAAAACCACTGAACGGATTTTGATGAAACTTTACACTCATATTATACGTTATACATCAAAATAATACATAGGCTCTAATTTATCAACCAACATGGTATGGGCAAAGCCGCAGGCGTAAGCTAGTAATACCTATGGGCCAATAGATCTAACATATTATACTCCTAACCCACAATTTTTAACTTTAAAAGAAATATTTCTTTCTCGTCCGTCGTCTGAGACAGAATGTATTCATAATTAAATTACTCTCATTAGGAACACCAATTAAGAATGATAGAAAGCAGACTAATAATCTAGTTTTATGCTGAGGCGTCTCGCCCATGAATATGCAATATGTGTCCGCTAAAGATATTAATTATGCACGGTTTTCGTCCTCTGGAGTTAAGGCAAAGCGCAACATTCTGTTTGAAAGCGAGGAAAATTGGGAAATGCAGGTTTTATTTGATTTTGGTTGACAGCTGAGGTTGGTGATAGGTATTCATAATGAGGTATTTGTGGCGCTGTATTATAGAGTCAATAACATGAATAACAAAAATCTTCACAAACTTTCACATTAGTAAAATTAGGTACATCACAAATTGTTGTATTCCCCAAAAAGGGGAGGTAGAGTAGTATGCAGTACACCCACGTTTCGGCTGCTATGTTATAAAGTCCCATGTATTAGGAGGCGATCTTATTGCTATCAACCGGGCACAATTCTAGACTCCGTGCTGCTACTGAATATTTCCTAATGAAAAAACCAATAACACTGCCCGACCCGGGTGACCCAGGATCTCGTGCTTAGAGCAGTCGCGCTTGCTACCACGAGACTAACGAGGCAGTCAGTTTTTAGAATAACCTGCATAAAAAACTTACTTAAATCATTCCTGTTTGGTTAACAAAAGAAAAAATCCAAAATATCCAGCTTACCCTTAAGCAAGCACATAGCGTTTTAAAGCCCAGATTTTAAGCGACGCGACGGAAACTGCTGAGTGTGCGCAAAAAGAATGTGACTACAAAAATGTCTGTCCAGTAGATTTTAATGTTGAAAAATATTTAGCTACGTAGAACAATGTTAAGAGATTTTGTTAGCGATTTTGTTGTTGTTGTTGATTTTGGTAAAGCAGTAGTTTATAGAGAAAGAAAAAATTTCAACTCGGGAGATTCCCACAATTTTTTTATTACTTCTAATGTGCACATTTTACAGGCATATCTTGCAATTACGCTTGCACCACCGGGAGTACCTATCCCTTTTTTTGTGTAGAGAGAAAATGCATCCCACTTGGGGCATGCGGGACGGTTATGTCGGGCTGTCCGGCCTACAGACATACCTACCGACTAAAGAATACCGTCTAAAACCCCCTCGTGTCATTTCTCTTTCGCATAGTGACGGGAACGCGGGAACGTTGTACTCATGCTTCCGTGAACCCGCCGCGGTCGTCCATTACCGGACCGTCTAATTATGACACGCCAGGACACACGCCAGGCTGGTACTACCCCCCGGTCGAGCCAGCCTATTTTTTGTTAATGTCGTGTTTGTGTTTTGAAGACGGTTTAATAAATTTTACGGTTTCTTTATTTTGCCAGTGACATAATTGTTATTTGTCCAAATATCTGTTAGGCAATTTAATCAAGTTAATCGGCCGTGACGAAAAAGTTTACAACTCTGTTTTACTGTTTACTGTACGACTGTGTTTAGTCAAATTCTATTCTATTCTATGCTTTAATTCTAAAAATATTTTAATATTGATATTATAAAGCTGCTTCGCCATTTAGATGCGCCACGCTCTCTGCCATCGAGACCGCAGCTTTACAGAAACATTTGGCAAAATATGCACAAAAAAACATTGTTCTGCAAAGTTTACAGTTCAAAGTAACCACAGAATTATACAGTTTTGACATTTGTATTATAATGCAACGTTTTGGGGACGAAGTCCAGCAGTTATTTCGAAAATAAAAAGTTTATTAATTCAGTAAGTTTGCGGCGAATATCGAGTTTTAGGTATCGTTTCATGTGAAGCGACCGGTTAGCCATACGATCTAACTTTTGATATTGCCATAAAAAAAAATTAGAGCATTTAGGCTCTAAATTTTTGTAAAAAGAAAAAATGGTGAATTTCGATTTTTTTTTACAGCATAGACTCACGCTTGAATTCCCCAGAGGGAGTAGGCAGAGATGTATGCAGTACCTACACCCACCACATTTCACCGGCTATGTTATAAGTCCTATGTAATACATGGCGAGCCTATTGCCATTACAAGGCACAATTCTAGACTACGTGCTGCTTCTGAGAATTTCACTCCTGTATTATTTTGGAATATTTATTTTTTCATTTAATATTTTATTTGTTTGAAAAGATTCTTGTATTTTTTTTTAAATAAAGCCAACATCCCTATTGTATCACTACCACAGATGTTCAAAAATATTTTTTCTTTTTCCTAACGAAAGGAGCTACATAAAAGAATTGGTCCCAAACTGCTTACTGTAAACGTTAAAATGAAAAGATGGGGCTTTTAATATTTAATCTCCCCTTATTAAGGTTCTCGTTGTAATTATAATAATTGTTTGAGACTAAGTATATTGCAAATTGCCGCTTCGAGTACGACAATTTGTAAAATGAATTGCTGAAATAAGTCATGGTGGACTCGAATAGGTTGAATTATGCGAAATTAACGCGCTTTGTTTGTCGTAGTTCAAGAAGAATACCTAGTAGTATCAAGAAAACGGGCCTTGCTATCTCACTCGCACATTAACTATACAAAATTACTGAATGTAGTTATGAAAATCACAAAAAAACAAGTTTAGAAGAATAACATTACAAAGTTTCAACAAAACTATCAGTTTGATCGGAACAAGTTTTTGTGCATAATTTTCTATACAAATAATTTGAATCAAAGAAAACAGGAAACTTGTTGCGATCAAACTGAAATTTTTGCCAAACCTCTCCCACTTTTTTTGGAAGCCACATTCAGCCAGATCAACGACATACAGTGAAACTATTTGTTATGAGAAGATAGCTATAGCCGGATGAGGAGTTTCGTTCTATATCTCCAAAGTTCATCATCAGATCATGACAATATTTATATGGGACCAATCAAAGGGTAGCCTCTTTCGAACATAAAAATAATTACCTACTCATATCAGCCAATTAATCTCGGAGTTTTTGACAAACATTTTGAAAAAAATACGCATCAAATTGAGAACCTCCTACTTTTTGAAACTCGGCTAAAAATATTTAATTTCGATCCCCAGAACACAAATCCTATTCATTCCACTGTAATAATTTCAAAGGAAATTAAATTAAAACGATCAGCTCTCTCTACATGAATAACTGAATGGATAATATTCTTAAAGTGCAACCAATTTATTATTTACTTTATTTCTCTCTTTGATCTGGTTTCCTTTGAGAAATAACTACCTATATTAAAGTCATAAAGCGGAAAGAGCATTTCCACATTTTTTGCAACTTAATGCCACTCCTTTATGCTAGGATTTATCTACGTTTTATTTTGAGATAAGCTAGAAGACTGAAAATGATCTTAGTCTTTGGCCGAAAAATATTTTTATTTAATTGTAAGTCTTGTACAGAATGCGTAGGTAATCTATTATCAATTCATTAGCTGTAACTTGTTTTAGCATAAACAGACCGGCTGGATATTTTCTTTCTGAATTAAATTAAGCTTTTGAGCATAAGCTTTTGAGGTAGCTCGGTGAGGAGGCCCGAGATGTAGTCCGATTAGCCAAGAAAAACAATATAATTACATTAAGATGAGTGTCTTCTAAACAAATGGAAGTTTGATCTTCATTAAATTCAATGAAATTTTCGATTTTTTTTTTTCGAGATTTCATCTGTGTTTACCACCTGTGCACTTTACCATCCCCTGCGTAGTTGGCTACTCTCCGTTGACATTGGCCGCTTTTACCGGAGGACATTATTCAGAATTTCGTTTGTATGAAGCGTGCTTAGAGGACTCCTCTTACCTAAATAGTAGGTAGTACCAACTTAGATAGTACCTAATTGAGCTAATGTCAAAGATCATCTTTTTTATATTTAATGTGTAGAAACTTGTCTTTTTAGCCGCAGTTTAGTTTTTTTTTGTTATGTATGTATGTATCTATATGATTTTTTATTTTCTTTTAAATCGTCAGCTCAATAACGTTACACATCTACCCAAATCTTCACCATAAGCAAGCAAATACAAACTCCTTTCTCTCCAAAACTAATTATAATAACAAGGGAATTCCTCTCCGGCCACAAGCATGGTATAATATAAAGTTGTCAGTTTAACTCTGGAACTTAAGTTATTATGTCTTCGTGTCGCCATAAATTATTTTGAAGTTATGTTATTTAAGATCCGCCATCTTGTTGAAGACACATGTTGGGAAGATAATTTTGAGTTACTTGGAGTTATGTTGTTGTATTAATCGTGCTATAGATAAACCGCTGAGTTATAGGTCTATCTTGGGGTAAAACTGACTAAGTTCTTTGAATTGACAATGCTTAGATACAATTGACATAATATAAATGGTACTTATACAATAAATATTTTTACGGAGTGTGCGCTTTGAAGATTCATTTTGTTTCTGAACTATTTTTAACTATAATTGGGGTCCTGACAATGGAACTGTGGGGGTTCGGGAGCCCAGAAAATTTACAAAGACCTACACGCAGAGAAATTTGTGACAACCAGAATTACTAAATCGAATAGTTAAATTAGGTTTGCAAGATTTTTAGTTTGAAATACTTGATCCTTGTTATCTCTACGACAAATTATTCGTTTTCACTAATCGTATGTTTCATTATATTATTTGATTAGTTTAGCTCACAAAAAAATATTATTGAACCTAAACAACAATAATTATTGCGTCTTAAACAATAATTATGTTAATATGTATTATAATGTATTGTATGAACTAAGAAACAGGGACTCGCAGTTACTAAATGATCTAGTTCCTGTTAATGATTTACAAAGTTACTGGTGGACTACGAGTGTGTCTCTAATCAATACAATATTCTTTTTATTACAACTATATTATTGTTTGCAGTACATATCGTTCTAAGGGTCGTTTAATATTCGTTTAGTTTGGTTTACTTTTTCAGTAGTATTAAGGGTTAACAAGAATATTATAGTAAAAACCACCTCGAAAACAGTAACCGGTACAATGTATGTATTAATCCATGCTATTCCTTAGCGTATTTTAAAATATTAATGTTACAATAACAATATATGTGGTATTCATAGTTAAGTATCTCGTTCTGTTTATTTAAAGCTGTGTTTTTATAAACAGTCAAAAAACTTCTATGACAAAACTATCACGCCCCACCACCCTGCCAGCCAGCCGCCATTGTGTTTTCGACCGCGCTCAACGAAATGGTAATCCAATTTGACTTTGCTTATTAAATTTTTTGTGTACCTAATTATTTCACAATTATTTGACGTGATGTGTGATGACGTTGATGGAGATATCCCACAGTTATTGCAGCAGTGGAATTTAACTCAATATATTCATACTATTGAAGGTAAGTTGGTACCTCTATAGTATTTATAGTATATACCGACTTCAAGAAGTTATTGTATTTATTAATTTATTAAGATTGTAATTATGTAGATATTTATTAATATTGCACTTTTTTTATTATGTAATTATTATATATTCATAAAGTACATTTTTCATAGGTAGTTATTATATTATTAAATTATTAGGATTATATTACATATATAGATATTTTTAATATTATTGCCCTTTTACTTATGTAGTATCTATCTATAAATAATTTTGTTAAGTTAACTCTTTATTATTTATTAGCTATTTTATGACTATATAGAATATAAAATGTATTTAAGTATATACCTATTAGGTATTAAATAGTTTTTTTATTATTATAATTTTCATCTAAGTATTCTTTTATAGTATAGTAGCTTTTACTTATTAGCAACAGCTTTAATTTATTTATAAAACTATTATATTAATTTTCAATTTTTAATACATTCGGGTAACTTATTATATATTTTTATAGACATGACAAATGTACCAGAGGAGTGCATTTGTAATTGTGAATGTGGTAGATTTAGCCTATTTTTGTGTCTTAGTGTAATTCTTGTTTGTATGTCTCCTGTTACTAAAATTAATTAAAATAAAAATAAAATTAGTTAATGTATCTTTCCAGAAAGTGGTACAGATGAAGAAATCTAGTGTAAAGAACCCTGGCATTCAGTGGATTGAAGGAAATAGAGACTTCTGAAATGACCATCGAAATATACATTAATAAATACCCAGTGTTCAAAATGCCAGGTGGACATGAGCTTCTTACTGATGATTAATGATGAAATAAAATATTTAAAACATTCCCAACAAAAAAAAGAAAAATTAACAAACTGGCTCTATCTATAAGCAAAGTACATGAAGTAAAAGACATACTGGAACAACTTCAGCTTCTAAACAAATGTGAGTAGGTACCTATACTAGGTTTTATAATTAGTATGTAGGTATGATGTACGACTTTATTCAAATGATTTATATAAGGTATGTTTAAATTATTATTTACATATCGTCTTTTATTTTTTTCAGATGATGAAAATTATGAGGAAATCGAATTAATATTATTAGCATTCATACTTTTGCCGCTGCTTCTGGGAATGGGTTTCCCACACACAGGATGAGAAAACAAGTCTACCTTTTCCAATGGTCATTCTACTATATATTTTTTTTACATTTTACCATTTTCAAAGGCTTATTTCTGGTCTATAAGTAGTATTGGTGAAAACCTTCATAATAATAATAGATATTGCACGAATGATTGTGAAAATAAATGTAATTTTTCTATGTACTTAATTTTTTTTATTTTAGTAAACCTAAACCTGCCTATGGAGCCGTAGCGCGTGCGACGTCTTAACAAAAATGCCGTTAATCTCAATTTCTATGATTCTTTGATAGTTTTTTCGAGACTTTGCATATTGTAATAAAAACTCTTTTTTTTTATAAATTTGATTTTTTTTATACTGATGGCTCTATGGACTGCGTTTAGATGGAGTGTGCAATCTAGTGCACTAACAGTACTAACGGGTCTCTTAGGCTTTTAGTAGACAAAAATACATTCTTTTTTTGTCTTAGTACAAGTAAATAAAACTGAAAAATTCCTTTTAGGCTTTTAATGGAGAAAATACTGTTTTATTTACTTGTAATAAGACAAAAAAAAAAATTTTTGTCTACTAAAAGCCTAAGAGGACCCGTTAGTACTGTTAGTGCACTAGATTGCACGCTCCATCTAAACCAGTAGGTTACATACGAAATAGTAACTGTAACAATACCTAGGATGCTAGCATTACAATGTGTATTGTACTTGTTACAAACAACATAAAGCTAGCATTGCAATACGAATAGTTATCATTAAAGTTCACGCTGTAATGATACACTAATGCATTAGTAGATACAGCAAAGTATTTAGTAAACCCAAAAAAAAGGTTGTTTATGTTTACCAGATTGCATAGTAGTCCTTACAATCGATTTAGTACTGTCTACTTGGCGTATGGTTACAATTACATTGGTATTGTAACAGGTGCGTTATTTACCTTGTAGTGAGCATTATATTGTTTGGTCAGTTACACTAAACCGACAGGTAAAAATAATAACAGAATGGTTTTTGTAAAGTCAACTCGTGGGTCTTGCTGTCACGGTTGCAAACAGAAGTTCTAGTTACAGTAGCGTTTTTTCTCGTATATGTAGCCAGATATTTCTCTGCGTGTATGTGAGCGTCTGGTCGAGGCAACTCGTGACCAAAATGCAGGTTTGTGCCTAGCTAAAAGGCTTTAAAAGGTATAGCCTTTCAGTGAGGCAATACAGCCAGCATTTTGTGAACGTAGCCTACTGATAGCGGTCAGACGCAAAAAGAGAACGAAAAAAGGCAGAGAATTTCATAACTTTTAAGTTAAAATTTGAGCAGCAAAACCAGACACAACAACACTTTATGAAAGTATCCCTACTATCTACTAGAAAACGGTTATATTCCGAATTTCATTGTATATTGCAGTAGAGAAACGACCAGCATACCTCTTCTAACTGCATTTCTGTTGAAGAATGCCTTTTTGACACCGACAGCGCATTTTAGCGCAAAACTTCGAGGATATCCAGGTCAAAACTGATGACGTCAACATAGCGACCACACGCCTATTAACTGCGCACGATATATTATAGTGTACAAGTGCGTGCGCAAACACAGGTGCACTCTATTCACTTACTCTCATAGACCGATTGGACGACAATCTAACACGTTCATAAAGAGATCAAGCGTAGGCTTTTGCTTCTTCGGTTTTAGGTCTTATCTGAAGCAAAGAGCAAGTGATAATTAATCAAGTCAAATTAAGAAAAGTCAGAGGTAAGTCCCTTAGGTATGAACCTAAAACCTCTGACTCGCCAGTAGTATCCACTTAGACCATAAAAAATGAAACTACTCAGAGTTCATGCCATCAATACTCTTTGCCAGCATGTCAAATAGCTACAACCAATTCAGTCGATGTGTAGGAACTGTTGGACTGTTACTTCAGTAGGTAGCAGTTTCTACACACTGACCATACATTTGTGTCAACGAATTGTTCCTAGTTGCTATGTTCTATCGGCGAAAAGCTCATAGACGAATGCTTGTGTTGAAACGGTGGAAATTGAAAGGTTCTATAGACGAAAAACATGAATACGAATCATTTTGTCGGCCACCTATTCAGCGTAGACTCGAATGTAGGAGAATAGTTTGAGAATCAAATGGCTGTATAGCAAGTAAAGGTATACTTGCATGGACAATTTTTTCTGGCGATTCTAGATGAAGATGGTGGTAATGATAGCCTAGTAACATGACCGTTGGCTAGCCAAGTCAAAAAAGGCTGGTGTATACCCTTCTTGGATTGATTTTTTTGATTACCCAGGGATCACACGAAATTATTGTCCGTCTAACTATACCTTTAGCTGCCTGCTTCAAACGCAAACAAACGGCTACATACTAACACCGTAGTTCAATACACACAGGCTGTAGATAACGTAACAAGCTTTATGTATCGGATACCCCACAAACGTTGCTCAAAGACAGGGTATTGAAATACTCAATGTGTGGGTAGGTAGAAATTATTTTAAGGTACGCTCATACTTGATCTGTTTAGGTTTATTTATGAGAACAATAGAGTTAATGGAAAGTGAATTCATGGTAGATACCTGCTTTGATACTTTCCCACAGCTGGACGGGGGACCTTCACTAACAAATTGGTTTTAAGTCATATTCCACTACAACAACCTAGATCTTAGCTACTTACAAATATTTATCTTTAAACGAAGCTTTACGAGTAATTAATTAAACTTTATGTGCAGGGTAAGTTCATTTATAATCACCAATAATTAAATCACCATGTTTTATCTACGAGCCAAAATTTTAATTTTATTTTTGTGACAGAGATGGACTGATTGACGGAATGTATATAACTATGTCTCGAACAGAAAGTGGAATCGTACAAGCTGAATTGAACCATTTATTTCCTTTTAACCTTCAGAGTTGAATTTTCGCTCCGATGGCAATGGATTTTTATGGTAAGCATGACCTGAATTGACATCCAGGATTAGCTCTAGATATTCTTCAAGGAACTCTTCCACGGTCAACAGCACAGATATAATTTTTTGCATAGGTATAGGTATGATTAGTTTTGATACCAATAAAAAAGCTTGGTTAAAACCGTTATTTTTATTAAAAAAATATTTTGTAACGTTTCCCAAATTTGTTAAGAAACACTAAAACGCCCCAAAGACCTTTGGCTTGTAAGCAAACTAGATATTAGGATCAAGACTTGAACAAAACGAAAGTCGACAGCTTACAACAATATACACTTCCCTCACCTTTCCTTTTACCGGTAACTCGGTGAATTAGGGACCCAAATCTCCGAACATAACAAGCTTACCTTATCAAGCTTCCTAACAATAATACAATATAAGAAAACACGAAAAAACCCTCGGAATATCACACATATTTCTCTCTGACATCACGGAGGAGCGAAACTATACAACGTGTAAGAAAAGTGTGGTTAGGTGAGGGTCGCAATAAATATCGTTAACACAGTTTAAAATAAATCGTACTATTTTACTGGGAAATGTAAAAATTGTCTACATTTTGTTTATCATTATAGAGGACTTTTTCTCTGCGTTGGTCGTCGTTTTTTAATTATTTTCGGGATATGTACCATTATATTAATAAGATACAATTGACGTTTTAAATAATAATATTATTATTATAAGCAAATAAGGACGATATACATAGATCGCATGTTAATGTATTTTTAGATTGTAAGGATATTATTTTAACCCTTTAAGTATCCAAATTAAGTAAAAAAAAAAAATTCCTTATTATTATTATTTCTCGCTACAACCTACTGATCCTGTGGACAATTTCTTTCATTGAGCGTTATAATTTTTCTAACACAAAATTGCATTGCGACCCTCAAACATGACCACATCTTGTAGTTACACTTACATAAATCCACTTTATCTCATCATGTTTTGTAGGAACACTCAGAGATGTAACGGACAAGATTTAAGTAATGTTAGGCTTTGCAGAGAAATATTGCTACCGAATGTACGTGGGTTTGTGCAAACTATTTCGTAGTTAAGGGTAGGTAAGAATTATGTTGCTTTGTTTTTTGGAGGCCGGAATATTAGGTAGTTATGTCTATTGTTTTGAGTATTTCAGAACCGTTTTTTATCAGCTGTTTTCTTTTTAAACCCCGATGAAAACAGGGGTGTTTATACGTTTTAAGTGTTTATTTGTCTGTGACACCGTAGTTCCGAAACGGTAAACCGATTTTGATTTACTTTTTTTAAAGGTGACTTGATTGAGTGTTCTTAGCTAATTAATAAAGTTTTTTTTTTGAGGTTTTTGGTGTTAATTTTTTTTAAATTATTTAAGTTTTATTTGTCATAGTGTAGGCCACAGTGATAGGCTAGTGGTATGGATTCGGTGAATAATTTCTTTGGTCTTCAAAACTTTACTATTTACGCTACACCGACATTTCAAACTGCTACATATCATAAGACAGTCTTGTTGGACTACAAAATGAAAAAATAAAAACAATGCAAAAAAAATCAGCCAAACCCACGCATGCCCACTGAATTTTTGAAATCATGTGACAAAGAGTCAAATTGTTGCAACCATAAAACGAGAGAGACGTCAACAGCCGGAAGACGTCCACTGCTAGACATAGGCTGCTGGAATTCCACAGTGGCTGGTATTGAGTCGCCTCCATGCACCCTGCTGCCACAAATATAGTCAGTAAATATACATAATTATGTAAGTATACATATAAATATGTGTGTTAGTATGTTCATACTAACACACATATACATTGAAGGCCGATATAAAATATATAAGAACTTAAGAAGTAGGTAAGTAACAAGAATATAACAACCCAAAATCCAGAAATCATCCTCCTATAATAATACTCGAGTATTAGGGTCGATATTTACCACCCAATTCGCGGATTCCCAACGTCTTCCAAACATTCGTTACTAAACTACTTATATCCAATGTTTCCCTTAAGGATAGTGATACACAAGTATAATTGTACTACAAACTTTAGTGTCAGTAAAAATGAGTACAACTCTAATAACAATAAATTTCCTTTAGATGCCCCTGAGACAGGGGTAGAACGGACTTATTAAAGTTGAACCGAGCTAGAAGTGGCTCGGAGTACAAATGTAAATTGGTTGTCAGAGGAAAAGTTTTATTAGGGAATCCAGGTTTTGTGAATAGGTAAAATGTCTTTGTTTGTTTATTCGTAGAGGGTTATCTCAGGAACTACTGAACCGATAATGAAAATTATTTTGGTTCAACGTATTTTTGGTAAAAAGATACCTAAGTATTAGATGATTAAATAGGCCTGAGAGTAACGGAAGAAAGCAAAGCAAAAAGCTAGTGATGAATAAAATTCAGGGCTTATTTTGTCTGTAAAATGTTGATAACTGTAATACGACAGTATAAAAACACGTTCCACTTTCCGTTGAAAAAAACAAGTAAAGAAACATCACCTACAAAGTTTCATCAAAAATATCAGTTTGAACGGAACAAGTTTCGGAAGATCGGCAATTTTTGTGCATGAAAACTTGTTCCGATCAAACTGATATTTTTGTTAAAACTTTGTAATTTATTCTCTTCAACTTGTTATTTTGCGATTTTTAATAACAACATGCAGTAATTTTATATCTTGAATGTGCAAGCGAGATAGCATTTCAGCGGCATAGGCGCCTAAATATAATATTTGGAACCAAGTCACTTCGAGTATACTTGTAATACAAAACCAAGGGTTTATTCACAGCGGGGACATAAATGTTGGTAACATCGTGTAAACGAGTCCAACAGAGAGTACCTACTCGTAAAGGGACGGACAGAATACTCAAGGTTGCCTTTTACACGAGTCTTATTGTTCTAGCGATGATTTTATGTTTATTTGGTCATGTAAAATTAGCTTTATACATAGGTAAATATGAAGTGTTTAGGATTTTGTACACATTTTTTTTTAAATCTTTACCGAATTAAGGCTTTGAGGCTCTGAGCAATTGTGACAGCCACAATCATGTTGATTACAATATTAGTCTATCGTCATTTAATTAACTTATGTGTTCTAATGTCCTCCTGACCGAATTTAGGTCAAAGCGGCCAATCTTAACAAAGATTGGCAATCGACGCAGGAGATATTAGGTGTGTGCGCAAACAGGTGCACTTCACACGCTTTATACAAATAATTGCCAATACGTACCATACCTAAATGTATGTAATGGATCCCTTTAAAATAATGAATAATAATATTACGAACAAAAGATTAACGTTGAAAGAACAGTAGGTACCTATTGCTATGTTGTTTTGATTTTTATTTATAGATTCTTTACATAGTTCTCTAAATATGACCTGAGTTTTGTTACTGGCGAAAAAAAAACTTTTTTAATGTTGCATACCTACCTACTTCGTGCTGTTAGATGTAATTTTTTTTGGGTCATCAATTTGCCCCCTCGTTTGTTTTTTTTTACACCTTCACTGACTATGAAAATCAGCCAGCAGTGCGTGTTCCTACGCGGTTTGGCGTTATCTATTGCAAAACCGCTTTTAATCGCTGATTTTCGTTCAGTTCATCTGCCTCATCTGCCTAGCCTTTTCCCAACTATGTTGAGGTCGACTTCCAGTCTTACCGGATGCAGCTGAATATCAGTGTTTTACATGGAGCGGCTGATTTTCGTTCAGTTATCATACGAAATATATAACCAAATAAGATGAATGAATGATGATGAGAAGATAAGACACAAAAAAACCCGCTAATGTGTCCGTTTGTAATAAAACCGCCCGCATTAAAACGCAGTATGTGCGAAGCCTTAAAGCCCTTTTTCTACATCGAATAGTTTTATAGTTCTACCCTCAACGAATTGGTACCTTACATACCCACTAATAAGTCTAATATTCATAAAGTAATTTTCTATCAAATCTGGGTATCTTTGGTACCAATTACGTCCCATACCCGAATAGGAATGTAATCACATTGATATCAAGAATCGGGACAAACTGGTCCAATCTCAATGTGATTGCCGCCCGTTCTTGTTGTATAGGAATCCAATTTTCTTTACAACCAATCTATTTTTTCAGTGTAGAAAGATATTTTTGTGATCAAAGATCGGATTGAGAATTTGCTTTTGGTTAGGTTATTTTTTTTATATATTTGCTATGCTAGTATTAATTTGAGTTACCTTATGACTGTCTTGTTGGGCATTTTCGGCAGGCTTAGGTACCGAATATTTGTATTTGGCCTATTTTCTTTATAATAGTCTATAGGTACATATTTATAGTGTTCTACCGCTGGGAAAATGAATCCCCCTTCTTCTTCCAAAGCTATCTAACCTTTGCGATTTTTAGACACATCCGTCCCATACACAAGTCCTCCACTTTCGCCGCGATTTGCCTCGACGACGTCTGCTCCGCGGCAAAAATGTTATTTCAAAGAAAAATGTCTAAATATTAGATCACTTCGTAAGTACCACTTATTGTTTTTTTTTAATCATTTACAAAGCTTTAATGATGTTGCACACTATCGAAATTAAGTTTTATTTGAAAATGAAAAGCACAATAAATTGCGCCAAATTCTACCGAATATTCTGTTGGGTCGAACTGGTTTAAAACTTGGTCGCAAAATTTTACCTTAACACACACACCCTTATAATTAATTTCACACACAAAATTTCAAGTGTTTGTAAATTTTAAAAAAAGTCACAAATCGGATTGAGAACCTCCTCCTTTTTAAAAGTCCGTTAGAAAGAGAGACGACATGGGACTTATCTAATCTGCAAGCGTAATAGTATATTTCATTACAAGTTCGGAACGGCTGTCATTGCAAAGAGTTCCGACAAATGTCTACCCGAGCCGAGGCGCAGCCGAAGGCGAGGGTTGACAGTCGGAACAAGTTGCAATGACGGTTCCGTACGTGTACTGAACGACTATTTTTAATACAGTTGCGAAAAAATGAAGCAATTTAATAAAATAATAAAAACACAATAAACTCAACTAACTCATCATTTAATTCTTGTATTAAGTTATAATTGACATATACATTGACATTGGTACAGTTTTTTTTTTCTTCACCGATTCTGGTAGGCAAATGGAACTATATACAGCCAAGTCTTCAGTAGAATTTTTTTATTTATATGAAATGAAAATGAAATTTAATGAGATGAAATGAAATGAAACCTAAGATCAATTAAATCATTAAATCTGTTACAGAAACAAATTAGTAGCTTCTTTTTAGAAATATACGTATTTGCATGAATCATAAAAATAATTTAATTATTTTTTTTTTAGTTTTATTAGTCGTGATAGCCTAGTGGTGGTGACCGTTGACTGGCAAGTCAGTGGTCTCGGGTTCGAACCCAAGGCGCGCACCTCTGACTTTTCGTAAGTTATGTGCGTTTTATAAATTAATTATCACTCTCCGTGCCTCGGATAGCACGTTAAGCTGTTGGCCCCGGCTGTCAATATTGTAGATCTTTGACAGTCGTTACGGGTAGTCAGAAGCCCCAATCTGACAACCAGTCTTACCAAGGGGTACCGTGTAACCCAATATCTGGGTTGTGGAGGTCTGATGGCAGTCGCTCCATGTAAAACACTGGTATTCAGCTGCATCCGGTAAGACTGGAAGCCGACCCCAACATAGTTGGGAAAAGGCTAGGCAGATGATTTTTTTTTTAGTAAAAACTTCATGGTTGGTTTTTCTTTTTAATAGACATTATTTTGACAGTAGGGAAAGAGAACGCACGAGTTCGGGAAAGGTAAAAAAAAAGCACGAGTGTGTAATAGCCCACATCCCGAACGCTATACCTACGTCCCTGCAATACGCCACTTTTTGAGCAACTGTATTAAAAAATCAATACCAACCATATCCACCAAAAATCCACCACGTATTTGTTTTCCAACAAGACGTATAAACATCGATAGACACCAAAGAGTAAATCAATCATTTAGACCTAGGACATTAAGTAAACCTTTCTAAGAAGGATCTATTGTTGTTGAATCAGACGTTGTGAGGTAAATTAAAATAAATGGCTCCTCTATATTACACTGCTAGATTTTTACGATTCCGAACCTAAAAGGTGAAATCGAATTCTTGTTAGGTTGTCTGTCTGTTAGTGACAACTTAAGTAAAAGTTAAAAAAAAAACTTGGAACCGACTCTAAAATTTTAAAAGTTATTTCAAGCCTTTTAAGTAGTTCCTTTTGAAATCGGTTTTATTTTTATTAATTTTGTTTTTTCACGATTTTTAGTGGTGCCTAAGATTAATCACCCCCCCCCCCAGACTTTTATGAGGCTATTATTTGAAATCTTTATGAAAAGGCCTTTCAATCGACATGTTACACGATATTTTACCACATATCCCCCCTCTTCCTCATTACTCGTCAACCATCGACTGAATACGACATATATGTTACGACAATTCTGCTATTTATCCTACGAGGCGTTCCGGTACATATCTCGTAAGTCCATGATCAAATCAAGACATTTCTACGGAACCAACTTGGGAATATGCTCTTTCAAACAAAAAAAGAATTTTCAAAATCGATTCACAATTGAATGAGAAATCGCTAAACATACAAAAAAAATACATAAGTACAGCCGAATATAGAACCTCCTTTTTGAAGTCGGTTGAAAAGGGTAGGTGGTACTGCGAAATCGGTGAACATACAAAAAAAAATACATTCAGCCTACATATGTATAGAACCTCCTCCTTTTTGAAGTCTGTTAAAGAGGGTAGGTACCTCTACTTACGCCCTCAAGTAAATCAAATATCCATTTGCTATTCCCCCCTAATTGATATGCAGTTGTCCCAAAATAACCACATGGGTAAGTACTATTGAAACCTCTAAGCCCTTAAAACTCTTCAACTCAGACTCGGTTCTAAAGTTCAGAACGTTCTATCATTGTTCTGTGCGGGAGCGAGAACACAAACTTTTGTAGTGTCATGTCATCTTGCTCTTGCAACGATAGGTGTAGAGTCGGTTTTATTGAGCGAAAGCACTGCATAGATTTGTTCAGAATATCAAGTCTCTTTCGTCCGACCATCCTTGTCTTAAGGACTGTATCTTTTGAATTCTATTATTTAGAAACTTGAAATTTGTGCGTGTATTACCTACTACGTATAACAGTTAGAGTCGTGATAGCCTAGTGGTGTTGACCGTTGACTGGTAAGTCAGAGGTCTCAGGTTCGAACCCAAGGCGCACCTCTGACTTTTCGTAAGTTATGTGCGTTTTATAAATTAATTATCACTTACTCCGTGCCTCGGAAAGCACGTAAAGCCGTTGGCCCTGCGCCTGATCTCTCTCCGGTCGTGTCGGATTGCCGTCCCATCGGACTATGAGAGTGAGGGAATAGAGAGTGCACCTGTGTTTGCGCAAGCATTTGTGCACTATAATATCTCCCGCGTCGATGGCTAAGTCGTCAGGAGGACATTATAACAGTTAGAATAACACAAATAATAAAAAGTTAATAATGATTTTTCGGCGTTTTGGTACGAGTTTAGGTCGCGTACGAGTCCGACTTACACTTAGTCAGTTTTTAAATGGTTTTACTTAGCTTGACCTGTTTATTATTTGGTTCAAATTTAGTAATCGATATTTCACCCCCTTCCTGTTGACAGATTGATCTGATATTTGGTACACAGCTTTAGTTTTGATGACAAAACCGTTTTCCATAAAAAATACTTATAAGTATTTTTGATTTGGTTTCTTTAGACGGCATAATATTCAAATGAATCCTACGGGTGACAAAACAAAAAAGATTTAAAATGTACCTATCTCTTTAAAAAGTACTAAATTTAAACTGGAACTTCTGTTTTCTTTATTTTGCGACTACCCGCAAATGTGTTGAAACAATACAAGTTGAAAGTACCCTCCGACAGTTGTACAAATAGCACCAGATTTGCATATAGTGTACTAAACGGTGTTTAGTTTTAGAATTGATGCCTATTGATTCAGAAATTTAATTGAATTTAACCTACCATATTGTGTATGGCTGTATAGTGTACGAGTATCATGTACTTAAGTACAGTGTTCAAAAGTAAGTAGGTAGGTACGTTAATTTGGTTCTAGCTATGATAGGTATTTTTTTCCTATATGAAAGTTTATTTTTTAAAAAAAGGTATAGGTACCTACCATGGCAAATTTGTTCTTTCTTTATCACCAACGGTCTAATTTGATAGGTCTAAAAGCTATCTATCTATTCTATCTTCTATCTTCTTTTCATGATATTATAAAGACAGCGAGCCGATTAATTTGCAGTCTCACGAGTGCGATATGAGTTTACCTCAAATGCCTAGCGAGTTCCACAAAATTATTCGAATGACTAGGTATAACGTTAATCGAGTTATGTCATCGCATCGAGAAACGTAAGCAAAGAACCAATCACAAATTGTATTTCTCATTATTGCCACTAGATGGCGCCATATCTATTCCATAAGAATCAAAGTCGCTATCTCGCTTGCACATTAAAGATAAAAACCAAATAAATGAATATAGTTAAATCGCAAGAAACCAAATTATAGGGAATGGTAATACAGCAAAAATATCAGTTTAATCAGAATAAAAATATATAAAATTCTTTCACCAATAGAAATCCACATTATCAGAGTACCTAAATATAAAGAACCTAGGAATATTGCAAAAATGTAACCCTAGTTATTAAAAATTAAGGAATAGACAATAATATAGACTTTTATGGGCTATCTATAGAGGTAAACTAAATTTATTGTGGGCAATATCTAGAAATAAATATAAGGCCAATACCTAATTAAAACAATAAACAACAAACAAGTGAAACTGATAAGGATCCGATGAGGAATTCCATACTGTATTGTGTCAAAGTTCATCAGGTATTGACAAATTTACCTATTAATTAGTAACCGCAGTTGAACAAAAAAAAAAAAATTACAAAATTTACACCGAATTGAGAACTTCCTTACTGGAAACTGGTTACAAAAGTAAACCAAACTTTCAAATAATTATTATCCTTTTGAAATTATTTCATTCATTGTAATCAGTAAATCTGTTTATCTGTATATCTGGGTTAGAATTAGTAGGTATAAAATTATCATTATGCTTAGTGATTATGATCATTCATATAAAAAAATAGGCTTATTAGGTAAGCGATAAATAATTATTAGGAACTAACATCACTCTCACCTTTGACCACATTATTTCAGAATCAATATCAAATGATATAATTAAATAGCAGTAGGTACCTAATTAATTATTAAATATATAAAAGTTTGATGAATGAAAAAACCCTGCGACCACGGAGATTGCAAAGTCTCCACAATGTCAGGTTTTAAAACTACAATGATTACACAAAACCCGTTTTAAAAGTTCTTTCATTTATCTGTATTTATATAAGTTTTAAGCTTTAAAAATTGTCTTAAACTTTTGAATTGTTTTATTTCATTTTATCACATAAAAGGCATCTATAATTATTTTTGTACCACAAACCTACCTGATGATAAACATTGTTGTCTCACTCAAATACAATACAGGTTCTCCTAAATTATAACTATTAAATAAATTTCACAATAGTGTCACCGATTCCCTTTGAATACTTAGGTAGGAACCTACCTATGTCATCAAGCTGATTCAATTTAGTAATTTTATCCAACAGGTAGAGAGTTTTAAGTTCAATAATATAGGTTGGCATCGTCGCTTTGCGACAAAAACCCTTTCAATAAAGAGAAAAAAACAAGAGAACAAACCTACATAATTAAATTATTTTCGTGATATTTGACTTACGTGTTAGCTGTTGCTAAAAATACATCATATTTGATCATCATACTGTCTTTTTACGCCACTTAGTAGTCTGTAATCATTGATTCATCGAATACTTAAATCACGTTGTATTTCATTGTAAAGTTACGAGATACGATGTTTGTTTGTTTACGAAACAAACACTAACAATAATTTTGACAAGTTAGTGAAAAGTGTTGCCAGAGCCTAATTTTCAATATTGTCGTATTCGGTGAGCGAAATTGAAATTAATAAAACTTAACTGCAATCGCGTCTAAGACTAGTATACTAATTATCAAAAACTCCGCTCGGCCACTGTCTTTTAATGTCTCAAACAAAACCGTCGATTAGGTATGTAGTACTTACAAGTTTGGCAAAAAATATTGAAAAATTGGGGGCGTCACTGGCGCACTTATCTTAAATATTATAAATTAAAATTGCAAGATATATTTTGTACTTACGTATTTCCATGACGAATTTTTGCCATCAAATAGAATCAAATTAATTACTGTAGTTGTTTTCGTAGTCACAAACTTTTTATTTTTAGTTCCAGCCTTAGAGTATATAAGAAAAAAATAGAGCAACCCTATAGAAGTATGAACCGTGAGCACGGGTATGAACAACGCGGCCGCGACACGAGCTCCGTTTGCGATCATACCTCGTTCGACTGCGGTTCAACTAGGCTCCACGAGCGAAAAAGTTACATTATAGCTTATATCATGGTTAACTGCTGAGTAAAATTTTGAAAAACGTCAAGAAAACATAATTTGAAAAAATGACATTTTAACATTTGTATGGCGAGACCTGCTTTCGCTCCGCACAAGGCAATGTGGTTGACGTTATCACTCTAATATTTTCTTGAATACTCTATGGTTCCAGCTGTCACCGCTACAGACTCTTTCTTGCCATGCTTGCATGCTGTAATACAACACGCCTCGTAGATTTGGAACGATATAGCAGCATATCTCGCTCACTCTAATGTAGTGGTGTTGCTTTCTCGCTTTCAAAAAATCATTGCAACCTTTAAACGAGCTTTCTAAAGCATGTTTGGTTTTCTGTGTATCTCGCTCACACAATTAAGTAAAACAGAGAATGACAGTTTCTGTCGAGTGTGTCATTTTCTTGAATGTCATAATTTTTGTTTTTGTTTGATCCGTCATCTCCGTGCAACTGTTTGTTGTCATGTTTGTTACCTAATTGTTTTGTTGTTGTTAGTTAGTTACTTGCAAGGAACTTATTATTATAAATACTTCAAGAGCTACTTGATATAATGGTGTCGAAGTCGTCAGGATTGTGGTTTAATACTAATCTAAAAGGAATAGATAAATTTACAAGAAATGACTGTTTTCTAAACGAAGAAACGTTGAAAACAATAAAAAGGAATTATTATGAAAAAGTGTCCGATGTCACACGAAATTCTGCGAATTACGGTGGTGTTATAACAAGTCGAAAGTTTATGGATGTTGTTATAAGCAGGCTGAGAACAATAGTGCCTCAGCAAGTAAAATTTATGGAACAAAAACATCCCATGTTAAAGTCATTAGATTTGAACAATTATAAAATTACAATTAAATTCGGTAAAGAGTACCTACTTACACAGATTAGCCCGGGAAAATATAAAACCATAATACCGTCGGATGAATCATTTGATGTTGTTTGGAATGAGCATATAAAAAATATCCATCCTAGTGCTCAAACACTTTATTATTCTAATTTGGATCAGAAATATATAATTGATAGAGAGGCCGTAGAGTGCATAAATAGCGCGTGTTTAATTTGTTTAGATGAAGGAAAACCAAACCTTAGATGCGCCCTATACATTATTCCTATGACTGAAGCAGATGGTGGATTCCATGATATTATGGTTTACGAAGATCTGCATACCAGTTTCATTCATTTAAGACCAATATGTCACAACTTAACTGAAGAAATTTGTTTGGAGGTGTTGAAAATTTTTATGGATTTTGGACCGCCAGCGAATATATTGTGTAGCCAGGCATTTTTTGAAAATATTGAAGAAATAAATAAAACACACTTTGTCAATGTTAATATTAAATTTTGGGAAATAGAAGAAGACGTTCAGAAAATACATAATCTAAGAAGTTATATAAAGTCATGGAGTGAAGTATTTAACTGTTCAAATTGGGGAATAGCTTGTCATATGATACAATGGAAATTGAATAATGAATTTACTCGACATGACCGCAATACAGCATTTTTAAGAGTGTTTAAATCATATTTTAAATCAGACCAAGACATACCAACGGTATTTGAACAGTACCAATTTCCTGTAACTATAAATCTAGACGAGGATTTAAACAATGTACATATAGATCCAAAAGATAAAGAAGACGAGAATGTTATAGTAATTGAAGAAGACCCACTCACAGTAAGTAAACCACCAACTACAGAAGAAGATAGTAAAATAATTAATGCACATGATTTCCAATCGTCGTTTTTAAAAAGTATTCTAGAAAGCCAGTCGGTTTGTACTCCTTCAACATCACATGCTGGACTTGGACAACAAGATTCATATAAGCCGCAATCAATTTCTTCATCATCAGATTCAGGTAGCGTATCAGTGTATGTACACGAACCACAACCAGGATCATCACGTGAAGGATTAAATGAGGTGATTATACCTGATGTATTATCTGACGAGATGGAAGAAGGAATCATGGTGGAGGTCCCGCCCGATACAAGGACAAGTGACTGGCAGGTAAAGGAATTTCCAGTAGAATTTTCGCCTACACCTGGGACGTCTCACGAAGGATTTGAAGGTGTGATAGCTGGATCGTCATGCGGATTGGCTGGCTCATCTTTTAGAAGACAATCTTCATCTTCAGATTCGGTAATAATTAAATCTGACACTTCTGGGTCAGAAATGAATTCTGATTTAGAAGACAGTTTACCGGCAGTTGCTGTAATCCAAAAAAAACTCATTCCCACGAATGTAAACACTTCTCAGGCTACAAATACAAAAACAAAATTGAACAGATATGAATATCCTTTCAATGCAATCGCTGTAGATGAATTTTCTAACGATTTAAATAATTTATTAAATGCTCAGAATAATCCGTCTGCACCATAAGTTTTATAATGTCACATCACAGGATGAGTAGCTAAGTATCGTTCGAATTTTGCTAATATACAGGATGTTTGGTGCATGGACTGACACAATTATTTTAGGGATTCCATGACACAATTTCTATGATATTGTATGTAGCATACTGTTAGATAGGTAAAAGCTAAACAACGTTTTAAAATAAAACTAAGTTTATATTATATTAAAATTAAAATAAGTATGATTAATTTATAATTTTTCACACATTGAAACATTTTTAAACTGGGAGCAAATTAGATTTTTTTGTAACCGTTTATATGTGTATACCGTGAAAGTTGAATTAAATAATTATTTATTCAGATATAAGTACCTACCTATGTAGTTATAAATAAGGCATTGGTAACTACAAAAAAATATATGGTTCATATTTTGTGAAATAACACCTAGGTACAAACAAAAAATCATAAGTAAAAGGAGATATTTTGCATAATAAAAAAAATTAAAAGGAGACAATATATTTAAACAACTATGTCAGTCCATGTGCCAAACACTGTATGTGTATATTTGACATTTCTTTTGACCATAAATAAATTAATATTGTTATATTATCTTGATTTGGTTTATTGTTAGGTACTTGTCTACACCATAAAATCATTCTCCGTTGTAAAGCAAATAAATTAAGACAGAGTTGGATTTGGCCATTAGGCTAGAAATTGGCATTTTGTGAGCTGGTTCTTGAATCTTAATCCTGTACAGACTCCAGCATTATAAGCTACAATCTGTCAAATTTCTTTAATAGATTTTCAACTTTCTCGCCAAAGCATTAGGTTCAAAGTTGATTGGGAAAATTTGACAGTCTCGGGTAGCTTGATGTGATTGCTGGCGTTTGTACTATGCAATATTCCATAATCAGCCAGGAAATAGCGGGCCCTGAGGTGGACTGCTGCACGAACTCTGCAATGGGTTGGTACATTATGTAAAGATCGCATTGGGTTCGTGATTCCGTGCCCCATTTTAAAAAGTTGGCATTACATGTTAAAATGCTCTTATCTGTGTATTTCGAAGGTCAAGCCACATGCGCACTTAGTCGGAAAATGTAAATAATTTTTTTTACGTCGTTTTAACCCAGTTAAACTAAATATGTGATATTATATTTTTAAAACTAAGTAGGTACTCTAAAGAATAACTAAACTTAAGTTTGTGCAATTTTCTGTAAAAGCTGTTTAAGTATATCGTTCATTTTTTATTTGACTTAAATTAATGTCATACCTACAAAATTCAAACTGGATAAAATAAGAAGCGTCGGAACTCTTGTCCTACATAAAGTACTGAAATACTTATTTAAGACGAAGGCTCGTAAGATTAATATAGACTGCCTTTCATAAAGGTAGGTCTTAGATCTTAAGACTATACTATTTTGATCAAAGAGTATGTAATCACTACGTTATAGTTGTAATAATACTAATAAACCTGTGATTTGAACAAGTAATTTTGTGTTATTGAAATAGGTAGGTACCCTAATAATATTTCTACTCATTTGTGCATGCAGCGCCGCAGCGCTGTGTGTGTGAAATGGTACAGTCAAGCTAACGAAACGTAGCACTAAGAAAAAGTGGTTAATTTTAAAAAATAAGCAAAAATTTCTTATTAAGTAGTCCAATTCATTTACGCTCGATAAGCACTTTTTTTAAAATGCCGCTAATTTTTAGGTAAATGACAAATTAATTGAATACCTACACTTAAGTACCTACAACTTTCCAAAGAGTACCTACCTTCCTTTCCTTCCTTCCATTTTCATTAGTACTACAACTCATCTCTTCTTTATTATTGTCTCTTACTTTATTATTGTTTTTCTTTTAAAGTATGTATATTATAATTTATCTACCTTTTTTAAACTAAGCGTCATTTTAATATCAGGGATTATCAAGCATGCGGCAAACATATTGTCCAGCCATGTCCCATTTAAATAAGGCAGCTTTCATTGTATTTGTTATTTAAATTATCTGTAGATATTAAGTATCTGTGTCGTACTTAAATAAAAAAAACTTAAACCCGTTCCCCAGTCCCCAGCCCTACTCATCCAGCCGCCTACTAAACGTTTACATAAGGCTTAATGAAGGTTTTAAATCCTTAGTCTTCTAAAATCAAAACAACTCGGCGTTCAAATAAAACGAAATATAAACAAACTAAAAGGAGAGACAATTTAAATTCTATTAGACAGAGTGTCTTGGTGGACTTTTTTCGAAGCTTCTCCCTATAACAGCGAATTTTAGACATCGCGTCGCTCTGATATTCACTAGTTTAGAGTGGATGCGACTGGGCTACTATTTATTTTTTTACCCGACTGCCAGGACGGGTTATGTTTTTCGCGCGTATCTTGTGATAGCTAGTCTTTGCTAACATGATGATTGATAACTGATAAAATGCTAGAAATCTAAAACAGGTCAAGATTACAGCAGCAATTGATTTGAATTGTCACTTATTCATGGACAAGTTACCCACAAACTGTTAAGTATTTAGCGAGAAACTAAATGGCCGACAAAGTAGATAAACTCTAAACCTGTTGCCTAAATATTTGAAAGAAATATTCATTAAGTACCTACCTATCCAAGAGGTACCTATACCTACTAAAAACGGATTTTCGAATATCCTCCAGAAGGGAAAAATAAAAGTTTGTAGGTACCTAAATCCATAAGGACGAAGCCCTATTAGTCGATAATATTCTTTGCTTCGTGTGTCAATATTCAATGGTTATTTAGAAAAAAAAACAATGCAGATTCTAGTTTACAGGAATCGCATTGATAGCGAATAAAGTCAGTAGGTAAGTAGCGAATAAAAAATAAAATAAGCGAATAAAGTTAGTAGTAGAATAAAATTATCCTATTTTGAATAAAACGTGACGTATAAATAGTTTTTTTTGTTAAATAAATTATTGCCAAAATATAACAAGTCTTATCCACATAAAGCGTTCGCTACCCCCTACTTCCGCACTTGTTTTGCGCTGCGACCAGTCTAGAGACAGTTTGAAATTGAAAAAGAAAACTCCACAGAATTTCTCTCGGAGAGAAATAGCTGGAAATATTGTTACACAATACCGAGAAAATACTATGAATATATTGATGGCCCTGATTGGGCGGATAAACGTTTTCAGATGAAGGGGTTTGGTTTGTTAAGGAAAATGGAATTAGTTATAGAACAATAAAAATGCCCTTCAGACCGATTTTCGATCACAGAGTCACAATAAAGACAAGTCGAAAGAGTCGTGGTTTGGCCTAGTGGTGGTGATCGTTGACTGGCAAGTCAGAGGTCTCGGGTTCGAACCCAAGGCGCGCACCTATGACTTTTCGTAAGTTATGTGCGTTTTATAAAATCATTATCACTCTCCGTGCCTCGGATAGCACGTTAAGCTGTTGGCCCCGGCTGTCAATTGTAGATCTTTGACAGTCTTTACGGGTAATCAGAAGCCCGAAAGTCTGACAACCAGTCTTACCAAGGGGTATCGTGTAACCCAGCATCTGGGTCTGATAGGCAGTCGCTCCATGTAAAACACTGGTATTCAGCTGCATCCGGTAAGACTGGAAGCCGACCCCAACATAGTTGGGAAAAAGGCTAGGCAGATGATGATGAGTCACAATGAAGACAAGTCAACTACGCAGGAGATATTATAGTGCCCAAGTTTGTGCGCAAATGGTACGTGCTTTTTGAGGCACGGAGCAGGTAATAATTAATTTATAATACAAACTTATCAGTTTCGCATCTTGGGTTCGAACATGAGACTTCCGATCAGATCCTCTAATCCTCTTGTCAGTCAACGGCATGGAGCATATTATGCTCCATGGTCAACAGTCATATGGCAAAGTTGTATTTGGTAGTTTATTGGTTTGTCCTTCTGCATGCTGCAGGTATAATTAAATCCCCATCCGGTACGAATAGACTTTGCCTCATCCTGCAGATTTGTTCCTGTGGATCAAATTTTTCCAGAATAAATTATACCCTATGTCACTTGTGCAAAAAATCACGTCGATCCGTTAATCCGAAAATACATTTTTACATTTTATATTATTGGCATAGACTAGCTTTGTCCCGTGGTTTCGCTTCCGTAGTTCTAATAGCCTAATCTTTGTCACGGTCCGGTCCATAAACTATCCCTATACAAAATACTTCGAATCCATTGCTCCGTTATGCGTAAAGGAAGGACAATACAATTTTAACACTTGCATTATTATTAGTAAGATATATTAGTCTATCTAAAACATACATCCACGCTTAAATTGACTTCGAATCCCTTATCTAAAAACACCAACCCACCATTTCTCCCGGTTTTCTGCCCATCTCGTCATAATAAAAGCGTGAAAATTAATACCTAAGTAAGCAATTTCCTTTTCATGACGTAAATTGTTCAGGGGACGTGCAAAAAGCTTTCCCTGCTAGCTTTGCAGAATTTTATCGTTGGTCTTATTATGAAGCACTTATGAGGTGTGTTTGACTAAGAATATAGCATTTTGGCCTGCATTAATGATAGTGGCCTTTATGATTTTTGTTAGGATCTTGTTTTATTAATGTTGTGCGAAATTTAAATGTGAATGCGTATTTGTTTGTCAGTTTCCCTACCTTCACGCATCAATAAAGTAACGGAGTAACATAATTTTTGCATAGATAGGTAATTATAAAACTAATCGGCTGGGAAGTGACATAGGGTACCTACATTTTATTCCGGAAAAATTTGACCCAGGGAACCATGGAAAAACTAGAACATGATAAAGCAGCTTATACTATCTCACTCTTTAGCAAAAGCCTTATCTCAGAAGGTGGAGGAGAAATTAGGATATAGGTACTCCACTTAGTGAGGATAGGTTTGATGGCAGCTGTAGGAATTTACTAACACATTTCTCTGACGAATTGATAAGACGCCTACTTATTTCTGAATAGATAAATGAAGTCAAGTAGATTCAGAATACCTTCCATTCTCGTGGACGGATCTCTTTTTCTTTATCAGGATTCATGGTTCAAGGACCTAGTGTCAGATTCTAAGCCGCTAGTTGGCCTTGGGAATTTATATTTATTTTTAGCTGAATAATATCCATTGTACTAATTTCTATGTTCTAACAAATACTTAGATATGTATATGCGCCGCCTAATCACCGTTTTACTTAGATCATTTAAATCCTTAAGCTATTTTGTGACGTCATTGTCAGTCAAGTTTTACTTGACTGTTCCTATTGGTTTTGCCATCACAAAATAACGATTAGAGTGTCACATTCTTCTTTGAATTGCGTAATATAATTAATTGAATCCCTACACAACACTCTTATAGAAATTCTGATACTTGCTTTTATTATATCTGTTTCTGATTGAAAAAAATGGTAGCCTAAAAATAAATTTCAAGTCATATTCTGTATATCAAATTATCATTCAAAATAATCTACTTATTCAAATAAAATATTCCAGTGGGTCGCTATGAAGCGTGTATGAAGCCCTGTTCCCGACGTGACAGGGTAATAAAACTAGCGGGACAGCGGGTCACGGGTAATTAAAGTTCAAACGACAAGCTCCTCTTCATGCCTTTGGGTTACGAAGGATTTAGAAGTGTGCTTAGTAAAGGAAATCTGGGTAGCGGCGTTTGTATGCTGTTTTATATAGGTATGTGAAATAGCTGTCAGGTAAATTGTATTATTGTGTAATGTTAAATGACCCGCCTCATGTAGGAACTATAATTATATTATGGACAAGGGGAAAATGAGAAAAAGATCAAGTTTCGTGTGCCTTGGTTTAAATACTTCCTTAAAAATTCATTTTTATATGTTGACAACAATCTTTTAATCTCTATTGCATGAATACATCATCATCAGCCTGTAATATTCCACTGTTAAACATAGGCCTCTCCCAATGCGCGCCACTTTTATGCGCTGATTGGTGTATTAAATAAATAATTAAAATTAATAATTAAATTGAATACTGAAATAGAAAAAATACGTTATTACGAGTTTATTAATACAGTTTAAAAAAAATGCTTTTTTCGTTTCATTGTAATCTACTTGTCCCTACTATGAGAACACTAAATTTCGAAATTTGTAGAAAGAAAAAATCTATCTCGAGCGGGATTTGAACCCGTGACCAACTGGGTAAAGCCCCCATTCGCTCTACCACTCAGACCGCATCTTACATTAATATGCAGCACTGTAAAATAAATAACTGGTAATTTAAAAATACTGTCTTGCGTTATCCAGGCACGTTGCGTATGTAGACCAGACACGGCTGTTCACGTCATACACAGGTTAGCATAGAGTTCTGTTACCTTTTTATTTTGTTATCCGATCACTCCTGATCAAGCCCGATCATGTATGTACTCGTAAAGCATTTCTTTTTTGTTTGTCTAATAAACGTCATTCGATATTTTAAAATTTGTTCTGGATTTAAGGATTTAGTATACTTACAAAAAAATTAATTAACATAGGTATTATTTCCAGCCAGTGGTAATTCCTTCACCACGGAGTTTGCAAGTGTTACAACAGGACCAGTGTAAAAATTTAATCCAGTATACTGGATTGAAATAATTGTTACCAGCTATTTTACTGACATCGACACGTTTTAAGAGCCTGAAATATACTTAGATATGTACTTAAATTGTATATTTATTTACTAGCTTCCGTCCACGACTACGTCCGCGTGGATTTCGGTAACCCAATTACAATACTGTTCATTCCCCATAATATTGCGATAATTTGTACCCTAAAACCTGACTTGGTATTTAACAAATATTTTTTCCGAATTTCAATTAAATCTGTCCAGTACTTTTTGCGCGAATCTCTGACAGACAAACAGATAAACAAAGTTTCTAAATACTACATACTATTCGGCTTCAGCGCCTTGAAATCTGTCAAGGTCGAAGAAGAACGCCAGGTGGTTTTAGTCCGTGGAAATCGGACATACTTACTTACCAAAAGGGGTTTGCTTCACGTAAAAATATAACAAAGGCTGTCTGCTCTCATAAATGGAGGTTAAACCAAGCCTTTAAAGGACACTAAATGCTGATTTAATAGAGAGTCGTGATAGCCTAGTGGTGGTGACAGCTGACTGGCAAGTGAGAGGTCTCGGGTTCGAACCCAAGGCGCGCACCTCTGACTTTCCGTAAGTTAAGTGCGTTTTATAAATTAATTATCACTCTCCGTGCCTCAGATAGCACGTTAAGCTGTTGGCCCCGGCTGTCGATTGTAGATCTTTGACAGTCGTTATAGGTAGTCAGAAGCCCGACAGTCTGACAACCAGTCTTACCAAGGGGTATCGTGTAACCCAGTATCTGGGTTGTGGAGGTCTGATAGGCAGTCGCTCCATGTAAAACACTGGCATTCAGCTGCATCCGGTAAGACTGGAAGCCGACCCCAACATAGTTGGGAAAAGGCTAGGCAGATGAAATGCTGATTTAATACTAACATTATTTAGCCAAGTGAGGCAGTTCAACCAACTCTAGGTACCTACTAATACCCAAATCGCTTAGCTCGTTAAGGTCATTGACATCAGCTCAAAGTATTAAAGCTTTTAACTTTAATTACGTTTCGCTTGAACACTCTTCAAATACTTAGTTAAGCTGAAGCGTCTCATACAATTGAAGTACTAAGTAATGAAGGATATTTCCATCAACGAAGATAAATGTGAACGTTAATTACTATTTTGATTAGGATTTGTACATCTTTCCTGTACAACGAACTGTTTTTTTTTAAATGCTAGTCAAATTTTTTTGTTTTAAGGTACTATCGCGGACACGAACGGTGTTCCACTTTGCGATGAAAATGCTTTGAACGATGCTACGTGCGTAGGGGCGGTAGCGCTATGTTCGGACGCCGGGTGCAAGCGATTCTAACCTTAAGAGTGGTGCACCGGATTTGTCTACGACAGTAGGTACATGACGGCTAATTTAATAGAGATGAATGGAAGAAGAAAACCTATTGCGCCTACCCTAAATAAAATTAGGACAGGAAGATGATGATGAGGTACATGAAACTGAACAACTTTCGTCAAGGAACATAATAATTTAGATCTATATCTGAAAACGAAAATTCAACTTCTCATACAAACATGAAATAGGTATACGTTCACGTGACCAGTCACTGAAAAGTCAATTTTAAATTTTTAGGTTTCGACCTATGTTTCTTGGGGAAAGATGTTCCTTGGGGAAAGTTGTTCCGTTTCATGGACCTGAATACCTCCATAAATTTGGCTGGCATCTAAAAAATCAGGTTGTATATTACTAATTGTTTACTCTTATGAATAGATACCTACTCTCTAGGCGTTGCGCAGAGGAGGCGTTCCGGAGCTGGTCTCTTAAGAGGACCCGGGTCTCCCATTCTCCCCCAAGTGCTGATTATGATCACCGGGGTGGTTTTAATGGGGTAAGAATCCCACTCTTCCCCGGTCTCTTCCCCCGGGTGCGTTTTGAAGGTTTCAAAGTGTAGGTACCCCTGCAAGCTTTTAAAGACAACTAAATGTCACGGTGTACCTATAGAAAACTGCCTCGTTGGTCGCTAGGTTGGTAGAATAGGCTCGCCTCCTATTGCATGGGACTTATAACATAGCCGGCGAAACGTGGGTGTAGGTACTGAACAGCTCCACCTTCCCCCTCTGAGGAATACAGGCGAGTCTATAAAAAAAATATCTATAGAAAAAAGGTTCATACCATAATAATAATAAGCACCGCAAAAAAAAGAAAACAAAAAATAATCTTTGAAAACCTCCTCTCTACTAATTTTATGTACCTACGTATTATGCGTAATTCGTCTGTCTCAATGTTCATTAATTTTTCATCATCCTACAAAGATTATGATAAAATTCATTTCCCCTCATTTCCGTAAACATAGCATTATGGTGTGGCCTTTGGGACAGCGACAAAATTCAACAAAAAAAAAAGCAGAATATGTAGGTAGATGTTGTATGCATGCTAAAGAGTACCTACGTCATGATTATTGTAAGATATCATTGGTACTCGCGCACGTAGGGTTCCTAAGAATTTTATAATTTTAATCAGTTAATAGAATTTTGTGCCGTGTGGTTTCCGGCCTAAGAATAGAACTACCTACCCCTACTCATCCCGAGGGTAAGAAGTGACAAAGGTAAAGATCAGGAGCATGGAGCATTTGTCTGTGTAACAGCAACCATCTGCTACTGCGATCGCCATCCCGCTTGTAATTTTGTATACCTATTCTTGCCGAATTCCAGCTTTCTATTGTTAAATTTGTTGATCGTCGGCGAGTAAAATTGTTATGACTGACAGACGGACCAACGCCGACGGACGGACATGGCGAAACTATAAGGGTTCCTGGGGGCTTAGCCAAGTTGACTATCTACAAATGCTAACGCTATAGAAAACGAAAGAAATGTACCTATAGGATTAGATTCTATTCGTTTGTTTTGACCACGTGACATAACGATAATTAATTCTATACATTTCTTTCGGTTTCTATAGTGATAGTGATTGTAGATAGTCAACTTGGCTACGCCCCCTGGTTTACTACGGAATCTAAAAAAACGAGCCCTACGGTAGATAGAAATTTTTTACCCCACTGACTTTGTGACCCCACTTTCCACATTAAATATGATCTTATTTATTCAAATTAATAATTGAATTCAAATTTATTTTAATGGAATATAGAACTTGTTTTCTAAGATGACATTAGTATGCATATTTCTGCTTCAGTGATCATATTTTCTATATGATAATGAGATTGAGATGTTGGTAGGAGAGCTTCTACGTTAGTTGAGATGAGATCAATTGAGTGAAGAATGCTTACTTAACTATTTCTAATTGAATTAAACTGGCTGTTAAAATAATATTTTAATTATGTTGAATGTCTGAATCAAAAGCTTGATGTAGAAGGCGTTACTCTACTAAGGTAGACACGGGGTCGCATAGTCAGGCCACAGCGGCCACTCTCAACGAAGATTAGCCAACTACGCAGGAGATATTGTAGTGCACAAGTGTGTGCGCAAACACAGGTACCATCTCTATTCCCTCACTCTCATATCTGATGGGACGGTAATCCGACCACAGAGAAATCAGGCGCAGGGCCAACGGCTTCACGTGCTCTCCGAGACATGGAGTACCTAAGTGATAATTAATTATTTTATAATACGCACTAAAATTACGAAAAGTCAGAGTTTCGCGCCTTGGGTTCGGACCTGAGACCTCTTGCCAGTCAACGGTCATGTCACTAGGCTATCTTGACACAAAACCTCCTATTAATATAATAATATATGTCTATTTTAATATCATGAAAAGTGTCCGAAGTAATAAAACCTTAACTTTTAGTTCATTACATCGAAGGCAGGCGTTTTGTAGTATCTAGCTGAATAAAATACTGTATAATAAAGTGTCCGGCTCGTAGATAATCTATTGTCAATGAAGAGGGGAGACAGGCAGATGAGTAGGGGTGGGTTTCAGTGGTGGGAGAACAGCGATTTGTTTTAAAAGCTAATTTTAAAAGTAATAAAAATATGAAATAAATTATTTAGCGCTTGTAACTTTGCGGGAGGCGCTTGTAACTTTTCCTTGCTGTGGGACACAAAAGGCTTAACAATAATGATAACTTAAATAAATTAAACGTTTTGGAGTCGGTTCCAAGTCAAGTTCTAGCCTCAACCTTCTCATTAAGAACTTGACTTGGGACCGACTCTTAAACGTTTTAAAGTTATTTCAAGCTTTTTAGTTCCTTTTGAAGTCGGTTTTATTTTTTATTAAAAAAAAATCTGTAACTATTTTATTTAAAATAGCACGGGTCTGTATACCCACTTTTGCATGCTCGTGAGTGTGAGTTCGAATCTGGCATCTAGGTACCAATGTGACTTTTTTGTTGATATCGTCACTAACGATGAAGGAAAACATCGAGAGAAAACCTGGACTTAATGGTCTGAAATCGCCAACACGTAGTAGTGTGTAGTGTAGTGTGTGTCACACCTCTTCCCCTATATAAATGTAATTAGTATGTAAGTTGATTCATTATTATAACTACTTTCATTATAAAAGGTTGTATCATTAATCCCGTCATTGCATGGCGACCCTGCCAGGGCTGCCTTGTGGCAGTGTCTGGCTTTTAAGCAACTATTGGAATTTTCTTCGCGAACGATTGCGTTATTTGGAAAAGCGGTTTCTGACCTTGTTTGGGACAACGTTAGACCAGATACGACGGAAAGATGCGAGAAAAGAAAATGCAGGTGCGATGCGGCCCGCTAAGGTACAAAGACCTTGGCGCTGGGACCCACGCTCGGTGCTGATGCAGGCGGATTAACACTGCCGCCGCCCATGATCATGAACGAGCAGATGTGATGTCAGAAGGAGAAAGAGAAGAGGAGTTTTCCAAGTTTATGAGTGTGATGTGAGTGCTGTGTTTTTCTTATTTTATTGCCGCGGACAATCATAGTTAAAAATAATAATATAGTTTTATATCTAATACTTTAAGCGTTAAAAATAAAAGTAAAATGAATATTTTAAAGTTTAATGTTTATAGGAAATTTTAATAGTTCGTGTTACGGCTGTTGATAGAATAACAGATTTTTTTTTTCTTCCCTATATACCTATAATGAAACACCTAGAAAATAAAATCGTGTTGCTAACTTAACTTTACATTGTAAAAAAAAACGCATGCCATGAGTTACAAGTGTCTTATGTCCGACGCGGACGAGGGAAGATCAAATTTCGATTCTAGGTATTCAAATTCATGTTAGTAACTGCGCATTTATGTTAATATCATAACAAAATATACTGATTCGTACCTGCGACTATGCTTGTTTTAGGTTAAATTGTTGAAAAATGTTATAGATGATACAAATTGAATATAGCCGTGTGATTTTTTAGTTATACATTACATACATTTTTACATAGTAACTTTTTATTACAAATTATTTAGATAAACGATTAATAATATTGATTGTTAATTCCATCATTTCATGGTATATTTTGTAGAATGTTGTGCAATGTTTCCCATGTCCAGGTGTGCCGTGTGCATATTAGTGCATGCGCTGCATTCTTGGGTGTCGAAATCAGTATCGTATGATATTGTACTCTTTGTTATAATTTATTTAGATTGTATTATGGCGATGTTTTAAATTCCGATGGGTTTATGTGAACAGATATAGAATATTGATATTATCTATCTACGGGTATAATATGCAATTAGAAGTGTATGGATTTAGGTTTGTAGAAATGGGAGTTGTATGAAATATCTTTTGTTGTCTTTAAAGTGGCATTAGGTACATTCCTGTTTAAATGTGCTTAGTTAGTTGGATTATGATGATGTATTTTTTTATGTAAGAATGTTTGGAATGAATAAAAGGATTGTTTATATAGTAGAAGGGAATGATTTCGTACATAAGAACTCTGACACGTCATCGGACTGATCACCCGAGAACTATGGAGAACTTATAGGCCAAATTATTCAACTTAAGTAATGAGTAATTGTTGTGATTTTGAATAGATGTATAATAATATTATGGTACACAAAAGAGGTACGATTAAGACCAGGTCCTTCAGTTCGATCATAGTGTGAACGAGATTCCTCCGTGAGAACAGTTGGAGACAATATGAATTATGTCTTAAATCGTGGATCTTAGAATAAATGAAAAAGTCGACCTTAAATAAAATGAAATATGATAATGATGTAATGACCGGCCGGTCCCAATGAAATATATAATGGTGTACCATAGAAAGAATAATAATAATAAGAAAAGAGAGAGATTCTGATGTGTTTTTTTTTAAGATGGGAAGGAAAATGAGTTGATATATGAGTTGACATGAAGATATTGAATAAAGTTATAAGATTTTACTGAAAATGAATTTTTATGAGTGAATTGATCGAAACATAAAGGTTTCAAAGACAGGATTAAGAAATAAATATTATTTTATTTGTCATGTTATGTCTCATCAATGTAAGAAGGTACAGTCAGTATAGTAAGATAAGGTTCCTATGTAAAAAAAAAAAAGTATGTTTTATAATGAACAGAGTCTAGATAAAATAATTATAAGGCACTGTAAATTATGTTTTTGTTTTAATGTTTGTGTCTTAAAAGTTTTTTTTTGGGATTTAAGTATTAATTACTGAGCAGTTAAGTTCTGTTTGTCCTTTTTTTTTGAAGAATATAAATAACATTTTAACATTTTTTTTTCAAATTTTATTGATTGAAAATGCAGTCAACAGTCCGTAACACGTAACTAAATTATGTACTTAGTTGTGTAAGATGGGCGATAGTTTTTAATTTGTTCCCATTTCAATATTGTGTTGGTTGATTTTGTAGTTTTTTTTAAAAATCTTAAATTGTCGTTTGAAAAAAAACTTAAAGTTAAGTACTTACTTAACTGTTTTTTTTTTAAAATATTATGCGTATTTATAAAAAAAAATTAGAATTGATTGATATTGAAAAATGTTTACCCTTAATTGAATTAAATTTATGATTGTGTTAATGACTTGTATTCTAAAATGCTATTTGTGCTATTGACTTATATTTTTTCCATTAAACTATGTTTTTTTGTATTGTTTAAAATCTCATAAAATTATGATATCTATTATTATCTTTGTTTTTCTAAAAAAAATAATAAAATGATTATTATTTTTATAAAAAAAAACGGGGGAGGTGTAGTGTGTGTCACACCTCTTCCCCTATATAAATGTAATTAGTATGTAAGTTGATTCATTATTATAACTACTTTCATTATAAAAGGTTGTATCATTAATCCCGTCATTGCACAACCTTCTCATTAAGAACTTGACTTGGGACCGACTCTTAAACGTTTTAAAGTTATTTCAAGCTTTTTAGTTCCTTTTGAAGTCGGTTTTATTTTTTATTAAAAAAAAATCTGTAACTATTTTATTTAAAATAGCACGGGTCTGTATACCCACTTTTGCATGCTCGTGAGTGTGAGTTCGAATCTGGCATCTAGGTACCAATGTGACTTTTTTGTTGATATCGTCACTAACGATGAAGGAAAACATCGAGAGAAAACCTGGACTTAATGGTCTGAAATCGCCAACACGCAGTGAGCCACTGCTCACTAGCTCACTGAGCTAGTGTGGTGAATAATGCTCGATCCTTCTCTTTATGAGAAGAGGCATTTGCCCTGCAGTGGAATAGCTACAGATACATCATCAGCCGCTCAAGATAGCCAAACTCTACAAGAAGTGCATTTCCTTGTTGATAAATCGCTATCTCCTATGCACTATAATCACTTCCTATACGTTCAGCGACCGGTGAAACAAGAGGCCCTATTGTCAAGTCTACTATCTACAGATACGGAAAAAACCACCTTAGAACTACCCTCTCGACAATCGATAACCAACCTTATTGCTCAGAACTTAACGTCTTCTCAACTTCATTACGAATATTGTTCTTAAGTATCGCGATACAAAGTTTAGATAAACAACAGAGTAACACAAAATCGACTTTGTTGTGAAGATAATAAGGTGCAAATGAAGTGTAAAAATAATTTAGTTTTAACCAGACACGATGGTTAAGCACTCAATGTACCCTTTATCTTAGATTAAAAATGGGGAGAGGGGGGTTTGTAGATAGATAGGTGTTGATATTTATCGAAAATCGACGCTTCAGTTCTTTACAATGGCGTCTGAAGGTATTCTTATAGTGTTTGCACTTACATCTTTCAGCATCTATAGGTTTCCTACTCACATTTTAGGGTGTTACCCCTCTTTTTTAGGGTTACGTACCCAAAGGGTAAAACGGGACCCTATTACTAAGACTCCGCTGTCTGTCTGTCAACTGTCTGTCTGTGTATCTCATGAACCGTGATAGCTAAGCAATTTAAATTTTCACCAGTTGCCGCTATAACAAAATATAATAAAAAATAAAATAGGTAAAGTTAATAATTAAACCGGTTTTTACCCTCCATAAAACCGATTTTATTTTTCAATTTTGTACGAAACTATTTGTGTGCGACTCCGACTCGAACTTGGCGAGTTTTTCATTTGCTTAAGTGTTCGTTTGATTTTACTCAAAAGAAAAAACTCATACCGTGATAACTTACGATCGGATTTGTTAACCAAACTTTAGTTAAAAGTAAATGAACTTTTTGCTTTTGTCACCAGGCAGAACGCAAAATGTTTAGAGGTATTAGGAACTTTATACCGCGATTCATATAGGCCATCATTCCCCAATTAGTAGTACGCGTACCTCTAGGGGTACGCGAGATTGCATCAAAGGGCTACCTACGCACAGCAATCTCTTAACTAGAATATTAAATCCTTAAAAATATATTTAACGTCCCTGCAACGGGGTAAGTACGAAAATTTGAGGTCTCTCTTGAAGTGGTACGCAGAAAAAACAAATTAGGAATCACTGATGTAGGCTATAGAATTGCTAGGCTGTGTATGTATGTATGTAGCTGTGGTATAACCGTTGGTCCGCCAAGTCGAAGGTCGTAAGTTCAATAACCAGGCACGCACCTCTGCCTTTTTGTTAAATTAAGTTGTTGTTGTTAATGTTTTCCTTTACCGTTAACAAGTGATGTTAACGGTAAAGGAAAACATCCTGAAGAAACCAGCACACCTGAGAGATTTTTCAACGGTGTGTAAAGGCCTACGGGTGATTTAAACTCTGACACCAGGTGGTTGTTCAACCATACAATAGAGAAAGATGTAACGCAATCATTGATAGTCATGCAGCATGTTTTGTTTTCTAATAGATTCTCCCGGAATAACAAAAGAGATTTAAAAATTCATGGTAAATCATCTTTAAGACGAAGTAATTAAGCGCTGAACAAGTACTTACTTATCCATACCTTCCAAAGCGAGAGCAAACAACATCAGCTTAAAGTCAAAGTTTAATCTCAGAGAAAACCAGCGCTTCGAGAGGTCAATAACTTCTTGCTATTGACTTAACGAAGCATCGCTGTTGATTTTATGCGTTAGTAAGAAACGGGAATTAATTTCGAAAAGAGCTAGTGAAAGGAGTATTTGTTTTAGAATAATAACTCTCGTGAGACATAATTATTATTATTTTCAGCCATTATTTACTGCAGGGCAAATGCTTTCCTACCGTCCCTCAGTTCCTCCCGGTTCTGCCTTTTCTGAGTGAGTCATACTTATAGAATGAGCAACAAAAACCCTGTTGTTCCCAAGGAGGTTAATCGAGCCATGAAACTGAACAACTTTTAGAACATCATACCGGACTAACGTGACCGGAGAGAGATCAGGCGCGTGACCGATCATGCGCCTGATCTCTTTCTGGTCGTGTCGGATTGCTCTCCTTTCAGACAATGAGAGTGAAGGAATAGAGAGAAACCTGAATACACGCTTGTGCACTATAATATCTCTTAAATAGATGGCTTATCTCTATTATGATTGTGACCAAAATTCGAACAAGAAGACATTATTTGAGCTATTTTTTATTTTAAAAAGTATAGTATAGGACTTAGTACAATCTATTACAAATGGCAACATCTGGCCTGGTCTTTGGAGCTGCAGTATTACTAAAATTAAACTCAAACGTACTCAAAACAAACTAGCTAAGATCAAACATAGTACAAAGTATAACAGTAAATAAAGCGTATGTGTAATTCATACTCCCTTACAATTAAGCTGGGCAAACGGACCGAGAACGGAACACAAAACAATAGACCTTAGGAACAATAAATTTTGGTCCTTTGTGTCGAGAAATTATATCAATAGTAACGGCAAATATTGACGCTGGGGGTTGAGTTGGACTAAGACAAGCAGTCATGTGTAATTTCTAATAGTATTATTAGACTATCAAGGGTGCTAATTCTTGGAAACGCTTTAGAGTGAGAGCGAGAACTAATATAGAGTCACAATTTCCTTAAAGTAGTGTTTGTATCTATTAAATAGAGATGACGCAGTCGCACACACACAAGTCTACACTGCTGTCAGTTGGACAGACAGACAGATGCATTTGAGTCGGCGTATGGAGTTCTAATAAGACTAAATGACTTGGTAGAGTCATCGGCAAAAATTTTTCCTCCAAGCTAAATGACGTTAGACGTTCTAAATGACAATAGTGCAATGATATCGTTTGACAATGGATCGTCGATTATTCCGTGATTAGAAAGCCGATTTGAGTAGGTAATTTAATTTTTGTGTTAAAAAAGTATACTTCTATTAGTGCCACATAATTATTGCTATATTCTGACGATGAACTTTGAAGACGCAGAACGGAATTTCTCATTGAATGATAGCGAAGCACTCGGAGCAACTAATTTCACTTAAAATTCCAGCAACGGACTCCAAAACGTACGTGTTTGTCTTATTTATCTGTCTGTTTTATACTTTTATAGTGTTTTGAAGTCTGTTTTATTGTTTTGTTTTAAAAAGTTTTAAAGCAAGCGATAGACTGAATGACTGAAGAGTCAACATTACACGTCGCTACTCGTACAAATATGTTACACCATATAAACATTCTTATAATCTTTCGGTCCCAATAATATCTAAAGAAATGGACCCAATTTTATTTTATTACTATCTCGGGACGAAACTGTTTGTATAATACAAAACAAAACCTTTTCTGCCCCAAATAAATGAAGTTACTACGTCATATCATAACGACGATACCCAAAATATACCTCTGAAACTTTGTTACGGCAAATTGATTATGTATATAGCCAATTGCCAATAGAACAGAACACTATCAGTTGCGACGTAGGCACATTTGCGACTAATGAACGCGACTTAATCTGTAGTCGTATCAAGAATATGCAAAATATTTATTTTGGAGAAAGATTTTCTGATAAATGAAAACGAAGTAACTTTAATAGATTTTTACTGAAATAGTAGTTACTTATAAAAAATAACAGCTTAGCTCTTAAATTAACAATATTACAGTTGAGAGCAAACAAATTATATATTTTTATGAAAAATAAACCTCACTACTAATCTTCATCCTGAATCAGGATCAAAAACATGTTTTACTTTTTTGCAATTGATTACTTTGTAGGAGTGTTGAGGGATGTTTCACTACACTACTTATGTGAGGCAGAATCAAGTACCTTTATGGATGCCGGGGTCGTGGTAAATAAGCAGTCCAAGTAAGCACTAAGAGTTTATTGCACAGCACAGGAAAGTTTAAGAAGAAGAAGGAGAAACACACAAGCAAGCAGAAGCTCAAAGCAAACAGCGATTACACGTTAATATTAACAATTCGCGGCACCGATGGCAGAGCTAGGTAGTCATGCGCCTCGCGTGGATACCGGTCGGTAGCAGACTAACTAGCTTCCCCGAGGCGACGCTGCGCGAGCGCACGGCCGCGGCGCTGGTGTCGCCGCATTCCTGAGCTCGGGGACGATCACGCGGCAGCCGCGTGACAAACCGGTCGAGCGATATCTAATACGAAACTAAAATGTGTTTGTCCAACTTTGTGTTGAATTTATGTTACAAAACTGCTAATTTTATTTTTACATAAAGTTATTTTATATAGTTATGTAAATGTTATTTTGTTACATTTATTAATTAATTTAGGTTTGAGTTTAAACATAAGTTTAGAAATAAGTTATTATATAAGTCTAGGTGTAGGTTAGTATATAAGTCTAGATATAGGTTAGTACATAAGTCTAGATATAGGTTAGTACATAAGTCTAGATATAAGTTTATGCTGTACACATATAAGTAGCTCCGCTACATCACCCCCCTCCAGAGACCGTCCTACGGGCGATAATAGTCAGGGAACTTAACTCGGCGTCCTGACCTGGTAGTTTTGACAATATTGTCTTCGGCCTCAGGTGTATGTTGGTGTTGGGTATGTGTGGGAGTACAGTTGTGTGTGTTAGGTGTTAGTGTGGGAGTACGATGTGTGTTAGGTGTATGAGCGTTGGTCTGTGAGTCTTGCAGCGTGTAGGCGGGTTTTAACCTGTCTATGGACACTGTGACAGTTTTACTATTGAACACTATGGTGAACACCTTATCGCCTCTTTGAAGGACTTCGTGTGGTCCTGTGTACGCAGGTTTAAGTGCACCAGCTACAGTGTCATCGCGAAGGAAGACGTGGGAACATGTAGCTAGGTCTTTAAACACAAATGGGGAACGAGAGTTACTATGGCGGGACGCTGGCGGGGGCTTCAACCGATTCATCAGTGAGCGCAAACGAGCTGTATAGTCCGTCAGGTCGTATGGCTCGTTCACAGGTGGAAAGAAAAAATCCCCAGGAAGGCGTAATGACTCCCCGTAAACTAATTCGGCAGAGGAAGACTTAAGGTCTTCCTTGAATGCCGTCCTAATGCCTAAAAGAACTAGGGGAAGTGACTCGACCCAACAGCTGTCTGCGTGGCAGGTTATGGCAGCCTTGAGCTGCCGATGGAACCTTTCCACCATGCCGTTTGCAGCGGGGTGGTACGCCGTTGTGTGGCTGTGCGTAAATCCAATGATTTTGGACAGTGCCTTAAACAACGACGACTCAAATTGTCTCCCCCTGTCAGTCACGATCTTGATAGGGCAACCAAAACGTGATATCCACCCTGCTAATAAGGCCCTTGCCACGGTTTTGGCGGATATGTCTGCAATGGGTATTGCCTCAGGCCAGCGAGTAAAACGGTCGATGGCCGTGAGACAGTACCGATAGCCCAATGAGAGTGGCAAAGGACCTATGAGGTCAATATGGATGACCTGAAATCTGCCCTGCGGTACATTGTAGCTGCCTAACGGGGCAGAGACGTGTCGCGTGACCTTAGAACGCTGACACGCCAAACAGCTGCGGGCCCACTCACGACAATCCTTGCGGATACCTGGCCACACGTAGCGGTCACTCAACAGCTTGATGGATGCTCTGGCCCCAGGGTGACTTAAGCAGTGAAGCGACTCGAAGACCTGCTGCCTGTGGACCTTAGCGACATATGGTCGAGGTGTAGTGCCACTTACGTCGCAAAACAACACCGTGCTCGTGCCGGGCAGTTTCACCTTACTTAGCTGCAAAGACGTGTGCCCGTCGAGTAGCTGCTTCAACTCCGGGTCAGTACGTTGAGCGGCTGCCAATGCCTCCGGATGAATTGGATGAGCTATTTCTTCAACTCTAGACAAAGGATCAGCAACCACGTTGTCCTTACCCGAAATGTGACGGATGTCAGTCGAGAACTGCGCTATGAAGTCTAAGTGGCGAAACTGTCTGGGCGAGCAGTTGTCCTTTCTAGAACTAAATGCGAACGTAAGCGGCTTGTGATCGGTGTAAATCACGAAATCGCGAGCCTCGACCATGTGCCTAAAGTGCTTGATAGACTCGTATATGGCCAGGAGTTCACGGTCATATGGCGAGTACTTCATCTGCGTGGGGCTGAACTTCCTTGAGAAGAATGCAAGGGGCTGCCAGACATCCGCTTTAAGCTGCTGTAATACGGCTCCCATAGCGATATCGGAGGCATCCGTAACGAGAGCCAGTTGGGCGTTGCTATCAGGGTGTGCCAACATAGCAGCTTGGCATAGACCCTGCTTGCACGCTTCAAAAGCCTCGAGTTCCTTTTTATCGAAGGTGACTGGATGCGAGCCCTTGACTGAGCCTGTCAAGAGTGCGTTCAGGGGCATTTGATGATGGGCTGCATCTGGAACAAACCTACGATAAAAATTGAGCATGCCCAAGAACCTACGCAACTCCCTGACTGTTTTGGGCTGAGGAAAATTTTTAATGGCCTCCACTTTTTCAGGCAAGGGTTTTGTGCCTTTAGCCGAAATTTCATACCCCAGGAAAGTGACTTCCGAGGCACCAAACACGCACTTGCTGGGGTTTAATACGATGCCATAGTCTCGCAACCTGCCAAATACCTCATGAAGATGTTTTTCATGGGTTTTCACGTCCGCTGAAAAAATCAAAATATCGTCAATATAACAATATATGAAGTCTAGCCCTCGCAACACCTCGTCAACGAACCGCTGGAAAGTCTGGCCGGCGTTGCGAAGGCCAAACGTCATATACGGAAACTCATAAAGACCGAAAGGTGTTGTGATGGCGGTTTTGGCTACATCAGCAGGGTTAACAGGCACTTGATTGTAGGCCTTGGCTAGGTCTAAAGTGCTAAACACTTTGCAATTAGCTAGACTGTGTGAGAACAGGGGCGTGCACAGATATTTTCGGCAGGGTAGGCAGTACATACAAATCCTACTCAGTTTTTACTAATTTATCGCCTGTGTCGTATCTGTCAGGGTAGGCAGAACCTTTTTGCCTATATGAACTGCACGCCCCTGTGTGAGAAGTCTTGAATGTTGCGAATCGGGTATTTATCTGGGATGGTGCGCGCATTTAACCTACGGTAGTCTCCACAGGGTCTCCAGCCATCTTTCTTAGGCGCGAGGTGTAAAGGGGACGCCCACGGGGACTCTGAGGGTCTGCAGATTCCCATCTGCAACATTGCCTCGAACTCAGCCCTTGCAATCTTGAGTCTGTCAGGCGCTAGTCTCCGAGGTGCACAGGATTCAGGCGGTCCAGGTGTGGTGCGGATGTAATGTAGTGTGTTGTGTTTTGATGTGTTTGTGTTGTTATGTGTGCCAGGAGGTCGAGTGATCTCGGGGTATTGTGCTAGTATAGTATGATACGCCGAGTCACCAGACATAACCTTGACCGAAGAAACATTTTCAAAAAATTTTGCGAGTGAAACCCGGGTGGCGAGCGTTGTATGTTCGTCGATGAGGCGTTGGTTTCTTATGTCTACTATTAAGTGGTAGTGTGATAAGAAATCCACTCCTATTATCGCCCGAGTCACGTCTGCCACAATAAATTGCCAGGGGAAGTCACGGCGCAAGCCTATATTCAAACAAAGGTTTATATAGCCGTAAGTATTAATTACAGTACCGTTGGCGGCGTATAATTCAAAATTGGCTTTTGTACGATGTTCTTTAGCACTTGAACGGGGAAAAACACAAACATCACTACCTGTATCAACTAAAAAATTTATATTAGTTCGTTTGTCCGTCACGAATAAGCGACCGCTAGAAGGGCAGGCGCCGGCCGCCATAACAGACTGCCCTACACTTTTCCCGAATGGTCACACGGTTTCACACACTTTTGCGCTTTGTCACCGAACCTATAGTGGTACCAACACAGCGGGTGTTTACGGTAATTAGAGTTCGACCTTGACCGCGAGCCGGATTGTGAACGGTACCGTGACGATGAGTGTTGCCGAGGTCTTGATCTGTCGTCGTAGTGGCGTGTGGCGCGGCTGCTCTCTTCGACCTTCAGCGCCAGCTTCTCCACCATCTTCTTCAGCTCGGCGATCTCGCTCGACGAGCCACTTCCGGTAGGACCGCGCGACGTGGCTGCTACGTTGGACGGCGTAACGATGTCCATGATGTTGTCAGCGAGGTCGGCTAGCTGCTCGGGGGAGAGCGTTGCCTGTGAAGCTAACACCGTCTGCACGTGACTGGGTAGACGCTGGCACCAAATGGTTTTAATGAAATCAGCTGGAACCGAGGGACCAGCCAGGTCCTGGAGGTGGCGCAGAAACTGTGACGGCTTCCGGTCACCTAACTCCTCGTGAGTCAGCAACTGCCTGACCTTCTTCTCATGAGAAGCGGATAACCGGCGAATCAGCTCCGTCTTGATCTTCTCGTACCGTTTTCGAGCCGGGGGTTTCACGATAATATCCTTTATCTCCTTTGCGTGCACGAGGTCGATATTCAAGGTCACCTGAGTGAACTTAGTGGCGTCGTCAGTGATGCCATAGTTTTCGAACTGACCCTCCAACAATGCGAACCATAATTCAGGGTCTTCAGGAGAGAATGGTGGCACCTTCAGCTTGTACCTTGGCCTACGCTCTGCTGGAGTCTCGCCCTCCGTATCGTCTTTTTGATGAGACTGGCGCTTTTTCATCACACGGCGGGTGGTGACGTGTCCGCCATTTTGTGAGCCGGCGGTATGCGTCGAGTCTGAACTGCTGTCGCTCATTATAATGTGTCCTTCTCGGGGTCACCAATGTAGGAGTGTTGAGGGATGTTTCACTACACTACTTATGTGAGGCAGAATCAAGTACCTTTATGGATGCCGGGGTCGTGGTAAATAAGCAGTCCAAGTAAGCACTAAGAGTTTATTGCACAGCACAGGAAAGTTTAAGAAGAAGAAGGAGAAACACACAAGCAAGCAGAAGCTCAAAGCAAACAGCGATTACACGTTAATATTAACAATTCGCGGCACCGATGGCAGAGCTAGGTAGTCATGCGCCTCGCGTGGATACCGGTCGGTAGCAGACTAACTAGCTTCCCCGAGGCGACGCTGCGCGAGCGCACGGCCGCGGCGCTGGTGTCGCCGCATTCCTGAGCTCGGGGACGATCACGCGGCAGCCGCGTGACAAACCGGTCGAGCGATATCTAATACGAAACTAAAATGTGTTTGTCCAACTTTGTGTTGAATTTATGTTACAAAACTGCTAATTTTATTTTTACATAAAGTTATTTTATATAGTTATGTAAATGTTATTTTGTTACATTTATTAATTAATTTAGGTTTGAGTTTAAACATAAATTTAGAAATAAGTTATTATATAAGTCTAGGTGTAGGTTAGTATATAAGTCTAGATATAGGTTAGTACATAAGTCTAGATATAGGTTAGTACATAAGTCTAGATATAAGTTTATGCTGTACACATATAAGTAGCTCCGCTACAACTTTATTAACCGACTTCAAAAAAGGAAGAGGTTCTCAATTCGATTGTGTGTTTATTTATTTTTTTAAACAAATTAACAAAACGTTCTTCAATATTATCATCTATTAGATAGGAACTATGAGCAATAAGGTCCAATTTCACAATTCACTTTAAAAACTGAGTTTAATAAAACTAAATTCAGCCCTACGCAAATTGCTGAACCGAGTTTAACCGCGTTTAGTGTTAGTGGTGAAATCAACTATAAGTCGCAAATGTGACCCTGAGCGGGCGGACGTCCGACGAGAATTAATTGTTGCTTTTTTTTTAATTTGCTGTGAAATTTAATCAAATGACAGGTACCTATATTATATAGGTAGATTAATAAAGACAAATATATACCTATTTATTTAAATTAAATTATTTAATAAGAAACTTGCAAAACTTGGCTTCGGCGGGACTTCATTCGCATCATTTCGCCGTTTCACAGCAGTGATTGCGATATTTTCGCTTCAATATAATGCAATCATAGTATTCTTGATCTGGAACCGAAAATCATATAAAACGAGGATCCCCAATCAGTGAAAACAATCCAAAGTAGCGATTTTATTCTGTTCGTAGTTCATACATATTTCACTCGGTACAGAACTCGCGGTAATCACGCTGGAATCGAGCCAATCGGATGAAAAATTGCAAAGACTATGTCCCCGTGTAGGTATCGCGATTCTCTAAATTCGTTTTGAATTCTTTATTAGGTTGTAGAAGATAAAAAGTTACTGTTACTGTTGGCTTATGTCATCCCACTGCTGGGCAAAAGCCTCCTCTCATGATTTTCACACCTTTCGGTCCAAGGCTATTGTGGATCATTGATCGTTCGTCTTGTCTATTTCGTCTCGCCATCTTCTACGTGGAAGAAGATAAGAAGTAACTATTATAAAAAAATAAATAGTTAAAGTTATTAGAAAGGCGAGTCGAAAAAGAAAAAATAATTCCTATTTGTACACACCATAAACTATTATAAAATTGTGCCACGACTCTAGACTTAATGCAACAATCAGTCTTGGATGTTACAGATCGTTTAGGTCTCATCAAGGGTCAGGTCAGGGGTCCAAGTTTGCTGAGAAATACTTCAATGGAGGGTCAATAGTGTCAAATGTATTAACTCTTATATTCCGATGGGATTGCAATCCAACACGATACGTTTTTTTGTACGATAAGAAACAAATATGTTCAATCCAAATTTATTTTTCTGTCTATCAGCAAACGCAGTATTATATTTCGACTTTAAATAGGAAAACATTCCGAACGGAAAAAGCCGAAAAAATACGAACTTGGAAACGTTACACTTTGAAAATCGAATGCATTGACATTATCGCGAACACAGCACGCAGAGGGGCAAAAACAAAAAGTGGAAAATAAAAGAAAACAAGGTAAACACCGATTCGTATTTTATATCGGATTTATTGGACCGCCGAACACTCGTATTTGAGATGTGTTGCCAAGCCAAAAAAATACTAGGTTCTTTTGGAAATAAATGTTTATTTGGACTTTGGTTGGTGTTGAACATAATTATTTTAAAAAACATAATTTTTGATGTAGAAACAAACATTAAACATTTTTTATAACCAGTTCTGACCTGATTTCAGTTACAACGGTCAATCTCAACGGAGATTGGACAACTACGCATGAGATATTGCAGTGCACACTCTCTATTGCCTCAACCTCATAGTCCAATGGGACAGTAATCCGACACCACTTGTGAGAGATCAGGTGCAGGACTCTTTATCAGTACTTTACGTGCTCTTCGAGGCACATGTAGCAAAGTGATGAACATTTTATTACTTAATACGCGCATAACTTTCATGTGCGTGCCTTGTTTTCGACCCTGAGACCTCTGACTTCCCAGTCAACGATCGTGCCACAATCACTACATAATTTTTAGTAAAGGATTTGTCAATCACACAAATATTTAATATTCAATATTCAATACTTTATTGCTTTCACATGTGTTTTTACAGGTCTTATTGATATATTTAAAGTTCACATGGACCCTGTCGGGCACAAGAATTTTAAAATCTAATTTAATTTTGTACCTACAATAATAGTTGTAATTATTATAAAATAAGAAACAAGTCAAACAATTATTTATAGATGATGTCACAATAAAATAAAATAAATGTCAATAAATTAAATGGTCACAAATCAAAATAGGAAATGTTTAATAAAATGTCTTTAAAATTAGGTATGGTCTTTTGCAACAATATTAATAAAAGTAACCGTTTAGCCCGGTAATCGAAACCGAAACACCTAAAAAGAATGACTTTACCGCTACGCTAAGCGTGTCATAATTTATGATCAAACCCTAAGTCAAACTATACCTTAATCCGCACAATGGATATCTGAAGGACTTCTCTGTAATATTATATTTCGCTATCCAACCCTTACGTAGAGCAGCCCTATCTTAAGAGGTGCTCACTCGCCTCTTGAGGCAACTTCGACCGCAAGAAAGAGGTAGAAACGTACCTACTCGCTTTGAATGAAGTGCTTTTGCTACAGGCGTTAAAATTGCGTTATAAACCCCCGCTGAAAAAAAAACGTGTGGCGCTCGGGGACTGCCGCGCTAAAGCTATTGCATAGCATTTTTTATCAACTTATATTAATTATAATTATGTTTTATTTATGCACTCAATAGCTTAATACAAAAAATCACGTCTTGAAAAATCTAAGCAAATAATTAGTTTTCGAAATTCGAATGTTTATATTTCTAAATGTTTTGTTTTTTAATGTGTCAACATAAAATATACCTTATTTGTTAGTCAATAAGGTTTTAAACACTTCTGCAATAAAGGGTGTTAGGTTTTTCGTTTTCGTTACGGAATTTCTTGATTCGGCCGCGCTCAAAGCCCGCGATAAAATCTATGCAATAGCATAGAAACTAACCTCTAAGATTCTTTGTACAGTTCAGAAAACTTTTCTCTGTATATTTTTTACATACTAGATTACACAGTGTTCACAAACGCAGTCGGAGGCATCTTTGTGTTTAGAGAGAGAGAGTGAATAGTTGATGCCTCCGACAGCATTTGTGAACACTGTGTAAACTAGGATCTATCTATAACCAACTTGTTTCTATCTTTTTAGTTAGCAGTCGGATTTTTTGTTTTTTAATAATAGACATAATATAATATCTTGATAACGAAACAATTTCAAAATCAGAGAACAGACAAAACATGTCTGACCTTCAGGTCATGTTCTCTAAATTGTGTTATAGTTAACTACAAGTTCGAGGGATTGAGTGCCTTTAAGTAAACCTACATACTCTGTTCACTCACGTTAACACTTTAAAAATACTTTTTTTAAAAGATTTACTTACTTATAAGTAGTTATAAGTGTCGTGGCTCATTAGTGGTGGTGGCAATTTGCAAGTTACGTCGGTGTGGGTTCGAACCTGACACGTTTCAATGTGAGTTTTACAATGTCAATTGTACTTTATTCGTTAATCTAAAACACCACTGACTTTAACCATCCATCATGAGGGACCACCACCAAACGACCACCACGAAAACCATCGTGAGGAAACCTGGACTTAATAGTCTGAAACCTCTAACGGGCAGTGAGTGAGTGAGTGAGTGCCCGAGTGAGTGAGTGAGTGACGATTAATGCTCGATCTATCTTTTCTTTGCCCTGCAGTGGAACAGTTACAGGCTGAACTATTTATTTATTATCTTATTTTACAAAATATTCTAAATCTGTGAAATTGCTCTCAATATTATCAGTGCCTCAAATAAAAAAAAACATAAAACTACAAAATTCTCCCAAAATCTGGCAACACCATACAACGCGGGGTACTAACTGAATAAAAGATGAGTACAGTTGACCTGAGACGATATCACAGCGAGGATTTGATACTTGAACATTGATTGTTTTATAACACAACTTGATTTATTGATACTTTTAGAAATGTGTGTAGGTTTGATCAAGGGCCAGCCGATCTGTGTGTGAGAGCAAGAAAAGTGAGAGATTCTGCTAGAGGAAGGCAAAGAGAGAAATAATAGAGAATATGAATGACTTTTTAACAAACATTAAAAAAATGTCCTCTTAGTCGAATTTCGGTTACAGCGGCCAATCTCAATGGTGTTTAGTCATTGACGCAGAAGATATTAAAGTGCACAAGTGTGTGTGAGGCAGAGTTCAGGTGCTGAAAGGCACGGAGTAAGTGATAATTAATTAATAATACGCACATAACTTACGAACCTTTTACACCAAAGATAGGCATAGTGGGTAAAATTTTTGCCATACAAATTTCATTTCTCTCCCATCCCAGCCACGCCACGCCTCGCCGATGTAAAACCATCTTAATAGTGCTCTCAGAATATGAAACTTATTCTAAAATTTTATGAAATTTATAATTTTCAGCGGGAAAGTTTCGTGCACTTTGGTTTTTTATATTTGAAAGTTTTGCAGCTTGGATTATAACTCAAATGCTTCCAATATCTAATATCAAGATTTTTTTGCATATTCAAGGTTGTGATGGCGCATTGGTTACAGACCCGCTTTGCAAGCGCGTAGGTTCGAACCTGGCAACCAATGTGACTTTTTCAGTGTCATATTATGTACTTTCTTAGTTAATCTAAGACACCACTGACTAACGGTGAAGGAAAACGTAAGGAAACCTACACTTAATAGTCTGAAATCGCCAACACGCAGTGAACTAGCGTGGCGATTAATGCTCAATCCTTCTCTGTATGAGAAGAGGCTTTGCCCTACATTGGGACAGTTGCAGGCTGATTTATTTATTTTTATATTTTTTACAATTTTCTACAAAACGGTCACGATATTATGGCTTAAAATATTAATTTAGAACTATCAGCCATTTTCAAGAAATTGGTAAACATACAGTTTACATAAAAACATTCGCGTTGATTATAAAATTTCCTTTTTCGTCGGCTGAAAGGAAGCTCATCACCTAAAACGTTGCAAAGATCCATAAGGAAACAAAATACCCTACAACAGCAAAAAGTATTAATACCAAACCTCTTACGTTTAAAAGTAAAAAAAAATATCCGCGAATTTTTCCTCTAGGTAAGCATAGGGCCTCCAATCCACTAAAAATAACAAGGGCCGTTCAAAAACAGCCGAATCGCGAAATCCTTTTAGTGATATTGAAATTTTCAGGCGCTCGAAAAGTTTTCATCGTTCAGACGGTATGGAGCTCTCGACTCGAAGGTTTAACTTGAAATTATAGCTATAACTTGCGGGTAGTTTGAAATTTGAATGTACTTGAATTTTTGAAGATGCGTAGTTTTTTTTTTCATTCAGTGGATTTGAATATGGAACTCTTTTGCTGTAGTTGGAATGTTATTCTTTTTTAAAGGACGCGGGCTAAGAAAATCTTGTAAAATAAAACAATTTTATATGTGACTAACACTTTAATTATAATATCATATTATCTCCGATAAGTGTGTCCGTTGACAGACAAGTCAGACGTCACAAGTTTGCACCTAAGACGCGCAAAATAGATAAAATATGTGCGTATTATATTTTACACTAATTATCACTAGCTCCGTGCCTCGAAAAGCACGTTAAGTCGTTGGTCCTATGCATGATCTCGCCCAGATCATGTCGGATTACTGTCACATCGAATTATGATCATATCGAAAATTGAGCGACTTTCTATTCGAAAGTGCATCTGAGTTTGCGTACACAGTTGTGCACATCTCCTGCGTATTTAGCTAATCTTTATTGAGATTGGCCGCTGTGACCGAAATTCGGTCTCTAAGCTATCTCAAATCATGTGAAATACCTAATATTTGATTTAATAACCATATGCATATAGTTCATCTTAGTATATTGTCTAAAACCTAAATAAATTAAACTTTTTAAACCTGAACCTAACCACGAATGTTAACTATCTTAATAATTGAATAATCACAAGCTCAACTTTGGCTGAATTCACAATTCTTTAGCGTATGGTCCAAGATTTAAAGTCAAAATTATAAGATTTGTAGCATGCAAGATGAGGTATGTTTTTGCACTACTTTGCAGTCTTCACTCAATGGCCTGCATTTTTAGGCAATATGAGTTTCGACTTCATTTACGTTTTAGAAAGTAATTATCACTTGTTGATATTGTAAGGGAAAACATCGTGAGGAAACCAGCTCATCTATTTTCTAGTGGCCGGGGGGAGTAAAAAATGCTTATACGGCATACCGCACGTCTGAGGACGTACGGTTATGTGGGGCTCGCACCCAGTATATATGTCTGCCCCTGCGTATTCTTTGCACTGTATCAGACGGGGCAAGGTACCTACTGCTAGCGCGCTTTTCAGCCCCGTCCAGTGCCTGCCTGTAAACTCGCTTAAAACTAGCACACCTAAGAGAATTTTCTACGGTGTGGAAAGCCATGTCAGAGGCCTACGTGCAGTTTAAACTCTGAAAAAGAAAGAGGAAGTGTGATGATGTACTAACTTGTACCACATACCCTAAGTATGTTGAAACAATCTACCGCGAGTCAGATTTATGCAACTTTTAAAACGTTAGCCAGAACTAGGAAACTGAAGTAAGTGAATAAGTTTTTATTTTTAACTTTTTTAGTTTAGTTTTTAGGGTTAATGACTTAAATAATACCTAAGTAAAAATTTTTTTTTTACGTAAAACGGTTTCGTCATCAGAACTAAAGCTAAATACTAAAAATCAGATCAATCGATTTCTAAATTTGAACCATATAAACAGGGCAAGCTTAGTAATGCCGTTTAAAAAGTAGTTGAAGGTACTCAATTTAATAAAAACAAAAGAACTAGCGTGATGATTACCTAATGCTCGATTTTCTGTATGAAAAGAGGCTTTTGCTCTGCAGTGAGACAGTTACAAGCTGGTTTATTTATTTATTTAAAGTTTTTTTTTTACTTTCTTGGTAGTGCAGGTTGACTGACTTAATTTTATAGTGCAATAAAAAATCGTAGTGCTCCTAAAAATTGTTTGTATGTATATTGCCATTTTAATTTGCAATAATATGCGCAATAAAAACAGTATTTCTTTTTGTGTTAATTAGGGTGTGTGTGTGTAATAAAACACACTTATTGTGTGTGTAAGCTTATTACTACTAGCCCTAGGCGTAGAAAGAGATTTGAAACTGCAAATGTTTCTGTCGGGATAGTACTATGGGTTAGGGGTTATAGCGTTGACACGGTACGTGATCATGGTCGAAGATCGTAGATTCGAATCCCATCCATCATGTTTTTTTAAATTTTCCGATGATAAATAAAAATCGCAATGCAGCGCGCGCATAGTTTTTGCAGCAAAACTTAAAAAAAATAAGACCAAAGACAAAAAGTAGTGTAAAACCAACGCATTACCGTTCTATAGAATGTCTTATTTATACTCAAAGTTTTGTGAAAGGAAGCTATAATCGTTACATCTTTGTTATGGACTAACTTTTTTAAAGTTGTTAAACAATTAGGTGAGACTTTTCTTTCGTTCCTAAGTTGTAAAGTAGGTACTACATTTTATTTTAAAAGCTTTTACAATTAATAGCATAGTGTTGTTACTATATTGTAAGAGATAGCCGTACTTTTGGTAACTGTTGCCTAGAAGGCTGATTCAGTATTTGATGGGTGAAGAGATCTCTTCTGATGAGAATAGTGATGGTTTCACTTTCTTAGGGTTGGACTCGAGACCACTGTCTTATCAGTCGACCAGCATACCCCTAGGCTTCAGTGCTTTGATACCGCGTTCCCGTCACTATGCGGATGAGAGGTGACACAGAAGGGGTTTTAGTCGGTATGTCGGCCGCCCACCATCTCTAGGCCGGAGAGCCCGACATAACCGTCTCGCATCCTCGAGCGGAAATGTATGCATAAGGCGCATTTCCCCTTCTGCGAAAAAAAAAGGCTTCAGTGCTTTAGATTTGTAGCCTATGATGAGGTAGTATAATTATTCTTTAATAGTCAATACACACAGTTACACAGACACGTCACTTATAACACTATAACACCCATCTTTTTGTGTCAGAGGTCAAAAGAACTACACAACAAAGTCCTCAATTTCTTTGCTAATAACTTTAGCAACAAACTTGCTTACACAACAAAGTAACAATGAAATAAAAGTAAGCAAGGAACTTGGTACTTAAAAACACAATGAGTAGCAAAATACTTGAAGCTTATCTAGTAGAAACTACCTTACTTAATAGACTTAGTAGAACTAATCATAGTCTCAAAATCAAAATCAAAATATTTTTATTCATGTAGACCAGTTTTAGGCACTTATGAATAGTCATAATTCTAATATTATTATAGGAGTGACTCTAGTTGCCAGTTCCAAGGGCAGCCTACCCCTCATGGAGAAGAATCTGGCATGAAACTCCATGGTTGCTCTTTTAAAATAATGGCTTACAATATTTTTGGATACATTGTTCTGAGATGTTATGTGAGAACATAGTCTAGTTGAACTAACTTTAGTTACGAAAATAACTCGCGACAAAAATAATATAAGTCAAATATTTTTGTGAATTTTTTTACACATGATAGCTTATTAAGTACCGTGTCGACGCTCTAACGTCGACGTCGAAGATCGTGGGTTCGAATCCCATCCGTATCAGTTGTTTTTTCAAATTTTCTTATTAAATAATTATAATATAAGTCAAAAAAAATTTTTACGTCTAACGGTTTTGTCATCAGAACTGTACCAAATATCAGATCAATCTGTCAATAGGAAGGGGGTGCAATATAGATTACTAAATTTGAACCAAATAATAAACCGGTCAAATTAAGTAAAACCGACACAGCTTTACTTACCACTATAACCTCATAAGGAGAAAAAGAATCCTTATAGGATTGGATTACTTCGTTTTCCGTCTGTATGTCAAGACCCTTTTCCTCAGGAATGTGTGGGAATCTCTCAAAATATATTTTCCCTTGCCGTTTTTGCAAGTGATCATTAATTTCTGAAACACGCATAAATTCGAAAAGTTAGAGGTGCATGCCTGAGTTTCTAACCTACGACCTTTAACTTAACAGTACATCGGTTATATCACTAGGCTATCACTGTCTACCTACCTAATAAAATACCATCCTCACCAAGTAATAGGTTAAAACACGACTATACGTCTGCTTCACGACACGTACGTTACGTCTATACGACGGCTATACGCTGCCTATATGAAGGCTATACGCCTTAATGCTTGTACGTAATCTCTCGTAAGGAAATGACAGACACAGGTGGCTTCGTCGCCAACTGCTAATAGCTTTTAGACAGCTAAGATAAGGATGGGAAATGTCGATAGATTTTATCGACATTTTTAATTTTTTGTATCTACCTTTTGTTTTTGTATTTTTTGACCTTGATATTTAATTTCAATTAGTTATCTTTTTTTGAAATTTTAGCATTGAAAAAGATATTAGGAAAAATTTCTTGCTAATTCTATTAATTCCTCATTAAATTCTTAATGTGGACATAGCAATATAAATCAATCTTAATCTTTACGCGTGCAAATTTTTAGCTTACGCATACGTCACATATTTTAATTTAATCAGTTAATAGTAAAACAAAATACAAATTCATGACACGAGTGGCGAGATAAAAACGTGCAAGTCACAGGCATTTCAATATTTCATTATCAAGCAAAAAGTCAGGTTTACCGACAAAAGTATCATTAATCATTCTTGAACTATTTACCCAGGGAGGGTACACGTTACTATCGAAGGTATCTTCTTACAAATTTAGATTTAGGTAGAAATGTTTTTCAGAAAAGAAAATGCCTTGCCTCATTGCCCAAAGGCAGCTGAGAGATTTTAAACATACACGATCAAAAGTTAAATCGTGGACTTCGATTACAGTTAATATGGCCAAGACTGTTAAATATTCAAGTCACTAAAGTATTACTTCTATACTATTATGCGCTCTAAAAATAATTCATACATATTCAAAATACACACATAACTTACGAAATAGGTGCGTGCCTTGGGTTCAAACCTGAGACCTCTTACTTGCCAGTCAACGGTCATACTACTAGGCTATCACTACATAATATTCTTATTAATATTTGCCACAATGCCAGTGAAAGGCCAGTAACTAAACTGACTCGATGAACTGGTCTCCGTGTCCAGACCGCATCATCTAAACAACAAACTATCGACATGTCCCCTCCCTAACTAAGATGACATACAGTAATGGGCGCTTGCACCATCTGCTACCAACATTACAACGTGGTTGTCTTTATAGCAGAATTGGTACATGTGATATTTTAATTAGTTCACGCGATTATGACTCGTATTTCTATGTAAATAAGGCGGGGGTTGGGGTAACGGTTGTTTGCTTAAGTGATAAACTTAAGTGGTCCAGGTGCTGTGAAGTTTTTATAGTTCGTTGTGAAACAAATCCATTAGGTTTTAGGTAAAGAGGTTAGTTCTAGAATAAAGTTGTTATTTTTTTAACAATTTTAAACTACTTACTAACGTCCAAGGGTTGGCAGACCAAACGGATTGCAGACCAGAGGATGCTCTGATGACAGTAAAAAATAAACTATTATACAAAATGTATAAAGTCGTTTTTTGAGCGTCAATTAGTCTGCCAGCAGTTTATATTTAACTTTATTATTTAAAAAAAAGTATCCATCATAAAGTTTTTAAACATGTAATCTCTTTCTCTTAAACAAATTTCAGCCCCAGCTACTGTGGCCAATCTCAACGTAGCTTAGGAGGTAAGTATATAAAAATCAACAAACACAGGTGCCCTTTTTTCACTCTCATAGTCCAACGCGACAACAATAAAATACAGTAGAAAGAAATTAAGCGTAATATCTCAAAAAAAAAGTTAAATGCAATTCATAAAAAAAATAAACAGCCTCATATATGATAATTTTACTTATATCCTGAATCCTTATATTATTATACACTGAAATATATTTATATTTACACAAAAATAGCTCAAATACATACCTTAGCATGAATAAATTAGTTAAATAGCTATTTAACTAAATATATTTAACTAAGCAGTATTTATTAAATTGTAAAACGTGTTTAGCATAATTTTCTACCATAAACATTAACATAATACATACAATAAAATTATTTTGTAGTAGTGCACGACTTAACTAAATTTAGTACACAAATTTCATATTATAAATTTATTTTCACGAAAAAAATATAGACATTAACCCAAATCCTCTTCAAAGTTCAAGAAGCGGCGTAGCTTGCCGGCTACGAAGGCGTAGACGCTGTAGCGGACGAGCTACGTCGTAGACTCGTAGTACGTCTACGAAAGGATAATAAATTCTGTTGTATAACTTTCTACCGGATAGTACACATACTTTAATTAATTAACTTATTATACTTTTGTATAAAAATATTGTTTTTAATTTATGAAAAATATGATACGACTAGGTTGACGCCCGCGGCTTTGCTAATCCAATATTTTTTTCGAGATAAAAACGCCTATTACGCTCTCCAGTACTATAAAAAACTATGTCTATGCGAAAAAAAAAAATGATTTTTATAATAAAGAAATAAAATAAATCAACAAAAAAAAATCTACCTATTCACAAACAGAACAGAAAAAGTAACTTAAATGGAGATAATGGTTCTGAAAAGTGAAAATTACAAACTCCATTTATCAAATCCATGTAAAAGAATCTTAATATAATCAAAATCAGTCTACTGCAGTCCTCAACCAAACACAATACTGCCACAAAACTTGCTCTGAAAAAAAAAACATTCATACCTTCAGAATTATGACCACAAATCTCTCAACGTTTGCATGCACATGTTGCAAAAAAATTCTAGCACACCCCTATCGAAACTATCACTTTATCAAACCTACATACTATAAACTATCCGGAGATACCCCTAGTAATGGCCCACCCGCTCCCTCAGTTTGCTCCGAACCGCGCTCGAGGGAGGTCGTGTACCTTACAGCCAGCGAGCGCGCGCGAACTTAACTACGCGACTTTGAAAAAAGAATTTAAAAAAAGTATTTTAAACGTGGAACACTGTGTGATAAAATTTTGATTATGGAATCGGAACTGTTCGGTGTGTTTGTATTTGGAACTTAGTTACGTTTGTAATTTTGTTCGTTGGTTTGTTCGGTTTTTTTAGAGAACTGTGTTTTCGCAAAATGGATTGGGATTTTTGGAAACGTTGCCTTTTTTTGTTTTTTATTGGTGAGTATTTAAGAATATACAGATATTGTTCTTGTGACTAAATGTTAAAAGTTATAATTATTGTATTCAAAAACATAGAAAATAAGTTGTGTCTAAAGTTTTTTTTAATTCTTAACTATAGGTAAACGATGATAAAAAGTTAATAGAGTTTTGTTTTTGTTTTGTTTTGTTAATTGACTTAAGTCTACAGCCACCTCTATTTATTAGCATACAAAAGACAAGGACAGGTATATTTTAATCAGTGATTACAAATAACAAGTTAATATAAGAAACTAACAACAATTACGACTTGTCAAATTGGAATTATATTTATTTAAATTATTTGTTTATTTCTAGGTGTATATGATTATAGTAAAATATTATTATTGTGCCCGACCATGTATCCTATATTATATCAATAAAGCACAAATTGCTCGATTATAATGAAAAAAAAATCTTTTAAAAATTAAAAATATATGGTTTTACAAAAAACGGATTCATGGAAATACAGATTTACGGAAATATTACGGGAATGTTATGGAAAGTCTGAACTGATCGTAATTAAATTTGACAAAGACTAAGCCCGGGGCAAGAGAAGAATAAACTTTTACGGGATATATTATATGAAAAAAAAAATTCACGCAGACGAAGTCGCGGACGACGTCTAGTTTAATATTATTTTATATCTTTAACGAAAAGCGTAGTTAAAAATTTATTACTTATAAATTAAATGGTAAAAAAACAAAACGTTAAAATAATATTCTATTGTTTGACCATAGACGTATTCAAATCCAAATTTCAGTCATCATCATCATCATCATTTCTGCCTTAAGACGTCCACTGCTGAACAAAGGCCTCCCCCAATGATTTCCAGATCGGCCGGTTGGAAGCAACCTGCAAATCTCAGTATCACCATTTAATTCCCAAAAAAAAAGAAAAAGAAGAATAAAATCTTTGACTAAAGGGTTCCACTATTTTATTTTACTTGGAGTTTTCGTTACGCACGTAAAACTTGAACAGTCTTGACACTTTACTATTTTCGCTAGCATTCAAAGGACATTAGAAAATACATTAAATTTGAGCCGACATTCAAGGTTCCGTAGGCATTTTTTTTTTATCTATTTATTTGTCAAGGTTTTTGAAAAGAATTCAGCCTCAAAAATGTACTCACAAAAAAAAAACCACTAAATAATGGCTCACGTAAATACATCAATTAAAAATTAGAAAAAAAAGATTTTACAAATTTATAAATAGCTACAGATTGTCTATAAAGCAGACTCAAAAAACAAATAATGTTGCCATTATAAATATCAAATCCAATTAAATTACATAGAAATCCCCTATACATTGTGTTGTATGTACACTACTATTACTACTATTGATTAAAACGTTTTAAATTGAGTTTTATTATACGAAAGCCGCTAAAGCGCCTCTTGGCGCTAATCTGCTATCTGGCTCGCACATTAAAGTTAATTGAAGATATTATAAAATCAATGATTAGAGTTATGAAAAATCTAACTAAACCATTTGAACATTACAAAGTTTCAGCAAAAATTTTCGCCTGATCGCAACTTGTTTTCGACCTTTGTCCCGTAGCAAACTTTCTCTAAAAATTAGCTTTTTTAAATTTAGCATAAGTTACTCTAACATCGACTTACCCATTTTAAGTTAACCTTAAAATTAAAACATGATTTCTGCTTCTATGGAACCCCAAAAAGCCTTATCTAAAGGCTATCAAAAACACAAAAAATACGCTATAAATGTTTACTGTTATCGCGGGCCATTTCGGGACGGAGTTCCAAATATTATTCATGTCCCGCGAGGCCCATTTCGCTAAACACCACCTAAACGTCTGCGGGCAGTAAAATCTTTGGTAGATTTAGAACAAAAGTACCTGTTATTATTGGTTTTCTTTTGTTTTGTTTGGTAAACGAAAGTAGTATTACGATCACTGTAGCGTATGACGTAGGTAGTTTTACTGACGGTGTGTAACTATGAGTAGTTTTATCTGTCACTGTAGGTAGCGTTTGATGTAAGTAGATGAAACTGGCACTGTGTCTCTGTAGGTTGTTTTAGCGATAACTGTAGGAAGCGTTTAATGTAGGTAGTTTTACTGACGGTGTGTAACTATGAGTAGTTTTAGCTTTTAATGTAGATAGCGTTGGATTTAGGTAGATTAAACTGGTGCTGTGTCACTGTTGGTGACTTTTAAGATCCCTGTAAGTACTGTGTAGATAAATAAAAGTGGCGCTGTGTCACTATAAGTAGTTTTAGTTGTCACTATACGTAGCGTTTAATGTAAGTAGATTAAACTGGCGCTATGTCACTGTTGGTAATTTCAATATCACTGTAGGTACATTTGATGTAGATAAATTAAAGTAGCGCTGTGCCACTGAAAGTAGTAATCTAGATCACTGAATGCACTGTTTGATGTAGGTAGTTTTCACTAGTCTTAACTGCTTCGTTGTTCCGACTACAGACACAATAAAAATAACAATAGCATGAATTATATGTGATTCTAGGGACAGAAAATGAGTTAAGGTACTAATTCCCTCACTTAGCTAGCTCAATCCCTTTTAATTTTATAGAATATTTTCCTAGAAAGTGACGTCAGTACGTTTTCTCGTCTATTTATTTATTCCAAGACACTGTTTAAAAGTCAGCTCATTCCTTATTTGTTTTTAACTTGATCACGTTTCAAGGAAGCCATGCAAATGTTCAATTCAATAATAGGGCGAGATGAAGGTTGTACTGTTGCTTACTGAAGATTGAAATTACGGATTTTTTGAAGAAAATTGGCTTGGGCGTCGCATTCTCTTTTAGATATATTATAATATATTATACTAGCGCCTCGCTTGTGACTTTGTCCGTGATTTTTGATCTCGTGTGTGACGTGAGCTGTTAATTGCTGAAGATGGTGGAGTTTCAAACCTAATCTTATCATAGGTAATCTTTTTTTGGAGATATTTTAATGTTGTTGTTCACGATTCAAGATGTTTATAAGGCATAGACGAATCCAACAAATTACGTCCTCCTGACCGAATTTCGGTCACAGCGGCCAATTTTAACGGAAATTAGCCAACTACGCAGGAGATATTATGGTGCACAAGTGTGTGCGTAAACACAGGTGCACTCTCTATTTCCTCACTCTCATAGTCCGATGAGACGGCAATCCGACACAACCGGAGAGAGATCAGGCGCATGGCCAATGGATTTACGTACTTTCCGAGGCACGGAGTAAGTGATAATTAATTTATTAAACGCACATAACTTACGAAAAGTCAGAAGTGCGCGCCTTGGGTTCGAACCTGAGACCTCTGACTTTCCAGTCAACGGTCACCACCACTAGGCTATCACAACTCATCCAACAAATAAGAGATTAGTAAATGTTTAATTGTTAATGTGTAATTGTATAGGTAAGTGTAATTACTTACATTTTTTTCAAGTCATTCGCGACCTGCTCATTGCTCTATGTTTTAGCGGAAGTAGGTCCGTAGTACATCTGAGGATATACGGCCTCATTAGTACCTACCTCTAAAAATATATCAACTTTTAATTAAAACTACACCACTCAATGTTTCCTTTCAATTTGTCCCTCGAATAGAAACGTTAAAAATTCTATAGGTATATGAAAAAGTGGGTCCATTGATTCTGTTCCAGAATCGAAAGTAAATATCAGCTATGGCTGTGCTATTCTATGAGGTCAACCTGACATACGTAAAACTTCAACATTTCATTTTAAACTACTGCTTTTTAACTACTGTTGCCCTCTATTTCAAAATTCTTTGTATGATATCCTCCCACCTGCTATTCCTCGCCCTATTGCGTTTAAATCGCTTTTAAGTTTTGCATACTCTCCCTTGGTTCGTATTTTATCTAAGTAAATAGAAAGCAATAAAATTAAGTTGTGAGTCTTTAAATATAAGTAAGTATTTGTTCTTATAAAAATATTTAACTTATTGTTTTTCATTATGATTTATTGAATATGCAGTATAAAAAGCTATAATTATTTATCTATTAATTTTATAAAATAAAATGTTAATCCCTTTTTTACTTTTCCTTTAATTTTTTTTTTGGTATCTGTATTTATCCTCCTTGAATTTCTGTCACTTAGTTTTACGTTCCGATCATAACACCTGTCATTGGCGTAATTGTGGGCCTAAGGCTTTCACTCGCCATTCAAAGGAAGTGAAGTGAACTACCGCAAGAACGCCGGCAATATTTAAAAATTGACACGACCCTATAACAAAAGTTCCAATTCTTTAGTTTTGTATCATGATTTCAATATTTTTTTTGTATTTTGACTGTTTGACTGGCAAGTCAGAGGTCTCGGGGTTCGAATCTAAGGCGCGCACCTCTGACTTTTTCTAAGTTATGTGCGTATTATAAATTAATTATCACTCTCCGTGCCTTGGATAGCACGTTCTGTTGGCCCCGGCTATCAATTGTAAATCTTTGACAGTCGTTACGGGTAGTCAAGCCCGAAAGTCTGACAACCAGTCTTACCAAGGGGTATCGTGTAGCCCAGTCCGGGTTGTGGAGGTCTGATAGGCAGTCGCTCCATGTAAAACACTGATATTCAGCTGCATCCGGTAACACTGGAAGCCGACTCTAACATAGTTTGGAAAAGGCTAGGCAGATGATGTATTTTTATACTAAAAAACGATTTTTGAAAAAAACTGTCCCTTTTTATAAGGGGCAACCGCATTCTCAGATCATCAAAAATTACTATTCGGGTTTCCGACTTCAATATTTTAAGAGGGCTCGGTTATTTGGCTCGACGTTACAGGCTTTTACGAGTAAGGCTTTAAGAGCACTTTCAATGAAGAACGGGGAGATGTAACCTAGATAACGGCATTCATAGTGGCCTTTGAGACGGCTAAGCGCGCCTTGAGCCGTCGCAGGTACTATAGCTACGTAAAGGTGAACGCACACTTATCCGAGCCGAACGAAACGAATTTTAGAATTCTGTATATGAAATTTCATGAAACCTCGCATACTTGACCGCAACGAATCGTCCGAATCTGGAAGAACCCCAGAAATCCTAGACGAATTTGGATGACGTCATCATATTCGGCGCAGCTTATGCGGTCGACTCGACCGATGCGCTTGCTATCAGTTTCCTATATCTATAACAGAGCAACGCGTGAGTACTATTTCTGCATTTTGTAAAAAAAATAGTGATTCTAATTTAAGTCAAGATCACCTCGTCAATATTCATCACAATTCACATGTAATAATTTACGACAGGCATATAGGAAATAAAAACGATTTCTTTGACGCGGTCGACTCGGATAAGTGTGCGTTCACCTTTAAAGTTATTATTCTTTTAAAAGCATGGATAGTCTAGTGGTATGGCCGTTGGACTGCCAATTCAAAGTTCGTTTGGAACCCAGGCACACACTTCTTTTCAGACGCATGTGCGTTTAAGTAATTAATTATCACTTTCTAAACCACAGTATAATAAACATACAGTACGGAAACTACGTACAGTCGGCAAAGGATTTAGGTTGGCAGGGCCATTAGTTTGCGATGAAGTTATTCATAGAATGTGTAAAATTGTTTAGTTTTGTAACTTACGAAAAGTCAGAACCTTGGGTTCAAACCCGAGACCTCTGACTTGCCAGTCAACCGTCACCACCACTTCTTCTTCTTGTCGAGTCAAGACCCAATTCAAGTGGTGGAAAAAATTGGTGGCAAATGTTGCGAATGAAAAAGTTAGATAGTTTTTTGTTATGGAGCATTTAAAAAAAAAAGGTTTATTTCAGAAACTTGTACAACTTTTACAGTAAATCTTACATAGGGACCTCCTTTTAAGTAAAAGATATACCTGTGCTACCTGCATTTTAGAGACCTTATAGTTTTACCTCCTAGTTACTACCCTAAATGGTGTCTCATAAAGAAAGAGAAAATACTACCCAAAAAGTATTCCCACTCCCAACTTCAACCATCTGTTACAAGTACATCCATCAACAAAAAACAATTCACAGTTTATTCACAATAGTTGCGATATTAAATTCACGAAGCACTCCCGTGCGCGACTGTTTGATAGATGATACTATGACGTAACAGCTCATATGTAACGTGTGGCGGTGACGTCACCGGCATCATTAAAATACCGTCAATTATCGCGGGTAAATCGAGCGTTTTCGAAAGGAATTACTATAATTGGTATTATGGTGTCTAAAATTACATAATGTCAAAATTAGAAATCAAAATGCAAATATTAATACGGTCTTACGCATTGATTTCGGGGAATACCCGACTGGTTTCAAACTCAAACGGAGTCCATTTTTAAGAACGAGTGTATACGCGGCGGCGCGGGCGTCGCGGGCCTTAGCGGGCTGAATGCCGTATTAATATTTAATAATAATTATATAAGTAGGTATGACTCACGAAAGTTATTATTCTAAAATTTGAAAATGCAGACTTGCATTCTATAAAATGGGGATTTTATGCCTTATCATTAATATGAAAACCTCGTTAAATCCCGGTAATTACACGCTAAAATCTGATCACTGTTTATTACCACAATTATTAATATTATTAACAAATATCATTTAATTTTTATTTAACCCCTTACTTATCGCGTCTTCGCCGCGCGTATTTTGCGCCGATGTCAAGCGTTTAACGCGGATAGCTACAAACCTCCACCAGCATACCTGGTGAGCTTAGTAGAGTGTTACCTAAATCTCTCTCACCTCAACTTGTGAGAGAAAATTGCCCAGCAGTGGAACCTAATCAAAAACCTAGACAGATTAAACGATTCACGAATACTTTTACCGTTCCAGTTAAATCTTAAAGTAGCAGAATAGCTGTCAGAAGCCCGGAAAATTAAAAGTTCCAAACTTTTTGAAAGTAGGGTAGTACAAAATAGCGGGTGGAAACTCACTATCCCTATTCGAGTAGTTCTTAAAGTCGGCAACAAACAACTCGATCAGAATTGTTAAAGTTTCAACTACTACGACTTCAAAATAGTCGTTGAAGTCGTGAGTACTCAGGTGTATGTAGGTCCTTATGAGACGGTTGGTGAATGTGTCTAAATGTGATCTTCTTCTTAATCGTATGGTTAATGAACAACCTTGTGTGCCTGTATAAGAGCCGATTTCACCACTGACACTAAACGCGATCAATCTAGTTAACCACGGTTTAAGTGTATACCTGAGTCCAGAACTGCAACTTGCACAGGGCTGAACTTATTTTTATTAAACTCGGTTTTTAAAGTGAATGGTGAAATTGAGCCTAAACCTGGCGGGGGTACGGTGATACGCAAGCGAAAGCCGTATTCCGCCCAGAGGTTCGTGGAGGAACACCTTGTGGTTTTAAGCACGTGCGAGTCGGACATACTCAAAAAGAGCTTTCATACAAAAAAAAGGCCTCTGACATGGCTTCTAGGTGGTTTTATACCCACCGAGGGTGGCGTGGCAGAGGCGAGCGGAGAGTGAAATTTGTATGGCGAAATTTCGCCGACCATCAGGGTCACTTGATATACCGCTCGGTCACTTGGTATAGCGATGGATATCTTTCGGTGTAAAAGGGTCAGCGAGATTTAAACCACCTTAAGGCACCGTAGAAAAATCTCTCAGGTGTGCAGGATTCTATACGATGGTCTAAATGTGATAAAAAGTCTCAGATGTGCTTGTTAGGGCATTTACTTGAAGCTATTGTAGTTATTGTCAAAGAAAGACGACACGATTGAATAGACAGCAGGATCTTTCAGAATACCTATCAGCGCGCAGATGATGAGAACTTTTTGGAGCCGTTCCTACAATGTTTTTTTCTTTTATGATTTGACTGTAGTTTGTGTATTTACTTGTGGGAGTCTAGAATAATTATGTTTATTTTATTATTTCTTTATTAGCGTAAAAGTTATAATTATCAGACTAATGATTCACAAGTGAATGAACAATATAAGCTGTAGAGATTTTTAATGAAGTTAAATAATGCGATACGACCAAAGCTGCAAAACCTTTGCAGCTTATAATATAAATGAGCGAGGAAGCACACGCGGTGTTCGCTAATCGTGTACTATTCGTTCAATTAATATTAATTTGTGTATGAATTCACAGAGGACGCGACTACTAAAAAAAATAATTCGGAAATTTCTGCTACCCCAAAACCCAGAGGTCCCAAGTTCTGACTAAAGACCTCTGCCTTTTTGTAAATTATGTGCGTATTATAAATATCACTTGCTACGTACCTCTAAAAGCACGTAAAGCCGTTGGTCTAGCGCCTGATCTCTCTCCAGGCGTGTCGGATTGCCGTCCCATCGGAACATGAGAAAAGGGAATAGGAAGTACACTTGCGCACTATAATAACTTTTGCATATTATCTCCATTGAGACCGAAATCTAGTTGCTGGTGCTGCTGCTGCGGCTGCAGAATCCCTCAAGCGGCGCAAATATAGCAACCTCATTGGTTGCTATATGTTTGAGCCGTTTGGGGTTGAGACGCTTCACGTGACCAGAGGGCTGGCTTATTCTTTGGTCAAAGAATAAGTAGGTATTGCCATTCAACGTGGCAATGCTGCCAGTCTTCTGGGCACTTTGCCGGATAACAGTGATGCGGAGGAGTACTTTGACGCATAATATTTAGGTACTTTTTTTCTATTATTTTTTTTTTTTTGTTTTTTTATAGGCAAATGTAAATAGTAGTTATATTTAGTTTGTAAATACTTGAAATATGTTAGATATAGTAGCTTATAGGTTAACAATAATTGTACAAATATATTTGGGCCAATTAGGTATATTGACAAAATAAGGTCTCAATTATGTTACGTACCTACTGATAACAATATTAGAATTTCCGTAGTTAAGAAGTTCATACGAACAGATGACACGGAACATTGAAGATTTAATTGAGCAAGTTTCAACGGCGTACCGGTTGTGACGTCACTTTTGAAATAGGTGTAATTGAGAGGTACTATGCACCTTAACTTTAGAGGCTTAAGAACGATTTTTAAATAATCTGTTAACTCCGTTGCATAATCTAGATTCTAGACTCAGTAATAGAAACTGCTATTAATATTTATGGTGAATGCTGATAGTATAATATACCTAATCGTATTTATCTAGAGTAAATACCATCAGTTTTGGTAAGACCTAATAATATTATTATCAGTCACTGAGATTTTAATAATTACGTCGGGCTAAAACTGTCAGTTTTGACAAAAATAAACACGAAAAGCAAACGAAAGCTTTTTCGGCGAAATTTGTTTTGCTTCTAGAAATCATTGTAAACTGACTCAATGGGAAAGATTACAATACTTAACCAAGAAAATCCTATTGTGGGGTACGTTATAAAATAAAAACCAAATTAGATTTCATAGTGTATCTTCATTGTGTATAAACCTTCTAAGGTTTATACTCTAGTATATAAGAAAATATAGAGCAACCCTATAGAAGTATGAACTGTGAGTACGGGCATGAACAACGCGGCCGCGACATGAGCTCCGTTTGTGATCATACCTCGATCGACTGCAGTTCAACTAGGCTCCACGAGCGAAAAAGTTACATTTTAGTTTTACATGGTTAACTGCTGAGTTAAATTTTGAAAAACGTCTAGAAAACATAATTTGAAAAAATGACATTTATAAACATTTCTATGGTGAGACCTGCTTTTGCTCCGCACAAGGCAATGTGGTTGACGTTATCACTCTATATTTTCTTGAATACTCTATGGTATAAACATTTCTAATCCTCGGCAGACGAAAGCTATTTCGGCGAAATTCGTCGTTTCTAGAAATTATTGCTAACTGACACAATTTCCTTGTTTCAGTCGTTGTTCGAAGTGGAGGCGCTCTTCGATTTCCTGGAACCGAAAGCGCTGAAATGAACCACGGGTAAGACATGAATTTATTGCTTAACTAGCTTTTGCCCGCGGCAACGCGTGTTCAATACGAAGTTTGACCTCAATATATAAAATCAATAAAAAATTTGTAGTCAATGGTGCTAATTCTCTTGCACACGCTCTAAATTAATTTAGACTCGCCATCTCTCTTTCTAATAGAAATCATTAGAAAAGGATAGAATATTTTTAGAGCTGTCAAACTAGACTATTTGCGCGGCATCAACGAGAATTTAGTCGGCATGTCATAGTGGTCTCGTCTAATTTCACGTCAATTGCAAGGACGTAGACTAATAATTTGACAGCTCTATTTTGATAGTTCAATTTGCTGTCTTTTTTCGATTATGTTTATTAAAAAGAGATATAGTTAGACTAAAATTAGTTTAGCGCGATTTACAAGATAATTAGAACCAATATTTAGAGACTCTAGATATCTGTGTCTATGGTTTGTAAGATTTCCTAAAAATAATATATTATTTAATATAGTCTCAAACTTTCGCGAACGTTTGACTTAATTAAACAACTTTTTAATGGATTACTCGCGTAAATGTTTATTTATTTGTCAAAAAACCTGACGTTTTGAGTGCTTTGGAGCTCTAATATTTTTATTTTAATGGAATTTTGTCAAAATTAATTATTATAATAAAAATTTGGATACATGCAAAACAATAATCAAGTCAGTAATAGATAAAAGGACTGTATGGTGCTCACATAATTACAAAAGAGTAATTAATAAATTGATGTCAAAAGATTAATCCTCGAGAAAATTGAATTTTCAAAATTTTGGGTACGCTGGTAGATCGCAGTGCGCAAGAGAAAATCGTATGCCACGCATTTCAGTTTTCAATGTACCTAATACTTTAATTTAACCTAAATACTGTCCTCGGGAAACAAATTCACCGCTATAGTTTTAGACATAATTTAATTATCAGTTTTAAAACCCTTATTACAAAATTTTCTATATAAATTAAGATCAAACTGCGTTTGGCTTATAATTATAAGATAGTACTTTTAAATACTCTAAGAGCGCCCTGAAAACACTCCTCATTAATGGTCACTACAGACTGACTGCGTCACAAGCCTTCGTAACCATGACAACCGCCGATGTATCACAGAACCATCACATAGAAAATACACAATACTATTTACAATAAGAAACTCATCCACTCCAAGGGTTGCCTCAAAAATACGCGCAAACAAAAAATCTCGCCATTCCATTACGTCACACTTTAGGGGCGCAATAAACGGATTCCTATAATATATAATGGTATACGAACATTATAACAAGTGGTAGGTGAGTGGGAGCACTCTAAACATTGAGGGGCACCCCTACTATGAGTTGTCGAAAAAACTCGAGATATTGTTGAAGCGGTAAAATATATCAAACGTTAAATAATATAAAATCAATGTCGTGTCGCTTTAGCCTCTGCGCACAACCGATTTTGTGACAGACTTAAACGTACACGGTCATCCTTTTTTCCAACTTGTATTTTTTTTTGTAAATCGATATTATTTTGTAAACTAATAACGTTCACTTCTTTCTATTACCACCGGCAAAATGGCCGTGTGCCAAAGCCGGTCAAAAAAATCTATCGTGGGCGGAGAGCTTTTGGTTGTGGGTATCAAATACTCTTGGCGGGAGCACGATGAATGCACGAGTCAATCCCGTTCCTCCGCCTAGAGATTTGTGAAGGAACATTATGGTTATTTTTAGTCCAAGCGAGTTGATTGACGTGTGATTAAAAAAAAAATCGTGACTTTGATTGCCGTTGCACAACAAGCTAATCTTCGCATTTACCGCAAATACCCCGCATTCCTTTACCTACAATATCGCATTAATATAGAGCCCATAACATAAAAGTTATAACTCGATTTATGTTTATTCTGTGAGAGTTCCAAAGTGAGAACTCGTAGTAGTGGCGTGGCTCCTGACAAGTGTTGTACAACAACAATAAAACAAGTGACGTACGCTCACATTCACGACACAACTTATGTTCACACTTAGTTGTTTTGGAATAAACAGAAATTATGTTTCCTCTCAATGTGTTTAGAAGATAACATTCTATTTCTTCTTCTTATCCTGTTGATAAGAAACCTACCTATTTTATTGTTTAGACGTGTAAGACTTAAAAGAACAAAACCATTCGAGTTAGTGTTTGCAAAATGAATAATAGTGTAATGTAGTGCAAGTGCAAGTGCTATCGATAAAGAACACAAAAACAAAGTGTCTTCGCCTTAATAGAGTTAATAAGAAAAGTGCTAATGGACACATTCTTAGTACATAACATTTTAATATTTTAAGTTAGAAATGAATTACTTATTAGCATAATTATAAAGCTAGATTGTAATAATATTGGGGTGCATCTTTACACAATGTATTCTAAAATAAGAAAAAAAAAAAATATTGTGTCAGATTTTTACTCTGCTATGGCAATTCAATTCGAAAAGGAAGCCTTTGCCTTAGAGTAGGTCGTTATAGGCGAAATAAACAAAAGTGTATCGTCATTTATGTTAGAACCTTAGAGTATACAAGAAAATATGATAGATATCATTCATCATTTTTCTTATATACTCTAAGATCAGAATACTGTATGCATTTTTTACGTAATTTACTTTTAAATGTTATTTAAGATGCAGAGTAATCGCGCCTTTATTGCCAACCGCGTTCTAGAAAACTGGTCAATCAGAACCTAAAATTCAAAATTTTTTATTGTTGTTGTTGCTTATCGTATTGTTGTTGTTGTTCTGATATAAATGATGGTATCTAAAATAATATTTTTTTTCGTGCGAGCGAACCTCACTAGCATCTGAGGTTTAGAATTCGATGCTAGATTCGACGACTCCGTTTAAGTTCGAAGCTAGTCGACCATTCTCCGAAATCAATGCGTGACTAAAGCCGTATTAATATTTAATAATAAAGCTTAGAACAAAAACATTTCATAGACAAAGTTGTCTCTCATCTAAACAAATTGCCTGCCAACTACATTGTCTGAAATATATAGACTACAGTCTACAAGCCTTAATGTATTTTGATTAAAATCCCATAAATAGACCTTTACAACAGTCTTCAAAGACCTCGCTTCAAAGACAAAGTGTATCGAAGAGTAATAAGCTGTTTCAATTCACTGAGTTTCCAAGTTATTTGGTAATCTTCAAAGTAGACCCGGGTCTTATCAAGGATATCTATAGTTGTATAATAGTTTGAGATCCATCTATAGATATTATGTCAGACAAACTATAATATTGGTACTGATGATGATTATGATATTATTTGTATGCTAAATGGTTGAACATAGCGCACTTATAACTGTATCTGTACCATAGAAATATTAAATAACTCCAATATCTTTGATCTCTACCATCTAATGTATGTACTTTAGTTTCACAAATGAAAAATTCTGATTCTGATTATCTTGTACCTACATCCCGCGAAACTAATTTTAGTCTAACTATACAGCGTGTAACAGAAGTCCGAAATAATACATCAAAGGCATATAAGGTACCCTATACACAATCTTTGAGCATGGGTTTTGGAACCGAACCCCAAACAATACTCGAGTAAACCACGGTCAAAGTTTTTACCAAAATCTTTCAAATTCGGCCCTAGGCATCAGTTGAAAGGTAAATCAACACGAATCCGTTTATTTACCATCAATAAATTCTTTAGGTAAGCACTAGGCACGCATAGGATAATAAAATCTGTCATTATTGAAGAAAATGAAATCGAAAGAATTATTTTGTATGAAAAAAAAAATGCCTCTTTTCCATTCAATATTTTCACAGGTGATTCTCTTCATGATATACATACATTAAGTATTATTTCGGACTTCTGTTACACGCTGTATATCTTTGTATATCTTTGTTTTAATAGTCTGAAATCGCTAACACGCAATGAGCTAGCGTGGTGAATAATGCTCAATCCTTCTCTGTATGAGAAGAGGCCTTTGCCCTAAATGGTACAGTTACAGACTAATTTATTATATTATTATTATTATAATCTTTGTAATAAACACCATCGAAAAAGGACAGGAATTAGAAGGACAGTCAAATTAGTCAATTTGCATGATGTGAACGAAAATTTTAATCGCCATATCTATGCCATTCTGTTTTAAGTACCTATACTATATACTGCTTCTTTACTGTATTTTAATAAAGGTGATAATTAATTTTAATTTTCGCATGATTCCATGTTTCCTTTTCTCAAAGCTTAAGCCCATAAAATGAATCTCCACAAACAAACACACATTTAAATAGATTTTCCTTCAAACCTACAATTTTGGCTTCCAACTTCTTACGGTTCATTAAAAATAATTGGTATTGTATAACATTTTAACATGTTTTTTTTCTTTACAGATCAAATTATATTAACGAAGCCGAGGATACAGAAAACAATATATCGAGGAACATCGTTCGAAATGGTGAGTCAACAAAAAAATGCTTATAAAAACCTCAGAATATAGAAAAAACCAGAACCCGTGCAGCCGTGTTCTGAATTTTCTAACAACAATATTATTACAATCTTATTTGCTTGCTGCGCACTGTATTCATAGGTAAAACGTAAACATAAGGAAATGTAATCCCATCTGTTTCTTAGTAAGTCTGACAGCATTATTAAGGTGGTTTACACCGGCGAAGCAAGGCGTGTATGAGAATTAAAATTTGTATATCAATATGTCTATCCACGCCCTGCACATCTTTGGTGTAAAAGGTCTAGATACGAGAGCATGTACGAGGCGAGAATCGAAATATTTGTTGTTGACCTTTACAGGTCGGCCTAGAATTAAGAATTTAAAATGTACAGCATGACAAAGGTTTATACGATGCGCGCAATGTAATAAGCTAATCGTGAAAATGTGAAATCACTCTATTTCAACGTGATTTATGGTGTTTCATTTTTTTGTGATTTGTCGGCTTCTGGTTTGTTTGTATTCTGAGGTTAAAAGTCTCGGATAGTATTCGGTTTAGGATTTCAGCTAGTATAAAATAAATAAAATACAAAATAATGCACAAAATAATGTCACCATCACCAATGCGCCACCACGACATACATACCTACCATAATTATTATAGGCACTTACGTTATTTATATTTATTCTTCTCTTCCTTATATTTATTTGTATTTAATAACACGACTTCGTGATTATGTGATATATTTACCATGTCATATAAATACTATTAAACGACTGAGTATTTATACTATTCTGAATACATCGAAACTCCAATATTTATTTTCTGTAGGTAAATATTGAAATCCAATTAGTGAAATAACAATGGTTTGTTTTATTTGCAAACATACATTGGCGTATAGTTGCGTCAAAAAAATAGAGTGGGCATGTAAAAAAATGTCATACAAAAACCACAGATCAATTATAATACTTAGGTACGTACAAAAACTTTGATAGCGAGCATCCATACAAGCTAGGTATCCACTATGTTATCAGCTAATTCATTTATTCATTATAATTATTAGCTACTTCGTGCCTCGGAAAGCACGTAAAGCTGTTGGCACTGCGCCTGATCTCTCTCCGGTTGTGTCGGATTGCCATCCCATCGGACTGTGAGAGTGAGGGAATGAGAGTGCACACTTGTGCACTAAAATATCTCCTGCGTAATTGTCTAAAATTCGTTGAGATGGCCGTTGCGAGCAAAATTCGGTTAGGAACTATTCTTTGGTCTAACTTACCTTTATAACCATCCATCCTTTATTCAGACTTAAAAACCTTTCTCACAACATGAATCTTCACTTAATACAAGATAATCACAATATTTTGTTCAAAATCACGGTCAAAGTCAAAACTCAAGTGCTTCAAAAAAAAATCCGTATTTTTCGGCTTCAAAAATCCCTTCCTCATTATGTCAATAACACAACTTGCCGATGGCTTGACGTACTGTACGGTTCGGTGACACGCCCCAATTTATTTACAATTTACATATGGGCTTCTTTTTTTTTCTTTTTTAGGGTTCTGTAATAAATTCCTGCTTTGAAAGCACGTGGGTGTGGGTTTATACTTGACTTATACTATCGTGGACAAAGCCGGTGTACCACTTTTAAGGTTAGAATCGCTTGCACTGGCGCGTCCGAATGTAGTGCTACAGCCGCCCCTATGCACGTAGCATCGTTCAAAGCATTTTGATCGCAAAGTGGTGTAGCGTTCGTGTCCGCTATAGTACCAATCTGATATTGCCGATGTTTTAGTTATATAGTTTCTTAGTTATTTTAAGACTACTAAAACTAACGGTGAAGGAAATCACTATGGAAGGAAACATGGACTTTCCTAAGGAGCTCAAATAAAAGTAAAAACGCCAACACGCATTGAGCGAGCGTAGTGATTAATAATATCAATATTCCTCTGTACTAGAAGAGGTCTTTGCCCTGGCGTGAACCTTTACAGGCTATAGTATATAGTAATTTTTGACATGTCTGTCTACTGTGTGGTCAGTCAGTCTGTTAGTCATTAATTTAATTTTTATAATTCATTGATTTTATATGTTCAATGTGCGAATGAAATAGCGGGTATCCGCGTTTTTACTAGCATTCTTAAATATGGCGGAACCTGAAATTAAATGCCGCACAATATGGTTATCCATCCCCAGACTGACCTTGCCAATCGACACTTCACTTTAAACGTATTCTAATTTTTATTTTTGTTGCAGATTCTTTAGACGTCCAGTTTCGGTATAGAAGAAACATACAAATGACCATATCAGAACACTTCAATGAGAATACAGTGCCGTCTGGAGCTGATGTAAGTAGCCATGATCATCATTAATGTCCTTCCGTCCCTCCCGGTGACATTAAAAATATAGTAGAACGAAAAAGAAACAAACGAAGGGTATGTACAGAAAACAAGATTTTTTGTTCATAGACAATTTATTTTCGTGTGGAGATGTGTCTCAGGATTGTCCCAAAAAGGTGTCCAGCTCAGCATGTGTCAGGTATAATGCCTGACGCTGGTATTCTGATGGAACCCAAAAGACGCCACTACTTCTACAGAATAAAAAGAATAACCTCAAGATCTAATATAATAGCCTAGGAAAATATGGACTAGCTACCTCTAGCTAAATGCCTGAGGCAAGCAGATTGCAAGATAAACAAATACATTAAAAAAATATAACATTAAAAATACAATACCGTGTAATAATTACAGGGTTTTTGCTTCTATCGCATGGTCATAATCACATGAAATTTTTTGTTCTAGAATATTTCCGTAGCCTCGCCCATGTTGCTTAATTAGAATTCTCCCTAGAGAGCTATAAGCTTTACCAAAAGAAAAATTTGCATGCCTTCCTCGACCTGATTTTATAGATAAATCTAATTATGATGGTTCCCTTTGATAAATATTAAGTATTGAAGGAAGACACGCCATTAATATTAATGAAAAAAGTATTATTTATTAGATTTTTTTTACAACATAACAGATTTAGAATTGAATAATAGTATTATCTTCGCACTGAATTTCACAAGCTTAGCGGCTAATCTGGGGCCCGATTCACGTAACGACAAACCGTCTTAATAGAGTGGCAGTGTAATGACAATGGCATTATTTTACGTCATATGGTATTCCGCAAGTACTTTTTTAAGGCCAGTGAACTTATACAGGCTTATTTGTAAAACACCAGCATCCGCATCAGCATCCAGATTTTATACCGAACCATTTGTAAACGAATCTGACTCGTTCTTGACCAGTTTTTTCTAAAAACAAAGGTTACAATATAATAAGAGAATTTATTCTAGCTAAGTTTACCGTTTTAAACCCGCGTCTTTCAATTCAAGTGGCATTCTAAATTCAACATTGTATTATATTCAAAATGGCTCTTTGTTTCTCGATTTCAATTTTATTGTTTTACCCGTTAGTTGAATTTAAGCTTTACCGTGAAGTCTTAAAGTTCATTTTTGTTTCAGGTTAGTTTGCAATGTACTTTGAAAGGACCACATCCGGGGAGATTCGTTTGGGAGAGAGACGGTATCGTTATATCGTCTAATACGGATTCCAGGTAAGTTGTTACAAAGCTTTAAAGGAAAATTGTACTTATATCTATTATGTCAAAGTTCAAATTGGTTACTTTTAATAAGCTGATATGTAGCGGTAAAAGTGATGATTTTTTAAAATTGGTAACACTATTCAGAATTTATGAAACCTCTGTGGTTGCCTATATTTAATATCAAAGTTAGAAGCGCTGGTTTTAAAAAGTGTTGATTTTCTATTAACATAATTCTTGATGTACTCTTCTAATGGTTTTAAATCCTAAATCTTTAATCCTAATGGTAAAGCGCTTTACCTCAGTGATCGCGAGAACTACCATGGTGGTAGTTTTCGTGGTTAAAGTAAAGCGCTTTATGGGGTCGGTCCATGAATTAATGCTCGTAGCATTTCATTTCGTGAATTTCTGAGACTCGAAAGGAACTTTGGGAAACTGGTCGCGCAATTTAATTATAAATAAATAAATCAGCCTGTTACTGTCCACTAGAACAAATGCCACTTTTCATACAGAGAAGAATCGAGCGTGTCTCGAGATTTCAGGCTATAGAGGTTTTCTCGTGATATTTTCCTTCACTGTTAGTCAGTGATCTTTTAGATTAATTGAGAAAGTAGATATGAAATTGAAAAAGTCACATTGGTACATGATGCCAGGTTTGAACCCTCACCCGCGTGCTTGCAAAGAGGGTCCGTAACCAATGTGCTACCATAGCACTAATATTATTTGCGTAAATTGAACTTCACTCCGCACAACTAGAGGTCGCCAAACATCAGTTCAATGGAATAGAGTGATTGTTTTGAATCTAATCTAGTACTAGCTGCCCGGCACGACTTTGTACGCGTGATTATTCTATCTCTACTCACGTCTGAGGACGTACGGTTATGTAGGGCTCCCACCCACTAAAAACGTCTCCCCCTGCGTGTTCCTCGCTCTGTATAGAATGAGGCCGGGTACCGCAACCGTGCCTCGCAGCCCCGTCCAGTGCCTGCCTGTAGGCCCGCTCATACCCTACCCTAGGGGTTTTTAATATCTATTCTGCTATTTGGGACGGAGACAAATACAACAAATGAAAAACCATGAAAATCGGTCCAGCCATTTTCAAGTTATAAATGTTCGAACAAACCCGACTTTGTTTTATATTTAAGAAGGTAGATATAGTAATTTTGAAATTAATTTTTGGTCCAATTCTATCTCTACCAAATATCAAATAACTAATCAAAAGTTTAATTTCATACACTTCAAATATTAATGATAATAATTGACATGGATATCGTTTGCAATCATTCTCTTTGTATTTAAATTACAATGTAAATATTTTCTTTGTCTGTCATTCATTTTCGCATAGGTACTACATCAGATTTAAAAAAATTGCTATGGAATTTGCAATGAGTATTATTTTATTTATTTTAAAAATTACAAAGATCTGGACTTGCTTTATGCTACATGTCAAGCTATAAAATTACCAGTATGAAATGACCCTGCATTGTAAAGGCTTTTTGTACAAGAAGATGTCAGCTTATACTGGAAATGTATTGAGCCGTGTGTACGTATTTTATGGAAAGATAATTTGTAGGGTTCTGTCTGGTTCATAAAGGCAGCAGGTACGTAAAGGTCGTAGCTTACTAACACGACTCCGCCGACATTTTAAAAGGAGGTGACTGCTCGCTATACACACGCCATCAAAAAAATAACAACTCGCTGTTACGTTCAGGGTAGGAGAACGCTCGCTACTAACGCTACACCGCGGCTGATGCATCCATGAGTCAGTCTGAGCTCGATCCCCGCTCAAGTTCCTTATAGCTTACACTGGTGTGCGACATAAATCGACATTATACTTCTTATGTGCGATAGCCGAATGGATCGCTCTGCAAGGATGCTGGCTTTTCTCGAGGAGCTAGGGTGGCTTGAATAAAATTTTGTTCCCACCATCACGCAGAATACGCGCTAAGACGTGGACCTGCGGAAAATAGCCCGCCATACCAATTGTGATACCAATACCGCTCCGCTCGCTTGAAGCTCGCGGTAAGCTAGACTAGACGACAAACATCAAAAGGCTGGTGTGCGGGAAGCTAGCCTTTCGCGTGCTAATTTATTTAGTATATTTTAAGAAAAGATGATGATGATGATGTCCTCTTTGACGTATTTCATCAATGGCAAACCTTGTTAACTTTGATGATGATAGTGCAAATACAGCTGTCAAAACCAAATTTGCAGGACAAACATTGCAGTTAGCCAGAAATGTCGTAGGTAACTGTAAAGAGTATCCACAAAACATGTCTTTAAATCTATATTTGTGTGTTCAATCTTCTGATATGCCGAAGCGGTATCGTGATAATGGGCTACGACCTTATGGTTCATACATGTACCGTTGTTCTTACGTAACCCTTGACCATAGTTTCACCTACATTTTTTGTTTTGTTTTTAATAAAATCCGTGATTTAATTTGCTTCCCTGTGTGAATCGGACCGATATATAGGTCATTGTTATCTTTGGTATTATGTATATCACTCTATTATTTCCCTAGAGCATCGTAAAGGCGGACACAATAATATGATTGGACGGTTTCGTTATTTGTGAATGTTAATTGCTATTTGGCTTTGCGTTATCTGCATTCACGCAGTTCGGAAAGGATTGTGCCCAGTAGTGGTCTTCTGTGAAGTATTAAATTGATTATTTAAATAATAATATAGGTAGGTACTGTAGGCCTTTGTTCAGCAGTGGACGTTTTATGGCTGAAATGATGATGATAGGTACTGTTATTGGATAAACTAATTATCATCTGCTCCGTGCCTCGGAACGCACGTTAAGCCGTTGGCCCCGGCTGTCATGATGACCTTTGACAGTCGTTGAAGGGAGTCAGTACCCTCATAAAATACTGACAACTAATCTAACCTCAGAATATCGTATCCTTTTGGGTTGCGGCGGTCAGATAGGCAGTAGCTCCGTAGAAAACTGATATTCCGCTGCATCTGGTTAGATTAAAAGCCGAGCCTAACAAAGTTTGGGAATAATAAGGCTAGGAGAATGGTGAATGGTTATTGGAAACGCAGTAATGTTGAACTTGTTGTTGTTATTTATCAGTAACTAAGTCCAACGGGTAAACGACGCTGAGCCGTCACTCTTTTCTTATTGACGACTCTCGGCAGCCGAATATTGTGCCACGCTTATTTGAGCTCTGGAGTGCTATTCACTAAGGATACAGCCTTGCGTGCAGCGCTGCCGCAGCGACGAAACTCAATTTGGTATTCACTAAATTCGAAAAGCTACACTAGCGCTTCAAAGCTGTAACGGGCGTGAGTAGAACTACTCACTGTCGAGTACAAGGTCTGGACGTTAATTGGCAACGCGACTTAGCGTATCGTTAGTAAGACTCAGTCCAAGTCAAATGTGACCCGCACCTAATATCTAATATCCTTTCATAAAATTTATTAGATATCAGAAAATAAACTTTAATTCCTTTAAACAAAGATTCGTTTCTATTGAATATAGAGTCATTCTTAAGCCAGCTTAATTTACACTTTTGTTAAGTAGACATTTTGTATTTTTAGCTGAATTGGAACAAGGTTTTCTTAGCAAGGAAACTGTAATTTCTTTTCTTTACAGATACACAATAGTTCAGACCATGGCCCCAGATGGCGGGGTGGTGACTCAGCTTAACATATCACATGCGAGGGTGGATGATGGTGGTCTGTTTTCTTGCGTGGCACATCATGGAGATAATGTGGTGACACATCAAGATAGAGTGAATGTTTACGGTGAGTTTGTACATAATTATTATTTATTTCGTAAACACAGCTATTAATTGTACTGTTTTGATCTTCGAGACAAAATTTTTTATGTGTGTTTATGTAGCTTATATATTTAGCCTATTTATTTATACCTATACCTATATTCTTCGTACAAATCTTTGTAGGTACAAGGTGGACGTTAATTTAGGCATTTACTCCCAGTCGACCTTTGGGTGATGCAGAGATTAAAACTATAATACCTATAGGTAATAGGTATATATCACATTGTCATGTTGTTGCTGACGCTGTCAGCTGTCAGCTGTCGCTTTTATCGGCAATAACTAAATAAAAACTGCTTATGCGCCGATGCCGCTCTCGGGTCATCGGCAAAACTTGGGCTATCTGGCTTGCAACATTGATAAAATCGAACTAACCGGCTATACTGTGTATACACTATAAGCTAATATATACTATTACTGCGTAAAGAAGCGACACTCACCTCGCTCCGTTAATTTGTTGTCCCCCGAATCTGCCCGCATCGAAAGAGTTCAAGAAAGGGTAAAGCAGAGCGAGAGCGGGGCTTAGGTTATCGCGTTGTCCTTTTCCCGCTCGCTTGTAGGTAGGTAGGGTAAGTAGGCTATTATATGAGCTCGTTTCTATGGCGTTTCAGGGGTGTGCCATAAGACTCAGCATACTCCATCATGATGTATCATGGTGATTCTATCAATAACTGTATCACTATAATACAAATTCAAGTAGCAACATTGTTTTATACTCTCTTCTACTTTTTTTTGCAAATTCCTTGCTAAGTATATTTTCAATCTGCACAGCTAATGAGCGAGTCTATTTAAACGTAGGATTAAAACTAATTCTATAAAAAGACAGGGTGCTTATTTAAGTCCTAAATTAAAGTGGGTTGACGTAACGTTGTTAGGCTAATGATCTCTGGCTAATTGGACAAAATCTGCCCTAAATCCGACGATGGCGCTCGTTATATAAAATTTTTGAGATTTGAGCTGAACGTAGGAGTATTCGTGGTTTTTAATCTGTGGGAGTCGGACTTAACCCTCTCACCACAACCTGGTAATACGGCACCCATAGAAGATTTCCAGCCGAGAAGAAAAAAGGAGGATTATGGCAGGGGGGGGGCTTCGGTTTTTAAACGGTTTTATTTAGCTTGACCTGTTTATTATTTGGTTCAAATTTAGTAATCGATATTGTACCCCCTTCCTGTTGACAGATTAATGACAAAACCATTTTACTTAAAAAAAATTTTTTTATATTATTTTACTAACCGAACTAAATTCAACAGTAGGAATAAGTACTGTTATTTCACGCCGATATTCTGTGTATATGAAACCCAGGTACGCTCCTCTGACTTCTCGAATTCATGTGCGTTTTAGAAATTAGTTATCACATGCTAAAACGGTGAAGGAAAACATCGTGAGGAAACCAGCATAAATGATAGATATTTCAACGATATGTAAAGCCATGTCGGCCTACGGGCGGTTCAAACTCTTTCACCGGGTTGTTCATCAACCGTACAATAAAGAAATGAAGAAAACTTTGAGGTCTACTAGAGGCTTCAGTAAGTGAACTCCAGACAGTAAAATAGTTCCTAATACTACCAAATTCAGAATGTCACGGAATTAAACGAGGTGGTACGTGCGTTCAAGACGTTACAAATTCTAGTTTATACTGAACACGGAAAAAAATTTAAAAGCGTAAAAGATACAATAAATAACTTCTTTATAACTTTGTTGTTGAGACAAAGTAGATATTTCACGTTAAAGCTGAAACAAATATCTTCCACCACATTTATTTTAAGTCTTTTCTCTTTATGAGAGCAAAGTTTTAAAACAGTTTATAGTTACCGTTATTGTGTGGAAACCAGGAAGATGGCAGATTATCTAAGCGAGTCAGTTGAACTGCTACATTCGTTTTTTAAAACATAGACGCCTGTATTCCCCAGAGGGGGTAGGCAGAGAGTGTATGCAGTATACCCACATTTCGCCGGCTATGTTGTAATTCCTAAGTAATAGGGAGCGAGCCTATTGCCATTAAACGGGCACAGTTTAGACTCCGTACTGCTACTGAAAATTTCCTAATGGAAAAACCCAATAACACTTTGCCTAACCCAGGCATCGAACCCAGGACCTCGTGCTCAGCAGTCGCGCTTGCTACCACTAGACCAACGAGGCAGTCTTTTTTTTCTAAGTATTATCTACTTGGTTATTCTGAAGATACCCTAGTTGATTTTTTGAGCACTTTAGTTTTAATGGCCACAAAGTGAAATTACAACAAAATCGGTAATTAAAGAGCTAATGACTCAATGCCTCCATATCAAGTTATGGAAAAGTCAAAGTCAAAAATGTTTAATTATTTATTTTTCCACATTATACATATACACGCTAGACCCTTAGAGGAAAAAAAATGCCGTTGTCAACTAGACCTAATGCGATATTTTAATGACATAAATGAACAAAAAACATTTTAATTATTATTACATACAACAAGGTTATTCCTGTGAATTTACTCGGAGCACAACCAAACATGTCTAGCTTGCTATCTATGAGGTTGAGAGTGCGGAGTGCGCGCGTCAGAATTATTTCAATAAGATTAGGTTATTACCCAATTAAGTCTTATTTATCTTATTAATTAGGAGAAGAAAGAGTCGTGATAGCCTAGTGGTGGTGACCGTTGACTGGCAAGTCAGAGGTCTCGGGTTCGAACTCAAGGCGACCTCTGACTTTTCGTAAGTTATGTGCGTTTTATAAATTAATTATCACTCTCCGTGCCTCGGATAGCACGTTAAGTTGTTGGCCCCGGCTGTCAATTGTAGATCTTTGACAGTCATTACAGTAGTCAGAAGCCCGAAATCTGACAACCAGTCTTACCTATGGTATCGTGTAACCCAGTATCTGGGTTGTGGAGGTCTGATAGGCAGTCGCTCCATGTAAAACCTGGTATTCAGCTACATCCGGTAAGACTGGAAGCCGACCCCAACATAGTTGGGAAAAGGCTAGGCAGATGATGAATTAGGAGAAGAAACTCCTTAACAGTTAGCTGTCAAAACTCGCATAAGGTGACCTGATGAGCTGGCGCGACAAGAATAACCGTCAATATAAAAAAACGGTTAGGAAGAATCATAAATACACACTTTTTCCATCAAACCTATTAACCTATTAGTCGTGGGTTAACTGTTAGCTGATTTAGTACTAATAAATCTGTAGTTCAAATGAGCTTCTGACATCAGACTACAAAACCAAGACTTCAAATAACATTACTTTCTTCAAAAGTATTAACTTCTATATTAAATTCCATTTCAAAGAAACCAATCTAATATGATCTTTATCGTATTGAAATAGAAATCATTGTTGCAGGACCACCGTACATCAGGACGTTGCCACCTTTTAAAGTACAAAGTGGACAGGGCATCACTTTAAAGTGCCCCTACTATGGATATCCAGTAAGGTAACTGTGATTTATTGTATACTAGCGACCCGTACTATCTGGAGTATTTTTATTTCGAATCTCGCAAACTATTCAAATTGTTATTGAGGGTTTGAGGGTTAGTCGTATATCATCATAACTCCACGCCGCTGTGGCCGTCTATGGCGACTCCTTGCATGTCTCTACGTTCTAATAGTGATTATCATCGTGATGGGGTCTGATGTAGCTTGTAAACCCGAACTTGGTCTTGAAAACACGGGTCCATGGTACAAAATTGTCCAGCTGTGTTATACTTAAGTGTAGTTGTAGGATCGCGCTTTATATCGAGATCTTTTAAACGCCTATCCTCGAGTAGACAAAGTGTCACGAATTTTTTGAGAACTATTGAATATTGACATTATCCTCTTTCTGACCTTAGTCTAATTTTATTTTGGAATCGGAGCAATAGATTTTTTTCTTCCATTAATTAATATTAGTCGTCATGTCACTGTTTACTCAATTTCTATCCATGTCTGTTTTTACACATTCCATTTTTCTTTTCTTTGGTCTCCAAACTTAAGAAGTTATTGGTAATTGTAGATCATATCTATCCTTAACACCTTTTTCACAACATTCCATTGATACCTTCGCATCTATACTTACAATATACGATTACTTCTAAAACTTTTAGTTATTGCCACCAAACTTCCTTCCTCTTAATAAAGTCTTTTATCTTGTTCTTATCACCCACACGGTGTAGTCGATCCATCCAGAGATGAGATCGATGCATTGAGATTCATCTCAATATTCTCATTCTGCTGCATACAGTCGTCTTTCATCCGTTCCCTTTGTGGACCAACATTTTGATCTATATTTCACGTTCTAATATTATATCTGCCAATATTTTGAGTATTGAATTTCTCTTTTTTGTATCTTTATTTTGATACAAACAAGCTTTTGTTTAATTTTCAATAGTCTATGTATGTCTTCACCATACCTTTTCATTCCTCAATATACCAATTAAAACCAATTAGTGAAGTGCTTCAATAAGAATCAGATTTCATCGTATCAAATATTTCTTTTGTATTGTATCCTTTTGTACCTTCTAAATAAAATTATAACAATATTATAATCAAAATATCATTGCTTGAATAGCCCTAAAGAAATATTTTTTTTATTCTGAATTTATTTAGAACTCTCTTTATGGCTTTTATCAACCCCTGTAACTTTCTAAAGGATTGCTTGGAAGGACTATGCATACACATATTCTGTATGTAATCCTCTTCATCATCATCATCATCAACTGATCAACCTTTAGCACTGCTGGACTATTATAAATACTATTGCACGCTATCCATCCATCCAAACCGCAATCCTCTTAATTGTGTGATAAAATATTTATTTAAAATAAAGATTCTAAGTCTTTTGATGTGGATATATTAACTAATAAAAAGAGGCGGTACTTACTTAAATGACGTCACACGCCAGTGGCAAATGAAGTAACTCTTGAGATCTGAACCATCTTCATTTTTCGTGATGAGGTAGACGATAATCCCCTCTAGAAATTTCGAAGTCTTATAATTTCTTTATTGACTGGGTTTTGAATTGTCTTTACAATGTTACCATATCATATAATAACAGGCAACATCCCTATTCGAACGCACGAACAAAAACATTCAGTACAGAAATAAATACATTTAGCTTTTCATGTCATTTTTATTATCTTTTCTCGGAAACTCCATCAAAATATTTTTATAGCGAATAAACAACGAATGTTCATTTCTGTTGAAAAATGTTGGATAGGATTTCTTTGTTTTAGTATTAAAGTCTAATTGATTGTAAAAACTTGCTTTTGCAACAGCTGAAAGACCTCTTCATTGTGTACAGTTTTGAAGTTCGATAAAATTATTGACACCTTACCATGTTCGACTTTCAGTATAATCTTTCACGTTAAGCATGTCATGCCGCATTACCATCTAGAAATAGTTTTAGATAATATGGTTTCCCAAATTTTTTTGCGATATAATTTTATTTTTATTTATTACTATTTTCTAACTATATGTAAAATAATGAAACAACTTTTTAACGGATATAACCCGCGTTTTTATTTTGATAATACAATCCTGACGTTTCGAGTACTTTGCAGCACTCGTGGTCGCAGGCAGACTGAGGCACGAGTGCTGCAAAGTACTCGAAACGTCAGGATTGTATTATCAAAATAAAAACGCGAGTTATATCCGTTAAAAAGTTGTTTCATTATGTTGAGTATTCGCGAAAGTTTGAGACTATATTATAAGTAAAATACCTAAGTTAATTATTATGATTTAGAATGAGTGAATATTTAAAAGAAACTATACATATATGCTCAATTCGGCAATCGTGAAGCCAGAAGGTTGAGTTTTATGTAAGCTTTATGTAAGCTTAGCCTTGTTATAAATCTGTCACCCAATTTATCTAGGCATTGCGTCCGCGTGAAATATGATCTATTGGTCCTATTCCAATTTATTTTCTCAGCATTATTTTAGTATATATTATTATAGCATTATTATAGCTTTCGTTAAAAAACACAAAAGATTAACAAACTCCCTACCAAAACATTAATTTATTGTGTTATCTTTATCTTAAAGCTTAAATTCCAGAATCTAACAACCCTATTTACAGGGAAATAACATGGGAATACAAAGGCAAAGAAATAAACCCAGATATAACAACACAAAGTAATCGGTACAAGCGATCAGCTAACATAACGGCGAGTATAGAAATATTTGGTAGAAAACCAAAATTAAGAGAGAAGAGAGATCTGCCAATAGTCTCGAATGATGGCACTTTAAATATACCGAAAGTGTCTAAAACTGATAATGGTGCTTCGTATTCTTGTATAGTCAGGAGTCCCTCAGGAGAAATGGCGAAAAGATCGTTTGAGTTGCACGTGGTGGAAGCACCACAATTGGAAGAAATTCTATTGCCAACCGATTTGCAGGAGGGGCAAATTGTACAAATTCATTGTAATCTTAAGAGCGGGGATTCGCCCGTGTATTATTCCTGGTTAAAGGATGGGAAGAAGATTCCAACACATTTGAAGGTAATGTTCGTTTAGATAAAACCAACAAAAGTTTCTCTAATGTTTATGAGATACCGACAATCTTTTTTAAATAAAATCGGAGTATACTTTTGCTTTGAATTTGAAATTTAAGTGTTTAAAGGAAAGCTTAATCATGATTTTCTGTTTACTAGGCTTGAAACTGTGACTATCTTTTTGTAGTAATATTTGTCATGATTTGAGTCTCATTTGAGCCTAAAAACTCATTGAATTAAGCTATTTCCTGTCCTTTGAATCACATATGATTCACGCTATTGTTCTTTTTATTGTGTCTGTTGTCGGGACAACGAATAAACGATTTCTTCGGAAGCTGTATGACAAGAGTCCCACAATAAATGTATCGATACTTCTGTTTAAATATGTTAGATTTATCATTAATTTTGAATACATTTTCAGATAGTGGAAAGAAGTATAGAATTTTTTAGTGTACTTGTGATAAAGAATGTATCACTAGATCATTGCGGTACGTACACTTGCGTCGCTGCAAACCACGTCGCCAAAGTGAATCGGACTGTGAACTTGTATATAAAAGGTAATTTATAAGAAGCTAAGGCTGAGCGCAGACTAAAACGAGACAGCCTTAAAGCTGTATTCCATTGCAATTTTATGTTGAGCGGTAGTTTAGTCGCAGGATAACGTATGAAGTTATACGCAAGTTCAAACATTGCTAATAAAAACAGCTGCGTTTCAAAATGGTTGCTAATTTAATGTGGCGTATGAATGCCTAATGAGAATGTCAAAATAAACGAATTGTAGCTATTAGCAGCTGGCGGCTTACGTTGATTGTCGCTTACGGAAGTTCACTGTAATGAGCAATTGTTCTTGCAAATTGCCATTTGGGCTCCTTAAGCCTAGTAGCTAGTAAATTGGTTTCATTTTGGCTCACGTCATTTAGCACTTTATCGCAACCATGGCGGTTGTCACCTACGCACGGATAAAGAGTATGCAAATATTTCGGTGACAAGTCTGTCTTGTCTTTAGTTTGCGCTAAGTCTTAGCCCATTAATTCATCTTTTATGTTTTTTTTACGACCTGTGACTTTATCAGTGGACGTATAATCATGATATTTTTGGTTCTTAAATTACACAAGACATCATTATTGGGTATTGGCACATGTTTAAATCCCAGGGCTTTCTAGGATTAAAATCAAGCAAGACGTCGATTTAACAAGGTGTCGTAGTATAGAGATATCGTTGAAAGGTTTTCGAAGCAACAAAATTCGATGATACGGCTTTTATTAATTCCCTAACAGCACTGATAGCCTAGTGGTACGACCGTCGACTGATAAGTCAGTGGTCTCGAGTTCGAACCCAAGGCGCGCACCTCTCACTTTTCGTAAGTTATGTGCGTATTATAAATTAATTATCAGTTGCTAAAACGGTGAAGGAAAACATTGTGATGAAACTAGCACACCTGAGAGATTTTTCAGTGGTGTGTAAAGCCATGTCAGAGGCCTACGGGCGGTTTAAACTCTGACACCAGGTTGTTAATCAACCATACGATAAGAAGAAGAAGAATTCTCTAATAATTGCTTACTACTACTACCTAGATATGTTAAAAATGTAAGTTCTTAAAAGCGATCTCAAAGTTTGACGCGAAAAGAAAATATCAAAACGTAGAAAATTATAAATTAACACCGGTCAACAAATATATTATTTAAAAGATAAATTGAATAAGTCAACCAGGGTTCCGAATTTCTGATCATTTTTTTTTTAATTTAAACAAATCATTGCGTAGTATCAATCAGATTTGACAGCTGTCATATATTTCAATTAAGACTTCTTGGTTTTCTTTTTAAGTGTCTTTGTTTTGCTCATAAATACAGCGTTCTCACATTAAGATTGCAATTAAGCAAAAAACTTTTGATATAACATTAAATAAGTATTTTTTGATTTTTGTAACAGGCATTTAGAATAAATTGAAGTCATTAATATTTAAGCATTTTATAAAAAAAATAATACTTGAAGCTTACTTATTATTATCCTGAATTCCTTGCCTAAGTAGGCAGTATTCAGCCAGTTTCATTTCGTTAAAACCTGATTTACTTCATTCTTATTAATAATTTACACTTTCCTTACTCTCCGGATTACATCGCCATAATAGAGCACTGATAGCCTAGTGCTATGACCATTGACTGACAAATCAGAGGTCTCTAGTTCGATCCCAAGGCGCGCATCTCTGACTTTTCGTTAGTTATGTGCGTATTATAAATTAATATCAGTTGCTAAAACGGTGTGGAAAAAAATCGTGATGAAACCAGCACACCTAAGAGATTTTTCAATGATGTGTAAAGCCATGGCAGACGGGCGGTTTAAACTCTGACACCAGGTTGTTCAACAACCACACGATAAGAAGAAGATCGCCATAATTTTTATGGTTTCATATCCAAGGGCTGCCAAACGAGACCCTATTACTAAGCCTCTAGTATTGAACCGTCTGTGCCGGGGCTGTATCTTTTGAACTGTAATAGGACACTTAAAATGTTCACAGAAAAGTACTATTAAAACCGTTTTATTAGAGGAATAAGAAGAGTACAAGAAACTTGTCTTTTCCAGCGTTTTAAACGCGTTTCTTGTATGGGTCTCCTTTTGACGATAAACTTTATTATGCTGTATTATCAAAAATCTTTAATACTGATCTGTAATATGTAGACACTTCAAATTTTGTCCAGAAGACAGACAGGCAGAAGTTTTGTATGATTGTTTACCTTTCGTTTGTGAATCCAACTCGCACTTGGCCAGTTTTTAATTTACTCAAAACGTCGCTAAATCAAAATAATAGTGTCTTTAAAACACGATGTAAAAACTCTATTTAAAAATATATTTCGCAATTCAATAAATTAAGGAGTAAATAAAAATCACATCAAAAAAATAATTCAACGAACAAAAAAATACCAAAATTTTTCACAATAATCTCGTATCTTATAGTTAAAACATTTCGTTGCCATTTATAAAATGAATTTTATTCGACATACTTACTAATTTATAAAGTCTGTTCTAATTTTAAAATTTTCCATCTCATGGATACCTACAATAAAATGGCTTCTTTCGTATGTTGGCATGAAATTAATATTTTTGTGATTCTAATGTTTCGCTCAGAGAGATTCTTTGCGTTTCAGGAATCCCTACGTTAAATTATTTTCTTTTACAAAACAAAATACTTTTGTTATCATATTCCAGGATTATTTTTATACGGGTTTTATGTATGTAGGTATACATAAGAATAGGATACATCATATTCCCTGCACGCTATGGTGGCCGTTTTGACGTTTGTCCACTCACGAAGTTTCGTATTAATTACAATAGTAAATTACATTTGACACATTCCTACATAGAAAAAAAACAATTTTATACCTTTTTTAAAATAATAACTTTCGTGAGTAATACTATTTATTAAATATTATACAGCTTTACTCACGACTAGTTTGTAGTACTTACATGTAGGTTCATGACGTAACCGCCGCGTACACGCTCTTGAAATTGGATCCGTTTGAGTTAAAAACTAGTCGGGTATTCCCAAAATAAAACCGTGAGTAAAGCCGTAATATTAATTGTTTTTCTACCTGTTTTGTCAAATAATTTATTGTTCCTAAAATATGTTAAATATATTAAATAGGTATGCTGTCAAAAAAGTTACTTGACGTGAAGTCCTGTAATTTCTTCTTCCTCGGGAAATAAGTATAATGTATGTATTTTTTTTTATTTAGTTGCTCCAAAATGGAGCGAAGAACCTCAAAACTCCTCCCTTCTCCTGGGTAGAGGAGGCCATATATCCTGTAGTGCCAACGGCTACCCGCAACCACAAACGCACTGGCTGAAAAAAGACAGTAAGTAAAACCTCAAACCTTTTTAACGCGACCTCACCAGAAGGAGGGTTATGTTTTTAAATATTTACCAACATTCTAAAGTTTTATTTTTAATCTAATTTAAAAAAAATGTCGTTCCTTATTTCAACTTTATAAATTAATTTGATATTTGAATACTTGAATTATTTTTAAAGTTAAATAATAAAAAGTTTCAACGGAAACTAAACTTTGTATACGCAATTCAAATAAGAATATGCTCTCATCGCCATTTTGTAACGTCACAGCTGTCAATACGATACAAAAATATTAAAACTAAAACTGTTCGAATTGACAGCTTATGACGTCACAAAATGGCGGTCAAAGTTGTTTACGTACTCCTTTCTACTGTTGTAGTTGTATCAGAAACCTGGAGACCAGTTCTAGAAGTAGCAGGTGGAGGAGTATTGAGTCTATCTAACGGGTCACTGATATTTGATTCAGTGGCCCTATCTGATGCTGGGTTGTATACTTGTCATGTGGAAAATGGTGTTGGTGAAGCTCTTAGCAAGACTGTCTGGATCTCTGTTAACAGTAAGTGGTTAATTAATATTACGCAAAGCTTTTTTAGAAAAAAAAAAAAACGTCTAAAGTTAGTACAACCGTTCTATTTACAAAGTACCTAAATAGTTTTGATTGGCCTTTCACATCATTTAGTACCAAAAAAAAAAAGATTTAACGCTTAATGAAATTATTTGATAAGAAACTAGAAAAAATAACTGACAACATAATAAGCAAAAACATGTAAAAAACACATAAAAAATGTTATTCTTTTCTCCAAATTTTTAGTACAATAGAAATCATAAAAAGTATCAAATAATCTATCATCTATCGACTAGAATAAATATAATTTTTTTTATTAAAAATTTCGTGTACCTATGTCATATTTTTTTTTATTTGTATAATTTTTCGGATATTCCAAACAGTTAGTCGAGTTACAAATATTTTTCTTTGTTTCCTTATTTATTCAGGAGTAATAAGTTTGTATTTGAGTAGCAAATACGCAATGCCGTTACTGCAGCAAACATAATATAATCAATAGGAACATATATCAGATGTTCCCGGGAGTTTATGTTACTAGAATTGGCATTCGTACGCACAGATTAGTTACCATGATTAATCATTCAGTACAACGATATGAATCGGAATTTACGGAGGCAGATACTCAAATGACATGTAGTAAGTAGAGCACAGAAGAACCACCTATTTAATCAATTTATAGAAACATACCTTAAGGCGCCTCTTACCGATAATTTGCTATCTCTCTCGCACATTGAAGTTGATTGAAGATATAAAATCAATGAATATATTTTTGTGAAATTTTTTACATGCACATGATAGCTTATTAAATATAATTTAATTTATATTTTTTTTTTCAAATTTTCTTATTAAATAATTATTATATCAATGAATATAGTTATGAAAAACCGAACTACACCATACGAAGGAGAACAACATTACTAAGTTTCAGCAAAAAATTTAGCTTGATCGAAACATGTTTTTGTTTGCATAGAAATGGAATAAAATAAAAATTCATTTAAAGCTATTTTTTTTTATTGAAAATATGTTTTGATCAAGCTGATTTTTTTCTGAAACTTAGTAATGTTGTTCTCCTTCATATGGTGTAGTTCGATTTTTCATAACTATATTCATTGATATTATAACTTCAATGTGCGAGTGAGATAGCGGATTAGCAGTAAGAGGCCCCTTAAATTGCTTTGACTATAAAAGTTACATAATATAATATAGACACACGCCTGTATTCCCCGTTAAGTTAAGTTATGTAGTTTTACCTGCTCGAGCGCCACCTCTTTTGCAAAATATATACTTACATGGATGGGCGCGTGATGAGCAAATTGCTGCACGATGGTACGCGTCTGCCATGAACACATCGATGCGCGGAGTCAACAGGACTGACCGGTATACAAGTTGCGTCAGGGGGCAGGGGATGAAAAGATAGGAAGGTTTTAAGCGCTTGAGACGTCAGAGCGTAGGTATCACCAATAATTTTTCCTTTCATTTTTGTGTGAGTAAATTGCTCACAGCGCGCCTTCTCACGGGTTAAGTAAATCGCTATACGATAGTGGATTTTCTGATGATTCGCGTTTATGATTTCATTTGAAGTTGGAACTATGTAACAAATCTTGAAGCCGAATTTAATCGTCATAAAGTTTTCGAACATGAATAATGATCATTTGAATACATAGCTGCTTTATAATTCAGAGAATTGGTTAAATGTTTCTGTAGATTTTAGATGATATTACTGTTTTGATAAAAGCGAGTACAATCACGATAAATTATATATACATTTGGCAGAATTCAAGTGACTATCTTTTGATTTAGAGGTTCCCATAAAAACCCTAATATTAGGTAAAACTTATTGATACCGTAAATGCAATATTTTTTCGTTTTTAGTACGCATCAGCTTGATAAAACTCTTCATTTTCACATATTTTAGCTTGTAACTGTAGTTGCTGTTAATACGTATAAAATAAACGCATAATTCCAAAGTATATTTGCTATTCGTTTCATAAATGATGAAGATTTCACGTAAGCTTGTTTTGTAAAACGATGACAGCGCCTTTTACTCTCAAAAGTGCGTAACACCGTAAGCATACCATGTAATGCATTACGTACCCATTACTCAAATCTCATAGCTAAAAGCTCATTAATCCCGGTACTCACTAGCGAGCCACAACCGTAACATACAGTACGGTAAGGTCCAGTATCATGCGAAGGGCACATTACTAAACCGTACCGTACTGCCGCAAGCGAAACGTGTGGCGTTCGCAATTATTAGATATCGGTCTTAGCCGCAAATCAAAGGACGCTTAAAAACATCTACCAATAAAACGAATTTTAGTTACCAGTTATTTAAAATGAGTAACTTAATAATATTTGCGTGACCTAATTTTTGTTTGAGTAACAAGGTTATTTGGAATTTTGGTGGCTAAAGTTCTTTTGTATGTAAACATGATGGCTACATCGGGGTGCCCTAAAATCAAAATCCCGGTTGAGTCTTTTACATAAAGCTGCTCACTTTAGTTTAAGATGTTGACTATATTTTTTTTAGGGTTTCGTAGCCTAATGACAAACTTAGTTCTGTCTTTGTCTATCCTTATGTTTTGTCATGTTTGTTTGAGTAACAACCATTTTACTCGTAGACTACCCTATTATTTAGTGTAGTTAATTGTCACTCTTAGCACAAATTTTCCACTTTTTGCTCGACTGCGTTAGAAAGAGGGAGCAGTCGGAGGCATCCTTCAGTATTTAGAGAGAGAGAGTGATTAGGTGATGTCTCCGACTGCGTTTGTGAATACTTTGTGAACTATGATCTATCTAACTTGTTTCTGTCTTTTTATTTAGCTGACGGGTTTTTTGTTTTTTAATAATTTATTAATTGATCAATATTATTCAACTGCTTTTTAAAAAAAAATCGCTAATTAAATACTGTTCTTATTCTTATTGCAAAGTTTCATCAAAATACATCAATAACTTTTTATTCATAGCACTGATAGCCTAGTGGTATAACCGTCGACTGACAAGTCAGAGGTCTCGAGTTCGATCCCAAGGCGCGCACCTCTGACTTTTCGTAAGTTACGTGCCTATTATCTATACATATAATAAAATCGTAACGAAGTATGTATGTAATTGATTGGCGCGAAAACTACTGGACAGATTTAGTTGAAATTCGGCAAATATACTTTTTAAATTCTTAGTCAACTTATAGGGTATAAATTATTACGTTTATAATTATGGGGGATGAGCAGTATTGTAGTAAGCAGCGTATTTCTAGAATTTGCTGCAGAATTGTTGTTGTTGTTGGGAAAAATATTATTAAATTTCAATTTACAAAATATTATCACGCTATATCCACAAGGAGCTAAACATTACATAACATAACATAATAATATCTTTTAGGAACGATTATTTTATCTACATGTCAACAGACTTCATAGCCTTCCGGTCGGGCGAACGCCTTGGAAGTGTAAGGCTTTGGGTTCGATCCCCAGTTCCGCAAACTTTTTGTGGATTCTTTTGTATTTTTTTTTGTCATTGAAATTAATATGTACGAGGGGCGGCTGGAAAGTAATCTACCTAACATAGAAAGAATAGACATAGGAATCTAATATTTTTTTATTTTTAAATATAGTCCTCTGCAACTGTAATACACTTATTACATTTGTCAATAAGTGACATGAAACCCTCAAAAAAAATATTCTTAGATTGGTCGTCAAAATAGTCATCCACAGCAGCCTTCATTTCGTCATCGGTCGAAAAACTTCTTCCCCTTAAGTTTATCTTCAAATATTTAAAAAGAAAATAGTCACAGGGGGCCAAGTCTGGACTATAGAGTGAATAGTTTAGTTCCGTGAAGCCGTTTTTGCCTAAGACCGACCTTGCATGGGAAGCTGTGTGGATCGGAACATTGCCATGCAAAACTAAAATTTCTTTACCGAGTTTGCCTTTTCGTTGCTCTTCGATGGCTTCTCGCAGTTGGTCAAATAAACTGGCATAGTAACCGGCATTCATCGTAGTATTTTTTGGTAGGTAATCTATCAAGAGAATCCCTTCTACATCCTAAAAAATTGTTGCCATAAGCTTGCTTGCTGGTAGAAACACCTTAAATTTGCGCGGTGAATTCTCCCCCTAAATTTCCAATGCATTGATGCCTGCTTGCTTTCGGGGTCACATTGGCGAATCCAGGTTTCGTCGCAGCTCACTATTCTGGAGATAGTTTCTTCTTCTCTGTCTTTTACCAAATCCAAAAATGCCTCACAACTTTCGACGCGTCGTTGTTTAACGAAGGGCGTCGACATTCTGGGCACCCATCGGGCGCTCTCCTCTGACATCCCCAAACGTTCGTGAATAATTACCTGAACACATTCCTTAATAATCCCGACATCCCTAGCGATCTTCCACTGCTTGACTCTTCAATCTGTGCGCATTATTTTTTTTACTAGATCCACTGTGTCTTCTGTGACTGCAGAAACCGGCCGTCCGTTACGGGGATCATCTTCCAAGCTCACAGGGGCGTGTTTAAAGTGTTTAGACCAAATCTTTATTACAAAATCGGAAGGTCAAGAGTCACCAAACACATTGAACATCCGTTTTTTGATTTGCGGTGGAGTATTTCCCTCTTTAGTTAGGATTTTTATCACGGCACGCTGCTCAATTTTAAGCATGTTATTATTTTCTTCCGACAAGTTTATTATGTTTACGTACTGTTCCTAACGAAAACAATTAAAACAAATGAATGCTATTGTTTTCAAATAAGGAATCTATAAGTATTAAAACTACATAGTGGGTAGATCCATTTTTGTAACTTTATTTATCAAAGTAGATTATATATCAGCCACCCCTCGTATTTTTGTGGTATTTCATTCTTAATGACTTTTATTACTTACCGGCTGAAACCCGAAGGAAACATGCTTTTTAATAATTTTTCAACTTATAAAAAACGTATATGCAACGAGGTATGCAAGGATCGTAGCAAGTGGAAATCCGTTGTCTCTGCCTACCCCTCTGGGAAACAGGCGTGAGTCTATGTATGTATGTAAAAAACGTCACCACTTTAATTTGAAACATTTATAAAATTTATATTATTTAAAACATAGTGTTCTAGATGGCGTTAGAGTCTATTTAGATCAGCGGAATTCTTTTTTAAATATTTCAATTTGAATCCCGAAGGAAGCAACGCGCATCGTGTGGGATTATACTTTTAAAAATTTCAGCTTATAAAAAAATCCGCTTTAATTTGAAGCATTAAAATTATTATTATTTAAAACATAATGTTTCCTTTTTCTTAACTAGATGGCGTTAGGAGTCGATTTAAATCTGAGGAAAAATAATTTTCTTGGATACTCCTGATGGGACAGAAAAAATATTTATAACCACTGGCATCCTTGCAGGGAGGCAGGGCAAAATTACAATTGCAGTAGCGTCTTCGGCGATTACTGCCACGTTGTTTTCTGGTGACAAAACAGCGCACACCATGTTTAGGATTCCCATCAATTTACAGAGCAACGAAACACCTGTTTGTGATGTGTCACGAAATAGTGACAAGGCAGGCATTTGCTTAAGAATTGTTCTTTGATCGTATGATGGGATGAATGTATAATGGCAAACAGAAAAGCAGTTGATGCGGTACCTACACAGAACTCTAAAAGACATCCGTAGGAACCAACACATAATGGGTGGTGTCACAGTTATGTTCAGCGGCAATTTCCATTGAACGCTGCCTGTGGTGACGCGAGGAACTGGGGCTGATGAGGTGAATGGTTCTTTGAAACGATTATTTTTATGATCCTGTATTCATAAGTTGAGCTTGGCAATCATTATGGGCGGCTGAGTAGGAATCCACATGCTCAAGAATTTTCCAACTCAAAACGCCCAAAAATAATCAAGCTGCAGCAATCAACGAATGCATTCTTTTATAAATGAAAGGGAATGAAGTGTTTTACACATTTATAAACACTGTTGTCAATCAAGATGACGCCACTCATTATTCTGTAAAATTCCTGAATTCCCTCACTGCAAGTGGACTTCCGACGTGAAGGTCGGTGTCCCGATTATGCTTCTTCGGAACTTAACGCCTTTGAAATTGTGTAAAGGGACCCAGAAAATGATGGCCTGATGGCTTAATGTAAATTATCTGCAAATCATCAAGGCGCAAATTCTAACGGGTTTCGGTATTGGTGAGACAGTGTTTACACCATGTACCACTAATTCTCCACATTTATCCCTTTCAATTTAAGCGAGTGTAGTTTCCTGTGGGCGTTTGTTTCGCCATGAGAAGTCTGCGAGTGTCGATCTCAGGACCAGCTTCTCCTCACATAGACTGTATGTCGTTTGCTCTCGGGTCACCAGTCCTGACTCTCTGTACATTTTAGCTCCCGAGAGCAAAACTACAAACAAAGTAATCTGTATGTTTTTCTAAATATCCTGGTTCGGATTTGATATTGATACGAAACTTTTGTTCTTTTACATAGGTTTTTCGCTTTATTAGGTCAGAAATTATGCAATAAAATATGCGAAGCGCACTTATAACTTTTTCTTTTGCCCTATACATTAGTAAGACTTAAATAAAAAACTAATCTTTGTTGGAATAATTGCTCTCAAATGTGCAAAACATATACAATACAATAGGTATATTTAAAAAAATCTCTCATTCTCTCCTGTGCAATAATTATTCCCACATGATAGTGGGGTCTGCTTTTCGGGTTTTTCGCTTCCCCTTCGCTCTATCCATTGCATCGTCCTGGATAATGTTTAATGGCAATATATAATGTTTTCAATAATAAATATTTTGGATAATTTAAATGTTTATGCACATGTTTTGTTTAATAAGAAACTCGCAAAAACAACTGACTTGGGTGGACTTGAACTGTCATATTATCATAACATTACTAATCTGCACTAATAAAAGTTTGTGAAGATGTTTGTTACCTAAACACTTTTGATTTGAATAGAACTCGGTAAACATAAAAACCATATTTCCTGGATTAACAAAAAATATAAATTTTATCCTGGTTCAACATCCACGCGGGCGAAGCTGCGGGCAAAAGCTAGTATAATTATAAATTAATTATCAGTTGCTAAAACGGTGAGGGAAAACATCGTGATGAAACAGAGATACTTTTCAATGGTGTGTAAAGCCATGTTAGAGGCCTACGGGCGGTTTAAACTCTGACACCAGGTTGTTCATCAACCATACGATAAGAAAGAAAGAAAGAAATTACTTTTTAAAATATCCTTACTTAAAAAAACACCAACCATCCCATAAATAATATTCTTTAGACTAAGTTCGATTCTGCATTGTTTACATCTCTCAAATAACTCTCCTCTTAATTAATTGGATAACTTGAAGCAAGTTCTATCTTTTTGAGATTGTTTTTCTTTAATATCTCTGTTTAATTTTAAGAAATCCCTCTAAACGATTGTTGAACTGTCTAAACTTGAGGTAAATATAATTTGGACTTTTATAAGTAGAATCCTTTAATTAACATTGCCAATAACCTTTTGTTTATAGTAGTGTCATGTCCTCCTGACCGAATTTCGGTCACAGCGGCCAATCTCAACGGAGATTAGCCATCGACGCGGGAGATATTATAGTGCACAAGTGTGTGCGCAAACACAGGTGCACTCTCTATTCCCTCACTCTCATAGTCCGATGGGACGGCAATCCGACACGACCGGAGAGAGATCAGGCGCAGGGCCAACAGCTTTACGTGCTTTCCGAGGCACGGAGTAAGTGATAATTAATTTATAAAACGCACATAACTTACGAAAAGTCAGAGGTGCGCGCCTTGGGTTCGAACTCGAGACCACTGACTTGCCAGTCAGCGGTCACCACCACTAGGCTATCACGACTAAATAATATATAATTATAGTATAATTATAGTAGTGTATAGTAGTAGTGTATAAGCTGTTTTCAAAGGTTTCCAGACGGTTTGATAAATTCCCAGTGTGTGGCGAAGATCTCTCGCAACTTGTGATGAGTATGAGACAGTCTTGGCTAATTCAATTGTTTGATTAACCATTTCTATATTAAACAACATTTAGCTTTAAACCACCTCGAATTTTAAGCATCTGCTTTAAAGTTCTAAATCTTCTACTCTTTTCCATGTGGATCGATTTGAATTGCGGTCTCCACCTCAAATTTTATCGCAAGTTGAACTTCATCACCCAGCTCTTAGTCTTCAGAATCAACCCCAGTTATTTCAATTACTAGGTCCTCGCTAAAACTACGTTTGGTCATAAATATCAATTTTGGTACAAAACCAATAACATTACATCCATTTTTAGTTACCAGTTTAAATTTTGTTACAGAATCGATAACATTAAAATCATATTCAGATATAAGTTTTTCTTTTACAGAAATGGTTATATATTGAAACCATTTTCAATTATAACTTTCTATTTTGTTTGAAAGGCACTAACTTTAAAATCAATTTCGGTTAAAATTATAAATTTTGTTACAGAGCCAGTAACATTTGACATATTATCAAGAAATATGACTGCAAAACTCGGACAGCATGTCACTATTGAATGTCAAGCTAAAGGTGACGATCCTATTAGGATAATGTGGACAAGAAATGGAAAACCCATCAATCCATTGACGCAACGGTAAGATACGAGTTAGGTTAAAATAGGTGTCATGTCAAAATATAGAAATCATTGTAAAGAAGTAAAATATTATCATGATGAAAAAAAAAAATCTCAACTTTTTAAAGTTACAGAAATTTTTTTCTTGGCTAGTAGTAAACTGCTAGACTCAGTGACTGCTTTTAGTTCTAGACTGACATGATTATAGACGAAGACCACTGTGATATGCAACTTTTGGATAACATCAGCATATCTAAAAGTATAATTTACACATGTGTTGGTAGGACCATATAGATCTTTGCACACTCTTCTAGTACAGATAGAATAAATAAACTGTTCACTATTTTTTTCCTTACAGAGTAAAAATATCAGAAGCCAAATCAGAGGATGGTATGACAAGCATATTGGAACTGTTACAAACTGAAACTAGTGATGAAGCCTTATACCAATGCAGAGCTGGTAATCCATTTGGGGCTGACGTGTTTAGTGTGCATCTCACTATACTAGGTGAGTATGTGTTCCTTGAAAGATTTTAGTTTCTGATCAAATAAATATAGGTTCTTTTTCTTCATCGTATGGTTGAAAAACAAAAAATAAAGGTTAAAATTAATATTATGTGTCCTTACATCGTCCAAAGAAAGTCATTTAATGGATGTCTAGAATTAACTATTTCTAGAATCTCCGTCGTTGATTTTAATAAGGAGGAAAAGGTTATAAATACTTGCCATCTTATCAAAATTTCAGTGAAGTCTGCCAAAAATTTATTAATTTTACAATTGTCAATGTCAGTGGCTAACGACTGTGATTAAAGATGTTATTATTCGCTAATATGGAGATAAAACATATTTTATTTCCGACGGGAACAAGATTTGATTAACTTAAATGATCGTGATTAAGACAATTCAAATAAATATTAATTTAAAATGCCATTTTGTTCAATTAGATACAAAGTATACCAGTAGTCTAGCTAAAAATAAGTACTACTTATTTCTAAAGAGGTCGATACGTACCCAAATAAATAAGTTTCACGAGGGTCGACTATTAGAAAATATTAAAATTTAAAGTAGTCATTTCGCCCGTTTCGTGCGAATTCATTACGTGCGAGTCGACCAATAACCCTAGTTTCGTTTCTTGAAAAAATATAGGAATATAACCTTAAAAATAAATCGATCCTAACACCTAATAAGGTGACTAAACTCCTGCAAAAATACCAATCAATTAATTACAAGCTGATAAACTCTATAGGCATCGGGTTCAACCACAAACCAATTAACGTCGAAAACCGCAATTAACGGTCCCTACATAACGTCGAATAGTTAGAGGAAAAATTATGGCCTACATTGAACATTATTATCTAGTAAAGATAACCGTATAGGGAATGATTTAAAGCTACGGTTAGGAAGCAGTGATAAATTATTATAACCTTCTATTTGTTTTAAATCGTTTAGTTGTTTAACAGCCAAAGGCTTTGAAAATAATAATCTATATGTACCTGGGGGCTTAGCCAAGTTGACTATCTACAATCGCTTTCGCTATAAAAAACGAAAGAAATAATAGGATTAGATTCTATTCGTTTGTTTTGACCACGTGACATAACGATAATCCTATACATTAAAATTTGTTTCGTTTTCTATAGCGTTAGCGATTGTAGATAGTCAACTTGGCTAAGCCCCCTGAAGCGAAAACTGTGGATCCCTTTATAAGAATATTGCGCGCAAGACGGAGTGTGAAACTTGGTAAAGTAAAAGTCTTTTGGAGAAGAAGTGCAGAAAGCTAAAGTTTATAGATTCGACCACTAGTAATATAAACAGATAATTATATCTAGACTTGGCCCGGGAGGTTGTCGACATGTGGAATGTAGAATCAGCTGTCATTGTGCCGATAGTCGTTTCATCCAAGAGCCTCGATGAACACCAGACACTCTCGTTGGATGGCTGGGCTTTATGCAGAAGGCGGTACTCTTGGACACAGCTCGCATAGTCAGGAGATTCTCTCTGAGGCCTTGACCACCGGTAGTTTAGATATTTTTGTACACCGTTAGTTAGCAGTGTCTTAGAATAACTTAGAAAATACATCATTATGACATAGTATAATCAACCCAACATGTGCTTGCAAAGCGTGTCCATAACCAATGCGCCACCACGACATTATATTAACATATTAATACATCATTTTAGAACCACCAGCGCCACCAACAGATCTATCAGTGGATTCAATAAGAAGTAGATCAGTGAAGCTCTCTTGGAGAGACATGGCCAGGTCTCTAGCGCAGTTTTATAGCCTACAGCTAAGTGGTAGTCAGAGGCTATCCTGGAATAACGCTAGAGCTATCAATATTACTAGGTAAGTTTTAATTTTCTTTGCAGGTCGCATACAACCGCAAAATTTGATGGCCAGCAAGCTTAATTAAGAACACCAAAGTAAATTCTTATCATAAAAAAAATCCTTCTAATTCATTTCTCGTAGGCTATAAAAAATTTTAAAAAAAATAGTGCGAGTCGGCTAAGGATCTATAGAGAGATCTATTAACTTACGTAAAACTTGTGAAAATAATTATAGAAATTAATATTTTTATGAATTTTTACGTTATAAAAATTAATACGTTTAATGTTATAACTCAAAGTTTTTGATAAGTCATCAATTTAGTAAATTGAGAATTTGTTTAGTACAGTCGGTGCCTTTTATTAGCTGACCTCGCTCTTTGATAGCATGAATTATTTTTAAGTATATTTTTTTTTTAAATCTTTATCAAATAATAAAGGTTGTATCTCAACATTTTTCAGCTTATAACTGGATATACAAAATTGGCGATTTATGAAAAACTTAGGCTTATAACCTAAAGCTATTATTTTTCTATTTTATTCTCACAAGTTTTACGTAAGTTAAGTCTAAGTACGCTCTATAGATCCTTAGCCTAAGACTCGCACTAATTTTTGCAGATATTCTTTTTTAAGTTAATTAATACCACAAGGTATCATTTCAACCCCGCTGAATTAGAAATACAAAATAATATAAATGAAAAATACTTAACCCTTGATGTTTTATTTAGACTAGAAGAACTACGACATACAGTAGAAGTAGATGACCTATTACCAGCAACGAGTTACACAGCAAGAGTGGCTGGTGGCAACCAAGCTGACCTCAGTCATTATTCAGCTCCAGTCAGATTCACTACTACTGAAGAAGGTAAGGTTATAAGGTTATATAGGAAGAAGAAGAAGAAGAACATTAAGGAGTGAGATCCGCGACGCGCCGCCGCGTATACACCCGCTCTTGAAAATGGACTCCGTTTGAGTTCGAAACTAGTCGGGTAACTTTATATTTCGTATAAAGAAGAAGATTTCATATAGATCATCAAAACAAACAGATAAGAGTCGTGATAGCGTGGGTGGTGACCGTTGACGTGCAAGTCAAAGGTCTCAGGTTCGAACCCAAGGCGCGCACCTCTGACTTTTTGTAAGTTATGTGCGTATCATAAATTAATTATCACTCTCCGTGTCTCGGATAGCACGTTAAGCTGTTGGCCCCAGCTGTCAATAGTAGATCTTTGACAGTCGTTACGGGTAGTCAGAAGTCCGAAAGTCTGACAATCAGTCTTACCAAGGGGTATCGTGTAAACCCGGTATTGAAATTCTCTTCTACATTCAACCATCTCAGATGGTAGTTGCATCCACCCTTTGTATGAAGTACTAGAGGGCTTAACTTCACTTTTACTTCAATGTAACCTTTTAAAGGGGGCTTGTACTGTTATTAAGTACACCATACTGTTTGTATCATTCCTTCCAAAATTTCTCCATTATTATCCGATTTCCAAAAAAGAGGAGGTCCTCAATTCGATGAGTACTTTTCATCACAAGTTATTTTTTTTCTCTAGCACCCTCATCACCTCCTCTTGGAGTTCAAATAGAACAAACAGATTCACCAGGAGAGCTTCGAGTAAGATGGCTGCCTCCACCGGCTGATTCACATAACGGACTTATACTGGGTTATCGGTTGAAAGCCGTTCCTCAATTGACAGGAATAAAAGGTTTGTTTGAAAAATCTTGTAAATATTTAAACTTGGGAATACTGTTAAAGACAAAATTATAAAGCGTCTAATTGTGCGCGAAAAGGCTTTGTGTATTTTATTCATTAGTGAACCTGAGTTTTTTTGTTAACTAATAGATCGATTTAATTACCAATGGAGTGTTTTATTAGATTTTTAAATTGTTTTCGTAATATTTGAAAATAACTTTTGTAATTGAACTCGAATGACTATGGCAATAAGAATGAATCAAAAGTTTGAAAATCTAATAAAGAACGTAAATGATGAAGGAACACCAATATTTTTTTAATTTTAGTGACAGTTTTTAAATTAAATATTAAACTTTTTAAATTTTCGTAGAAACAGAAGAAACAAGTGATAAAACAATAAAAACTGCGTCCCTATATGCTAAACAAGAAACAATTGTGAGTGGATTGCTGAAAGGAGTTAGGTAAGTAATTTTACTTTTTACTTTTAAACTTTTACGTAATAATTATAAGGTTATTAGGAGATGGGAAGACTTCCCGCGACCATAAGCAATGTAACCTGTTCTAAACTTCGGGAAAATAAAAATAATAAGTTATATGCGCATTGATTAATTGGTTAATTACCAATTAAAATCGGGAGCTGACAAGGTTTACCGTTGACGGATACGTCAAGGAGGACATCATCATCATCATCAATTAGTATTTAATTTTATTGTCATACGTAATTAATATTTAGGGAAAGTGTTTTTATTTTCATAAATATTCACAATGTATATTAATTGTTGTACTAGGTACGCAGTCTCAGTAGCTGCGTTTAATAGTGCTGGTACGGGACCGTTTTCAGTCCTACTATTTCAAGACACAAGAGAAGGAGGTAAGTTATAGCAATTAAATGTAGATCTAAACTTAGCATTTTGAGACTATTGAATATATCATTAATTCTTTAATGCAAACCATTCTAGTGCCACGTTTCTTTCTAACAAATACCATGCGAAAAGTATAAATATCACTTGCTTTTTAAACGGTTTTATTTAGCTTGGCCTGTTTATTATTTGGTTGAAATTTAGTAATTACTAAATTAAACGAACTTACCTTAAGTGAAGTTCTATTGTAATTATATGAAATGATTAGTCTTCGAGATCTTGATATAATTTACTATGTAGTCCCACTACTTCTACTGTATGACACGCGAATTTCAGAGGATTCAATCCTGAAAATAAAAAAGGTTGCGCTGGCAACACTACCCAGCTTACGTCATTCTATTTAGAGCAATTCTGGAATAAATACTAAATATATACACATATATATCATGTATGGTCATATATTTAGAATACAAAATACTTTTTCAACTTCAATCCCAGGGTAAAACAAACTTCAATTGTTTTAGGGCTTGGGAGGGTTGTTAGTCTCGAAGACTAATCATTTCATATAATTACAATAGAACTTCACTTAAGGTAAGTTCGTTTAATTTAGTAATTATATTCATGATTAGTCTTCGAGATCTTGATATAATTTACTATGTAGATGTTTAGAGAAGAAGTTGAAAAAGAAAATAATTAAATAGGTACAATCCTTCCTATGACAAGAAAACATTTCAATTAAGTACATGAAATCTTTTTTATGAAAATTAAAATAATACTGAATAATTATATCAGTGTTTTCGAACCCCCTTTAAACATCACAATCCTCATTAACAAACAGTACTGAACAATCATTTGTGTTATTATTAAATAATCACATTTATCAGTCTGAACATTTCAAACTGCCTTTGCAAATAAATAGTAGGTAGGTAATTATCAGTTTCCCTAGCTAAAGGTTTATTATAATGATTAGCAAAAGAAAACTTAAGATCCCACTGAGAGTAACCAGCAGTTTTAAAAATTGCACCTCTAATTGCTAATGAGGTGGATGAGTGTCACATTATAAATGAGGTGTGAATTTTTTAATTTTTATTGATGTATACCCCCTGTTCAACATTACTTGTTTTAGCTAACGACTTGTTTGCCTACTGACATAATTATAACTAAACAATATAATCTTTCAGTGTTTAATTCAAGCTTTTTAAATGATTAATTATCATTTATACAATATAGCAGAGTAAGTAATCACAGGACAAATAGAAGATTTTTTGAAAAATTAAGGAAGTATAATTTCTTATTTTTACTGTTTTGATGTCCTAATTAAATCAATAATTATCATCTTTACAAATGAATCACTGAATTCTATGTTTATACATCTCATTATATAGATTCCCGTATTCTCTGTGTACCTACTTGTAAACGCTAACAGAATTTTTTGAGTATAATTCTTGTTCATTTATTAATTACCTTATATAAAATTACCTTTTTTAAAGTTCATTACTAGCGACAGATCCTAAGTATCATTAGGATGAGCCGCTCTTTATTTGAAAATTCCTTCAAAATCTTTTTATCTGTGAATCTGTGCCTATATCATAACTTATGATCAATGATATACTTAGCTTATTTAATAGTAATAAAGGAAGTGTATGTTGAACTATATATTATAAAAATGCTTTGTGACAAATTCTACTATCTTTTGAAACAAATAATTCAAATTTGTTTTTATCCTTACAGAGAAAACCTACCACTTTTTTAATGTCACTGTATATTGTATTGTGAATGCGATAATGAGGATATCATAACCTGAATAAAGTCATCTTATATCAGTAGTCTCTTAATGCTTCCCTGGTAATACACCTGCCCAAAAGAAAGACTGCTGTCAAAAGGATGTGGTTTTTTGGGAGGTGACAATAATAATTGTCTTGACTAGTCAAAGGCCAAAAGCATTATCTTCTTTAATTTCAACTCTTGAAATTATGCAAACAGTAGTGCATAAAACAATGGGTAATTTTTTCAATTAACTGTAAAAGTATCCCTATATTCCGCATAATTATAGATCTTTAACCAAAAACTGATATTATGACATTTGTGCTGGCTCTAGAAACAAATAAATCTGTGGGAGGTTTTTTAAATCTTAGGTACTACCTCAGATAAAACAGAAAGCCTTTACCCAGCAGTGGGATGATATGGGCTGACAGTACCAAATTGTAACTATCTCACATAAAACCATAGAATAGTTCTTACTCATAATCAACACCTCTATCTCTAGACAAAGATAGCTTTTTTGTCTTTAGACTTTACATAGGATGCAAATATACAAATATTGCGAGCCTTAGGTATACCATTAAGATACCACAAACTATTAAAATTCATGAAATGAATACCATCTATCCTATTAATATATAAGCGTTGCTGTGGCAAGAATTAATTTCTTTGACAAAACATTGTAAACCCACATAATGATTGCAGCTAAAAGTTCTAAATATTCATGTGATTTTTCTTATCCTCCTCAGTCCAAAAACCATTAATCAGGTAGATACTTGATCATTATAAAATATTCAAGATGCACTTGAATATTTTTTACTATTTTGCCATATTTATGCAAAGAACAAGATACCTATTTTAACAGGAACATAGTCTAACTACCATTTTCTAACCATTCATTAAATGGTGTTTCTGTAAATTCATTAAAATACAAATACTATCACCATGATAACTGATTTAAATATCTCTACTCTGAAGATAGGATATTACTAATTTTAGTAGGTAAGTATCTTAGTGAAAGTCAGTGGATCAATATATCAGCTAAAACACATGAAATTGAACTCACAAATAATATTATGATAGTAAAAAACCAAAGTATACCTGTATACTGTCAATAGGTATTAAAAATATACCTACACCTTTCCAATCTATGGTGATGTGATCAAGATTATCAAGATTCAATCTTAAGATTAGTTTACAAGGTGTTTGTATGTCATTTAAAATGTTCAAAATTAATAAAGTTATTAAGGCACTTTAAATTTAATACTAATATAAGTCTCATACTGCCAATAGGAGTCACTGTAATGTTTTTTAACAATTTAAGTACTCTGAACAGCTTGGTAAGCTAAAAACACTTAAACTCAATAGTCTATCTATTTGTTTAAAAAGTCCATATTTTCAGTTAAGACTGAACATGATGTAAAATATTATGGAATAGTTTTTATGATAACCTTGTTGCTATGATAGGATAACTTTATCCTGTGTAATTTTTTGCCAACAAGAATAATAATATATAAGGCGGCCTGTAAAAGCCTTTACCTTTAAGTCTGTCTCACAGACCTGTGATGATGTGCCTGTCCGCTTGCCTGAGGTCCTGGATTGGTGTTCCTTTCCTTTCCTGTACTCCTGATGATATTGCCCCCCCCCCCCCGTTTAGAGTCTACTCACACATGGGAGGAGGCATGGCATGGAAGTTATTCTTATTTTTGTAACAATGTTGTTCCTGCTGACTACAGCAGAAACAATTTAACAGGCTAATAAGCCTCCATGTAATAATAGACTTCTTTACATTAAAGAATCTTCCTTTGACACTGCGTTTATAGCTTTAACATTTTCATTGAATTTTTCATTAAACAGATAATTATCCCGCTCTATTAAATTTATTTCTTTACTATGTCTTTATCCAAATTAATTGGAATCAATTTACTGCGAATGACTGTGTCAGCAAATGTAAACACTGATTCTTCTCAAGACATCTTAATTAATAATATCTCAATGTTAGAGACATCAGCATTTTTGTTGGTTAAATACCAACTTATTTACTACTTTCAGCACTGCTGACAGAGCTAAACCCAACTGTTGCTGACTTTCTTCTACTCCTTTGTCTTTACCCTTTATATTATCAATCAGCAGGCTTGATATTGAGTTAGGCGCTTCTAACAGTATAAATTTTAGGGTAAGTTATATTATATTTCTATAAGATGATATCCTTTACACTCTTTTCTATACCACTTAAACTGTCAAATAGGGTTTTTTGCAGTTTTTATAGTCATTGCCATCATCCTTTACACACTATAATTTTATTTTTATTGTTGAGAAAGTCAATATGATCAAATAATTTATACCATTTGTTCTTCTAATACTTTGATATTGTCAGTGTTCATTTAGGGGCTGATATAAATAAAACGATAGCTCACAGCAAGACAACAAGATGTTCAGGTCCCAACAGTTTTGCAAACTCTCTTATGGTAGCGGTAAGTACAATAATTCTTATGTAAACTTTGAAGTAAATGAATTGTACATTTCTTTTTATCTGGCACTGCCAGTGTCATGTTCATTTATTAGTTAATAGTAGTATATTAGCAACATGTAAATACATTTTCTACATTTGTTAAATCACTTCTGAGTGAATTTCCTCTACATAAATCATATCAGTCAGCAGCGGCAACCTATGCCCAATGCTAGTAATATGGACTCGTTCCATTCTATTACTCGACTGAACTTCTATAAAACAGACATTATTAGATAACTATATCGTAGTCTGATGTACCTACAACTTACAAGATCACTGATCTTAAACGTATCCAATATTTCCCTCGTGGGATAATAAGGTACGCGTATATCATAGAACTTCTAGATATACCAGTTTATTGTGCTATTTTCTCAACTAGAGAAAACTTTGTAACATGAACTTACATGTACAAAAAGCACGACACCGATGGGTCCTCTGCTGAAAATTAAGAAACTTTTCTTATAGATAACATACCTGAATCTATTTCTCAGAAATATACTGATATGATGATATTTCTTTTATTGACATTTTTGTTCCAGTAACGGTGCCGGTGGTGTAATAAATAATAGCCGGTTTCGACGTCCATGTTTTTTCGCTGCTTTCCTTAGTATTCTCCATATTATTTCTTTCCTTGACTCGTCTTTCACGTTGCATATTGGAAATATTGTAATGTAATTGTATTTATAACAATAATATTCAGTTTTATCACCCAAATAAAAATTAGGGAAAAAATAACGTGCGCGTGATCACGGCGAAAAAATAGTGAATGACGTAAGCTGGGTAGTGTTGCCAGCGCAACCTTTTTTATTTTCAGGATTGAATCCTCTGAAATTCGCGTGTCATACAGTAGAAGTAGTGGGACTACATAGTAAATTATATCAAGATCTCGAAGACTAATCATGAATATAATCAATATTTTACCCCCTTCCTGTTGACAGATTGATCTGATATTTGATACGTACCTTTAGTTCTGATGACAAAACCGTTTACGTAAAAAAAAATTACTTATATTATTTTAGCGTGAATTTATTTACACCACAGATATAGATATCTATATCTGTGATTTACACATAATATCTCTTTCTACCATTTAAGAGTGAATATGCGTATACTAAAATTCTAAATTTTTGTAGATTTTGGACTTATTCAAAGTGAAAACCTTCCTATTTTGATTAATTTAAATCCGAAACGGCTTCTTTTATCTTATTTCTCAAACCTTAAATCCCCAATTAGTCCACATCTGATAAGGTAATGTCTCCGGGAACATTATCACCCCGTTCTTCTGAAGTTTGGCGAGAATTTTATCTAACATCAACTATGTAAATTGCCCAAACTTCAGCGGAACAAACTTCTTCTCGTAAACCTTTATCGCCTTCATTAACATTTGTGAAAGTTTAATGTTGTTGTTATAATTGCTCGTCATCTTTTATATTATGTTTGTTTTAAGACGTTTAATTGGTTAGTTCTTTTTTGTTATTTTTATTATTATTTTTTTATTTGCATCTAAATACTAAATCAGCTAAAGAAAACTATGTGTGACGCGATTGACCATAACAGAACTAAAACTTTTTTCAAATGAGTACGTTTGGGTAAGCGTTATTTGGGACTCGAGTTTTTAGATGTAGCATTAATTTAGAAAGTCTTCTCTGTTTAGAAGCACTATTTTTAAATAGTGTTCCACCGTTAAATGAAGCTTAGGACTGGCGTAATGAGGGTTGAAGAGGAACTTTGACCTTACCCTTTAATGATATTTTAAACTATATTATTTTTGGCTTTAAGGTCACGCAAACGATACCCAATTACTCAATCTATTGTGATCACCACTTGATATTTTTTAAAGTTCACCACTAAACCTAACGGGGATACATAGTTGTAAATTTTGTGCGTAAAGATAATCCTAACCTAACTAATAATAAAAATGTGAAAGTAAGTTTGTTTGCACATTTTCACACATAAACCGCTGAACCGATCATCCTAAAATTTGGCCAAACAAATCTTTCATCCCGAAAAAGTACTTTTCCTGAGGAAAAAAATAATAACATTCTTCTGATAATAAATGGCATCATGTGTTCTAATTTAACGCAAACGAATCTACAGGCAAAAGTTGTAGTAGTGTTTTATAAAGAACGGCTTATTATTCCGACAGCAAACAAAGTCATTGAATATTCCTAAAATAACTTTTACCAGATAGAATAAACAAAATAAACAAAACAATATATAAACATAAAACAGCTTATAACATCAACCATTATACTTGAACAGTCACAACTTCTCAGGATTTTTGTGTCTTCATTTATTCTTTCCACAGTTTTAAAGAGCAAAAGTTGAAGACAGTTTTGGCTTACGCTTCTTAAGCTTTTGTGTTTAACTTTTGCAGTAAAATTCCAACCAATTTGGATTTATTTACATCGTGACATCGTTCTTGACTTCCTCAAAGAGTTATATTTCTTCATGTATTTTTCTGTACCTATCCCAAAGGCTGAGTACAGGATATGTAGCATTTTGGGAACGTTGCTCGTTTTGAAATTTTGCATCGATCGCAAATAATATGGGACCAGGGCAAACGAAAAAAAAAATATTTAAAGAAAATTCAGGCATTACGTTTATGCTATAGATATTATTTTAGACTCGACTTGTTTTTTTTTAGATATTATTTTAGATCGAGTTATAGTTTTTTTTTACTCGAAACTTAGTTGGAATAATTATTAATTATTAATAATTATGTAAATTACATATTAGTTTATATCAAAATTCTATTTCGTATTGAGTCCGAAAAAAATGTACAGGATAAATTACAAACCAGACTTCATCATCATGAACAATCATTCTCTCTTCACCATTTTTTATTTGGGTTGGCGTGATATCTTCTTTCCATTTGTCCAAACTAGCTGTCATATCACTATTAAATCCAATTTATCAAGATCTTTTTTTAAATCTAGCTTTGATTTTGTCACATCCTCATTCATAAAGACCCTGTTTACATTTTCTTTGCCCTTGTAGACGATTGATGGAAGTTTGAGTTGTGTAACTTTTTTTACCGGCTCATCTTAGCTCCCGAAGAAGGTCCATCATCAGTGGAATGCGGGGGCGTGACGTCAACAGCGCTGCGTGTGAGTTGGCAGCCGATACCACCGCACAAACAAGCTGGCGCGCTGATTGGTTACTCTGTTTTATACGCTGCTCAAGGTATGTTGGGGATAATAGCAACGCCATATCTATGAGAACCATGCATCTTGACTCAATAGCATTTATACCCTTTATAGTCCGTGGAGGACTTTAGGTCCAAAAAAATATTCCAGTCAACAGCTGTTTTGGACGCGCGTACCTATCGTCCACAGCGCGTAACATTTTCTTGTCTCTAAAAATACTTCTAGCACCATCTATGAACATTATTTATTAATATTCCCAATGAAAATATCCCATTAAGAATTGTTGCACCCATTTATTTTGCAGCGCTGTAGCACAATGATCTAAAAGACAACTTGGCCATGTATTTCCATTCAGATGCATCAATTTGGATGTACCATCAGTTCTTTATCTTGCACCTTCTAAGATTTTAAAAGAGCCTGTTGGAACTCAACCTTTAAAGAAACAAAAGGAATGTCTTTAAGTTTATTCTAGCAAACTTGTTCTGGAATATTCTGTCTCTCTCATTCGTTATTTAAATTTGTCCAACAGGTCGCCAGTGGATGAACTCAACCTCGCTTGTCACAGAACTTCGTTTGCAAGGACTGTATAAATTCACCAACTATACCGTCAAAGTTGCAGGCTTCTCTAACTATGGACTTGGGCCATTCTCATTTCCTATTATCTGTTTGACGTTGCAAGATGGTAAGTGAAAGTTTGATAGCATTAAGGTTTTAATTTGCTGTCTAGGAAGTCTCAGTTATTTCAAAATTCAGCTGTTACTACAAAACCTTTTCTAGAATATGTTCAACACATTGTAAGATGGTATCCCCAGCTGCTACAACCGCAAGCCGGTCACATATTGCGCCGGTCTATACTTCCTGAAGCTATGATGTATGAACTTCTATAAAACTAATTTCACTTTTTTTTTTTTATTGGCTAAAACTGTCTTAATTGTCGTCAATAAACATTACAATTTATAAATATGTTATAATTTGTAATAGGACGTGACGTGAAAACTGTGGATTCTTTTTTGATAACATTGCGCGCACGGAAGAGTGTAAAACTTAACTTAATTATCATCGTCGTCGTCGTCTTGAGCTGCGGATGATTTTGTCAACTACCCGCGCTTGAGTTTGTAAATTAATAATACATTTTTATTTTATTATAATAGTACCTGAAGCACCAGCTGAAATAAAGCTTCTATCACAATCGTCAACAACCTTATTGGTCAGTTGGAAAAGACCAAGACAACCAAACGGAAGGCTCCTGCATTATACCGTGTACTGCAAGCCTACTGCAAGGTATGTACTTAAAATTTAACGGCAGAAGACGAACAAAATTTATAGTTATCATTATACATGGGTCATCGCAATGAAAACTTTATTCCACTTGTTATTAGGTCACTTTTAAAGGAACACGAATTAAAATTTTGCGTCGGCTTTCTCTTATTTGTTTTTTTTTTAACTTTTAGATAGCAATAATGATTTTGAACGCAATTTATGCCTACAAAATGAAAACCTTAATCTAAAAGACTGCTACCACCGCTTTCTTTGATGATTAAAAAATATCATTAGAATTTGACCTTACCTTTGCTAAGCCATAAGTAGCACCTAATTTCATTTTTAATACACCCTGATTGAATTATTTTTAGAAAAAGATGAATATTTTACAAGCTTTCCTTTTATGTCAATTTAGGAACATTTGAAGGTATATTTCATCTTTCTGTCCTTGTCCTAATTTTAATTAAGGTCAGCATCGGGTCAGGAATGTTCTCAGGATGCACGTTTTTTTTTCTGATCATCATCTGGTCATCGAAAAACGTCATAATTAGCCCAGCCAACTTTCACGAAATATTTATAAATTACACATTAACCTTCTAAATAAATCTGTCTGTTTATTATTGAAATATGTTTCAAATCTGTACAGTAATTTTTGAGATACAAACCGATAAGGTGGATGATAAAAAAAACGCAGCAAAATTCTTTTGTCGACCACAAATTAAATATCAAATTCCTTACCAGCAACGACGGACCTCAAGCCATTAGAGTCGATGTCCAAAGTACCACTGAAGCTTATGAAAGATCACAGACATTGGAATTAAAAGGATTGAATGAAGGTCGTCAGTATGATGTGTGGGTGACTGCCAGTACTGCCATGGGAGAAGGACCAGAAAGCAGGAGAGTAACTAATACTCCTTCGCAAAGAGGTATGTTGATTGAAATTTGATTGCGTAGCGAAAGACCAGTAAAGTTATTTTCATTTTGGTCTTTCCATACGAATTATGTTTCATAATTTTTTCAGTTAGTTACTTTTGATGTTTTTAAAACTTCTTCAAAATTAGACCCAGAAATATTAAAATTAGAAGCTATTCTTTACAATCTAAAAATAAAGTCTTGCAAATAAAACAAATGTATATCAAACAATGAAAATTGCATTTGTTTTAAACTTTCGTTCAAAATCTTTTTTTCTAGTGAAAAAATCCGGCCGACATTCGTCGGGTACATTTTCTTGCCTTTCCTTATCGACTAATAATCAAACTTTCTCACTCAGTTGTAGCAGGGGTCGCATCTCTCGGAGGAGATATTACAGTAGCAGTTCGAAACTCCTTGTTGTTAGAATGCAGGAGTGTTGGCTCTCCGCCACCAAGGACCGTGTGGTACCACAATCAGAATATTATCACGCATCATCCAAGATTCACAAGAAATAGAGATGACAGTTTACTGATTAAGAGTGAGTATTTTGTTGTCATTTTTATTATTCTATTCTTTTGAAACATGAATTTTTTGAGCGCACTGATAGCCTAGTGGTATAACCGCCGACTGATAAGTCAGTAATCTCGAGTTCGATCCCAAGGCGCGCACCTCTGACTTTTAGTAAGTTATGTGCGTATTATAAATTAATTATCAGTTGCTAAAACGGTGAAGGAAAACATCGTGATGAAACCAGCACACCTTGGAGATTTTTCAATGGTGTGTAAAGCCATGTCAGAGGTTTACGGGCGGTTTAAACTCTGACACCAGGTTGTTAATCAACCTAACGATAAGAAGAAGAAAGAAGAAGAAACATGAATTTAAACTTTTTCTCTGCTCCGTTTATCACATTGTGGTTGATACTATTATTCTTTCTAGTATGTCTATTATCACAATAACGAATCTAATAATAATTAACAAAATAATCAAATATAAAATGTGTTTTAATTGTATTGCTCGACTTGCATCCTAATGCGTCCATTAACGCGATAACTATTTTGCTATCTCTGTTAGAAACTACGGCGGCATTGACAAAGACAGGAACTTATTTAAAGTGCTAATTAATGTGTTAGGTCGCAGATGAAACAGGACTATGAAGAAAAATTTCGTAAGAGAACCAGCACACCTAAGAGATTTTAAAATAGTGTGCAAAGTCATGCTTGTGTAAACTCTGGCACTGCGTTGTTTATCAAACATGTAATAAAGAAAGAAAATAAAGTTCAGAATATACATTGACATAATAATACTAATATGTAATAACTACCAACGAAATTCTTTCACTAGTAGGTATTGAAAACAAAGTCATTGCTTTTCAAATATCCAGCAAAAATCCCATCATCCCGAAATCCTATAACAATTCACACAATTTTTCCTTTTAGGTATAGACCAATCACTCAGCGGGAACTATACATGTTTGGCCAAAAACTTGTATGGTTCTGACTCGGTCGTTTATACGGTCAAAGTTTTACCCTTACCCGACCCGCCGACATTGAGGGCAACCCCTTACAAAGATTACGTCGTTATCGAATGGGATGACATCAGGTCTTATGGGAACGACTCCATGGGATTTGGGATCAGTAAGTTTTTCATTTTACTATTTATAGATTTGTGAGGGTTTTGTTAAAGGGGCTCTTTTTCTTCGATTGGATGTGAAATCAAAAGTTTCTGAACGTATTTTTTGCAAGATAACAGTATTTGAAGACTAGAAGCATTTTTGCACTTAAATTTGGTCACCGTTGTTAAATATTCAAAATATGTCCCAAACAATTTAAATTTGTACAAATTATTAAAACAATATTTTAGCCAAGTCCATATGATGGGTTACAGCGATCATTTAGCCGTTTTAAAGGAGAGGTTGTTGGCTGGCTATATCCTGATAAACTTCTTTTTCTATACTCCAATCAAGCAGTACGTAAACGCCCCGGAGCAAATAAATTGTCGCAAATGAGTTAGTCTTGATTGTTAATTCAATATTCTTTGTACAATAATCAGTTGCATCACACAGTGGATTTAAATCAGAAGGCAAAACTTTTAAGATAGATAGGTTTGCGACAGTTTTTTAAAAGTTTATTTTTTTTTAACAAAGCAAACTAGAATTATTGATGTTGATGAGCGGTGACTATGGTATCTAGGCTTTATAGCAACAACCTAAACTGAGATGTAAAAAAAAACTTATAACTTAAGTTTTAATACACGCTTCAGTTTTTGCTCAAGTGTATCGAGCCTAAACTCAAGCGCTAGAACATTGCACGATACTTCAATAAAGAGTAGAAAGGGAAAGATTCTAATTGGAGAAAGATGATCAATTTTCTAATGAAACTAGTCTGTCTTTGCTACCAAGTATAAATTCAACATATCACTATCCATCCAGGCTACAACCTCACCTGGCGGGAGAACGACGGTCTTTGGCAAGAAGCCTGGCCGGTGACCAGAGAGAACCGGTTACCAGGAGTCCAGACACACACCCTGGCTGGACTCAAGTGTGGCACAAAGTATTCTATCAGAGTGACTGCGACTGACAGTGTGGGGACGTCAGCGCCAGCTCATATTGATGTGACGACTTTGGGTGGAGGTGAGTTGGAAAATGAGATTTTTTTAAGGAAAAAGACGAAGGAATCTTGGATTTAGTGGCCATCATCATGGATTGGTGAGACACGCTATTTATAAATGATATGTTTGTAACTTTCTAATGTTTATGCTGTTTGTTAGATATACGTAATTTTAGTATGGTTATTGTATTGTGTCATCATCATAGTCATTTTTATTATATGTATTTCTTTCTTTAAATTTTTCGATGTCAGTTAATAACCAATTATATTTTAAACTAAAGTATCTTGTTACAAAATAGGGGAATTGTGACCATCATGTCAGTCAGTGATGTTGTGTTGGCATTGTTTACGGACCCACTGTGCAAGCACATGTACCACTGTGACTTTTTTAATGTCATCATGTACTTTCTTAGTTAATCTAAGACACCACTGACAACAGTGAAGGAAAACATCGTGAGTGAGCGACAGTGAGCTAGCGTGGGGATTAATGCTCGATCCTTCTCTGAATGAGAAGAAGCCTTTACCTTGCAGTGGGACAGTTCTGGCTGGTTCATAATTATTTCATTCGTGATCATCAAAGATGGGCACATCAGGATGACCAATCATATACTAGCTTTGCTTCCTTCAGAAAGATTCAAAGAATTAGAGCTAGTACCTATATGACTGGCAAGTTCTATATTGTATAAAATTTTAAAATATAGGCTTGAAAGCGTAACAAATAGATAAAGTCACTTTCGAATTTATTATATTAGTAAAACCATTTGTCATGCTCACAACTCCTTATTGCGCCTTCTAACTAATAAATCTTTCTCGGCGAGGAGGCTGTTTTATACATATTTCTTTTAAAGTTGACGTTTATATTATAAATACGCCACGCCAAAATTATCTGAAGGGTTTTTTATTACAAACTAGCTGTCCGATAGCGACCATGCTTGTGTATTTTCTTTTCCGTGTAGTTTTCTGGAAACCAGATTTATCCAGAATATATTTATCTTAATTATCATTTTCAAATTTCAAGTTCCTTGATCAAGCGATTGTGCTTTGTGGTTTTCGGCCTAAGAAAAAAACTACCCCTATTTATCCCACGGGTGTTGTTAGAAGCGACAAAGAGAAAAAACTGAAGGATTCGCAGCAGCTTCCTACTGTGTAATAGCAACCATCTGCTACTGCGATCGCCAACTCGCTTGCCGGGCGTGGCGATTAATGGCAAACACCTTCTACTAAGCGCACAAAATAAGTGATACGCATGAGAAGAGGCCTATGTCCAGCAGTAGACAGACACAGGCTGTGTAGGTAGATTATGTGTAGGTAGTAGGACCAAGCGATTGAGAAAGTTAGTTTTTTGCTTCTATCGATCTGGCACTAGTTTGTTTATCAACTCTAAGCTAATAAGAAGATAAGCCTGAAGAAGAAAATAATGTCTTTGGTCATTATTTCCCCCGTATCACACACAAGCATCTTATCAAAGCCGCAATAAAACATTTACACAGCAAATAGCAATATTGAAGTATCTCTTATGTATGAGTAATACCAGTACGTGCTAATCGGAAGGTCAGGAAAATTAGGACAGCGTCGTTTTTTCAAGATCCTATATCAACCCTCTAATGTGAAAACGTGATCCAGTTCAGCGTAAATAAGGACCATTTTATTTATATTCAATTCTGCGATTATTTTTATAAACATGGGATCTTAGTTTTAAAACTGCCCTACTCTTAAATTTTCCTTATAATCAGTTAAGAGTCATGCTATAAACTCTTTTGTGAATTTTTTATTAACTGTTTAATATAATTAAGTACGATTTCTGTAACTTGTACACCCTAGTGTCAAAACACAGCGAGCTATTGTATTACCATACCAAGATCTACACATGTACCTGTGTAATATGTGTGTAAGAAATGATTATGATGATTATGATTATGATCGATATACAGCATTATTAAATAGGTATCTTTTAGAATCACTTAGATGTTTTACATGGCATTGGACCAACTAAAACATAAATTTGTCGCAATGGAATATGGATAAGCTATGTGATAATTATTAAAAAAACAATGAAAACTGTTCCACCATTTGGCTAGTGCAGCGGGTTCCATCCTTGCATTTATGTATACACATGTATACATTTGTGTATATCTCTTTTTTATAATGTCCATAAAATATATCATGGGCATAAAATGATCGAAAAATGTAACAAAATGGCGCGCTTTTGGAGAAGCCTATGTTCAGCAGTGGACTAATACAGGCTGATAATAATGATGATGATGACCTACTTCCAGCAGTGACAATCTACAATCTGATGATGTTGAACCAAATTTAAAAAAAAAAACCGATGTGAGACAACCCTAAAACTTCAAGAGGAACTTTCTATGAGCATAATCTTAACCCTCTTTTATATAACCAGCTATCAAACTAAGTCAATACCTAACTCTGAGACGCTTTATCATATCCAGAGCATCTTGTGTGAGTGACTGACAACTTTTAGAATAAAACTTCATCTATTTGCATTATGTATATAGATTTTGGCTCAGAACTTGATTCATTCTTATACGGTAAACTAGCTCCTTCCCCACGACTTCATCCGCGTTGGTTTTGGAATTTGCATTAGTCCGGATTTCCTGACGATGTTTTTCCTTTACTGTTAGTCAGTGGTGTGTTAGAGTAACTGAGAAATTGCATAAAACATTGAAGAAGTCACATTAGTACATGCCAGGTTCGAACTCACAACCGTGTGCTTGCAAAGCGTCCGTATCCAACTACTACGCCACGATATCTTTTCACACACTTACCTATTCATAATAAAAATTATAATGTCTTCCTGACTGAATTTTGGTCAATGTCAACGGAGATTAGCCAACTACGCAGGATATATTATAGTGCACAAGTGTGTGCACAAACACAGTTGCACTAATTATTCCCTCTATCTAATAGTAAAACTCTCGTAGACAAACTGACAGGACCGGAAAGAGTACAGGGCCAACGGCTTTACATTCTTTCCGAAGCTCGGAGTAATTGCTAATGTTTTAATTTATAATAGAGGTGCGCCGTGCACGCGCCTGGTTCGAACTTGAGACCTCTGACTTGCCAGTCAATGGTCATAGTAACACTAGGCTTTCACGATTCCAATAAAAAATATAATATTATAAATAAGATTCAACATTATTTCCTTCCACACAGCCCCAGTATCACCACCTTCAACCGACTGGCTCTGGTCAAACGCAACCCATATTTACATTCAACTTAGCGGGTGGGATGACAGCGGCTGTGACGTCACCAGGTGGGAGGTGGACTATAGACTGTTGGGATCCAACCTTTGGCAGCGAGCTGAGAATAAAGCAGTGAGTATGTCAATGACATAACATGCATAACTGTCATGTTACTTTCTGTTAGAATTTTTTAATTTTATTTTGTGTGGTTTGAGAATTAATAGAGGGCCTAAAATGCAACCTTGAGGAACCCTGATTGGCATAAGGGTATTATTAAGTGTGTTGTTGTAATGGGGGCTTTACCCAGAACGTCAAGTCCAAATCCTGCTCGTTATAGATTTTTTCTTTCAACATAAATTTCGAACTTCTTCTTTCGAGTTGCTTAAATTTTTAAACCCGAGTGGGTTTACAGTTTTAGTCAATTAATTCTTCGACTAGATTTTTGATAGTTTTACTTACTAATATTCTTTCTCATAGCCCATGGATCTTAACCTAGGCTGGAGCTACATCGAAGGTCACTACCAAGCACCGCCTCTTCGGTCCATACCCACATCTTACGCAGTCGGATCTCTTGCTCCCGCAAACTGGTACCAGCTAAGAGTGACTGCGATAAACGATGCTGGCTCAGCATCTACTGTTTATACTTACGCTACTAAGACTTTGGATGGAGGTGAGTTTAGGAATATACCTATTTTGACAGTTTTGAGGTACCAATTAATCATGATATCTCTAGATTGTTGCAATAATTCACTAAATGGTAGTTTGGTAGCCAGAAAAATAGCTGAACTGCTTGTAAGCTAAGCTAAGCTAATAGAAGATTTCAACTATAAAATTACTAAACCCAAGGCATTTACCACCATTCAAAATCATATAGATATTAATTATCACTTACTTAGAAACCGGACTATTGCCAACGTGACCTACTGTCAGAAATATCATCGGGACAGATTTGCCATAAATTCTGATCATATATGTGATTCCAAATCGTCTTGATCAGCCCTGAACGGAGATAGATACTGCACTCCAACAAATGCTCAATATAATATCATCTTTTTGGATGTACTATCGCGGCCTTTTCCACTTGATCACTTAATTTTTTTTCGCATACATACTGCGGTGGCGCCAAACTACACCACTTAAAATGTTTCGCCTAACGTATCACGTAACTCCTTTTGTGATTTTTACGGACGTACTACATATTTGGCGGTGCTAGAGAAGGCTTCTATTTTTTTGAGTGCACGCAAAAATTAACTTAGTGGTCAGGCGGAAGTGTACACACAGCAAAGCTATTAGCTTGGCACCCCAATGATGCCTTAAATAGAGATAAAAGAAATCATTGTAAAGAAACAGCAGATGAATGATTTTTCTTTTTTTCCACAAAAATTTTAAATTTTAGAGATCATTTTCGTTTTGAAAAAGTTATAAAACACCTGAATAATATTTAAACTCTGACACTCTGTTCATCAACCGAACTATAAGCAGGAGAACATGTTACTGAATTATTGCCTCAAAGGACCTCAAAATGACTTCGAAGTTATGTCCTGTCTCCGGTGCACGACTTAGTAAACTAACTGCATAAACTGTTCACTTTGCCATCTTTGGTCCCTTGACTCACGATATTATGTACTCCTCTGTCCTCTTAACTTCCACTAAGGAATCTAAATGAATATTAACTTTTGTTATTCCAATCGATTGAAATCCTACGCCAAAATAATGCTCAAATTTCCCATCTGTATTGAAAAATAAATTTTAATTAAGATTTGGACCGTTTTTAAATAACAGAATTCGGTCTGAAGTTCTTATGTTTATTCAGACTAGGAAACTTATTCTTGACCCACAAATTCAATCCTAATCCCAATTCATATACAAACTTATTGCAACACTGATGTGATGAGCGTGTCAATGCGTGCATTGTTTCCTGCCTGATTGAGGAATTTGCAACTTTTTTATGAGAATAGGATGAGGTTTGTAGTTCAAGAGAAAGCAATCAATCTGAATATTTTTGACACAAGCTATCATTTATAGAATATCTTGTATTTTACTCTTACTCCTAAAACATAGAAAGACAAACGAATAAACAAACAAAGTGAAGAAAATATGGAGAAGATCACTCACAGTTGCACAGATGTGTATACATATTAGTGTTATTATACATATTAACCTCATCCTCTCTGTGTTTTATACATAAAAGCTAATATAAAACCAAATAAGGTACAGAGAAACATGATAACCAAGTTTTAAAAGTTTAACTAACTGCAGAAAGAGTTTTCATTCAGCTGAGTCCAGGAAACTTTGAAATGCGATGATATTATATGAAATTCCTGAGATCAGGCTTGCTTGGTTCAGTTTAGATTAATAATGATGAAGTTATTAGGTAGATAGATACACGGTTTAGGACATTTATTTTCTCATAAGATTTACAAAAAAAAAACACTTACAAAATAAAATAATACAAAGTCTTATTTAAGACATCGTCTACAATAATGCCCTGAAATCTAGAGCCATTGCACCTGTGTCTCTAAAATAAACTTTATCAAGACCAAGTTTGGTCTAGCTAGACTCGTTAAAGTCAATAAAGTTCTTCGCCGAAAGTGAACTACATTAATATTAATTTTGTAGGAAACTACTGAAGTATATAAACTTATGTCGGATTCGGGTTTACGTTTGATAAACTTAATAGGAGTCTTCTTACTATTATTAAGAATAGTAATATAAAGTATAGTTTAAGCATGAACTCTGAAATATATCAAAAATAGATGGATGGATAGGAAAAATATATGAGATCAAAAATGTAAACAATCTTTGACTTTAAAAATTTTGGTTGAATCAACAATCTATAACAATATATTTTTTAAATGTTATGTGAAAGTCTAAAGCCCACAATTACGCCAATGACAGGTATTATAGTCGGAACCTTGGATCGGAAAGAACAATAATAAATTAGGTACATGTCGAACACATACACGGACACATACAATACTTAGACGCGAAGCTTCTTCTTTCTTGTCTTGTTTTTGATATTATTATCCATACTTTTGTCATAACCTTTCTTCAAGTAATTGTTGGCTTAAAGAAATTTAGTGGAGCATAATGCCATTCGAAGAAAAATTGGCATAAAACATTTTTACATTGATTTAGTACCTAAGGCACACTGTCCACGGAGGCGTAACTTCATAGACGCTTAAAAACACGTCGTGCAGCTTAAGTAGCTCAGCGTACTGATCTCTATCCATGAGGCGTATTGCAAGCGTACATTGTCAATCATTTGTGAGAATGCTAACAGATTCTGAATCGTCAATTTAATAACTATTTTGAAGCCTTTGTTGTTGAATATGATGAACTCTTTTGGTACGTATTAACGCAGCGTATACCTAATCGAAATAAACAATGATAGAAGTGGTACACACAAATGCACTGCGTAAGCTAAATATTTCAATGTAATATTGTGCGTTGCGTATAATAAAGTGTGCATATTATAATAACCCCTAATTAACAAAAGTTGAGCCGTCAATTGACATAGTTCTCGTGCTACCTTTGTAAGTATAACTCTAGTCTCTAAAACCACTGCTCAGCTCTGCAAACTCACACCAAGCAACCACTCACACAAATAACATGAATCTGAAATACCAACTAATTGAATAAACCATGTCTGTTTGAATCACTAACGAGCAAAACTTTTAACCTAACAAGATGAGCAGGATCCAGAACTTAGTCTAAATAAATTAAATCTAACTTTATCTGGAAGAAACCGTGGTCAGGTTCCACAGACTATCTTACTTATTGCTTAATGCAAATAGTTTTGAAGTAGTGATCGATCATGTTTTGTTGAACAAATTAGGGTTGTTACGCAATATCTTTAAAACAAATTGGTTTTGTTAAACTTAAGTGAAAAGGAATTTATCTTCCGTCTTTTTCTCGTCATTGTACATAAGGCAAACATGGTCACGAACATTGGAGACGATTGCCAAACTGCAGATCACTCAAAGCGCAATAAAGAGGTAAAGGTATGACATGGATCAGAAATATAGACAGATCTAAATAAAAACGAAACTGACTGGCACATCCCTAGTAATAGCGAGAAACAAGTGGAAGTGGAGTGGGAGTGAGGGCTTACAACCGTCATACGCTTTAGTCACGGGTTGTTTTCGGAATTTCTCAACTAGTCTTAAACTCAAACGGAGTTTTGAAGCCTTACTGATCTCCTCGAAACAGCCACGTGAATATATTCTCCGAAATGGACGTCGTTTAAGTTTAAAATAGTCGTGCAACCTCGACATCAATCCGGTAATAAAGCCAAAATAATAATTTTCTACAATTATAAATAATGAAGTTAATTATTACAAAATAAACAGATTTTTTTATGAAAAGGCTGGTATAATTATGTGAACTCATTGCTATCTATTTAAAACAGTAATAGCCTAGTAGTATGACCGTTAGACTGCCAAGTCAAAGGTCATAGGATCTAAACTCAGCCACGCACGTCTGTATTTTCGAATTAAAACTAATTAAAACGGTGAAGGAAAACATCGGATTCATAACACATTCTAAAACGATAAAAGAAAACATCGTTAGGAAATCATTACGCTTGACAAATTTTTCGACGGTGTGTAAAGCTGTGTCTACGGACGTTTTTTTGTCAACCATATAATTAAGAATATATTCCTGATATTACTATTTGACAACCTTAAAAGTTTACGCTTAAACATTAACACGAAAAACATTGTCAGCAACAGCCTTAGTAGTTCGTCAAAGCTATATTTGTTAACAAATGACTCAACTTTGATCGAAACTCCGATGTTCAGTATCAAAAGTTTTGTTATCAGCTCTGACAGGCTTGAGATGAAATTGTCTCATTTAGCTAAGTTTTAGGCTAAAGTTTGAAGTAAAGTCGAGGTCTTGTTTGAAATTAATAATGCAGTAATTTTGAAGAGAAGCGCTTCCGTCTATGGGTTAATAAATTGCCAACATAAAATTAAAACACTTATTGTTATTGAAATACTTTTTTTAATCATTAGACTTTTTGAAAGACCAAAAATTTTAAATCAGATATTCATTTCCATTTAGAACATTACATTATTTCAATACATAACATAACATAGACTCACTGTATTAGGTGTAGGCAGATGTGTATGCAGTACACCCACGTTTTGCCAGCTGTGTTATAAGTCCCATGTAATAAGTGGCGAGCCCATAATTCCAAACTCCGTGCTACTACTAAGAATTTCCTTATGGAAAACCCCAATAGCATTTTGCCCGACCTAGGACCTCGTCCTCAGCCGACGCACTTGCTACCACTAGACCAACGAGGCAGTCTATGTCAATGTTATTTCAATATCAGATGACAAATATCTATAAACAATATACATAACTAAGTACTACTGTTTATGGTATACGGTCAAGTTACACTCTAATACTAGAATGTTTAACAATTTTACGATAAGATAAGCTAGTGTGTTTACCTGTGGCTTTGACTGCGTGGAAATCGGAACACGATATAAAGTAAAGGTAGAATAATCTTTATTGTACACTAAGAATCTTATATGTAAAACCAGAACATGGTCTGTTTGAGTGTACAACTGTTTACAAGTGATTCACAAACATCTTCACAAACTTTTACATTTATAATATTAGTAAGAAGTAGGACAGTAAGATTAAGAACAACTTGGAAATCAAACCCAAACTTCAGATGTTAAGGCAGCCAACAATGTCTTCAAACCTTTACACAAGAGAATTATGTCACTACCGCTCACAAAGTTCGTGGAATGTTTCGACACGGCAAACATTAAATTATTTCATCAGGATTTCGTTGTAAAGCTGATTATGTTTCCTCAGTTTTGAGTTCGTGTCGTCAATTTTTATTTATGTTTAGAACGTTCTGTCTTTGTCTTTTGATTTAAGGTTTTTGGTATTGTGTTGTGCATTTATTTATTTTATTTTTATTTTTTCTTTGCTATCGAACTGCAAAGGCTCATAGATAAATACCTTAACCTAAACATACATTAACAGAACTTACTAGATGTCGCCCGCGACTTTATCCACGTGAAATATTTTTTTTCTGTAAATCTCATAAAAGTCAGTCTGTTCTTTCAATTATTTTTCTGTTACCAAGGGTTATATTATTGCAATTTTTGTAGCGATTTTTTTAAATACCTACAGCTCGTTGATAATGTAGCTCTCTTTAGGAAATAGAGATTTTAAAAATGGGTTCAGTGGTTTTTGAGTTTATTCATTAGAAACAAACATAATTATAAATATTAATAAATCTTTTTTAATTTAGATTAACCAATAGCTTGGATCCTTAACCATTATTTTTGTTGCAGAGGAAATAGGGCCACCTTCAGAGCTCTTCGATCTGAACATGCTGGTTATAATCTGCAGTTCAATATTGCTAGTTATATGTCTTCTAGCCTTCTTCTGTATATTATTTAGAAGACATAGGTAAGTAGCGTTATGTTATTTGTTATTTTTTCTCGCTTATCATCCTACTTTCTATAAGTACCTTTTTGTGTAACGTTGTATTATGATCGCACCAATCGCTGTAGCTTAAATCTTTTTTTTTTTACCCAACGAAACACTTATTTTTATCGCAATACTGGTATCAATATTAAAAGCATCCAAAAGCTAGCATAAACAGATTCCCTGTCCAAAACAAGACACAAAAGAAATCATGATAAAATAAATCATATACGATTCACGGGATAAGGAAAAGGTTAAAAAGAGATTTCTAAATCTAAAACCTACTGAAAAAGTAGGCAATGTCCCCAAAACGCTTGCCCTGGCTTCGATCAATTGGATTGCAATGCTAAAGCGTTTGGGGTAGAAATAGACTAGCATATTTCTGCTAAGTTGTGTGGACCAGACACCCCAATAGGTATATCAATTGTTCCCGGGCTCCTAGCCCTTTTTTTGTGGCCGGGGGGAGTAAAAAATGCCTTCCGCATACCGCACGTCCGAGGACGTCCGGTTATGTGGGGCTCGCACCCACTAAAAACTTCTCCCCTCTGCGTGTTCCTCGCATTGCATTGGACAGGTCCGGGTACCGCAAACGCGCCTCGCAGCCCCGTCCAGTGCCTGCCTGTAGGCCCGCTCAATGGGCTCCTAGCCCTCACGGTCCCTGTATCTTGAGTCTCAAGCACTACTACACTAAATAAATTAACCAATTGGACTGTTTTAAATATTCATTTCTTCTTGAATGAGATAGAACCATTCTATAAAAGATTTAAATTAAAATCCAACCTACCGTGAATTTTCAATTTACATGAAAACAAATCCAGTTATAACTCAATTATTGTCAACAAACAGTACGAAATGTATATGACAATAGTATTCCCAAACAGATATTAATAATGTGTCTATTATCTGGACTAGCATAATTACTCATTGTAACCATCATTCGATTTCGGGTAAAATGGAAATACTTAATGAGAATAATTATGACGATAATTTTATTGTTCAGAGATTTATTATTCTAATATTTAATATGTGATTATGATTATACTATGATTTAAATGTATCATAATATAATTTTGAAAATCTTTTGAAACTATAATCTGCCCGCGACTTTTTCTGCATTATTTTGACTTACGTTTCAGTCCAGAACATAGACATCATATTAATTTATTTACGAATGGAAAACTAACAGCTATTCATAGGTAATTACAGTGGAATAGGATACATGGAGCCAATTACAGGGTTTCACGGCTAGCAACTTCATTATAAAAAAAATAGTCTTATGGATCATAAGACAGCATAAAGTGATTATTAATATCCAATGCTGTAACTTCAAAAACGTAAAAATAAATGAGAGAAAATTTATATCAAACATGAACCTTATACATATATTCTTAAGAACTATTAATAAAAAATATTGACTAATATATTCTTTAACCAACCAGACAAAACTATTCATCCCAATACCGTCACTCCATTGCCGATGAAGTGAAATCGCGCAACGAAAGCGTAGCATCTCAGTCGGAACATAAGGAGCGGTACGCGCATGCGCCAAGAATATACACCTCACCTGTACATAATAGAAAAAGCAGTAAAAATGGTAAGTTACGTCACCAAATATAATGATGGCCTATCCTACTCTTTGGAGACCAGAGTTATGGTTTAACGAGTTAGTTTTGCAATTTAATACAATGTTCAGATAAATATATAGGCAGATAACAACAACAATACCTTATCTTATAATATTAACATATACAGGGTTACTTATATATAAAACACCCGCAACCTGTAAAGGGGTTGTTAAGCTCATCATTATGAACAACTTTTACTATGGGACCAACCCTGAAATCGCAAAAAAATCTGCTGTTCCATACATTTATGTTCACATAACTTAACAATATGTATGAAACAGCCGATTTTTTTATCTTAGACTGCGAACTATACACTTGGTAAGGTTCACCAGGTTTTTGAAGCTGCTGCAGATTTAAGGCTTACCCGAAAGATGGGTGTGTAGGATCCGGACCACGAAGCAAATACTTAGTATTTACTTCGTTGATCCGGACTCAGATTTTGTTTGTGTGTGTTCGCCACTTGAAATTTGAGTAGAGCCTCGTTGTCGACGATGTCGTAACCAATATACTACTAATAGCTCTTTGGTCACAGAAATGTTCGAGATAAGTCCATACGCAGAATTTGCACTGGGCTTCAGGACATTTGATCACGTGGAAAACCAGGATCTTCCAAGCAGACTACCCAGTAGACCAAGGTTTGATACTGGTAAGTGAAGTTTATAAATCATTTTATCGATATTTTTTCTAGTTTTTTTAACAACAGAATTTTGAAACAAAACTTCTATAAATAAACCTCGATGTCCCTCAAGGAACTGTCCTAGGACCTGCAACAAATTGTTTTGGGTGAAAAACGTTAGTAAATAAATAAATATACATACAAGATACGCGCGAAAAACATAACCCTTCCTGGCAGTCGGGTAAAAAAGGTTTGCAATAGAATTTTTAGCCATCGACGGTTATGATAAACAACAATTGGATTCAATAAGAAAATTTGTAAAAAAAAACAAATTTTCCTATTAAATAAGAAAATAAGAATATTTAATAAGCTAACATGTGCTATATCATCATCACCATCATCTTTCTGCCCTTTTCCCAATTTATTTGGGGTCGGCCCAGTATGTCCTCTTTCTCCACACATCTCTATCACCCGTCATCTCAGTAATCACTTTCTTTTTTGCCATATCATCCTTCACACAATTCATCCATCTCTTCCTAGGTCTGCCTCTTTTCTTCTAACATGTGCTATATAACATGTAAAAAATTCACAAAAATATAGTTGTTTTTTGACAGTAACAGGTACTTGTTAGTACTTTTTACTGCCCAGCAAAGTGAAAAACAGATAATTTAAAACAATAGTGTTCAAACCTCACAAAGCGAAATAGTATGCGAAACGTATTAAATTTCCAATCTATGGCTCACAAACTAAACAAACACCACAAATACACTCACCATTCACTCATTACTAATTCATGTATGTGCATAATTAGGCTTTTCAAATAATATCATTTTCCGTCCATACAGCAAAATACGCTTCTACAGAGAACTACTAAAAACAGTTGAACGAGATAAATTAAACGAAATTTGATAACGAAGTTAGATAACAATAATGGAGGAAATTGTATTTTAAAGCGATTTTGCTGTTTATGCTGGTATTAAAATGAATCGTAAATGTTATAATTGGAAGTAAAATGGATTTGACATTAAATGTATTAAATATTGGTTTAATCAAGTATATACTTTAATATACTTATATGGTAACAATTATAATAAAATATCGCCAACCCGCAGTGAGCTGGCGTGGTGATTAATGCTCAATCCTTCTCTGTATGAGAAGAGGCCTTTGCCCTATATTGGGGCAGTTACAGGCTGATTTATTTATTTAAATCTTTTTAACACTTTCCAGGACACATCCCGCCTTTCGACGTGATAACAATGAAACTTCTATAATTGTATTTCGTAATGTGTCCCGTAAAGTGTTAAAAAATGTTTTTACAGTTCAAATGATGACAGCTACAAAAGTTTTTGTTCTACGAAACTTATGTTTTTGTTCTAGACAGAGAAATCTAGACTAAGATTAATAGCTGCATTTATTCTAATAACATGAACATCAAAATATACTTTGTTGCCTGCATACACAACTTGTATCAATCCACTTCTGGATATAAGTATAGGCTTCTTCTTATAAGCATAATTTAATTAGTGCGCTCATTAGAAGGTATTTGCCTTTAATCGTCACTGGGCAATCGGGTTGGCGATCGTAGTAGCAGATGACTGATTGACACAGTAGGATGCAGCTGCCTATCTTTCAGATTGTTGCCTTTGTCGCTTCTTACGACACCCGCGGGATGAATAGGGGTTTTATTCTTAGGCCGGAAACTACACGGCACTTTGTTGTCTATTTCTGTCATATTACAAGTCACTCTCCCTTGCATATTCCAATCCTAATAATGATAATTTTAGTTATCTTCTTCTTCATTAACTTTGTTAATAAGAGGGTCATTACCAATATTTCTCTTATAACTAATTAATCATTTCAACCTATCGCTGTCTAATGCTAGACATAGGTCTGCAGTCTCGGTTAAGTCCCCTGTAAAGGCAGATTAATTATCATCAATATCTGCTCAACATCTTGCCTCAACCTGATTCTATTGTTCTCCAAAATGCCCTATTTCACGGTAACTAAACCTTTAAGTTATTAATTAAACACAAACAATACGAATTGGACAGTGGACATAAATCTATTTACTTAGTACACTCTATTCAATATTCAGGTTGGGAATAGGGCAATTTTGCAATTGAAACGATCCTTGCAATCGCTTTGGTTCCTTGTAACACGGATGTTCAAATGTAGATACTACGTAACGTTTGAATACTGATAATTAAATCTAGATAACGACTGAATACCCCGCCATTTTGTTGTATAGGCGTAACAACATTAAAGTGAATCTTTGACATTTGAACTTCATCATCCTTCGTAGACCAATGTATTTGTCAAAATCAAAATATCTTTATTTGTGCGCCATCATTGTTAGTTGCTTATTTTTCTTCGTCGTAGGTTCGAAACCCGGGCACCTGTGACTTTTCAGATTCATATGCGTACCTCTGACTTTTCAGAATCATATGCGTATTAGAAAATAATTATCACTTGCTAAAACGGTGAATGAAAACAGCGTGAGGAAACCAGCACACCTGAGAGATTATTTCAACGGTGTGTAAAGCCATGTCAGGAGCCTACGGGCGGTTAAAACTCTGAAACCCAGTTGTTCATTAACCATATAACAAAGAAAGATTTTATATTGATATGCCAATAATCAGCTAGAACTAGAACATTATACACACATTTTATAACTGCAAACATAGCAAATATAAAATGACTGAGCGATCTTACAAATAAATATTTTCCCATTTTCATTCCATCAACCCGAATAAGTTACCCCATCCAGTATCTATACAAACCGTCTTCTCACGTTTCATTTGAATTATGAGACAGTCCCCTCTCGTATATTTCAGTGTGACATCTCAAATGAACGCTATTCAAAGCTAGACGGTGTTTTCATTAATTGAATTCCCTTCAAAGCTACAGTAAATTATTATAACTTATTATGGGATGTTGGAGCTTATATAGCGGAGTATTTACTTTAGAATTTGTGGTTAAAAGCTAGTAGAATTGAAATGAAATATGGTGTAATTTACTTTTAACTGCTAAGTGAACGTTCGTACTATTTAGTGACTTTTTGAAATTATTTGTGTATTTACGCCAAACTGATCAAAAATTCATAACAGACTCTAACCTGTATTCCCCAGAGGGGGTAGACAGAGGTGTATGCAGTACACCCACGTTTCGCCGGCTATGTTATCAATCAATCAATCAGGCCTATTTACATCTATAAAAGATGATTTAAGTGGCATAAGTTTGGGTCAGGTCAAGCATTTCCGTTCATGACTGAACAGGCTATGTTATAAGTCCCATGTAATAGGGGGTGAATCTATTGCCATTAACCAGCACAATTCCAGACTCCATTTCGCTACTGAGAATTTCCTAATGGAAAAACCAATTTGCCCATAAAGGTAACAGATGATTGCTGTTACACAGAGAGATGCTGCTGCCCATCCTCCGGATCTTTCCCTTTGTCGCTTCTTACGACACACGCGGGACGAGTAGGGGTGGTTCTATTCTTAAGCCGGAAACCACACAGCATGCTCCAGATTACCTCTCACAAAAATGTACCCTTCGCTACTACTTCCAACTGTTTTTAACAACTGTCAACTAACACATGAAATGGTAAAAGGGTTTTCTAAGCCTGTGCGTCTACGTAGATGCTTTAAAAAAGCTTTAAATGAGCACCCATCTAGAAACTACGCGCATTAAGTGCTGCTTCACTATCATCACTACATAGTATAAAACAAAGTCGCTATCCGCCGTCTGTCTGTCCCTATGTATGCTTAGATAGATAGATAAACACTTTTTAATAGATAGAGTGATTCTTAAGGAAGGTTTACATGTATAATACATGCATAATATAGTAGAAAAACACTGATAAATTTAGAGGTTTCTAATGTGATGTCGTAAATAAGCACGTTTTTTGCGCTTATATTGCAAAAACGCTGGCTGAACCCTACGAGATAGACCAAAATAATGTACTATAGTATTGTCCACCTTAAAAAGTTCAACAAAAAAGTCCGCGATGGTATATGTCTATCTCTTAGGCATTGCACCCGTGCGAAGCCGGGGCGGGTCGCTAGTAAACTTATAAATCATAATAATCACTGCCTTAGCATAACAAGCACTTCTAAGTATATTGATTAAGAAAAATGAGAAGGAAAATTTTACAGAAAAGATCATTTGGAAGCGTAAGTTCATCAATTTTCATTGTTTAATATTTTTTTACGATTTTTTTTAATTACAGCCGAGTCAAAGTTAGATTGCTTTCTGAAATTATTAATCAAACTTCTTGCTGAGAATTTCCTTTGTTTTTAAATTTTCGTGTGTCTGAGAGTAAATTGGAAGAGAATAAAGACTTAAGTGCAAGAAACGATTAAGTTTGTTCTGTGAACAGGGCGTCAAATTGACTTGTTAATTAAATTAGTTTTGTTTTTGCTTTAAAGCAGTGTTTCTCAAAGTGAACGATATCGCCCCCTTTTGGGTGCTTACTTTCAGGAGGGCGCAAATAAAGTTAAAGGGAGTTAAGACGTTCCCTGTTCACTGAACCACATGTGACTCAATAAATTGCTTCTTTTTTTTATCATATGGTTGATGAACAACCTGGTATCAGAGTTAAAACAGCCTGTAAGCCTCTGACATGGCTTTATACACCGTTGAAAACTCTGAAACTTTTAGGTGTGCTGGTTTCCTTAAGAAGTTTTCCTTCACCGTTTTAGCAAGTGATAATTAATTTCTAATACGCACATAAATCCGTAAAGTAAGAGGTGCGTGCCTGGGTTTTGAACTAGCGACCTCTGACTTGTCAGTCCAACGGTCATATCACCAGGCTATCTCTGCTATTAATATTTATCCATATGGGACTGAGAATGGGTTAAGGTGGTCTAACATGCAGACATGACATCAAAAATAGGAAATGTGCCATAAGTAATTATAATAAGGATAATTAAAAATAATATTCGTTTTAAATAGTTATTACTTATATACCTTAAAAATAACAAATGGTAAATACTATAATGGTAGTCAAAAAAAATGTTGGCCCTAAAATTTATTATATTCCCAAATGGGGCTATGGGCGAAATTTTAATAAGTTTGAGAACCTGTGCGTTAGAGCTTTCAAGGTTTTCTTTTTTATAAAGATTTTATGAAGGTTCTATAATAAAATCCCTTCTAACACCAAATGCTAGTTCAAAACATTTTATACTGTTATTAAATGGGTCTATAATAAATTATGTTTAAAACCTTTAGCGGTGAATTTGTTTCCCGAGGACAGTACTCAGGTTAAATTTAAGTATTAGGTACATTGAAAACTGAAATACGTGGCATACGATTTTCTCTTGCGCACTGCGATCTACCAGCGTACCCAAAATTTTGAAAATTCAATTATCACTGCGCTCTGACATCATAATTAATCTTTTGACATCAATTTACTTACTCCTTTGTAATTATGTGAGCACCATATAGTCCTTTTACCTATTACTGACTTGATTATTGTTTTGCATATACATAAATACATTTTTTATAAATATTAATTGTAGAAAGAAAAATCGTTACGAGCGGCATCGTTATAACCAAAGATAATGGAATTAATATTTCTATGGTTATAACCGAGGGGTGGATGTAGCTTCCATCTCAGAGGTTTCAGGTTCGAACATATCTGACTTTTCGTACTATGTGATGTAATTATCACCAACTCGAAAAGCACGTTAAGATATTAATCCCGGTTGTCAGATCTTAGACCTACCCTTATAAAATCCTGACAACTCATCTAACTTTAGAATATCATATACCTTGGGTTGAGGGGTCAGGTGGATAGTCGCTCCATAGAAAACTGATATTCAGCTGCATCTGGTTAGATAAGAAGCCAACCCTAAAGTTTGAGGAGCTGATCTTAGAACCACACTCATCAATCGTACTTAAGTATATGAAGTTTTCTTGCCTTCCTTAAAACAAAACAATGTAAGTATCCTAATAATTTATTTTCTTTTTGCTTAAATATTAACACAATGACTCAACGAAAACATTATTTTATTCCTAATTTAATTAGTTTTTATATTACTCTTCCTGTCCGACTCGTTTGGCCATGAAACACGGCATATCTTTATTTTACAAATGTTAATGTTCCGCTAATTTACATTTGCTGTTGCTACTGGTATGTAACATAACATATTCTACTGTTTTCGAACTAGATTACCACTCGTAAAGTTTTTCGCAATCACATGCGTCGCTATAACGTTCTTCGAAATTTTATGTCATTCCCGTGGTCGCACCCCTGCAAAACCCTAGAAAACGGCTCGACCAATTTTAATGATTTTTTTGCATATTTGGTAGGTATGAGAATAGGTCGTAATGTATTTTCACCCTGCTAATCCCACCCCTATTTTTTATTACTATTTTATCATTTTATTAAACATGATTTTAGTAATTTCATGTGAACAATATCCAAATACCGATATCCACGCGAGCGGAGTCGCGGACACAACTATTTATAAACTTTTCCGTACAAAGAGATCTGACAGAATTGTCAAGTGTCAATATTTGCCCGCTAAAGTGGCGCCGCCCTGGTGGAAAAAAAAAATGCGTACCCCGCAAAACAATATTAATTCAGGGAGATATTAGGTGCTATTCGGCTGCTATTATTTTAATGGATTCTAATAATATCTTTTGATAACAGTATTCCCTAAAGATTCATTTCAACAAGCTGTCTGTACCTTACCGCTTACTTCAGGGCCCGAGGGATAGCTTCGTCGGATCATTAGTCTTGATCTAATTTAATAGAATTGATGACTTCATTCTGCATTGTTTTTGTTTGCGACCCTTAAAAATATAAATGCCGGTAAATTTTTCTAATTAGATCTAAAATAATGATTGAAATGAAAAAAATATAATGCTACGTGAAAAAACTCTTACTTCTAGTTGTTTTAGCCACTTTTCTGGGTATTTTTTTTTTAATTATAGAAAAACTACTTTCGAAGTCTTTACGTAATAAAAAAAAATAAACAAGCCCTTATACAGAAAAGGATCAAGCATTAATCACTACGCTAGTTTCTTAGACATAATTAATGTCCAGATATTCTCACTCACTCACTCTCAATGGTGTTTATAAGAAAGAGATATAGTTAGACTAAAACTAGTTTAGCGGTATGTACAAGAGAATCAGCACCAATATTCTGTCGGCTATTACTTTAATGGATTCTCATAATATCTTCTGATAACAGTATTCTCTGAACATTTCTTTATACAAGGACAGTTTGGCCTTATCATTTACTTCAGAACTCAAGGGATGGCATCGTCAGTCCATTACTCTTAATGTAATTTAATGAAATTGGAAAATCCATTGTATTACTGTTTTCTTGTAAAATTTTAGCTGACGGCTTGAATTGGAAAAAGATACTTTGGATTCTAATAAAAAAATAAAAAATACACTGACCTCATTGGTCAAAAAATTCAGATGCGCAGTACTCGCAACCTGCGCGCATGTGTATGACTAGATCAGTGGTTCCTAACCTTTTCAATATTACCCCTATGACCTATTAGGAAAACCAGTTTTACCCCGACCTTAAAAATTGTTATCAGTACAATTAGATATTAGGTCTTAATTATTAGGTTCCTCGTTACCCCCACAAAAAAGCTGATTGACCCCCGCCGGGGTAATTACCCCCAGGTTCAGAACTACTGGAGTAGATGTATGACTGTGGATGAGGCCAAACGAGTATGTAGCGTTCTGTAGTTTCTGCTTTCTGTGTGTAAATATGTAGGCACGGTCTCGTTTTCTATCTGCTATTAAAAGTCCAAGCTTTACAGAAAGATTGCTTGACCTTATAAAGGAATCTAGTACTACCACCTGTTCAACAGCCTAACATTATCCTAACCAATTTATAAAGACAAACTTTAGGGCCACATTTACTTAATAAACGATTATCTATTCAAACTAATAGGTTTAATAGAGGCCTACACATAAATAATTCAACGTATTCACCATTTAGGACCCCTAGTCCCTTACTAAAACTTGATTCCAAGTCCAAAATGAATTGGACCTCGATTCCAGCCTTTAATTGATCTGTCATTATGTTGTAAATGTTAGAAATGGTCCCTTTTATTTGTCTTTACGAGAGTTGAGTCCAATTTTATTGGTTGGGTCATTGATGTTAGGAAATGGATACTCGAAGTGTACTTCCATTTTATGTATATTTGCATAGTGATTTGAGATAAAAGGGTGATTGTGATTTTCATTGTTTGTTGATTATTCCTTTTCCTTTTTTAAAGAAAGGGGATACGTTTCTTAAGACATTTGATGCGATGTAAAACGTTTTTAAAGATTTTTTATGTGCATTAGTTTGTCGTGTTTATATTCATCATCACATCAGCCTATCGCCGTCTACAGCTGAACATAGGCGCTACTAAGATGCAACTAAAGAGCTCCAGCCATCTCGGTCTTAGGTAGCCTGCATTCATCCGCTGCTCCGGTTGCCAGCCCGCTTGGCAAGCGTGGTGACTGTGGCAATAACAGGAACCGTGATTTACGGCCTCCAATTTCCGGTATTTGCGCTATTCCTGGCCACGGTACCGGCCACGGTAACGGTGTAAACGGCTAAGATTCCCCGGGCGACGCGGCGACGGCAGAGTACCAATTGTTTATATTATTACGGTCTAATCGCACACAAATCATTTAAAATAATCATTATTGAACTAACCCTCGACGTTTCAATCAATAACTATAATTATTATGACGACAACTAATACGGATGGATCCGTTAGATGTTTTTTAAAATTTTCTTATTAAATGATTCAATTTAATAAGCTAAAACAAAAACAAAAAAAAAATCTTTAAAAAATATTTAATTCGCGTCAGTGCCTTCTAAAGCTGCAAAGTTTGGAGTCGGATACGTAATGTGTTTAGATAGACGTTACCACACGCTCTAGGCGTAGAAAAGAGATTTGAAATTTCAGCTGATTCTGGTGGGATACGGTGGCTTAGTGGTCAAAGCGTCGACACAGTACGTCAAAGATTGTGGGTTCGAATCCCATTCATATCAATTGTTTTTTCAATTTTTTTTATTTAATAATTATAACTATAAATTATTTGTCCACAGAAACTAGCTTCCAGAATCGTTCAGAGTCTGATGATAGCGACAGTACATCAAAAGCCACGGTGTCTGCGATGCCGAGACGTAAGTTTATATATAGTACATATGGTACATGGACCGTGGACAAAACCGGTGCACCACTCTTAAGGTTAGAATCGCTTGCACCGAACGTCCGAACGTAGCGCTAGCTCTGTTTCTACGCACGTAGCATCGTTCAAAGCATTTTGATCGCAAAGTGGTGCACCGTTCGTGTCCGCGATAGTACGACAAAAAGATTTAATTTTAAGGATAAAATATGATGAGATAATAAAATGATTTTACGAAAAAGGACATAAAGTCATGCTTCTTCATTTCTAAAATGTCATAAATAGATTTAACGACTCAATCTAGAAGAGATTAAACAATGTCTGCGGCATTATTACGTCTAATTAATGTTTTAATTAAAATTTAACGTTTCAAAACAATTTTGTTTACATTGTTTGTTTTTACATTAAGTCCGATTTTATTTTGTTTGAGAATATAAACATAAAAGGGCAATATCATTAAGTATTTTTTATGAACATACGCTATTTTGATTGAACAAAAATCCGGAGGTTTATACATAAATAATAAGAATGTAAATTCCGCATGACTGTACATTGCCATTATTTGGACTGAGAATTTTTTTTTAAATGTCCAATATTTAAAAAAAATTAGATTTGTTTTGTACCTAAATAAAAAAATATACTGCCACGATACGGCAAGTGTCGTGGGTTCAAGTCCCACTCGTATCTTATTATCTTTTTTTCAATGTTTTAAGGCATAAGGTATATGGCCATAACATAAAACAAAAATCTAAATTTGGTTTGTCTGTCTATGGTTTGGCGACGCATCAAGTCTAAATTACTGAATCGAATTTGAGGAATTGGAAAAAATGGTGAAGGAAAACATCGTGATGAAACCTAGACTTGACTTGAAATCGCCAATACGCAGTGAACTAGCCTGGTGATTATTGCTCGCTTATTATCTGTATGAGAAGAGGCCTTTGCCCTTCAGTGGGACATTCAGATACTATATAAATATATATATAAATCAGCCTGTAACTGTCCCAATATAGGGCAAAGGCCTCTTCTCATACGGAGAAGGATTAAGCATTAATCACCACGCTAGCTCACTGCGGGTTGGCGATTTCAGACTGTTAAAGTCCAGGTTTCCTTACGATGTTTTCCTTCACCGTTAGTCAGTGGTGTCTTAGATTAACTAAGAAAGTACATATGACATTGAAAAAGTCACATTAGTACATGCCAGGTTCGAACCCACAACCACGCGCTTGCAAAGCGGGTCCGTAACCAATGAGCCACCACGACATTTTCTCTCAGATACTAAACTAAACAAAATCTACTGTTGCTTTTTCTATCTACAAAAAAATGCACTGCAAAGAGCAGCTTTTTAGCTTACGTACGCCCAAATACATTTCGTACATTTCGTTTATTTTCACAAAAATAAAAACGCCGCGAACGATGTTTGCAGAAGGACGCTGACCACCGTATTTTCTCTGTAGTACCTTTTTACTAATAGTACCAATTATGTTTCCCTGTGTTACTTACATAATTAGGGTACCGTCGTAATAGTAAAAGTGCTGGCTAGGTGAGAACTTAAGGGTGGAGAAAAATACTGTGTCTAACTAGCCGTTGCTTGCGAGTTTGCTTGTGATTTTTAACCGCCGATACATCAAAATCTCAATGCTTTTTAGCTAAAAAAAAATGAGTTTTTAACACTCGATCCAGTTACTTATGAAATAAAAAAATAAAATAAAAATCGTTTGGGAGTTACAATGCCATAACAGATACACAGACACACAGATATATCAAACTTATAACACCCCTTTTTTTGCATCAAGAGTAAAAAAATATATCGTCAAGATCCCTATTGTTATAAATGCAAAAATCAAACTAGAAAAGTTAATTTATAATTAACCGATGTATTTCCGTCTCTATTGTTTCAGGTCACTGCCGAACGCCACACCACAGATAACAACAAAAACATTAATAAAATAAATTAAAAGTAAAATCAAATCAACGTAGGTAATTGTATGTCTACTTGAACTAACGTTAAGCATATCAATAAAAATTGTAATCGTAAAATTAAAAAAATGTAAAAATAATTGTATTTAGTAATATATCTATCAGTTTTGTGTAGTAAGTATGTAATTATTATACAAACATCAAGTGACGTCTTTTTGATCTCATTCTATTACGATTTATTAATTGTACGACTGAACTTCGACAGGACTCATCTCCGACAGCTCTCTTCTCCGACAAGTTTCATCTAAAACCTTTATCAATTTGGGGCACCCCAAGTCGGTTAGGTTAGGTTAGGTTCGAAGGAAATAACGAACAAGGTCCGGCATTCACTTCGTGTAAGGTTTTTTTATCCATGAACGCAGCGTGCGGCTCCATTGACTAAGTTGTGCGATGTCGCAGATTAGTCGTGTCGGAGATGATTCCTGTCGAAGTTAAGACAGTGTTGTCGAATTCAGTCTTTAGCGTCAACACACACTACGTTTGTCGAAGTTCAGTCGTGCACTTGATCGATGACATCTATCGACGTCGAACGAGTTAGTGTGACCCTTACATTATTTCTAACCGTAACGTAAAAAAGCTAATTTTATTTATAAAATTTGCTCCGTATACTTGAAAGCTACTTAATTCAGCATAAGTCAAGGCTTAATCATTCTAAATGTTTTAAAACAATACCGTTGCGTCAGTCTACTGACTTTTACTTGTGTAAAGCAAATAAATACTTAATGAAAAACTTTTATTAAGTAGTACTTCAAATGCTGTATAATAGCTTAAAATCAAACAAATATGTTTCTCTGAGTTCAACTCTAGATCAACAAATAAATAAATAAATGTTTCTAAATAATTATGATCAGCAAAATAATAGCGGATCGAACAACAATTTTATGTTATGTTGTATTATGTTATGTTATCTATGTAAAATACTATAAATGACTATGATTAAAATCCAACATTCATTCTTCGTCTTATAAAGACAATAATTATGACATAAATTAATAGTCAAAGACTATTATACCAACAAAGTCAGACAACTTTTGCATAAATCGGCCAATCCTTCTAGCTTTATTATTCCAAAATGTTTTAAGGCGGCTTCCAATATAATTCGAAATAGCTGAATAGCAGTTTCTTAAAGAGCAACTGCCTTCGTAACATCTTTTACAGAAACGATATTTTAAGGTTAGACCAGGGGTCGATTATTTAATTTCGCCGAATAATGGCTTCTCAAATTCGCATACGAAACATAATAGAAACTAATATTTAGCATACAATATTATCGTTTAAATAGAACTTTAATATAGCTAACTTTATCGTCAGTCTGTGGACGTATAGTTTGACTTAAAAGTTACAGATTATGAATAAAAAAAAGGAAATTATGACTTCAAGTTCCCCGCAATCGTTGTAAAAAAGTTTTTGAAACTAACATAAACATGTTTTGTAATTTAAAACAGTAAACTGATTAGGGTATTTCAAATAAAATGGATAACACGGCATTAGCCATCCCCATTCCATTCAATGAAATATTTCAAATATATTTTCGATCGAAATTCCGATTCCGAAGGATATCGTAGTGGGGTACAACTTGATTGATATTGCCATCCATGCACCATAATAAGGATCTGTCTAAGTAATTGCTTATTCACTGCCAAATATTACCACTGATTACCAAAGAAAAGATAAGTCTTTAATTACAGATAAATCATAGCCGTAAAATACAAAAGCTAAGCTAACTACAAAAGAAAATTACAATGACCACTTTGCTGTAGGCAGGTTCCAGTCCCTACAGCAAAATTGACATTGTAACTGATAATTTGAAAAAAATTACGAATATCAACGATTATTTCAAATGGTACGATAAATTTATTCACTACGATTTTGAATTACTTAAGAAATTTAAGGGCAAAAAGCATAAAATTACGTAGGTAATTCTGTTTTATTTGGAAAATAAATACTAATCAATGGACACAGAGTAAAATAACTGTGTTTATTTGTCTAGAATAAATATAGTGCAGTGATTGTAATAAAATACTTCAACCATTCTCTAGATTACTTATAATTTATTTCATTTGCCTACTTGCGTTCCTTCGGTATAAAAATGTTGATATAAAAAATGTTTTTTCTTACATTTTTATTTTAGTTGTTTCTATTATTTAATCTGGATAGGTATGCTTAAATTTATTCAGTCATTCAATAATTGTCGCGTATTTAAGTATAGCGTTATTGAATAAATCCACGAAAATTCGTTTGAATGAATCAAAGTAGAAAATTTTATGACATGTTTGTACTAAGAAAATAAATAGGTAAAAATGTATCAATCAATAACAAAATTATTCACGATTCCGATTGTTCAACTGGACCTACTGAAACTACTCTGTGGTCATATCTACTTAAAATTTAAAGAACTTTTTAATAAATTATATTGTAGGAACAAAATATCTTCATCTCAAAATATAATATTTATTAAAAGACTGATGTTTTAACATAGATAATATAAGTTTTAAATGTTTGTGTCAAAATTAATTAAGGCGACATGCTTCGGTAGTAAATTATCATCATCTTCCTGCCCTTTTCCCAATTTATTTGGGGCCGGCGCAGTATGTTCTCTTTCTCCACACATCTCTATCACCCGTCATCTCAGTAGTCACTTCCTTTCTTGCCATATCATCGTTCACACAATCCATCCATCTCTTCCTAGGTCTGCCTCTTTTCTTGTATCCATCCAATCTTAATCTTCAGATTATTGGTACGTACAGTCAATATAAGAAGTTTTGTTTTCAAAATTTTAAGAAAGGTCTGGTATTGCACACGCACTTTTGGTTCGGCTTGAGGCAATGACCAAGAGCCTCCTTTGACCATTCCTTGACCTTTTTTTTTTTGTTTCGTGTGGAATACCCTTTATGGGTACTCCACCACCAAAGAGCCAGTGATGGAGTTATGTCCGACTCGCACGGACTAAAAACCACACAGTGTTCCTCGACGGACCTCTGGACGGGAGAACGGGGTTCACTTGTGTATTCACCGCCCTCCCGCCAGGTCTTGACCCGCTTCTTTTCTTGACCTGCTTATACGTTTCGACCTTTACTTTCTCTTTGATCTGCGCTACATAACTTTCTCTGGGTCTACCTCTTCCTCTCTTCCCATTGACTTTCCCTTCTATAATGTTATTTTTATGAATGCGTCGTGGCGTATAAGGCGGCCTACCATCTTGCCTTATCAAGTTTGGATAGTACTAAAAAATTATGTACACATACATTATACGTTTAATCTACAACAAAAAGAACATTTTATCTTGAAAAGCACTGATAGCCTAGTGGTATGACCGTCGACTGAGAAGTCAGTGGTTTCGAGTTCGATCCCAAGGCGCGCACCTCTGCCTTTTAGTAAGTTATGTGCGATTATAAATTAATTGTCATTTGCAAAAACGGTGAGGGAAAACATCGTGATGAAACCAGCACACCTGAGAGATTTTTCAAGGTTGTGTAAAGCCATGTCAGAGGCCTACGGGCGGTTTAAACTCTGACACCAGACCTCAACCATACGATAAGAAGAAGATCTCGAAAAGTTAAGAATTTTGCACAAAACAAAACCCTTAGACAGGTAGCATTCTAAAATAAATTGCTATAAATTTTTGTCTCGCTAGCAAGAAAATAAAAATGTTTGTCTCTGTATTTCGCTGAGTCTGGAACGAATTAAATGTCTAACTTGTGACATTTCCTTAAGTGATGTAGTTTCTTTGTTTAAAAGCTTTTCTTCTAGCCATGTGTTTAAATTCTGGGAGCCAGACAAGATGGAGTATGACGTCACAAGTTTTTTTTAAAACTTAACAACATTTTTAGATGCTCATAGTATCCTTCTACTCGAACCAAACTATTCGCATATACTTTCTTTAAGAATACTTCGGTGTTTGTATTCCTTGATCATTATAATTTGGAGATCTTCAAATTAAGAGTGAATAGGCATCTCAAAATCACGTGTGCGCCATCGTAAACCACAACGCCGCTTACCATCAGGTTGGTTCGTGGTCAAACGCATGCCTTTACATTATTTATTTTTTTAATTCAAGCCGCTGTAAGAGTTCTAAACTCGAAACTTTAAATCCAAGGCATGCACTTCTGACTTTTAGAATTCTAAATTAATTATCACCTATTTCTGGCCGCCGCAATAAAGGGAATAGCGATCAAGTTAGAAGGGCAGTATCTAGTTAATATTATCTTTACATAAATGATTGATAAATGATTGATGTCGTGGTGGCGCATTGGTTACGGACCCGCTTTACAAGCGTGTGGGGGTGGGTTCGAACCTGGCATGTACCAATGTGACTTTTTCAATGTCATATGTACTTTCTTAGATATTCTTAGACACCACTGACTAACGGTGAAGGAAAACATCGTAAGGAAACCTGGACTTAATAGTCTGAAATTGCCAACACGCAGTGAGCTAGCGCGGTGATTAATGCTCAATTCTTCTTTATATGAGAAGAGGCCTTTGCCCTACATAGGGACAGTTACAGGCTAATTTATTTATTTAAATTATTGTTTTTGGAAAATTACTGAAGCATGTCGTAGATAGGTATCTGCCAAATTGATTATAATAGTAGATCTAGATGACTATCTTCTAGTTTAATTAACTATTCTGTTTCTAAAAGACGAGTTATTATTATAGACGGATAATTACAATTCGCTGAGTCATTGCAGCACCTGTAAGCCAGAGGATCTAAGGTTTCTTTTACCAGATAAATATGCCCTGAGAATTTCTGGCAGCCAGCGCCAGGAAAATTATTTAAACTGTCTTGGGTTCTGTAGCGAAAAACAAAAACAGGAGAAAGAAACTTTGTTATGATTTGGGGGTAAAAGCGAATTCGTAAATAAAACGATATAAAACGCCTAAATACCTCTCTGTTTCTATAATATCCCTCCTATTACTCTCGTCTTGTAGAATCAAAATTGAGACCAGGGGGTAAGCCCCCTGTAAGAGTAAGCTCTTGAACCACGAACCTAATCCCAATAATAATTTATACACGAACTCATTGCAACGTTGTTACAAAAGTACGTGTCAATGCGCGCATTTCCTGGCTGATTTTTTTTGGTCGTTGATCTCACACACTTCGTCGGAAAGGTATTATTATGTACTAAATTGAAGTCTATGACGTAATTCTGTAAACAAGATCTAGAGAGATCTGTCTGTGGTTTGTCAGATTTTCACATTGACTTTAATATTTTTTTAGTCAAAATTCCATTACAATAATATTTTTAGGAAATCGGATAAACTATAGATACAGGTCAATTCCCTAGATCTTTTTTTGCAAAATTTTATTATATTTTAATTGGATACTTATTTAAATTTATTGTATCTATTTATTTATTACATTTTTATTTTATTTTAATTGGGTTGGTTCACTTGCGGAGAAGACTGTCCCCGGTGTTCACTTGCGGAGAAGAGTGTCTCACTATAGGATTGCGCGCTCCATGCGTTAGGGGGATACTACTCTAAGAATTTGCAACTTTTGTTTAATAAAAATATTATGGAATTAGGTTCGTATTTCAAGAGTACCCCATCCAATCCTTACAACAGTGGATCGGATGTGACTTAGACTAAGTCTTCTGTAAACTCTGTAAAATAACTAGTCTGAACTGTAAAATAAATGTATGAAGTATCTATTTATGTCTTTTACCTTGTATCCTTTGTCTTGTACCTTCCTGACCAATAACTTAACGTGCTTTTCGAGACACGAAGCCGGTGAAAATTAATTTATTATACGCATAAATCTCTTCAGTATCTTATCTCATCTTATCTTCAGTAAAGTAATCAACATAAGCCACTGGATTAGCAAGCTGAAGTGGCAGTAGGTCGGCCATTTATGCCGCAGAACAGATTACAGGTGGAGTAAGCTAGTTCTTGAGTGGAGACCATGGATCGGCAAACGTAGTGGAGGACGCCCTCAGGCTAGGTGGAGTGACTATCTTCGCAAGGTGACTGGCACGATTTGATGAGAATAGCGAAAAATCGTGCTCAATGGCGTGAATAGGAGAGACTTTTATCCAGCAATGGACTGCTATAGGTTGATGATGATAATATATCTTTAGAAAAACCAGAGATGCCTTGAGTTTGACCTCTGATTTACTAGTCAACGGTCATATACCACTAGGCTATCACTGCCTAGGCACCTGGCCTAGTGGTATGACCATTACTGACTGACTCGAAGTCACAGACAGAGGTTAGGAGTTGTCCTAATTGAACGCGAGTGCGCGATCATTGTGCGAGTTAGCGATGCTTAGGTACCCCACTTTCCGTGAATCATCGCGCGAACGTCTATTAGAACACCGATTTGACATCAATATGTTTGATCGCGCGTTTGTATGAACAAGGTTCGCGAGAGCTTGCGGCGATCGAGCATTCGTGTTGTATTAGGACGACGCCGACGCCTTAGTAATAAATTAAATAACGCATTTCGAGAAGAACACGTCAAGCCAAAGACAAACAGGCTTTATTTTTGGCACAGAATAAATAACAAGCTATTGGCAAGCACACTCGTAGTATTCAGTATGTTTACGTATAATGGGCGTTCCCGTTAACCCATTATACTATAGCATCCGTGTATAGTATACAAAATATTTTCATCCATCATAATCAAAATTCTTTCGTCCGTCAAAATGTACTTGGCATTGATAGCCTAGTGGTATGACCGTCGGCTGACAACTCAGTGTCTCGAGTTCAATCCCAAGGCACCAATACATTTCTTTCGTTTACTATTCTTTAGCGATTGTAGATAGTCAACTTGGCTAAGCCCCCTGGGCAGAATGTGTGGTACTGCAGCGATCGGATCACAGGCTTCCAAAAACAGTGAAACTGCTCGCAAAATCACTTCTTCCTTCAAACATTAACCACCTAACTTACGAACTTAACCTAAACACTATAATTTACACCCCAGTTAACATTTCACAAGCAATTTGGACAACCTAAATGAATTATTACAAACAGCACGAAACTCTTGTTTTTTATTTGAAAAACTTTGCAAAGGTCGAATCATATTTCAACAGTGCTACGGCCGCACCTTGTGAGCTAAGTAAATAAATAAATTTGGGTGCTTACGTATTTATGTTTCGATTCCCAAAAGGCATTGACCTTCGTTTTCTATTTTCACTTATAAATTATCTAGGTTATCCCTCCCTAAGGATCAAATACTATTTAATAGGTACCTACTCATTTTTTTTTAAACTATACAGGGTTATTTGTAAAACACCCGCATCCTTAAAAGGGGTCATTAAACTCATCATTATGAACAACTTTTACGACGGGACCAACCCTAAATTCGCAAAAAAAAGCAGCTGTTTCATACATTTATGGTCACATGACTCAACAAAATGTATGGAACAGCTGATTTTTTTCGCGATTTCAGGGTTGCTCCCATAGTAAAAGTTGTTCATAATGATGAGTTGGATGCTGGTGTTTTACAAATAACCCTGTATAATTATACATTTTGAAATATAAATAAAGCAAATAAGAACATTTCCTCCTTTTTGACGTCGGTTAAATATTTATATTAAACTAAAGCCATCGCCCGTGTTTTCATCCGCGTGAAATTTAATTTGCGTTCATGATTCGAAAGACACGTGGCGCCATCTATTTTCATAAGAAAGTTATTGTTGTTTTCCTAGGGAACAGTACTAGACAACGTGTGCAAAATTTCAGGATGATCGATTCAGTAATTTAGGCGTGCAAAGGGTTACCTTTGCACGCCTAAATTTAAATTCTAATGTTAAAACAAACAAGGCCCCAGATAAGAAACTTATATCTCTATGAATAACTGGCGAATTCATGGTCATGTAACTCCACAACCCAGATACTGGTATACTGGATACCCCTTGGTAAGACTGGTCGTCAGACTTTCGGGCTTCTGACTACCCGTAACGATTGTCAAAGATCTACAATTGACAGCCAGGGCCAACAGCTTAACGTGCTATCCGAGGCACGGAGGTGATAATTAATTTTATCCAAGTATTTAAATTAATTAAGAAACGTAAAAAAAATAGTGTGATAAAATATTTGTATTGTTTAAAACTTTCCTCTAAGAATATTTGGCATTAAAAAGTGAACTTCTTGCAGCTTATGATTTAAAAATATTTCCTATTTTACTCACAGCTGCAGTACTCTTGCAAACATTGCAATCTTAAGTAAAAAGCTCTACACTAGCTTGCTCATTAGCATTTTTGTTTTACGCTCATAAAATCATATGAAGACCGACGCGACGGTCGTAACTATGTTTTTTTAGCACCTTAGGCTTTGGGCGTAGGACCTAAGGCCTAGTGTCACTAGCAAGAAAATAATAAGTTGTTACTGCTTATTCTACACTTGCTTTTTTGTAGTACGAGTTTAAAACTATTATATACACTTGCCTATAAAAACTGTAAAAAAAAAAGTGTGGCACTCGGGGACTGCCGCGGTAAAGCTATTACATAGCATTTATTATCAACTTGTGCAATTATAATTATTTATTTATGCAGACAATAGCTTAAAATCTTAATACAAAATCACGTCTTGAAAAATCTAAGCAAATAATTACGGCACTCCTGAGAGATTTCTCAATGGTGTGTAAAGCCATTTCAGAGGCCTACGGGCGGTTTAAACTTAGACACCAGGCTGTTCATCAACCACACGATAAGAAGACAAACATATAGCAACCAATGAGGTTGCTAATGCGCCGTTTGAGGGATTCTGCAGCTTCAGCGAGTGTAAATAAGAATAGCTTACATAACTGACATTTTCTTCTCGCAAATCCATACTTCAGCAAATCCAGTTTGCATTTAATCACGTTAAATTTTAACGGAGCTATTGGAGGGCTCTCTGGAACTCCAGTTTCAACTGTATTTATTTAGCTGTTCGCTTGGTACGTTATGGTTGTTTGTTGAACACGAATCCAGGATTGAGTGTTGAGAAAATAACTTAGAACGATGGTATGTTTTAGAAAATAACGTGGTTTGGTTTTTAAGCCTGAAATTGAGTTTAAGTTTAGCTTTTTTCGCGAATATGGGTACAAAAATTGTTGTTAGAATATTAATATTCTCATTGATTTAAATACTATTCATATTATAAAATACTTTAAAAAAAATATATAAGTAGATGCTATCGACTATACCACATAATATTATCGTGTTCAATCAATAGCATATCTATTATTTGCTGTGTGAATTGTGATATCATACTACCATTATATTTTTTTTAGTTAAGAACGCTCTCGATTGTGTCACCTTTCAAATAAATCAAAATCAAAATCAAAATTTTGGATATTAATTTAAAACGATGAAAGAAAATATTGTGAGGAAACCAACACACCTGAGAGATTTTTCAACGGTGTGTAAAGCCATGTTAGAGGCCTACGAGCAGTTTAAACTCTGACACCAGGTTATTCATCAACCATACGAAGAAGATGAAGATGATCAGGGGTTATAATTAGGTGCTTACTATAAGAGTCAAATTGACATCCGGGGAGCGGGGGCGGGTAACTCTACACGACACTGACAGCGCACTGCCACGCTTGACGTGAGCTCTCTGCTCCCCGCTTCCCACTCATCCACCCGGTGACATCTCCCCCCGCACCCATCTTACCCCGCAGGCGATACGCGAGTTAAACGGTCGGCCTATAGTACCAGAATTTCAGACACAAAAAAGCACAATTAAATTTTCTTGGAAACTATCACAGTCATTCGTCTTCCCCCACTACTTTAACTCTATAGGTTTATAAGGAAAGCGGTGGTCGTTAATTCTTCTAAGGGATCGACACGGTTGCCCAAATACCTGGGCCATAGACAAATGAAGATCTAGACGCCATAAGTTCATTAAATCAGGCGAACCATTTTTATTGAAGTTGCAAGAACTGCAATATAGTGCTACAAACTTTTTTAATGATAATGTCATGAAAGTGATGGAGGAATGAATTAATAAAATTTATCAATTTTTTTTAACACTGACTGCCAGATAGGAGACACAATGCAAATTCGTTTGGCGGACACCATGGCGTTTAATTCATTAAAGAAAAAACTAACTATTTTTGAAGCAAAAAGTGTGGCAGTATTAGACTTAATGACTAAAAATAAAGAAACAAGAAATAAATAAAATAATAATGGGGTATTCCAATCAGTTGGAGGAGTCATTATTTATAGTGTAGCAATATTGTAATATTGCTACACTAAAAATCGACCAAATTTTAATTATATGTTTTTCTCACAACCATTTTTTTTTTAAAGATGCATAATTATGTTGAACACTGGACTGCAATAGGCTATTATTTGATTGAAGGTTAAAAGGGAAAGTCCTAGACGAGATCAATCTGCTAGTAGGTAATCATTTGTGGCATGCATTAGCAGGAACATGCGTCCTCTAGTCTTCTCCAAGTCTGTAACGTGAAGTTTTCCAATCTCTAAGTTTTCCCTTTAACCATAGCTGTGAATTCCTCTCATAAATCAACGCATAGAGTTTGTCACGTAATTCCTTACTCCCATTGATTTTCTTTCGGGCATCGTATTAGAGTGGTCCCTTCCGCACACGGCTTCGCTTCAATTCGATTACTTTGGTAATCTTAATAGTGGTTTTTGGGAGACAAAGATAGTTATTGTCGTGTTATTATATAATTTCTCCCGGACCATGTTAATGATGACGGTGAAATTTAAAAAAATATAATCACTAACTATTACTTTGCATGTATAAAGAACCGAAAAGTTGAGAACAAAAATAATATAGGTATGTTCCTTGAAACTGACTGTCCAAGCAGCAATTGCCCACATCACAGCTGCCTATGGCTGATTCAATAAACATCTCATATTATAGAAGTTACCAATAGTCCTTTATAGCTCTGCATGGAAAGGGACAAAAACTGTCACTATGAACTACCGGAGAGGTTAAAGGAGAGAACTGAGGTGATCTTAGTTCTCTCCTTTTGTTAGCAGCATAAAAAGCTGAAACTAACCTATAGCAAAAGCAGTTAAGAGAGCTCCCTAATGGGGAACTCGGGCTTCGACAAGCTAGAGAAAGCTGAGTCTGAGCTGAATACGCGTTATATAACCAATACCATACCATAACCAATGCCTTTTAAAGTAAACAGTTGCTCGAAATGAAACCCCAGTCAGTCATTGTAAGAACCAACCAAGAACCATATAGTACTACGAGCTCTAGACGATATTATTATAATAAAACCTCTTCTTAATACGTAGTACACCACATTATCACAACAAGCTCTTTCAATCTCGAATAATATTAATTTATCCGTACAAAGTAGCCTCTTTATCGGGCAATGAAATGACTTAGCACTGATTACAGTGCGTGCCGTCGCCTTTCTTACTACTACCAAGCAACGTCCCGACATTTTTAATTACCGAAATTCGGTCGAACGAAATTTCTTGAACAGAATCCATTGCTGGTTTTCAAGGAAAAACTAACCTGAGGTTTTAGATTGGAAGAACAAAGCTAGCACTGGATATAATGGCAGGTATTTCTGGTAGATTGTGGTATGTTCTCGTGGTACAAGTCTAAGAGGATTAGCTTCATAGCTTCTCGCAGGTTCTTTCCATTGAATGGTGAAACAAATCGGCCTTCCTTAGGCGAGTATTAATAGTATCAGAGTATTTCTTTGAGCGTTTAGTTTTTATTAAGATAAGGAATCAATTAGACGCCATTTTCGTTTAGTCGGCGTTGATAAATTGATGGGATTTGTTAAGGACTGAGTGATTGAAGAAGTCTAATCATTAGGAAGGCTTTGTTTTCTTTAGATTTGGTACTTTCGATTTCTTAAGGTTACAGGTGAGTGACGTGTATTAATGTATTAATTTGAAACATACATACATTATAAGAGGTCAATGCCCCCCTCCCTTCTACTTTTTTGGTAGTCAGTAATAAACAAAATTAGGTGTTTTTTTTTCAAAATTAGCACGTTATTGTAGCGAAGACATCTCGTAACACCTAGCGCTTAAATAAACTGTCTGCAAAATAAATTGCCTTTTGAAGGTTTCCTCGTCTTGTTTCATACCTTTTTTATTACTGAGGGGGAGGGGGGTAATAAAAAGAAGACAATAAAGAGTAATGGAAAATAAATACGCATTTTTTTTCTATCACTGTTTCTTTTTTTTTGTAACACTACTTACGCCATAAAAAACAAAAAACTGAAGTCAAGACGAAGTTATTACAGAACGAAATAATAACATCAGCACATCGTCCAAATAAACTCGAACTCAACCCGTAAAAAGCGAATAAAAATAAAAAAGACCAATGGATAAATGCTAGCATTCGATTTATTGTCCGCAGGAGCTTGGAGTAATGAAACTGAATAATGCATGTCAATATCCGAGGCTCTGCAGGGTTGAACGGGAGGGTTAGAAAAAATACTTTCGGAGGGACATAGTTTTACTTATCCTTGGAGGCGTTCGTAGCGCTCGCACCCCGGTGGTTGTTACGATCACTAAGTGTCAGGACAGACACGACCATTATTAACGGCAATTACATCAAATTAATATTTTACTTATAAATAAAAATAAATCAGCCTGTAACTGTCACACTGCAGGGCAAAGGCCTCTTCTCATACAGAGAAGGACTGAGCATTAATCACCACACTAGCTCACTGTGGGTTGGCGATTTCAGACTAATAAGTCCAGGTGTCCTTACGATGTTTTCCTTCACCGTTAGTCAGTGGTGTCTTAGATTAATTAAGAAAGTACACATTGACATTGAAAAAGTCACATTGGTACATGTCAGGTTCGAACCCACATCCACGCGCTTGCAAAGCTTACTCTTACTTAATTTATTTACGTTGAACCATCGCGCGCTGTTTCATGTTTCCTAGCTGACTAAAAAATAATAAAAGTAGGATTTGCAATGAGTTTCTAGTTTAAGGCTAAACCTTTTTCACTGTGTGGTGTCTGTAGTAATCTAATCTTTCGACGATCTTTTGGCATTCTAATGACCCTGTTGCTCTATACTATTACAAATTTAAATTGAAATTTATTACTGAAAAAATAGTATGAGTAGTAGTAGGACACTAGTCAGTGTTTAAAAAAAATTCGTCGGAGGAGGTTGTGGTGTTTAGTGCAGCGTATATCTAATACTTATTTTGTGCAGTTTACCTAAACGTAATCGAAAAAGGAAGAGGTGGATGCGGATTAAGACACGACTTTAATTTTATTACACGACTACACTCAGCAAAGAATAGCGCGTCACTGACGCCGCAACACGTGCGCTCGTTTTTGAGAGCTAGCAACATGTTTCGCGTCATGTAAATACGTTTCAAGATGTTTCGCGACATGTTACGGAACACAGGGCAACATTGCAGCGTCACAAAGATTAAGCGTTGCGCGTCATGTTGGGGGACATTTTGTCTCCTAGTATATTCGCGGCTTTAACCGTTTAAGTAAAAATACAAACAATGAACCAACAGAAAACAGAGAAAATTACTTGCGTTTTGGAAAAGTTATAAAGTAAACGGTTACAGATTATGCAAACCGCAAGCCTGAACGATTAATCAAGGAGTACAGTTTTTTATTCAGATTAGTTTTTTTTCTGCCAAGAATCAAATGGCATAAGGCTTCACAAGATGTAAATAATATCCTCTATATCTAAAGTTTTCCCCCAAAAGGCTTGCCTTTTGTGGGGAAACTGTAGAAATATAGGAGCAGAGTCCCCGTAAAAATTTCAAGGGTATATTGTGGCTTCTGGTCGCAGCAATTTCGGGCAACAAATGCCAGCTCATACTTATCCCAAAGCTAAGATTGCGAGCCAACATGGCAGAAATTATCTTTTTTTAAATGTAGTTAATAAATAATGCTGTCCTTTTTTATGATCTTGGTTAGAAATAAGGATATTTTGTTTAATAAATGCAAAATTTTGCGCTAAATTAGACCATAGCTCGTGCTATTAGCACTACAATATCTACTAATTTTTCTCTTTTAAATCTCGACTCTAAATCAATGTAGCAACCCTGACTGTCATAGGGCATTGATCACACAACGATTAGGTTTTCATGAAGCTCCCACTGCGTGGATGCGCTTGAATCGATCAATATTATAGATAGATATAGATTAGACTCTTTTGATATGAGCTTAAAATCGAATCCTCTTAGGAGGCTCTGTGACTATACGAAAGCGTAAAAATGGCGAGTGACTATAAGAGTTAGGGAATAGAGAGTGCACATGTGTTTGCGCACACACTTGTGCACTATAATATCTTCTGCGTAGTTGGCTATCTCCGTTGAGATTGGCCACTGTGACCGAAATTCGGTAAGGAGGACATTATCACTTCGTAAAGCAAGTAAAACTATTGCCCTTGCTCTTGTCTATCTCTCTTCGGTCGCGTCGGATTGTCGTCCCATCGGACTATGAGAGTGAGGGAATAGAGAGTGCACCTGTGTTTGCAACACATTTGTGCACTATATAAAAAGAAAAAAAAGTTAAAGACCCAAATAAAAAGTTTTCTTTCTTTCTTTCACTATAATATCTCCTGCGTAGTTGGCTAATCTCCGTTGAGATTGGTCCCTGTGACAGAAATTCCGTCAGTAGGACCACCTTTAAAAATAGGGAAAAAAATTTTTTTTCATTTTATTTCTTCTCTCTCTGACGCTAGATTACATGATTACATTTTAAATCTTAAGTAATTACATTTGTGCTCTCATCTCGTTAATTAGGTATGCATTTCTTTACACAGTGTTTCTCTCAAAGAAAGTTAATTTAAAATATCTAATCTCTTTCCTTGAGAAACGTTAATAGTTTTCTTTTACACGTTTTTTCACTTGCATTACATTACATTGAAGCTCAACTTAGTTGTAAATGTAAATTTAGCTTTATAATAATTGCGTGTATATTTGCAAATAAGTAAGTAATTTTTATTATCAGCTTTTCTTACCTAACAAGGTTTATGTTTACACCGATTATGTTTGTATTAATGTGTTTAAAAGTATGTATATGAATAAATAAATAATAAAATAAATAGTATTTTTTATTAAATTAAAGCATTATATTCAATTTAGTAGCTCTACAACGGCAAAAATGGCAAAATCACAAAGTAGTGATATAAATATTAGTGATAATGGCAATGCAACGACAAATATAAATATTAAATAAGAAATTTTGAAAAAACAACTGATACGGTTGGGATTCAAAATTTTTGTTGTTTTTTCAAAATTTCTTATTAAATATTTATATTTAATAAGCTAATATGTGCTAAAACATGTAAAAATTTCACTAAAATACAACGACAAATAATTGCTTTAGCTGGAGGCCTTTTAGGTCTCGCTAGAAGTCTGGTTAATCATTCTGAGCTCCTTAGAGCTATAACTGAGAGAGACCACATAGAAAAATAAGCAACGACGAAATTGACAAAAACATTACATATTGGTAGCAATCCAACCACATAATTATTCAACACTTAAAGTATAAATTGGTGATTGTTTCTTTTAATTCATATGCGTATTATAAATTAATTATCACTTGCTGAAACGGTGAGGAAAACATCGTGAGAAAACCAGCACACCTGTGAGATTTTTCAACGGAGTGTAAAGCCATGTCAGAGACCTATAGGCTTTAAACTCTGATACCATGTTGTTCATCAACCATACAATAAAATAGAACATCAAATTAAATACTTAGAAACCCTGTTTTTTGGCTTTTCCTGTTACATTTGAGCTCGTTATCATCACTGTAAATGACTCATATCAGTCATTTTTATTTCGGTAAAATATGCTTGCGTCCTAATTAGTATCATAATCGCTGAAAGAATATATAATGAGAGCTTAGCGCTGCTAATTAATGTTCTCAATAATTCACGGGCGGTAAATCAAGTATTAATCATAACTTATGTTGGTATTTGACAGTACGAAATAATGAATTCGGTCTTGGTCTTGTCTTTTTTGTCTTGGTTTAAATATACATAAAATCAATGACATAAGATATAATATACATTAACAGATTGTATCACATAACATTGATTTAGCTTTTTCGTAGATAATATAATTTTGGTATTTTAAAATAATTACTTTAGTGAGTAAAATATAACAAACTAACTTAGGTATATTATCAAATACTGTAACTCACGGACTAGCTACAGCTAGTCCGTGAGTTACAGTGGGCATTCCCAGAAATAATCCGTGAGGATGTTACAACATCCTCACGGATTCTTTCTGGGAATGCCCAACTAGTTTCGTCGCGCTGACGCCGTCGCGACTACACTCGCTCTTAAAAATGGACTCCGTTTGAGTCCAAAACCAGTCGGTCATTCCCGAAATTAATCCGTGAGTAAAGCCGTAATAATTTTGATTTTGACACAGATTGCAAACGTCATTACCCCGTAGTTTGAGTCACACACCATGTTCTTGATTTTTTTAAACTTTATTTATTAGAGAAAGTTGTTCAACATGTCACTCTCTACAAATTTAGCAACAAATTTATTTACAGATTACATATTAATTTGGCCTTTTTAGGGGTCAAATCGGATGTTTTTGACCCCTAAAAACGCAAAAAAAATACAATATACCTTCTGCAAATCTGGCACCTTTTCCAATCTCCTTAAGTATGAAGATTACATCTTAAAGAGCTAAGGCATTTCAATTTCCTCGCGAAAATATTGTAGGCATGAACCGTAGCAGAAGATATTTCATTATTCATAAACACATTGTGCTGAAGACAATGTAGGATGAAACGTTAGTAGTTTAGAATTGCTTTATAGTGAAAGGATGTCAAGAACAAGAAGAATTAAATTTTAAAAACTCACGCCAAAAAATACTAAATAAATAAATCAGCCTGTAACTATCCCAATATAGGGCAAAGGCCTCTTCTCATACAGAGAAGGATTGAGCATTAATTACCCCGCTAGATCACTGCGGGTTGGCGATTTCAGACTATTAAAGTCCAGGTTTCCTTACGATGTTTTCCTTCACCGTTAGTCAGTGGTGTCAGATTAACTAAGAAAGTACATATGACATTGAAAAAGTCACAAACTCAAAGTAAAAAAAAAAACTAAAAAGTTTAAAATAAAAACCTATTTCTTATACATCATTTTCTTTGGTCCTGTGTGAAAGTCATATTTGTATAGGTACTCTATAATATCCCACAGGACGAGAAGTTTAAAATTACATTTATTTATACCATTTGAGATGGTTCAATGTGGAACAGAAATTCGATGACTCGAGCGAGAAAACGTATAGCCTAGAATTGGTTTAAAGATAGGTGGCAGAGCTACTGGGGGCTTTACCCAGTGGGTCGTATGTTTAAATCTTGCGCGTGATCGATTTTTTAATTCCATTTTTTTCCGGAGGCAGTGATACAGATACCATTCTTTGCAAAATTGGTAAAAATAACCTGACTTTGGTAGCTTTTCATTCCTTTAAATTGTTTTCCAATATTTTTCAAAACCAAAATACAACATATTTTTATTTACTCAACAAGTTCTAAACAAAGGGACCCTACTCGTTAGGGTAGGTCAATTTTTTTGTTTCCCGCTTTAGCTCTATGAGAGCCCTCTAAAAAATATAAAAAAAATATTTTTAAACAATTTTATGTTTGGTCAACAGCTGCATATATTGTGAAAATACGAAGACTGTAACTCCAACCATTTGGCTGTAAAATCTGTATGACAGACGAAGGACAAATAGACACGTGAGTGACAGCCCTCCGTTTGGACCCTACGGTTACGGAATCTTATAAAGTATTATTCTCGCTACTATTTAATATTACTTTAATATTACTGATAGCCTAGTGGTATGATCGTTGACTGACAAGCCAGTGGTCTCGAGTTCGATCCCAAGGCGCGGCGCACCTCTTACTTTTTGTAAGTTATGTGCGTATTATAAATTAATTATCAGTTGCTAAAACGGTGAGGGAAAACATCATGATGAAACCAGCACACCTAAGGAATTTTTCAATGGTGTAAAAAGCCATGTTAGAGGCCTACGGGCGGTTTAAACTCTGACAATAGGTTGTTCATTAACCATACGATAAGAAGAAGAATATTATCTATAAACAATGTAAAACTACTGCTCTTTATTTTTTATAGTCATCAACAGCTTATGTAAAATAATAACGTTCTTCAGTAATTAAACTAAATTTACAAGACATGGTTATCTTTCTTAGGTAGACATGTTAATTTACTATGATAGTATACTGTGAAAAAGTTAATTATTAATTGAAGTTCCGATTTTACAGGATAAATATTTTTTGTGTAGGTGCAGAATGTCCAATAGGAAAAATGTCTCAATCATCTTACCTACTTAGTTTTATATTTAATTTCTCTTTGATCAAAGGTTTGCTGGGAGAAAACTCATTATGTTATGCCTTTGTGCATGTATTTTATGTTATGTAACTTATATTGTTGTATCCAAATTAGTGTAGGTAGGTTAAAATTAAGAAAAAAAAATTATGAATTAAAACTAGGTATTTTTTATTTTGTCTGGCACTTTGCAGCTGACAAAGAACAGAGTAAAAAATATTATTATTTTATTTAAATTTTTTATTATTGTATTTTTGTTATTTTTTAACATGTTATTTATTAAGAAATTTGAATAAACAACTGACACGGATGGTATTCGAGAACCCACGATCTTCGGCGTACCGTGCCGACGCTCTTACCGCTAAGCCACCGTATCCCATCAGAATCAGTCGAAATTTCAAATCTCTTTCTACGCCTAGGGTGTGTGGTATTTTTTTTTATTATTGTTTATATAAATCTAATTGTTAACATTTCTGCGATTTCGCTCATTAATTTAATTTAACCCTATCCATATAATTCGCAAATAAAATCACATAGACATATAAGCAAGTTCGCATATGTCCTACAACCATTACCATTCTGAATGTAATTAATGAACATGATACCCATAATTGCCTAAAGTTTCGCATACGTTCTCGGCTCAGTTGAGCGTGAAATAGTGGCACTTGAGAGCCGTAATTACGTAGGTAGGTACTTTCGGGAGGGAAATCATTTGTGATAAAGGTATAAGTAATAATCTAATGATAAGAGCCACAGATAAGGAAGAGTATTTCACATGTAAAATAAATACAGAAATGAAAGGAATCATCAACTTAATATCTATAGTTTTCGAGATCTTTTTTTATCGTATGGTTGATGGACTATCATCCTGGATCATTGATGGATGGTATCAGTTTCTAAACCACATGTTGAAAAATATCTCTGGTTTCCACACGACATTTCCTTTCACCGTTTTAGCAAAAGACAATAAATTTCTAAACTTACATTTAAAGTCAGAGGTGCCTGAGGTTTGTACTTACGACTATGACTTGTTCCATTAGCTGTATCTACACCTAGCGATTCATTGGATCGATGATCCACGATGATCCAATACGTGGGCTTGGATCATGCACGGCACATCAACACTGACCGCGCCTTTAGATTGCGCTGTTGCCTCGGGCAATGGGAGTGCGGTGGATCATCCGATGTAGATCAGGATGACATCACAAATTTTCTTTTCTATCTCTTCTCTCTGTCCATGGGTAAAACCTACTTCGTATTATTGAAGCTCCCAAAGTTATATTATTTACACTACGAAACAATAAACTTCAATTAAAATAGGTCTAAAAATATATTATTTTGCTAATAAATTTAAATTAAATTCAGTTACAGTATCAAAGGGAATACCTCCGTAAGCTGAGTTTAGGCAAGTTTTAACAAAACAGAACGACTAACAAGGTAAATAGAACCTTAACAGCTTGTACAATAAAATTGAAAGTTGTATGAGGGTAGACGGAAAAAAATATTAAACACGGAATTCAATAAAGTGTAGGAATTCGATCATGAGAGAGAGACTGAAAAATAAATGCATGATTGTATACTTGTAAGGCTTTTTATTGGATAAAATTGTATACCTTAAAATTTTAAGTTACTTTTAGCATTTTTTTTTATCTTCTATCTTCTTCTTTTCTAACTATAAAACAGCCTGACCTCATTTTTTTTATACTCTATCTTCTTTATTTCTTTTTTAACTATAAAACAGCCTGACATATATAACAACGCACTACCTAAACCAGACCTAAAAGGGACCTAAAAACTTGAAATTTTAAAGGTATTTTTTTTTATAGACTCACGCCTATATTCCCCAGAGGGGGTAGGCAGAGGTGCAGTACACCCACGTTTCGCCGGCTATGTTATAAGTCCCATGTAATAGGGGGCGAGCCTATTGCCATTAACCGGGCACAATTCCAGACTCCGTGCTACTAATGAGAATTTCTAAATGGAAAAACCCAATAACACTTTGCCCGACCCGGGGATCGAACCCAGGACCTCGTGCTCAGCAGTCGCGCTTGCTACCACTAGACCAACGAGGCAGTCAATTTTAAAGGTATTGTTATAATATTTAAGAAATATTAGTAACATCGCATCGGTGCTTTCCAAACGTTTGAAATGTTTGGAGCACGGAAATTTCAACTGATTGTGGTGGGCTACGGTGGCTTAGCGGTCAGAGCAACAACACGTACCTACGTCAAAGACCGTGGGTTCAAATCCCACCCATATCAGTTGTTGTGGCACCCATACCCGTCGAGGAACATCGTATGGTTTTTAGTTAGTGAGAGTTGGATATAAACCCATCACTTGCTCTTGATGCTACTGCCACACGTAATAAAACCATATATAATATTACTTGACCTTTCAACAACCGCAAGGACGCCGGCAACTCGTAACAATCGATTGATTTCTCGGTGTTATTATTGCATAATACCCAAAGATTATAAAGATATTATCCAAAATACCATTTTGTACCGTGTATTTCTAAATGTAATTTGTATATAAATATTTCTGTGGAGACATAATTCAATAACACCATTAGAAGCAAGTGGAATAAATCGAGCATAACCTATAATATAAGTATGGAAATTGAACTGATATTTAGGTTCATTCTAGTAGAAAAAGCCTGCAATTTCCGAGCCAGCTGAACGCAATTATAAATGCAACAGATGAACTAGTTTTGACACTAATTAACAGTGATTCTGTGTACTCCCGATATGGTGAAGAACTTTGATACGATCCTACCAATTTTGTTAAAATTATTTATCTATTTTTCCTTATGAGGTTAATCACATCATAGAAAAAGAAAAACAAATAAATAATCATCATCATCATCATCAGCTTTATCAGCCTGTATTAGTCCACTGCTGAACATAGACCTCTCCCAATGCGTACCACTATTGGGCGCTCATTAGAGGTATTTGGCCATAATCGCCACGCTGCGCAAGCGGGTTGGCGATTGCAGGAGCCAGATTGATTACTGTTACACAGAAGGATGCTGCTGCCTTCCGGATCTTTCCCTTTGTCGCTTCTTACGATACTCACGGGACGAGCAAGGGTGGTTCTATTCTTTGGCCGGAAACCACACGGCACAACCTTATAATGTAAATAAATAAAACGTATTTTAAAAAATATTGGTAAATTATAAACCCAGAACATCTTCGTTCAGGAAGAACAGATGATATGTGACAAAACAAATTCATAACTTAAAGGGTTTTACTTCTTAGGTTAACAAAAAACTTTTTCAACTTTTAAGGTCAAAAGAAAAACAATTTTTTCTCTTTTGGGCAGATACATAAAAACCAAAACAAAAACCACGACAATAGTAAAAAAAAACCAAATCGAAAAATTAAAAAATAAATATTAAGTGTGGCAACATTTCATATTGACCTAAAATCCTTTTAAAAACCTATTCTATTTATTATTTGTAATAATGAATGGTATTCCATTAATTATCGCCATTGTGCACTTAAAAACTGGTTATAATTAAGAAAACAAACAAGATTTTAAAACAACGCTAAAAATAGCGTAGAAAACACTTTTCCCTAGAAACAAAGGTCATTTTAGAGCAGTTAAACAAGGTTTTTACAAAAAAGACGGTAAATATGGTCCCAGAGGCACCGGTAAGCAAAGCACTTTAGAAATACTCGCATTACTGACGGTTGAACATTTTATTATGTAACAATTTTTTCAAACTTTGTTGAATATTTTGAACAAATTCTCTACAACAGAAAATAAATTTAATTTTTTATTGAATATTCGAGAGGGATATAGGTAAGCTATAAGCTTCTAACAACAGCAGTTTTCCCACCCATCTGCTATCGCTGTAGTTTATCATTTTAACTTTATTGTTTACAAAACCTTTACCTACTCAGTAAATAATACTGTAGATGTTTGAAAAAGGGCTCGCATTAGTACAAAAACTGCAAGCAAAGGTGCGGAGTGGGTGATTGCAGATTTGATAAGCGACTCAAATATGTAAGTGATTAAAAAACGAGCTTCTAATTATTTAATAAGAAAATTTGAAAAAACAACTGATACGGATGGGATTCGAACCCACGATCTTCGACATACCGTGTCGACGCTCTAACCGCTGAGCCACCGTATCCCATCGGCATCAATCGAAATTTCAAATCTCTTTTACACGCCTAAGGCGTGTGGCGACATCTATCGAAATACATTACGTATCCCGACCCAGTGCTCTAAACTTTGCAGTTTTAGTAGACACCGATGCGATATCACCAATTTTCTTAATATTTTTGTGAATTTTTTACATGTTATAGCACATGATAGCTTATTAAATATAATTATTTAATAAGAAAATTTGAAAAAACAACTGATACAGATGGGATTCGAACCCACGATCGACACGGTATGTCGAAGATCGTGGGTTCGAATCCCATCCGTATCAGTTGTTTTTTCAAATTTTCTTATTAAATAATTATATTTAATAAGCTATCATGTGCTATAACATGTAAAAAATTCACAAAAATAAACGAGCTTCTGTTTGTCACTCACACATTTGGTGTCAGAACTAAAAAATTGTGAAAAAAAAACTGCAATAACATATAATGTGGCGACGACGTTCGGTCGACGATAAACGGTATCGCTGCCCTAAATAGTAGCCCTAAGCCCTAAAAAAATAAATATAATTTATAAAAAGGGTGTCTCTTCTGTATTTCCTCATTTTTTGTAAGTCATTGTGTAGCTGTAACAAAATAATAAATTGATGAATTAAATAAATAAATTATTATTCACATTTATATTATTGTTATCTAGGTCGTAGGTTTAGCTATAATTAAAATTCATACCTAAGTAAAAACAAGCAATTTATCAAAACAACCTTTTGTGTATAACTCAAATAAATTCACAACTTAAGCGTCTAACACAACAACCTTACCGAGAGTGTTACCTACTGCAGACTAATGACCGAATTCACTGAGTGGCGCTTCCATATTCATGTGGTCTCCATGACCGGAGGGTAATTGATAGCGAGGAAGGCTACCGTATCATCTGTAGAACTGGGGTGTTGGTAAAAGTAGGTGGTGATGAAAGCATTTCTATTAATATCATCTCATCTGCCTAGCCTTTTCCCAACTATGTTGGGGTCGGCTTCCAGTCTTACCGGATGCAGCTGAATACCAGTGTTTTACATGGAGCGACTGCCTATCAGACCTCCACAACCCAGATAATGGGTTACACGATACCCTTGGTAAGACTGGTTGTCAGACTTTCGGGCTTCTGACTACCCGTAACGACTGTCAAAGAACTACAATTGACAGCCGGGGCCAACAGCTTAACGTGCTATCTGAGGCACGGAGAGTGATAATTAATTTATAAAACGCACATAACTTACGAAAAGTCAGAGGTGCGCGCCTTGGGTTCGAACCCGAGACCTCTGACTTGCCAGTCAACGGTCACCACCACTAGGCTATCACGACTCATTTCATTTAATAGTTTCTAGCATTTCTATTAATAGTTGAATAGATTATTAATTAAATAAACGTATAATAAAAAATTAATAATGTCCTCCTGACCGAAATTTGGTGACGCTTAACGGAGATTAGCTGACTACGCAGGAGATATTATAGTGCAGAAGTGTGCGCGCAAACACAAATGCACACTCTATTCCCTCACTCTCATAGTCTTAGCCGTTTAGTTTAGATCGTAGTTTTATTTTTGGTCGGGGGAGTCAGAAATTCCTTCCGCATGCCGCATGTCTGAGGACGTACGGTTATGTGGGGCTTGCTCTCACTAAGAACTTCTCCCCCTGCATGTTCCTCGCACTGTATCGGACGGGGCCGCGTATTGCAACCGTGCTTCGAAACCCCGTCCAGTGTAGATACTCAGTCAACGGTTCAGTGCCTGCCTTTACGCCCGCTTTAATGTAATACGCCTGAAATGACAGCGCGCAGTGCTCCGAACGCAAGACGTATTTGAAGCATTCGCCATGTTTTCATATCACCTCCTTGAAACACGAAAAAAGGTCTATGGTATCCGAGCAATAAAACACCATAAACAATATATTTTAATAAACAAACTATTGAACAACAGCTCCATTCATCCCTAATTATGGACAAAACAATACAAAAAGCATTCTCCGGGTTTACCTTTTGTTTTTAAGCCAAGGAAGCCAATGAACGGGCTCCATTCAAAAATACGCCTAAGGGGTCCAACAATTATATTCGCAGCGAACTCAACAATGAGAAATTGTGAATTAAAAGCTTTAGAATTAGGAAAGTCGCGACTAAATTACGAATGTGAGTTAAATGTTTTCTAAATTGAGATTAAGGTTGAAGTTGTTTTACGCATTTAATCTTTCAAAATACAATTTGAACAAAATTATTTTGTAAAATGTCTAATAAATTTATATCAGCATATTTGTTATTTTGACCTCAATCTAGCACGTAGTACGTAGATACCTTGTTTATGTACATGCCCTTTATCTAGGACTTGGACGCGCCAAAACAACGCACGCTATATAAGGTGCTTCTAAATTATCTGCCACGGCTGCAATGGGAGATAATATTGATTATTTATATTACAATAGTGAAGAAATAATTTTTCACGGCATTACAGATTGATGAAGATGGCATCATCATCTGCCTACCCTTTTCCCAACTATGTTATGGTCGGCTTCCAGTCTTCCCGGATGCAGCTGAATACCAGTTTTTTACATGGAGCGACTGCCTATCAGACCCCCACAACCCAGATACTGGGTTACACGATACCCCTTGGTAAGACTGGTTGTCAGACTTTCGGGCTTCTGACTACCCGTAACGAATGTCAAAGATCTACAATTGACAGCCGGGGCCAACAGCTTAACGTGCTATCCGAGGCACGGAGAGTGATAATTAATTTATGAAACGCACATAACTTACGAAAAGTCAGAGGTGCGCGCCTTGGGTTCGAACCCGAGACCACTGACTTGCCAGTCTAGGCTATCATGACATGATGAAGATAGCATGTTAAAAAAATATTCTGTAATAAATTAGTTAGGAACTAAGTTAATAAATCCCGCTAGAGTGCGTTATTCCACCCCACTGGTTAATATTACTAGCTATGAATTCATTTTCTTTGTGGAAGCCGGACGCATTCGCCAGTGAGCACATATTACGGTACTGGCACAATATCCAAATACACGAAGTATTTATTTCTTTAATCCAAGAAAATAGGACATAGTGTGCTAAAATATATAAAATTAAATTAAAATCAGTCAGTAAAGTCTGAAGTTGCATGCAGGGGTTGGATGAAGCTCGCTATCCCCTTTCCGCAAAAAAAAGCAGCTCATATAAGTTACTTCAACCTAATCAACTTATGACGTCATTTGTCCTCATTAGTGCTGAATCTCTTGTACTTACATTACGCTAAACTAATTTTAGTCTAACTATATCTCTTTCTAATAAACACCATCGTAAAAGGACAGCAAATTGAACTATCAAATTAGAGCTGTCAAATTAGTCTACGTCTTTACGTATTGACGCGAAATTAGAGGAGACCTCTATGACATGTCGACTAAATTCTTGTTGATATCAAAGGGATTAGTTTGACAGCTCTAAAAATGTTCTATTCTTTTCTAATGATCTTTGTGAGAAAGAGAGATGGCAAACCTAAATTAGTTTAGAGCGTGTGCAAGAGAATTAGCACCAATGCCTACTCTCTCTAGCACAGAATTTTTGATAAGTAAAAAAAACTTTTTGTTTTAATTTTAGAGAAGATTTAAATGTAATACTTAAAAAAGTTAATATCCCTATAAATCTAAGTTACTTTATAAATAAGCGAACGATTTCTAAATTATTTGGGACTAAAGCTAAGCATGGAGAGAGTTAGAGCATTTTGATTATGTAAATACTACAAACTCCGTTTCAAATACTACGACCGGTCGTTACTGTTTGCGGTATGTTTTCATTGCCGAAACGCAATGCAGTAAAGGTGCATTTACACGGGCAGGCAATAATCGCCGGGCGAATGTCGCAGGAGTTAGTGGATCCATAAAACAGTTCGTAAAAACAACAATAACAAAATTGTTTAAGTAATAATGCTCCTAATTAGGCTTAGCTTAGCTTAGCTTAGCTCGTATAGGCTGTAAACATTTCACGATAAACAGGCTATCTTAATTCATAAGCCCATGCTAGCACCTAGACCGCGAGGATGACCTACGATGAAATTATCTAAATAGGTTGGTTGGGTAGACAACATAGGGTGACACACAGGCCTAGATTGGATAGCAAGGGCTCAAGACTGCCAGAAATCGCGGATATTGGAGGAGGTCTACACAAAAAAAAAAGGTACTTAAAGGACCGCGATGATGATGTACAAACTCTACTAGACTAATATACCTAGATTAATTTATTACTTAATGAACTAAGTTTTTCCATATTACTCAACACAATGCAACATCATTGCCGTGAATTGCTTGATGTGGCGTGACTTGATTGCTTGATGGTAATCATCGAGCATTGCTTGAAATGTGCCGTTTCTATTTGCCCGTGTAAATACACCTTTAGTTAGAGCACCACAACATCAAATACTGCGCTCTGAATGTATTGAAACCGGAATAAATAAACACTAGTCTGTGTAGTTATAATAACAAATGCGGGTTTTGTAAAAAAAGCAAGATGTTTGCTATAGGATTGTTTGTTGTGGGTTTAAAACATAAAGTTCTAGGTTTCAGCATTACTTTTATATTATGTACTATTACTGTTAGCTGATACAGGGTTATTTGTAAAACACCAGCATTCTTAAAAGGGGTCATTAAACTCATCATCATGAACAACTTTTACTATGGAACCAACCCTGAAATCGCAAAAAAAATTAGCTGTTCCATACATTTTGTTGAGTCATGTGAACATAAATGTATGGAACAGCTGTTTTTTTACGCATACCGCACGTCCTACTGCACGTCGTATGTAGATATTATACTTTCTTAAACAGTAGCAACTATCTATTAAAGTATAAATATAAAACATGTTATAACATTAATCACTAGACTACTGCATTAGAAATTACAACAAAACTACAGTCAATATATTCACAAAATGTCGTTTAATATGAAATAATGACTGTCAAAATCAGATTGCGATCATCCACCCGAATCGAGTTAATAACATATTCTCGATCACCAATTTTCATGCTTAACCAGTTTTCAGTTAATTACGTCAATATCGAGGTAATAATTAGTCTGTGATGCAAAGTTGAAATTAAACTGTGTGGGAATCGTATATTGTGTTTGTTGGTTTGTCCTTCTTTCACGGAGCAACGGAGCTATGGATTGACGTGATTTAAACCGACTTCAAAAAAGGAGGTTTTCAATTCGATTGTATGTTTTTGCTCAGTTTTTAGGCTGGAAAGAGACTACTTCTTTTCTTTGCTTTGGTTCTTGCTTTGCTTGTTCTTTGCTTTTGCGTTGTTACTTGTTCTTTGTCAGTCAATATCATCCCACCGCTGGGCAAAGGCCTTCCCTCTGATTGCCACGTCTTTCGATCTAGAGTCAGTGTGGACCACCGCTAGTTGTTTTGTCCGATTCTTCTCTACATCTCCTTCGGTCTGCCACGACGCCGATTTGGAAAATCAAGGAAGCGAATCCACGAGAATAAGATAGTTAATTATGTATTTATTGTGTCTTAGTTATATTTTAAACTCTAACGGTACAATATGGAGGGAGTACGTCTGAGTTTCCAAGCAGTCCGTTGGGACGGCAATCCGACACGATTGGAGAGAGATCAGGCGCAGGGCCAACGGCTTCACGTGCTTTCCGAGGCACGGAGCAAGTGATAATGAATTTATAATACGCACATAACTTAAAAGTCAGAGTTGCGCGCCTTAGGTTCGAACCTGAGACCTCTGACCAACCTCTAGGCTATCACAACTCAAGACATTTACACACATCAGTATTCCAGCATTCCACATTTTGTAGAGTAAATGTTTAAATAATTAGACATTTTAATTTACTTACACTCAAACTCGTTTTCGATTACTATAGTTAGACCCAAACTCGCATTCAAACAATAAATTTGGACGTCGTCGTCGCATCAAGCGGGCTAAAGATTATTCGCATCTAAAGAGAACGCGTAAAGGAAAATTCGTCCTTATAACGTCATAGCTTTAGTAGAACTCGAAAATCGAGAAACTTCGAAATCTTTTGATACCAAAAATAATTAGCACGATTACCAATCCCGAGGTTTTCGAGCAACTCGTCATAATGATGAATAGAATTCTCTATACTTATACATTTTAATAAATTTCTCAAGATTATGATTGCGGCGTAGTAGGGTTGCCAGTTTTAAAAATCAGTAAAGCCGGACATTTAGAATGAACGCCAGAAATCGGAAGATGCATTCACGTCGCGTCTATAGAGTAATTTCTATTTCATTTATTAATTTTCGATTGAAAGTCGGTCGGATCGACGGATAACATATTTATTCGATATAATTGGTCAACCTCTCACATCAGTGATAACCTAATGGTATGGTGTGGTCGCTGAACTGCCAAGTTAAAGGACATAGGTTCAAACCCAGGCAGTCATCTGTGACTTTGCGAATTCATGTGCGATTAGAAAATAAATAAAACCTGCTTAAACGTTGAAGGAAACCAGCGTAAGTCTTAAGTCATATCTGAGGTTAAAACTCTGTAACCTAGTGGTGGTTTAACATGCGAGCCCGTAGCACAGATATAAAGGTCACAGATTTAATTTATTTTCTGTGTCCATTTAAAAAGTCTTAGTAAATTCGGACAGGTCGGACACCACCTAATTTCACCGGACAAGCATAAAATATTGTGACACATCCGGACACCTGACCACCCTAGGCGTAAGAGGGAAAGAGAGTGAAAAGTTTAATTGATATTAAATAAGTGATTTATTTTCTTAAGTTTTGACAGGAAGCTAGGAAAATTTAAAGTTAAAGATAAATTGCTAAAAGGTTTCTTGGAAGCAGTACTACGTACTATCGTGGACAAAGCCGGTGCACTACTCTTAAGGTTAGAATCGCTTGCACCCGGCGTCTGAACGTAGTGCTAGCCCAGCCCCTACGCACGTAGCATCGTTCAAAGCATTTTGATCGCAAAGTGGTGAACCGTTCGTTTCCACATTTAATAAAACTATGCAGCTACATTTACTTATCAAACTTTTCAAATTCAATAAGTTATTCGGTAGATAAGTATTTCCTCTGCTTTGACCTAACGGTTCACAGTTTCTTTTAAGGTTCCTATTAAATCCTCTTTATTGAACCACAAACAAGTATTTAAAATTTAAAAGAAATCCCTCGATATACTTTTCTAGTGTATCTCACAGCTGGCCCAAACTGGTGTCCAGATCAACTTCATGTCGAACACAAATACTTGATACAGATTTTCATCTGAAACACATATCAGTGGCGGAGGCTCCTTACAACTCGATTCCTACTTCTTCTCTAGCTTCCTAATGAAAAATGGCACAGTCAATAATAACTACTGACAAGTGCCATAGGTTTTTTTCCGAGTTGGCTCTGACTTACCTCTTGGAAAAATTCACCCTCCGCCACTGGCACATATGATTTCCTTTTGATCAAAAGGTCTAAGTAGCCAAATTTTCAACAATACGAAAAGTCTAATGAACACTAAGCATAATTAGCAAATGTCAATATAGCAAAACATCCAACTATCACAATGTTCCGTATAGCAGAACATGTCTGAATACAAAGATTCAAAATTCATCACGGTACCTACGTAACAAGTATGTATTTGTCATGGATAAAACATTAAAGCCATTAGGCGAGCCGTGTTACTAGTTTGCCACCTAAATTACTATTTAGGTGGCAAACTAGTAACACGGCTCGCCTCTAAAAAAGTATTATTTTCTGCCGTTAAATCAGCACCAAACTTTTTATGCCTCCTAATCCAATCACTTCGGGCTAGCAAAGATACTTGAATAGAAATGTACACAGCCATCCCAATCAGCTTTGTGAGTGGCTCGGTTTATATAACGGCTTCAGCGCTTTGATCTGGGTCAGACGGATGCAGAGTGCGCGGAATGTTGCACTATATTCGGCCAGCTTTCGATAGGAGTTACAGAAATATGTATGAATCGTAAACAAATATTCTGTCAATTTTTTTTTCAAAGGTAGTGTGTTAAAATAATAATAATGTTCTCCTGACCGAATTCCGGTCACAGCGGCTAATCTCAAAGGAGATTATAAGCCAACTACGTAGGAGATAATTATTAAAGTGCACAAGTGTGTGCGACTGTGTGCAAACACGTAATGAACTTTTGCACGATTTTTTTTAACGTACATCTCTGATATGCCAGTCAACGGTCATACCACTACCTATGATGATAATTATGATGATGATAGACTATGGCTACGGCGTTACGTTTTTAGTGGTAGCGTGCATTCGTTGTTAAGTGTTTCGTATTAGTAAACTTACGGGGACGTGTTATTCGGTGTGACACTTTTCTAAGTCATGTAACGCACCCGGCTCAAAGGAATCTAGGAATCAAAGTCCTGCACACCAAGAAAGGAAACACTACTAAGAGCCGATTTCACCACTGCCACTAAACGCGATCAATCGAGTTAAACTCGGTTCAAGCGTTTAACTGAGTTCAAAATTGCAATTTGTGCATGGCTGAACTTAGTTTAATTAAACTCGGTTATTAAAGTGAATGGTGAAATTGGGCCTAAGAAAGGAAAAACTGGAAACAGTTTTTTAGATGAAGTTTTTCTTTTTATTTTATTTTTAGATTTATTTTTTTACTTTTAGTATTAGTTGTATTTTAATGTTAGTTGTATCAAGAATGAATATTATTTAAGAATTAAAAAATTACCACTACGATTTGCTAATTCAAAACTCTGCAAGTAAGTAATCAAGCTGAATGCCTAGACCTTTATGTTAAGTTCATTTTCTTGAAACCTCGTCAGGATTAGCCGAATTGCAAAGTAAGCATCCGAACCTTTTGCCTTAATAAATTGAATGAGGATCTGAAGTTCTGAACCGCTACTATTTGTTGTAATAAATATTTTAATTTAATTTTTGTTTATGTGAGATAATTATACAGAACGAGTTATCATTATATTCGATAATTTATTTTTATTTATAGACTCACGCCTGTATTCCCCAGAGGGGATAGGCAGAGGTGTGCAGTACACCCACGTTTCGCCGGCTATTTTATAAGTCCCATGTAATAGGGGGCGAGCCTATTGCCATTAATCGGTTACAATTCCAGACTCCGTGCTGCTACTGAGAATTTCCTAATGGAAAAACCCAATAACACTTTTGCCCGACCCGGGGATCGAACCCAGGACCTCGTGCTCAGCAATCGCGCTTGCTACCACTAGACCAACGAGGCCGATAAGCCGACTATATTTTTGAATCCCCGACGAAAACAGAGGGGTATTATTTGTAACATGTGTATCTGTTTGACTGTGTGTAGGTATTTAGTTTTTTTAAGTTGAAGGGTGAATTGGTCAAATGTTTTTAGCTAAAAAAAATAATTTAGAGGCATTATTGTGTCGGGGTTTTTTGTATTTTAAATCCTGTCAAACGATCAGAAATGAGACTATGCGTCGCTGGCGTCCTAATGAGAGTTGAAAGATCAAGTTTTAATATTATCACACAGATAAGACACTCTCTTAATATTATACAGTTCATACAGTCAATTTAAGTCCACATGTCACACAGTTATGACACTCTCATAATGTTACACAGTTCATTCAGTCAACTCAACATGTCATACAGTTATGACACTCTCATCATGATATTATGTAGTTCATCAGTCAACTCAAATCAACTCAACATGTCATACAGTGATGACATCTCTCTTGCTCAGGCGTTTGTTTTCTTATAATATATATAGGTACTAACTGTATCTTAGAGTATAAGTGTATGGGTGGTACTATAATAATAGTGTAGCACTGATAGCCTAGTGGTATGACCGTCGACTGACAAGTCAGAGGTCTCGAGTTCGATCCCAAGGCGCGCACCTCTGCCTTTTCGTAAGTTATGTGCGTATTATAAATTAATTATCAGTTGCTTAAACGGTGAGGGAAAACATCGTGATGAAACCAGCACACCTGAGATATTTTTCAATGGTGTGTAAAGCCATGTCAGAGGCCTACGGGCGGTTTAAACTCTGACACCAGGTTGTTCATCAACCATACGATAAGAAGAAGAAGAAGACTATAATAATCATCCTGTATTTCAGGTTCCCTTAATATCTTTCAGAAGGAGGTATAACCATAAACCTGCCTTAACCAATACGCAGTACATTCACGTGATAGAGAACATTCTAGTAAATCAATTTCGCGCAATAACCACCCAACCATACCTTGATAAATGAAGCGAGGTAAGCTTCAAGCGAGAAATCGATGAAATATGAGTTTGATGTGAGTACTAATAGTACCTCAACTAAATATTTCACATTAATTAGACTATGTTCAAGTTTTTCTTGAGTATTTTATGTTTTTACTATAACTTTTACAGCAGCCTTAGTCTCTAAGTCAACAACCAAGGTGCAACACAGATTTCTCAATTTTTTTTATTATTATTTCAATATACTTTATTCATTATATTTATTTTTGTTAAACGTACAAGGTTTAACAAAAATAGTTTTTTTCCCTTAAGGAGGTCAATTTACTCATGCAACTGAACAATTTGTAGAAAACCAGTTTGCGAAATTCGCAAAAAAATTTTTGGTTTTCATATAAAGATCGTCACGTCAGCTATAGGCAGGTTTGTATGAGAAGAATTTATTTTCTTTGAATATTATGTAACAATAAAAAAAAATAAACAGGAATGATAACAGAAAACAGTTTACAGTTATGTGTAAGGTCTAACATGAATTATTAAAAATATTTTAGGAGATAGACCTATAGGTTAGTAGATGCTTTGTAATAGAGAAATCATTAAAATATCATCCTTTTTCTTTACTTTTCTAAAGTACTTACTCTTAGTGTACTTACCTAATTCATTTTTTTTTTCAATAGTTTATCTTAATCACCTATAGATCTCATAAAATATTTTGCATTCACAAAGTAAGACCTTATATAATTTAGAACAATGCATGCACGAATCTAACAAAACATAGGTACAAACGGTACGCTTGCAATCAAACACGCTGCGGTAGTATTTACACACAACCGAGTTACTCTGTGCAACGTGTTTATTCTACCGACGGGTTTCAACGTTCCCATGTTCTAGTAGCCAGGCGAAATAATGGAAATACCTTGTTTGTTTACCTATATTGGTTTTATAATTATAAAACTGATCTTAGTTATATATATACTGTAAAATATTTAGCCAGGTCAAGGTAGAGGTCATGTCAGTGGCCTATAGTTGATTAAAACTCCGAAATTTGATTCTTCTGATACACCTTACAATAAGTAGATAATACTTAAAATAATATAGCTACATTTAGTTATGGCTACTTCCAACTTAAAATAGGATTTAGGAAAAGAGCCTACCTAATTGCACACTTATAAGCATAAAACACTTATAAGCATAAAAATAAGAATAATGTTATTAAACCTTTTACAATAAACATTACATATAGTTCATTAACATTATAAGTATATTTATATTAATGGTAAAGGCTAATTTAATACAAATTAAGATAATTATCTAAGACTAAAAATAAATAGGTTACTGATTCAACAAAATATTAAAAACAATATTTTTAATTCTAATTACATGCGAACTGCCTGAGGTAGGTGTAGCTAGCAAATATTTATATTTATGAAGGTAGGAAGTATATAATCAATAAACACGTACCACATAAACAACACTTGTATTTAAACACGCTGTAGTAGTATTTACAGAAGCAATTTGCTCTGTGCAGCGTGTTGGTTCTTCCAACAATTCGTGTTAATGCAAATAATCTTTGTGTAGTTTGTTAATTAACTTTTAAGGGTTCCGTAGAAAAAAAACCCTTATAGTTTTGTCATATCTGTATGTCTGTCCGTTTGGATGAATTATTTTAGTAGCAGTGATGCTAGAAAGCTGAAATTCTGTATGAATATGTTATGAAATAAAATTTAATAAAAATATTAATGATACATGCATGCATATAAAGTGGGGGTGATATATATTTTTCAAGTAGTAACTCTTTATCAATATCAATTTATTTGCGTAAATGTGGAACTAAAATGGTAGAACATCTTTAAATATTTTAGTGCTCCAAAACTCATTCAAAAAGAATAATTTTAATAATTCTGAAACAATGTGTTTATTAATTTTTACTTTTCAATTGGTACCTAAATAGAAGCCATTCCCCTATAGTACCTAAGTTTGCTTGCCAAAAAAACTATGATGGTGTTATTATGCTAGTTTAAAAAAAAGAACTTTTATACGTTTGACAGAACTAATTACAAAATACGATTCATCAGTTTCGGCAAACAGGAACACAATTACACTACACAAACAGACTGAGATAAATGATTGTTTTACCAAATTGTATTCAATGCGCGTTCGATCTAATTAATTGGGTGATTGAATCAATTCCCTGATCGACGTCCCTAAGAGCCCAGTCTCGGAGGAGATTTTTCTTCAAGTCAAAGGGACCGACCGTTACTCCGTATTTCATCAAGCTTTTTTTGTTTTTAATGGTCCTTGAGATATTGTGATATTGTCATTCTTGATATGATGATACTCTTTGGTGATACAGAACTAATTTCTTTCGCATTACAACTAATACTGATTAGTTTGTGTTATTCATATCAGACTTCCAAAAAAGGTGAATACGTCAAAGCTGACGTCACTCAAAATTAAAAACAATCAAGCATCAAGGGTTTCTTACTCAAGAAGAAAATCCTTATCCTAACAAATATTATAATACGAAAGTAAGTTTGTTTGATTCTAAACTTTTCACGCCTAAACTATCTACTGAACTGATCCTTCTGAATTTTTTAATTATTTATTTATATTTATTTGCATTTAAGTTGTCAGCTGAACAGAAACGGACATGGGTACTTTCATTCCAAAAAAAAGTACCTATTGTTCCCGTGGAAAACAACGTTTTCGAAAAAAATCGTTTTTATGATAATAAATAGCGCCACGTGTTTTAAATTAACACGAACAAACCAGGGAGAAAAGCTAGTGTATTTATATTTTTATCTTACTCAAATCTCTACAAAAGCCAAACTGCAGCCAAAAGTTAGCACAAAAAGCAACCAATTATTAATAATAAATATGGTAATTACTACTTTTGTCATAAAAGTCACAGTCACATATTATTCGATGTAACATACATCCAGCAATACGGTCAGTATACAGAATTTATCGCCGGACCCAATACAGCCAATACTTGTGGGAATAACAAGACGTAAGAATAAAACATGAGTCCACACTCTGTCGTCCACCTGGCCAATGAATAATTTTATGTAGATGTTTATGTATGAGTCTATGTTCAATATATTTTATTTATTTATGCAGTGATTCAGTTTTGGTGTCGAATTTTCGAGATTTTTTTTTAATTTATTTAGTTTACTAGTGGTAGAGAGTGATCGAAATTTGGCCGTAATTTTTTAAATAAAAACTGGCCAAGTGCGAGTCTGACTCGCGCACGAAGGGTTTCGTACCATTATCTGTACAACATTAGACACTCAATCGTCTACCTGTTGCCATATCTAAAATCTAGCAAAAAAAACTAAAAAAAAAACACATGACTGTGTTGTATGGGAGCCTCACCTAAATATTTATTTTATTCTGTTTTTAGTATTTATTGTTACATCAGCAACAGAGTAGTAGTTATCACGGTTCATAAGATTCATCCTCGTGACAGACGGACAAACGGACAGCGAAATAATAGGGTCCTGTTTTTACCCTTTGGATATGGAACCCTAAAAACACATCTTTAGGCATAAATTTTAGCTTTTTGCACTTCATTCTCTGTACGCTCAATATTCTTAACTAGCGGTCAAGCGAAGTGGTCCATTTTAAATATAATATACAGCTTCACATTATTATGATTACACAATTATTAATAAACAAATGTGATATTCGAATCATCGAGGGACGATTACCCAATCATGCGGCAAATATTCGTTAATACTTCTACAGCGTGTTTATATAGATTTAAATATGGTGTCACGCTCTGTAGAGCAACTGTCGGACCATAGTTGGTGCGTGACAGTGATTAATTAGCACAAACCTGTTAAATACGATGCACCATTTATGATGATTGACACTTTGGCAGAAATAAATTTGATGCTGAACTGGATACATTATCTCCGAGGCTCCGAGCAAGCAATAATTGATTTAAAGACGTATAATTGGACCACAATGGCTCTGGATCAAAAGACGTGGCAATTAGGGGGAGAGGCCTTTGCCCAGTAGTGGGATTGATGAAAACTAACAAAAATGACATCTCTGACTTAATGTACAAGTCCGACAGCAAGTGCAGATAGCTTAGTGGTATTACTTATTCATCATTATCAGCCTGTATTAGTCCACTGCCGAACATAGGCCTCTCCCAATGCGCGTCACTATTGTGCACTCATTAAATGCTCATTGTATTTGCCCATCATCGTTTCATTTTTCAAATTTGTGTCATATAATTCTATTAATTTAAAAACTGTATCTTAATTTGACAAAATTGTCATGGTTATAAAAAATCACGCGTCCACATTCGTATGTATCTGTTTCGAAACTGCATTGTTTCGCTTGCTCACCTCTAACGAGGAGTAGGTATAATATAGTACAGAAGTGAACCCCGTTCTCCCGTCCAGAAGTCCGTCAAGGAACACCGTGTGGTTTTTAGTCCGTGCGAGTCGGATATAACTCCATCACTGGCCTTTTTGGTGGTGGAGTACCCATAAGGGGTTTTCCACACGAAACAAATAAAAAACAAAGGTATAATAATATGCCAGTGAACAGGTCTGCTTACCGCAACAGTAGCAAATGTTTCAAAAACATGCCGATTTTGTTTCTGAAACACTTAGATTCTGTATTTGAAACGTCATATTATAAACCATTTTTTGCAGTAAAAACGTGGCTCTATCGTTCAAAAGAAAAAGACTTTCAATAAAATTACAATTCACGCAATCTAGAAACCAAATTTGTAGTTAAATGTTCCCAAACGTTGCAACTTTCCTCATTCTAAACTATTGGGCGGGCTATTAAACGTAATAAAATTAATTCCAACAATTGTACTGCATTGAAAGAGCAGAGGGCACATTAAGGCTAGAACACTACGTACTATTATATGCAATGCTAGACGGATTTAATGGCCACTAAATTCCGGCTAAAGTTTTATTGTTGGTCTAATTTTTGTGCTGTAGAGAGCACGAATGGACTGCCTCAACCGGGGGTAGTCACATTCGCACAGAAAATCATTGTTTCGCAAATCGATCGAAAATACCGGAGACCTGATGATTAAAGAGGGGATTATTGAAGTAGGGGAAGTTCAATAACTCTATCCATAATTCCCCCTCTTTCATAATCTGCACAGGGTTGCCAACGTGCAACGAGCAGGTGATGGATACTTGTTGTTGTTGCAAGCGTCCACAAGTAACGGTATTCGGCTTATCATCAAGCAGCCGGGCCGTGTATAAGATTGTTAGTTTGCCACTTTACTCATCATCAGCCTAGCCTTTTCCTAACTAAGTTGGGGTCGGCTTCCAGTTTGCCACTTTACTAAATTACTTGAGATACCTCATTGTTTTTGGACTCGGAGTCACTTTGGAGTCAGGTTTTATAACCAAATTCAGTCAAATCGCGCGTTTCATGGATGATATTATACCACATAACTAAGCCGATATCTCGTTTGAACACAACATAATAAATATACATTCACATGACTCAACAAAATGTATGGAACAGCTGATTTTTTTTACGATTTCGATACGATAATGATGACACCTTTTAAGGATGCTGGTGTTTTACAAATAACCGTGTAAGTATATAAGTGCTGTGTGCTCACAACTGCGCTAAATATGTTCAGTTCAGCGATATGTCAACAGTATCTGATGCTGATTTTCAACAGCTGGACCTTTGAAATGAACAAAGCAGTTTAAAAAAGCCCATAGGGTACCAGGTAAATTACCCAAAATTGACGTGACAGTCAACTTGTCAATATACAGGGTTATTTGTAAAACACCAGCATCATTAAAAGGGGTCATTAAACTCATCATTATGAATAACTTTTACTATGGGACCAACCCTGAAATTTAAAAAATCTGCTGTTCCATACATTTTGTTAAGTTATGTGAACATAAATGTATAGAACAGCTGATATTTTTTTTACCCTGTATTTATTTTTAGGTAAAGTTTTTCTGATGATCACAATAGATTGAATTAATCGATGTATAGCTGTTACGCTGTATATCCTCGTCTTTTAAATAGCTATAATAATACATAATACTGCTCTACCCCTACACCGACAAGTCCCGAAACATACTCTACTACAACATACAACCACAAATTATCCCTATCTCTTAAAACATTGTAGTATATTAACAGCATAGTGCTGTGAATCAGAGCGTACAAGATTTATGACCCTGAGTAGGTCCATTTAGACCTGTCCACTACTACAAACTACAATAAGGTTGCTGTATACGCTCTCCAATGTGTGAGCGGGATGCAAGTAAGTATGAGCGAGCTAGTAACAGAGATAGCGATACGTTTGTCGCACACTTCATAGGGGTAAAGTTATGACGAAAGAATAGATTAGTTGCCTGCTGTTAAAAAAAATTAATAAAAAAAAACTGACTTCAAAAGAAACTAAAACTTTACGTTTTGGAGTCGGTTCCAGCCAAGTTCTAGCCTCTTTAACATCCTCATTACTTGGCTTGGAACCGACTCCAAAACGTAAAGTTATTATTTTAAAGCTTTTTAGTTTCTTTTGAAGTCGGTTTTGTTTTTTTTATTAAAATTTTTTTTCACGATTTTTAGTGGCTCCTAAGATTACCCCCTCCCCCTGACACTTGTGAGGCTTATATTTAAAATCTATATTAAAAGCCCTTTCAAACGATACCTTACACGATATTTTTAAATTTTTAATCTTGGATAGTTATAAGAAACGGGGAGGGGGGTGACCACGTATCCCCACTCTTCCTCATTACTTGTTAGCCATCGACCGCACGTATAAACAAAGCAATATTAAGTACTTGTTACGATAATTCTGCTATTATCCTACAAGGAGTTCCGTTCGATATCTCCGACCTCCATGATCAGATCATTACAATATTCCTATGGGACCAATCTGGAAGCACACCCTTTTAATTGGAAAAAAAAATCCAAATCGGTTCATAAATGAGCGAGTTTTAAGGTAACAAACATAAAAAAAACATTCAATCGAATTGAGAACCTCCTCCTTTTTTGAAGTCGGTTAAAAAGTAAACATTTACAGTAAGGTTTAAAAATAACTAAACTAAAACTAGCAGTGAAAGTTTAGTGCGGATACGGTGCGGTGTAAAAACGCAAATGAACCTTTAGCAGATAAGACAGAAACTTAAGGTACGGACTAGTTGCAGAATCGGATAGTGTGTGGAGACCTTAAGAAGGACAACCAAACACTTTTTTTTTATTTAACAAAAAAGCTTTGTCGCTCAGCGACTACCTATATCACCCAATAAAGAAGTGACAAATATATCAAAATTACCTTATCACTAACTTATATAATTGTTTAGCCTTATCAGACAATGGCGTTCAACATTAGTATGATGATTCCTGCTTCCAACCATAAGTAAAAAAAAAATACAACAAAACAACCTTCCTTTTTTTTTCGTCGGTTAAAATTTCACTGCAACATGTAACAAAATAGTAAAAGTGGACATTACCAACTCTGGGCAATAAATCTTTGTACGCACTGATTCACAGCACTGTGTTTTTAATAAAAATCCGGCCAAGTGCGAGTCGGATTCACGCAAAAATTGACTTCGAAAATTGGTTGGGAGGATAAATTTTGCACATTTTTAGGAAGATATAAATAGTACCTATAAGTACCTACTTAAAATTTAAGAGCAGGGTCTTGACTCGATACGAAGAAGAAGAAGAAGTACCTAATTTTAAAAAAATCTTGTTTACCAAGCTTGTATTTGCTGCCCGGGGCACGGTACCCCCCCCCCCCCCCCTATATCCGGGGCTGCTGGTGTTGCGTAGCCTAGAGATGCACTAAGTAAGGGTTTTTGGAAATTCCTTAGGTACTAAAAATAAAAAAATATTGCAAATAAAATAGGGGATCAAAAATTTTAAGTCCACGCGGACAAAGTCACGAGCGAAGAGCTAGTTTATAAAAAAAAGAAAACTAAAACCTGTTTAGCGTGTTTTCTTACAAATCAAAAAGAATCTCTCCGGCGGGGAATCGAACCCCGGTCTCCCGCGTGACAGGCGGGGATACTGACCACTATACTACCGAAGACTTGTATAGAGCTGACGAAATTAGCGTTTATATAAAGATTAGTCAATAACAATACGAAGTGATAAAACCAAAATGAGCTAATTAATATTTTTTGTAAAAACAATAAAAATAATATTTTAAATCTTATACCTCAAATAATGTATAACAATAATCCTAAAATAACGCTAAAAAGAAAATAAAAGCTTCAAAAAAATGCAAAAAGAATCTCTCCGGCGGGGAATCGAACCCCGGTCTCCCGCGTGACAGGCGGGGATACTGACCACTATACTACCGAATAGGGCGTGCAATATCGGAAGGTTCTCAACTCCGGAACTGAAATCCAATACTGGAGAGATAATTCCGGAATTCCGGAACTGGTTCCGGAATTGATATTTATTTTAATATTTTTTTATTTTTCTTTCTTTTTCTTTATAATTGTTTCATTTTCTCTTCTTTATCTAGGAAAATACAAAATAAAATGTGTCAAATCAAAAAAAGTTTATAATTAATCATTTTTTTAATCATTTTGATTATTTTCTCTAATTACTCTAATTATATCTTAATAATTATTACTCTAATTAGACATTTTCGCAAGTCAAAATCAACAAAGTTTATATAAAACAAAATAATGTAATGTAAATGTAACAGTAACGAAATGATAAAAATTATTCTCGAAATAGTCTCCACTCTCCAACCTATTTCACATTATTGTGAAACAGTCTTTTTATCATTTTGAGTTACAAATTAAATATCATTATTACTCTAATTACATATTCTCAGTTTCTCACAATAGTAAAATCAACCAAGTTGATATACTTAAAAGAAAATAGAATCAACATTAAACAATATAATGTAAAGAGTTAAGAGACTTATTGATTGTGATTTTTCGAGATCAATTAAATTATGTATTATAAAGAATTATTTTTTTGATAGGAACCATTGGTCTTGATAATGTGTTCTCAAGAATAATAAAGCGTCTAACATCTTATCAGATAGAGCTTCTTATTCGGTTACAAAAGTAACCAGCACTCGAAAATACTCTCTCACTCTCCACATTCGTGGGTGGGACGGATAAAATATACGTATAAGCTTGTGTCAATTATACACCTCGGTCGGAATTCCGGAATTTTTCCAATCAATTCCGGAACTGGAAAATCAGTACAAAGATCCAGAATTCCGGAATTACGAAATTCCGGAATTCCGGAAGTGCATGCCCTACTACCGAAGACTTGTGAGCAGTGTCGAAATTAGCGTTTGCTATCCGCGGCGTCAATTCTACAGTGACGTCAGTATTCGGCAGATATCGCGAAATTACGTATTACGTCACGCACGGCGGCATTAACATTTGTATTGCCATTCAAGGTGAAGATAAATCATTTTCGTAGAAAAAAAAATGTTATTGATAAAAGGAATTCGACCTTGTAAACAGCTGCGATATTACATCACGTTTTAATACTCCGCGTTAAAGAAATATGTGCTTTATTTCAATAGAAAGAAGGACTAAATTTGTAAATTAATTTTGTTAGTATTATTCCCTGACTTATTTTTAAACATTAATAATGTTCTCCTGACCGAATTTCGGTCAAAGCGGCCAATCTCAACGGAGATTAGCCAACAGAACTACGCAGGACATATTATAGAGCACAAGTGTGTGCTCAAACACAGATGCACTCTCTATTCCCTCACTCTCAAGGTTCAAACCCACACCCACGCGCTTGCAGGGTCCGTAACCAATGCGGCACACGAAAAAATTAATCAGATAAAAAAAAAACAATATCTTTTCAAAAGATCATCATTATAACAGGAAGTTCTCTTCTAAAACAGTTATAACAAAGTTTTTACTAACTAGAGGGTCTACTGACTACAGGCCGGCCATTATAACTTACAATCGCTCGTTACAAACAAGTTCGTCTTCACAAGTTATAAGTTATACAAGTTTTATGCGCTAACGATCTCTGTTGATCATGAAGACGAGATTAAGAAAAAAACTATAAATTAAAAAAATTTGAAACTCGACTCAAATACCAAAATTTTTTTTAGCTAAGAACTTTCTTGATGAAGTTACCTTTTGAATAAAAAAACTAAATCAAAAATCGGTCCATTATTTTAGGAGCTACGATGCCACAGAGACGGACACATCACACACAGACACGTCGAACTTGTGAAAATTCCTCTTTTTGCATCAAGGGTTAAAAATAGAAATCTATATTCTTTTAATTTTGTAAGAGCTGTAATACTTATCATTCATGAATTAAAAATCTGGTGTCAGCGTGTTTTATAATAGTCACCAATAGAAGGCGTTTTTATAAATTTAAAAACAATTGCAAAATTTTATAAGTAAAGCATTTTGGATTCTGCGTTTGTTGACGCGGGTACGATTCCCTCAGGGGACAAATTATAAATTATATATAATACTAGCTTCCGCCCGCGGCTTCGCCCGCATGATATGTTGATAAATTGTAGCCTATGTGTTATTCTGATGTATAAGCTATATTGTGGTGAAGTTTCATTCAAATCCATTCAGTAGTTTTTACGTGAAAGAGTAACAAACATCCATACATCCATACATCCATACTTACAAACTTTCGCCTTTATAATAGTAGTAGGATAGGGGCTTTGTATTTTAATCAAAGTGAAAAAAGCGCTATATGACTCTATGAGCGCCATAGTGTCCAACGAAGATAAAAAGTTATTTAATTTTATCGCGTTAATTAACGCGTGAGGGCGCACATCGAGCAGGATTATTACTAGAGGTACTAAACAATATTCGAAAGATGAAAAATCTGACGCATAGTATAACTTTTATACTACTTTTATATAACCTTGAATTTTTCTTACCGCATGATGGATCTTAATGATGATTGAACGCATCCATAGTTCATCCTAACGACTCATTTTGACTCATCTCTGATACAATGTATCATCTTTATAGTGTGCTCTAGACGTTAAAAGGGTGCTATTTGATCGACGACCCTAGAGCTATCTTTTACAAATAACACAACCAAAAAATACACAAAAATCCACCTTATTTCCAGGACACTTAAGTTCAATTGAAGTGTATTCCTTTCTTGGTAAAAAACGGCGAAACGATAACCGATTGGTTGTCAACGTCAGTCATTGTAGATTTTCTTGGTCGTTCAGTCGACTTCAATTGGGGTCAAATGTCGGTTCGTAAAAACTGGGTCGAAGTTGGTGTGACAATGACCAAGTTTGTGGCCAATATGTGGGGGTGACGTAAAGTGGGAGAAGGGGACAGTGAGACGAAATATTGTAGGTTATAAATAATTGCCAACGAGTAGAGAAAAACATAATTTATGGCAGAGGAAAATTTGATAGAAAGTTAGTTACTCTTGTATAGTAATTTTCACCGGCACCTTTGCTAACGTAGACTACTTATTAATTTAAACAGATAATGGTGCTGATTCTCTTGTATATCCCGCTAAACTAATTGTAGTCTAACTATATCTCTTTCTAATAAACACCATAAAAAAGGACAACAAATAATTAGAGCTGTCAAAAAAGTCTACGTCCTTGCAATTGACGTAAAATTAGACGAGACCTATTACATGCCGACTAAATTCTTGTTGATATCACGCAAATAGAAAAATCTGCTATGCTTTTCTAAATAAGATCCTGTTAGGAAGAGAGATGGCGAGTCTAAATTAGTTTAGAGCCAAGAGAATTAGCACCAATATTATGTTTTACAGAATTATGTTTTTTACGTCTATTTAAAAGTCATGATGTAGGTATGTACTACTATACATTTCTCCGAAGCCCGGCCGAAGAACGTCATACAAATGTAGTAATAAAGATTATTAGGTAGTAGGTACAGTTTGGCAAAAAAGGGTCTGGAAAAATTCTCGTATTATGATTCAAAATTAAAACTTATTTGGTACTTACATGTTTCCTTTATAAAATGATCTAAAACTCCAGATATACCATAGATATTCGTGCCCTGTTGGTAATTATTTAATTAATTTAAAGTTATTAATTAATTTCTAATACGCACAATATTTCAATAAGGCAGAGATTATTTGGATTCCGATTTTGACATTTGACCTTTACCTTAGCATTTCAATCATTCTAAAATTTCGACATTTCGAAGTCGATATTGAAGAGCCAAAATAAACGGCGACGCGACAGCGAAGGCGTAACGGTCAATATTATCAAAAGATAAAATTAATTTAATTAATATTTTTTCTTATTAAATATTTACAGCTAACATGTAGCTAAAACATGTAAAAATTTCACAATAAATATTATTATAGGATCTTCGCGAGATGTGTCCAAAGTATACAAGTACCTATTCGATTAAGGACTGTGGTGAAAAGCCGTGATATGCTGGAAAGCAAGTCAGAGGTCTTAGGTTCCCAACTTCTGACTTTTCGTAAGTTATGTGCGTATTATACCTAAATTAAATTATCACTTGCACTGTGCTTCGGAAAGCACGTAAAGCCGGTCCTGCACCTGATCTCTCGCCGGTCGTGTCGGATTGCCGTCCGGCGTCCCATTAGATTATGTGAGTGAGAAACGAGAGTACATGGTCTATCTTATCATCCACAATCCAACATCAACACTTCAATAAAATATTGCAAATCATAACGATAATATCTATTCCATAAAAAGTTATTTAACCACATATGATTCGGAAAATGCTGGCGTTTTAATCTTAAAAGTCAATTGGACTCGTAAAAACGACCTCGGGACCATTCGATACATCTGTGCACTGTGGGGACGATAATTTATGTTTGTAATACCAGTATTGGATGCAGGTTTAGAAAAATAACTGCCTGAGTCGTGGTTCCAACTGCTCGAAGCGCGATTGGGCACACGAGGGTCCAGGTTTGATGAACAGGTCGGGGAAATTGTTTAAAATAAAGCTAGTCATTCGGGTTGTAGAGCTATGTTCGAATGGACAGGGGTAGAAATGAATTCCATTCCCCTCTTTCAGAAATTCTTTCTCAGATTTATTTCACAGAATATTAGGGTAAAATAACAACCTGAGATATTTTACGGTGTGTAAAGCCATGTCAGAGGTCTACGGGTGGTTTTAACACTGACATCAGGTTGTTCATCAACCATGATATGCGATGGTGTCACTTGATGGTAAGCCCATGCAGCATGCAGGCAGTCGACGATGGTACACGCCTAATCAATCAGGAAGACTTCAGGGTAGGTACTTATATAGCCAAAGTTATTCGATATTTCATTTTTTTTTTGGTTGTAGAGCGATCACTTATAATACAACAATAAAATACAACAATAGTATTGTTGATCTTATGCACCTTAAAACCTTTATGTATCTCTTCTGATAAATACCTAAAGGTGTGATGTATGACGTTGTCGTCCTAAATTGTAAAACCTTGTCTTATTTATTACACACAAAATATCTGAAGCTTAATTATTCGTTTCCCGCTTAAAACTAAATCCCCACACGAGAGTATAATACTAAGAGATGTGTCAAGTGTACTCGTTACTCGATACATACTCGATTTTTTTTATTTCTCGCATTCGGCCGTCAGTCTCGGCACTCAGTACAGATAATACTAAACAGTCTAGTATTAGTTATATGGGATAGAAGATTGTGAAATGTAGGCACAAATCTAGTAAGAACACCTTATACATATAAATACTTTATAAAAATGTTTAAATACTACCCATGCGGATAATGGGATTGAAAGTGACGCTAGAACTATTTGCTTCTCGCTCGCACACTTTGTCTTTGATGTATCTCGTTCATACTCGCACCTACAGGTTATATGAGGAGACGCCATTTTCAACTCTATTCTTTATCCGCACGAGTAGTATTTAATTTGCATTTTTCTTATTTTAAAAAAGCCTGAAAACTACGTATAAAATACTTTAACCGAGTTGACCCGACAAGGTATTCAACTCGGCAAATATAGAACCGAGTAAATCTCGATATTTGTTTACTCGGTCCAATCTCATACTCGGTACCTACATCTCTATTAATACAGGAGGCAGGAATTTTAATTACTTTACAAATAAGAGATTATTTCGGGAACCCTAATGTGGTGTACGCTTTGTAATGTATGTTTACGAATAATACGAATTCAGTAGACGCAATGCACGGTGGTAGGGTTAGGTTGGTTGGTGTTGGGGGTTCGATTCCCACTCGTAACAAATGTTTGTGTGATCAACAGATATTTGTTTTAGTCTGGATTTCTGTGTTGTGAAATTATACCTATGTATATACTATTTTTTTTATAAGATAAAAAGTTAAGGGTAGTAAAGTTCCCTCTGTTATTCTCTGGTGTTTGAATCTCTAGTAGAGATAGGTAATTAAGTTAGTATCTCTACGCAAAAAATAACAACTATTTGTTGTTCCATTGCTGCATAGAAAGAGGATAAACCAACATAATATAAGATAATATGAGTATTTTTTTTACATAAAACGGTTTTGTCATCAAAACTAAAGCTGTGTACCAAATATCAGATAAATCTGTCAACAGGAAGGGGGTGAAATATCGATTACTAAATTTGAACCAAATAATAAACAGGTCAAGCTAAGTAAAACCGTTTAAAAATAGCAGGTGAGAGAACCTAAGGGCTTCAATATGAGAAGTCAATCTGCTTATCTCGTTCGTATTATCATAACACAAAAGACATGATCGAATTTGAAGTTTCGCCGAATTCCAGCTTGCCGCGTTTTCCAACGAAACGTTCGGCTGACCTCGGCACTCCGAAGAACTCGCCACCGGTCCATCACTGCTATTAATTCTCTCATGCCTTGCGCAGGATTAATTCATCAGCCGACCAATCCCGTGAGTGACACAGCCACAGATATAGTTAGCTAGAATAGCCGTGTAGTGACATTGAGGAGGCTGTCGGACCGCTGTATTACAGACATATATACCATACATCGAATAATTGCTAAAATGCTAATAGCATTTTGCAATACTAATTGCTTAAAATCCTAATACACTTATACCCTACGTGCGCCAATCCGACTCTTACTTGCCCGGTTTTTTAAATGTTGTTTGATCGAAAGAAATACAAAGAGATTTTACTGCGCTCTAGAAGAAAATTAGCATCATATTACCCAAATACCCATCCTCATATTAAGTAAGTTACTGATCTCTCTCCAGTCATGTCAGATTGCCGTCCCATCAGACTTTGAGAGTGGGGGAATAGAGAGTACACCTGTGTGTGTGCACCTTTGGCCATTGTGACCGAAATTCGGTCAGGAGAACTTTATGTTAGTCACATCCAGCTTGTTTATATCAAGGGGTCACATCAAAATGTAAGAGGAAAGAGTAATTTATAGGCTTTCGAAGGAATCAAGGCTGCATTTAGTAAATCAATGTATATTCTGTGTTACATATCTACTTAGATTTTTTTTTAGAATATCGTATCCTCTTAATTAAGCTGTTGGCTCCGGCTGTCAATGACCGGCTGACTGGAAGCCGACCCCAACATAGTTGGGAAAAGGCTAGGCAGATGATGATCGTATCCCTTTGGGTTGCGGGGGTCAGATAGGCAGCCGCTCCGTAGAAAACTGATAGCTGCATTTGGTTAGATTAGAAGCTGACCCCTTTATATTCTCCCTTTATATACCTCCTTCTGGCGCAGTCGGGTAAAAAGTTAGAGATAGCCCAAAACGTTTATTTTCGTGTCGGTGCCAAGTTAAGCGGCTTTAGACTAAAACTTTGTGTTCAGTATCAAACAAAATTATAATCGATTCCCTAAATAACACGGTTTTAGATCAACAGTTTGTATAACTTCAATTTTGATACTTAAAGAAAAAGAAGTATGGTATAATTGGAGGGTGTCATCACTTTCCGGGAAAGCCAAAGGACAGGATCAACAAGGTACGTATGTAAAGAATATCTCCAATTCAATTGAATTAGATCCTTCCTTCCTTTGATGCTCAAAAGATACAAATATTTAAGGGATTGGGAATGTTTGATTTTGTAGCTCATGGTTGAGATTTATCATTTAATGAATTTTGGTAGCTATGCTACTTAGTGTAACCATATAATTTGATATCCTATAAAGGTTCGGTAGTCAATAGATTGTTGCACTGCAGATAGATGAAATGATATTTTCGCCTGTTGACTTACAAGTCAGAGGTGTCAGTTCGAACCCAAGGCACGCGCGCGTGATCTCTCCCCGGAATTGTCCTCTCTGACTTTGAGAGTGAATTTTTACACACACTTATATGTTTACTATTACATCTCTTATATAGTGGTCTGCCCTCCGTAAGAATAGTGTAACCAAAATTCGGTTAACAAGATAAAATTAATAAAAATTACTCCCTTGAAAAATTATGTTCTAATACCTATTTCTAAAAAGTATTAATTAATGCTTTGATAACGTAATGTAAATAATGTTATTTTCAAAACATTTTAAAACGCAATAAATCTACTTAGGTACTAAATACCTATTTATTAAAGTCACTTGACGTTTCACTTGACTGACTTACAAGAGAATTTTCCTACCTCGAGACCATCAAGCTAGAAAAATAACTATATATTATTATTATTGTTATTTTTTAATCTTTATTTAAGGAGCTTGGGCAAAAGACTCTATATATTATTTAAAAACTAAAAAAATACAAGGAAAATAGCATTTGTAGGTAATCCATAAGGTTTATGCGTAGATGATCTTCGTTATTTACGTTTCGATGCGAAACGTCGATAATCGATTTTAAGAGTAGTGTAGGAAACCTGATACAAGAAGTCGTTTAAATGAAAATACACCTTCAGGAACATTCTCGATAAACATCAAATAGTTCCTCCAAAGTTTTGGAAACAAACGAGCATCATTGGGAATCGGATAATCCATTAATTTCTACTCCAAATTTCCTTTATAGCTCGCCCGGGAGAGCTCCCGTGATGAATCGCGACAAATTCGCTTCGGAAAGCAATTTCGAAGAGTGTAGTAGGTATTTTAGATAGGTATTTACTTGCAAAGGTTATTTTGTAGGTGTTTTAATGTGATACGGAGTACAAGAAACCTATTACTTTCATCTTAAATGAGAAATATTATAGGATACTAATAGTAACCATTATTTAAAGAAAGAAAAAAGGGGTTTATTATAATATTAATTATCACTTGCTAAAACGGTAAAGGTAAATGTCGTAAGGAAACCAGCACACCTAAAAATTTTTTCAACGGTGTCTCAAGCCATGTCAGAGGCCTGTTAAACTCTAAAGAAAGATCACAACAATGTAAAAAACCCACTGTTGTTGGAGGACAGCACAACACAGAAGGCAATGATGGCCTAGTGGTATGTCTGTTGACTGGCAAGTCAGAGGTCTCGTGAACCCATCGAATCCCCAACACCAAGCGCATTTTGATTTAAATATAAGATTTTAAAAACCCAACTTATTGTTTAGGATCACCAACAAATTCCTTATAACTTGCACTCAACTAAATCCATCTTGTACATCCAAAAAATCAATAAGAACTCACTCAAAATCTTAATTAGTCTAATTAAACACAAAAACGCCCCGAGCGACCTCTGGTGAATAGCAATCGTTAAGAATTTTCCCTCTTTGCCATTAAAAACTTTCACGATTTCAGACAAGGGGCTAAACTTCGTTAATTCTGATACTTTTTTGACGATTCGATGGACGTTTAAGATAGTATAAATAATTATGTCCTCTTACAAAATTTACGACAAACTACAATCAGTCCACAGCTGGACATTAGCGAGTGCACCTGTGTTTGCGCACACACTTGTGCACTATAATATCAGTTTAGTTCAGTTGATTTATTAATATTTTTTATAATTACAGGATAAATTCGTTCCTACGCATTACAATAAAATAGATATAATTATTTTATGAGAAAGTTGAAAAAACAACTGATACTGATAGGATCGTTCTTTTTTTCAAATTTCTAATTAAATAATTATCTATATTTAATAAGCTAACATGTGCATGTGAAAAATTAGCAAAAAAAAATAGATAGTCAATTTATTATTTCAATTATGTATTTATAATTCAGCATTATAATTTCCTATCTCCTGCGTAGTTGGCTAATCTCAGTTGAGATTGGCCGCTGCGACCGAAATTCGTTAAGAAGGACTGGCTTTTAACTTATTAGCCATGTCATAATTCGATGCAACTCGAGTACAAAAAGGTCATAACTACCTGACCACGTCAAGGCATCTTTTAAAGCAGGATTGCGGCTACCCGCAGTTGAAATTTATCAAGCACACAAAGTCTCTAACTAAGCTACAACTACCACATTAAGTAGCAACGAGGAACAACGGCTTAGCGTGTTTTCCGAAGCTTGAAATTAAATGCCACAAACGGGCTTGGTTACGACTGTTTTGACGCAGCTTAAGAAAGGCCTACGTCCAGCTGTTTACGGATTCGAGCTGAATTTATAGGCGATAACGATATTATGAGGCGCCAATCTCGTAACCCAATTCTAGGCTGACAAAATTCATTATTTAATAAGTGCGACTGCTGAGCACGAGGTCCTGAGTTCGATCCCGGGTCGGGCAAAGCGTTATTAAGTTTTTCCGTTAAGAAATTCGCAGTCGAATATCAGTTTTCTACGGAGCGACTGCTTATCTGATCCCCGCAACCCAGCGGATACGATATTCTAAAGTTAGATTAGTTCACAGGATTTTATGAGGGTACTGAACAGTACCGACTCCCTTTAACGACTGTCAAAGATCATCATGACAGCCGGGGCCAACGGCTTAACGTGCTTTCCGGGGCACGTAGCAGGTGATAATTAGTTTAAAACGCACATAACTTACGAAAAGTCAGAGATTTGGGTACGAACCCGAGACATCCGTCTTGCAAGTCAAGGGACCTCTAGACTATCACTGCACTATTTTAATTATTTTATATAGATTAGGTACTTTATTTCCCCAAATAATGCGGACAAAGTCGCAGACATGACCCAGTAGGGAGGTACCAACATTTCGGACCAAAATTTCATTTCCTACTGAAGATCCTTGTTTTCAAAACAGCTTGTAGGCAACCCTACATAAATAACTCATGCGGACCTTTTAAGTCCCTGCTATTAAAAATTAAAAGGATACATTCAGTAATCCTACATTCTTGGAAGGTAATAAATTTTAGTTCAAACTCAAACAAGTAAACCACTGGAATGTAAATTTGGAGGAGAAGATTTTTTTGAAGAAATGTGTCGTTAATGTTTAATTGAAGGTGTTTTATAGTGCTACGAAATTTATCTATTCGTTAATTTATCTATTCGTTAATTTATCAATTCGTGAATTTATCTATTCGTTAATTTATCTATTCGGTTTTTGAGTTGTGATAGCGTAGTGGTTTGACCGTAGACTGGCAAGTCTGAGGTCTTAGGTTCGAATTAAGTTACCAACTAAGTAATGCAAAATTAAATTTACATTGATTTATCCGGCGTCTGGTCAAGGCATCTCGTGACCAAAATGCTGGCCTGTGTCTTGCCCAAAGACTAAGTGAGGCAATGCTGCCAGCATTTTGGGAACGTTGCCTACAGGTAGCGGTCTTTTAAATTAAATTTATCTTTTTAATTAGTTTATTTCTAAGTGTAGGTATATCTTAAAAATGTGTATACATATAAATAAATAAATAAATTATCCTGTAACTGTCCCTATGTAGGGCAAAGGCCTCTTCTCATACAGAGAAGGATTGAGCATTAATCGCCGCGCGATGGCTCACTGCTTGTTGGCAATTTCAGACTATTAAGTCCAGGTTTCCTTACGATGTTTTCCTTCACTGTTAGTCAGTATACATATAGTAATGCAATAAATATTTGAGTATAGCTACTACACAACACTAAAGATTGACTTGATTGATTAACTGAATAAATAAATAAAATATCCTCCTGACCGAATTTCGGTCTCAGCGGCCAATCTCAAACGGAGATTAGCCAACTACGCAGGAGATATTATAGTACACGTGTGTGCGCTAACACAGGTGCACTCTCTATTCCCTCACTCTCATAGTCCGATGAGACGGCAATCTGACACGATCGGAGAGAGATCAGGCGCAGGCTTTGCCTTTGCATGCCTTCCGAGAATTCCGAGTCACGGAATAAATTACAATTAATTTATTTATAATGCGCACATAACTTTCGAAAAGTCAGAGATGCGAGCCATGGGACCTCTGACTTGCCAGTCAACTGTCATACACTGTATACCGAAAAAGGTTCTATTACCTCGCGTTACATATCTCTTTCTATCACACAATGATACAGGTAATGTCATCTCGCTCGCTCAGCCTTCTGTTTCTTTATCCTGCTAGTCAAACTAACTTTATGATAACAAATCGAAGCGCTAGAATTTCAAATTGTTTTCTTAGAAGTTCTAACTTGTTCTAAAGCTTCCAATCCCATACATTTAACCCTAAACATTTCGAAGTCGTATCTAAGGAATTTCTTTTTTTCGCCGAAACAAAGTCTTTTTAGAACAGATCGGCCCATCTATCCCACGAAACTAAGACTAAGCAATCAATTGTACCGTTTCATCACAATGGTGACAGGAATCCTACTTACTCACTGTGACAAATTGGGTAATTTGCCTCCTTTTCGAAGGAGATAACGGAGGGTTAAGTTGCAGAAAGTACAGAAAAACCATTCCTTGTTGCGTATAATAGTCGATTTATTTACATCACAAAGGGGTTAGAACATTTTTGTATGGAAGCTGGCATAGCCATTTCGTCGCTATTTTGGTTTTTTTTAAGAGATTTTAGATATAAAATAATATATTTACAATAAAAAATAAATATAAAACAGTAAATAAATAAATTTATTTTCATAATAATCAATCTATTAATTTTACAAAAATCTATTTATTAACTATGGCGGGTGTCTTCTTTCGCGTCAAACCCTCACGAACCACTCGGTCACTCGTCATAAATATTAAACTGATATTGTCCAACCGCCATTTCATATTTTGCGGTTTTTGATATTCTTTAGACCAACTTTCAAAAAGGAGGTTCTTAACTCTTATGAGAAAAGTAACGAATAATAATACTGATAGGTAAATGACAGCAAATAATTTGATAGACTCAACAGATTTTAGAAAAAAAAATTAAAAACACACGTTGAATTGTCACCTCCTCCGTTCTGTTCCGTTTTTTTTTGTCGGTTAAAAATTAAATGGTACTAAAAGAGATGAAAAAGATGGTTACAGTAATAAAAAATCATTTTTATTAACATATTTTATTACATCCACTTGGTGAGCTTAAAGGAGTATGACCATCCTACAATACCTTGGTTTGTGAGAAACCACCTTTACTTACCCATAGGACAGTTTAAATTAAAAACAAACTCCGACAAAACGTACTAACATTTATCTTTGTTTCGTTTGACAATCACCTGCAAAATTAACCTTTTGTAAGTCCAATATATCGGCCTACATTTCTAACATACATTTTTAATACAAGCTTTTAGCGTGATGGCTTTCATAAATCTAATTAAAACGAAAAGCGTTTCGGGAATAATATCTTAAGTCAACTTGAATTGCATCACAAAATGTTTGACATGGCGAATGGATGGGGTCGTGGAGTTCGCGCAGATGTGGTTTAGCCTACAATGACTGACTTATATAGGACTACTATGACTACTAGGATTATGTAGGATGGCTGATGCATGCGTCATACTCGTGAACGGGTGCCGTCTGTTGGGACTGGTCAGCTCATAGCAGCTATGAGCTGACCAGTCCCAACAGTTAATTACCGTAACAGCTGCTGTTACGGTAATTTTATCAAAAGCATAAATATATTTAAGATGTTCTTGTGTTTAGTCGACTGACATTGTTCTCACATAAGACCTCAGAACAATGTAACCTAAAATATTGTAAGCCATTTATTTAAAAGAGCAACCATGGAGTTTCTTGCCAGGTTCTTCTCCATGAAGGGTAGGCTGCCCTAGGAACTGGCAACTAGAGTCACTCTTATAACAAACAATATTAGAATTATGACTATTCATAAGTGCCTAATGGTCTACATGAATAAAAATATTTTGATTTTGATTTTGATATAGGACTGGATGACTTGACTGATCAGCTCAAAACTGATAAAGTAGCAAGTGATCACACTTTGCTTAAAGTGGCACTGCCATCCAGCGTGGCAATACCACACTTCCGAGCACCCTGCAAGAAGACAACAGCGACGTGAAAAAATACTTCGACCGCCTCCATTACAATAATTTTCGAGCGGACTCCATTACAATAATTTACATGAAATTATTTCCTTACATAAAACATAAGATCCTCATCATATTACGCCACAATATTCAGTTACACGGAAAAATAACGTGAAATTTACATAGGAATTACAACAAAAATAAAAGGATTCCCCTCTATTATTAAAAGTAAAATAATATTTTTCGTACGCCATGGCGTTTGGTCGCATGAATAAGTGATGCGGCCCTTCCGAGCGATCAAATTGAAATGGGTAGAAGCAACTATAGCTGGAATTCATTTTGTATTTAGGTATTGATGACAAGAATGCGCAAACATGCTGGTGTGGGTCTTTATCTTAATATTTTAACTTTGGAAGGAGTTTCCTATCATCTACAAATGCTCTGGGGACCATGTGAGGCTCGTCGAAAACTCTGGCTTCAAAAATATCCTCTACCAGATTACATCCAACCCGTTGAAGAGCGGGAGCTCTTCACGCAGAATGTGTGTACTTCCTGGGCCTATTTGGAAGTCTCTCAATCGACTCCGAGTCCAATTAGGCTGCTGTAAGCTTAATATGAGCAAATTTATATTGAGGAGACAGCGACTAGGTGCGAATGTGGCACTGATCCTAAAACTTTGCTACATTTGCTGGTCTGCCCGCTAGTCCATACCAGCTGCACTATGAGTGACATCTGCACGGTCAACAAAAACGCTATTGGTGTGGCTAAAATCTAGTAGTAGTAGTAGTAATAGTAAACACGTTAAGATAAAATTATATATTATGTATCATCGCACGTCGAAAAAGAAGACTTCGGACCGAGATCTCGATATCGGTCTTAGCCGTTCTCCGCTAAAATTCACGTCTCGATCTCGTTTTTGGCTAAAAAATTTAGGAGAATCTCGGCTCTCGATACTACGCAGCACTCAGGTACTGGTGTGTGTTGAAAGTTGTCGCGCACTTTCGCTCAGTCTTATTCTATATAATCTCTTCTAATTTTGCCTTGTATACAGGGTTATTAGTAAAACACCAGCATCCTTTAAAGGGGTCATTAAACTTATCATTATGAACAACTTTTACTATGGGACCAACCCTGAAATCGCAAAAAATTAATCAGCTGTTCCATACATTTATGTTCACATGACTCAACAAAATGTATGGAACAGCTGATTTTTTTTTGCGATTTTAGGGTTGGTCCCATAGTAAAAGTTGTTCATAATGATAAGTTCAATGACCCTTTTGAAGGATGCTGGTGTTTTACAAATAACCCTGTATAATCATTACCAGAAAACTCAACCACGTAACTGAACTTCCAAAATTAAGACCTTCTTCTCGCCACCGCTGCCACCACATTTAACTAAGTTTTTTCTAACCAGAAACATTTAATTGTGTTTCCAAGTTTTTGCTGTGAAAGAGCCGGCAAAGTTTCCTTCAATCTATCTTGTAAGCCCTCAAGAACCTCTTTAGGACGCTTCGATCCGGTAAATCAATAAGCGGAACCCACTTTGAAAGTTGGTAAACTCTTCTACGCAGTAAAGGGGGACCACTGGCTTTGTGGACTTGGGATATTTCGCCAGCCATCATTTTTGACTGTTAGAAGCAAAGCTAATTAGCTAATTTGAGCATCTACGATTTTGAGATTACATCCATGCATGCAGTAACGTGAGCTGTGTCCATTGCGGAAGATGGAGGAGTTATCTAAATTATTTATTTTTAAAATTTTTGTTTAATCTTTTTTCTGTGAATATTTCTGTTATTTTAATAGTTATTCTGCTATTCGAGGCGGAGATGAATCCAAAAAGTCCATCCGTTCTTGAATTATAAAATGGTCTAACTAGCCCGACTATTTTATTTATTTTGATTATTAACAAAGTAACTTATCTTACAATAGCCATAAACCTTACTTTAAAAAATATAGCTCATTTGTATCTTTTTGTAATAGTACAAAAAGATACAAATGAGCCTAGTGCCTTATAAATAGTTATAAGGCACTAATATGATCCCAGCGCCACAGTTTCAGTGCTGGCAGTTAACTAAATGAAGGCGTCCGGCAGCACGTAGATACACAAACTCCGTAGATCGCGTCTCACAATAATCAAGTTTCGACCTCGAGCGATTTGATTTGACGTCTTCAAAGCCAAGTAATTCTTGAGTCTATGATTTATTTATGACTTAAAGATAGGTAAACAGGACGTTTTTATTATTTTAAAAGGATGATTAGGCTGGCAATTACCGGACATTTGTCGCACTCTAGAAAAACTACTGTATAAATTTTAATTGTTGAATTAATAATTAATTTCTTCTAAATTATTACTACTACTATTATTGAAGTTGTCATACTCGTAATGGTATTTATTTACGACCGAAACTGCGTTAAAATTAGTGATGAAATATGGATCTTTGAAGGTTTGTTATTAAACTATTATGGCACGGATACTGGTTAATTTGCTATCTCGCTCGCACAAATCAATGAATATAGTTGTGAAAAATCGTACTAAACCAATTAAAGGAGAACAACATTACAAAGTTTCAGGTTAAATTTCAGCTAGATCGAAACTTGTTTTCAAATAAAATAAGGGCATAAAATAAAAATTAATTTTAAAAAATATTTTTTATTTGAAAACAAGTTTCGATCCAGCAGAAATTTTCGCTGAAACTTTGTTATGTCGTTTTTGTACAATTGGTTCATTTCGATTTCTCATTGATTTTATATCTTCAATCAACGATAACAGGCACTTATCGCCTATACAGCGTGTAACAGAAGTCCGAAATAATACATTAAGAGCGTATAAGGTACTCTATAAGCAATCCTTGAGCATAGGTTTTGGAACCGAACCCCAAACAATACTCGAGTAAACCACAGTCAAAGTTTTTACCAAAATCTTTCAAATTCGGCCCTAGGCATCAGTTGAAAGGTAAATCAACACGAATCCGGTTATTTACCGTCAATAAATTCTTAAAGTAAGCACTAGGCACGCATAGGATAATAAAATCTGTCATTATTGAAGAAAATGAAATCGAAATAATTATTTTGTATGAAAAAAAAAATGTCTCTTTTCCATTCAATATTTTCACAGGTGATTCTCTTCATGATATACATACATGCCCTTAAGTATTATTTCGGACTTCTGTTACACGCTGTATAATGACGAGATTATTTTTTTTGTGTTGAAACAAAAACATTTTTTTTTATTGTGTTTTATTGTTAAAACTAAGACACCTGAGAAATTTGTCAAACGGTGTGTCAAGCCATGTCAGTGGTTGTTCATCAACCACACGATAAATAGAAGAGAAAGAACCACAAGAGCAACTCTAAAACCACTTTTCACTATACAGGGTGTTAACGAAATCTTTTCTATATACAGGGTGTAAACACAATCTTTTCTATATACAGGGTGGTAATGATCGAAGCTAAGCGGCAGTAAAAACAGTCGGCTGACGCATTCCCTCGCGCCACTGAGCTGTAAAACACACAAACTGAGCACGCCTTGTTAGTAAGAGAGAGGCGTGAGAACTTGTATTGGGAAGGGGTTCTGTACAATAATAATAAGGGGTTTAATGAACATGAAGAAAGAACGAAAAAAAACTGTTTATTAGGGCACCGGCAAATACATTAGAACAGTATTTGAAGGATGTTGCTTACGGTCATTGTTGGCGTGAGTTATCCCACGGGTGGGAAAAGCCTTTCGACACCATTTCCCTAGCTTTCGGTTTAAAGCTATAAAAAAAAACAATTGTTATGCGACGATAATGTCTGACGATAATTGTGATAGTTAAAAGTTTAATGCTCGATCCTTGTCTGTATGAGAAGAGGCCTTTGCCCCGTAGTGGAACAGTAACAGGCTTATTTATTTAAGTAGTGAAAAAAAAATGATATTCCAAAAACTAAAAAAGTTATGAGGACTTGAAAATACTTCACGGACAACAGCAGAAACGACACTAGACAAAAATGACGTCATTTCTCAAACTAATAATTTAAAAAACAAAACACCTTCTAGCTATCTTCATTTGGCAGAAACAGTAGGTATAGTAATTACTACTACCAGAAATTTCAAAAGTCTATAACTTCGGCATTAACTATCAGATTTAAATTACTTTAAACTACTTTCAAAAAGGATAATATTTAAAGGTATTTTTTTAATGTTTGTCCGCCGATTACTCCGTGATTAGAGGGCCAAATTGAGTAATACTTTTTTTGTATAATTATTTTTTAATAAGCTATAAACATGTAAAAAAAATTAACAATAATACTTATTTGGTTTGTAAGAGTATTCTCTCCGATTGGTGGTTTTTTTATCGTTACACAAAGATGGTGTAACCTCCATCACTACCATAAACACACAGACAACATATCAGTTAGCTGCCAAACGTCAATAATATTGAAATGTATTATTTATTATGGAACCCCAAAAAGTTCTGCCGGTACCCTACCTCGGTTTATTTGTTTTTATACTTAAAGAGCGCTTCAGTCTGGAAAATTGTGCCCTCCGTTTGCTAAACGAACATATTAAAAATATTTCTTTTATATTAAGTACCTATCTACTCATTTCTGTCTAATGTCATTTATGTCTAGTGTCTTGATAGAGCCACCTCTACTCGTCACGTGGGTGTCGTAAGAAGGGACAAAGGGAAAGATCCGGAGGATAGGCAGCAGCATCCTTCTGTGTAATAGCAGTCATTTGCTACTGCGATCGTCAACCCGTTTGCCCAGCGTGGCGATTAGGGGCAAATACCTCCAATGAGCACACAAAAATGGCGTGCATTGGGAGAGGCCTATGTTCAGCAGTGGACTAATACAGGCTGATGATGTTGATGACAATGTTGACCTATCTAATGTTGAAACTTTACTAAAAAAATCAGGTTGTAGATTTCCCTTCTTTCTGCTAAAATTTTAACCTTCATAATTATTATCACTGTTACCAATATTATCTACACAGCATAAATTTAACAGAATTGTATCCGCCCCGGCTCCGCACGGGTGCAATACACATATAAGCCTTCCTCTTCAATCACTCTATCTATTTAAAAAAACCGCATTAAAATCCGATGCGTAGTTTTAAAGATTTAAGCATACCTACATAGGGATATAGGGACAGAGAAAGCGACTTTGTTTTATACTATGTAGTGATACAGATTCGTTCTCAATTATACACAAACCCCTTTTCCAATTTCCGTACACCAAATCACATAATTCGTACCCTCATTAACAAATATCATATTAATTGTAACCCCAGTTACAATGTAGTATTCGTATCGTGGCTTACATACAATAGGAACCAATACTAGTATCGAGCAAATTATCATGTTATTTCATGTAACTGTTGCGATAGCTATCGTAAAATGGAAAGCATTTCAAATCATAGCGAGAAAATTGGACCCTTACTATGAATTTATCACTTTTTCATGCATTTTATTAACCTTAATTGGTTTGGAAGAGGAAGAGCTGTTCGAGATAGGGTTAAGTGAAAGAGGAATCGCTACAAAGCCGATTTTATCACAGGATAGGACAAAGGCTAGAAAAAAGAAAAGCTTTTACTGAAATACTAAGCTTTTTTGAAGATAAAACGTATTATAAGTCGTTTTCCGGGAAAGGTTTGGGCTAAATTTCGTTGTGATTGGTTAAAGCGAGGGGTCAAGGTATTAATAACTGGCAATTTTGGCAATCGAGTTCAAATAGTAATGAGAAAATGCTTCGTTTCTTGAGTTCACTGAGTAAAATAATCGACTTAGCTCCAGTTCCGGCAGAATTCATTTATTTAATTAAGACTAGAACCTTCTCGAAGTTTCTAAGGCTTGAATTAATTATCAAATAACGTCTTATTCTAATTGAACACTACATTTTGAGGGATTATTTAAATTTGCTTTATAAATGGTTTTATATTGATTTGTTTAAACCAAATTTTCTCGGAAACTATTCTGCTATTTGGAATATCGTTTTGGAGATCATAAATACATTGATTTCTCCTCCTTTCTTATAACGTTCTCCTCTAAACGGAATCACCTCAAACGGAATTTTATAATAATAAATATTTGATTCGGTCTTCATCCAACACGCAGTTGAATCAGTAATTTTATTTCAAAGTGTGGTTACTCCTGGGCCTATCAGAGGTCCAAGGGTTCCATAGTACACACACACGCCTCTGTTTTCATCTTTCAAAAATACAGTGAAGCTACAATTTGCTTAGAGCGTCGCGCAATATCAAATTCCCTTTTAATTTTACACTATCCAACAACAACCGCAAATAGTTATTTATTACAAACACATTTGAAATTATTTTGAACCACATCCAGTATATACCGCGAGCTAAAAAAATATGGAACCGGGAATGAAAAATATGGTTTTAAATTAAATTTTGGGTCGGTACATTTTTTGTTGTGTACGTACCTAACCTAGATTTTTGAAGTGTGTGAATTGTAGTGTGTGTTGGGTTTGTGAATTTGTATGTTTGTTAATCATCTCGCCTTTTTTTGTGAGTTTTTTACATGTTAACTCATTAAATATAATTATATAATAAGAAATTTCAAATTCAAAATTTTCAAATTTTCTTGTTAAATAATATTATATCACGCCTTATAAGTTGAACGCAAAGATCTTTGCGTTAAAATTAAAAATAAAATTTTAAAATTAGTTAATAATTAATAGCCTTAAAATTTCAATGAAATTCGGCGAATGGTTATTATTTTAATGGCTTAAAAAATAACAAACGAATATGGATAGGGGATCACCTCGGCACGAGAGCGGTGCTTTCAAATGTGTGATGTTATTAAACTGTATCGATGAGCAGCTTAAAGAAAAAGATTAGGAGAGCGTTACGTCCCTCTCCAATGAAGCGGTGTAATTTTTCCGTAAAAAATTCAACCCTACGCAGCGGGCTACCTCAATTCTTAGCAAAGTGGCCGCTGCGCTGTCATCGAGAACGGGCCCTGTTACCGCGCCGCGCCGCTCCCCGCTGTCACCAAATAACAGGCCTAACACGATGTATTTACCGTGTTATAGTATACAAGGGTGAGTGGACACAGGGTTTTATTAGAACTTATTACATACACATTACTCGGACATGTTTTCAGCATATATTCGCCGCATACAGTACGTAGAAAAAAGTTTGAAATATGAAACGAAATTCAGGCGGGTATTACATTCTCGATATAGTTTTATTTTTTATCAGAGTTTAGACTAGATACAATGTTTTTGTTGAAATGTTATATGTCGGTATTTTGTTGAGGGTTATAAATGTAACAAACAAAAATATTTATTCATTTCATTCATAAAATAAAATAAAATATACCAGCCTGTTACTGTCCCACTGCAGGACAAATTAAAGCAAAGGATCGAGTTTTAATCTCCACGCTTGCTCGCTAGTTGGTGATTTCAGACTATTAAGTCCAGGATTCCTCACAATGTTTCCCATCACCGTTGGTCAGTAGTGTTTTATTTTAACCAAGAAAGTACGAGAGTAAGAAAGGAGGAGAAATCAATGCATTATTATGACATTGAAAAAGTCACGCTTGCAAATTGAGCGAGTTGGGTGACTTGCACTTCATTTCATTGCATTGCATTGCATTCATGTAGCTTGGGTTTTCTAGTATAGTAACGGAGTGCTGGTTATCAATCGACATATGTCCAGGATCTGTGAATTCTGTGATAGCGTGTAGGTCTGAGTTGTGTATTGTGTGTGAGTTGGGCGATGTGCGTGTGAGTCTAAGTTGTGTGTTAGTAATTGTGTGTAGGTTGTCGTATGTATGTGAGATTACGAAGAGAGTAAAACATGGAATAATTCTCTTTGGTTTTAGAAAAAATAAATAAATAAAACAGTCCACGTTTACATCTAAAAAAGGATAGTAAAACAAAAAATGCCATTAATTAATTCTAAAAGCAAACTACTTTTTAAAATGAAAAAAAAACTGTCATTTCTACCGTCCCCATTTATTTTGTTTACGCCAAAAACACACGACAAAATCAGAACAAAAACAACAAAATGAGTTCAGTTTCTGACGGAATTTCAGCTATTTGAAAACTTATGAAGTTATGACCTAAATTGTACCATGTTTTGGCAAAATATGCCCGTCACTCGTGTATTCCCGTAAGCATTGGGCAGCTCGCCAATGACGTATAGCTTTGGCAAATATGTGGTGAGGTTTTTTTTGTACTAAGGTGGCAAATAGGCATGCTGTCCGCCCGATGGTAATAAAGAGGGTGTCATTTATAATTGCTTACTTACCGACCGCGGGGAGACCGTACAAAACAATAATTAGTTAATTTTGTGCCAACAACTTTTTTAAAATTTATTTAATTTTAACGAAACTTTTTATAAAATAGCCGTCATAGCGTCGAACCCAATGCGCATACTTCTGACTTGTCATAAATTATGTGCGTATTAATAATTAATTATCACCTACTCCGTGCCTCGGAAAGCATGTTAAGCCGTTGTCCTCAGTTATCATGAAGATCTTTGACAGTCGATGTAAGGAGTCAGTACCCTTATAAAATCCTGAAAACTGATCTAACTTTAGAATATCGTATCCCTTTGGGTTGCGACAATCAGATAGACAGTCGCTCCGTAGAAAACTGAAAGTCAGCTGCACCTGGTTAGATTAGAAGCCGACCCTGGCAAAGTTTGGGAATAATAAAGCTAGGAGGATGATGGATCATGATGAAACTTTTTATAATCCACTTTTATACATGAACGGGAGATCCCCTAAAATTCTTATTTTGGTTAATTTTATTATTATTTAATAAGAACATTTTAATAAACGAAAAATACTGATAGGATTTAAAACCACGATCTTCGACTTACCGTGTCGCCACCGTATTCCAATAGAATCAGTTGAAATTTCAAATCTCTTTCTACGCTAGGGTGTGGTATATCTATCGGCATACATTACTTAGGTCTCCGACACAGTGCTCCAAACATTGCAGTTTTATTTCGTAATATTGTCGTTTACTACAACGAAATTTCGCACTAGAATTTTATCCTATATTTTGCACGTAATTGATAAGAAATTTAATTTCAAGAACGTTCTAAAATACGGAGCAACTCTTATTCAACATACTAATACAAACTCTATCAACTCTAACAACACCCTGTAACCCGCGTTAAGTGTACGTATGTGGTCTCATGAATATTCCGGTTTTGCTACGAGATTTATTGCGGCCCGGTTTTCCGTCTTGCTTCAGATTTATGTGACGGACGAACCGTACGTACCGGTCCGGTCGCCGTCCGGGACCCGCCGAATTAGATTTGTGACGGTCAGAAGTGTCTGTAAATAATTTATAGTTTTAATGTTAATTTGTAAGGTGGATGGTCTGTAAAGATGAAAGTTGTGTTAGAATAATAAGGTACCTTTCATAATTTGCGTAATTTTGTACGCATTATGTGCGCACGATTTGTACGCTTGTTGAGTTGTACATGTTGTTTTTTGAGGTTCCATACCTCCATACCCCTCCATTTACTTTAATATTTAGAACGGCTTGTTCGTAGTCTCTCCAGAAATGTACGATAAATAGAAAGTGATTTTCTCAAAAATGGAGGGATTTAAAATTAAATATTTTATGTCAAAATACTACTTTTAAGAGCCTCTATTCAAATATATTTAACATAAGCTGGTTAGAATTTTGGTCGAATAAAAAACTTTTATGCATCGTTCTAAATTAAATTTGCTCTAAATATATCTCTTTTTATTGAACATCGTCGATAAATAATATAAAGATTGACTTAAAAAAATACTGAAAAATAAATTATATACTGATACGAGTACGTCATAGTGACTAAAATTCGCGTTGTTTTTCTAGAAGTCTGAAATTATCCAAATCGGCCTTCTTCTCTTCCATCCTTTTCTTCTGATCTCTGTAATGTTAGAACCTACAGATAGCTAGTTATTATAATTTTGTCGTTAAAATGGTTCAAAATACTAAAGCTTGTTGGCATTTTTAATCCTCGATGAAAAAAGGAGGAGTTTAACATTATCTAATCTGTATCTGTGGGGTCGTAAACAAAAAATATTTCGAGGTTTTTTATTTTGAGCATCTTTTAAATTTTTAATTTATATGTCTTGTTCATAATGATTTCCGAATGCAGAAGATTCATTACGAAGATAGAGTAAATAAAACTGTTTTAAACCAGCTTCTATTTGGCTAGATCACCAAATTGTGTACGTGTGTATGCCGTGTGTACTTTATACACTATTCGCAATGCACTCATACATCACAGTGCGTCACTAATGGAGGACGTCAAAGCACTCGGTGAGCACTAAAAGCACGTTCTGTACTGCAAGGACACGTGACTATGAATTTAGGAGCAGTGCAGTGATAAATGTTTCATTTGAGAGTATGATATGGATGTAGGTGCCTTTTTTTGGAAGGACGTGTAATTTTAATGGACTTTTAGAAGTTTGTCAAAGGATTTTCGTGATGGATTTCATCTTGTTTTTTTTTTACTTATAGTTGTCTAGCTGCCCGGCGCACTTAGTACGCGTGATTATCCTACCTCTACGCTATTTTCTACTCTACCCTACGCTACTACACACCTTACCCTTCTCTATCCCTACCTTACCGAACCCCTATTCTACCCCTGCCTTACGTTACCCTACTCTATCCATACCCTTTTGTGATAAATAAGTGATAAATAAAAATTTATTTAGAAATTTAAAAATTTGAAATTCCAAATTTCAAATTTCAAATTCCTTAATAAAAATTTATAAGTGATAATTAATTTTATTTTACAGTGTCTAAGTCAGAAGTGCGTGTCTGAGTTTTGAAGCTATCACTTTTGACTTGGCAGTTCTATGGTCACACCTCTAGGCTATCACAGCTTCTTTCTGATAAAAACTATTTACGAATCTTTACCTAAAAAAAAATATAAAGATAAGGTAAGTAACACATTTGATCGTCGACTCGGCCCTTATAACGGTGAACGACCCAATCTTACTAGATGTGCAGATTGTGGGGCGGGAAATGAGCCATGATGTCTTGCCCGATTGCGTGTGAAAAAAGGGCGGTAACGTGTTTTCGAAGCGAGGGTAATGTATGGAAGGTGAGGAAATCGTTCGGGAACGTATTTGTGTCGTCGCTGTTAAGATTAGTAGGTATTGTGACTAGAAAACTGATAGTGTTTTGGTACCAGGCTTAAAACGAAATTCAACATAAATTATTTTATTTTTTTTTGTAAGTTTTTAACATATTGTAATCACAAGTTAGCTTATTAAAAATAATTATTTAATAAAAAAATTTGAAAAAAAAACTGGTACGGATGGGATTCAAACACACGCCCAGGTTAAATTCTATATTATGGATATTAAATTCTATAACGGCTTTACTCACGGATTGATTTCGGGAATGCCCGACTAGTTTTGGACTCAAACGGAGTGCATTTTTAAGAGCGAGTGAAGTCGCGGCGTAGCTGAAGTAAGTGTGAAAATTGTACTAAATCACCAAAAAATAATAAACAAGAAAATAAATACAAAACATTTATTAAGAAATTTAAATTATTTTTTATAATTAAAAGCTATTATTCAATGGACGTCAGCAGTGGACGTCTTATGGCTGAAATGATGATGATGATGATTCAATAAAATAATACTTCAGTTGAAAAATTGAATAAAATTCTGTTTTTTTCTTCTTCTCTCCACTTCTACTAATATTACTCATGCGCATTCAGATTACAGCCTTCTAAAACCTTCAAAAGATCTCCTAAAAGTTAGTCCAAAGTTTGGTTCCCAACTACTGCTCATCACAGGAGTCTCGAACTTCTTGAATCCACCGCTAAAGTCTACTGAAGAGGTGGGGCTTCGGAAGAGGTTGAGGTTACCCATCGCGGAGTAGTCTTTACGGTCGAGGAACGGGGTGCTTGCCATGCCTAATGAGGCACCGACCTTATTCCTGGAAAAAGTGGATTTATCAGTAATTAGCTTTAATATTTTTGTGAAATTTTTACATGTTTTAGCACATGATAGCTTATTAAATACTTCGACTGGTGCTGGTGGGATACGGTGGCTCAGCGGTTAGAGCGTCGACACGGTACGTCGAAGATCGTGGGTTCGAATCCCATCCGTATCAGTTGTTTTTTCAAATTTTTTTTAATAATAATAATTAGCTTTAATTTACAATTTGACAATCACTTCGACTTGAACTTTGCCGAAAGACATATTGTGGCGTAATCTAATATCATAAGACTGTTATTGTTGTTTTCATTGGGAACAGTACTTTTTCCGGGAAAAGCACCTTATGTCTGTTTCTGTGCACCTGGCACCGTATATCCAAATTTTTAGGATGATTGGATCAGTGTTACTGGACGCTGTTGTCCTTGCGAGAGTCAAAAGTTTAATTAGGAGCAGAAACAGTTTATAATATAAGCAATCAGTCAATTGTTTTGGGAATGATAAGTCTTGAAGAATTGCCCAACAATATAAACTTACTTGTACATATAGTCGACTCCACCGCCAACAGTGTTAAAATTCGGCACGTTGGGGAAGTCAGGCATATTCTTGGAGATAAAAGAACGCCCGCTAATGTCGTGGTTGTCGTTGTGGAACAAGTTAACTTTGCCAGCGCCAGTCAGCCTGTCACCGAAGCCGGGCACTGTTTCCTTCATCACTGTAAGCCCGTGACCGTTGCTAAAACAAAATAATTAGATAAAAACTGATTTTAAGACACCATGGTAGAGCTTGGAGATGGTAGGACGAGCTGGACTCTTTCCAAAAGACTAGTCCTACATTGCACTCGAGAATACCGTGGTGATAATCACGGTCTCAGTGATACTGTAGTCATTCTAATTATGTATATAAAAAAAGACGTTTAAGATTGGACGAAGAAGAAAAAGAATAAAAAGCTTGTCATCCAGGAATATGAACATTAAGAGGATATTAATTACAATATATCTAATTTAGATTGTAGATATTTCAAGTACCTAATAATGAGTCAGACAAGCGAAACCGACGATGATGAAGCTGGGATCTCCATCACGAAATCTTTATTATGAAATTTTTAAAAACAACGAAAAATATTACTCAGAAGCAAGGGTTCAAAGACATCTTAAAGAGTAGAGTAGAGTAGAGTATTCTTTATTGTTCACCATAAGGAAATTACCTTAGAAAATAAACGTTTTTAAAGGTAGGTAAAGGTACTCACACATTATCAAGCGCCAATCCCATCCCACGAGAAGCAGGCGTCAACTGATTGTTAAGATCAACAGACCCAATAGCACTTAGAATGTTCTTGTCGTTGCCAGCTATTGGCACCTTCGCGCCCAAACCCATTCCTCCATCAGAATTAAGAGTGAGGCTGCCTTCAGCTTGCCTGCGAACTCTTCCATTCGCAAAGTAAGCTGGATAAGCCCGATATTCATGTTCCCCAAACGGCTCTTCATCTTCAAAAAATGGGTATGTCTCGTCGAATCCTGGTAAATTTTGGTCCTTCCAGTGCATGTATCGAGCGTTAACAGTCACCAAAAGGACCAGGCCATAAATGATCTTGAAAGCGAACATTTTTGAATGAGATTTTAAAGTAAAATAGATTTAAAAGTAAAGTTAGTAGTCAGTCTAGTGAGGCGGGTTGTGGAATGATGAAGTATGGACATGTCCCGTTTATATACGATGAAATGGTTTTGTGAAATGGAACCCCCGATTCCTTTATCACTATGTAAAATACCTTTATCTGGCTGGTGTGTGCTGAGTGCAAGAGGTTATCGAGGTTCTGACCTCACAACATAGTACCTATAGCTATTAATAGTCTTTAGATACGCAGGAATAACCTATATTTAATCTCTGGAAGTCGGAACAAACCTATAGTCTCATTTTTAAACTTAAATAAAAAAACGGCCAAGTACAAGTCGGACTCGCTCACAAAGGATTTCATATTATTATTGATGCAACTTATTTGAGCACTGATAGCCTAGTGGTATGACCGTCGACTGACAAGTCAGAGGTCTCGAGTTCGATTCCAAGGCGCGCACCTCTGACTTTTTGTAAGTTATGTGCGTATTATAAATTAATTATCAGTTGCTAAAACGGTGAAGGAAAACATCGTGATGAAACCAGCACACCTGAGAGATTTTTCACCAGGTTGTTCATCAACCATACGAAGAAAAAGAAGATCAGAAAAGTAAAATAAAGAAAGGCTTACCGCAAACATCATACGCAATAATCTTCAAGAGACCTTTGCCCATTAAAATTTTATTGTCTCAACCAGCCCAAGTTATATTGGCTGGCTATAAAGTTTCATATCTTAAATGACGATATAACTTATGGTCGTTACGAGATGGGTCTTACGGGTGTTTGAGTATTTGCTTATCTTTCCACGACTGAAGTTAGTATTTACATACAAACTAATTTTAGGGGATCTAGAGTAACTCCAAGCGTTATTAGTCCCAATCTTATTGCGGAAGGCCCTTATCTATTTCAATGCACCTAAAAATTAGTTTCAGAAGCATTGCCTATACGTTTATTTTTAATTTTATATAGCCTAGTGACCAAGGGCGTGCATGTCATATAGACAAAAAGGTACTACCTATCCTACGACTGAAACGACGCAGTTGACGAATTAGTGAATCTAAGTAGGCTTTGTATGTACTGCCTACCCTATTGAAAATGTCTATGCCAGCCTCTGATAGTGACCCATTGCTGGGCAAAAGTCACCCCCTGGAGAAAAATTGCATAGGATAAAGAGGTGTGGATCTTTTGCAATTTTTCTCACGCTCGTCCCGCAAATAAATCCAGGTTATCACACTACCTTTGCCGCGGTCTGCCTCGCTCAGCGGCGGTTTCCTGTCAGGCGAGGCGTCCAGAGAGGTACAATCTTGATCCATCTGTCCGGGTGCATTTGAGCGACGTGGTCAGCCCAGTCTCAAAATCTACAATTATTATTTTTTTTTAATTCCTAATTTTAGCGTTCCATACTTATACAAACATTTTAGCCGCTGTGTAGGAACTGTTACTAAAACGAGGTAAAAGTTCCTGCACAACAACCAAAATGGTTGTATGCCCTACGTAGACAAAATGGTAAACACCGGGATGGTTTTAACTTTTAGGTTGTGAATCTTAAAGTTCATCTGCGACTACACAATAACTCTTCCTAACTTTTTAATTAAAAAAATTCTCCAACTCCGATAAGAGAGTATTAAAATATATATTTTAATTATCTCTCAACTATCTAAACCAGTCAATTCTTGACCAACTTGGCAACGGCAACAAAAACAAAAAGTTCTAACTAAAACATTTCAACTCCACCTGTTCTGAGTGGAGAGTTTTCCTTCATTAAGTTTAAAAACTTAGTCGCGCTATCCTAAGGAGGGGTGACCATTAATAATAAGGGAACAGAGACTGTCTTGTCTACTGTTCCTGTGGTTTCCGGCCTAAGAATAGAACCACCCCTACTCGTCCCGCGGGTGTCGTAAGAAGCGACAAAGCTTCTATGTAACAGCAATCATCTGCTACTGCGGTCGCCAACCTTTCCCCAGCGTGGCGATAATATATTATGGCAAATACCTCCAATGAGCGCACAAAAGTGGCGCGCATTGGGAGAGGCCTATGCTCAGCAGTGGACTAATACGGGCTGATGATGATGATGATGAGAGACTGTCTTGCTCATGTGGTTTATTCGTAATGCGCGGACACTCGCTCGCACATTGAATATATGAAATCAAGTTTGCACCGTCACCTACCGGGTCCAATGAATATATACCATACTGAAAACTTCACAAAAAAAAAATCAAAATTGGTACAGCTGGTTTGAAGTGATGCGTGGACAAACAATTGTAGGTAGATCATTTATTTTTATATCATTGATCTTAAATAGATAAAATTATTTAGTAAGTTTAAAAAAAAACGTTACAACACGGTATGTCAAAAATCATGGGTTCGAATCGCGCCCGAATGAGTTTTATTTCAAATTTTCTTATTACATCTTATTAAATAATTATATTTTAAAAAAAATAGATAGATAGAGATTAAAGACCAATAACATGCATTCAGAATGTATTTAAAATACAAAAAAAAAAAATTATAAAATGTCCAAAATACTTACCAAAGTTTTGGGAACCCTCCTGAAATGGTACACTTGAAAAAATCCTCGCAAAATCCTAGGGAAGTCGGGGCTTCAATTAAGTTTCCACTGCTGTGCGCCATTGTACCAAACGCTTAAAGTTGGGACTTGCGTTTGCGAGTGTACTTCAATGTTGCTTATACAGCAAAACTTTTCCAGCTTTATTTTTTTAATAAATTTTTTTCGCGATGAGAGATAAGCATAGAGAAATAGGAAAAGTTTTATTCTGTTTTTAAATAAAACTATTAGCTCCTTTCTTGTTAGGGTTTCGTATCAAAATGGTGAAAAGCAACTCTAATAAATTGTGAATTTTTTATACACTCTTATTATTGCACATGTTAGCTTATCTATACTAGTATTATAAAGAGGTAAAGTTTGTATGTATGTCAGGGGTAATCTCTGGAACTACCAATCCGATCCTAAAAATTCTTTCACCAATAGAAAGCCACTTTATCCCTGAGTGCTATAGGCTATTTTTTATTCTAAAAAAAAATTATCAACGTGTGTTTACGGGAAAATTTAATTTAACGCGGACAAAGTCACGGGGAACAGCTAGTCAAATATAATTATTTCATAAGAAATTTGAAGAAACAACTGATATGGATGGGATTCGAACACGGTACGACGAATAGGGGTATCTTCGTCGTACCGTGTCGAAACTGATCGCTAAGCCACCGTATCCCATCAGAATCAGTTTCAAGAAAGACTAGGTGTAGAAAAAAGTTATGAAATTTCAACTGATTCATAAGGACGGTCATATACTATCACTACACTGAGATTAATATATAAAATGTGTGATCTGTATGTCAAAGATAAGTTTTTGGTGCTGACATGACTCAAAGACCCTAAGGAACTCAGACATAATACTACTCAGACAATTATGAAACTTCGACAATTCCCTACGAACTAAAAACATTAGATACCAAAATATGAACCCCACAGAGTAAGGCCACTACTAACTCAGCTCGGGTAAGTTAGTAAAGTAACTACATACTTTAATTAAATTTTTTTAAATGATTCGGAATTTTTTTCCGCTTTTTTTTGTCATGGTTTTTTTTTTTTTTTTTAATATTTTGTATGGAGTGCCATACAAAATATTAAAAAAAAAAAAAAAAACCAGCCTGTAACTGTCCTACTGCAGAGGGAAGACTTCTCCTCATACAGAGAAGGATCGATCATTATTCACCATAGTAGCTACTGAGCTCTGAAATTCTGGATTCTGGATAGTTTTGAAATTGCGCGTGTTGGCAATTTCGAAACTATCCAGACCGGGTCTCCTCACGACGATTTCGGTTATAATAAAGTATCCTGGACAAATGATTATTTACTATTAAATAATTAATGTTTGGAGGATCCGGAGGATGGGCAGCAGCAGCATCCTTTTGTGTAACAGTAATCATCTGCTACTGCGATCGTCAACCTACTTGCCAAGCGTGGCGATTATGGGCAATTACCTCTAATAAACGCACAATAGTGGCGCGCATTGGTAGAGGCCTATGTTCAGCAGTGGACTAGTACAGGCTGATGATGATGATGATGAATTAACGTTGGAAGCGTAGAGGTACTAAAAATTCTGTAACTCTGCATATACACCCTGTTGCTTTAAAGACCGGCCAAATTTTGAAAGTAATAAGGTTCATAAAACTGAACAACTTTCCCCAAGAAACAAGTGACAAAATCTGAAAATCGAAAATTGACTTTTCATAAAAAATTACTGATCAGTGATCATGTGCGTAACGCACCTTTTTATATATTTTTATACTTTTTTATTTATTCTTTATTTTGAATTTTAGAATGCTATTGTTTTTTATACAAGACTTTTGTCACTTAAACAATAAACTATTCGAACCAGTCGGTTTTTCTTTATTACAGTCCGTAAGAGATCACGTGACTCACTTTTGTATGAGAAGTAAAATTTTTGTTTACTTTTGCGTTTTTTGTTTACTATATTACTTTCGAAACGAAATTTTGTATGGAGGAGCAACGAAACCCGTCATCGTAATCCGCAGAGCCCTACCAGCTCTACATTTAGCTCGGGGACAAGTTTCTAGATCCTTGTTTTTCAGCCTCAATCTGTTTAATGGCAGTGCAAATGAAATGCGGGCGAGGTAGCTATTCTCATAACTTGGATTAATTTTCGAGCGATAGATAAAGATTTTTTTTAAGCTGTTGGCCCCGGCTGTCAATTGTAGATCTTTGACAGTCGTCAGAAGCCCGACAGTCTGACAACCAGTCTTACCAAGGGGTATCGTGTAACCCAGTATCTGGGTTGTGGAGGTCTGATAGGCAGTCGCTCCATGTAAAACACTGGTATTCAGCTGCATCCGGTAAGACTGGAAGCCGACCCCAACATAGTTGGGAAAAGGCTAGGCAGATATAAAGATATAGATACAGAGATAAAGATTTTTTTTAACTCTCTTTATGCTTCTACTACCTTCTGCTCGTCTCTTTCATACGCTAACTACTGCGTAAAAGAAGGACAAACCAACAAACACACTTTCGCATTTACTCCCGAGCTGACTGAATTTCGGTAAAGCGGCAAATCTCAACGGAGATTAAGCAAATACGCAATAGATATAGCACAAATGTGAACGCAAACGCAGGTGCACTCTCTGTTCCCTCACTCTCAGACTCCGATGGGACGGCAATCCGACATGATCGAAGAGAGACCGCGTGTAGGACCGACTGTTTTAAGTGCTCTCTGAGGCAGTGACAGTGATGATTATTATTTAACAATATGCACATAACTTACGATGAATCAGAGGTGCTATCACCACCATAATGAAGTGAGATCACGAATTCGTGTTAATAGAATCCAAATTTGGTTTCGTGTTTACGTGTGAACATTCTACCGTCTCTCTTGAATGGACGACAATCAATCGTCTCGCTGATGATGGCAGGTTGATTGAGTTTTCCTGTGTCGACTGTCTGGTTTGTAAAACTGGCTAGCAACTTCCCCTGCTCAGATCAAGCGGTTGGCATTAACTTTTGTAATGGTAAGCTAAAGAGAGAGAGCACATCACCACTTACAACCTGATTGTTTCGTAATCAAAAATATGCCTAGCAAATTACAGAAGATACAATTTTTTTTTATAGACTCAAGCCTGTATTCCCCTGAGGGGGTAGGCAGAGGTGTGCAGTACACCCACGTTTCGCCGGCTGTTATAAGTCCCATGTAATAGGGGGCGAGCCTATTGCCATACCGGGCACAATTCCAGACTCCGTGCTGCTACTGAGAATTTCCTAATGGAAAAACCCAATAACATTTTGCCCGACCCGGGGATCGACCCCAGGATCTCGTGCTCAGCAGTCGCGCTACCACTAGACCAACGAGGCAGTCTACAATTTTATATAAATATAGAACGAGTATACAATTTTATATTAATTGGAAACACTATTCACTACGTATTTTCTAAACAAATAAAGAAATAGCGAAAGAAAATACAAAAGTAAGTATAAAATGAATTGATAAATAAAATGCCTTCAAGCCAAATACTTTGAATGGTATCGGATATACGAGAAATCCAATACAATACCAATGTGCTAGACTTCAAAGGAGAACGAAGAATTAATTTATTAGCCCCACTTATAAAGAAAAGTTCAATATTGAATAACAAATTGATACCGTACGATTTACGATTGCCTTACGATTAACTTTGAATCGATCATGTATCTCGATTGTTTAATTTTTTTTATCACTAGTTTTTTAATTAATATTATTTTTTACAATTTACTAAAACTTCCTTCCGTCCATCTCTGTATGAGAAGAAGCCTTTGCCCTATATTGGGACAGTTACAGGCTGATTAATTAATTTATTTATTTATTTACTTAAACTTATTAAAGTTCCAAAGTGTATGTAAGAGATTTTTTGACTTCAACAAAAAAAAACTATGTTTTACTAAAAATTGGGACTGGATGTAACTACTAATTGAAATGATTAAATGTAGAACAGAATTTTAATAGCACGGGCCGGGTTACGAATAGTAAATAGCGGGTTCAAATCCCGCTTTTTACCGTAAATCCCGCTTTTTACTGTCGCTCCGTCAATAAAAAATCTTTTTTTTATATAAAAAATTATTAAAAAAAAAATATCATTACTAATTAAAATCATTTTATTAAATTACAGATATTAAAGGCAGGGTAAAGTTTTGCGTCAAGGGTAAATTATCCGGTTTTACCGGTAATTATTTCCTTAAAGAATTGCTCATACAACCAAAAACTCCACCTATCGAGCGACTACAAGATTAGGGCACCTTGCTTTTTTCATTTCCCCGCACTAAATCATACCGCGCATACTTTAATATAGTATCGACAGTAATAATATTTGTAAAACAGTCATATTTCCGTGGTACACGGAGGAAATGTTTTAAATTCGCCAAGGCTTTTCGTTACGATGGCTCTGGTTTTAATTCGGGTGAAATTGTAGATTGCGTTTTTTAGATGCAGTTGTAATTAGTAAAAATATGATGAATAACTGAGTTTCCTACAAAAGTGAGTTGTGACCCTTTAACGAAGTTTGTTAGTTGTTCTGTTGTTATTTTATTTTTATTATAAAGCATCATCTGCCTAGCCTTTTCCCAACTATGTTGGGGTCGGCTTCCAGTCTTACCGGATGCAGCTGAATACCAGTGTTTTACAGGGAGCGACTGCCTATCAGACCTCCACAACCCAGATACTGGGTTACACGATACCCCTTGGTAAGACTGGTTGTCAGACTGTCGGGCTTCTGACTACCCGTAATGACTGTCAAAGATCTACAATTGACAGCCCCGCCAACAGCTTAACGTGCTATCTGAGGCACGCAGAGTGATAAAACACGCACATTACTTACGAAAAGTCAGAGGTGCGCGCCTTGGGATCGAACTGATTAGACCTCTGACTAGTCAAAATCAAAATCAAAATCAAAATCAAAATATTTTTATTCATGTAGACCATTAGGCACTTATGAATAGTCGTAATTCTAATATTTTTAATAAAAGAGTGACTCTAGTTGCCGTAGTAGTAGTAGTAGTCAGTCGACGGTCATACCACTAGGCTATCAGTGCTAAATATTTTTAAATTTATAAGTGCAGTATGATTCCGTTTTGTTCTTACGTAAGTGCAGTAAATATTAAGCTCTTATAAAAAGTAGGTTGCGCAAACTTCATAAAGAATTTTATGCTAAAGAAAGTCTTGGAATACCTACAATTTTAATTATTTCTTACTCCGAGTTCACGGAGCTTCTTTCCAACTGGTCAAATAGAAATATTAATTATTATTTTTAATTGAGGCGCTCTTGGGCATTGTGATCGTACGACGTTGCGCGTTGTTCCACCGCTACGTAGTGGACGTTCCCCCTTTAGCACAAATCGTTGTGAAAATACGTTCATTGTGCGCACAGCTAAAGATTTGAGGTTTGTTTCCCGATGGCTGTAACCTTGGATTTTTTAACATACAACACACATAAACAACACAGGGTATCCAACTGTTAAAAAAACATATTTGATGTCACCATGAAGATGGTTTAAAAATAACATCATTATGTAAAAAAAAATTCAATCAATCGCTCAATACGAAGTTCTGAAAGAGGATAGCAATATAACCCCCATTGCTATCCTCTTTCCGCAACGTAGGATAAGTATGAGGTGACAGTTCTTTGATTTTGACATTAGAACACACACACACACGTCACTCTATTCAAAGTGCCGCCTCGGTTTAACAATAAAATTAATAAGTATTCATACTCTTTTGACTTTTTGTAATATTAAAATTATTTTTTGACGCTGGTTATTTTTTTTTTTGGAAAGAATTGAAAAAAATATACAGTAAACATACCTATTGTAGGTTATTTTTAGACATACAGAAAATAAAACAGTTCATTGCAATCTCTTCAAGCCAATATTACTCTTGGCCATTGAGGAATCCCCTTTGCCAGACGGGTGCTATCGCTGACCGCAGCTGACCTCAGATACTATTCGCAGATAATAATTAAATAATACTCTACTATTAATAATAAAGTAAATATTAATATTAGCACGCGGTTCTCTCCCGTTATCAGAGTTCAAATGAGTTTTATTTATGATGCGACAGATGCGAGCGAAGGTCGCGAAACAGTCTTTCTTTAATCGGAATAATTTTTACTTCCAAAAAAAATTATTCTATTGTTTGTGGCCTTATAATGCAAGAACCATACAATCATCTACGTGAATAGTCAGCCTCTGTGTTCCTCGTGCTAACCTTAAATAAAACCCAATTTGTCTCTATCCGTGGCAACCACGTTGTCAACATAATATGCTTAAAATTCATGGCTTTCTCATTAATTAACAATAATAATAAAACAGCTTGTAACTTTTCCACTGCATGGCAAAGGCCTCTTCCCATACAAAGAAGGATCAAGCATCAACCACCACGCCTGGTCGCAGCGTGTTAGCGATTTCAGACTTTTCCTCACAATGTTTTCCTTCACGGTTAGTCAGTGGTGTCTTAAGGTGTGTCCAAACATTGCGCGGCAAGATTCGGCAGCAACACGCGGCGCGGCGTTTGCAGGACACATTTCTGCCGCGCGACTAGTTTAGACCTTCTGCGCGACAGTGCTGCGCGGCATGTCCGAGACACGCCGCTCTTCATTTCGTATTCAAATCACAATGAAAGCGGCCGTGTGTGTTGTAGCTCTGCTTATTATTCGTAAATTACGTAGAGTAGCACGCGGCTGCCGCGCGCGGCAGTCGTCCAAATAAAGCGCGGCTAGCCGCGCGCGGCAGCCGCGCTTGAATGCCGCGCTGTATTTGGACACACCTTTAGATTAACTAAGTAAGTACAAATGATATTGAAAAAATTACATTTCGCTTCTTTACGCAGTAATAAACAGTTAATATTCTTTACCAATAGGTATAAAAACATTGTAGGCAGCATTATGTAAATGACTTCAGTAAAATGTCCCATTTTTCCTTTCAATGGTTAAGAAAACCCACTTCTGCGATTGTATTAGGAACTTATCTCGGGGGATTTAGAAAGGATTTCTAGTTTTAGTATAGATATTGGTAGTTTAGTTATATTTACGTAAACTTATCTAGGTCCTAGTAACATCATTCTCGCCCTTGCTAAGGCAATAAGTTGTTCCCAAACATTGTTTCAGTCGGCTTCTAACCTACCCAGATGCAGTTGAATATCAGTTTTTTACAGAGCGACTGCCTTTCCGACCCCCGCAACCCAAAGGGTTACGGTATTCTAAAGTTAGATCAGTTGTCAGGATTTTATGAGGGTATTTCTTCTTATCGTATGGTTGAAGAACAACCTAGTGTCAGAGTTTAAAGCGCCCTCAGACATGGCTTTACAAACTTGAAAAATCTCTCAGGTGTGCTGGTTTCATCACGATGTTTTCCCTCACCGTTTTAGCAACTGATTATTAATTTTTAATTCGCACATAACTTACGAAAAGCCAGAGGTGCGCGCCTTGGGATTGAACTCGAGACTACTGACTTGTCAGTCTACGCTCATACCACTAGGCTATCAGTGCTAAGGCTATGAGGGTACTGATTCTCTATATCGACTATCAAAGATCTTCATGATAGCCGGGGCCAACGGCCTAACATGATCTAGGTCCTAGCGAAGGGTAAATTATTGTAAGACGTAAATCGTAGGTAATCCGAAGGAAATCCATTTTTAATAAGGAAGGCGGTTGGAATTTAATTGTATAGAGCCTTCGCCACAGGTCTAAGCAGATTTCGTTATCGTCAGTTGCGGATTTCAAGGGCAGTCATTTTTTAACCCCCAACGCAAGTGTTATAAGCTGTGTGACTATCTGTGGGCGTCGTAGCTCGTAAAGGGATGAACCAATTTTGGTATAGTTTTATTTTATTTTTAAGGTGAAAAATTGAGATTTTTTTGTTTCGGGAGTTTTTAAATTTGTAGTGATTTGGAATGAAGTGCCTAGTAGTTAGGCTTTTTTCCTATAAATATCTGGCCGATAAAGTCATAAGTCCCTCCTAGGGGGCTTCCCAATGAAACCGCAAAAACAAAAACGGTTCGTCACGATAATGAAGTCAAACTATTAGTTTATTTTATTTTTTTCTTTTTACAAAGTTATATTTCGCTAACCGCAGGCGCAGTATCAAACACCATTTAGGTATTTTTGGGTACTTTTCCCTGTTCGCGTCATTTAACATTGTTATAGTATAGTATGACTGATGTTTGCTTTGTATTACAACAGAATGATGTTGTGTGTTCGTTTTTAACGATAAGACTGGCCCATAAAATGATGTAGGTACTTACATTTTGAATATGGGTGTAGTAGAATTTTTTCGCTACACTATTGCATAATAATATTACCTGTAATAATAGTTGTAAGAGTAGATAAATAAATTTTCTTGCACACAGTCTAAACCAAGGGTTCACAACCGGTAGTTTGCGGACTACCGGTAGTCCGCGGACTACCGGTTACGACCACTAGGACTCCGCGGAAGGGTAATCTAAGTTCGCGAAACATACGACGAATAAGAAACGTGGGGGCTGTGAAAAGGTTGCAGCTTTAAGTTCCTTGGAGAAAAATGTGATAGATGGTCCCTAAGAAAGAAAGTTTGGGAACCACTGATCTCAACTAATTTTCTCATTACATTACTTCTCTTTTAACAGGGATTGTGAGAAAAGGATATAAGATTTTTGGGCCTGTCCAATAAGTCCTTTTGCATGATTATCGTCATGTCATAGAAACCTGTCTAATTTTATCCCAGTTTCAAGGGTAGGTATAGACTAATTTGTCATATGTAATTCGACAGTTTTATTTTCTGCCAAGTATTTAAAAAGAAAGACATTTTCTTACAATAGAAAAACGGAGCAAATGAACATTCTGATCACCAAATAATGAACCAAAGGGATAACCACCGTCAATATCCATTCCCAACACTAGAAGCATTGCAGTTGCCTTGCCGTGTTTTCGTGCTTCATAAATAATATTGCTTAGCCAATAAAGATATTTAAGACACATAACGCCATCTAGTGATCGGAATGGTAAACTATTCCAATTTTGTTTTGTTTTGTTTAGTAGCTATTAACGAGCTATAGATTAATAAAATATATCAATTAAATCAATTAAAAAATGGAAAAATAATAGGCGATAATAATTAATAAAATCTCTAGTAAATATCCTAAAATTATGTGTGTCCGTAAGTTGGTTTTTCAATCACGAGTCACAGGTCACGGCTGAACAGATTTGGATGAAATATTACACAATTCTCAATGAATTTCTGAATGAGTCATACTATTTTTTTTTAGACATTTTCAAAACATCGGCTATCTACATCCCATTGTACGCAAAAACATAAACTTGATCCATCTTCTTTTGGGCTAAAACAACACAAAATCACAGCATAAACAAAAAAAAGCTATTCATAATAGATCAAAATTAAATTCTTAAAATATTTTTTTAAACAAAGAATAGTTCCCAATTGTTTTTTTTTATTTTACTACTAATCCCTTGCAATGAAAACATCGAGCGACAAACTAATAAAGCCAACGTTACGAAAGCAAAAAAAAAAAAAGCAAAACATAATTGTTTCAACCTAAATCCATCGGGGAAATACTTGCGAGATGCTGTAATAAATACATAAACAAACATTTAAGATAACACCGAGACAAAAACATCACTACCAAGCTATCGACTCCGGGGGAAGAACTTTAAGAATTATCTAAAACGAACCGTCCTATATAAACGCTTACAACAAACCTCAGACATCATTCGACACTCCAGAACGAAACAAACATGTACTCCTTGGTCTTCACAGTTTTGCTGGCCTCCTCAGCATGGGGACAAGTCCCTATAAACTACGTACTAGGCATCGAACAATTTGAAGATACAGTGCCTTATGAAGTAGCGTTGGAACATGCTAGACATACTCGCCAAGTCCACGGAAGTGCTTTCGTCAATTCAGACAGTTCATCGGGTGTTAATCTTAGAGTACCGATAGCAGGGAATGATAAACATGCCTTCAGTGGTATTGGTGGAGTCGGTTTTGATGCGAACAAGCATCTACAGTCTGCAACTGCTGGGCTGGCGTACGATAACGTGTAAGTGTTAAAATTATTTTTTACTTTTTGAAACTGTATGCGTATCAATCAAATTGCCAATACTTACGCAGTGAGGTTGCGTGGTGATTAATGCTCTATACTTCTCTCTCTGAATAAAAGCCTTTGCTCTGCAGTGGGGCAGTTTTAGGGTGATTTATTTTGTTTTAGTAAGTAGTTAAAAGGTACAAGGACGAAGAAGTACCCCAAGACAAAGTTATGCAGCACAGATCACGAAGAAAGTAAAGGTCGAGACGTTTAAGGTCTTAGGTCTTGATAGGGACAGCTGTTAGCTGTTTCGTCAGGAGCATAGCTTTTAAATTTATGATGATGAGTTTTAGGGTATACTTTCGGTCGCTCGTTGACACCGGTGTCAGAATTATAACTTGACTAATTTATTGAAGGTCCATTCCCATAGATTTCTATAATTATTTATTTCCTTTAAGAATTCTTCCCACTACAACTTTTTTTTTGTTTACAGAAACGGCCATGGAGTTTCCTTAACCAACACCCATATCCCGAACTTCGGCAACCGACTAACGGGTGCAGGACACGCCACTCTGTTCCGCAATAACAACCACGACCTCAGCGCCAACGCCTTCCTCACTAGGAATATGCCGACCATTCCTCAGGTGCCGAACTTCAACACTGTTGGAGGTGGAGTGGACTATATGTTCAAGTAAGTATCTTTATATTGCATTTAGAGTCATCATCTTCCTGTCCTTAATTAACTTTATTGGGGTCGATTTCTAATCAAATGCAGCTATGCAGCAAATATCAGTATATTCAGTTTTCTATGGAGCTAATGCCGCTGTCTGCTGCTGCCTATCCTCCGTGTCTTTTCCTTTGTCGCTTCTTACTAGAAGGGACTTCTTCCAGTTGGGATGGTTCTATTCTTAGGCCGGAAACCATACGGCGTGCTTAGTAAAATGCTTTATAAAAATGTTAAAATATCAGTACCTATAGCTAACTGTCATTGTAGTAAATCTGTAAAAGATTGCTCGAAGACTTTATCAGGCGTCACATTTAGGACGATAAAAACAAAAAAATAATTTAACGGGTGTTCTGTGAGAGGATACTATCCCCATCTACTACCTATACCCCTTTTATACATTGCTGTAGTGCTCTACCACTTAAAAACCTATTCAAAAAGTTAGTAGCACCCTCCGAGCCTTGTTATTCCCACCAAGGCTGCTAATCTAACCAGATGCTGAATATCAGTTTTCTACAAAACGCCTAGGCTACTCTGACTTGCCAGTCAGCAATCATACCTCTAGGCTACTGCAAGTATTACATGTTAGCATTCTAAAAATTATATTATCCATTATTCCAGAAACAAAGTGGGAGCATCATTAAGCGCTGCGCACACGCCCTTCCTTCAGCGAACAGATTACTCTGCGGCCGGCAACCTGAACTTGTTCAGGAACCCAACTACCTCTTTGGACTTCAACGCTGGAGTCAGCAAGTCTGTTTCACCATTCATGAAGAGCTCCTGGCAACCTTCCGCTGGTTTAAATTTCAGGAAATTCTTTTAAAGCATAAATATGTAGCTTAAGGGTCAATTCGCACTGAAAGAGCAGTGGCCGGCAGCGGCTTTTTTCATAGTCATTTGAAGACAAAGAATCGCAGACAGCGCGATGCTACGAGGCCGCATGAAGCTGCTTGGGCTGTGCTGGCGGCTCTTTGGTCAGTCACTTGCTCTTACGGCCGCTGCGCGCCGCTGCTCTTTCATTGTGAATTAACCCTAATTGATGTACAAAAGTGATAACGAGGTTAGAAAGGATATTGCTCTTGACTTACACATGAAGTTATACATTTCCAGTATAAGCTAACATCTTGTTGTACAAAGAGCCCATTAAATGCGAGGTCAGTTCTAATACTGGTTTTGTATAGCTTGACGTGTAACCGTGTGTACCATTGACGTTTACCTCCTGTACCCCTAGTACGAATTTTAAGTGTAAGCCACGCGAATACTGACAGTTTTAGTTAGACATAATATACACGTCTGTGTCCTTCCCTGCTTGCTTAAATTTTTTGGGTTTGCGTAGTTTACAAACTCGTACTAGAGGTTTAGCCAACTACTATTTAGTTAGCTGCGCGGCTGGCATTTGCGCATAGGGTACTAGCGTTTGCCTGCATAAAAATGCATTAAACGCCTATCTTTATTTGATACTGGTTTGTATATATTGCATTTTAAACGAGACAGTTCTTGAAAAAACATAACCCTTCCTGGCAGTCGGGTAAAAAACCCACCCGCAGCTAATACGTGAACATAAAAATCCGTGGCGGTATATTACCGCCACGGATTTTTTATTACAACTTATTCTAGATTTAAACCAACTATTGTAATATATTTAAAGGTATTTAATATGTATAATTATTTATAAAGTATTGTTAAGCTTTTTGTAAAATATTGCATTTTTCGTATTAAACTTCTACTTTTAATTTATATGAATGAATGAATGAATAAAATTTTATTTGACACAGCACATGTAAGTATGTATATGTAAGTATGTACTTTTAATTTCTGCTTTCATACCTATTACGTTTACTACTAAATATCTTCCTAATCCAATTTTGATTACTATGGCCAATCTTAACGTAGACTAGCTAATTACGCAGGATATTATTATAGTGCACGAGTGTGTGCGCAAACTCAGGTGCACTCTCTATTTTCTCATTATCATTGTCCAATTTAAGGATACTGATGGCTTTCTCTCTATCAATTTTGGTAGTCCACTTAATCTCCAATCGTCTTCTAATAATCTAATAATATAATTGCTAATCAATAAATTAAATCGAATCGGCGATATAAACCCAAATCACTATCATCAATTGCGGCACACGCAATCGCTTGTCTACTGATATAATGCGCAATCAATCGAACAAACCTCTCTACGATTATGTCAAGATCAAGTCGATTGTTGCCTCGATTAAAATAGTCGATTGTTAAAACATCTCAGAATTATTCATTTTACGCATAAAACGTTAAGTATACAATGAAAATCCCAATAAAATAATCACTTCACTCCTTTTGTCTGTGGTGAGACCGTGACTGACTTTGACACTTCCTGTATCGACAGAATTTATAATTTGTCAGTGACAATATGGACAATTATCTACATTCAATTATGTCATAAATTAATAATAATTATGTTATGTCATTGATAATTCATTCATCATTCATTGCAGTAAACATACATGTAATTAATAAAAAAAGAATATTTAAATTAATAATTTATTTTTATATAAATATTATGCTTATTTAGGGTTTCAAACAATCTGTTCATTTCTTAATAATCGATTTTTAAGAAACTCTCTCCACAATTCTCGATTACTTCTTACAATCGGTAGAAATATAGCTATCATTATTGACTGTGAATAACATAGAATAAATTCTATATCTGGATTCATAGGTAACCGTTTAAAGCCTAGCAATTCTATGATATCAAAAATATAAATAAATAACATTATAATATCGCTCAAAATAAAAATTAGCGTCGCCAAATAGAACCGACGCCATTTATTATGTGTTGTACTTACACTCGTATGAAAAAGAGTACAAACAATTTTTATATACAAAAACACATTCACTAATAAAGGCCAACATAAAATAAAAAGAAATATATACATTGTTTTTGAATCTGATATGTCAAATAAATGCAAAACTCTAGGTCCTACTAATTCACAACTTAAAACTATGACCAGCGGCACTCCCCAAGCAAAGAGGTTACTCTTCAAATACCTCCTTGTAAAATCACCTTTAAAAACTTTCACGATATCTTCGTAACAAATAAAACAAACGACTAGCAACCAGTAGTGTTGTGCTATAAAAAAATAAGCACGCAACAATACCCATATCGTGTATAGTGATGTAGTAAAATATATGTCCGAATTAGGTCTCCCATTATCATCGAGATTAGAATTCACTAGTGCTGCAATGAGGCGTAATAAACTTGGTACAATAGCACTAACAAACACATAGTTTTTGAAAGATTTGAACTTTTTGATGGCGCACCATGAAAACACTCCATAAGAAAACGAACATAATGTTAACACAAATAAGATAATGGTGATTATAAGTACGTGATCTTCATCATTGTATCTTGAGTTATTATTTGACATTATGTCAACCGTTATTCACTGTTGCACTTTTAAAAACCATGGTTAATTGTGTACTTCTTTTTAACTTTTCCGTTAGGTTCATTTAGACCCCAAACGCTTTAAGGGGTTAACGTCAAGTAGGCACCAGCAGGCTGATACAAAAACGATAGAAAAAAATATGCCTCGCAATTTTTTTCCGCCGGAAAGCAATGTGTTCGCGTGGTGTTCGACTCATCTCTCAACTCGATCTGTGAGCAGCCGAGAAATAATATAAACATTCTATAAAAAAGTTCACTAACGGGTTTAACGATACCCACACACGTTCACAAACCTGTTTGATGAATGAATTCAAAAAACCAAGTTTTATATTTGTGTTAACTACCTGTGCGCCCGTCTACGTCCGCATAAATGTCAAAATATTATTGCAATGGCTCTCTTTTCTGTTTTTTTATCAGTTTTAAAACTAATATTAATCTGTGTTTTAAGACTCAACTGAAATTTAAAAATGACAAGTATGTCCAAGACAAATTTCACGTTTCTTGATGAAGCGGTTTGGATTAGGTATACGTTGTTATGCCATGTAGCTATCAGACGGTCTGATTTCTCTATTATATAGATAGAAAAAAACGTGTTTGGAAAAACACTAAAATAGTAACTGATGGTTACAAAAACCCCAAAAAGGCGTGGTTAATATTTATTTTAAACAATATATACAGGCCAAGTTTAATACATGTAAGATATCTTTGTGAACTCTACAATTTAAGGATCTTTAGGGCGAGCCTCAATAAGTATCTTAGAGGCTAGTGTAGTTCTCCACCGTTGATCACAATAATTAGTCCAATTACAAGTTTAAAAAACCTAACTTCCGAGAAAAAAATATCCTTTATAATATATTTACTGTTATCTACATACATTACTTTATCACACTACAAAGTTTTAGATGTCCATACATAGAATTTCCTAAATTGGACTAAATACCGAAGTATTTCCTAAATTGGACTAAATACCGAAGGAACGATTCAAGGAAAGATTCAATATTCATCACTTTTAGCAAAACTTTATACACAGACCTTTATTGTATATATCTGTGACATTATATAACTTTTTTATTAGTCACCATTACTATACCGCACGCTGTAGTTAAACAGAATCTAAAATAAGTCGCCATTTATTTTTTTATTCGCTCAAATAATAAGTATTCTATTTAAAATTACGCCTATTTGGGATTACGTAATTGACCCCCTTTTTTCATTAGCCAAGAATTATTCGGTATTACCAAATGGGAATTTCTAGAATTCTGTATAACTATGGCAAAAAGTATGGTTAACTATTTTAACTGACTCGTCCAGTTTTTTGTTTAACATAATTTGAGCAAAAAAATTACATACCTACTTATCATAATAATTCCATCTATCATTACAAACCGAGGTCAAAAAAGTCAAAAACTAGTTTTATCATGTGTGGGATAAAAAGAAAATACCAAAAACATTTTCAAAGTAATTGATGATTATAATTAATTACTTTGTCTGGGGATCCTGGGGGTTCGAACCCAGGACTTTGGGACGAACAGGGGTGTAGATTATGTTTAAATAAAAATATTATTTTGTAGTGGAGGGACATATTATATATTGTCACTATATAAATCTCCTAAACCTTCCGTGCCTCGTTGGTCTAGTGGTAACAAGCGCGACTACTAAGCACGAGGTCCTGGTTTCAATCCTCGGATCCAACAAAGTGTTATTGGGTTTTTCCATTAGGAAATTCTCAGTAGCAAAACGCAATCTGGAATTATGCCCGGTTAATGGCTAGACTCGCCCCCTATTACATGGGACTTATAACCAGCGAAACGTGGGTATACAGCATACACTTCTGCCTACCCTCTCAGAGGAATAAAGGCGTCAGTTTTTGTTATTTAGCAGGTTTAAACCCTTCTCAAAATTGATTTTTAAATTCTACAAGAATTGTAAACTTATGACGTCAGAAAGTTTCGCCGCCAAAGACAACTTACTGTCTAAAATAACTAAATAAAATATCTTTAAACATCTGTAAAATGAACATTGTTTCTCCTGCAATATTTGTTGAATAAATCTTTTGTTTCGAACTCAATGGACCGCAAGTCGCAATCATAATAGACGATGATTCTGTATCGAACATTTTACTAGAAGAGCTTAGTCAAGTCTTATAATTTTTAAGAAAATTTGATAAAACAACTGATATGGATGGGATTCGAACTCACGATCTTCGACGTACCGTGTCGACGCTCTAACCGCTGAACTGAATTTTCTTATTAAATACCTAATAATATTTAATAAGATTTTTTTTTGTTTTTTTTATAGAATCACGCCTGTATTCCCTTTATATAGTATAGTATTAAAATATATAGTATTATATAGTTGTACCTGTAGGGGTAGGCAGAGGTGTATTCAATACGCCCACGTTTCGCCGGCTATGTTATAAGTCCCATGTAATAGGGGGCGAGCCTATTGACAATAACCGGGCACAACTCCAGGCTCCATGCTGCTACAGAATTTCCTAATGGAACCCAATAACAAATAGCCCGTGCCCAGCATTCAGTATGTCATCTTTATTTAGAATTGCAAATAGGTACTTGCTGCACCTACTGAATAGATCGTACTATTTCTTGGAACCACTTCTTATCCCTTTTATATCTTTGACGACAGAACCGAGAGGAGTTTTCAGGACATTACTTATCAACAGCTTTCAGCGCTGGCAAAATTGTTGTGGAAATATCTTCAGTTTGAAGCAATATTGATGTTCAGATAAGTTGGACAATAATAATAAAGATATGACAATGTATTCTGTGACAACAAAGAGCTGCGTTCTCTTGTTTAATTTGAGATTTTTGATTTAAATTTTTTACAAACGATTTTTAGTGGCACCTAAGATTACCTGGCACTTGTGAGGCTAATATTTAAAATCTATATGAAAAGCCCTTTCCAACGATACACACGATTTTTTTTTATCTTGGATAGTGATAAGAAACGGGGAGGGGGGTGACCACGTATCCTCTTACTCATTACTCGTCAGCCATCGACCGCACGTATAAACAAAGCAATATTAGGTACTTGTTACGATAATTCTGCTATTATCCTACCAGGAGTTCCGTTTGATATCTCCTAACTATGATCAGATCATGTCAATATTTCTTTGGGACCAATCTGGAAGCACACCCTTTCAATTGAAAAAAATAATTTCAAATCACAACAAAACATTTAAAAAAAACAACCAACAATCGAATTGAGAACCTCCTCCTTTTTTTTGCACAAAAAGCTAGCTCACAGTTGGCGATTTCAGACTATTAAGTCCAGGTTTCCTTACGATGTTTTCCTTCACCGTTAGTCAGTGGTGTCTTTTAAAAAAAGAACAATACAGATATCAAATTGAGAACATCCTTTTTTTTCGTCGATTTAAAAGCAGCTCCAATACGAAGTCAATAGGCCTTGTAGCACAGATTACTAAATTAAATAGTAACTTGTAGTTAGGGTTGTCATCCCCTAAATTGCTGACTCCGGGCAAAAACTAAAAACTCCAGACATTCGGGTGAAAGAGATATTTTCCTGGACGCCCCTGACCAAATGTTAGATGGGCAATTGTGAGTTGTGACGGGTGCTGGAGTATAAAGTAAGTCAGAGGTGCGCGCCTTGGGTCCGAACCCGAGACCTATGACTTGCCAGTCAACGGTCACCACCACTAGACTATCACGACTCAATGTGCATGTGCAGTACACAGTAGATGGCTTAAAAAAATTGTACAACCTTTGCAAACGCTTTTCCTTTCCGTCACCTTTCCCTTTCCGATCTAACTGATACAGTGATACGGCTAAAAGGACCATGTTTTATTTTCTTCACATTTTGCGCAAAAAGCCTTTTTAACTAACTTTCAATAGCATCAAAGTCCATTATGCAACAAATTAATACCAACGTCCCTCCATCACGGCGTCTCCTCACATTATCACAAAAGGAAACATCTAAGCCTTTTTCTTTGACTAAAAGGTCGTATAAAAATATTGCTGCTTCAAACCTATATTACTTGACCTTCCATATAACTCAATATCTTAAAAAAATCTAACAAATAAAGTCGATATTTGCTCGAATTTTACAACAAGATGGTCGTATTTACACTGGACGAATCCATATCGCACTAAATAAAAAAACCTTTAACGTCACGATAAAAATCCGCAACAAAGCCAAAAAGGTCCGCGATTTTCCAAACGTTTACACTGCGAATGTGACCCCTATTACGAAGATATAAGGATCACGTAAAAATGTTACGTAAGCCCAAATAAGTGAGTAGTACAAGAGATAGCTCTCATTTTTGGAAGCTATAAAAATACAATTTTCTATTTAAATAGGTTCCTGTTAAAAAATAAAAATATTGTCTGCCAAGTTTTTTAATACCTAGTTCATCAATTATGTTTCTTACGTATGTATAATTAAGAGTACATACAGTACATAAAAAATGCTTTGTTGCGCAAAATTCAGAAATAGACTCTATGTCTAGTCTGAAAAATAGTGATAGTGTTTTATCCTAAATTTCGATAAAAAATAATATAAGCACTTATCTACCATAAAACTGTTATTATTGCCTAACGTACTCAGATTTTAATTCTAAAGTTCAAATTATTATTGCTTAAAGTCTGAAAAGTTTAAATCCTTGAAACCCTCAAATGAAGGCAGTTATAAAACTTTTCTATAGAGTTAATAAAGTCTGAGAGGACTCTTGTTGAGATGACGTATAATTATAAACTTGCTGTAGTATTTTATGAAACTGTTATTTTATGTCTGAGTATACTAGCAGGTGCGGAGTCGACATAGGCTACATAACAGAAAGAAAGATAAATATTTTTTTAATATTTTTGTGAATTTTTTACATGTTATAGCACATGATAGCTTATTAAATATAATTATTTAATAAGAAAATTTGAAAAAACAACTCCCATCCGTATCAGTTGTTTTTTCAAATTTTCTTATTAAATAATTATAAATATTTTTTTTATCTTACTGGATAATATTCTGCCCCAGGTTCCCAATTCAGCTGTCTAATTATTGTTATTCTTACCTTTATTTCAATATAATACAAATAAAATACATTTTTAAATACAAATTACCGGCGCGGTGGTAAGGGCTTCAGAAAATGAAATCTCCTGACGATGCGCGCCGTGCCCAGACGTACCGCCTTTTGCATCAAGCCCTCGATCCAGCCATCCAACACGTCTGTTAAGGTCTATAGATATTAATCCTTGGACTGGACTATCGACACAATGACAGCTGAGTCCTGTCGACAACCTCGCGGGCCAAGTCTAGATATGTTATCTGTTTATTTTTATTTCTGTCCCAGATTTTATTAAAGATAAAAATTATTTCCCGAGTCCCAGCCGACAGACCATTGACAGGGTATCGAAGGAGTGAGTGGCCCCAGCGAGTAACGTGACTCCACCGCTAAGGGATTTTAAAACCATCTGATAGTCAATAGTAGTAGATAGTAAAACAAGAAATAAAACTTAAGATTCTCGACGCCAAGTGTACCTAATGAATGGGTACTCGTGAAAACGAATCAATGAGCCCAATCATTTAGTACTAGTACTAGCCATTGAGGGGTGCCACTACCCACTTTCTGGCTCAAACATCAAATCAGCACGATGGTACTAAATTTTGTATTCTCATCCGGATTCTTGCAAAGTTTCAATTCGATAAGTCAATGAAGTAAAAGCGACTTCCGAGATTGGTTTATATACCTAGTTTGTTAGTTACGACTTACGAGTTTACGACTGAAGCTATTATAATAGTGTAGTATAAACAAAAATAGATTTATAGAACATTTTAAATGATCCAAATATTTTTTAATCATAATTATTGACTTTTGATACAGTCATGTTACCTTGTTTAATATATATGTGCCGTAGAATAATAAGAATTGTTTTTTCTAAATAATTTTCCCATATTCCTAATATTTTTTCCTGCTCCTATCTCCGAGTCTATAAAAACTCGAAACACATTGCGATTTTATGGTGGCAAATATCTTCAACTCTCTTTCTATAAGTATATAGTATGTTGCCTATTGAAATCTGCGAAAGGGCCTAGAGGTTCCAAAGTGTAAGGCTATTTATTTCGATCTAAAGTGACATTCCCTAAATCGTTTGGCAAAATGTGAAAATTTTTAGGCCTTCTATGTTGAGGGTATAAATTGTCCCTTAAATGGAAAAGGGTGCGTATTTGGAACTTCGGGATCCGACACCTTTTTGGTGTTGAATTAATTGTTCTAATGAGAGTTATTTAAGTGTTTCAGAGATCATTATGGGATAATCGGTATCGGTATGGCCAGGAAAACAATGGATATTTTTTTTATTATAATTCTTTTTTGCTTCACAAAGGTAGAGCAGCAGAGCCAGGCTAGAGTAGACCTACTCTAGCTACCTAACTAAGTACATTTCACAGAATACCAAAAAGTCCAGAAACCTTCAAATCGCAAAAAAAGTGATGCTCCATAAATCATTTCAAAATGTATTGATTTCACGTGTTGACGGTTAGACTACTACATCACCCTCAATATATAGTGCACACGTGTGTCACGCTGTAAATCTTAAATTCTAAATTCAATTGTGCCTGTCGAAATGTGTCATTCCCACTTGTTAAAAAATACCATCTTTACGTTAAGTTTGCGTTTTGTTTATCGATACAGTTTGCGGCAAGGGAATATTATTGATTACAAGTTTTAGTATACTTTATATTCTGAGGATATACTATAATAAAATGTAATAATGCCGTCGGGTTTACTTAGAAACACAATGGGAATATATTACGATGTTGGCGTTTTGTTTATCGATACAGTGCGCGGCAAGCAAATACTATTGATTGTTAGTATTTTGCGAGTTCTAGTATATTTTTTATTCTGAGGATATACAATATGTATAAGCGTGAAGTAGTTATAGCTACTCCATGCTACTTTAATCTCGACTAATCTATCTCCAAAAGAAACAGGAAAACGATAGAAATGATATTTATTTCACGTTACAAAACTGGGAAAGGAAAATCGTTGAGTGAGCTGCCGCCATTTTGATTCGAATTAGTTCACGCTTGTTGACTTGTAAGTATAAAGCAGAATCCTGTTCTGGAGAGGGTAACTTGACGCTACTTATGTGGTACGCAACGATTTTCATGTTTGGAATAAAAAAATAGTCAAGAACGAAATGTTTTGCGAAGTATTTTAAGAAATAATTTGACGACGCGTTGAACGTGCCGTGTGGTTTCTGAATAGAACCACCCCTAGTCGTCCGGCGGGTGTCGTAAGAAGCGACAAAGGGAAAGGTCCGGGGAATGGGCAACAGCACCCTTCTGAGCGCTGAGCCCACAAAAGTGGCGCGCATTTGGAGAGGCCTATGTTTAGCAGTGGACTAAAATAGGCTGATGATGATGATGAACGTTTGTGAAGGGACTCGTCTTCTATCATCTATTTTTGATTCGATGATTTGTGATATTTTTATTAAAACAGAAAAACTGGTCAAGTGCGATTCGGACTCGCCCACCCAGGGTTCCGTATAAAGGCTAAATTTTTGAAATGTTTTAATTATAGGATGTATAGTTGTCAGACTTTACCCTGTATTTGTAGTTTACAAATTTATGGAACATCGACACTATTCTACTTAAACACGACAAACAAATATAGCCCATAAAAAATACGCTACGCCTACATTTTTTGAACACAAAACAACACAAGTAATCTAAAGGACCAGAATTGCTGAATTCTTCATTCGATTGTAATTGTTGTAGTACAACATACACGTCAAAATCCATATGATTTGTATTTAAACAAAAATTTGGTCTAATCGTTATTGCCATGATTTCAATCATTAATACAAATGCAATTTTAAAACATTTACCATCAAAACCTTCACAGTCCGGAAGGACCAAAAAATTAAAATGGTCCTTCGAAAACCATAGAACAATTTGAATAACAGACGCATCACAGTATAAATAGCAAAAGTTGGAGAGTATTTCAAACAAATCCGTCCGGAGTTTTATTGAGAGAAACAATTCGAATTGAAACTTAAATTACCAAATGCTTTCAATTTACAACGACCTTTTAGACGATTAACTGGGGATCGTTAGGGTTGTGCTCGGGAAATATGGTTATGTTTTATGACATCACGGTCAGAGAGTGATCATTATTTTTTCGGGTAAAAGGATTAATTTAGAATATGAAAAGGTAATAATATAAAGGTTATTTTTAAAGCATGATCTACTATTATTATAAGCTAGAATCATTTTTATATAATAACATTTATTATTATAAATGTATTTTTATTATGTATAAATGATTGCTTCCGCCTGCGTGATATGTTAATAAATTGTAGCCTAAATGTGTTATTTTTTTGCAAAACCTATATCATCAAAGCCCGTTTCGTACTTTTGGCGTGAAAGAGTAACGAACACCTATCTATCCATACATTCTCACAAACTTTCACATTTATAATATTAGTGGCATTTGAATGACCACCTAAGGTATTTTTCTAAGAATCCAACACACCTATAAACTTTATTCCTAACAAAAGCTATATCTAGCCATATAGCTTTATAGCCAGGGATCGCAGGTTCAAGTCCCGCCCGAGTCAGTTGTTTTTGCGAGTTCCATTATTAAATAACTAGCTTTTGCCCGCGACTTCGTTCGCGTGGAATAGTGACTTCGACTCTTGACCAATAGATGGCGCTGTATGTCCGGAATAAATTTTATTTTTTATTTTATTTTATTTTTTGTAATAAAAACTATCCTATGTCCTTTCTCAAGTTCCAAACTATGTCTGTACCAAATTTCACACAAATCGGTTCAGTAGTTTAGGCGTGAAGCAAAGACAGACAGACAGACAGACAGAGTTACTTTCGCATTTATAATATTAGTTTGGATTTCATTTAATAAGCAAATCATGTGCATAAACTAACAAAAAAGCTATATTTATTATCTTTCTCTTGTAAGAAAATGTACCAGTTATAACTTACAAATCTGTCTCGAAGGACCAATCCTACATAAATACCTATAACGAGAAGTGAAAACCTTTACTTCGCGTAATGGACCGGGCGTTTAAAAAGCTTTACCGTCACTTTCGGACTTAGGATTAATGGAACACTTCGAGAAACGTTTAAGTGGTTTATTAAAAATATTCTCATAGTGGAATACAAAGTATTTCTTTGTACTATTGCGGACACGGACGGTGCACCACTTTGCGATCAAAATGCTTTGAACGAGGCTACGTGCGTAGGGGCGCGGCTAGTGCTACGTTCGGACGTCGGGTGCAGGCGATTCTAACCTTAAGAGTGGTGCACCGGCTTTGTCCACGATAGTACCTAAGTAAATATTTATACCTCGTTCCGTAAGTTTGTAAGAATATTTTTTATTTGCTACGTATAAATAACCTGCTACTGGCCGTTTTTTTTTCTTTCTACAAAGTGAAATAGATTTCTGTAATCTTTGATTCTGATTCTGATCTTGATCTTTAAACTGAATCATATCAAAAGATGGTAAAAGATTGTCAGGAAGAAATTGCTAAATGCGATATTATGACCGCCCATTGTACTTTATCTTGTTCAATGTATTTACTAGTGTACAATAAAGATGTACAAATAAAAAAAAAACACCTTTAAGTAGCAATTTTCGTACCTAAAGACTACCCTAATTAAGAAATAAACAAAAAGAAAAAGTTTTCCACTAACAAAGAGGAAAAAATAAAGTAATTCAGAAGTTGGTTCATTAATCTGTCTGCATCGAATCTAGTTTTTCTGAAGTTATTTTGTCACGCATGAATAGCTTCCACAGTTCTACTATTCCTGCAGGAAACGGTATATTGTGGTGGCAGTTATTTCGCCGAAAGTTATTTTATTTCATTAGGTTTATTTATAGTTGTGGTGGACATTGTCGATTATACGATTTGTCCTGCAGTGGAATAGCAGCTACATTCTACACACTTAAGTTAACCTTCTGAAATGTATGGAGCGGTTGCTTTTTTGTAACATAAAATACACCATATTACAAAATGTCCTCATTCAGAAATACTTTCATACCTGCATCTCCAAAGCTGTCGCTCATAACTTCGTCCAAATTGTATTCTTCCGTAGATTTGTCTTATAATTTCTCCATTTTGTGATTGCATTCTTTTAGCGGCACCTTATAGTAATGGACGTAGTAAACTTAAAATAAACCAACACTAACAAGTACTTTTTGTAACTTTTTGTAGACTCCACCAATATTAATCAAATAAAAATGTAATGGTATCTTAGAAGATGCCCTTGCCCAATTATCTAATTAATTACTTTTAATTTTATCAGCTAGATTCAGTAGCTTTATTTCAGTATTTTTTTTCAGTATTTTTAGTACTTAGCTACACGTTTCAAAAAAAATTAATAATGTGTTCTAATCGCGAGAATTTCAAAAATACCATTCCCAAAATATTCAAAGGAGTTATTCTTTCTTTTTAAGCCAGGGTGCTGGCATGATCGCAATTTTGATTAAACCTAAAACTCAATAAGAAACTTCTTTAATAAGGCGATCCACAAACGTTGGACTTACACAAATATGAGGATGCAAAGTTCTTGTTTGCGATAAAAGGTGTACTTGTTTCATTTCTACGCCATACAAAACCTTATCTTTATCTAAGCTTTAACCCTTTAAACTATCAATTTGTGGACTTAAGAAATCCGTGTAAGAGCCAAAAGGTCCTTATTAGAATTAGGCCTCTTACTCGATGACAAAGGGCAACGGGGTGCATCGGCGCGCGCGCGCGGTGTCGTGGTGGAGGTAGCAATGACTGCCGTCAAATCCGTAGGCTGATGCAACAACCTTAAACAAATATGGTGGCTAAGCTGGCTGTCATTTAGCAAGCCTAAGTTAAGCATCCTTTTGGAACTGTTGTTCTGTTGTTGCAGACAGTGTTGTTAAATTATTTGTTCTATTGGCCTAATTAGTAGTTACAATTTTGTGTCTTTGATTAGCTTTAAAAGCTAAACCAATTTTTTTTTATGAAATATTGAAACAACCATTCAATATTGTAAAATTAGGTACCTACACCAATTTTAAATTTGGCTTTTCGATTAACGTAAGCTATTTCTGTAATAAATATGAAAAATAAATGGAATAATAAATAACAATGTACGGAGAGATTATCAAAACTATCTTGCATGTGTAATCTTCATAGGACCCTTGTTGGAACTTTGAAAACTTTAAGAAGTTTTCTTTCGAATACAATATTATAGGAGATGCGGAAAACACATATTAATACGGTAAAAAGATTTGGTTTCACGGAATGTGCGATACGACGAACTTTTTTTTGTTAAAAGGGGTCTTTTGAAGAGAGGTCATCTATAACCTCGCAGCACTGTTGAGGAGGTAGGTGGAGCTGACCATGTGTTATCAACCTACTGCTCATATGTGTGAGTAAACATAGGCGCATTTTTGTAAACCGACATATTCGGAAAGATCTCTCTTTCCAAATCCGGAGACGGAGAGAGTGGTCTGTCCAAAATGTTAGAATTATAATTATTTAATAAGAAAATTTGAAAAAACAACTGATACGGATGGGATTCGAACCCACGATCTTCGACATACCGTGTCGACGCTCTAACCGCTGAGCCACCGTATCCCATCGGCATCAATCGAAATTTCAAATCTCTTTTACACGCCTAAGGCGTGATCGTGAAGATCGTGGGTTCGAATCCCATCCGTATCAGTTGTTTTTTCAAATTTTCTTATTAAATAATTATATTTAATAAGCTATCATGTGCTATAACATGTAAAAAATTCACAAAAATATGTTAGAATTATTTAAGGACTTGACACTTGAAGACGAGGGTCTGCAGTGTTTTTTAGTTTCTTTTATGCAGTGATAGCCTCGTGGATGATAGTTGGACTGCCAAGTCAAAGGTCGTAGATTCGAAACCCAGGCACGCACTTTTGACTTTTCGAATTTATGTGCGTTTCAGAAACTAATTATTAAAACATCGTGAAGAAACCAGCAAGCCTGGGAGATTTTTTAACGGTGTATAAAGCCATGTTAAAGGCCTACGGGCGGTTTAACCATAAGATAAAGAAAGAAAACAGTTTCGTTTTGTAGTCGGAATTTTTAAATTGATTTATTTTTGTAGAAATATTCTGTAAACATACAAGGAGCAAACATTTTGTCTCCTAAGTACCTGTTGTCGTATTCTGATCACGTACGACCGGTCTGTAGACCCTTCGCCGGTCCATTTCAGTTGATTCTAACAGCTTACAAATCAAGTAAATGATATTTTGCGGAGTTTCTTTTACTCAGTCTCGGTTGTTTTTCTATTTTCCGATTTTGATCAACAGTCTGCACAGAATAGTTAATATTCTTTGACACAGGCTTTTTTCTTTACAGTGTGCTGATTAGGTTTACTATAATAAACATAGACTCACGCCTGTATTGCCCAGAGGGGGTAGGCAGTAGGTACACCCACGAATCGTCGGCTATGTTATAAATCCCATGTATCTAATAGAGGGCGAACCTATTGCCATTAACCGACCACAATTCCAGACTCCGTGCTGTTACTGAGAATTTCCTAATGGAAAAACCTAATAACTGCCCGACCCGAACCCAGAACCTCGTGTTCAGCAGTCCCACTTGCTACCTCTAGACCAACAAGGCAGTCAGTCAGTTTTACTATAATTTATATAAAAGTCAAGGTAAATAAATAAATATATTTTTATATTTTCTTCAATTTATAGTTATTCTGGGCCCACCTTCTATCTACTAAAATTTTCATACATAAAAACAAGCAAAACAAAAATTAATTAAAGGCATTTTTATGAAAAAAAAAACTCTTCCGACCAAACTAATATTTTGTTTAAACTGTCCTTTTTATCTCTGCATCCACGCAGGCGAAGCTACATGCAAAAGCTAGTACGAAATAAAAACTTTTAACAAAGAATATAATTCATTCCAGAACTCAGTTATACTAGACAATTCAAATAAAAGAGATAAGATGTTCCAGAAGCAGAAGTGCAGGTGTAAAATATTTATACGTAAAGTTTATAATGAAATACACGGACCAACGGGTCGAAATGCTTGTTATAGACATAGATAGCTAAGTTTATGAAAATAAGTGGAAACTGCAGCGACACACTGAGAGTTCTAAGAAAGAGAGAGAGAAAAAGTTTCACGTGTCTCTGTCTGTCTGTGGTATTGTAGCTCCCAAACGGATGACCCATTTAGATTTAATTTCCTTTTATTGGAATGGTAACCTGATCAAGAGTATATCCTATCCTCCTAGCCTTATTATTCCCAAACTTTGTTGGGGTCGGCTTCTAATCTAACCAGATGCAGCTGAATATCAGTTTTCTACAGAGCGACTGCCTATGACCTATATGACAACGTTACTACGACGATATTCTAAGGTTAGATTAGTTGCCAGAGTTTTATGAGAGTACTGACTTCCTATATCGACTGTCAAAGATCTTCATGACAACCGGGGCCAACGGCTTTACGTGTTTTCCGAGGCACGGAGAAGAGGTCAGGGATTCTTAACTAAAAAAAAGAGGTAAGTACTTTTGTGTCGGGGAAATAGAAATAGGTTTTAACAAACATCTTACACAAACGATTTCTATCTTGCTGAAATCCTTCAATGTTTACACAATTACATTGTAGTATTAATTAAATAAATCATATAAATTCTATATTTACTTACAAGTAAGTACACTAAACTTAATAAATCAAACTAAAATTAAGAAATTATTGCCTTAACACGACAAGCTCTTTTAGAATAACAATCAGAAATGAAAGCTAATAATAATAAAGCTAAGAAATAAAATAAAATAAAAATTAGATACGTAACTCAAAAAAAATAACCATCCCTTCTACATAAAGAGATAAACATTAATACTTACTTCTTTATTATTAAAATACAACAACTAAACTCACTCAAAAAATTTTGGTCCTTTTCCCCGCAAAAGACCAAAGGACCAAAACCTCATAATCCTTTAATCTTAACCAGTTGTGTCATTGCCCCAATTCAAAGCGTCGTCTCTCGTTGAAGCGCGAAATGGGACGAACAAGTTGTTAGCAGTCTGTCTTCTAACAAAAAGAGTACGTCTCGCTACTTGGAGAACTACCCGCGCTTGCTTCACTTGCGTTTCGTTTCGTCGCCATACAAAATGTTAAAATACAACAGTGACATCTAAATGGATGCCAGATGAGTGGATGGCCAGATATATTTTATTAGCTTTTGCTTCTTAGAATTCAAAATTCAATCATGATTCGAAAGACACGTAGTGGCGCCACTGGCGCCATCTACTATCATAGGGACGTTATTATTGTTTTTCACGGGAACAGTAGGTACTTTTTTTCGGGATGAAAGGTACTTTAGGTCCGTGTTTTTACACCTGACAATGTAGGTTAGGTATATGCAAAATTTGTAAAATTAAAATGGTTCACTTCGGGCATTAAAATTAATTTTTACTTTGCAACTATACAAAACTATAAAAACGATTACGAAAAACATCGTGAGGTAACCTAAGGAAATTTTCTGCGGTGTGTTAAGCCATAGAGGCCTAAGGTTTATAAACCATACCATAAAGAAGAATATTCATTTCATTGTATATTTTATGTAGCCAGTTTATAAAATCTTAAAATACATGCTTATCATGTTGCATGGAGTGGCAGACGACAGCGGCATAGCATAAAATTGTTTTTCATATTATTTCCCATCGCATTTAGTTGAAGTTTACAGAAGTTTGTTATAAACTTGTGAAGATGTAAAAGGATTAAACTTCTAAATTAGTCTAGATATGGCCCTTGAAGTTTTCTCTTTAAGTTTTATTATTAACTAGCGACCCCCCCCGGCTTCGCACGGGTGCAATATACATATAAGTAAACCTTCCTTAAGAATCACTCTATCTATTCATAAAAACCACATCAAAATCCGTTGCGTAGTTTTAAAGATCTAAGCGTACATAGGGACAGGCAGACGGCGGATAGCGACTTTGTTTTATACTATGTAGTGATTGTCATATACACAAGCTTTAGATCGGCAGGGTCGCTAGTTAAGAATAAAGTTTTTTATAGAAGTTTGCATAATTATTATGATTGTAAATAATATAAGTATTTTATTTTACGTAAAACGGTTTTGTCATCAAAACTTAAGCTGTGTACCAAATATCAGATCAATCTGTCAACTGCAAGGGGGTGAAATATCCATTACCTACTAGTAAATTTGAACCAAAAAATCGTTTAGTTTTGTATACCTTTTCAGAAAATATGGAAACGTGCTCATGGCAGAGCACCAGCAAGATGGTCTGACGCAATAAAGGAAGCAGTTGGAGACAGTCTCTACAAGGGGAATACCCCACGGAAGACAGCGTAATTTGACCAGAGTTGTTGGGCTTGCCCCGTTGTGTGAGCTAAGCACGCCACTGTACAAGGACCTCTGTATTACAGATCATTATGTACGCCACCGCCGCATGCAGATGAGAAACTGAAACGTCTCCCGCAGAAGTAGGGTGGCAATGATACTGTAGATAATTCGGATTGTCCCCATCTCTCGAGAGAAAGCATAAAGGTACGTTTAATGTAGAATGGCCTGACAGCATATTTTTTAAACCCTGGAACCATCCAACAACGCACAGCCGCATTTCAACCACGGAGAACAGTTCGTAAAATATGCAGCGGGCATTACTTAGATGTTCACAACGCCACACTCCACGCTCCACGCATTGCTGTTCCGAATAAGTGGCATAACTGTTTCGGTACTACGAAACACGATATTAATCGCAGAACTTAAAGTAGGAATTATATATGCGTATATATAATATGCGTAGAATCGGATACGTTCGCAAACGTCGGTAGCCGTACGATCCGATTATATGCGTCGACATCCTGCCTGCCGGACGCGATTGGCTGCTTCCATTCCATTCGTATCCTTTCCAATCTGATTCGATGCGAGCCGTTTAGTGGAAGTTATCCTTTAGAATTCCGTGGCGCGTGCTGTACTTATGTATTATTAATTCAGAATATGACGTTTTGCTTTCTATTGTCTACACATTTTCAGTTTGTCCTGAAATCTCAGTCAACATAGCCACCCCATTCTCTTCGGGTTGTATGTTAATTGACTACGATAATACGAATACACAAGGTAAACGGATATTGCAATCTCAATCACACTTGACTGCTGCTTATTACGCATTATTAACTAAGCTGGAATGTTGCGAGAATTAATTAAAATATTATTAAACTTGATCTAAGTTGTGAATTCGTGATGGCTCATTGCCCGTGTGGGTTCGAACCTGGCATGAATCAAATCAATGAGACTTTTCAATGACATATTATTCACATCTTCAATGTCGTATTGTGTACTTTCTTCACTGATTACCGGATAATTAATTAATAAATAAATAAAACACATTTATCCTCAAAAAAAAAAACAAAAAAAAAAAGGTCCCTACACGTTACGCCCTAGTAGGTACCTACAGCAGCAGCATCCTTCTTTGTAACAGCAATCATCTGCGATCGCCAACCCGCTTGCCTAGCGTGCCGAATATGGGAGAATATGGGCAAATACCTCCAATGAGCGCACAAAAGTGGAACGCATTGGGAGAGGCCGTTCATATGTTCAGGAGTGGACTAATACAGACTGATGATGATGACAGTGTGTGTCCGCAAAAGTTAAAGTGTAGCAAAATGTTACTCCACAAATAGTAACTTCAGTATCTTTTGACATCTTTTGACAAAATCGAAATAACATATTAATTAGCTTTGCAAGACACGTTAACAAATATTTAGTTTCTGCTACCCTTTCGAAGACAAGTCGCTAGCACTTAATAGATATTTCAAAGACCCCTTTAATTCCCGTCCCATGTTGAAACACAGCCACCCCATTCTCTCGGGGGTATACATAAATTGACCACAGTAACACGAATAGAAGGTAAACGGATATTGCAGTGGCAATTATATCACTCGAGTACTATTTATTACGTATTCTCAATTCAATTCTCAATTCTCAATTCTCAATTCTTTATTGCGTTCCATAATGTTACATAACAGTTGGTATACATAAGATAAGGTATCAATTATGGACCCTGTCGGGCACAGCATAGCTAGTTAGGAGAGAGGAGGAAGAGCGCTATATGTTTACAATGCAAATTTTCAGTTATATTTAATTATTTCAATTCAATTTTAACAATATTCCTGTTAAAATTATATGTCTATATCAGCATTATGTGAATGTAATTAAAATAGTGTTTTAAAGAGTACCTAAGTGTAAAATTATTAAGATATCTTTATATTAATAATTAATCGTTACCTATTATAATTTTTAACCGACTTTAAGAAGTTTTTGTATTTATTAATTATTAGGATTGTAATTATGTATATAATTATTAATATTGCACTTTTTTTATTATGTAATTATTATATATTCATTAAGTACATTTTTCATAGTTTTTATATTTATTAAATTATTAGGATTATATTATGTTGATATTTATATTATTATTGCACTTTTACTTATGTAGTGGTATGTTAAAATAGTATTAGTGTCTATCTATAAATAATTATGTTAAGTTAACTATTTATTATTTATTAGCTATTTTATAACTATATAGTATATATAATGTATTTAAGTATATATTAGGTATTAAATAGTTTTTTTATTATTATAATTTATCATCTAAGTATTCTTTTATAGTATAGTAGCTTTTGCTTATTAGCAACAGCTTTAATTTGTTTATAAAACTATTATATTTATTTTCATTTTTAATACATTCGGGTAACTTATTATATATTTTTATAGACATGACAAATGTACCGGAGGAGTGCATTTGTAATTGTGAATGTGGTAGATTTAGCCTATTTTTGTGTCTTAGTGTAATTCTTGTTTGTATGTCTCCTCTTTTGGTGTAGAATTCTGGGTATTTGCGCACAAATTTACATAGTTCAAAAATATATAGACAGGGCAAGGTTAGTATCTCTAGTTCTTGAAAGTGGGGTTTACAACTATCTGTTTCTTCAATGTTAACTAAAATTCTAATCAGCTTCTTTTGTAGGGTTAATAATGTGGGAGCGTCTGTACTATTGCCCCATAAGATGACACCGTACTTAAGCCATGCGTAGGCATATGCGTAATACGTAACTAGCGCAGTTTTAATGTCTGTAGTCTTTTTGATTTCACGAAGGGCGTATGAAAACTTAGATAATTTTGCTTTTACTTTTTGAACATGTGACTTCCAATTAATGTGTGAGTCAATGTCTAAGCCCAAAAGGGTAAATTTGTTTACTACTTCTAAATCGAAACCTTTGAAGCTGAAATTTATATGTATAGGTATTTTTTGGCAGGGATAAAAAGTTATTATTTTTGTTTTATTAAAGTTAATTTCTAAGTTATGTTCAGACATCCAATTGGTTGTATCGTTGAGTATAGAATTTAATTTTTGGTTAAGATTTATATTGCTTTCACATTGGGTAAGTATTGATATATCATCCGCAAACAAGACGCATGGTTCATTTATATAATTAGGGAGGTCATTTATATAAATAAGGAATAGAAAACATCCAATTACGCTTCCCTGTGGGATTGAAGCGTTAATTGGTTTGGTGTCAGATCGAATTAATTCTATTTCATTGGTCCTATGGTTGTAAAATTCTATTTCTACGAGTTGTTCTCTTTGTTTTAAATAAGATACGAACCATTCATAACATTTACCACGGATTCCTATATTGTATAGTTTATTTAATAATATTTCAAACTGTACTCTATCATATGCTTTCGTCATATCGAGTAGTAACCCTATTGCATATTTTTTATTATTAATAATATTAAGAGCTTCATGGATATATTTGTAAACAGCCAAGATTGTAGATCGGTTTTTGCGAAAACCATTTTGGCAGTCATTGAATATATTATATTTTTCACAAAATGCATAAACTCGATTACACATGGCTTTTTCAAATATTTTAGAGGCGGTTGGTAAGAGGGCGATAGGTCGATAATTATTAGGGTCCGTTTTTTTATTTTTCTTATGGATCGGTTTAATTAGAGCCCTTTTTAAGAGATTTGGAAAAGCTCCTTCATCAAAAGATTGGTTTAATAGCTTATAAAACGGGAGTGTTAATTCGTCAGCGCATTGTCTTAATAAAGTAGGTGGAAGTTCGTCAATACCATGGCTCCTTTTATTTTTTAGGTTTTTTATTAGAGCATTTACCTCATACGGATCTACTGGTTTGAGAAAGATTGTATTCTCGGTAGGAGACATCACGGGCAATCCTTTAGGCTTATGACCAGTTGGGCACGCGCTAGCCTCTCCCATAGAGGCAAAGAAGTTACTAAAGATGTTGGCTATCGTTTTGGGTTCTGAAATCATAGTGTTATTTGTTTGTACCAGGGTTATATTGCGTTTTTCATTTTTAATTTTTTTATTTGTTCGTTCGTTAATAATGCTCCACATAGTTTTGACTTTGTTATTTGATTTTTTCATTTTATTTTTGAAGTGTAATTTTTTTGCTGTTATTACGGTTTTTTTTAATAGTTTTTCATATCTTTTGTAGTATTGTGTTAATATTGGATTTTCCGTTTTAGTTGTTAGTATTTTTAGTAATCTTTTATTTTTGCAGGAGTTTTTGATGCCTACAGTGAGCCAGTATTTATTATATTTAGATTTTAATTTAATTTTTCGTATTGGTATACATTTATTTAGAATATTAATTAAAGTATCATTAAACGCTTCATAATTTTCATTAATATTTTTTCCAGTTGTTATAATGTCGTTCCATTTTATCTCTTGTAGTTTAGATTTGAATTGTAATATGTTTGTGTTGTTATATAATCTTTTCTTTGTGTTCCAGGTGGTTTGTTTTGTTTGTTCGGGTAGTTTTAAATGCAGTATAGTACAATTGTGATCTGAAAAACCTAGCTCTTCTACTGTTGCGTACATATTTTTATATTTGAAATTCGTAAATATTAAATCTATGCATGTTGCGGTGGATAATGTAACTCGAGTTTCTGTTTTTACGTGTTGTTTAAATTTATATTCTAGCATTAAATTCAAAAAATTGTTTGATTTTGATTTTTTTGCTAATACATTAGTATTGAAGTCGCCTCCGATAATTATGTTTAGTTTAGAGTATTTATTATTTACATATTTTAGAATTTGGTTTAACTGTTGATAAAATACTTCTTCCTCTCTTCTATTCCAATAAATGGTTATTATTAATAAATTTTCTTTTGGCAATTCAGTAGCACATAATTCTATAACATATTCTATGGACATCTCTGTAATGTCATTTCTCGGTATACAATCAATGTGTTCTTGAAGTAGAATGCAGACACCGCCGCCTGATCGATTACTGCGGCAGTAAGATGATGCAAATTTATATCCATTAAAATGGATAATGTCTAAATTTTCTTGTGAGAGCCAGGTCTCTGTAATACCTATTACTTTATACATTGTATTTTGACTAATGAAAGCTTCAAATATATCCTGTTTATTATTTAGACTTTGCATGTTCTGGAATAGGATTTTAAATGGTAGGTCTTTGTTTACGAAATGTTTTGTTTTCAGTTTCTTTTGTCATTTGTTGTTGAGTTGTATGGTAAGATTGGTCAGTGTTGCTTGTCGGTAGTATATCGTTTTCCTGATTATTTATATTTATGTGTTTTTGTTTGTAGTTAATGTCTTTTAATTTGATAGGTTTTCCGTCTATATAAAGGACATTATTCTTTATTACTGCATGAGAACCGCTCTTTCTGGCCTTAAATAGTTCTTCTCGCATTTGTGCTCTTTCTTTTTGTGTGTTTATATCTAAAAACTCGGATATAAACAGTCCGGTTCCCTGAAAACACTGGCTGTTATTAATAATATATCTTGTCATTCTTTTACTCAGTAATTCAATTACTAATGGTCGGGTCTTTACGCCTTTTCTTCCAATTCTATACATGTCTTCTATATAACCTGAAAGGTCTACATTGGCAATATCGCGAAACAGTTCTATTAGTCTGTCATGTAGTTCACATGCAGGCTCTTTATAATAATCTGCAAGGCCGTAGAGTACTATTTTTTTGTAGTTACTGTCGGGTATATTCGGTTTTCGGGACATCTGTGTTGATAGATTTTTTATTTCCATCTTTAGGTTTTCATTTTCTATTTGTAGCTTTTCTAATTTAGTGTTAATATTTTCTATTTCTTGTTTTCTTTGGTCGTTCTGTATGGTTAGAGCGTTTGTTTTGTAATCAAAATCTTGTCTCATTTCCGTAATGGCTCTATTAATCTCGGTTTGTATTGTGTTTTGTAACTCTTCTATAATAGATTTATTATTTTCCTTTAAACGTAAAGTTAATAATTCGCCCAAACTTTTCATAGTTAATTGTACTTGTGTGTCGTGTATGAATGTATAATTTTCCTTTGCTTGAGTTGTGTTTTTTGTTTTTACATTAATCGTGTCATTTTCTTCTGTATAAACGGTATCTCCTAACAAGCTCATATCTTCGAATCTAGATGTGTCGGATAGGATAGAATTTTCAGGACGGGTTGTTTTCTTCCTCATGGTAATGTTAATATCCTCAGTTGGTGTGGTTAAATCTTGGCTGTAGTCCGAGGCCCTCGGGGTGCGTATAGGGGTGTCTGTATTTCCTGTCTTTGGTATTTTACAGATGCAAGTCTGACATTTCCACGATTTCTTGTGTTCCAAGGTCATCAATTTAATATAATAGTCTTTTGAGACACCAGCACACTCCAGATCATATCTACACTTACATAATGAACAAGTAAGAATTTCCTTTATAGGCATTTTTTGATTACAACCTGCGCAGGGGGGTATAGGCGCCATCTCATTAAATATGTGGTGTTCAGTTATCAAAAAAATACTGGTAACGGCCTCTAGTGAGTAGTAGCGAAATCACCACCTATTTTGATGTTTTTGCTTTTTGCTTCTGTTGCTTAGCGGTAGATGGCGTTAATTCAGAAAAAGTGAAGTGAGAATGACTTTCACTTTTAGTGTTATTTTGTATTTTTGCTGAATATAGTTAATATTATAATGAAATTCGTACCTTTTAGGATTTTTCTTCTATGGTTATTCAAGAAATGATCCAGATAATATAGTTTTAATAGCCACTTCATTCAATATTTTTGAATCGTGTGATCGTTAAACACAAGACACTTTTTATTCGTTTCTTCTGTATAATTGGATCTTTCATATGTTCTCCAATATCACGCACTTTGTGTCACTTATGCATTCATTTGAAAACGGTTTTGTTGATATATAATCACTTAAACTATTTTTTATGAATTTTTTATACGGAGCTGTTTGTTTGTTTACGCACAGTAGCGCCCTCTCTCCGTATACGTATTTTGAGTCGTGATAGCCTAGTGGTTGTGACCGTTGACTGGTAATTAAGATGTCTCGGGTTCGAACCTAAGGCGCGCACCTCTGACTTTTCGTAAGTTATGTGCGTTTTATAAATTAATTATCACTTACTCTGTGCCTCGGAAAGCACGTAAAGCCGTTGGCCCTGCGCCTGATCTCTCTCCGATCGTGTCTGAAGGCCGTCCCATCGGACTATGAGAGTAAGGGAATAGAGAGTGCACCTGTGTTTGCGCACACACTTGTGCACTATAATATTAATATTATTATATCTGTATAACGTATAATTTATATATAGGCTAACCTCCGTTGAGGTCAGCCGCTGTGACCGAAATTCGATCAGGAGGATATTATTATTACGTATTAGTCGTCGAGTGTACCTAATTACCTAATAAAATTATTATGTTAATCATAAATTCAATTCTAACACATGTTACGGTTGGGTATGTAATGCCTTAGAACATACCGAAGACGTATCATTACGTAGAAAGGTAACTTGTAATTTTATAGGTTCGAGCAGCGACACGATAGCTCAGTTGGTTAGAGCGCTGCCACAGGTAACGGGTTCAAGTCCCGCACGTCATAATCATCTTATTCAATTTTTTCTGTTTATTATGTTCTTGAATATTTGCGAATGGTTTACATGTTAATGCACATGTTTGACCACACGCCCTAGGCGTAGAAAGAGATTTGAAATTTCGACTGCTGCTGGTAGGATAAGGTGGCTTAGTGGTCAGAGCATCAACACGGTACGTCGAAGATCACGTGTTCGAATCCCATCCGTATGTTATTTTTTCAAATTTTCTTATTAAATAATTATAATAAAATGTCTTGTTATCACACCCGTATTTCCTCAAGCCTTGGGGAAATCCATCTGCATAGAGTCGAGAACTTTCTCGTCGTACCCGCCGCGGATGTTGCCGGGCTCTCTGAGGTGGGGTGATACTCTGCAACCACCCTCCGTCGCGGTAAGACACATGTGCAACTGTAGCAGCCCATCACAGATAATCCTCGAAAACTTACCTGGGCGGGTCTAACGTGGGCTTCCTCCAAAAGTCCGGAAAAGCGCCCACTAACAAATCTGAGGGAGATTTTTTGGAATCCTTCTCGGGCTATCGAAATTCTAATCCAAATTCAGACCATCTATGTTGTTGACCGATGCCTGATCTACATCGCTCTATAATCTTATCTATTTCCAACGTAGTAAGACAGGTAACTCGTCTGACAGTAACGTATCAATAAATTTTGGTTAACTTTAACTAAATTTATCCCAGTGACATGCAATCTTAATAGCTTCGAGAGATGCTACTTCAATTTACAACCGTTCGACTGGCTACAGTCGGTGAACTAATTAGGACCTTATTATAGTCGAGGAAAGTTTGTTTTGGATTGAAGAAGCTGCGGTTGGAGAACGTAAAGATTAGGACATGGTAATAATGAAGGGTTATTTTGATATTTCAACAAATTATGTATGAATCATTTAATTTCCTTTTATTTACATTAGTTATTTAAAGTTAACTAATTATAGGTCAAAGGTGATAAACTATAACAGCAATTAAATACCCAAGCTGCTTCTGATTGGAGGTTGTAGCTTGGCTGGTTACCACCCATCTTACAAAGCCTTGTCTCCAAGCGACTTATTCTGGTGTAATGTTCAATTAAGTTCGATATTAAACTTCATCATCATCTGCCTCATCTGCCTAGCCTTTTCCCAACTATGTTGGGGTTGGCTTCCAGTCTTACCGGATGCAGCTGAATACCAGTGTTTTACACGGAGCGACTGCCTATCAGATCTCCACAACCCAGATAATGATACAAACAAACAAACACGATACCCTTGGTAAGACTGGTTGTCAGACTTTCGGGCTTCTGACTACCTGTAACGACTGTCAAAGAACTACAATTGACAGCCGGGGCCAACAGCTTAACGTGCTATCCGAGGCACGGAGAGTTAATTTATAAAACGCACATAACTTACGAAAAGTCAGAGGTGCGCGCCTTGGGTTCGAACCCGAGACCTGTATATATCAGGTATATAACGTTACCAATGAGACAGTCACAAATTAAAATCCGTCAGCCATTTCCATTTCGCTGTGAAATTGGCGTGGTGTTAAATCGCTCCCACTTATCGCTCCGCTCGCCACTAAGTCTCTGCCTCTTAGACAATTTAATTCCTCCTCATGCTAATAGGTCTCGGTCTCAGCTAGAAGGCAATTTCGCAAGACGTTTCAGTTACTGATGACATTACGAAGCTGTGCTGCGAACTTATGGAACTAGTGGAACTAAATCTAATAAGTGTTTGTGTACATACATATGCAAGAGTCGTGATAGCCTAGTGGTGGTGACCGTTGACTGGCAAGTCAGTGGTCTCGGGTTCGAACCCAAGGCGCGCACCTCTGACTTTTCGTAAGTTATGTGCGTTTTATAAATTAATTATCACTCTCCGTGCCTCGGATAGCACGTTAAGCTGTTGGCCCCGGCTGTCAATTGTAGATCTTTGACAGTCGTTACGGGTAGTCTGAAGCCCGAAAGTCTGACAACCAGTCTTACCAAGGGGTATCGTGTAACCCAGTACATGGGTTGTGGAGGTCTGATAGGCAGTCGCTCCATGTAAAACACTGGTATTCAGCTGCATCCGGTAAGACTGGAAGCCGACCCCAACATAGTTGGGAAAAGGCTAGGCAGATGAGATGTACATACATATGCAGGTATAGTTTAGACTTAGTAGTTATAAGTTGAATAACAGTGATAGGTAACTATAGGTACAGCACAATTAATAGGTACTTATACAGGGTTATTTGTAAAACACCAGCATCCTTTAAAGGGGTCATGAAACTCATTATTACGAACAATTTCTATTATGGGACAAATCCTGAAATCGCAAAAAAAACAGCTGTTTATTTATGTTCACATGACTCAACAAAATATATGGAACAGCTGATTTTTTTTTGCGTATTCAGGGTTGGTCCCATAGTAAAAGTTGTTCATAATTATATAACCCTGTATTGTATGTTCGGTGAAAAAGTGTGAGGTCCGATTGGAATCTAAAGCACGCTCCTCTAACTACATCGGACTGATACGTGCGTCGGTTTTTACTGTAATGAAGAACTTTGAGAGTCAATAAAGGAAGTTAGTATGCAGTAGGAACCCTTATAAAGTCTTGACAACAGAATATCGTATCCCTTTTGGTTTGCTAGCGGGAGTCAGATACGCAGCGCTCTATAGAAATCTGATATTTAGTTTCATCGGGTTAGATTAACAGCCGATTCGCCTCACCAAAGTTTGGGTATAATAAGGCTAGAATTGATAACTTTTGGCTAAGTTGAATAGCAGCCAGTTACACGGGGCTTGAATTGACGGCCCTGGCTGTACCGTGGCAATGCTCTTATTGATTATCTGCGCTTTCGTGACGATGCCGCACCTGTCCAATTTTAAGTTGCCTCCCGACTACGGTTGCCAGGTGACGGGCTTTTTACAATCGTGTCCGGCACAATATAAAGCCGGCTGTTGATCAAACCCGCTCCCCTAAAAGATAAAAGAAAAAATAAAAGAAAAGCCCGCCGAAAGAAAAGCTCTCGAGCGACTTACTCAGACTCGCATGTCCCGCGATCTCGCAATCGCATCAATTTTTGTTCAAAACCAGTGTGTCAAGCTTTCATGGCAAAATGTCTGGCTAAATATGAATCTGTGTCCAACTTTTTATTTTTGGGCCGGCAACTACTCCCGACCCCAAGTTTGGGAATAATAAGTCAGTGATTATTTTCTTCTATAAAACCATTTATTTTCTTACTTAAACATCCATAAACCTACTTAAATTAACTACTATATACAAAACTAGAGCATAAAATTGTTGTCACAAGTTAAAAACACTATCTAAGTCTTTGTATAAAATAACATGGCAATCACTTACATCTAGATTTTCGAACTTATCTTAATATTAAGGATTTAAGCACAGATATTTTTAATCTGTGGATTTTAAAGTAGTCTGTGAAATGTGGTACCCTTTTTTACGCGGTTGTGGGTAGGTACGACCTCTGTACTCTATAGCTTCTCAATATTTTGGATTTTTTTTACATGTTGCACATGATAGCTTATTAAATATAATTATTTAATAAGAAAATTTGAAAAAACAACTGATACGGATGGGATTCGAACCCACGATCTTCGACGTACCGTACGAAGTAACTATTTAGTAATCTGTGGTACCGTGTCGACACGGTACGTCGAAGATCGTGGGTTCGAATCCCATCCGTATCAGTAGCTTTTTCAAATTTTCTTTTTAAATAATTATATCTATAGCTTCTGATTAAAATTTATAACGACTCTAATATCATTATTTATTAAGAAAATTTGAAAAATCTCTAATATCGGTAAAAAAATAAAATAATATATAGGGTGGCTATTATCACTAGCAGCAAAAAAAGAGGTGAATTAATGCGCTATAACACTTTATTGCTACCTAAATATCGAGTGACAATATTAGGCACCCCACACACCTAGGTACAATCAAATTGCGCAATGTCATAATTGCTCAATATTATTGACCGTGTAGTATTGAAGGTTGTCCAAAAATTTTGATAAATCAAAATAAAATGGTGCCATATTATATAGTAGGTGTCCGTGTATGGCCTTAAACAGAGCGTCCGAGCGTTGATCTCATGCACTGATCATAGTACATTGTGATACAAACCGTCCCAAGTAGCTAAGGAGCGCCTGCGCTCTAAGATCGCAAGTTGGTAGTTGACAACTCAGCCCTTCTCAATCAATGCTGCAGGACAGTAAATCGCCACTTTGCATAATTGTTTCTAGCAGGAAATTTAAAAAATATTTCTGTAAGACCTTAATATTCGTGGTGCAATATAACTTTCTAATACCACAATTTATAGTTGCATATTTTGACATCTTGATTTAAATTTTCGAATATTACCTCATGGATTACTTTCTGAGAGCGCATTTAAAAAACTAAGGATTGTTACCCTCATGTGAATTTTAATGTACCTATTTTTTTTACTATTTTTAGGACTGTTTCAATTTGAAATCGTTAAGCCTTTGAGTAAATCAAACAAACAAAATATAAATTAATAGAATAGACATCACAAAGAAAACGTACAATAAAATATGTTTTAACATAATTCACATAAATATTGCCTCTTAATTAAATTTTAAATATTTTACAAAATAAACTTAAAACGTTAATTAAAAGTAAAAATTGCTAAAAACATAATTAACACAAAAATCGCATTCCGATATTTTTTAAAAGCTGTTTTACATAATTTAAAATATATAATACTACAATTTAAAAGCACAATATTATACCTTAAAGAAAAAATGCCTATAAACGAGTCCTATTTCTTTACTTTTACACTCCGCCTTGACTCTCGTTCTGAAGCTAATAAAATTGAAAATACAAAATTACTTAAAATTATGTGCAAAATAATTTACTTCAAAAACTTATTAAGAAACGTAAATATTTTATTACCTTATTTTAAATCTATACACTGCATAGTTTTAAACTTAAACCTATATTTGTACTTTTCATTCACCATAAACTAGGTACTTAACATTAATCGAAACCCTAAAAGACATTTCGTTCAGAAATTACATACATTAGGAAAGATAACTTTTTTATTATTCTGCCGTGATTTTAAGTTTGAATTTTATTTACGTTTAAAAATAGTAAAACATATTTTTTTGTAATTCGAATTAAAAGCTATTTGAACAATTTTTTTAATGTATGGAGCGGAAGTTTTTTTATATTTCAGATATATTATTATTACAAGATAAGCTAAAAAATCTTAAGAGAGTTTCAGATAAAATTTATCGCATTCTATACAACTTTCTTTGCTATAATCATGTAAAACCGTGCAGACACAACATTCGCACACAAAACATTAATTAAAAATCTCATACTAACTACCTACAGACTGTGCACATGAAACAGCTATGTTTAGTAAATGTTGCCAATTTAAAAATATTCCCCAAATAAAAAAAAATAGACCACGAGAGCTGCAAAGTACTCGAACCGTCCATAACCAATAACGTCCGTGACCAATAAATGAATACTTTTAGGCAACGAATTCGTTGAAAAGTTGTTTCATAATATTCCCCAAAGTTGGGCAATAATGCGGATATTAATCACTGTTACTATAAGTCACTGCAATCCTTGTGATTTTAATAAATATTATTATTAAAGTAACCAGGATTAACAACTTTAGTATTAATAGTCTAGTCGAAATCTGGGAGAAAAAAAAAATGCAGTATGGCAACAACACATCTGATTTCTTTGACAATTAATATCGTAGTTTGACAGTTTCAAAAACAATATAAAGCCGGCCTGGTGACAAGACAAAAAAGTTTGGTCCTTGTCTTTCACTTATAAATTATATCTTGCGTTCTCACTCTAACTTTTTAAAGAAATTCAAAACTTATCTATAGGTAGTTAATACGAATTTAAGATATACCAACATGACAGTATAAATCCACTTTAAACAAAATTACATTCTAAAACTTTATATTAACTTATTTTCTTAACTACCAGAAAATCGCTACATATTTAACCTTAAAATAGAATCACACTTGTTCTTATATACAGTAGTATAAAATTATACATAATTATATCCCATAATCTTAAATAATAAGCGTACATTCGAACTACTATCATAGTAAACCGCCATCGAAGTCGTGGAACTAATTTTATTTAAATATCCATAAATCAAATTGCTCTAATTTTGTTGCATTTTCTTAATAGTCTGAATTTATCATTTACTTTTAAATACCGTAGATAAGTTAAATATTTTATTAAAGGAAAAATCGATTGCAAGTAATTCGTTAGTTGTAAGATAGATGGCGCTGATATCACCTTAGACGTGTTCAAATTAAAAGGAAATTTGAACACTGAGACACTGCAAGATTGCGAATAGCTTAGTTGCAGTTTGCAATGCAGCTGGTGCGTTGTACTAATACGTCGCAGGTTTGAATCTTGCTCACAATCGATTTTTTCTTAAAAAAATCTTTTGAAGAAAAAATAGATTTTAAGATTTTTTCTTTACTAAAATATTATAAAGAACTACGTGTTCGCTCCGTTTGCCTTGTAGCACTAATGTCAGAACAGCCAACCCGCAAGGCCTTGACCTAAACTTGATTAACCAACATTTTATTTTAAATAAAAACACAAGGCGTATTTTCGAAACCACGACTTCTAGGCAGATTAGCAAACTTTGATCGCGCCTTGCGTACCACGTGAAGATTCTTTATCTATCGTAACTTCTGAAGACGACCATATCTTCAAATGTTACTGACCGTAAACTCGTGGTAAATCCTACAGATACTGCACAGATTAGTCAGGTATCGGTTTATTAAAATTTCACACAACAATACTACATTTCTATTTGGAAGTTTTTTTTTACATTGAGGCGATTTTTGGAAGTACAAAAATGATCAAAACTTGAAATTGGGTTATTTATTTCATCAGATTTTTAATATGTAAGTATAATAATCATACAGTATGGTAACTACGTACAAACGCTCGAAAACAGCACACTCACACAAACATGCACAACGATGCGTCGTTGGTACTGCGAGTACCGCGCGTTCGCTTAGGAGTCTCGTCATTACGCATTATTACGCATGTTTGTGTGAGTGTGCCGTTTTCGAGCGTTTGTGCGTAGTTACCGTACTGTATGATTTATACTGTGGTACTAGTGTACCTACAAATAGTTTTTATAATTATCTGTGGTTATAGAAAGTTGAGTGATCTAGGTTTTAAAGCAGTTTTTCTCATGTATTGATGAGCCAATTGAGTGAGGTCCAGTTGGTCTTGAGTCATGCCGCAAGCGAATGTTTGCCATTTGTAGTTGCCCTGTAATAAGATACGTATTGCTTTAAATTGATTTTAATTAATAAAAATTTTCTTACACTGCCAAAAAATTTGAGGTACGACGAAAAAACTTTGGATAGAACATTGTTTTTTACAAGACTTGCTTTGATACTAAAACAATTTAATATTATCATTGAAAAAATAATACATACATAAAATATAATAATATAATTATTCTGTGTAACAGAATCATCTGCTCTTGTTGTCTTGCCTTGTATCTTGTTTGCTTGCTTGTGGAGATTACGGAAAAATACCTCCAAGAGCGCACTAAAGTGGCGCGCATTGGTAGAGGCCTATGTTCAGCAGTGGACAACTGGCTGATGATGATGATGACCCTAAATTGTTGAAATGCACCACCGTCATCTGTCACAAGCCGATCGTTGAGCGACCGGCGATAGTTTTGTGACAGGCTTTTTATACGGCCAATATCAGTCTAATAAATATACAGTACGGAAACTACGTGCAAACGCTCGAAAACGGCACACTCACACAGACATGCGCTCGCTTAGGAGTCTCGTCGTTACACAATATTACGCATGTTTGTGTGAGTGTGCCGTTTATACGTTGTTTCCGTACTGTATGATTATTATACTGTGCCGATATGTCGCTAGTAACGTATAATTCTACATATATACTTACATTTTAATTAAATAAAAATTTATTAAAATGAAATACTAACCACAATGAACGGTGACGACTGCTTTTCACCCTTGGTTTCAGTTTCAACGGGTTCCTGATCGAATTTAATGGATCTTACAGCTGATTTCTTCACAACAATTGGTTCGCCAGTACCCCGAGATACCTATAATAGGAATTTGTAATGTGCGAAATTTATGTTGTAATTAAACAAAGACGTTAATTTATTTAGAGAAATTTTTGTAGTGTTTATTGTTCAGGATCAAGATATTCCTCAAAGTACGCACACTACTTAACATCTTCCTGGGGGGTTAGCCAAGTTGACTATCTACAATAGCTAACGAATAGAAAACGAAAGAAATGTATAGGATGACATTGGGGCTTAGCCAAGTTGACTATCTACAATCGCTAACGCTATAGAAAACGAAAGAAATGTATAGGATGACATTTTATGTCACGTGACATATCGATTGAAGGTAATGTCATCCTATACATTTCTTTCGTATTCTATTCGTTAGCGATTGTAGATAATCAACTTGGCTAACCCCCATTACCTTCGATCGATATGTCACGTGACATAACGATAAAGGTAATGTCATCCTATACATTTCTTTCGTTTTCTATAGCGTTAGCGATTGTAGATAGTCAACTTGGCTAAGCCCCCTGTTTATTACGCCTCGCTTACTGTCCTGTCATCGATCGTGCGTATTGCAAACTTACCAAGTACTAGTAGTTTGAAATATACTAACATATAATATTCTACTCCTACTTATAGCAATTTTTGTATATTAAAAATAAAAAAAAATGATTAAGAGCAGGATTTGAACCTGCGACCTTTCTGGGAAGTTATTTTCTGAATAGTGCTCGCCACAGATCTTTGTCTGTGAATTAAGCTGTGGGGAATACTTTTTCAAAATATTTCGACTTGCATAAAATCGCGTAGGATGCGTATCGGCTTCTGTTTTTGATCTCGGTTAATGAACCAACAGATAACTTACGGACACAAACTCCGTCGTAACGAGTCTGTAGGTACTATAATGAAATCCATAATGTAATGCGATTTAAATAAGAATTTGCAACTTAGGTCGCCAGTTTGACACGTCATAACTATCAATACAAACAGTTTAAATTTCTTTTTTTTTTCTATCATATTGACAGTAATGACGTCGATCAAAATAATTTTTAATAATTGCAACTCTGACCGCCATTTTGTGACGCCATATCTGTCAATTTAAAGTTTCTTCATTTATTTTTCTATTTTTATGACATATTGACAGCTATGACGTCACAAAGCGATCAGAGATCCGCATTCTTATTTGAATCGCATAGTACATTGTATGGTATTTATATTATTTAGCAATCGCATCTTACGAAAATGTTGGTCCAAATACTATTGAAGGAAAAAAAAAACAAAACAAAAAATTAAATGTAGAAAATACATTTTATTGAAACAAAAAATGACATCGGATCTCTTTTGGATTGGATTGGAATACAAACAATATTGACAGAGACACTAAACTACTCAAAATAAGAAAAAAAAACACATCGCTAATACAAAAAAAATAAATGTTGCCATAATACAAAGAAACTACAGCTACAGAATAAATTAAAACATTTTTTTAAAAACATAAATAGTAACAAAAAACAATTGCTATAACAAGATATAAATAAATAAGTATTTTTTAGAAGATTCAACACTGGCCTGTCAATATTGTGGCGGGAACGGATTTGGCGGGAAAATACAAAATGGCGGGAAAAAGGTAAAGGGTAATGTCATTTATTTATTTCAAATAAAGTACTCTTAAGTAGCTGCCGATATTAAAATTGATATAAATTTAACAAAAAAAAAAGTGACTGTATAAATACAAACTCCACAACCTAAGTTACAGCATTTTAGTCGTTATTTGAATGACAGATAATTATAAAGAATGTTAATATTTTTAAGGCAAAATACAAAGCAAAAACTATAATTAATAGAATTTCTAAATAAATAAATACAAGGAAAGGACAGGTCGCCTACTGGGAGAGTTAGTAGATGTCAAATCGAACCTTTACAGTACCTAACACGGATATTTATGTACAGTTTGGCAAACAAGAGACTGCAAAAATTGAGGGCGCCACTAGCGCACTTCTCATACTACAACCCAAAATTACAAGTTATTTGATATTTACATATTCACTTTTAAGTTATGTTAGTACTCAAATTATTCACTTTTAAGTTATTTTAGTACTCAAAAACTTAGTTTTTACCCGACTACCAGGAAGGGTTATGTTTTTTAAGATTTTATATTTCGTTTCAGCTGTCACCACTCGCCGCATCAGGCTCTTTTTTTGCCAAACTATATGTGAAGTTAGCTGCAATTAGCGTTTGCTCATAGAATACTCGCGTTTTAATGTACGGTCAGCGTCCGAGAAACCTCACCTCCAAAGAAGTTTAAATTCTCGTGGTTATACAAATGGAGTGGTTTGACAGCTCCAAAACTTTTCTATCCTTTTCTAATGATCTCTGTTAGAAAGAGATATTAAGAATTTAAATTAGTTTAGAGCGTGTGCGAGAGAATTATCATCAATGTTTTAGACGCAACTATTCTATGAGAAAAATCTACCAGTAGCTAATTTCACACCTACTTTCTACCATTTCTTAACCCTAAGACCCTATCTCCGTATCACCTTATTTCAATTTTTACATTTCATCATCAATATTAAGCCCGAAGCTACAAAATACTGGTGAAACAATAATTATTTTGTACTTATTTGTTTTTTGTTACTAAAACAAGTATTTTTATTAACCTAAAGAAATTAATACTTGGAATTATTAACTAATAACACTTAAACAATTTGGTGCATGGTAAACTTGAGGTATACTTTTGACAAACTATAACTATTTTTTTTAAAACTAACAATTAAGAATATATTAAATTGAAGAAAAAAAAAGTTCATTTGATGAAAACCTCATCTTTGGTACCTTATTTCTACCGTTAAACGTTAACATTAGTTTGGTGCAAAACCTATCTAATAATGTTTAAAAAATAAAATTAGTAAAATATACAACTGAGAGTATTAAATCTCACGCTATTAAAATATTCGATGTTTTTTTTCCGTAATTAACAACTTAAACGATTATTTTAATCGCTTATTAATAAAGTTTAGTCATGATTTAATTTAATCGATTAATTTTTTATTAATCAAAATAAAGTTTAGTCAAGATTTTAAAATGAACATATAAACATACATTATTGTATTATCTTCCGTCAATGCGTGTATTGATGAAATCCCATATATAAAAATGCATTTAAATACAAAATCAAACTAAATAACGTGTTTATCGAGTTTTTTTACAATTACTCATGTTTATTAGTTCATTAGTCGTTTTATGATTAGTTTTAATTTTAAGAGTAGTAAGGAAAGTACACACAGTATTGTCATTATGTAGATACTAATATAGCAAAACTCATTTGTTATGCTTATCTCGCTAAAACATTAAAAATATAAAATCAATGATAGCTTATTAAATATAATTATTTAATAAGAAAATTTGAAAAAACAACTGATACGAATGGGATTCGAACCCACGATCGAACGTACCGTGTCGAAGCTCTAACCGCTGAGCCACCGTAATATACCGTCAATGAATATTGTTATGAAAAAATCAAAAAACTTTGTGGAGAATAATATTACAAAGTTTCAGCAAAAATATCGTTTTAATAGGAACAAGTTTTCATACAAAAAATTGCCTAAAAACAGTACAAAATATGCCTAAAAATGCCAAAAACATACATAAAAATATGCCTAAAATGGATTTTCGTTTCGCAAGGTTATATGTATGAAAAAATTGTTTAGAACAAACTGAAATTTTTATTTAGCACAAGATATTTTTAAGCAATTTTTTATGTATGAAAACTAATTTAATTTAGTTTTAGCTTAGGTCTTCTCTTTCCCGTTTTAGTATCAAAACAATATACTGTATACTTATAAATATTTAATAAGAAATTTAAAAAAACAACTGACACGGATGGGATTCGAACCCACCATTTTTTTTTTTTCAAATTTCTTATTAAATATTTAATAAGCTAACATGTGCTAAAACATGTAAAAATTTCACAAAAATACTGTATACTTTCTCCACCACTCTAGATATTAAATTAATCGTTAATTTTATGACTTAGGCGAGTCTTAACTTAAAATTTATACGTAATCACTATTTATTCACAGTCCTTTCTTATTCACAGTCATCTTGTGATAATTGTTAGCAAATCTTATTCTGACATTTAGCTTAGCTTAGCTATGTTTGACGCGTTTGTTGAACAAACTACGTGTTTGACATTTAAAGGGCAGTTTTTGATTGACTTGTTTTACAACGCTAGCGTTTCTTATACAATGTCTGTCGTCGACTTGACATGGTAATATTATTACAACAAGTGACAACAGTATGGAGGACAATACGACGGACGTAGTAATATATACTATTTTTTTAAATCTAAATGGGAATATTACAGAAAAAGACTTTCTATTGTTCAGGAATACCTAAACTAAGGATAAGTTTGACTTTATTTGATCTTTGGTTTAAATATTTGCACTATTGTTTGGTAAAAACGTCAAACAAATTTGTCAAACGAATTTGTCTTAATATGTCAAACAAATTTGACAAAATGTCAAACAAATATGTCAAATAGGGCGCTTATATAAACACATAAATAAATTGGCCCATAGGCTTTGATTGGACCAATGTCATTCCAAATATAACTTAGTCTTACTAAACAGTTGATTTAAAACTGTGAAAAAAGTATTTGATAGAAATTTATGATCACAACTGCTCTATGGGTTAACAAAGAATGATGTCAGTATACCAAAATTTGCCAACAAAATATCACAAGATGTTCAACCTACCTACATATTACCAAACGTATAATAATTACTATTAAACGCATCTTCCCCCGAATCTTTATCTACCGTCCACCATTGATTCTCTTTCTGACCGTAATCATTCCTCATCTTATTGGTCAAAATCTCATCAATACGTGACGTAGAAGGCTTTTGATTGGTCACTTTATAAATGTGATCTACTAACGCATTCGCTAACACTTCTTTAGGAGCTATAAGAGTATCGCTAGCTAATTCGTTGCTTGAAGTTATAGTTCGTAACCTATCGGCGTTTAGTCTTGCGAAGCCGCCGTCTAAATTTGTAATATCTCTAAAAGGAGCGATTTCTTCGTAGGAGTATGGAGTGTTAGGTTCAGGATTAGTAGGGATTATAGACCTGTGTTGTACCTTTGTTTTTTCAGTGATGACGGCTTCGATGTCAATGTCCTCGTATTTGAGTTCTGGTGTGTTGTCCGCGGAGACTAAGGAGTGTAGGCTTGTAGATTCGTCGAGGAGGGAGTGCTTGACGATGGAGGGGGGTGAGAACATTACTGAGCTGTCGCCGGCCAGGGTTTTACTCTGGAACAATATTGAGAGGATGTTAATTTAATTTATAGTAGTTTTTTCTTTCATTGATAAGAATTCTTAGGTTATAATTATATTTCTTAAAATTAATAATTTATTGAAAAAAAAATGTGTAAAAAACTGGCAATACTAGTTCGTTAATCTTCATTGGACGTTTCGCGCTGTTTCACATTTTGCTACTTAGACCTTCTGATCAGGAGCGGTATTTCGCTCCTAATTTGTAAACATTAATGTGTACGTACGGGAGTCTCTATGTAGGACACATCGGGCACTAAAGTATGCGCGTGCGCGTGCGGCGTGCTGGTGACGGCGCCCCAGCTGTGCGCCAGCGCCTTGCGCGCGCGCTTGTGCGTGCTCGGCACGTTCTCCTTGCCGTTCACTGAGTTGCGCTTTAGACTGCCTATGCCGGAGTCATTCACCTATGGGAAATTACAAATGATAAAATGTTGACATTTTCATATACATTTTTTAATTTTTAACGATTGTTGTTCATATTGTAGCCGATTCAGGCGCAGAGTTGGCGAAAAGGAAACACGAACTGTCACTAGCAGCGGTTATTGATGCTACGCTAACACAGATAATCATAAAAGAGTAGAAAAAGTCACAAATCGTTGGGAAAATCGTGGCGGTTCGACAACACGCCTACGCGCAGTGTGTATACAGTGGATACTAGCGACTGCTTTCAAGTTCGTGCGTTGGCGGAGACCGCGCCGCGCTCACTGAGCGACTTGCCGTTAGTGAGCGCGTACCTATCAAGCGGTACGCGACGTTGACAACCCACTCCGATACATACAATCAAATAAATACAGCAAACACTTTGAATAACCGCAATGGTCTTCACGCGACTTATGTTAACCTCACCTGAACACTAGTATTCTCCTCAGCAGTACACGATAGCATGGAGTCGTTGAGCTGCACCGTGCTGTCAGAGTTCTCTCGTTTCATCATCATGGTTATATCCTCAACTAACAGCCCGGGACTTGAAGGTTCGTACTTCAAACCGGACTTTTTGCCTATTTCTGCCATCGCGATTTTGAAAGGTGTTGGTGTTCTGCGAAAAAAATAAATTGTTATGTTAAATAGTTTAATTATTTAATAGGTGCGCACGCGCAGTACTCGCCGGCGTGTGTATGACTAGATGTATGAATGTGGACGAGACAAAAGGAGTATATAGGAACCGCAGGAGGTGGCGTTCAGTAATTTCTGCCTAACCATGTAAAAAAGTGTCAATTTTATTTTTTTTACTGCTAAGATAATTATTATGCTATTTAGCTCTGTAAGAGCCGATTTCACCACTAACACTAAACGCGATCAATCAAGTTAAACTCGGTTCAAGCGTTTACTGAGTTCAGAACTGCAATTTTCGTAGGGCTGAACTCGATTTTTAAAGTGTATGGTGAAATCGGCTTTAAGTATGCCGTACAAGTGATAGATGTCATTGCCATCTAAGATGGTTAAATGTAGAAAAGAATTTTGATTAGTTCTAGAAGGATTACTTCTCAGCTTTGTTGGTAGAGCGGTTATCGTCTTTAACCAGGAGAACGCAGGCTCAAATACTGCTCATAAACGATTTTTTTATTAATAATATTTTTAAACATATTTTTTATTTAGTTCAAATTGAGTTTGAAATTAAAGATTTAAAGATTTGTATACTAGTGTCTTTAAATGTAGTACTACTTACTTAAGTCAGTTTAAATGTTTTTACATATCTCTTGCTCTGTAAGTACACCCTTACACCCCTGAATGCCGGGGTGTATGACTATCATTACAGCATAGGTTTTGGAATTTGAAAAAAGAACTGTCATACTCATACTGCACGAAGAATATTTTTAAAAAGTTAATATTTTTTTTCTTGGTATCGATTAATTACTCGAATCGGAATCTAGACAATCAATTTTATAAAGATTTTATTTTAAATATGGAACTATTTGTTTCCACATCGTATGTCAGATGGAATCGATTTAAAAATCAAACTGGCCAGCAAGATTTGACGCGCTTGCGTGCGTGAAAAAAAAAAGGCAGTCTACTAGATTCCTAAAAAGAACGTGACCATATCTCTTACAAATTGTAATAATTTTACTATTAATTTTAATTAAATACACATTTTTTTCTTAATACATGTTCATTGAAACCTGCTGTCTTGTTGTTTACTTACCTCACAATCGATATGTAAAGCAGAGTATTTATCTCGGGCGTAAGCATCAATTGCATACTCGGGTTAATTAGCGCCTTCGCTTCGCTCAGGCGCCAAAAACCTCGTATGCAATTGATGTCATACAGCCCTTGGTTAATAATCTACTATTACTCACTTGGGTGTGTTGTTCTTGACCGGGTTCGGGCCGCCTGGAGTTACGTGGTTAACGGGCGTCGGCGTCTGTAGTAACGGACTCGCGCTCCATTCCTAAAACAAAATGTTTATAAGATGTTTGTAAGTAGGCATATTAACAATTATCTACTTCTTCTTCTTCTTCTTATCGTATGGTTGATGAACAACCTGGTGTTAGAGTTTAAACCACCCGTACGCCTCTGACATGGCTTTACACACCATTGAAAAATATCTCAGGTGTGCTGGTTTTCATCACGATGTTTTCCGTCACCGTTTTTAGCAACTGATAATTAATTTATAATACGCACATAACTTACGAAAAGGCAGAGGTGCGCGCCTTGGGATCGAACTCAAGACCTCTGACTTGTCAGTCGACGGTCATACCACTAGGCTATCAGTGCTAATTATCTACTAAACGGCTTAAACAATTTTTTGCAAATTGTAAGGTATTAATTTATAATGTTTTTAACACGTTTATCAAAATGTTTTGCTTATTAAATACAAATTCGCAAAAACAGAAGAGTTAAGAGATTCATAATTTCAACTGAAACGGCCAGGACTCAGTAGATTAGTTGGTAAAGCGATGACACGGCACGCCAGGGATCACAGCTTCAAATTCCGAATCAATTGTTTTTGCGAGTTTCTTATTAAATAATTTCATTTCGTAAGGTATAGAAAAAATCGTTACAAGTGGGATATCAAACCGCAACCTAGTTACTACTACTAGGGGCTTTACCCGGTACATCGCAGGTTCCAAACCACGCTCAAAACGATTTTTTTTTTCTACAAAATTTTAATACTCTTTTTAATGAAAAACTTCTAATAATGTTAATGCTACTGTAAATTTAAAAAATGTTTTACCTTAGTAGCATGCCTCAAAGGCGTAGAGTCTAGAGTAGCGAAGGATATAGCGGCGGGAGAGTTGAGGAACTGTGAAGGACTGAACGGCAGCGCTTTGATAGGAGTCACTCCTGACTCGCGAGATTCAAATGCTTTTGATAACGTATCTGTCCACGCCTGGAAATAAAAAAATACTAATATAAGTTATTTATAAGAATGTGGACTATATATATTTATTAAACTGTTACCTTAGTCTTCTCCATAAACATTCGGTGGAATTTTTTTATTTATTTTTTATAGGTATGTATATGGAATATTTATTTCTTTAAATATTCCATATACATATAAAAAAATTGCAAAGTTAAACATTCTTTGTTAGAGAGGCGGGATCGCGACTACTGACGTGATGTGTTCTAATGGAAGAGCCATAGAGTAAAGTAATACCTATAGAGTAATAATTACACTTCCCGATCTTAGGGGGCCCCCAAATCTGATCAAAGTGTCACTTTAAGGGCGGATAAGTCCACCCCACCGAGCTTATGGCATTAACTTTTTATTGCATAAATGTATACTACAAGAACGTCAATTATTGAGTAGATCAGGGACCATTTATAAACCAGTCTGTAATTGTCCCACAGCAGGGCAGACCTCTTCTCATACAAGGAAGGATCGAGCACTAATCACCACGGTAGCGCACTGCGTATTGGCAATCAGTTTTTAATCAGTTGTGTCTTAAGTACATATGACATTGAAAAAGTCACATTGCTACATGGCAGGTTAGAACCCACACCCACGTGCCTTCAAAGCATGCTGATATCCTTAGTCCGCCACTAAGTTTGGCATTGGGTTCAAACTCGTGACTAGCCCAGTCAACCACTAGGCTCTATTACTGATGCTTTTTACAGGATAAGTAGTAAAAAATAATCTCCGATACAATACATGCACTCACATTACTACTTTGTGTCGCAGGTTGTATTTTCTTAGGTTTTCGCCTCAGTATGGGAGGCGGGCTGATGTGCTCGGATAATTTCTTCTTGGGAGACGTGTAAATGGCTGGCACTTCAATCTCTTTACTTGTTTCGATTTGCACTGAGTAGGAAACTGTGGATAGAAAAATATATTATTTTATTTATAAGTTTAAAATATCATTATAATTGCATCCTACTATATATACCCCTAGAGAGTCAGTCGCCTCGAATGTAGCTAGTTTCGCCAAGCTGGACTAATTTGCCGGTCATTCAGATGTACTTAGCTCTCGTAAGGGCCGGTAATTTGTAAAACCAATGCGATTTCCAAGCAGGAGATAAATAAACATTATTTTATTTAAAGCATTTAAGCATAGAAGCTAGGATTAAAGTAAAAAAAAATATCAAGATTTTATTTAAAAACCTAGATCTAAATCCTCTGACTTTTCGTAAGTTATGTGCGTAATTGCGTATTATAAAATAAAAACTATCACTTGCATCATGCCTTGGAGAGCAAGTAAAGCGGTCGGTCCTACACCTAGTCTCTCTCCGCTTCAGTCGGATTACCGTTCTAGCGAACTATGAGAGTGTAGGAACAGAGAGTGCACTTATATTTGTGCACACTCTTGTGCACTATAATACCTCCTCCGTTAAGATTAGCCGCTGTGACGGAACGTCGGTCAGGAGGACATTTTTATTATTAATAACTAGCTGCCCAGCGCGACGTTTGTACGCGTGATTATCTTACCTGTACGCCTATTCTACCCAAGCCTACCCTAATCTACTCCTTCCCTACTCTACCCCTACCCTAGGGGTATAATTCCATTGTTTTTAATAGTTATTCTGCTATTTGGGATGGAGACAAATACAACTAATCAAAAACCATGAAAATCGGTCCAGCTGTTCTCAAGTTATAAGTGTTCGAACAAACCCGACTTTGTTTTATACAATAAAAGATTATACTTACCAGTATCTTGATTATTCTCGCTGCCAACAGACGGTTGACTCAAGTAGTTTCTTAACGGTGAGTCGGTAGGTAACGTTTCTATGTTGACGAATCTGAAATACAAATACAACTATTAATATAATTACATTCATGCAGTACGGTAGTACTGCGGTAGATGTCACCACATGCCTTTAAGGCGTTAAGAAAGAGATTCGTTATTTCAACTGAAGCGGGAGGACTGCTTAGTAGCTAGTAGCTTAGTAGGTAAAGCGATGGCACTATTTCAATAAATATAAATTAAGTACTATAAAAAAAAGTAAATTTAAGTACCAAAATGTTGACATTATAATAACTCTATAATTTAAATAAATGATTTTGTTTTGAAAATCGAAATTTTATTCTAAGTCCCTGGCGCGACATTCTGCGAAAGAGACATTCTGCGAAAGAGACGTTTTGCGAAAGAGACATTCTGCGAAAGCGACGTTTTACGACCAGGGGACATTTTGCGAAAGAGACATTTTGCGCCTGAGCCAATAAAACATGTAAAAAACTTGACTAGCGAGTCAGGTCTCGCCAGTCAATGGTCTATGTGCGTATTGAAAAAGAATTATAACTTTCACCGCATGCTTTATATGCCTCGGAAGGCATGTAAAGCCATCGGTCTCGCGTGATCTCACTCCGGTCGTATCGGATTCAATCAGGAGGACATTATCGACCTGTCATATTTCACTTTAATTTGTGGGACCATCTTTTCCGTCCATGCCAGATTTTAAGACATATCTTCTGACTGAAAAAATTTAGTGTTGTAAATAACTTACTTGATGTCGTGGTGGCGCATTGGTTACGGACCCGCTTTGCAAGTGCGCAAGCGCGTGGTCGTGGGTTCGAACCTGGCTTGTACCAATGTGACTTTTTCAATGTCATATGTACTTTCTTAGTTAATTTAAGACACCACTGACTAACGGTGAAGGAAAACATCGTAAGGAAACCTGGACTTTAATTGTCTGAAATCGCCAACCTGCAGTGAGGTAGCGTGGTGATTAATGCTCAATCCTTCTCTGTATGAGAAGAGGCCTTTACCCTATATTGGGACAGTTACAGGCTGGTTTATTTATTTATTTATTAAATAACTTACTTGAAGGGAGCGTCAACTATTTCAATATCGGCCGCAACCAATCCTCCTCTATCGGGTGACTTAGGTCTTCCAGTCTGCTGCTGCAAGTTACTCAGCTGGTCTTTTAATAGTTGTCTAAAGTGTAGAATGTGTTTCGAAGGCGGTTGGCTTGTGTTTGACGAGTTGCTTTGGGTTGATTCATTGAAGGGATCTGACCAGTTTTGCTGAAAAAATATGATTTATAAAAGAAGGATAAGTAGATGTTTAGACGGGACATAATGACACATTATTAATTCTCTACTTTTAAAAATGTATCATCTTCTTCTTGCGTGTCAAGGGTTCCTATAGTGTTCAGCCACTCTAATGTATCAATGTAAATAAATATTTATCTAATTGAATAAAATTCTATACAAAATTAAACAACTATAAATTTAAAAAACCCTCGACACAAATACCTCTATTTTTTTTTAGCTAAGAATACTCGATCAAATCACTTTTAAAATTCCAGGTCCATTCGTAGCTACGATAATACCCAAGACAGACATTCAGACACAGAATTACGACAAACTTATAAAACTTATACTTCTTATATTCGTTGAGGGTCAAAAATTTAATTGCCAGAAATATTAGCCCATATCACTTCAAACCGACTAGACCAACCACAAAAGAGGGTATTAACTTACACTAACATTTACGAAGCTTAAGCACACATTACTACACAGAAAATTCACTCAAAAGAACATTAAAATCATGAGTCTGTTAAAATGTGACCATGTGTAAAAACAAATATGAAATGAAAGGAACTGAAGCCCTAACCTATACTTCCTCCACCCATTTTTAGTGAGTGATGTGATTATGTATAGTGCATTATGTACAAATCGATTTTTTTTTATGATATGTGCGTTTGAATAAAGAAGAAGAGATGGATGGATTGTGTGAAGAGTGATATGGCGAGAAAGGAAGTAAATACTGAGATGACGGGTGATAGAGATGTATGGAAAAAGAAGACATACTGCGCCGACCCCAAATAAATTGGGAAAAGGGCAGGGAGATGATGATGATGTGCGTTTGAATAATTTTATTGTGATATATTCAAATGCACATATCATTAAAAAAATCAATTTGTATATTTAAAAAAAAAAACCTCTATAATTAATATAGAATAAAAAAAAATTGTGATATTATGTTTGTTACGGGGGTGATCCAAACTCTCAATGATTTAACTCCCATTTAAAATAAAGAAAAACAAATGAAAGGAAAAACTGCAAATTAGGATTAAAATTGTTAAATGTATAGGCTGACCAAAAAGTAATCATAAATTACTTAAATATATCACTTTTTACATTTAAACTTAGGACCACAGTCCGTATTTATAGTTTTAAAAGAATTATTGGTCAGTATATACATTTTAAACACAAGATATGGCTTTGGTATCCTCTGATTCGTGAGGAATTACTTGCCATATCATACGTCAATTTGGTTGAGTGGATCATAATACTTATTATTTAAGTAGGTATAAAATTTAATTAAAAGTCTGGTGTTGATGCATTGTTATGAATCTAAATGCCTCACAATATAGGAGAAAATCCTAGTAGGAGACGTTTTAATAAAAAACTAAATTTTAAAGCGAGACATTTTTTTCAACCAAATCAACGCTATACTTTCAGTTTAGGCGACAATTTGTAGCGCAATAGTATATACATAGTTGTGTTACACAATCGTAGAACGATTTTCAAATTAAGACTTATGTCGGTTGGAGTGTACGAAACGGGGCACTGAGGAAAAAACACTTAGAAAAATTTAGACGAAAATATTTTTTTTTTAAATATCGCGTTTTTTCGATTCTATCGTATAGAACACCTAAATTTAAGACTAAAAGCATCTGGGTGATTTTTGTCTCCAACCATCGGTTCGCCGTAAAACTGATGAAGAAAGGATTTCATTTACTAAGGCGTAAGGCGACCAAAAAGCCGAAACTGCGGAGTCGAGCATCATAATATGGTTAACACCCCGACTCAGAGTACCCCGACTCGGATAGGTTAGGTTAGAAGAGGATGGCGGGGTCGAATAGACCCCGCCATCCCCTTCGTGGTTATTTTTTTATAAACCACCTAGAAGTAGGAGCCCCGCGAAGCGGGGCTCCGTCGACCAAGCCCACCCTCGACCATGCATAGAATAAAAATAAGTCTTTTTTTCATAGTGCCCCGTTTCGTATCCTCTGACCCTTATGTCACGTGGGTAGTTGCCAAACTGTTGCGCAACAATCGCCCAACTATCGCGCCACAAAAAATCGCCAATGCAAAGAAACACAAAAAGCACACTAACATCGTTGTACGCGACTTGAACTTTTTCTCCAGTATGCATAGGCTCCGAGAATTCTCTTGGCTTTACCCGTGTTTGTTTACGGCGAAGCGTCTCGAAGCTGTCGAGTATGTCCGGCTCATACTTCCGTCGCATGGTCGAGTTCCAGTGGTTTTTTATTGCGTTGTCAGTCCTGTAATGAGATATTACGTTAATTCCTGTTTTTACCCGACTGCCAGGAATGTATATTTATTTATTCACAAGTTTCTTTTGTATTCTTTTCCTGAAATAATGTGATCTTAGAAAAATCATTTTTCTGGAAGCCACGATGGCTCTTAGTTTAGAATTATAGGATGCATAAATGGCTATTGAGGTATCCAATGAGTTACGACACTGCACCGCTTGTGACGTCGCGTGTCGTTAACATAGGATAACGACCGACGCCTGAGGTGGCACGATGCCTGAATTGCATGGTGTGGCTCTTGAAAACATTTTTAATCGCTCACCTGCCGGGCAACAGTTTGGCGATTTTGGCCCACTGGTTGCCAAGTTGTTTGTGCGCTTGGTATATAACTCTGTCTTCGTGTTCCGTCCACGCGGTCTTCTTTATAGACGGATTTAGGTGATTGTGCCATCGTTCTCTGTAATTCAAAATATTAAATGAAATTTCATCGTTTATTGATTTCAACTTTACGCACTGGGTAATTAATCATCATAGATATGAAGTTATGAACTATGGCCTCGGTCTCTGAAGAGCCCAGCATCTCATTGCTCCATTGCTTAGTACGGGCTAAGAAAAACACCATATGGATGGAACGGCTACCATTTACGCCTACCATTAACCTACCATCCAGGCCTTTTATGCTTATTTGCCACCATAATAGTTTTTTAAGAAAAGGCTGGAATAAATCATTTAGTATTAAACTACGCTAATATTTTAACATCCAATGGGTCGATGGAGAACACATAAATAGGTTAGGTTAGATTGAAATGAGAATTACCTGCACTGTTTTCCTATCCTCCCTTTGAGATGGCGCGCTATTAGCGTCCATTTCTTGGGCCCGTACTTCGCTACCAATTCTACCACCTTTTCATCTTCCTGAAACCAAAAACACAATATATTAATTAATATCAAAGTTTATGAAAAGGATTCAGCAGCTTATAACAATGGATTGTTTCTCATCCCCGAACTTTGATGGATTAATTTGGGCAATGATCAATGGGAATAATTAATTTAATTGATCTACTTTGTATGTATACAATTATTTTTAATTCTTTTTTTATATTTAAGTTCATTTTCTGGAAGGTGAATGTATGTACTTCGAATATACGAATAAAATAAGCACATGTTATTGATCAGCATCAAGCGCCATTTAAAAAAAAAAAATATGTTAGTACTATACTACGTAACAAACAATAAATAATTTAATTTTTAAAAAGTCCTTTTTTTTCTATTATTTTAGCTTTATTAATTTATCCTTTAACTACGATGGTTTAGTAGATAGCTAGGACATTCTTATAAATTAAACATAATTAGTACAAAATTATTGTTCCATTTTCAACAGAGACTTTTTAGGATATCAGGAGGCGATGAAAAAAGTCTACAAAAAGTATTTATTGAATGCAGCATGAGTGTTTTCCCAAGTACCAAAAAAACAGCAATCATACCTATCAATTAACCAACTATTAAAATTGCCGTATCATTACTTGAATCCCTTCAAATCGTAAACCAATTTAAAAATAATAGGCCCCATACACTATCCTGCGCGGACGCCGGACGTGCTTTGGGGTTTTTTTTAGGTTGAAATCCTCACGGACCCCTTCCACTCTGTGATGAGGGTATGCCACTAGAATAAACCATCCAAATGCACCCAAATGCATTTTCCTCAACATCTGTATCCAGAACTTCCCTTCTCAAATCACACTGACCCCCTCGGCTGGACGTCCGCGCAGGATAGTGTATAAGGCCTTTAACCAAGCACTCATCCTTAAAGCACCTCTCACAAAATACAATTAGTATACATTCAATACCTGTATAGAACAGCGTGCGAAAATACGTTACAAGGCAAGGTGAACAGGCGCGTGGGCGAAAAAATATGAATAGCACGGTTGATCAGCTGTTGCGCTTGTTAGTAAGTATAGCGAGTTATTGATTACATAATTGCGTAGGTAGGTATTCCCCGAGACACGAAGCTACGCAGTACTACCACAGTACTACACCGACAATAGCTTGAGAACTCAAATTTTGTTAACATAAAAGTATAAAATCGAATTCAAACACTAAAATGCTAGAAGTAACACAAAAACTTTCGTTTTGGAGTCAGTGCCGAGCTATGCGGATTCCAGAGTAGGCCTTTAAAAATTAAAAAACACTCGACACAATTTTTTTGCTAAAAACACTCCCGAACAAGTCACCTTTTAAAAAAAAACTAAAATAAAAATACAAAATCGCTTCATTCCTTTATCAGCTGCGATGCCACAGACAGATACAAAGACATACAGACACGTCAAACTTATAATTAAGTTTATAAAGGGGTCCCCATACAAGAAACGTGATGTTTTCCCCCTGGTAATATCTGAAATTACTAGTCCGATACCCAAAACTCTCAATTATATAAAGCTTAAGTTTAATAGGAGTCTTGATTAAATGGTATTTATATCAAAATATTACACATTGGAAGTAGTTTTTAGTTTGGTACTGAAAATGTAACAATTTGTCCGAGTAATTGGTTCCACTAAATTGATTCCTGCAAGTACTTCGGTAAGTATCTGTATCAAATCTATAGTCACGACTACTCTAATTTAAACACCCTATAATTAATAATGTACCTATAATAACACTTTTTGTCTGCCTCGGTAATAAATTATTTGATACGCTGATTGTAATAATAGTAATTGGCGATAGTAATAGTAAGAAGTGAGATAAAATCAGTTTCACATTCATTCGTTTCATGGACCGAAAATTTGGTTTATGGACCGAACATTCATGTAATGGACCGGACATTCGTGTAATGGACCGGACATTTGTTTTATGGACCAAACATTTGCTTCATATTAATATTTTTTATAGCAGTTCCATAATATGAATTAGATGATAAAACATAAAAATGGGTATCATCTTAGACCAAACATTCGATTCATGGATCGAACATTTTTTACATGTACCGAACATCCGTTTTATGGACCTGACATTCGCTTAATTATAATATTCTATGTAGGTACGACTAAAAACAAAAAAAATCTTTAGCATGTTTTGCTGACGTCACAGAATATTATGCAATATCTAACAAAGAAAATTAGATACCATGGGGGGGGGTGACGGGGATAGCAAGCCCACACACTATTAAACTAACATTATAAACGTGATGCAACCTAAAGATCGATCGAATTTCAGCGCATTTTTAACCGAATGTTCGGCCGAACGAACACACGTTCGGTCCATCTCTAGCAATAAGTACGATTTACCAATAAAAAAATATTACTATTTTTACGGTTTGCCATTGTTCGTATGAGTAAGTAGCAAAAAAGGTTGGCGGTATCGCACTTTGATATAGTAACCTTGAATTAGACTATTTTGTTACTAAATATTAAAACGATTGGTCATGTTGTCATATAAACGACAAGTAACATGAAGATTTGTATCATTCATACTTTTAAGATGTCAACTAAATATGCAAATGAAGACAAGTTTTTTTCTCACAATTATTATATTGAATGGGAGTGTTTTGAGTATTAGATCATGTCTGAGTATTGTCTTCATAATATAAATATCAAGGAAGTTGTATATCGGTAAAAATGAGAATAAATTTTGAATAATTTATGTTTATTGTTATTTTAAAACTTAAGCCGATAACCATTTAAGGGTAAAATATTTGGAGCAACATTTTGAACTAAATGTTAAAATTTAAATACTGCTGTGATACTTTTTCTGTGTCTATTAAATAATATCATTTTTTTTTAATTGTAAGCAAAAGACTACACGTTTAATATTTCTTGTCAATCGGTGTGCCATCATTCCAGAATTCGTTAATCTAAAATCTTGAAATCCATCAATACCATGAGACTACTAAACGCTTAATAAATATCAGTTTCGAAATAATACCCACAGAATTTTGTGAACATGTTACCTACACACGGCTACACATCAAGCTTCACAAAACCAGTATGAACTGACCTCGCATTATATAAGCTTTTCATACAACAAGATGTCAGCTTATACTGGAAAATTTAGCTTGATGCGTAGCCGTGTGTATCTTTGCCATACGCTCGTAGCTTTTTCAGATGGGCAAAGTTAGCAACTATATAGTAAAAACAACTAGGTACACTTTTATCTAGCAAGAGCATTTTAATATACGAACGTGACTTCCAGTACTATAAAAAATAATTGAAGTCCTAACAAAAAAATCCTTAGGCCGGAATTTTAGCCTTATCTCAGATCACAGCTGGCCAATATCCTTGCCCTTGACTGTCCGTTTTTTGTGTTATGCTTCAAAGATGTTTTAGTGCTTATTATTAGTAGACTATTGCTACATGATGTCATCGTTAATTGGGAACGAAGAGGCTCACAATATAGCACTTAATTATACGTATATTAATAAAAATATTGTATTATTTAAGTATTTTTAAAGGAGTTACATGCCGCAGGTCGGGATTGTAAATTGACAATTGAAAGGCCAAATGTTAAAAAAGTTCGTGGCGAATGTGGACTTTGTCGGAACATTCGGTTGAAACATGTGCCGAAGTCAACCGAACTGCGGGCTATGTTAGTTTATTTTTAGTGTGCCTTTCGCTATTTCTGCCAGTGTGCTATCATAAAGCCTCCCATTTAACTTGTGTGTGGTACACTTATGGTATCACTTGCGTAATCCACTGTGCATCTCCATCACACATTTGCGAAACATGGATTAAAATTTGTTTATTACAAGTGCAACCGAATGTTCGGTCCACGAACCAAATTTGGACCGAAAAAGTAGAATATCTATTTTTTATGCTCGAACAAAAGGAGACATTAATCCATAAGCACTTTGCACTGCTAGTGTGCACACTAATTTGGGAGTGTGAGTTAGAAGTTAGTATTCTTATGTGCAAGAAAATGTGAGCGTTGTAATGAAATATAAATATCTGTAGGAAATTAGTTAGTAATTCAAATCTTAATATACTATACTAGCATGTAAGTTTTGCTGTGCCCAGTCTGGGTCCATGATGATACCTATTTTATAACTACCTACCATCTAATTTACATTGTGGAACTGCAATAAAGAATATGAATGAATGAATGAATTACTGTTTTTGACGCACACTAATTACTATATTATGTGAGTTAGTGCAAAGGAATATAAACGTAATATGCTACTGGAATATTGTCTCTACATTGTACATACAAGTTCACGTACAAAAATTCCATTGAAGGAACATCCTCAATACAGATTCCAAACCCTAACCATGTAAGTGCACCAATAAAGGAACTATAGTAATAAAGATTGTTATCCGAGCCTACAAGCTTGAATATATATAATATGTATATTAATCTATAAAAACATATGCCATACAGTTACCTATATTATGTTTAACGCTAAAATATTCGTCTCACGTCCAAACAAACAAAGGCTTCATTCATAAAATCTAAGAAGCTTTGTATATTTGTGGTTTTATGAGCTATTTATTGCGTGTCCCAATTGAAAGAACGTTAATTGAATACCTACCATATAATTATTTCATTTTGATAAGGAAAATTCTACTATCCTTATAATCATCATCATCCTCCTAGCCTAATTATCCCTAAACTTTGTTGGGGTTGGCTTCTAATCTAACCAGAAGCAGCTATAAATATATCAGTTTTCTATGAAGCGAAGCGACTGACGCCAGCAATTTAAAGGGATACGATTTTCTAAAGTTAGATCAGGTGTCAGGATTTTATAAGAGTACTGACTCTCTATATCGACTGTCAAAGATCATTATGACAACCAGGCCAACGGCTAAGCGTGCTTTCTGAGGCTCGGAGCAGGTGATAATTAATTTATAATGCGCACATTACTTACGAAAAGTACCTAGTAGAGGCCTGACCTAGTACCTAGTAGGAAACCTGAGACCTCTAACTTGCCATTCAACGGTCATACCACTAAGCTATCACTGCACTTTTTATCTGACTAAACGAATGACGAATTTTAACTGACTATAATATCGATAGACTGAAACAAATGCCTGTCGATTACACAAATATTTGTACCAATGTATGTGTCAACATAGGTGAAAATCCTCCATTACAAAACTTTTCATCCAACTTCTGAACAAACATTGGTAGTTGGTACCTACTGGCATTATTATGCACATTCTATGCACACACGCGTGCGGTACCAATGACCCATGAGTCATAGCCGCTTCCTTACGAGATAGACTGATTGGCGAGTGTTTAGGACATGAGTGCATTGAATTGGAATACCTAGTTTAATAAAGTTCCAGGACTTTCAACTAAAATCAAATATATTCTGCACGCGACTTCGACCGCATTCAGTGTTCAAACTCGGGACTTTTAGGGTACTCTTTTTTAAGAAGGCTAAAGAAATATTTTTGAGAAATTTTTACATGTTTTAGCACATGTTAGCTTATTAAATATAGATATTTAATAAGAAATTTGAAAAAACAACTGATACGGATGGGATTCGAACCCACGATCTTCGGCGTTCCGTGCCGACGCTCTAACGGTTAGAGCACGGTGGCTCAGCGGTTAGAGCGTCGGCACGGAACGCCGAAGATCGTGGGTTCGAATCCCATCCGTATCAGTTGTTTTTTCAAATTTCTTATTAAATATTTATAAGGCTAAAGAAATTTTTAAATACCTTGATGGTCAAGTGATCCAAAGTGACATTGTAGTTCGTTGTCTTTCTCAAATTTTTGTCTGTCATGCATACTAAGTTTATATTTTGAAAGTTGGCTTATTGAAAAGTTAGCTTTTTGCGACCAGTTCTCATTTTGAAAAAATGGCATTATTCTATGATTCTTTTTTCATGAAAGTCCCAAAAAAGAAAGAGTCTGAAATTGCACAAAACTCGATTTTCGATCTTGGACAAGTAAAAGTACATCACTTTCCGGCTCATGAACTAGGTATCTCTATACAAAAAAGTGCGTCGATGCATTGCCTCATTGCAGCGTGAAAGACTCAAAGTCAAAACCAACTTGAAACATATTTTTGCAGGTCATTAGTTCCAGATATAGATACACAATAACGTCAAATTTTGCTTCCTACAAAAATGCTATACTTTAGATTACGCTCATTGCGATTCAAAAGTGTACTTCTAAAATTGTGCTGGAAGATTCAAGATGGAAGTATTCCAAAAAAACCATAAACAGGTCTTGATAAAACCTTTAAAGTGATCAATGTACTTTTTCTTATAGGTTGCAGAACAAGTCATTGTGGCGAGCTTCGACGGAAGCGCATTTATATGTAGTAATTTACTCGTCATGAGATGTGTTCAAGTTAAGATGTTCATCTTCAAAACATTATCGTAAAGTGTCCGAGGTTTTGGTAAATGGTTACTGAGAAGTAGTACTTAGTAGTAGACATATTTTTTATTTGGAACCCTGTTCTAAAAAAAATACTCACTGGTACAAATTCTCTTTCAAATAACACAATCGAAAGGATCATTCTCACTAGTTCCACCGGCAATTAGTTCCTTGGGAAATTCAATTTTTTTTTTTTATTGGTTCCATTGACTAAAGGACCGAAAATTAGGTTCTCTCAGAACAGTAACTGGGCGATACCCCATACGCGGGGTGCGTGAGATTTTCGCATAAGTATTGGAAACGTTGTCAAAATTTGGGATCCGAGGAATATCCGTAGGCCTTGTAACAAACACGTGGTCGACTTATTGACTTTCATTAATCGTTAGCTGGGAATCCCTGCATGCTGTATAATGTATGATCGAATTTTAAAAATCAGCCTTGTATATGACGGGATCTATGTAGTATTTTTTAAAAAGTATTATTTTAATATTTACCTCCTTGGTCCACGGGCCTTTGACTAGGTCAGGGTTGACGACTTTAGTCCACCTCTGTTGGCATTGGACGTCGGATCTGTCTCTGAACTCGGCCGCTATGAGGTCCCAAGAGTTCTCGCTGTACATCCTAACGTATTGTTTTAGCCTTTTGTCCTGGAAGTAAAGAAAATCTTCATCAGAAATCATAATATTACGCCTTTATTCCTTTTATGGGTTAAGACCGTACAATTGGTCGCACGACTGGATGCCGCGGCGAAACTTATATGTATTTATTGATACGGGCTGATGCCTATATCGACTCACTGCTAGATTGCTCGTCTCTCCCTTGTTCCAATTTTCTCTGGTCTGCACAGATCACATTGAGATAACCAGGTCTTTCCCACGATTGCCGCTACATCGTAGACCGATCCGCTCCTGATCAGAGTGTCGTAGCAAACTAGCTGCTATTTTGTGGGGTCTACCAGATATTTGGTACCCCAATTTTTCTTGTGCCTTATTGGTACGGAATAGAGTTAAAATTACCTCCTCTTTCGTCCATCGTCCTCTGTTAATATTCTTCCTCGGCCCAGAGCTTTTGGTTGCAACCTGCACATCTTCGTAAGCCGCCGAGTCCTCTGAATATTCACTAGTCTCCGATTCATAGCCGCTACGTCTGTGGACAAGGGAATTTTGAATAATTTTGACATGTGAAAAGATCAAAATCGATTGGCTGTATTGCGTAAACTAGAGTCAGTATATTAGAACGATGCTTAAAATCTAGATTAACTAAGTTTTTCGCATTTAGATCACCCTGCGCTTTAGATTCAAAAATTCGTTTTGAATCAAGATTCTTATTCTCTTCTTGAGCATCTCGTATAGTAAGTGCGTGATACCATCTGTGGGTACCAACCTTTTGGTTATTTCTGTCGCCCTAACGTGTACAATGTTATAGTTCGAAGAAATGAATCATGTATCTAATGTTCATGTACATGTTTTAACGAGCCTGAGGCGCTCTTCCCCAATGGACTGAGTACCTATGTTTCTGTTTTCCGAAAATTCCACGTCTACAGTTACAAGAGCTCCTAGCGCTACAGGTTCGCGACCGATAGTGGACTAACATTCAATACGCTTAAAAATGCCTGTTACTGTTAAAAAGTAGTTCATTTTTACAACGATATTTAATGAAGCACTGTTGTGCGGTTGTGCCACACACATCGACATACTTAATCTTTATCTCGACATTCCCGTTTAGAGGGAAGTGTCTTATTTACTTGGAAACTTGTTTAAAAATGCTTGGAACAGCTTAGACACACACTTAGTACCGTTTATGCTCAAGCGTCGGCCGGCACCAGCACAAGATTTTAAAGATATCAATTAGGTAAGTAGTTGGAGAATCATTGAAGCCGATTTTCCTATCTATTTCTTTGGACATTGAAAAGTATACTTTATTTCGATTAAATAACTTACATAAGTTGATTAAGTGGAATAAAATTCCGTATCTTCATACAGAGAGACAGTAGGGGAGCGAGGCAACGTATCACAATTTAGACAACTCGTATGCGAAGTACTCCTTCAATGAGCTGTTTAAAAACTTACAATGCGGATTGCGGTCTCATCGCGTAGGTATCTCATAATTTGAAGACGTATGGGTACCTATTCTAAGTACCTACATAACCAGAAAAATTGCAAAAACATACCTTTTAAATTCAACAAAACCCAAGTCACGTTTAAAATTACCACATAAAGACATTTATCAAACCATACATAGATCCTGTTTATAGTTTATCCTGAGAGTTACGTAATTGCCAGAGATATCCCGAGGCTTTGAGCATACAAAACACGCGTAAAGAATGTCAAGTATATGTTGATCCGTGGCCAAAAACGAAACTAAAGGAATCTGGTCTAAATTGCTCTTTAGATCAATGGAAAATAATGGAAAGTGGCGCCGCCAATGATGATCAATTTGTTTATGACAAAATGATGTTTCTCGCTGACTTTTAAATGATTGATAATAATTTTCTGTTTTGTTCGTCAAAAGACAGACGTGTTCATTCGCTCGCGAAGATTTTAATAGCGGATAGTATGTTTAATTTGAACGATGATTAGTTGATGTGACTTACATAATGGGTTCGGATACTTTGATAAAACCGCGTAGGTATGTAGTGTATAACACTACTACAGTACTTAATGTTTTTTTATACGCAAGCAAAGCTACCACACCACTACAAATACTACTGATCAATTTCACTAGTGTTCCAAGTTTCCAAGATAGTACTAGCCCTTATTTTTGAAACTAGTCTATTTTAGATACCCAAAAGGCTAAAAATGGATCTGTAGCCTTTGAGTTTATTCAAGAAAACTAGATCCAGTGGCGAAGGCTTCATACAACTCGATTCCTACCGGCTTCTCATCGTATATCTACTACTGTGTCAGTAATATCTACTGACTGTGCCTTGTGTCAGTAATGTCTACTGTGCTGTTGGTTATGCCCCGGTTTCTCTCCAGATTACATCTCACAGACATTGATCTTTTACAACTGTATATATCTATCTGTCTCCTCCAAAAAAGCCCATTAATATAGATTCTAATGTAGACCTAGGTTTCTAGTTGAGACTCTTGTCTTGACTTACAAAAGTAGAGTAGAACTAGACTTGGAGGCATTTAGCCCTGTAAGTGTCTAAAAACAGGCTAGCATTAAAGAAAAAAAAGGGCTATCGAAGTTTTTTGAAAACAAGTTACCTCTACACAAGTAATGACCGAAACCATAAGAAAAGTATTGTCTTTTAGTTGACACAGTTTCCTAATGGATAGATTATAATAAATTACCAAATCCAAATGCACTACAAAAACTTATGATACCGATTCTAAAAATAAACATGACCAAACACGACATTTAATTAATTAAAATGTTATCAAAGCATGTACCGAAACATTTAATTCTTAATGTGTGTTGGATATTGTTATTATTTAAACAAATTTGTTATAAAAAGAGGTTTGATGACGAAATGTAAACATACTTAGGTGTGGGCTGCTTTTAGGAATGCATAGATCTTTCCGCTTATTAAAAAAGTGTAACAAAAACATTTAATCGACTTCATAACGCTACAAAACTAGAAATAAAATAAAACACGTTTTGGAGTCAGTATCAAGCCAAGTGGGTTACAGATTTAAGAACAAACCACCTTATCTCCTTATCTTAGCCTTGGTACCGACTTCAAAACAGTCGCTCAAGTTTTTGGAAGCGATATCAATAACACACGCACAGTCCCATATAATTATGTCGGAGTTACGCCCGTACAAACATAAAGACGAATTGACAATCTCCATTTCTTTGTAGTTAGTTAAAAGCGATAAAGTGAAAGATACTCATCAAGAATACTAGAATCAAACTCAAATCAACTGGCATAAATTCATTAATGTCAATCAATAATTTAAAATTAATTCATTGATATTTTGAGAAACAATCGAGATATTTTTTCCATCGAAAATAAATATTAACGAATTGAAGCTACTCGATTTTGCAGGTGTGCCTTTTCACATGCAAGGCCGTCAAACTTTACTGACAGTCCATAAGTTATTACGGCAAAAAGCCTAAGTTTTTACTATTATTTGCCACCCAAGAGTTAATATAAAACGAGAATTATCATCACATTTTTAATGATAAATTGAGCACAAAACACGCCATTCATTGCAACTTTTTATCCAATATTACAATGAAGCCAGGTCAACAATTACGGCTGGCTGTACAGTGTTTGTCGTCAGCTTACTTTTGTAAAAAAAAAACCTTGCATTGGCGCCAGAATCTCCCGTAGACACACAATAAGATTCGAAGAACTAAAGCCCTTGGGTTCTTGATTAACCAATTCCAACTTTGTGAGGCTAACAATAGAACTTAAAATCGAATGTTGCAGATCGCAATTTCGTGAAGAACAAGTTTCGTTTCTATAGAAAAATAACCTATGTTAAGAAGACTAATAATTCTCGAATCACGTCAGAAAAACCTGTAGACTTATTTATGCATACCGTGTTCGAGACATCAGCTGATATGAAAACAGGTTTTTAAGTATTCTCATTCATTGCAAATACTTGGATGGAATAAGGATACCCGTGAAGCGAGCTTACTCATAAGTTTTGAGGAATTTTATAAAGCGATCGATCTTGTGTTTAACCTCTTTGGTAATATATTTATCGATTTTGTGCCTCGTGCGTGCCAAAGAAAAAAGTGGATGTCTTAAGACATTGCCTTGATCTGTCTTCATCGGTATATGGAATGCTGAGTTTAAACAATGTGGGTACGGCTTTAGGCTTACATTTAGCTTGAAAAAATATTTGAACAAAATCTTTTTTAAATTCCACAAATATTTGTCAATTTATAGTTAAGAAAACAACACAGTTTGTTATTGTAACAAAAAAACTCACTCATTTATCATCACGACGAATTAACAAAAATAAGTTTTGACATCCAATTCCATTATTCACTTAAAAACATCACTCCATAGTTCCAAAAACTTAAAAAAAACTACAAATCACCATACATTTTTAGGTTATGTTATCCCCAAAGTTCCCGCCAAAATTGCACTCAAATCACATTTCGGGATCCCGTCTCACACGCATCGAATGCCACAACAACACTGACGATGAAAAATTCAATGCGTACATATTCCCACACGCACACATGAATATTCACCAACACACCCACAATACATGGGTCGCACGCGCAGTACGTAATAAGGGTGTGGGGAATAACAAAAACTCTGTAAGGGACGCGGCAATTCCGAAGAAAGAGACAGCAAATACGCAATGTAATGGAAGAGACAGGGATGTAAAAGCAGGTATACAAATCATTACCCCGCAGTGGGACTTAACACAGCTAAAGATAAGCAGGTGTAGGCTGGTAATAGAAAGGTACAAAGAAATTAATCTTTTTTATGGTATAGGTCAGCAAAGACCTCGCCCAATAAAGAAAAATAATAACATGGTAAAGTTCTCAATGCAAAAGAAACGAAATGATATTTTAAAATCCTTAAAGGCTACAATGAAAATAAAACATCTTTTAGGTATCAACATTATCAACTGGCTGTAAAATAATATAATTTCGACAGTTACCGAAGTGCATGCAATCATAATCCCATCCCATACCGAAGTTGGCTAGGCATAATCATTATTGAAGTTTATGAGACTCAATCTCGTCTCATATCGTCTACAAATATGAACTAGGGGTTCGATTCTTGTAAAAACAAGTACAATCTACATATCGCTTAAATCTTAGAGTTAGTCTTAGGTATTCACGTGTTTCTTGATCGCAGTTCAATAGGACTTTAACTCAATGGGATCCAACAACTTTTAAATCGGTGCCGTTCAAGTTTCTCTTTCTCTCAAATATAATATTAATCCTACAGTTAATAAAAAAGAAAATCAGAACCAAATCTAAATATCGCAGAAACTTTACTGTAGGTAAATATTAAATATTGCACAAAAATTTGGCACCCTCCAAAACACATGTTTCGGATGAACGGCACTTTCGATTTCAAGTTTGCAACAAAAAATACTCGAATAATATACAAGGGCTAAAATATGGCGGATGCTACTAATTTTGGATAACGGGGACTTGGTTTTTGCAAGAATAGTTTGCGAATGGATTTTGAAGGACAAAATCGTTGTCTAGTAGGTTTTCCCAAAGAGCATAAAAGGGATGTAATCATAATAGTCGCAATGGATAGGTAAGATTTTAATAAGTCGGAAAACATTTGCGCGAAGAATATAAAAATATGTTTATTCTATTTAACATAAACAATGAGATAACCTCAAGTAATAATAAACTGGTAAAACTTGTGTTTGTACTTAACCTGCAGCAGCAACAATTTTAAATAGCTTCTTGCTATTAACCTTAATAATGTAAGACGTCTTGTTGTGTTGCTTAAATTTAGGGAAAAAAATTGAGAGGAATGTGTTTGGAACTCCTTCATCAAACATAATTCTTGAGTAGCTAATTCAACGATTTAGTGAAAGTCCTGGTTCAAGTTTTACCTCAACCTATGAAAGATCCTTTTGAATCTGGCGACTTTGGATTTGGAACTTAAATGAATTAAAATCTCGAATGATTTTAATGTCTGTACATTTGCCGCAATCGCAACTGTTCATACAGAGAGGCGTCTGCACCCAAATATTAGTTTTAAATTAATAAACGATATCGCATTACTTCCGCAGCCGCACAATGATAAGAATACTGTGAATGCGCTGTGTGATCATGTTTAATTTAAGGGCAATGTCAGATACGACGTAATCAGATAAGTTTTACACATTGATACAGTTCCTCTAAGGTCTGTTTTCTTTAGCCATACATATGAAATTTGTAATTTGGGGATCTTGAATGACGAGAAGATACAAATAAATTTTAAAGGGACTAAACTAGACAAATTAAAAAGAACAGAATTCGTACGCAAATGAAACAATGAAATTTTAACAATAAACAATATTATTATAATATTAATATTATTAATAACGTCCACAATCTTAGATCACACATTATATCTAATTTAAATGAGGAAGTGGTAGCCATTTTTAACCGACTTCCAAAAAGGAGGAGGTTCTCAATTCGACTGTATGTTTTTTTTTTTTTTTTTTTCTTTTTTTTTTTGTATGTTTGTTACGCGATTACTCCTTCAGTTGTGGGCCGATTTTCAAAATTCTTTTTGTAATCAAAAGGGTATACTCCCGAGGTGGTCCCATAGAAAAATTATCGTGATCTGATCATGAACTTACGAGATATGAAACGGAACTCCTCGTAGGATTATAGCAGAATTGTCGTAACAAGTAATATTGCTTTGTTTATACGTGCAGTCGATGGCTGACGAGTAAAGAGGAAGAGGGGGGATACGTGGGTAGCCCCCCCCCCCCTCCTATAATCATCATATAAGATAAAAAATATCGTGTGAGGTATCGTTTGAATGGGCTTTTCATAAGGATTTCAAATATTAGCCTAACAAAAGTCTGGGAGGGGGATTAATTTTAGGCACCACTAAAAATCGTGAAAAAAATTTTTTTTAATAAAAAATAAAACCGACTTCAAAAGAAACTAAAAAGCTTGAAATAACTTTAAAACGTTTTGGAGTCGGTTCCAAGTCAGTTCTAGCCTCTTTAACCTTCTCATTAAGAACTTGACTTGGAACCGACTCCAAAACGTTTTAAAGTTATTTCAAGCTTTTTAGTTTCTTTTGAAGTCGGTTTTTGTGTCGTCATTTCACCTGTCCGGTCGTCCACCCTCTGATGTACTACATTTGATTTCACGACCGATTATTTAAGGAAGTGGTACACATACAGGAACTTACCTTGTTTAAGTTTAATTATATTAAAGATTTTGATCAGGAAGCCCATAGATTGTGCGTGAATCCAAACCTTTAAAGAGTAACTAAAATAAATTTCAATAGGGCTTTAGTAAAACTTGACTGTATCAAATGTTCCTTAATGTGGTACCTTCCACGAACAATATAAACAACTAATAAACTCTAGATCATTCATATCAATGTTATCAAAAGTAATTACATAACTATCCATACTGAAGTTATGATTACTTATCATGCTCTCAATTAAAAAAAATACAATTTCGCACACTCAAATCACTTTTTTATCAGGACCACCCACTTCATTCACAAACCTAGGCTCACCTCTAATTAAAATCACCATTTCCTTTCATTCGAAACAAAAGCACGGACATCAAATCGCCAATTTTAAAAGAACATGACAAAAAATTGTCATGGGGTTCCCTAAGGAAGCGTCCTGTTAACTCACGCATTGCCCGTGCTTCCTGTCCCCAGTCCCCTCTTATATGACCTGCTTATTAGCACTTCGGGTTTACTCAAAACATTTCTTATTGCCCGTTAGAAATTTACAACTTCTTTACGTGGTCAGTGACTTGCATTTGGTAATGCACGTGGCGTTGATTTAAGTGCCGTTTATAAATGCAGTGTAAGCAAATGGTCCATTAGGGGAAACAAAACAAAATTGTTAGAACTTTATATTTTTAGCGTAATTGCCAGGCTATGGTTTAAAAACTAGGAATAGAACTATACTAATAATTTCTATCAATATGGGCGTACTAGTCAAAAAAAATCAAAAGTTCGATTAATTTAAGACAGAATATTGCAGATAATGGACAGAATAAAAATGTAACTTGCCTTTCTAGACATATTAATGCTACTAATATTATGTTACTCAATCACGCAAAACATTTCAGATATCGCACAGAGCTTAAACTAACTGGAAAAACGATTTAAAAAAAATCATAATCCAAATTTTAGCAGTACATAATATTATAGCTAGTATTAGAATACGCATTGCTAAGAAATCAAAATTGAAATACAAAATATACATATCAATATATTCCTGCATAGGTACTATTGCGTCACAACGCAGGAAATCATTCAATTAAATCTTATCGAAAAGCTCTCAACATTTCATAACAACATCCATGTAGGTCAGTCGATAAGCACAAAGTTATATTGAAAACATTGAGTGTAACTTGATACACACTAATCTAGGTAAGAATTTAAAAAACCGGTCAAATGAGAGTCGCTCTCGTGCATCAAGGACCTTAAAAGGAAACGTATTTTATGGAACGTATTTAGTATTTAGAACGTGTTTGTAATGGAATTTTGTTTAAAGTCTATGGAAATGATATCCCTACAAAAGATAATTTATAAAATAAAGCGTTTAGATAATTGATAGATGATAAAGCCAAATGATTTGAAAATGTAGAAAAACCTTCGAATTGCAAGGTACTCTAGGATATTGACTACAATACCAATAATGGTATCGATTCAAATCTCGTGGGAAGTAATGTATGATGATATAATTTATAATCCTTAGTGGCGCCAAAAGTCTAGACATGTACTCTCGTGTTTTTTCAGGTCATTCATGTGATTGAGTGACCATATTTTATAAACAAACTCATAAATGTACCTACAGCTGTGGTGACAACATGACTTATGGACAGAAGGACCACCATTTAGCCTGTAGCGAGTTTCTGGGAATATCGTTTTAAGTTTGAGTCACTAAAATAGCTTGCGGGGATAAATCATCTGAATCCTTGAATGGAGGCCTCGAATAAGCAAACGCAACAGTGTGCGTTGGAAGGACTAAATCTGAAGATGGCATAAAATTTGACTAGTTATGAAAATTTGAAAACTAAATGCCATTGTAGCGTTTTTTGGGATCGATCGGATTCGAGAGTTAAATATAATGGTATGTACAAGAACAATAGTCCGAAGGTAAAAATAATTAATTTGAAAATTTATTCTACAAAAGGACACTAATTTAAACTAATGATTTAAGTATTGGCTTATTCATAAATTCTGATAACGCAATATTTGCTTACAAAACTAAATCGTTCAGCTTACTGTAGCTTAGTACCAATACTATTGATGGGAGAATTGCAAAACGCTAGTTCGCATATTTCCCAAGCTTTGTTTTCCCATGGTGGATACAATTAAAACCAGTATTTTTTTCTATATCAGATTTATTCAGTGTATACTAGTTACCCATCGTTTCTTCGAAGTCTATCGGTTTGCATTACAAATTGTCTCTCTCATAATTAAGGCGTAGCTTGTAAGGAGTCAAGTTTGCAGTAGAAATAATTAAGATAAACACTGGCTGGGTCTCATTACGTGTTGAATAAGATGCCTTGTTGACATGTGCAGTCTACGTAATGGTGAATGAAATGAGTCATGCTCACCAATTTGTAGATAAAATAAGGAATGTTTATTAAAGGCTAGCTGCCGACGATGTTTAAAATGATTATAATGTTTATCATTAGTAAATAGTATCTATTAAAACAAAATAAAAAGACCAAGCAATCGCAAAATATTGTATTGTAACACAATAACAAAATGGTCCTTACAGCTATGTCATTAGTCAACGAAATAATGATAAAATAATTGCCCAATAAAAAGAAATGAAATGTATAGGTAAGTATAAAACCAATTGAGGAGAAAAGATAGTTGAATGTACATTGTACAGTTTAAAGCAATGTAAGCAAATTAATATAGGTACACAATCTAAAATATTACCATTAAAGTCGCAAGGACCAATAAATCTTTTCGAGAAACCTCAAATCACGGTGTTGTTTTTGCTCAGCAATATGACACCGGAATCTGTGCCGATGAGAACTGAGAAAGTCGATTCGATGTGGTGGCCCACTACGTAATTTAATCCTAACTAATCAAGAGGAATTAATTTGTCGTCCTATAGATAAATGGCGAAAAAAATCTTGTGAGACTTGACAATGTTGGTATTGAAATGCAAGGCAACTACCTATCAGGGGAGCATATTTGAAATTTGGAATACAAGGTGTATTTCGGAATAAATTGTGTACCTTGGATATAGATTTATGTCTCGGGGTAACTACCCCAGAGCCAGAGTCAAGTTTTACACAATAAAACAATTATCAAATCACTATCAATCATAAATTCTACATCACGCACTTGAACCAAAATTGAGTCCTTCACGAAAATACAAAACAGAAAGTTGATATTTACAATGGACAGATTCTTACTCCATATTTATTTCAATCCCACTAATATGATAATGCAATAATTTGGATGATATTCTAAACTAAACAGAATAGATTTAAAAGGGGCCAGATGTCCATTACAACTCGGAAAAGGACATAGGTTATTTTTATGGACATACCAGACAAGCGGACATTATAAAAATTGGTCCAAGTAATATTTGTTCAAGTGTCTTTGCCTAAATGCGTCACCGACAGATCAAGTTGACCCAAATGAATGATTGCCTATTCACGGGCTATTTTCTATTTAAAGTCATCCGAGATAGATGGGTCTTCTATTATTTAAACACCCCTTTGCCAAATTAATTCGGTTCTCACACTCTAGAAATTAAATTGCTTGGCTTGGATATGGGAATAGATGTGAATTTTATTGCAAAAGCGTGATAGAGCTTTCTAGTTGTACTAAACAAGGTATTGTATTACATCTGCGTGTGCGATGTAGTAGAAGACTGTATGATGGGGAGCAGTGATGTGAACTATGTTGTCTTTAAAACACGAGGACGGAAGTTTGGCGATATCGTTCAGACCCGCTATTTTCACCGGACATCAAGCCGGAACGCAACGAAGTCGCTTAGCAGGAAGGTTTTGTAGCTTGGATGTTGGAAGCCACGAGTTTGTGACCTTTGTCCTATCCATTAATAGACTTTTATGATCGAAGAGAAGTTGGTACTATTCTTCCCCGACTCCACACACATACACAAAGATCTTTAAAATATGAACAAGATACTACTTACCCAATCATGAATTTCATTGATGTGCATTGTGCGGATATACTATAATTATTTATACTGTAGCATCTTAAACCTTGACTGGTATTTCACGACAGTTCTTAAGCGATTTCATTCAAAGGGTCATTTCAATTCACATCTTTTACATAGCATTCATATAAATCATGTATAACCTTTAATTTATTATCTCTGAAAGGTTCTTCTCTTCTTCTCTCACCCTTGAAAATCTATTATCTCTATACCACATAATGTTTAGAACACCTGAACTAAGATAGATCCTACTAATAGACAGGGGTTAGAAACAGGTTCTTAGCCTTTACAAAATAGATAAATAGACATTAGATGAAAGGATGGCTCACTGAGATTATACAATAGACGATAAGACTTAATAGAAGGGGATGTATGCGAAAATAGAAACCCTTGTCTATGTTAAATATACTTTCTCACGCAATGGGTAAAGGTCGTGCATGACCGTGCACGATTCATCAAAGTTATTGTTGGTCCTTTTATCCGACTTATCGAGGACAGTAAATTTTTGTAATTAGTGTTTTGTTTTAAAACAAAGATTGTAAAGGTCACTGGTAATATTTATAGTTAAAAGACAATATATTTTAAACCGAGAAAGGTTTCGTTTTATTTTGAAACCAAACCAGTTTTCTTTTTGCAAACACAAAATTGATAGTTCCCGCATAGAAATTTTAACAAAAACATCTTATAAATCTGGAAGCGACTTCCGACTTGCTAGTCAAATAGAGGGGACTTTTTTTGTCTATCTTGACGTGTCAAAGGCACCAGCCGTATAGCCATATGCCGCGGATGACACATTTAAAACATATGTGAACCTTTTGTTGAACTTCACCATTTAGCGTCTGTTTGTTAATCGTCTGAATTTTATCAACAAATTGATAAGAATTAATTGCGTTAGGCGTTCAAGAATAGGGAGATTTGTTATCTGCATTTTTTTCTCCAAGTTGAGAGACGTATTTTAGAAATTTATCAGTCACTGTTCGGTCGTACGAATGTCAAACATTATTCACGTGAATACGAGGAGGATTTTTTACATTATATTCAAAATAAAATAAAGGCCTGCCACCAATTATAAGCCTCAGAAGAATTTTATAATTCCATCAAACGACACAAAACTTGGCTCTTTGAAACATAATTTCTTAATTTACAATTGTTAATGAAAGAACAGAAAAAAAGTACGATAAAACGGAAAAATAACCAGCAACGCTAAAAACACCAAGTAAGTACCATAATTAAATTCAGTTATACATAGATGACATTAGGACCACGAGGGGTGCGTATAAAAAGACCAGCTGCTGCCCTTAGAACGATTAGCATCAAACATGTTGCAACGTGTATGAAATTACTTTGACGCTATAGAACACTATAAGAGTAGATTCTATCTAGGTATATGTATAGTGTCTAATAATACCTAAATCAATAAATTACTAGAACATGCCCCCTTAAATACCTTCCCTCGCAAATTAAAAAATAAAAGGATAAATTGAAGAAAAGGAGAGAGAGAAAGAAACATGCCATTTTTTAACAAAGAAGTCAAAACTTAAGTATATTTTTGTTGGGGATGGAAGGTAATGTTTAGACTAATTTGATAGTATTTTATTCCTGATGAAAAGAACTCTATGCTTCATTTACTGTTTTTTTTGTACAAGTAATGACTTTGCATAAAAATTAAAGGAAAACTTTAACTCTATCCTTGACGGGCATGACGCGCGACGTGAAAACACTTAGTTAAAGGTTTTTATTGTCTGTGCCAAAATTCTTGATTATTGATCCGTTCGTTAGAGGCTTAAAGGGAATTCATAACGTCTTTTAGAGGTTTAAGATATTCTCTGTATAATTTCACTGCTTTGCACAATCCCCGATGTTTTTCCCTATGGCATGGCGTGAGTGATAATTAAATTCTAATTATCTATAGTAAATGAAATATATCTATTGACATCATGCATGTGGCAAAGCAAGAAAAACTTATATTTTATTTAATTACTAAGCAGACATCTGTCTGTATGCCGTGCATAGTTTTAATTAACGAAGGTAACACACGTTTACAATCTAATGCTAAAGGTGTTTCAATTTATATTTTATATTTATTCATTTACAATTTTACATAAATATTCATTTATTTCCTTGTTCCTTATTTCCTTTAGGAAAAACATGGATTGGCGACATGTGCAATCCTTCAGATCGCGCATATTAAGGTTTAGCCATAAATTAATAATTGAATTTGATGTTATTCTGAATCTAAATCTCAAATTTTACTTTCACTACTGACCCAAGAAAAAGCCAGCTGTCAAGCAAAATTTTCGGCCTGAACTACATATTGTTGAAAGCACAAAGGTTAGGGTGTTCACCTGGCCAACCCCTAAGATTAATGTCTTAAGACAGTACAATGGCTCGCCCCCGCGCACATGGCCTGACATTTCTACCCCGAGTGGTTTTTTTTTAACTTCCTCCCTTATTATATCGTCTTACAATAATTACGCACGCGCCCTGAAAGGTGTTTAGAGAAAGCGTTAATGAACCATTTATTTATATATTTTTTTAATATCAACCTTTTTTTATGAAATGTCGCGTGCTACGCAAGAAATAATGTTAAAGATCTTTCCTTTTAAAAACAAAATTTTCAATATTAGTCCTTACTCCTTATTCAATAAGTCTGTTGTAAGAATACAAATATAAAACAAATTCTATTTTCTAAAAAGCCAAAACTACAAAAGGAACTTGCGTACCATCATTGATCGCTTTATTTCTCATCAAAATGTTATCAAGTTTTACACCAATTTCTAAATTTTTCAAGGAGAACACAATGTACAGCTTCTTTATCAGGTTTTATTTTGTTAGCCATTTCAAATTTTTGGTCCTTAGAGCCGGAGTATTTTTTTTATTGCAAATATTGGTATCACTTTAACTGTAGTATGTTACAAACTCCATTTGAACTTCATCTTTTTGAATTACCTTTTTGGATTTCTATTTTGTATTCTAAATTCAAAAAGCAATGACAAGTGTGAAAACACTAGGAGTTCATACGGGTTCACCTTGGTGTTAAGATTGTTTAAATTGTATCTTGAAAATAAACTGCTATTTTCTTTATGGAAATGACCGATGCAAGAAAAATATTAAATTTATTGCGAATAATGTTATACCTTAAGCACATCGAATACGATAGGTACAACGGGTATGTTGGTCATTGTATAATGTCGTCACGGAAAACAGAAAGAGGAACAGCTTTACCACTTCTACATGTTTAACAGGTGCCGTTTTATCATCATCATCAATCAACCTATAGCAGTCCACTGCTGGATAGGTCTCTTCTATTACACGTGTCACTGATTTTCTATTCTCATCCAGTTCCACCTTACGAAACACTTCACCTTTAAGGGTCTATTTTGCCATACCGACCTCGGCCGTACAAATATATCTCAATAACATATTTCTCAGCTATACATATCATAAACACACAATAAGTACGTGACATCATATGAGAAACAGATTGCACCCGGCCTCTTAACACTGTATTATTGTATGAGGTCATTGTTCCTAGCCCGGCTTCTAAATTGCTTCAGTTTTACTACGTGATCGCAAAGTTATGAACTACGAAAACGCTATTTGATTTATTTTTGTTCTATATGAGGGCTTTGTTGAAATTGTTTATGGTATGGACTATGGTTTATTAATCTCTGACCACACATTTTGTGTGACATATTTCCTAGAAATGTATGTTCTTATTTGAAAATATATTTCCTTCGTTCGCTGCATTTTATAAAAACGCGCATGTAACACTCAGGGATAATGTAGGTAGTTCAATAATTTTTACAATCGGATCAGTAATTTCAGAGATTACTTCCTGAAATCCTGACGCACTAACATAAAACTTCACCTCTTGTACTCTTATTGGAAGCGTATATTTGTGGTACACTAGATAGATCAACTCATTTATCAAAATTATTATATGAGGTAAGAACTTCGCGTCATAAGAGTTTTAGCCGAGCCTATAGAATGGTAAAAAACTTTTCACTGCAACACCGAGTCAGTCAGTATAGTCATAGGAATTTTGAGATTTCAATCCCCTTCAAAGGCCGGCAACGCATCTGCAATGCTTCTAGACCTAGTATTATAGCGGGTGCCTACGGGCGGTGGTGACCACCATCAAGTGAGGTGAGACCGTCTGTTCGTTTACCCCCTATCGCCATAAAAAAAACATAAGTTAGTTCTAACCACATCATGGCCATGTTTTTTATTTTCTACCCACGCTTTAGCTACGAAATAAAATGACGTAAATTTAAAAAAACTGCTATGCAAAAAGCTGCACCTATTTGCAAAAAAAATACTAAGAAATCGAATCGAATGTCAACGACCGTAGTGATGGGAATTCGTACCAAAGAATGCGGTCCCGGACGGTCGTGTTCCGCAAACCATACAGGACTAATACCTCTTTACTCAGACGGCAGGTGATGGCCATCTGGCTTGCCACGCGTCAACGAACGGCGAATTTACGATACCGATACCGATTTGCAATTATCGGGACGATTCCCGTAAGGATCCGAAACGGGAGTCGTAGCTTTTTTGTTTTATCGATTTTTAATTAAGTTATTAGGTAGATATATTATAGTTATCGGTTCGTGCTGAAGTTCACAGTTGCTAATTATAAAGTAGTTTATTAACATCGAGGATGGACCTCCTCGAAGATGGCGGTGAATGCTTGGCTGGTGGCGAGTCGTGTGGTCCTGCCATTAAGATGTAAAAATTGTATTTTTTTTAGTAAGTAGGTAATCTGCCTGCTTTTTTATTTTGAAAGCCAGGAAAAGAAATACGATATCATAATCATCTATTTATCAATGAGACCTAAAATTTTGAAATTGGGTCACAGAAGTATTAAAATTCAAATTTCTTTAATTTGTAGTAGGTACACTACAATTTTTCACGTTTTCGCCCTAAATACAAGGTGCCGTTAGCCCGTTACTACTTTAAATAACAGCAAAAATGTACTAGGTAGACCTGTATTAGGTACCTAAATATTGACGGAAACTAAAAACCCTCGCCATGACAAAAAATAATCATAAAGTAGCATTACACAAAAAGAAGTAGTCTAACTAAATATCGATTTATAGTACGTGTGTACGAAATTCAGAATATATCGGGGAGCGCATGCGCCATCTGCGCCCCCCACGCACCGTTTGATTGTTGCGCAGCTGCGCTTGCGAGGGATGCGCGGAACGGACCAATAACAAAGCTAGGACGTAACCTTTTGGTAGTAGATCAGTCAATGGAGAGTGATTAAAGTTGGGGTTGCTTTTGTGTTTAATATTATGTTTATTTTATAGTGTTATCATTTCCTTTTACTGTAGCTACAGTTTGTTTCGAAATGTAAAAAAAAATTAAGTATGATAACTTTTATTATAACTTTTGTTGAGGTAGTAAATATTTAAGTACCAATTTCCAATAACACGAAGAAAACAATCTAAGTAAATTAAGTTTTTTTGCTGCATACAGGAGTGAATTAATTAGAATAATTTACAAAATTAGGTCTTACCTAATCAAAAAGTATGCACCCTATAAATTCGAATAGCCTATAAACTTGCAATCTCCACGAATCATAATGACCATTTATCAAAATCGGTCGTGAGCTTCAGTGGCACAGAAATAAAGGCTCACATACTGACATACAAAGTCTACTCAATTCAATACCTACTAATCGGGTAAATAGAGATACCTACAAGAAAAACTGATATGCTTGACGTTTTCGAAGAAAGCAAGATGAATAAGTATATCAAAAACGTAGTAATTCTTTACAACTCACTAAAAAACAAAGCCAAATCGGTATTTTAGGCTTGAGCAAACCCTTTCAAAACTCTTAAGAAAAATGACCCATTTTAAGGGCAATGCACTTTTCAAATCTTTACAATAGACTCCCTTATAAACTAAAGGGGTGCTTATTACAAAATTCTTTTCTCTGAGTACCAAAACAGGTTTCGGAGCAACATTTGTTATGGATAATCTTAGTAAGAAGCGTGAGTCCCTGTTAATGGATGTAGATACCTTTGTATTAAAGAATTTAATAGTAGTAGTGGTAAATATCAGTGGAGAACAATCAAGATGACGTATTAACTAACACAAAATGAAACCAAACATAAATGACGATTGACAACAGTTGCAGAAAAAATGTAAAGATCTTTCCCAAGTGTCTCGATCGATTTGAATTGGATCTACTGTTGAAAGAAGACAAAAATCTCCATATCTTAAATCCGATAAACCAACCAAATTCGGGGGCCGATATCCTGCATGGGAATCATCGGAAATTTAATAAACATTACCACATCTGCTTGTTCATCGTTTACAAATTTAGATAAAAAGATCAAAAAGGACATGCACCAATGCTTTGGCCCCTTGTCCGAACCTATGCATGCCCCCTGTTTTTTGGCTCGTGGGAAAGTAGAGTTACCTGTAAAAATAGGGTGATCTACCCTTACATTAATTATAAGTGCAATAAATTACAATCAGTATTTTGATTTCATTCACGCGTGATTGGGTAATTCGATGCAGCAGTTGCATCGAATATATCAAATGTCTTTGTTGAATGTATAAATTATTCATGTAGATCAATAGATGTAGATCGAGTATTAAAATCAGTATCATTTTCTTTTACACTTTTACTTTTGATATTCGAAACATTATCGAAAGAATAAGAATCTTAATGAAACTTTTTTTAAACGGATAACTTTTGTGTCTTTGTAGAGTTTTTAGTATTACGTTTCGGGGACTTAGCAGTTTCCTCCAGTAACTAAGATAGATGTCAATTGTCACACAAGATTTCTTAAAACTTTATTAGATTATTTTCTAATATATAGGTATCTAATAAATCCATTTAATTGTACCACTAATTTTCTTAAATTGAATTAACATCTTAAATATTATGATGCCTTAATGTCTAACAGAACAAATTGTTATTTGCTAATCATACTTAAGTTAAATCAAATTAGGAATTTGGTGAAAGTGGGCCTTACTTGTATGACTTTTTTTATGATTAATGATAAACAGCAAACTGTCAATAAGTAAATGGTGTTTAAAGAACTTGAACGAAACCAATTAGAAAAGAATTTAATATATTCTGGTTCCCATGTTCTCCACAAATCATCAGAGCATGGCATGACCATGAGTCACGTACAATATGGCTTTCACGGTTCTTCATAACTAAACGATGCCATTAGTACTTAATTAAAATTGTATAAATAAGCAATGAGTACGATTATATGGTTGTTGGGCTCAGGAATGATCTCAATTGAGGGCGTCGATAAGGGAAACTTTGTTACCCAGATTGAATTCTGTTGTATCAGTGAGGTGGCAGACTATGTAATTATTTTAAATTGAATTTTTTTGTGGCCTTTATTATTTGTTCCTACTTATTCTGGTATGGCCCATTACTTAAAGTAAATAGGTAAGTATTAACTTTTTGTTGGCTCACCCTAGTCTTAAACTATGTTAGATTTAATAAAAAAAACAATTAAGTATCTCAAGATTTCTGCAATCTTTGGTACCGAAATGCCTTGATATACTCGTATGTAGTTTGTTTTCATGCCGATATAATATGAGATATCTTTCTCTATGAGAAATAGATGTGTATGCTGCAGTGGGACAGTTACAGGCTAGTTCATTTATTATTACAGAAATTCTATATTGAATTATTTGCTGATCCACAGAATTCAAAAGAATCTTTTAAACTTTATGAGGCCAATGATGAAGCCGAAAGGATGAAATCGTGTTACATAAAATTCGTCTAAACGGTCAAGCCGTAGGCGTTCCAAAAAGAAAAAGAAAGAGTTCAAAGAGGACACATAAGAAAACTCGGTTTCTGAACCAGTTCCATTTCACGAAGATATTAAAAAAACATCACACAGCAAAATTGGTTCACATGTTTTAAAAAACGATGCTACCATTATTATTCCCGCCTAAAAAGTACAACCAATTATACCAACGCGAGTTAAAATACTTGATGTGAGTACTTATAAAAGAAATATCCGTCAAAACCGGTCCAAAAATTTCAAGTCCAAAATGATACCAGAGTTTGAATATAAAATATTATGTAACAAATGTCGGGATCCTTAAAATCGATTCGATCACCATATGGCGAACGGAAATAATAGTACTTATTGATAACTATTTAAAAACCCTCATGCATGATAATAGGAACTTACAATGCTTTCCATAAAACAGTGAAATTATCTAAAACATAGGGGCCCCTTGAGAATTTCTACTTTGAACATAAAACCCGCATTTGCGCAATATTTTTACTGTGCAAGTTTATAGTCGTGGTTTCGACAACTGCAAGATTAGTAAGTACATTTTATTTTTACATGGGCCCTAGATAAAGTGGTCACAAAAGGTGGGTAGATGAATATTTTTAGTCACGTAAAATAGGGTTATTTGCAAACCTGGGGATGTTAGGGACTATGGGATTAATATTATTGAAATACTTCCATCTAATTTAATTCTGAATATTCATTCAATGTTAATACATAAATAAGTATCAGTTGTAGAATCCGCGGTCTCTATTTGGATTTTAAAATTCTATAGTACCAAATAGCCCCATTTTATCGGTAGCTCGAAACGATAATGACTAGAGAACTGCAATAAAAGACGCCTATGAATCTACTAATAGTGGACTTAATAATACGTGTCAAGAAGACAAGAAACAACATAATTTAAAGCGAATTGTTCCTCATATAAACTGTCAACGTAGAAGACTTCACATCTGCTTAATTATAAACAAAGCATTATTAGTAATTGTTCTAGTTAGAATAACTACAAACTATTTACACATTTTAATAAACAAGCATAATGACGTCGTTGAATTTCCTGTAGAGCACTGATAAACACTATACAAAGGAACGATCCTGGACATTATTATAATGATGGCAAAGGGCATTAAGATAATAATACAATGTTTTGAAGCACACGCCATAATGAAACTACAATAGGTAATGAAAGACGCAGTCCTACATTCCATTCCTGCTCTATTGGCATAAGGTTCATTCATCAAATCGTAAAGAACTAGTTTTCTGTACTTGTTCACGTTTTAAAAAAAAGTTTGAGAAGAAAGCTACACCTTGACCAAAATAGGGGCACTTGATAAACATCGCTGTTCCTTACAAAGGACTACCAAGATTGTCTGATGCACCATAGGGGTAGCAAAAACCTCATTTGAATAAACTCACGACGTACAACATCTTCGGTGCATAAGTAATTTCGAACGCACCCGGCTCGAAAGGCATAGCACGCGCCAGCGCGGGCGCAGCTTATCGAAACACCTACGCATCACTAGCATAAATCGATTCATTCATCCGCGTACACAATTGATGTTTTTGCGAACACAGCTTTGTCAGAATAATGATTACATAGTATCTGAACACATAATTATCATGTTTGTGCAGAATGTTGACGCAAAAAATATTATATTTAAAGATTTACCTCAACATGTTTAAATATAAATTGTTACCGGCTATGGAATAAAGATGAACTAGTAAAATCTTTTAGTATGTCGTAAAATTTGGGGAGTGTCAAATGATTTGTGATCATATTCTGAAATACTGAGAATTTCAATTTTTGCAACACAAAAAGTCGAATAAATTTTGATCTTATTTTTCAGTAATATATGACAAATATTTCGTAAAGAACCTTGATGAACTTTGACACAAATACAAGACGACCCATGTTCCCTATTCATGGTCGAAAAAAAAATCGTACTACCCGTCAACCATTGCAAATCCGTCTCGTCGATAACAAAAGAGGGTACTTTTGTAACACGGTCCCAAAAAATAATAGCTCCCTCAATTTCTTGAGTCCCCCTTTTAAGTATATACAATATTTCTTCTGACATCAAAAACCAGCTGGTCTATTCAATGTTTAAAACTTTAAAAAAACAAGGCCTGTCTCCACGTGGTCGGAAATTCGACTGGTTTCTTCATAGATATTATTAAATGCTTGAATGGTGAGTCAAAGTTATTTTGTCGCGACTATGGTAATAAATTATTCATTAAAAGTGTTCCTTGTAGCAATTTATTGGTGTGTAGTTGCGTGAAAAAACTCCTTCGTAAAATGTCAACTTGGTACTGTAAAAACTGTCATGTTTAATAAAACAGTAAAGAATATTTACTAGGAGTACTAGACATTAGGTGCAGTTGCAATCGTGTGAAAGTCAAGTCCTTCTCACCCCAATTACTTTGGTATTCATAGAAAAGGCATGTTAGATATGGCTGGACACCCTCACTTGTCGATATTTTATCGATAGATGATGCCAGAAAAATTGAAAGTCAGTTTGAGCGATAGCAGCAATGAATTAGGAGCTTTACGACTGAGAAATTGAAGAAATCATTTGGCCAAAAATAATATGATACTTAAAATAACATAAGTAATTTTCAGTAGTTGGTTCAATATTGATATGAAACTCTAACTATAAATACATATAAAATAATATTCACATTTAACTTTTAAGTACTTTGTAATCCTTATGCAAGTAATACGACCCTCGGTAATAAAACAAGTAACATTGCATGCATTAAAACACTTAAATAAGAACTCCATAAAATTTAGACCTCCAACGAAATAAATACTTTTTAAAAACAGAAGCAAACCCAGCTCGAGCGCAAAGATCAAAGTGGCAAGCACATTTTATCGATAAGCGACGGACATCACTTACTCGCACCTTGCTTGCCATCTGCCTCGATGCACGTGAGGCAATTAAGGCCATCGGCTCTTTGGGGGTGCCACCCTCTGTTCAATGGTCGTTTACCTTAGTACAGAGGGGTTGCAACGTGGTCAATGCACCAGGTTTCATTGTTTGATGTTTAGACTCCCACGGGAGACAAAGAAGCTCGACTTTGTAGAAGAACCCTCTTAAAAATTGAACAAGGTGGTTCAAGAGGTGCTTCGGTACTCAATTTAGCCTATAATATCTCGTCGCACAAAAAAAAATGCAAAAAAAATAATAAAAAATAAATAAAATAAGTTTATTTCAGGTAACAAATTACATTAATTAATTATCAATTACAATTATTATTATATTATTATTATTTTGTAATCATTTTTATTAACCCATATTATATTATATTATTATTATTAATTATATTTTATAAATTGTATTATTTATCCGACACTGTTGCAACAGATATGTGTCTACTGCAACAGTGACGAATGTAATGACAGTCGAGCCTACTTGCAACCATCGCCAGGACGGTATTGGAGCTGGCCCACACCCTACGCACCAGGGATGTAGCCCGTTTACGCATACTCGCGTGAAAACAATTGGTGCGCGCTTCGGCAAACATACCCGATGCGCTACAGAAGCGGGGCAGCCCCACCACCGCTCTGAATGCGTTATTGTACTGGACCCGGAGGGCACTGTAACTCCTCCTCGAGTAGTCAGCCCACAGGCTGCACGTGTATAGGGTAGTACAGTAAGCTCTAAAAAGCGTTATTTTTACGTTAGTGGAACAACGTGCAAACCTGCGAGCTATCATGTTCGCTCTCTTAGACAGTGCCCTCCGCTCCCGTTCTATGTCTGCATGATCCCTTAAGTCAGTTGTCACAACATGCCCTAGGTATTTGAACTGATTTACCCATTGAAGTGCAACCCCATTAAGGAAAACAGGTGGTATATTTTGTGGACATCTTGTACCAACCGAAAAGACCATGCAGTTACTTTTTGTAACATTATATTGCAAACCATGTTTAACCGCAAACTCCTCACAGATCTGCAATAGCTTCCTAAGCCCACAAATCGACGCGCTCAGCAGCACCATGTCGTCTGCATAGCTCAGATTATTAACACAGACTCCATCAATATGACAGCCGACATGCCGACTGCTGAGCCCGACGATCAATGCGTTTATGTATAAATTAAACAATGTGGGCGATGTCAATCCCCCCTGTCTCACACCACATTGCATTCGATACTCATCCGACATTGTCCCCGCCCATCTGACGCTGTTGACCTGGTGTGTATACCAATATCTGAAGATGTTAACTAATTCAGAAGGTAAGTTAATGCTTTTGAGTTTTTCCCACAAGATATCATACGACACCATATCAAAGGCCCTGGACAAGTCAAGGAAACACGAATAAATAGGTGTTTTACGATCAGTATAGTATTTGACGGTATGCTTAAGACACAGTATCGCACTTTCTGTGGACAATTGGGGTCTAAAACCAAATTGATTGTCATGAAGAGTTGCATACTTTTCTAACTGGGTATTAAGCATACCGTCAAAGACCTTAGCTACAACCGTTGCAAGGGAAATGGGCCTGTAGTTGTTCTTATCGGCAAGATTACCTGTTTTATTCTTGACCACAGGCACCACTACAGTCTTCATAAGATCAACAGGAAGGTATGAGTGGCTCACGCACAGCGAATAAAACATGGCCAAAACTCTATATACATGTGGGCCGGCATTCTGCAGGTGTTCAACGCTGAGCCCATCATGGCCCGGGGATTTTCCCTTTGTCATACCTTTAACGACTTTAGCTACATCTCTAGCTTTGATACATGATTCAACCACCCCTCCGGGTATCACAGCGTTGAACACCCCAGTCGCCTTGCCTAAAGGAGACTCAACAGTGAAATGGTTCCTAAACATATTAGCAATGGCCTCATGGTCGCTCACACCATCGACGCTCGCAGGAAGACTAGGTCGAGTATTCACTTTATTCGTACTTTTCCAGAAGCCTCGAAAGTCTCCTTTCATGTGCAACTCTGCTAGAGTGTCCATTCTCAACTGATCCTGATGATCTTGGCACCACTTCAGTCGAGACTTGAACACTCTCCTACTTGCAGACATTTCATCGTACATGAAACCAGAATTAGGTCTACCACACAATACCCATTGCCTAAATTTCGATCTAGCCACCCTATGAGCCTCTCTGACATGACTATTCCACCCACTTATACGTGGCCCACTCACACGCCTTCTCACATTCCCTTGACTTGCACTAGCCGCGCCCCGAAGGGCGGCCACAATGTCAGAGTACAGCCTGTCCATTACAAACCTGTGAGTACGATTATTACAATAATGATCAGCACAGTCTGTACACTCAACAAAAGTGAAGATTAAGTAGATTAAAAAATTTGAGGTGGATCTAAGATGAATTGTGTAAAAGATGACATGGCTAAGAAAGTAAGAATCGAACAGCCAAAAGACGACTACGTCATTTTAAATGATTGAATGGAAGAAAGAAGTCCAATACGCCAACACTTATCGTGGAAAGATAGAAGGATCAAGGAATGTTCATGTCAGACTGCATTCTCAAAACACCATTGACATCATGTAAAACTTTAACAAGTTTTTTTAAGACAAGTTTAATGTTAAATGGATTATTTTCATTAAAATCTTGATGAAATCCATAATTTATGATTATAGCAGTATCAATTATTGTAATGGGTTTCTTTTAAAACTCTTTGGATATTATGTCAATTTCATCGGGTTTATTTTATTGAACATTAAATTCTTAATCAAACTAATTTTGGGATCGTGGTTTTAAATTTTTTAATGTTATATTATAGAAGAATATGAGGTATTCTTACGCTTGGTTTCCAACTAGTTCAAAGACAAGTTTGGGATCTCAATCGTAAGACAGGGTAGACCAATGCTTCAATAATGGAAAAACCAAACTGCTACATTATTAGACAAACTATGACTTTGTCTGGTTAGAAGTGAACAAAATTGAATTCTACGAAAAAAAATTAATCGTTTTCGAAGAACTCTTTCTACCAACTGAGGAAACAGATGACAAAACCCTTTAATTGTTATTCAAATAATTTATTGCAGGGTCCAATAAAAACACTAAACCAATAAGGCCGCATTTTAAAGGTGCTAAAACTTTGAATGAAGCCGCCTTGCCTATGATTTCATTCAATATGACAAGTTACTGCCCACGCAAATCGAAATCTACGTACGTGAGACCTTGGATAAATCTCAAGGCCTCTGAAAGCACGCAGGATTATCCGGGCGATTAGCTAGTCAAGTCGTAACTAACTTTAAATATTTAAATTTTATTCGCAGTCCCATTGTAAGCGATTGCTTCCTTTTCTATCATTTACACATTAAAAATTGCTTTTAGCCTAATAGGCCTTAGGTGCAATTCTGCTTCCGCTGAAAGTAACTTTGTCTGTTTCTCAAGGGATTCTCTATCGATCCGAAAATTGGTTCAAAAGGGAAAGAGAGGAGACGACTAAGCAAAAAACAATGAAGATGACAAGAAATAAACTCCGGTTCATTCTCAACTATTAATAAGCCAATTACTTTATTGCATCGTTTTAATGGAGCCCAAGATGTCCAAAAAGTATGTGTCCTATCTAGCAGAAATCTTTCTGGCCTCTATTAATGTCAAGACGCTGAGTAAATATTACAGCTGATAAAAGTTTTTTTGGATTCCAACCGGTCACATAAAAAACGACCTTGGTCTCTTAAATATTGAGATAACATCTCTATAAGAGGAGCTAGTTTCTTTACATAATAATAATCCTTAGTTCTTGCTTCATAGGTGTATTGATCTAATCTATCCTCATATCTCACGTTTTCGTTGTTCCCGCAGAGAATCTCGGAACTTAACTCTTTTGTCATTTCTCAATCTTATTTTTTCCTTAGGCCTCAATTAGGATGTTGCAAACCAGTCCCGGGCCTCAATAGCGAATTATTTGCGAGGTCAATAAGTTCAAGGAAACGAGGTTTAAACCAGCTTTTGCTTCCTCTTAGTTACCGCAAATATACCATGTCCAATGTGCCTGTACTCAAGGTCATAACTTTAAAAATACACACACCGAGATACCATAGGAATGTCTTTTAAAATATTTTTATGGAAAACTATTTAGTAGATTCTTCTATAACCAAAAAATTAGATTAAATATCGTATAATATGCTTGCTTATTAACTAGCTATCAGCCATACTGAACCAACTAGTATCAAATTGCACATAGCTATAAATTGCCAATTGAGAAACATGTGATTGTATTTCCCAATTTCCTTCCTCTTACGCGACTCAAACCGAATTTACCTTTGTAAAAACACATGGACAACAAGTGCAAGTGTTCCTACTGTGATCGCCAAAAATGTTCACACCTTGCCTCCTTGGATCTTGCTTTACCTTGCATAAACCTCGTAAAACGTCGCCTAACTTGGACAAGAGCGAAAGGGCGCCATAGTGCTAATCTCATGAATGAAATCATTGGGTTCAGGCTAATCGTCTAGTAACGATTTAGTAATCTGTGGTTAGGTGGTACCAAAAGGTACCAGCAAATTCAATGCGCAGGTTGGACGTATGGATATTCTAAGTGGAAATTCGTAAGAAGCTAATTTAGAGGCCAGTACCTACAATTTGAAGTTTGACCGAAGTTATACGAACAAAAAAATAAACCTAAGAGCTGATAACGAATTTAGAGGTGTTTGTGTAGGCTCTTAAATTAACTTAACTGTAATATTAGAGTAATACTTTTATAAGTGTGTAATACTTTTATAAGTGTGTAAAACTGGAATGAAAAGTGTGGATTTTTGCGGTTATTTTACGACTGCGCAGTACCTATGCTAAACTTGCAAGAAAATTCTTGTGACCAATATTGATTGCAATTTCATTACTTACACTTGAAATAGTACAGTTAAGTTAACTTGGATGTGCCTAAAACACCTCCAAATTCGTCATCAGCTCTCCAACTACTGGTACACTACCTACAACTTCGAATTTTAGCATAATAATTCACAGCAACCAAGATTAGTCAAATTTAACACCAAAGCGTGTTTATGACGCTATTAACATTTCCCGTACACAATAATGTTGAAATTTCTAGAAATAGGACTTTAAACAATACGACGGCAGTTTAGTGAGCGTATCGAATGACCTAGGCCGTGGTCCTAGCAATAGTGGCCTCGGTAATGGTTAATATCGAAGACTGTAGGTAGGTATTTGCGGCATGTTTAGGTGTCAAACTTGAAGTAGCTAGGGTTGTCAGTGACAGGTGTCCGGATAACGCCGAACGGCTTTTTTGTGCTTGTCCGGCCACATTATGTCCGGTATTTGGCTTTTTGGCGTACCGTTCAGACTTTATTACACCTAGGATTACAGGAATACAGATTTTTCGCACGTCATGTCTGGATATTTTTCAGGATTTTGAAATAGGTATAAAAGCGACTTCTCTGTATGTGATAGGCAGCCCTATGTGGCAAAAATGGCAAAACTTTAAAAAGAAATTGATTATTACTACGGTCGACGTAGGAACGTCGACCGTAGTAATAATCAATTTCTTTTGACTTCTGAGAATTGAAGGATATAGGTACCTACCGATAACATCGCCCGACTACCTTTATCACAAGAATCGAACCCTTGACCTCACATTTGATAGCTGCAAGCCACTGCTTGCACTAAGCGTAGGTAGGTAGGTAATTAAGTATCTACCTATAATGATCTAAAGACAATATCATAAATAACAGAGGCGCGCCACTGACTTATTTAACACTCAATCTTTGGTACCTACAGAGTAGGTACCTACCATGTACCTATATATGTGCAGGATGTACGGTACGCAAAATAAATTATCACTTACTGCGTGCCTCGGAAAGCACATAAAGCCGTTGGCCCTCCGCCTGATCTCTCCTAGGTGGGCATGTCAGATTGTCGTCCGATCGGAATATTGCTGTTTGCGCACACACTTGTGCACTATAATACCTCCTGCGTAGTTGGCTAATCTCCACTGAGATTGGCCACTGTGACCGAAATTCGGGCAGGAGGACATTACATTAAGGTACGCAACCAATATTTCATATTAAAAATAAATCATAACTATAATAATTTAGACACAATCCATTAATACACTATTCTTTAATTTACAGCTAGGTACATAAAATAGACATAGACATATTATTATAAAAATAATTAACAAAAATACCCTATTGTTTGTAAAGCCTAATTATACCTTAATAAAATAAATAAATACTTGGGCGTAATTCCATCCCCAGTAGTAGGTAGGTACCCAATTTGCATCTCGGTAGTCGGGGCCCGGTCTTATAATATTTCTACATACTTACCTTTGATTATTTATATGTATACTTACCTAGACAGAAAACCTGCACCTACATTATATCTAATTAGGTAGCTATTGTGTTTTAGTTAACTTATAAAATATCAGCCTTACATTACCTACATATTTTTGTGAATCAACTATCAGCTGACTGAGAACTTAGTAAGTAGGTACGTATATTGATCCGTCCAAAATTTAGGTAAGTAAGTAAGTATTTTTGACTCAGGTAGGCCTACCGCAGAGTCGCGTTTCAAAAGTTAATCAAAATAAGCTTCCAAGTTAAGTTTTAAGTTTCACAAATTTGTAGGTTAAAGGACACGATATGATTAAATTTATATTGTTTTTTACAGGCACACAGGAAGTCGATGTAGGTATTCATTTATGCCACGAAAAATAGTAGGTAAAAAGATAGGTACCTATTCTCACAAGAAAAATTCTAACTAAAACTTCACAGGATAAATACAAAACTTTAAGAACTGAATAGTAAAGAAAGTATCATTTAAAAAGAAAAAAAAAACTCACTTTCTTCGCCGGCCGGCAATAGGTTTGTTTTCGTTCTCAATGGGAAAGTTGAAGGATTCGCCAAAAATCCGATATTGCAGGTCTTCTTCATTACTTTGAAATTGCATCTCTTACACACAAATTATTACGTATTGACTGAATAAAACACTATTAACACTATTTAATCTTAGAATCATCATTGCAAAACATTATACTGACACTTTTTAGGTTACTTTTAGAGCGAACATTACGATGCCGCCAAAAATCGAATATTGATACAGATTAATAATGATGGTATTTTTTTTTTAAGCAAAGGTACGCTGAATCTCGGCTGTAACGCGCGCGGAGCCGGACTGACGGAATGAACAAATGTGCGGCGGACGCTGCTGGCGGGAACCCGGCGCGTTATCCCTCGGAAATAATGTTGCCACTGCGGGGACACTCCACTTAAACCGTCAAACACCGAGAAATGAGATACAAAAGGAAATCAAATTGTTACGCATCGCCGGCGTCCTTGCAGTATAGTTATAACAATTGTTAATGGAGGATACCACATTCTTAAGTTCCACGTTCATAAAATATTCAAAAAAGTTATTTTTAGGGTTCCATAGCCAAAGGATGCCAACGGGACCCTATTACTAAGTCTCCGCTGTCCGCCTATCCCCGAGCATAGGTAGGACTTAAAATTTTCAGCGCGTCTACTATGGCCGCTATAACAACAAAAAATAAATTAAAGTGAACCGAAAAACGGAAAATCAAAAAGAAAGAAACGGGTTTTTTCGGTGGTTTTTAACGTTTAAACGAATGAAATGTGTATTTTATTTTGTGATTTTGAAACCGTTTGTGTTTGAGTGCGACTCGCACTTGGCCAGTTTTTTAACTGTTGCGTTCACATAACCGAAAACTAATTTACATCCTGGCGCCACAAAATAATGGATTTTCTATGTAATTGGGATCTTTCATGAATCAAGTAGACTTATGAAACTCGCTTATTAAATACGCGCACAAATCCCATAAATCAAAGAGAAAAAGATAGACCAAACTTGCGTAAACGACATAACTCTTCCTAACCCTCTGGGATAAAGGACGTTTATTATTTGATTCTTATTTTTTACACTGAATTTTATAATCTATATTTCAGATTATCTATTAATAAATCGATTCAAATGTACCTTCATTTTTACCCAAGATTGTTTATTTTCACACTTTAAAAGCAAATTTAACCAAATAAAAATTGCTTTAATATAATTTTATATATTTATATCACTCCAATTATAGAAGAAAATAAAAATAGTAGAAAATGAAATAATGAAATCTTAAATAAAAAATCTTTTTAGGGAATATTAAATCTCTAACTGGTAACACCATCTTGTCCCTGTATGCCCGGGGCTGTGCTATAATGACCATGGAATTCCATGCTTAATAGTTCAATTTATTGTAGGGATACGGGATACGGGATTCTGGCAACGCAGGTGTAGGGAAAGTAAGAGAAGTCTACCTCTAGTCTAGAATAAATTCGACCTTCGTAGAACAAGTTTTCACAATTTAAATTCGTGGGACATGATGGTATTTTTTTATTTAGACGTGTAATAATAATTTAATGTATTTATATTATGGCAAATTCTCGTTTTTCTTGTCGGTTTTAAATAATTCGATAATAACAATAGACTGAACAGATTGTCAAATGATTGAAAAACAAATGACATTAACTGTAAGGGGGAAAAAGTCAGCATAAAAATTTGGATAGGACTATAATGATTAATGTCACAAAAAAATATTAAGTAGATATTTTAATAGTCTGTGTGTGGCTGTTCGAGTTTGGGTGTAGCAACTTTGCCTAGTGTGCCACATTCCAACTCCGTGTCAATTCATTGGTGTATCAATTGTTTTTTTAGCAGATTTGGCCGAATAAGAATATCAGTTGTCATATCATAGCGGAGTATCAACCACGGAACATTAATTAACTGACCATAGTACGAGTTGGCAGTACATGTCTGAGTTCTGACAGTTATATTGAGACGTAATAAGCCAGTCTCTGTCCTTTACTGGCAGTAAAAACGAGACAGAATATTAAGTCTCACGAAAACCAAAGAATTATAATTATTAAAAACTGTCGTATATTCGCACTAGGGGTACCGAATTTTGATAATAAAAATTAAGAACGGTGAGGTGGCTTTACGCACGGCGTAGAACATTCTTGGGCATAGGTACCTACTTTATGAGCACTCAATGTTGATTATGTTATCAAAACCGGCTGAGGACGAGTGGCAATTAAACTTGGGCAATTAATAGATCGGAAAACAAAGTTTAACTTCAAAGTTAGTTTTTTTTCGTCGATATTATTATTGTTTCATAAATTTTTGTTACAGAAAAAAATGCTAAAAAATTTACAAATTGGCGGTATAGTCTTGGTAGACTCAATAACGGGTATGTAAACTACCCTCAAATTTGGGATAAGTAAAAAAAAATTGGTAAAAGCTTTTCGATCTTTTCAAAATATCCAGACTTATTTAAAACAGCTGTTCTCACTCATGTTCAATGTCAAGAACACAATGAAGTCTGGCAAGTTTAACTATAGGTACTGTTGTAAGTGCACTGGATCGGACGCTCCCAAGCAGTCTCAGGCAATTTAGACCTAAGTGCAATAGGTATCTCTTTTTTCTTTTAACTTGCTATGTTAATAGCAGTCTCATTGATGAGAAGGAGATTCTGAATCCGATATGCAAATCGGGCAATCTCAAGGCCGGACAGAGCATTTGCATTTTTGGAATCATCCATAGTAAAAATGAAAAATCACCTCTATCACATAGAGTTATTAATTCAATGCTCTACTATTTAATAAAATATTAGGTATGTTTGTTGCAAGAATACCTAAGAGAAGATACCAAAACTGACACATTCCAATTTTGACCTCAAACTTTTGGAGGCAATTCAGTGCCGTGTCTACAATTTTTTTAATATTATGACGTCACCGACCACGCACCCAGACGCATTTTGCGAGTGATAAACGATTTAGCCTACGCCCATCCTGGGCTGCACTACACGCCTACGTTTTTAGTAAAAAGCTTAAAGGTAAAGACGGCTGAGATTGTGAACTAGTTCCAAAGAATAAACTTACGTTACGTGAGTCTTATTGTGTAGAAATATCTTGATAGAAAGCCTTCCAAAAATACAGTCATGATTGACTGTATTTTTGGAAGGCTTTCTATCTATTCTAAGGTATGTTCATAATCATAACTGACGTAATAAGATATAAGATGATGTTCTGATTAATCAGGCATTTTGGCAAATTCCAACTTGCTACAAAATCTTCAAGGAATTCATTTTCGATTTGGATTAGATAAAGGATAAGGAAATATAAGGATCTGCAGACATAAAAAAATATTCTACTACCTTTCTTGTCAAAAACTTTATATTATATGATATATTGAACACGAGACATTGTTTTCTCATGATTCAGCACAACAGATGGTATAGGCAAACTTAATATTACTTTATTTTTTATTCGTGCTCATACCTCGAGTCCTTCGCTCGCTACAATCTAGTTCGGACAAGCCTGCAAGGACGTTGTTACTTGTTTTTGCTTCCCACATTAGTACCAGGCTATTATTTAATACCATTCAGACTAGAACCTTATTGAGAGGACGTCTTGTGGTATTCCCAACTGGAATAACCAGTGCGTTAAAAGGGATAGACTTATAGCTCGACTCGGATTTAAATGTGATAGCAATTTTTGCGATTGCTTTTGTTATTTAAGAAAGTTTATGAACGAAAACCGCAATGGGATGGTTCATTGAGATGAAAATAAGCATCACTTATGTGAAACCATTTCAATAACATTGACCGAAATATATTATAACACTGGTTAATGACAGTGATAATTAAAACATTAAGAATGTAGTGAAAATATTGTTTTTTTTTTCTGAAACCGAATCCCCTAGAATCCATCGCTTAAATCTAGTACTTACTCTTCTTTAACTATCACATAATCTTCTTCAGCTTCAGTCGAAAGCTTTGCTTGCAGTACTTTAAGTCTTTCTATCTGGAACTGCAGGTAGGATTTCGTCCCTTTTTCTTCTTGCATGCTGCAGACAAAGTAATGTTAGTGAGATAAATTAGCAGTAAAGCACAGTATTGTTACGAATTCAGATATTTGAATGTGGAAAAATATCGTCTGAAAGATTTTATATCTTGACAGCAAGACGCAAATGTACGAAAATTTAAGATTTCTATTCGGGAAACCTAAAATGGCGGTTTAGGACTTAAGCTATACCTACTTACAGCTATAATATAAATAGAAGAATAGTTACATATTTGGTTCTTTTATTGAATTAAGGCGAGAAACAAGTAATAATGGAGGAGATGGAGTAACAACGGAGAAGTAAGCCTTAATGAAGAAAATTCCTAACAAAATAATGACCGTGAATGAGCGTGGGAAAGGTCTATTGCAAGATGGATCAAAAACATCGCCATGCATGTCACAAAAACCTAGACGATCGTAGCAAATCAGGGAAGAACTCCATACAAGGAGAAGCTTTTATACTTTAGTAGATTTATAAAACCTGACAATGATGACGATAAAACCTTGAAGGTTTCAGTCCCCCGGACATGCCACTCATTGTGATGAGATGTGCACAAAACCCATTAAGTGGACTTCAGTGATTATATACCACCAAGATTCCTTTCCATCCTCGAAATAGATATAAAGTTGTCAAGTGTCCTGTAATTTTGATTGATTGGAACCTGTTTCTAGTCGTAATAAAGGGATACGTGACTAGCAAGCGAAGAGGGTCGAGGTCTCGAGTCTGTGCTTTGTGTGAAGATGTAATTAAATACTCGGCCACCGGGAATTTAATCGTGATATGTTAAAGACTTCCTGTAATAAAATGTAATTACAAGTTTCCCAAAATCAATAACTTAAACTGTGGAACGGACAATTGGAAGCCATTCTGGTATAAGATCAAAAAATTAAGCTTTGTAGTATTATTTATAATCCTATCTAAGTTATGGCCAGTCTATTGTTTTGAGGATAACTTGTATAAATGGGAACAGTTTTTAGTAAAATTATTTAGGCTGAAAGAGGGGCCCATACTATCTTAGCACAAAACGTCTATATAGGTAGTTAATAGTATTTTTAAGTGAGTTAGTTTCCAAATTTAGGCATTCAGTTAATTATGCATTAAGTATAATAAATAATGCTCCAGGATTTAAACATGTTTTGTTCACACAATAATAAAAATAAAACCAGCTGTTTTTCTATAATCTCGTAATAAACCGGTTCATAAAATAATAAGTTAATGACAAGTTGAATGTATTGGTCATTGGTTACGTTACGCCGCTTTGTAATCCGATCGGACCCACCAGTTATTAAACATCAATTATTATACGATCAGTGAATAGATAGGTACCTACCAAGACGCAAGATTCTTTTGATCCATGCTAAACAATTAAAGGGTGCGTAAGTCAATTCAGTACAGCTCAGAATGATTAAAGCGCTAACAAATGGATACAAGAATTACTTTGTTGTTCAACATTTTTTAAACTAACATCCCTGGAAAAAGACTATTAGGTATTCGGTTTCTTGCTTCTGTAGTAGGTATGAATATAAATTAAAATAGCATAATGGGTACCGTACCATAATCGGTACGCAATCTATAAATTATCTTTTTTGTAGGGTCATTTTATTAATCAATCATCGGACTCGTAGCATCATTGGCTTAGTATTATTGAACAACTCGACTATGGCTGACAAACTGCTTATCTTGACGATAGGCTTTGATTACGGTGGGGTTCTACATCATCATCATCATCATCAAAGACCTTTATACATCTACAAGAGATGATTTATATAGCGTCCTATTGGTTGCACCTCCGCTCATGGCTAATCAAGCCGATACGAGAGGTTCTACAGATTCTAAACTATTTAGCCCTATTTTGACGTCATATTTGAAGCTCTACCCTCGGAACAAGAGTGCAAAATAAATAGTTTAGTTAACCTATTAAGGTTTTGTTGAACTGCCTAATTAGGTAGGTAGGTATTTACCTACTTACTTAAAGTTATCATTCTATAAAACGTATTAACAAATTAGCTGTTGCCCGCGACTTCGTCTGCGTAAACCAGCCTCACCTCACCAGTATTGCCTAGGTATGTAAAAATAGCCTACGACCTGTTCTCAGACCTACCAAATAACCATTTCCCCTTTTTAAGGGTTAAATTCTGAAAAATCCTGAAACCAGTTTCTACTGATTTATCAGTAGGAATAGGTACCTACTCCTGGATTGATTGGGTTTTAATGAATGATGGTAGGCAAAGTTGAGCCAATTTCCTGCTGGAAGTACTATAAGTACCTAGTTACTAGGTATCCTCTATCTCTCTCTCATTCCACACATTTCTCTGAGACTGACATTACATCTAGGTAGGGAGGTACCTACCGATAGTTTATTTTCACGTTTTTAGGAATAAGTTTCACTTATTCAATAGGTATTGTCGTCGACTTCGCCTCGACTATATATCCGAACCTCGGGCAATGTTGAGCAATGTTGGCAATGTTGTAGCGTTGTTTTAAGATACCTAGGATAGGAGCTGATTTCAGCTGACAGACAATTGAAGTGCGACCTTCAGTAGAGAGATGTGACCGTAGGTAGGATTGCTATTTGAACTAAAAAAAAACACTACCCCCGAAACTTAGGACTAGAGACCCAGGACTCCAGGAGTAATTTATTAACCTACCCTTACAACTTACAAGTAAAAAGAAAAACAAGTAAAATAATTATATAAGTACCTACTAGGTACCTACCTAAGTTAGGTAGATATAAACAAGATTGTAAAACTCAACAATAAAGTCTTCATAAGATAAAGAAAGGTAAACTCGAAGTACGTACCTATCTAAGTGCTATCTACGCATGACCGAATACGCTACCTAGGTACCTATCTTATACGATAAACCACAACAAAAATCAAAACACATTGACAAAAATCATGTACCTAGGTACCTAGATAAATAAGCCTAAAGTACCTATTTACCAAGTAGGTAATAACTTCACAATTTTATCCTCTTTAGCTATTGAAAGTCGCACAAATAAATAGCCAAGTTAACATTGCATAATCAAGGCACCTAATCACGGACGACATTGAACCGTGGCTATTACGTAGTTATGCACAGAGTTAAACGTCTTTAGTATGAAGAAAATGGCATTGTATCTGCGAAACGGCAACTCTATTCCAATTGCAATGACAAATATTATTGCTGAATTGAAATACAAAATAACGAATTCCTTTCAAATAAGAATCCGTTAAAATATTCGAAGATCGAATTCGAAGGAAAAACGTTATAGCCAACGGTGTGTGTTCTATTTAGTACCAAAATAAACTGTTTCTGTCATCATTTGACCCAAAATACCCACCTAGATAGAGAAAATAAATTTAATAATGATAAACAAATGAGGTAGAAATGAAACTATGTGTGTTAAAAAGTGCATTTGTGGTTAATAACATCCGTAAGGATGACATTATTGATCGTACAGTGTCGTACACATACCTTGACTGTTCATTTTTCTCCATTTATTCTTCTTAATCAAGGGTTTTTTGTAAAATAAAGATACAAATTAATATTATGAACAATAAATATACTTTAAAAGGGATTAATTAACTTAGGATTGCACACTAATTTAGCAAAATAAATAAAAACTTTTTCAAGTCATATAACCACAATTCGTTAGTATTCGTTACAATCAAAATGGAACATCGTCTTTTTCATTCTTACTATAGAAAACACTTTAAGAGAGAAAGAGAGCAAAGATATACCGTAAATAGAATTTTATCAACACGACAGCGCCATTCAGAGCCATTTTGTAGGAAACGAGCATTTTTTGTCTAGTCTATGGTACAAATGTTGCCAATAGAAAGTTTATCAAATATCGACTAAAAAGAAATACTATTTTAGAATTATCTACAATAACAATGTTTATTTTAATTTTGTAATTAAGTACTTGGTATAAATAATAAATAAAACTTTTAGGTTTAGTCACCTATCAGCTAAGATGGGAGCTCCGCTAACCTAACCGCCAAAGATTTAATCGTAAGAGCATTAGTATAATAGTAGTACAAATCCGTATCATCCGTATTACCCACAGACATATAAGAGTAGCAGACCTAATATAAAGTTTAAACAGCGTAGGCAAAACGCACACATTGAACAACTATTTATGCCAGGGCCGCATTTAGGACATGGTGAATAAGACATAATCACGACATAATAAAAATAGATATATTTATTCTTCTTCTTATCGTGTGGTTGATGAACAACCTGGTAGATTTATTAATACTGTTTAATTTTGATCTGAATTACCTGAAATTACAAAAATGTGAATGATCGACATAGGTATTAATGAAAATAATTAAGACTTCTGCGACTATTTTTTGTAGATTATTATTATAACAGCTGACAATCTGTGCTCTGCATTATTATGGATATGATGTCGTAAATATTGAACAATCTAGGTATAGGTACCATATCTACAAAAAATCATTTGAATTGTTCCCAAATCCGTCCCTCGATAATATTGTAGTACTTGAGCTGTCAATATTTGCAGCTTTACAACAAACTAACTCATAAATGCTTTTATTTCTGTTGTTATAGGTCAAAATTATATACGATTAAGCTCCAAATTTAAAAATCTATGTAATAAGCTATTAAACAATAACTAATTATTTGAACTCTTCATCAGAGAGAACCGAATAACTTTTAATCTTAACAAAGCAACATAAAACTTACCGATGAAAGGTCAATCCAGGTGTATTGTTATAGCTAGCACTATCACACCGATAGGCACTGCACTTTACCATTTTATAAAATTATTATTTTACCATTTTATTCTCAACCGAGCAATATTTTTTACGAAAACCTAATGATAATAATTCGAATCGATGTAGCTTATGTATTATAACTAATATGGCGGCGCCACAAAATAGACTACGCCTCATATTTTGTCTATGTGTGTGTGAGTGTTGCAATAGGTGAAAGAACGAGATACATATATTGAGTTGTCCTTTTGTAAGAAAAGGAAAAAAGATTATACCCATCTATATAAATATAACTAGTGATTAATGTATGGTCTGCTACTCTTATATGTCTGTGGTTACTTATTACAGGCATTTTTTTTTCTGGTTACGCTTCAGTCTGGCCATACAATGAGATAACGCCGCTAGCATTCTCGGCATCATTTCCTCGGCAGTTATTATTAAGCAAGCTACAGCTTGGCAAAAAAGAGTCTGAGGCGGTGACAGTTGGAACTAAAAAATTATAATAATGACAACACTGTTTTATTTGTCAACTACAAGTAGCTTCCTTGTCATCTTTACGTATTGCGAGTAATTTTCTTTAAAATTTAAAAGATTCGTGTGAATTGTGTGTGATATTCTTACATAATAATAGTTGATATAGTTATTCGTAATGAATAAAACCGTTCGCAGTAGTGGAAGATCTGTTAAATATCAAGTTTTCTTAAGATGTTTGGCCGAAAGCAAAGCCGGACAAATTTTGTCTGAAATTGACAATGTTTACCTGAAAACTGCTCGAATGACAGGTAAAGTCCATGCATTTTTTCTTCTAGAATGTAATTAAGTCGTTATATTTACTTTCTGATAGCTATACCACCAGTTTTTGTCGTCTTGTGTACAAATCATTATTGAGGTTATGTTTTGTAATTCGACGAATCACGTGTAGTTAAACTGTTTAAATTGATACTTGAAACATATGAATAGAATTTATACAGAGTTATTATTGTTTATTTCAGGTAAATCTGAAAATACAATCAGAGCAATTGTCAATGAAGGTGAAAAAAGTAAGAGTATTTTTTCGACACCTGGAAAACACCGAAAAGGTCGCCCGAAGAAAGAACTTGATGATTTTAATTTATGTTGCAAGTTGCCGTTCGTTGTGGCGTTCAATAGGGGACGCCTTTGTTCAACGGTGGACGTTTTCCGGCTGATGGTGATGACGTTGAATTTTTTGTATTTTAATAAAATCTAAAATGAAACATGTTATTTAATTTCCCTTGTTGATAATGAAGATTAATTATCCACAATCCATAATTGACTCACTGAGAGGCTCGCTATAATTCTAACTCTTGAGAAGACCATTCTCAAGAGTCTGAATGATAGCGATTACGTACATTAGGGGACTATGCATTGCGTGTCAGATTTTTCTTATTCTACTTAGATCTCCCACAGAGTAAGCCACCAAGCTTTATATTACATATAAGTAGGTAGTTATTGCCGCCAATGTACAATCTTCCTAAATATAATTTGGTTACTGTTTTGTACAATAACTACTACCAGATCATGACTATTACAAATAAAGTTTAAATCTTTGTTAATTTTAAATATGTTCAATTTACTTTTTTAATTTGATAAATATTGAAGACTAAAATTATCAAGTATCTTGTCACTTTTAGTCGTGGTATATGGGGTGGCCATCGTAGGATAAAGGCGCCCTCAATTTATCCAGACTCTTTTTTGCCAAGCTGTAAGTTATTAAGGCTTTTCTTTTTATCATTAATAATTATGTAAATCACGTCTTTATCCTTTTAATAAATAATAGTTGACATTTGTGAATTGAATATAGCTAACCTAGAAAGCAGAACATGTGTAATCTTTCGACTGGTAAACGGGATGGTATTGGTATGGCAATGGAATAACTCAATCGTAGCAGTATCATATGAACACTTTTAGTCGATTGTGGCATTACACAAAATGTTTTATTATGATGGTAACCCTAAACAATAAAGTTTTTTTTGTCTATTGCTAAATAGGATGACGTTGACGTTATCAATAAATTGACAGCAGTTGAACTGACTATTGATTGAAGTGTGAACCCGCGAAATTTTGTAGAGCCCTACTATTTTACATTAGATGAAAATTAAAAAACTTCAAATAAAATATGAAATTCCGTGCTATGATGATTGATGCTGGGCCGATGCGGGAGTTTTCAAGTAATATATTGTTAAAATGTTTACCAAATTATCTTATTTCACTGTACATTTTCATGAAAAATATTTGTTTTCAGATGTTGTGACTATAATTTCAAAGTTATCTAAAGAATGTGTATTGCGATTAACTGATGACCATTTATATTTTATTGTGAGTGAAGAGAACAGTGGGCCTACGCCTCCAATTTTGTGGTGTGAAATACCACAGAGGGTCTTTTGTTCTGAATATCAAATGATTGGGTTGGATGCGGAGCATAAAGACATCTATTTGGCTTTAAGTTCAGGTCTGTTAGTTTTATAAGTTTATTGTTATTTATATTACTCAATGTAAAATACATATTTCCAGGATTTATATTAATGCAGAATTGAATTGTTACTATTTGTGGTTGTAGAGATATTTAGGTTAACTTCATTGTTTATTGAATTAGCTATTTGTATTAATTATATCAGCAGTGATAGCCTAGTGGTTCGAAAGGTTGGTAACCCAGGCACACACCTCTGACTTTTTAGATTTATCACTTGCTAAAACTGTGAGAGAAAACATAGTAAGGAAACCAGCACACCTGAGTAATTTTTGAATAGGTGTTTAAAGTCATCTCAGAAGCTTATGGGCAGCTTAAAGTCTGACACCAGGTTGTTCATAAACCTTATGATAAAGAAAGAAGATTATTTATATACCTACCTGCTCATGCAAAATATGTCCTTAGGTTGTGGTGATCAGTAAACCATCAGACAAGCCGTCTGTTTGACACCTTTAAGAAAACGTTATGACCTTTCGTGCAATAGTAAATAACATCTATTATAAACTAGCTTAATAATACTAATAAAATTCAATCATAATTCAAAACACATGTGGCGCTATCTATTATCATAAGATCATTATTATTGTTTTCCTCGGGAACAGTATTTTTTTTTTAATGAAAGGTACACTATGTCCATTTCTGTACACCTGACAATGTATATTCAAAATTTCAGGATTGCTTGAGTGATTTAGGTGTGAAAAGGTACCATACCAACTTACTTTCGCATTTATGATATTAGTTAGATTAGGATTTATTGGCCCTCCAAATATACTGCATAACATTTTAATTGCCAGCAATTATGCAATATCTACTAAATAATATTTATATCTGCCTAAATAATCATTTCTAGGGAACCTAGCGAGATCTTTGGTGACCTTGAAGACGGCAAAATCTTTAAAAATGAAACTCACTAAGAAACAGTGTCCATGTCTCACATTAGAAATTGAAATGGTAAGTAAAAAAATAATCATTGTCAAAACTATCATTTTGGAATTTCAGAGGAAGGTTTTGTCCACTCTATGCATAATTTCTTCCTGAAAATGAGATAAAAATATACTCTTGCTGTTTTGATCTCTGGTTAAAGTCTGATTGGATATCAGAAATAATATATTTTAATTTAGTCAGCTAATCAATAAAAATATCTTGCATCAGGGGTTAAAACAGGGGTAGATAGGGGTAGGGTAGTGTAGGAGTAGCCCTACTACTCTACAGTGATTTTGCTTAGACTTTACTTGCCTGGCGCGACTTTGTATGCGTTATCCTGTAGGGACAGAGTAGGATAGGACAACCAATCGTACAAATTCGTGTCAGGCAGCTAGTAGTGTTCTTGCAAGTCTAAGCAAACTGATAGTACGCTCTATAGATCTCAGTCCACCAACAATACAGTCTCGGATAATTCAACAGTTTCCATTTTCAGCCATCAGTGACCTCCCAGCAGACAAGGCAAGTGACACACGACATACCAGTTACTGTGATACCAAGGAAACTTTGGGCAGACTTCCACGAACCAAGCATACCTGATCCTGATGTGAGTATCTAGCTTTTATTATAATAAGCTGCCAATTCCGTCAGTTATTATAGTTCACAAGTGTGTGTGCGTCACAGATGCACTCTCATAGACCGATGGGACGGTAATCTGAAACGACTGGAGAGAGATCAAGCGCATTTACATGCTTTACGAGGTAATGACCAGGTGATAATTAACATAAGGGATTGACCTGTACTATCACCTATCAGATGCAGGATATTTTAAACTGACACTAGGTTGTTCAATACCTACAACAACTCTAGATAACTGTTTCTACTTTACAGATTTCGATAGAACTGCCATCTTTGAAACAAATACGTACCACAATAGACAGGATGAGGACAATGGCGCCCGAAGTTGTAATCAGAGCTTCCGCTGAAGGCAGATTAACTTTACAAATTAAAACAGATATGGCTAAAGTGTCTACAAGGTTTAAAGGATTGCGAGTGGAGTCTTTTGCAGGTAAATAAAAGGCCAAAAGGCTTTGAATTATACAGAATATCTTGAAAAAATATACTCAATTCAACAGTTCATATCATAGAAGTTTATTGAAAGTAGTATCTCAAGCCTATATTTATGGGAAAAAAAAACAGGAGCGATTTGATATGCTGGCTGCCCCAAGCGTATAGAGAATTTCGCCCCAGGTCTAGGTTATTGAGAAATCTGCTCTCAAAAAATGATTTCATTTAATTTTCAGGTCCAATAGAACATTCAGATTCTGAGACGGAAACTCAAATAAATGAAGATACAACTAGAGTCTGTAACTGCAGAGTAGACGCTAAGAAGTTATCAATGTTTTTGAGCGCTGAACAAATAGCAAGCACCCGAACTCTCTGTAGTATAGTGCATAAGAAATTAGTGATACTATCTTTACATACTGATGATAATGTAGTTTTACAGTGTTTTATTAGTGGAATTGTGTATTGAAATATAATTTATTAAAGTTTATATAAGTTTTTTAAGTTGTTGTGATAAAGAATTTAAATTTTCTTCATCCGCGCGGGTATTACATGTTTTATGACGAATTTTTTTGGCATCAAATATCAAATGAATCACGGTTAAGTTTTTTAAGTACTCAGAAACTTAGTTTTAAGATTTTTATTTTTAGTTTCAGCTGTTACCGCCTTCAGACTCTTTTTTTGCCGCCGTACCGTAATAAATTCTAATTAAGTACATTCTAAATAAGAAAACAATAAAACAGGATTTATTTGTGTATTTTCAACATTTATTATACAGACATTAGTGAATTTTACACATTGTTCTAAACTAATACTAATTTCATTAGGTCTCTTTTTAACTAAGATTATGCGAAAAGGATAAAAGATAAAGCCAGATTATGGTATCGAAATTATCTTCCACAATCAACCGTACAACACCGTTAAATGTGGCTCAGGTGGCTGAGCAGTGATTTTGACCACTCAAAAACAACCTTTACAAACTTTTATTCCACAGACACTGTTACGACACAATGGAAACCAGACACAGCGTGTCTCCGACAATTACGGAACTTCGACACTAATCGACTCAGACAATACGAGACATTGTACAGATACCGGCAAACATGTAGAACAAAAAGCGGCGCGGGCGTAGTGGGAGAAAGTTCGCGAAGATTTACAACTGAACAACAAATCGTGTGCGCCTGCGCGATAACAATTTTTTCGCTCCTCCTTCAGTCCACCAAAGATACCTAAAAAATTGAATATTGCGCAAACAAGGTGACGACGAGGTCAAGACATTTACCAGTATCTGAATATTAGTTTATTGAAGAGAAACATTTAACAAAAATGTCTATTGAAGAATACTTTAAAGTCCAGAAGTTTTCGCTTCGTTGGTAAAGGTATAGTCCAGTCATTTGGTTCTCAAAAAGGGGATTACATGGAGTTTTCCGGGAATTTTGAAAATTGGTACATTTATAATACATTCCTACTTTTGGATTTTCAACTTTGCTACCTCGTAACTTAGCCGCGCAGCCATATTAGAAAAATGGCGGCCAAAAACAGTTTTTTGACAATGTAAGAGATATTCCCATTTTTTAAACATAAAAATAGTTACGAGAAAACCAAAGAAAATTTTACTATCACATGTAGTTAGTTATTACTGTTTTTTTGTATGCATACTCTGAAATTACAGTAAGCTCAAACTTAATAAGTCGGCCTGAAGTTATCATAAATACACATACTTACATACAAAACTACTAAGTCGGCCTGAAGTTATCATAAATACACATACATAATACACATTTTAGGGATTAAATAGTGACAACAGGCGGGGGTTGTAACTGAGCTAGTGACAAGGAAAGAGATGTGAATATGCGTATTGCGTGAAAAATCCGAAAGCCTCACTTCTGCTAGGCCGAGTAAGTTTTCGCAAGACGTAGAGGACTAGTTTTAGTTTAGTACAATGTGTATTAAAACACCACAATCACATTAAATTCTTCATGCTATTACAAGTACTGGCAATTTCAGTTATAAGTTAATTGGAACGATCTTTCGTTATCTCGCCGTAGAGTATCGTGGGTGGCCTTCAATTGGTCGAGTTTTGTAGATATTTGGGCTATGGAGTTGTCTATCCATTGCATTGATGACATGTGTGCGTTAAGTATGCGGCCGATTTGAACGATCTGGAAGTGATAAGAATGAATTATTATTTTTTAGATTATGAGACAGATTTTTTGTACGAAGCTATACATAGTATATATTATACATTGTAGCTATACATTGTACGAAGAGCCTCAATACAAGGTCAGTTCATACTGGTTTTGTATAGCTTGATCTGTGTGTGTACCATGTACCACGTGTGTACTATTCTTTACCATGTAAAACCTACAAATACTTACAGGGTCATTACTATCTTGACTTCTATTAGTTTCGTTAAGGTGTTCTATAACTTCTTTCAAGTCTTCTGACATTTGTCTCAGTTGTGTATCCAAGTTCTCAGCCAAACTGTACCTGGAATTGCGATAAAATCATAATTTAATATTTTTGTATTTACTTGAATAAAAGTCGTGGTGGCGCATTGGTTATGGACCCGCTTTGCAAGCGCGTAGGTGTGGGTTCGAACCTGCCATGTATACCAATGCGACTTTTTCAATGTCATTATGTACTTTCTTAGTGAATCTAAGACAGCACTGACTAATTACGGTGAAGGAAAACATCGTAAGGAAACCTGGACTTTAATAGTCTGAAATCGCCAACCCGCAGTGAGTTAGCGTGGTGATTAATGCTCAACCCTTCTCTTTATGAGTAGCCTTTGCCCTACATTGAGACAGTTACAGGCTGATTTATTTATTTACTTGAATGTAGATAGCTGTGTGCCGGTACATCTATCATATCTTCTGAGTGTCACTTGCCGTGGAGCGACATGAAAGAATTAATGAATTCTGTTACACAAGCAGATGTGTTAAGTTATGAGTTGAGATTGTTGTCAGTCATTCTTCCATACTTCGCGACCCTACTAACAATCAAAGAGGGAGATAATGTCCTAATAAGATGCATGATGATAACAAAATAATATATGTATGTGCATAAACATGTAAAACATAAAATATTAAAAAAAATATTGGTGATATCGTTTCTATGCCTTCTAAGCTGAAAAGTTTGGAACATGGGACGGCCAGTACATAAAGTGCTCCGGTAGGTATGTCACCTCATGCCTATATGGCGTTAAGAAAGAAATTCGTAATTTCAACTGAAGCGGGCAGGCGTCGGTGGCTTATTTGGTAAAGCGAAGGTACGCCAAATATCACGGGTTCAAGTCCCGCCCGAGTCTTTTTTTTTTTTTTGTTAGTTTCTTATTACATATTATTTATTTAGGTACTCCATAATACTCACATATGTTCCCTCTCAGGGTCTCTCAACCTATCCACGTTTTCTACAAGGAGTTGTTTCTCCATCGGCTCGAGTAGATCTTCTAACTCCTTCTGTTGTGCTAGTACGAAGTCTAACTCGTGTTCCAAGCTTTGTTGCTCATTCTTCACTGATTGGACAGCGTCGTTTAGTTCTACGATCTGGAATTAGATATCTCTATATTAATTAATTCTGCCAAGTCAAAGGTCTCGAGTTCGATTCTTAGGCGCGCACCTCTGACTTTTCGTAAGTTATGTGCGTATTATAAATTAATTATCACTCTCCGTGCCTCGGATAGCACGTTAAGCTGTTGGCCCCGCTGTCAATTGTAGATTTTTGACTTTGACAATCGTTACGGGTAGTCAGAAGTCCAAAAGTCTGACAACCAGTCTTCCCAAAGGGTATCGTGTAACCCAGTGTCTGGGTTGTGGAGGCCTGATAGGCACTTGCTCCATGTAAAACAAAGGTATTCAGCTGCATCTGGTAAGACTGGAAGCTGACCCCAACATAGTTGGGAAAAGGCTAGGCAGATGATGATGGGTACCTTCTCTCCATTAGCAATGAGCAGTCGATCCCACGCGTTGATCTGCGTAGCTTGGTTGATGAACGTCTTTTCTTGCTCCTCCAGCTCAAGCGTCCATTTGTTGATGTTCTCTTCTAGTTGAGCGAATGATATTGTGGATATCATCTGTGGAGGTACTACCGCTGCCGTTGTACTGAAAATTGTATATTTTAGTTATAATATACTAGCTGCCTGGCGCGACTTTGTACTCGTGATTTTACTACGTCTTCGCCTAGCCTACCCTACCCTACCCTACTTTACTCTATACCTACCCTACCCTACTCTAACCCTACCCTACTTTACTAAACCCCTAATATTTGTTTGTAAAGTTCCGCTCTCTCAACTTTTTTTTTTCTTAAGAACCTTATTCTGATTAGCGAAATCGGACCAGCCTACCCTACCCTACTTTACTATACCCCTAATGTTTGTTAGTAATGTTCAGCTCAATCAACCTTTTTTTTCTTAAGTACCTTATTCTGATTAGCAAAATCAGTCCAGCCGTTCACGCGTGATGCCGTGACCATGGGAAATAGGGATTCATTTCCATCTATCTTTTCTTTGGTCTGCCTCTCTCCTTCCATCCATCAACACTTATATTAATCCTACATTCCTAGTGGAAATTATATACAAAAAAAAAAATTATATACAAAGGCAAAATTATACTTACGTAGTAGCAGTAGTTAATGCAGCCATGGTAGTGGTGGTTGTAGTTTTGCCGAGAGCTATAATACCGGACGGTGCGATTGTGGAAGCTGAAACACAATACGAATTTATTTTTATTAAAATTAAACCACTTTTTTCTTAAAAAATCTCTGAAACCATAATGCAGACCTTTATTGCTTATCGAAAAAAAAATTGACAGAGACAGACTTAAAATATTGGCAAAAGTATAATTGATGTCTTTTTCGCAACATGACGATCATAGAGAGCTGTTTATGGTGCCCAAATAAATATGAAACTAAGAGTTCTGAGTCAAAATAACCATCAAGTGGAGATTATTTCAATGGGGTCGCGGTGGACTACGAAGGATATGTCGGGACAAATTGGAGAAAAACTAATAGCGACTGAGAGATTAGCTCTGGATCTAAAAGGCGTGAAAATCAGAGGCTTTTTAGCAGTGGGATCATAAAGGCTAACAGTGATAGTAATGAAAAAACTTGAATTTAATATTTTTTTAATTTGTATGCTTCCAAGAGGAAGAGATGGACAGAGTATACGCAATTTCTAATACGAGAAAAATATACAAATTTAACATTTAGTCGGGGGTTTTGCAGCTCGTATCTGGAAACAATTGGTACAAGACTAAAGTGAGTTAAGGTTGCGAGAGGCAGTGATACTATCAATAGAGTTCAAAATGATCGGCTAAGGGTCGCGTACATGTAAAATTGGGACGAAATGGTATCTTTAGAGTGGGGCGAAATCAAAGAAAATTCAGAAATAGAAGGTCAAAAATGAATAGATTAAAAAACTAAAATAACCTTTATACTTCAGAAATTTAAGATATTTTATTTTGATTTTCTAATACTATTAATTTCGGTTGTATTGTACGAAAAAATATAAATAAATAAAATTCAATACAAATAATTTATGTAAAGACGTCAAAATGTCAATTTTCGAAATTGGAATAGATTTGAAATAAGAAAAAAATGTGAAAGGTATTAGTAGGCAATGTAAGGAGCAGAACAAAACTTTGTAGAACACAAAAAAAGATAATATAATTACGTAAAAAATTTGAGATTGCTATTCTATTCTGTGCAACGAAAAAAAAGCCTCGAAATATGATGTCATGAGAACTAGAGTCAGGAAACGCTATCCAATTGAACAGTGTATTTGGTTGTCACACTAGCCAATCATCATCATCAATCGGAAGTCATCCACTGTTGAACAAAGGCCTCCCCCCTTGAACGCCACAACGAATGGCAACTAGCAGCTTGCATCCACCGGTTACCCGCGGCTCTAACGAGGTAGGTGGAAATCCGCCGATAAATTAAGGTCACCGACATAACTCTCAGAGTATGCAAGTTGAATTGCTGGCAATGGGCAGGCCACATCGCTCGAAATACATTTATAAGTATAGGGAAACTCAAATAGAATCGTTTTTACTTTTTATTTGATTTTATTTATTTCTTGTTTTGAAGAGATTTAAGTGTTATCAATAAAAAAAAAATATTACAGCGAATTTCGAGCAATATTTAAAGTAATATTACCTGCTGAAGATGTTGCGGAAGTAGTAGTAAGTTTACCAAAACCAAGCCCAGTAGAAGTGCTTGTTCCGGCAAAACCAAATCCAGCTGGCGTCGTTGATGCCGCTGTTGACACTCCAAAACTAAGCCCAGTCGCTGGGGCAGTAGTAGTTGTCCCAAAACCAGGCCTTTGTGCAGCGGGTGGTCCGGCAGGAGCAGATGTAGTCCATGACGTAAGCCCAGTTGCAGCCGCTGATGTTGTTGATGCAAAACTAGCAGCAGCAGTCGAAGCTGGCGTACCAAAACTGAGCCCAGTTGGTGCAGATGTTGTTGTTCCAAAACTAAGCCCCGTAGCTGGCGTTGCTCCAAAATTAAGCCCAGTTGTAGGTTGGCTTGCTGCTGTAGTTCCAAGCGCTCCTGAAGTCGCAGGAGCATTAGAACCAAAACTAAGCCCAGGCTGAGCTGTCGAGGCGGGTGTTCCGAAACTCAACCCAGTTGTTGGTTGGGATGTTTGAGCTGGTGTACCAAAACTAAGCCCGGTTGAGGGTTGGCTAGCTGGTGTGGGTTGCTGTATTGTTCCAAAACTGAGCCCAGTTGTTGGTGCTGAAAATATGTATTGAATTTATCTAATTACTTGCTAGTTCTATTATAGAGGAAAAGGATATTTCAAAGCACAGACCAAACTGCTTGGTTTCTGTACCTTTTTACTTTACTACTGTACTTTAAATTTGCACAAAAACATTTTTTCTTTTTTTAAACACCATCAAAAATGACATAAAATTTAACTGTCAAATTAAGACTATGCCCACTACAATTATAAATGTTGTGAATTTAGACGAGATCTATGACAGGTAACTTAAAATCTCGATGATATTATGCAAATAGATTAATATGACAGTTCTCAGATTCTGACGATTAATACTGTGTTATTGCCAGAATTTTTCATGTCTAGTGTGAAGTAAATCAATTTAAAACCAGTGTTAAAGCTTCAATAAAACAACTAAGTTTACCTGCAGGCGCGCTAGTCGCTGGACTACCAAAACTAAGCCCACCAGGTGCTTGAAAGCCTGAAGTCGTCGTACCAAACGCTGGCGTTGTAGATGCAGCAGGCAGAGCACCCCCGAAGCTTAGTCCAGTACTAAGCCCAGTTGGCTGTGCGACGCTCGTGGTTGTACCAAAACTAAGCGCGGTTGGTTGTGCGGCGCTAGAGGTTGTACCAAAACTAAGTCCAGTTGGTTGAGCAGCGCTAGTGGTCGTACCAAAACTAAGCCCGGTTTGTTGGGTTGGTTGCTGTTGCTGCTGCTGTTGGGGAGCTAAACCGAAACCGGTTGATGGTACCGGTGCTGTGAAACAATCAGGATATTAATACGTGAAATGTCTTCAAAATCGGTTCAGCCCCTTTGAAGTGATGTCCGAGAAGTTGATAGTCTTTGTTTGTTAAACGCGCAAAATTATTAATGTTCAAAAGTGGTTACCCATCCACGGATCGACCGCTTAAGCGTTGCTTAACATGACAACTAATGCGGCACCACAGCATCAAGAGCTTTGTAAGGAACATTTTTGCCTAGCAGTGGTATAGTAAAGGATAATTGAAACTCTTACCAGCACTTGTAGTAGTTCCACCAAAAGCAGGTGTACTGCCACCAAAGCTGAACGCTGAACCAGGTTTAGCACCGAACCCTGTTTGGCCGAAACCAAGGGGTGTAGTGGTAGCTGTTGCGCCTAAGAAGGATTGCGTCGTTTGAGGCGCTGTCGCTGTTGTCGCCTGATAAAAAAAAATCATTTTTTTTTCTTTAATGTAAAAGGCAAGGCCTGCTGATATTTTATAGGTCTGTTCACAATGTATAATGTGACACAAAGGTGTTAGAACATTTTTGTATGTAAGCTGGCATAGCTACCCGTCGCTATTTTGATTTTTATTTTTCATCATCATTCATCATTATCATCATCTTTCATCATCATCATTTTTTTACATCCCGCTCGGAGAAGGCGTCAAGGAAATCATTACACGTGGCAGTTGAGTAATAAACCTGACCTCAGATGGACTAATTGTTTAATTAATAAAGCGTGAAGCGCTGCTGATAGCGCTCGAAGATAATCTAATCTTCCTTTTGGGAAAAGGTGGTACCACAGGATCCTCTTAGAGGTCCAGACCCCCAGACCCCAGACCAGTACCCTCATATAAGAATTCCTCCTCATTTAAGAAAGAATCCTAGAGGTGTCAGTACTACTAACATAAATCAAAACTCCACTTACAGTACTTGCAGGTGCAGAGAACCCAGATGTTGGTGTCGCGAAACCAAAACCGGGGGTGGTTGCCGCTGGCTTGCCGAAACCAAAACCACCGGGCGATGCACCGAAAGCTGTTGATGCTGACATGAAACAAAATAAATTTATTTACAGAACATTTATTTATGTACAGCCGATTTTTCGTTTTTGGTCAGAAATCGTTTTGAGTTTTTTTTAACATCAAAGGAATAAAACTTCTTTATGTAGTACACACGGCTACGATAAGCTGACCTCTTGTTGTACGAAGAGCCTATACATGATTAGCGTGTATGGCGGGCTATTTTCCACAGGTCCACGTCTTACCGCGTATTTTACGCGATTCATCAACCTTATGTAACCTTAAGACATGTAGTATGTCAAGCTTCAGAAATATGTAAGTTACAAACCTTGCGTAGGAGGAGTACCGAACGCTGGTGCAGGTTGCTGCTGTGGTTGTTGCTGATTTGGTGCTCCAAATGACAAGTTTTGTGCGGCATTCTGTGACACAGACATAATATATTTGTTACAGTTAGTGATTAATTTATAACTAAGTATAGGTTAATAGTTTTTCATATTGACCAGTGACCAATCAAAAACCGAGAAATGAGACGTTAAAGAAATCAATTGTTACCATCGCCAGAGTCCTTATGGTAGTTGAAGGGTCAATAATTTTCATCCTCACAGGTAAATACAGTGTGAGTTTCCATAAAGTATATGTAATCTTCTTCTAATCTTCAGCCAAGAGTCAACAAAGAGCATGGGGAGAAGAAAGAGGGGAGAGGAGACAATATTCCATTCAAAACTCCATGGAGCAGGGAGTTTAAAAATGATGTTGGTCTTGCACTGTTGTTAAAGTGCCTATAGTAAAGTTAAAATCTCGCTGCAGACTCGGTCATAAATCATAATCCGAGTAGGGATGTGCGCTAGTTGCGCGCGCGCAAGGCCGTTATCGATAAAGGAATCATTAAGGTTATCACGTAAACTCTTCTCGTAAGAACATATTGGTACCCATTAGTTAATTCTATAAACAGAAGGTAATTATACATATAAAAACTAATATTTTACGCTCTTAATTACATAAAAAGAGGGTAATTAACAAATAGTTTTCGTCTCCTTTGCTACCCGAATCAGACGAAGAATTTTATTTTTTTATTTTAAGTTTTATATATACGTTCATTTGTTTATTATATTTAATATGCATAAATTGTAACTTTGGTAATCAAATATAAAAAATAAATGTGTTTTTACATAAAATACATAAAACTATCGATATCACTCATCGACTGCAGTAATGCACAGGACTACGTGTGAGCGAGGCTTGCCCATAAGGCCCGTGAGTGGGAAAGAGAGCGAAACACTCGAATGATTTATGACCGAGTCTGCAGCGAGATTTTAACTTTACTATAGTATGGCATACCACTGCTCGAGACATACCTCGTTCTACGGCGGAACGAGTTTATATAATACCAATGGGTCCTACGTATACTTGCACTTGTATTAGTATATGTAGGACCCGTCGATACAGCTAATTACTAAGTGTCTCACCTGAACAACCGGTTGTCCAAAACCAGGGCTTCCCACAGTTTGGTTAGGTGGTGACGCAAACCCTCCAAAATTTAACGGTTTACTAGCTCCAAATGCAGACCCTGCACTGGTTGTGGCTGCTGGTGTTGAAACTGGAAGTAAGACAGGAGTGTAAAACATCAAATTACTTAAAGTACAACATGCTTATAGTCTTCCTTTCTTTATTATATGGTTGATGAACCACCTGGTGTCAGGGTTTAAACCGCACCTGGCATGACATGGCTGGTTTCATCACGGTGTTTTAGCAACTGATAATCACTACATAGTGTAAAAACAAAGTCGCTTTCTCTGTCCCTATATCCCTATGTATGCTTAAATCTTTAAAACTATCCAACAGATTTTGCTGCGGTTTTTTTAGAGTGATTGAAGAGGAAAGTTTATATGTATATTGCACCCGTGCGAAGCCGGGACGGGTCGCTAGTTATAATTTATAATACGCACATAACTTACGAAAAGTCAGAAATGCGCGCCTGGAGATCGAACTCGAGAACACTGACTTGTCAGTCAACAATTATACCACTAGGCTATTAGTGCTATGTAATGTAGGTTTAAATTAATATTTTTTATAATTAAATGGACTTACACAAAGATGAGGGGGCTGTGGTTTTAGCTGCTCCAAATGCGAATCCGCCACCAGATGGACTTGAGAAATTGAAGGCCGGTTTTGATTCTGAAATTGAGCAATCACATGGACTACTTATATTTTTTCAGGATATCTACTTTAATACATGTATATGTTTATATTATGAACACAGCATTGCACTGGGCCAGTGGGCTGCGAAGGTCATCAACCCAAACCGATGACAGTCAGAATCTATATTTTTTGTTCTTTACATTAATTTGTAAAAACCCAGATCAGCAATGCCTAAATATTTAGAGCCGATTTCACTACTGACACTAAATGCAATCAATTAAATTCAGTCCAAGCGTTTAACTGAGTTCAGACTGCAATTTGCGTAGGGCTGAACTTAGTTTTATTAAACTCGGTTTTAAAAGTGAATAGTGAGATTGGGCCTTAGTAAAGTAAATAAATTTACAATGCATTTGAGAGCATTAATTGCAAATCAACAACTGAAAATCATGTAGCTCATTAGCTTGAGCCTAGGTCTAATCAATAAATAATTAGAACATTGTTTATTAATTTGAATTTAAAGTAGTAAAGAACCCAGAGCTAGAGAGCTTCAAGGTTTCTTTAAAAAGAGGGCTAATAACTCTAGCTCCTTTTAACATTCTACTGAGTGAGATATTTGAGGTTTTTCAGTGAAGGTATGCAGCAAATTTAAATGTTATTACCTGTATTTGGGGCTCCAAATAATCCACCTGGCTTAGGAGTATCACCACTGCCAAAAGCAAATCCTGAGAATAATGAAGTTACTTTCTAAGATCTTGTTGTAACTTAGTAAATAATATTCATAAAACTCGTGATTTCGTAAAATGCGCTCGATATGACATTAATGCTTTAGATGCTACTGATTTAGGTTATGTTTTGTAGTATAAGATGGATTGACGCTGATTCAACCAAATAGCGCGAAATAATTATTCAATTACATGCAAAATGATTTTATAAGGAAGTAAAGTATTTTTAATCATTATTTTACCTGTCGACGGGGTGGTTGTGCCGAATGTACTTCCCGACGTCGTAGTAGGTGAACCAAAGCTGAAACTCATGTTTCGACTTTATAAAAACTAGAAGCAACTAAACTGGTACGATATTAGTAACAAATATTTCAAATTGCAACAATATTTATAAGTTATTTTTTCTTTTCCGTTACAACAACAACAAATAAAAGTCAACAAACGCTACTGCCCGCCATTAATCATATTTGACAATTGACATTGAGCGCGTTCGAAAATGACAAACTAACGACGATCTAATATTTGTAACAGATGCGTTCAAACCTTACTCTAAGGTTCAAACAATAAAATGTTTAGCCTAAACAATTTTAGCCAAACATTAAACAATTTTTAGTATATAATATCGGTGAATCTGCCAGAAACGGTGGTGTGGCACTGGAGTCCGCTAAATTTTACTCTACTTTTTTATCATGTAATGTTTATTTATGACCTAGTGAAATCTAAAATATACAAATCATCACTATGAGCCTATGAGCACATAATTATAGAATCACCTTAATCCAAAATATGGGTTTTAAGAGTACGCGTAGACTACGCGTACCTTTTCCTTCTAATCTGTCTTTTTGAACCCCTGACACAAAAAGAGAGGCGTTATAAATTTGACGTGTCTGTGTATGTCTGTCTGCGGCATCGTAGATCCTAAATGAATGGATCAATTTTGATTTAATTTTTAATTTATTGAAAGGTGACTCGACCCCGAGTGTTCTTAGCTAAAAAAAATTGAGGTTTACCTAATTGTGCCACTGGTTTTTTTTTTTTTGCGATAATCTAAAAGGATAATCTAAAAGTAGACAGGTATATTCACAATCACAAACTACTAAACAGCTTGAACCAAAAGGCTTTATGATTCAGGCTAGTAAAGTTCTAGTGTCTAGAGTAGGTACCTACAGATAACTATCTCAATATAAAATAAACTCCACCAAATATGTTTCTATAATTTGGCTCGCAAACCTCAGATATTTTTTGTGTACAAAACCTAGACACCACAAAACAAAAACCTCAGTAATGCTATACTCTGTTTCCATGGCTAATTGACAATGGCATCCAGCCAATCTGCTAACATACCTGATTCTGCATAAATTCTCCATCTAATCTTTTCATTGGACAACTTTGCAAAGCCTCTTAACACCTTCCTTTTAAGAGGGATATTTCGGCTTGGCGTGCTGCCAAGAGGCACTGGTTGCAAATCATAGACGTTTGTAGTCTGTGTAAACTACTTGTAACAAGATCTTTTGTTTAAAAAATGATTTGCATTTGAATGAATTGTGCCGTGTGGTTTCCGGCCGAAGAATATAACCACCCCTACTCGTCACGCGGGTGTCGTAAGAAGCGACAAAGGGAAAGATCTGGAGGAAGAGCAGCAGCATCCTTCTATGTAACAGTAATCATTTGCTCCTGCTATCGCCAACCCGCTTGTCCAACGTGGCGATTATGGGCAAATACCTCCAATGAGCGCACAATAGTGGCTCACATTGGGAGAGGCTTATGTTCAGCACTGGACTAATACAGGCTGATAATGATAATGATGATGATTTGAATGGTGCTTTGTCAACTGACAGAGGGTCAGACTTACAAGTAAGATCAGCCAGAAGAAAATCATGATCACCTTGGGGAATATTGAAATTTGGAATGAACCAAAGAGTACAGAAGGATCTCCAGGGGAATTTTGCTGGTACATAACATTTTGCAGCATTTTTTAGCGAGAGTTGCCACCATGTATAGCTATGATGTGTGCCTATACAAGAACGGGATTAAAAACACCGGTGTTCTTATTGTATCTCCGCTCGCACATAATCTTTCATATTCACACATAGAGGACATTAAATGAGGACACGCTATTTTCAATTCCATTCTTTAATTGGCAAAGTATTAATTAACTGAGAACCTAAAAACCTAAGAAGATAAAAAAATGATTAATTCAACTAAGAAAATAAAACAGAGACTTGAAACTAAGAAAGCATCCCATATATTTAATACTGATCACACAAAATTCCTAAATAACACGACGTTAAAGAAAAAATCAAACGACATTATACCTAGTCCTTGGTACAAATGGTACTGGATTCGCGTCAGGCGTCAGGAGTAGTCTTACATTGACGTTGGCCCTTCGCCATCGGTTCCACATGACGTAGTGGTCCTTCCAAAGGAGGTAGACGGTGACCGAGTAGCCGCACAGGACGATAGCCATGAAGAAGTCCATAGCAGTTTCGGTGATGCGGTGCGATATTCCTAGAAACATTTCAACTGATTTATGCATAACGTAACTGTTCTTATAGGGGTAGCTGAAGGTGTTAATGGAGAAAGGTACAAACAATTTTAAAGTTACTTTATTTGATAAACCAACAACTGGAACGTTTAGGATTTCACAGTGGTTCAATATTACACAAAGTCAAACATAGTAATCATGACCAGAATAATGTCAAACCCAAAACCAGAATCAATATGGATTTGTCCCGGTTATAATGGATTGAATACAGAGGTAAACCAGAGCTAACCCTGAGAAAATCCAATGGAAGTCAGTAGGTAGTGTGCCATTTTTCAATGGGAAGCCGATAGGAATAGAGTTATATGGAGCCGCTACTGGAAGACATAAATATAAGTACTAGTGTCTAAATTGCTACTTACAGCGGTTTGGTGACATAACACAGAGAGAGAGAGAACTTTGTCAGATCTCTCTCTGTATTTGAAGTTACAAATCTTTCTTTGGCATATGGTTGGTGTACAATCATACGTTTACAATGTCAGAAGTAAAGTGACAGATAACAAGAGCCCAGTCCAATCAATCTACTTCTGGTGAACTGATTTTTTTTAAACTCATTCTGGACTTCCTCGTTGGTCGAGCATCAGCATGGTTTAGAACTGTGCCCAATATATCGGCAAGGCAATAGGCTTATATCTGATGAATATCAATGTAAAATACCGACCAAGTGCAAGTCAGTAGGTACAGGCTTCCGTAGTCTGGGTTAGGTTAAATATTTTAGTACTAAAGCTGTAAATATCCTAAACTTTCAATTTCAATCCAATTCATTTATTTTCCTAATTACAGCCAAACTCCGACAAATCCATAAAGAATAACAGAAAAATTCCTTTTCCCCAAAAAAATAAATAAAAAAGAAAAAAAACAAAACACACCTTCCTCTTTTCTAGCGCCTGGTTCGAGCTTACCAAAGTTGCTGCCCTCAATGACGAAGTATTGAGTTCCAACGATGCATACAGCGAGCAAACCTGCGGTTACGGTCGATAGGAGCCAGAATATCAGGCAATCCGACTGTGGAACGAAAAGCGTATCAGTAGCTATTAGTTATAGATTTATTTTTAATTGTAGAAATGGCATGTTGGTCCACGAACCCACTTGATAAACCCGTTGCCTTTTAAACGCTATTATCCAGACCTCTAGCGGACTAATGGGAGGACGGATGGTTCAGTCCACCCCGGGCCTCCAATCCTAACTACTGTTACCTTGGGCGGTTCCCCCCCAGCGAGCGTCATCCATTTTTTTTCAAATTTTTCACTACAAAACCGTCTCAATTTTTGGGGAGACCAGTGGCCCCATTTAGTACTTCCTCCTCGGGCACCTGACAGATTTAGTCTGTCACTGATCCAGACCCGTAACCCAGTTAGGTTTTATCAAATATCATGCCGGAACACGTTATAACTATTCAAAATATCGTCAAAACACGACATAAATGTGAAAGCTAGCAATCATGTCAGAGCACATCACGACACGTCAGATAAATATAAATCCGGCTCCACACTACAGCTCAGCACCCGATTTCAAAAGCCTTTAACGCTAGTCCCACTTCGTTAAAACTCGCTCCTATTTACCGCAGTAATTTGTTGAGATCACAATTGTGAATAAGCGACAAGTTCTTGGGTGTACGCCAACAAACACCTAATAATCTGGTGAGGTTATTTGTGAGGCTTAACTCAAGGCTCGTGTTGAATTATAAAATTAGACAATTATCTAGATGTAAGCCTGGAGACGGTATGGATGTCAGAAAGAATTGGGCGTTTGAAGTAATTTAAATAGTCCTCAAAATGTGATTTGTTTATTTGTCTAACACTACCGTACATGTCACGACTGACTCAACTCGACACATGTGTCGTTATATGTATATCCACTTTGTTAGCTACTTCTTCGGAATGACGCCAGTTTCATACACTAATTACGAAAAACAGTGGTAACTTCCTACCTTATTGATGCACTAGTATACCTAAATATTATGTAACATCTTCCCTATATCATCGATTGTACAAATCTGTACGTAGGTAGGTACTCTAGCGTGGCATCCTATATCCTTACAAAGAACACATTGGTTAAAATTCAATTTATAATAAATGTTTTACACGACCGTCTTGAAAAACGATACAATATCTCGAGAATCTTGACAGATTTTCTTGCGACAATTAGGTCATCGATATATATTTTTGTGAAATTTTTACATGTTTTAGCACATGTTAGCTTATTAAATATAAATATTTAATAAGAAATTTGAAAAAACCCATCCGTATCAGTTGTTTTTTTTTTTTCAAATTTCTTATTAAATATTTATATCATCGATATATTTTAAGTAGTAATTACAAACAAAATTATTACCTCTTTACTTTTTATAACTCAGCGGTGATTGTAGGTGTAAAACTGTATTAACTTATAATAAATTTATGAATCTTTGTAGGGTTATAAGTACGTTACGATCTATATCCATTTTTAATAATTCTATTTAGATTTGATGAAAGCTATTAAGCTAATCCACTTTTTTATTTTTTATTATCCACCTAAGGTGACATTGCATATTAATATAAAAGTCTTCTTTAATAAAGGACCAATTTCAGATATAAAGCAACTTAAGTAACATCTGCCCAATATGGCGAGAACATACCTTTTTATTTAAGTAATTTTAACGTGCATATGCTCCAAGCAGCTAACGTTTTAATGCTTAATTTAACTACTATTCATGTGATAAAATTACTGTTACGTTAGCTTATAATCATCCCACTGCAAATCCCACGGCAAAAGCCTTCTCCTATGATTTCCATACCTTTCAGTCCAAGGCTATTGTGGACAATTGATTGTTCGTTTTATCTCATTCGTCTTGCCATCTTCGTGGCCGGCCAATTAAAATTAAAATTAGTAATCCAAAATATTTAGAAAATACATTTAATTTTGTATATATTTATTCGAACAACAGTAAAGCTCCAACAAGATTTGGTCTAAAGTCAAGCTGGAGGGTTTTCTGGCAATACACTACTAGACAGGATAGTGACTGCCTCGTTGGTCTAGTGGTAGCAAGCGCGACTGCTGAGCATGAGGTTCTGGGTTCGATCCTCGGGTCGGGCTAAGTGTTATTGGGTTTTTCCATAAGGAAATTCTCAGTAGCAGCACGGAGTCTGAAATTGTGCCCGGTTAATGGCAATAGGCTCGTTAATTACATGGGACTTATAACATAGCCGGCGAAACGTGGGTGTACTGCACACCTCTGCCTACCCCCTCTGGGGAATACAGGCGTGAGACTATAAAAAAAATATATATATACGATAGTTACGTTAGTTAGTTTTTTTTTTGTATTTGGGATATTGCAATATAGAAATATTGCACTAATTTTCCACCAAATTCTTAGTAGTAATAATAATATTGAAATGTAAACACAAAACTACTTCTCTTCCTTATCTCGCGCAAATAAAAAAATATTTCACCAAAAACACCGACATCTCAATGCAACATTCTTTAAGGAAAGACATTCTAAAAGTAGCTGTCACAATATCTATCTGAGAAACTGTTTTTGCACCGTTTTTGAATGATATATAGCTCTAACTAACGAAGGGGGGACTCCGCGACAGACGGATATTTGTCAAAACTGGTACCTAGCTGGAATTCTGGGTCGAACCCGAAGATTTCAAGCGACATTGTTATATAACGCTGATATTTCATCATCTAGTTTGCAAGAACAGGATTTAGGGAAGACTGGGGACATCGATTTTACAATTCACAGGGAAGTTTTATCGTTTTTGATGTTGTGAAGTAGGTAAATTGTATAAAAAAGGATTTGTACCTAATAATAAACTCTAGAATCTAGAATTGTAGGTTTACAAAAAACCTTTAACAAAAAATGCGTGTCAAACAATGAACTATCTAATCAAGAGCATAGGCACAACTCGTTAATATAAACGTTCCTTTTGAAGTCGGAAATCCAAAACGTTTGAGCTAGAGGACTTTAAGATCTTGCTAGAAGTCTGTTTAATCAATTAGAGCTTCTTTGAGTTATATAACAGATTCAGAGACACTTATAGAAAATATAATCTCCAAAACGTAAGTTTATTATTTTTCTTTTTCGTACCTAAATACGTGATACAGTAGAGAATCCTTGGAAATACGGAATCGATTTAAACAATTTTCTTACTAATAGAAAGCTAGACTTATCATCTTCATCTTCCTAGCCTTATTATTTTCAAAATGTGTTAGGCTCGGCTTTTTATCTAATCAAATGCAGCTATATATCAGTTTTATACGGATTGACTGCTTATCTGACCACCGTTACCCAAAATAAAACTACACCATCCAGAGTAATATAGGACAGTCAGAAATCCACGCGGACGCAGTCACAGGCAAAGTGTTAATCTCAAATATTCCGCTAAAGAAGCGAAACTCGACGTAATTCAATAAATGACAGTCTGACAGAAATCCAATAATGCGTGTCGTGTCATAACGTCACGTCAACGCTCGTCGCCATCTTGCGGTCAGCGGCGCGCGTGAAATATCGTCGCGTTCGTCAGGCGGTTAATTTTGAATGTGACGTTTTGAACTTAATTTGAGGACAAAGGATTTGTTTATGCGTACATTGAACTGACGACAATTAAAAAAAAGAGTTTAATTTTTGCCAGTTTTTGCAATTGCAAACTCATAGACTTTTACATTTTAATATTGATAGGATTTTTAGTAATCAAAACACGATGTAGGTGAATACGGATAAGACTTGACAGTAACACACGACAGTTATGGTCGGTTACTATTTTACTGAGAACCCAATCCTAATTTATATAAACGCTGAGATCGCGACCCATTCGGGATGGGAATGTTTACAGCGTTTGGTTTTAGTTTTATTTATATTTTCACTAGCGATCCGCCCCGACTTCGCACGGGTGCAATATACATATAAACCTTCCTTAAGAATCACTCTATCTATTAAAAAAAACCGCATAAAAATCCGTTGCGTAGTTTAAAGATCTAAGCATACATAGGGACAGACAGACGGCGGATAGCGACTTTGTTTTATACTATGTAGTGATAGTGATTTTGTTTATTTGCTGACCTAACGTTTTTTCTTTCTTAATGTACGAATTTATTGCAACGTGCGTGGAAAAACAAATGCGCGCAGCTCAGGGATTTCCAACTTTTCAATAGTAAAAAAATATAGTATAAAAACTAAAACCCGACTACTTAAAATCTAAAAACAAGCTTCTTAGATTTGAAATAAAATTCTGTAGTCGGAGGCCACCAAATTACAAAGTATTTACCCTTGGAAGATTATCTAGTACCTATTGACCTATAATACATTAAGGCCTCCGACTACAGAATTTTATTTCAAATCTAAGAAGCTTGTTTTTAGATTTTAAGTAGTCGGGTTTTAGTTTTTATACTATATTTTTTTTCAATGATTTTTAGTGGTAAAGAAACCAATAAAATTCATTTTAATCACAATTTTTTAGAATGTGGTAGTTCTTAAATAGGTAGATTTCTTTAACTGTCAACTTCGGTTCAAACCTTTAGTCAATGTCATGTATTTTTTAAATTAAATTTATTTCAAAGGTGTCGTCCGCGACTTCGAGCTATTAAAACATGGCCTCATATATTTCTTAGAAGTATACATGAAAAGTAATAAGAAGTACAGCTTGGCAAAAAAGAGTCTGGAAAAATTGGGGGCGCCGCTGTCGCACTTTTCACACTACAATTCAAATTACAAGTTATTAACTGCTTACATATTTCTATGACGAGTTTTTTGTCATTAATTATAATCAAATGAATCATTTTTATGTTATTTTAGTACTCACAAACGTAGTTATTTAAGATTTTTATTTTTAGTTCCAGCTGTCACCGCCTCAGACTCTTTTTTGCCAAGCTGTATAAGTACACATGAAACCTTTTTTGTGGGATATCATCATAGATAGAGTACATTTACCTAAAGTTCGAGGAAGTAAGTAACATGGAGTTGATAATACCTGCTCTAAAATCCCGAAATCATAAACATTACAATTAATTCCCGGGAAATTAGAAATTAATTTTACGTATAATTATTTAATAAGAAATTTGAAAAAACAACTGATACGGATGGGATTCGAATCCACGATCTCCGGTGTACCGTGCCGACGCTCTAACCGCTAAGCTACCGTATCCCATCAGAATCAGTCGAAATTTCAAATCTCTTTCTACGCCTTAGGCGTGTGGTAATATCTATCGGTGCCTTCTAAAAACTGCAAAGTTTAGAACATTTACATAGACTGCTAAAATCATAACCCTCCTTTTTTTTGTAGTCGGGTAAAAATAGGATTGAAGATTGGGTTCGTAATTCAAGAGTAAACCCATGGTAACTAAATCACGGTAACGATTACCTAACTCTAATAATAATTGATCAAGAACGTCAATTTACAACCTAATCAAATAACTTAAATGTTAATCGACAGATTCGCCAATTTAATCGAGTGTCAATTGGAACGTTGAAATTCTGTTAAAATCACACGGTTAGACTGGCCGAAATATTGAAACACTAAGGTACAGATAACAAAAAAACTCTTCTTTTTTTAAATGTCTTCTAAGTTCGAGCACGTTTAAGTCTTGTATCTTGTAAACCTAGGTTAAAAATGGCTGCTGAACACTAGGTTTGTTTCAAGAGTCTCATTGAGTTTTTCAGGCTAAAGGACCAGTATTGGTCTTTTTAGCTTAGATTTATTTGCCTAGTCTTTCTCTGAGCTTTGATAGTCGACACTAACTAATTCATTAGTTTAGACGTCAGGACATCAAACTACTCGAAACTGTAAAATTTTCCCAATCAATTTTGAACCTAAGGCTTAAGCGAGAAACTTGAAATTTGGCAAGTCAGAGGTCTCAAATTGAACCCAAGGCTCTTCTTAATTTTCGTAAGTTATGTGCGTAGTGCGTATTATAAATTAATCGTGCCTCGGAAAGCACGTAAAGCCGTTGGCCCTGCGCCTGATCTCTCTTCGGTCGTGTGGGATAGCCGTCCCATCGGACTATGAGAGTGAGGGAATAGAGAAAGCACCTGTATTTGCGAACACACTTGTGCACTAGAATATATCCTGCGTAGTTGGCTTATCACCGTTGAGATTGCCGCTGATCGGTCTGAACTCGTTTTTCTATCTCATTTTGACAGCAGAGGTACCTATCGAATCTAAAATAGTTTATCCGGTATAATCTCGAAAGTTTTAAATTGTGCATATAAAGATTTTATAGCCTGTGCTCTCTTTGTCTGCAATCATTCGACGAGTCATCGTAAGTTCGAATCTTAAGAACTCCATTATTAATTATTAAAATAACTCCTTTCTTTCCTACTTTTTTGCAAACCATAGGTAGGCAAATAGGTTTAATTGAATTACGAAGTTTACGTTCCTAATAACAAGGCACTATTAAAAGTTTGTTCAATCCCTTGGGTGTCCTTGGTCATGTTAGGTCACAGTTTTCAGATTTAGTAATTAACAGATTTTATTACGTCATCCTAAAAGTTTTAGGCTTTGCTGTTAGCACATAATTAACAGTTGAAGCTATACTTTTACGGCCTTGATACGCTATATAATTATAGTTTTAAAACTAATTTAGTAAACTGTTGAAAATATTATTAGTTTATCATTAAATATTAATACGGATTTTCTTTATTTTAAATATTAATACGGATTCTTTAATCACGCATTGACGAAGTCAATGGAATGCCCGGACTTCACTTATTTCTTGATAAATTTTGTATTGTTAAGTATCTAATTAAACAAGTCTTGGGGAAGCATACTTACTTATTTTGTGTTCATTTACTGTGTGAATATTATTTATTATTACTTATTTATTGTGTGTATATTACAAATTGTTTGACCTCACTTCGTGGAACAGTGTTGGCAGCTCCTTGGTATTGCCATGTTACATCTATCCCTTTTTTATAAAAACAAAAAAGAGCCTGTTACAAATTTAAATAAAGAAAATATCTAACAGTTTTTGAGGAAGTCAGTTCCCATCGCGTCAAGACTCCAGTGTTAGACGCGACCATAGAGTATTCAAGAAAATATAGAGTGATAACGTCAACCACATTGCCTTGTGCGGACCGAAAGCAGGTCTCACCATACAAATGTTAAAATGTCATTTTTTCAAATTAAGTTTTCTAGACGTTTTTCGAAATTTAACTCAGCAGTTAACCATGATATAAGCTAAAATGTAACTTTTTCGCTCGTGGAGCCTAGTTGAACCGCAGTCGATCGAGGTATGATCGCAAACGGAGCTCGTGTCGCGGCCGCGTTGTTCATACCCGTGCTCACAGTTCATACTTCTATAGGGTTGCTCTATATTTTCTTATATACTCTAAGGACGCGACTCAATATGGCCTTGTCTTGTCAACTTTCGTCAGAACGTGAGTTATGGAAGATTGGACCCCTCGATTTAGTGTGACGATGTTGAAAATATGTTTGGATAGGATGATCTTTTGCGTATCAAAGGAATGACGCACGATTGGTTTAGTATAAGTTAGGCGAAAACGTGCTCCGTTTTGCAAACAGTTTTTTGGTCCTAAGTTTTACGTTTAGAAAATAAGCGAAAAAAATCGACTCAGTAGGATAAGAGGAAGTGGTTCTAATTCGGCTTGCAAGATTCCACCAACATACATAGCAAGTTAAATAAAAGCTTGTAAAAATTCGAAAACGAAAATCGAACATACTTTTTTGAACTGGACTCGAGAACTGGTTGGCAATAAAAAAAATCTATAAACAATAGATCACTTTTTAAATACATTAACGCGAACAAATGAAGCGAACTCTAAAGTTTTTTTTTGTTAAAAGAATTATTACGACTAGGATTATGAATAGGTCAGTAGGCAGAGGTGCTACTGTGCGTAAAAAAAATATTTGTTTAGCCCTAATCATAGACGAATATTAGTTTCGGTCTTTATTTGTCTGTAACTGCACTCAATATAAAACCATTGAATAGTTGTTATTGGTCTAAGTATAGGTAAAACCTAAATTTTACTTTTTATTTATTTAGGCCTACATTTAAAAAAAAAGGCAAAGCAAATTTTTTCTCACAGTTTTACATAACCCCCATTTTATAAACTTATAAAAATTATAATGATATTACAATAGATAGAACTAAATTTCTCATTCTCCAAATTCGAAGTCAAATATACTATAGGGGCTCAAAAGACCAAAAATTCTAGTAGTGTTATTAAACATAACCCTTTGATAATTGGTGGTTGAACGAATAGCGGGTTCTAAAATACATAAAACTTGCAAACTACACGACTCAAAGAGCCAGAAATTATCAAAAGGCACATTCCCTTTGCTAGTTAAGAATTATTAATTACAAACGCCGTTTAAGCTTAAACGTAATTAAGCTCGACCTCGTTATCGAAACACTTATATAATAATATGTCGAGAAAGTAATAACTTGTCACTACGTATTTAAACTGAATTGAGATGAATTCTATTAATTTTCGCGTACTGAAATATTGTATTTGGGTGTCTAAAATGTTATAAATTTTTCGTACACATTATTAAATGTCGCGTCGTGGTGGCGCATCGGTTACGGACTCCTATGTAAGCATGAGGTGTGGATTCTAACTATAGCATTTACCAATGTGACTTTTTAATGTCATATTTACAAATGTCATATAACTGCATTAAATATATCGACTGCGCGAGGTCGTAACGATGCAGTCCGTCTGATGTCAGCCTAAGACACCACTGACTAACGGTGAAGGAAAACATCATGAGGAAACTTGGACAATGCCAACACGCAGTGAGCCAGCGTGGTGATTAGTACTTGATTCTTCTCTTTATGAGAAGAGGCATTTGCCATGCAGTGGTTTATTTCATATTCTTTTAACTAGAGGTTGAGTCAGTGGTCGAAATTCGACCATAATCACAGTAAACTTTCAATGGCGGTTTTTTTAATGAATTCTTTATCATTAGAATATCATATCCCTTTGGGGTGCGGGGATTAGGTACTCTCTCTGTAGAAAACTGATATTTAGCTGCATTTGATTAGATTAGATACCGACCCTAACCAAGTTTGGAAAGAATTAAGCAGTGATAGCGAGTGATACCACTAGTATGACCGTTGGACTGCCAAGTCAAAGATCGTTCGAAATCCAGGCTTTTCGGATTCATGTGCGTAGGTATTAGAAATTAAATCATCTGCCTAGCCTTTTCTCAACTATGTTGGGGTCGGCTTCCAGTCTTACCGGATGCAGCTGAATACCAGTGTTCTATATGGAGCGACTGCCTATCAGACCTTCACAACCTAGATACTGGGTTACACGATACCCCTTGGTAAGACTGGTTGTCAGACTTTCGGGCTTCTGACTAATCATGTGCTAAAATGGTGAAGGAAAACATCATGAGGAAACCAGCACACAAACAAAGCCATGGCCAAGAAGAAGAAGTTTGGAAATAATAAGGATGATGATCTGTAGGTAAGTTAATCAATACTTAACAGAAGGTAGTGAAACTACCCGATTATTATTGTTACAAAATCCTTAGTATAGCAAGCTTAGGCTTAGGTTTATATCTCGCATAATATTTGTTGGAGGTGTTATCTTGCCGAGAGATTTCGCTTTCCCGTTTGCTATTGTTAGTCTATCAAAGGCTTGTAAGTTGTACTACATGGTTAGATTCAAATCCAAAGATTAAGAACCGTTTGTGGAATATTTTGTTTGTATATGCAGATGTAAAAGAGATTCAAAACTAGTAGGTATTTATAATTATTTACCATTATTGTAGTGTTTAAAATGCTTGTGAATAACCTTTTTCTCAAATAATACTCCTGAAAGTTTTCTATAATATGATGTGAATTTATAAGATAATTATGCTACTTATATCATTATGGAATATTTAAATCTATGTTACGTAAGTATCTTTTTATGCAGCAATTCGCAGAATCATCTCAACAATAATTAAGTATGTTTTCTTCCTAAATTATGTATGTAGGTATTATGATGTATAAGACATTCATACATTATTTATTTATTGTATATAATATGTAGAATATAGATACATGTATTAGGTTTGTATGTAACTTATAGGTATATAGTTATTTTTATTTGTTCTACAGTTATTTATTATATTCTTAGTGTAGCTACCATGTTCTTGTCTCTGCATCACCCAAAGGTTGACTGGTAGAAAATATTTACGGCATTAAATCCGCCTCTACTCTAAATAAATAGCTAAATTATTTGGTCTATAATAAAATTACGACTTCAGATTACGACCTCAGTATCCATATCTCACTAAACACCTCGAATGCAGTGCAATGCACTGCACCAAATTTTGTGAACTTAAGTTTGGTTATATTTGGTCTTTTGGTACAGAATTTTCGTTATTACAAGTTTACTCGGGTTGTTACCGCTTCGCAGTGCAGTCTACAATTCCGACTTCGTGTACTGAGAAAAACCTTTATTTTTTACGCTGTGGATTAAAAACTAGATTTAGCATTTGAAATGCATGAACCGTCTCACCTGCAAATGGCTCCTATTCCTAGGATTTCCAAACCACAGCCGGAGCGCCTGTAGTACTGTGTAACGTGGCGTCCGGATTGCAGGGTAGCTGGAAAAAAATCCAGATTTTAGCGCAATGTACCAGTGATATTCGGCACGTTTTTTGGAAAGCGGGTGTTTCAAATTTCAGTGGAAAATCGTAAATATAACTCGCCGTTCGCCCTCGTATTGTAGTTTGGTAAATAAGGTTATATATGTATATATGTTATTGTTGTTTATAGTACTGATAGCTTAGTGGTATGACCGTCGACTGACAAGTCAGAGATCTCGAGTTCGACCCCAAGGCGCGCACCTCTGCCTTTTCGTAAGTTATGTGCGTATTATAAATTAATTATCAGTTGCTTAAACGGTGAGGGAAAACATCGTGATGAAACCAGCACACCTGAGATATTTTTCAATGGTGTGTAAAGCCATGTCAGAGGCCTACGGGCGGTTTAAACTCTGACACCAGGTTGTTCATCAACCATACGATAAGAAGAAGATTGTTGTTTATGTATATATTCTTTATTTAATAAATTTTAACTTTATACATTTCTCTGGTTAGATATTACGTTGTGTTATAGTGCAAATTTCACTTGTACAATCCAGAGATGGCACTGGTAGTTGCTACATCACATGTTGCTACATTACATGTTGTGGGTTACACGTCGTAATTGCCGTCTTTGTTCAGAGATAGCGCTGTGTTTTATTTTTAATGTAACGTACACATATAATTATATAAAAAAATAGTTTTCTGGCCCTTCTTCTCCATATAAACTTTGACTATGTCAAATCTACCTATTTTTTTTTGTGGCTGCGGGGAGCAAGTAATGTTCCTACCACATACCACACTTTCGAAGAGTTGCACATAAGTGGCACCCACAAAAACATCTCCGCCCTGCGTGTTCCTCGCACTGTGTCGGACGGGGCTGGGTACTACACGCGCGCGTTGGTCGCGGCCCCGTCCAGTGCCTACCTGTAGGCCCGTTCGAAATCTAACCCTCCAAACGCGCAATATTCTTAAAAAGTGTTGTGTGTTAATTTTAATGACCATCCCATGCTTTAGGTAGTGCTTAGACCTTCTGATCAGGAGCGAACGAATTCGGTGTGTGTCCAGGAATCGAAAGAAACATTAACTCTCAGCAAAAGCAGTATAGTTGTTCAAGTTTTACTGACTATCAATGATTTTAGATCATTGAATATATTAGGAAAAAGAAATTCCAATTACTTACATTATAAGTAATATATATTTTTGAAATAAGTTTTGAACAAAATTGCAATATGTATAATTTTACTCTCGATCATCACTCATTTTCCAATTTTCCTTATGCCCTTATAAGGATAATTTATCTTTGTAACCGTGATGTACTTTAATTCTTTTACAACAACGCATCTAATGTATACCTACAAGATATTGTAAAGGGGTGCGGAAATTTACAATATAGCTCTGATCCTGAACAATTTTTTTTAATTATTACAATCCTATAATTGAGTCGAAAAATTTATCTTTACGTAAACAGCACCGATCTAAGATGCTAAATTTTATGGAGATGTGATTTTACAGACACTTCAAACTCAATCACCCCTCTTTTTGCCTCGGAGGTTAAAACTTTAAAAGTATGAAATAAATTGACGAGACAAAGTTATCAAAAGCGTTAACCTAAGACTAACAACCTGTAACTATAATTAACTATAAGTCAACTAGTTACTGTCACACAGTCGTCTAGTAACATACGCCTGCATATAATGATAAAATAATGGCCTTCCGACCGAATTTCGGTCACAGCGGCCAATCTCAACGGAGATTAGCCATTGAAGCAGGAGAAATTATAGTGTGCACAAGTGTGTGCGCAAATACAGGTACACTCTCTATTCCCTTACCGTCATAGTCCGATGGGACGGCAATCTGACACGGCCGGAGAGAGATTAGGCGCAGGGCCAACAGCTTAATATGCTTTCCGAGGTACGGAGTAAGTGATAATTAATAAATACGCACACAACTTACTTACGAAAAGTTAAAGGTGCGCGCCTTGGGTTTGAACCTGAGACCTCTGACTTGCCAGTCAACGGTCACACCACTAGGCTATCACCACACGAACGCTCTCACGCCTGCATATAACATTGTATAGTATGTGTCGACGCGGACGCTCGTTTTTATTAAATGAAAATTTTGACAATGCCTCTAAACCTCTAAATCTCTTTGACGTCAAAATACTATATTTTTGGTTCCCTCGGATATCCCTAAAGCATCGTAAACTAAACCAAAGGATTATCCTTCGGCATTCCTGCAATGCCTGCTCGAGCCAACCTAAAAAGCTCCTTAGCCTTGACCCTATCAAGTGCGTCTATAGGGATTTTATTATTTTAAAAGATTTTTGTCTGTATAAATATCACGTCTGATTCAACTTTTATTTAAATTTCCATAAGGATTGGTGGAGTTCATAAAACACCACGTTGTTAAACATTTAACATACCTACTCATTTTGGTATGTACCTTCCCATGTATCCATAATAATTATGCTAGTAATATTCATATGTAATAATAATGCTCGACAGCTAAATTTTTTTTACTTACGTACATGGGCGTATCTAGCTTTTGGTTAAGGGGGGGAAGGATCAAAAAACTTTTGATTGATAAGACCCAAGTGTGGCAAGGCCAATCTAGGGGTTTGCCCACTTGTGGGTACGCCTACGACAATGATTTTCATGTATGCATTATTGATCTTTATTGAGTCGTCATAGCCTAAAGGCTATATGACGGTTTATGATTGTTAAGGTTTCATTACTTTCAGGCCCATTTTTTAAATACTATATTCCGATCAAAAATCCTCAAATTCTACGTACTTACTATACGTAATAGGTACGTTTTGTCTAAGTATAATCTATTTTCTACACATGAGGCCTGTAGCAGAATTGAAAAAGGCTTCATGATATCGTGAATTACTATTTAGAAACTTAAAGTAAACTAAAAGTTTAAATCACTCATAAAACTGTCATCTTTTCTTTCTAATCAACTTTTTGCCCTTTCCAAATTGCTCTACATGAATTGTAATCCTAAAATCCAAAATAATCATAATGAACACTTCTATTCCCAAACCAAGATTACATCAAAGAAGTCTACTGATTGATTACCACAATATCCAATGACAGATTATATTGGTCTGATCGAACCTCAGCTGCATTTAATTAAAACGAAATCGGGTTCGGTATTAAATTCTTTGGCAAATTCGTCGAATAAGAATAGATCGTCGATGAATGGGAATCTCAATCTTGGACAGCCATAATCCAAGTCATTATTGGAATCAACTTTTTATTTTCCCTTTGGTCTTTTTTTTCAATCGATGAATTGTGAAATTGATTTGGATTATTTTTTTATTTGACTTTGGAATCCGGGTGATTTATTTTATGTATATTATCTGAAGGTGATTTTAGATGTTAAGAGAAATCTTTTTCTTATCGTATGGTTGATTAACAACCTTTACACACTCAGGTGTGCTGGTTTCAACACGATGTCTCGACCGGAGAGAGATCAGGCGCAGGACAAACAGGTTTACGTCCTTTCTAAAGCACAGATTACACCTATAATAACCCTACATCAATATAATAAATTTCGCTACTGTACGTAAACTGCTTCTAGCAGAGAGATATAAAGTTGCCCGTTCCGAATAGCTGAAATACGTATCCGATACAACCGAAGGCATTACCTAGAAATCTAGAGCCACAATATTGCAGTTTGACGGAATTAAATTTAAATTGTAACTAGAATTTACCTGAAAATAGGGTTGTCGAAATATTGAAATTGTTGCGTAATTTATTGACTGCGTATATCGATCGAAAGTGTGCAGTATACGAGGTACCAAAAAGGGAACGGGAATTGTGAAGAAAAAAGCGGCTAGTGGCTTTTATGTGTGCTATAGTGGCTTTAACTGTGGTCGCTGGTTCAAATCCTGCTTGTAGTTAACCGATATTTTCTTTCTTGAAAAATTTACAACTTAAGTGTTTTATGTAAGTATGTATAAATTACCTGCTCAGGTAAGTTTTTATAAATGAACGAAGATAGGTGGTCTAATTTTGTTGTTATGAGCATTTTCTTGCCGGCCGATGATTCGCGGTAGATTCGCCCCGTGTTTCGTGAAGGAATTCTGGTTTTGTGTAAATAATATTTTTTGATTACTAAGGTTTGACGGGTTAAGTTATGTAATTCAGAAATTGTGAAAAATGCCTAGTCATTCTATACAATACCGGGTCTTATAGGCAAAGTATTTACCTTTCCAGTACAGCTTTGACATTGGCACTAAATGGCAAGATTAAATATGAGTAACGATGTGGGTGTGGGTTCGAACCTGGCATGTACAGATGTGACTTTTTCAATGTCATAATATGTACTTTCTTAGTTAAATTAAGACACCACTGACTAACGGTGAAGGAAAACATCGTAAAGAAACCTGGACTTAATAGTCTGAAATCGCCAACCCGCAGTGAGCTAGCGTGGTGACTGATGCTCAATCTCTTCTCTGTATGAGAAGAGGCCTTTGCCCTGTAGTGGGACAGTTACAGGCTGATTTACATATTTATTTATGAGTAATGAGGATGAGAGTGGACATGTGCGTGCCTGGGTTCGAACCTCCTTTGACTTGGCAGTCCAACGTTCTTACCACTGGGCAATCACTGCTTTAATACAGTCCTTTTGACAGCCCTAATGATGGAACAAGCCTCGGGCAAGTTAGACCACCGCTTCACTCCATTTGAAACTGTTAAATAAGTTTTAACAATTGAATATCGGAAAGTTCTTTAACGTTTTTGTCGTTCTGCGGTTTTATTGAAGATTATTTTGTTTTTAATTGCTGTGTTCTGTTTTGTAGAAAAAAGGTTGTAACCGATATTTTTTTTCTCAAATTCGTTATAGAAATATAGAGGAAAGTTCTTTGAACAATGTCTTGGTAGGCAAGTTATGTCTAGAGATAATACCGTAATTAGGTACTTTAAAGATGTTAACTATACATATAATATTATGATCATCATCAGCCTGTATTAGTCTACTGCTGAACATAAGCCTCTCCTAATGCGCGCCACTTTTATGCGCTCATTGTAGGTATTTGCCTATAATCGCCACGCTGGGCAAGCAGTTTGGCGTTCGCAGTAGCAGATGATTGCTTTTACTCAGAAGGATACTACTGCCTATTCTACGGATGTTTCCCTTTATCGCTTCTTACGACACCCGGAAGAGCGATCCGTTATTCTATTCTTAGACCGGAAACCACACGGCACTTATATGTATAATAAATTGAAAATAGAATAATTAATGAAAAAATCAATTAAATTTCAAAAAAAATTCAAAGTCCATTGATTCTGGTGGAATATGGTGGCTTAGCGATCAGCGCATCGACACGGTACGTTGCATAACGTGGGTTCGAATCCCATCTGGATCAGGTGTTTTTTTCAAATTTCTTATTAAATAAATTAGTGTGAGCTTACCTAAACCCGCAAAGTTCACAGTGATTCCTCCCCACTTGGTTAAGCCACCTCTCCAAGCAGGTGAGATGGACGTTTGCTAGTGAACCTTTGCAGTTGCACGGCGATATCAATCTGGAATACAAGTCATAACTGTAGATTAAAATATTAAAAAACTCCCGACACAAAAAAAAACCTATTTTTTTTAGCTAAGAACTCTTGTCAAAGAAACCTTTCAAATAAAAACAATTAAATCTAAACGGTTCGTCCGTTTCTAAGCTACGATACGATACGACTAGATAGCAAGTATGACTAGAAGAAATTTCAGCTGATTTTGATGGCATACAGTGGCTTAGCAGTCAAAGCGTCGGCACGGTACGCCGAAGGTCGTGAGTTCAAATCCCATCCGTATCAGTTGTTTTTTTCAAATTTTTTATTATAAAATAACAAAAAATAATTAAGTATTCTTCTTGACTAGTTCACTTTATGTCTAAATCTCAATATGACTAGATCTAGACTAGAACAAAATCGCTATTTATTATTCTTATTATTAGCCTCAAGTGAAAAAGAAACCACTTTTTTCCACTTCTTTCTGTAATGCAATGAGCCCAGACCCTTTAGAAAGAATCCAGTTGTTTTTAGTCTAGTTCTACCGCGACCGACGTATTGACTATTAAGGAGGAAGACCTTTCGGTACGTAATTTTAACCTTAATAATGATCATGCTAAAATAAAGAAAACTTTTACCAACCTCTCTCTTCCACGAGTCATACAAATTCTGCATACATTAGATCCGATACTTGAAAGAGAATCCCTTTGCGCGAGCACCAAGTCCGACCTCTCGGACAATGTTCCCGAGGTCTTTTTCTTTTCTGTTTTCGACTGTTTCGGCTCAATAGTATTAGGTGTAGTTACTATCACTTCATTCGCATTGATTGGGGCACTTTCAGTCTGGACATTACAATTGGTAGGAATTATCTCTTGCGGCTCCGGCACAGGAGTTATAACTGCATGCACATTCGGTATTTCTCCTAGCACTATAGCAGTTGGTGCTTCTTTATTGAACTTGAAGCATGATGCCATAAATTTCTTTAAATCAATCAAAGTGGTAGAATCATCTTTTTCAGCTGATTCGTCTTTATCTAGAATTGGGATTTTGAGTTCTTTAAGATTTATATTTTTTACGGCTTGGGCTGGAGTTCCGAAGCTCAGAGATTTGAGAGCATTTGTAACATCTTTGCTTGTTATTATGTGGCGCATGCTATGTTCAGATTTTGATATACCAGGTTTGGCTTGGATGTTACATTTGGCGTGTGAAACTGCACCTGGTAAGGTTATCGTCCCAGACGGTCCTGCATCATCATTCACTGTAGCTGGTTTACTTGTATCATCACTTGCTTTCACTTCTTCCGATGTAGTTTTCTCTTCTTTAGTTCTTACATTTTTTTCGTCGTTGTCCATCAATACTAGCGTACCATTTGTAATATTTAAAGAAAATATAATTAAAATAAATCTTGTATGAATGATGCAGTGTTTGACATATCAATTTGACGTTTTGTGTTGTATTATTTTATTTTGTATTGAAACTTTTTTGGGGTGTTAGGTAGTGAGGATGAATGGGATGGATACTTATTTTTATCAACCCTTGACCCAACATCGCTAAGCCTGGGGTTCTTATAGCTTGTTATGTTATCCATACTCATACGCTCACTAATTAACTTCAAATTACTTCGCATATCGACGATACAGGAAAGAATCTTAGAAGGACGATCTTATTAGGAATCTTAGCAACGTTTACTTGTATAAAAAAAAGTAAAAAAAAATGTTTTGTGAATTTTTACATGTTTAAATGTTCTTATTAAATAATTAAAAAAATGTTTATTTAACTTACTACATAATATTTACAAAACACACATTCAACACTTTTTAAATCATAAAACCTGTTTCATCTCAAAATTTACTTACTAAACCTTATTTTACCAAAATTACCTTTTCTAAACCGGGTGAAACATCCAAATCTAGATATAAATAAGGACTTTTAACAATTCAGGAAGGAGCTTGCTTTGCCCCTGTGGTTACGAGGTCGGTAGCCCCACACTGCGGTTACCCTAATTCTAGAGCAGTGGTCTGCAATGGTTATCTAGTCCTCCATGTCGTCGGTCGGTGGTAGAATTAGGAGAATCACGAAATGTCTAGACATTTTGTGACGTCGACTTTTTATAAAATAATTGAGTATTAAAATTTATCCGACTAACATTATGAAAAGTTTCGAATTTAACCGTACTTACTAGTAAAAGCCGCTTGTAAACTTAATATCTATTCGTAATCCTATAGGTATTGATTTTTAATCTATTTAATGCCATAAAATCCTAAGACGTATCCTCAAGAGGATGTAGAAAGGGTACTCGAAATTTGATAGGTGGGAGCAGCGATACAATAGCTCAGTTGGTAAGAGCGTTGCCACAGTATGGCAAGTATCGCGGGTTCAAGTTCTGCTCGTATCTCTTTTTCAATTTCCTTTCAATATTCGTAATTCTTTTATTAAAGTGTTATACTATCAAAATCCTTTTCTTTAAGCTATAATCAAACTATTCATTAAAAATTGTAAATCCTAATCTAAATGCTTCGCCACATCATTAAAGGTGGTCATATCACAAAATACGTCTCACGACGTCGGATAGGAATAAAAAGACGGTGTTAGTTGACCAGGTCATGAAATGGCATCTCACGACATATTCAGGCACATCGTGATCTGTCCAACTTTACTTTTCGACCACAACATCCATATTACTGGTGTATTCAGTTCTACACTTCAATCTACAAATGAAACTATTTCACTTTCGATTCCGCTGTATGTAGTGGATCCAATGAACGTGCATTTTTGAATTTTGATGAGGGATTTGAAGTCAATTGTAAAAATGTACAAATTTATTATTTATGTTAAAACCTGGGATGGGAATGTAGCAATTTGCTTCATATCATGCGATTGATTCTTGTTTTTATTCAATTGATTCTTATTATAATTTAAATTATTTATTGATCCAATACTATTCGATTGATGCATTGATTTTAATTAATTATTAATATTATTATTTGATTGATTTTTACTTCGTTCACGTTCGATCATTCATGTTATAAATTCAATAGATTTTTTAAATATATAAGTATTCGAATAATTCTTCTGATATCCAATAATAATCAATTTTTATTGTAATTAAATAGATTTGTATTACTAATCCATTGATTTAAAAATATTACAGTTCGATTAATTTATTCATTCTTAATAATTCTTAAAAATTGAGATAATGAAAAATACTATAATGAATTATTACTATTTGAATAATTCATAGATTTTTATTATTATTGCAATTATTTATTCTATGATAATTGATTCTTATTATTCCAGGATTTATTAATATTATAATTAAATTGATTCACCTTAAATAAAATGCTTTATAGTGCATATTACATCTCAGTATAATATAATACGACGTGATATTGATATGAGATATTATTAGCATAATAATAAGGTTCGATTGTAATAAGATTAGGTTGCAAGTACACAATCCGATCTATAATAGAAGAAGAAGGAAAAAAAAGGCTTAATTCCAATAAATGTCCATTGTAAAAAACTCGTCACGATCAATTTGAGTTTAATTAATAGTCTGCTATTCAACGTTAGTTCTGCAAACAGTGTTGCTTTGATAAAATCTATTACAAACTAATTTATATTTTCATTCCAAAAGCCTCCTACATTTGTCTACTCAACTCTAAGTAGACCCCATAAGGTGTATATTCGTACAATTTTTCGGAATGTAGTATTTTGAGAATGCATATTTATTTTTGTAAACTTCAATTGTCATTGTGTAGCAATCGTAAAATTGTTGCGTTCATAATAAAAATTAAAACATTAAAGTTGTAAAATGTTTCGTTTTGAATCGTAATTTACAGTGTAACAGATTTTGTATGAAAATTGCAATGGACTTTCAATATATGATATTAGACTCGCTGAATTTTTAAATGGTTGTTGATGAATATTATTGATGACTTAGTCTTGGTCTTGTAGTCTTTATGCCATATGGTTTTCAGCCTAAGAATAAAACCACCCCTACTCGTCCAGCGGGTGTCATCTTCTTTCCTTCTTATCGTACGGTTGATAAAACACCTGGTGTCAGAGTTTAAACCGTGTAGGCTTCTGACATTGCTTTACACACCATTGAAAAATCTCTCAGGTGTGCTGGTTTCATCACGATGTTTTCCGTCACCGTTTTAGCAACTGATAATTAATTTATATACGCCTATAACTTACGAAAAGTCAGAGGTGCGCTTTGGGATCGGACTCGAGACCTCTGACTTGTCAGTCGACGGTCATACCACTAGGCTATCAGCGTTACAACGTAAACGTAACGGATGTCGTAAGAAGCGACAAAGGGAAAGATCCGGAGGATGGGCAGCAGCATCCTTCTGTGTAACAGCAATCATCTGTTACTGCGATCGCCAACCCGCTTGCCTAGCGTGGAAATTATTTATTTGCGCATTGCGATTTTTAAAAAAAAATAAGGAGCTGTAGTGATGTATGGAGCAAGGCATGGAATATTATATCTTAGACTAGCGACCCGCCCCGGCTTCGCATGGGTGCAATATACATATAAACCTTCCTTAAAAATCACTCTTTTATTTTAAAAAACCGCATCAAAATCCGTTGCGTAGTTTTAAAGATCTAAGCATACATAGGGACAGACAGATGGCGGGTAGCGACTTTGTTTTATACTATGTAGTGATTAGATTATAGTATCAATGACCCCTTTCAGGGCTTTCAGTTAATTTAAAACACCGTATAAGATCTTCATAGGAAAACGTTTAAATAATTACACACAGAATTTCAAATACTATAATAGTAATATTTCGCTTCAATACCGTTAGAAGCTTAATTATAAGGGTGATTAATATTCAATATATTCATAGACTTATAATTATTGAGAGAAGAGAGGGTAATAGGATAACGTATAAATCATGTATACTATTAATTGAAAACGAGATTGAGCGAGGAATGAGCGAGAGCGAAAATAGGTTAGTAATGGTTGTTAGAGATGATGTACGGTCACCAAAGGGGTTAAGTTGCCAGGCGCGCTAGTTAAGGTTGTAATTTTTTCTAGATGTCATCAATGCAATTTAATTTTACCAAATTTTCTGAAAAGGTATGACTGAAACCTATACAAAACTGAACAATTTGACACAACCACATGCAAACTTTTAAAAACTTCATCCTTAACTGACCCCTGTTAATTTCTTTGCTGACTGTACAATGATGTAGGATAATGTTTATTTTAAATTGCTGTTTATCTTTTATCAAATGCCTCACAGAGTACCTTTAAATATACTGAAACAATGCCTGTGATATTGGTAAAAGCATAGAACTTCTTTCCAATATCTTTGGGTAAAAGACACAGGTGCACTCTCTATTCCTTTACACTCACAGTCCGATGGGACGGCAATCCGACACGACCGGAAAGAGATCAGGCGCCTACGTGCTTACCGAGGCACAGAGTAAGTGATAATACGCACATAACTTACGAAAATTCAGAGGTGTGTGCCTTGGGTTCGAATCTGAGACCTCTGACTTACCTGGTCATCATCATCATCAATATTACTGTACTGTTATTATTACTGCTGCATTGTTTATTTCCTTGAAAGTAAATTTTTAAATATTTTTCGTACTTTGATGGCAAGATTTTTACACTCTAAACAGCTGTCTTAAGTACTGTACCTAATGTTACAAAAAACATACATACATACATAGACTCACGCCTGTTTCCCAGAGGGGTAGGTAGAGACAACGGTTTTCCACTTGCTAGGATCCTTTTACACCTCTTTTGCCTCATTCACTCTCATCACGTTCTTCATACATGCTCGTCGGTTAGGGTACTCCTGACCTGACCTTTCTCAAGGATATCCCCAACTTGGTCATAGAAAGTTCGTCTAGAAGAAAAAATCACCAATAAAACTTAGGTAACAATAGTAACCCAGCGGGTGCATCCCATTTTAGATTAAAGTTCTCAAAGGGGCCTCTGCGTGTTGACCTGTGTCCCCAGGCAAGCCCTCCAAAGGACCGGGTCTCTTTCTTTTGAAAGAGAACCCGTGAATTTAAAGAGTTCTTGTAAAACACATTTTAAATTAAAACGAAAACTGAACAATCATGCATTAATTGCGTATTTCAATTTATTATTAAAGCCATTAATTATTTTCTTCCAGTCACCGAGTTTTGTATGACAACGGCCGGAATTTCGTGAATTATTTTACACCGAAAAATTATTTTACCGAATTTTGGGAAATAATTAAGCCATACTTTCCAGTTTTCTTCTAAAGTAAGCGAAATATTTTAATTAGGTGGTCCGAACGTTTGGTGTACCGGAGTACCTATGCGGATTTTAGACGAAGTAATGCAAGAGTGAGGCAGTATTTTAAAAAAAACGTCAGTTTATGACCACAGGATTGAAGTGTGAACTTATACAATTATCCGTTTCTAAAATTATTACATTTTTGTTATGTATGATTGGTGTTAACCAAAGCCGTGATCCTGATAATCAGGCTAATCAGGAACACGGCGAGAGTTTTATTTCAAAAATCAGTTAAGTATGCTTATGTAGTGATAAGAGAACCTCGCTTAGCTGAAGTTGACTAGAACCAACTTGAACCGAGTATACCCGATTCAGCGTCACCGACCCGAGCAAACGTAATGGCTTCTTCGGTCCTCGCCCCGAACAAACACGAAAAGTGAACACGGTGCTAAAGTATTTAAGATCAAATAACAGGGATGTAATATTGAATTGTGAGTTGCGTCGTTGTAGAGAAATAATTGATACAGATCCATTTTCCGATAATTTAAGCTTTGCTTTGATGTGCTGCGGTGAAATTATTCATTTAACATTTAGGAGATACCAATATGAGAAACATTTTCCAATTATACGACTATATTGGAATAATATATTTTTTTGCTCTATATAAATCTATATCAAGTCCCTTTCAAATAAAAAAAACTAAATCAAAATCGGTTCATCCGTTTGGGAGCTACGATGCAGCATACATTATTAAACTTGTAACACCCCTTTTTTATCGGGGATTAAAACTAGACTCGTTATATTAAAATCAGTTTAAGTACTTTGTAACTGAAGTAAGCAATAATGATTAATAACAATGTGTAATAACATGTATTTAACCAGAAGATTGCAGGATTAAATCCCAGTTATCGAATATTTCTGTCTACAAAAAAAATACCTTATCTATTAGTATTGCCTAAGCAAAGCCGCGACAACAGCTAGTATAAAATATCTATTCTTATTCAATCCTTTGTAAGTTACGCATAAGCCTAGTAGGACTTGGATCTGACAATACCTTTGTGTCAAGAAACTATTTTTTTTTATCGTACAGATCCATTCCTAAACCTCTTTTAGCATTACAATGCTTGAAAAATGGCTTTTTTTATTTGAGATCTGGATCTCTGACACACTTACATATTTAATGTTACTTGTTATTCCATGTGTAAGTAGGGCACATTATACATTAATGATTTAAAAAAAAAGTGGTTACAAAGGCTGTCGTAGTGCTGCTATTCGGCAATGGGGTCCCGGTCATGCAATCATTCCTATGTCCAACATTCTGCTCTCAAAATCACCAATATGTTTCTTTATTAAATCGTTTACATGAGTGTTTTTTTTAAAGTATATGCATACTATGTGAACACTAGTTTTATCGATCACACACCCGCTTGCCCACCGTGGCGATTATGGGCAAATGCCTGCACTGAGTGCAAAATAGTGGCGCGTATTGGGAGAGCCCTATGTTCAACAATAGACTAATACCTACTGGCTGATTACTGATTAATGATGACGATAATTTTATCTTTTTTAGCCAAGATTGAACAGGGTGGTTGTAATTTCGAACCCAAGGCGATTATCACTTACTCCGTGCCTCAGTAACCACGTTAAACTGTTGGCCTTGCGCCTGATATCTCTCCCGTCGTGTCGGAATGCCGTCCCATCGGATTATGAGAGTGACGGAATAGAGAGCGCACCTGTGTTTGCGCACACACTTGTGCACTATAATATCTCCTGTGAAGTTGGCTAATCTCCGTTGAGATTGACCACTGTCCAAAATTCGGTCAGTATTGAAAAATCTTTTTTTTCTTGCGCGTTATGCATAATGCGGTCAACGCGTCACACTTAGCTGCACTTTTGACAGCATACGTAGCGTTGGGTAGCACTAATTTGTAATTACGCCGACGCGACGGTGACGCAAAAGCCGAGTTTTGCAAGCCCACAGCTTTGTTTAGGCTTGTTACAGGCTTTCGATTAATTAGAAAAAATATTGCTGCGTCATTCCAAACCATCAATTATGAAGACTTATAGGGGGATTATAGGGGTCGCAAAAGCAGGGTGGACAGACCGAAGAGAAGATGGGCTGACGACATAATTGATACAGCAGGAAAGGATTGGCAGAATATTGCAAATGACAGGGACAAATGGAAGAAACTGAAGGAGGTTATCACCTGTGGAGGAGCCTTATCCCAAAGAACAAATAAATATTAAAAAAACTAAAACTAATAATAAAAAAAGTACATTTATAACGTTAATGGTAATGGAAAATGAAGGCTTTTTTATTTTTTGTTTTATATACATGGGGATTTAATGTAGTAATTTTTTCACGGCAATTTATCGGAAATCACTTCTTATACTCTTGTTTCCACCACGTCCATTTTAACCGAATTACGTAGGTATGCGAAGACTTTTATATTACAAATATCATTTATTTACAGAAAAACCTCAAACGTTGTTAGATGACGCATCAACAATTTCCCATAGAAGACATTTTGCGAAACAGTTAAAAACTGACGACATTTTTTTTTTTTTTTTTCAATCTTTTTATTTATTGAGGCTTTTGTCCACAAAGTGGATATGCCAGCCTCATAAGAACACTCACAAAAAACCATCACAATACAAATTCTTACATTAAAACTAGACTTGTTATATAAAAATCAGTTAAAGTACTTTGTGACTGAAGTAAGCAATAATGATTAATAACAATGTGTAATAACATGTATTTAACTAGAAGATTGCAGGTTTAAATCCCAGTTATCGAATATTTCTGTCTACAAAAAAAATACCTTAGCTATTAGTATTGCCTAAGCAAAGCCGCGACAACAGCTAGCATAAAATATCTATTCTTATTCAATCCTTTGTAAGTTACGCATAAGCCTAGTAGGACTTGGATCAGACAATACCTTTGTGTCAAGAAACTATTTTTTTTTATCGTACAGATCCATTCCTAAACCTCTTTTAGCATTACAATGCTTGAAAAATGGCTTTTTTGGTCTGGATCTGACATACTTACATAATTAATGTTACTTGTTATTTAATGTGTAAGTAGGTCACATTATACATAAATGATTAAAAATGTAAAGTGGTTACAAAGGTTGTCGTAGTGCTGCTATTCGGCAATGGGGTCCCGGACATGCAATCATTCCTATGTCCAACATTCTGCTCTCAAAATCACCAATATGTTTCTTTATTAAATTTTTTAAAGTATATGCATACTATACGAACACTAGTTTTATCGATCACACACCCGCTTGCCCACAGTGGCGATTATGGGCAAATGCCTGCATTGAGTGCATAATAGTGACGCGTATTGGGAGAGCCCTATGTTCAACAGTAGACTAATACAGGCTGATTAATGATGACGATGATAGTTTTATCGTTTTTAGCCAAGATTGAACAGGGTTGTTGTAATTTCGAACCCAAGGCGATTATCACTTACTCCGTGCCTCAGTAACCACGTTAAACTGTTGGCCCTGCGCCTGATCTCTCTCCCGTCGTGTCGGAATGCCGTCCCATCGGATTATGAGAGTGATGGAATAGAGAGTGCACCTTTGTTTGCGCACACACTTGTGCACTATAATATCTCCTGTGAAGTTGGCTAATCTCCGTTGAGATTGACCAATTACCAAAATTCGGTCAGGAGGACATTATTAGTATTGAAAAATCTTTATTTTCTTGCGCGCTATGCATAATGCGGTCAACGCGTCACACTTAGCTGCACTTTTGACAGCATACGTAGCGTTGGGTAGCACTAATTTGTAATTACGCCGACGCGACGGTGACGCAAAAGCTGAGTTTTGCAAGCCCACAGCTTTGTTTAGGCTTGTTACAGGCTTTCGATTAATTAGAAAAAATATTGCTGTGTCATTCCAAACCATCAATTATGAAGACTTGTAGGGGGATTATAGGGGTGGGCAGACCGAAGAGAAGATGGGCTGACGACATAATTGATACAGCAGGAAAGGATTGGCAGAATATTGCAAATGACGGGGACAAATGGAAAAAATTGAGGAAGGGAGGAGCCCACATCCCAAAGAACAAAAAAACGAATAACAAAAAAATGTACATTTATAACGTTAATTTATGGGTAATTTCCATTACCCATAAATTAACGTTGAATGAAGGCTTTTTTATTGTTTGTTTTATATAAATAGGGATTTAATGTAGTAACTTTTTCACGGCAATTTACCGGAAAACACTTCTTGTTGTCTTGATTCCACCACATCCATTTTACTTGAACTACGTAGGTATGCGAAGACTTTTATTTTATTTATATCATTTATTTACAGAAAAACCTCAAACGTTGTTAGATGACGCATCAACAATTTCCCATTTTGCGAAACAGTTCAAAACTGACGACATTTTAAACGGGTGAATTATACAATTTGATTCCGATACACATAACGTTGGGTAACGTTGCACATATCGTTATAACGGTGTTACATAACGTTTCAACGTTGTTATATAACGTTACGTGTCAACAGTGGGCGCTAATTTCTAATTACAGGAAGCGGTAACGTTTAGGAGAAGTCTACAAGTTCAATAAATATTGCTATTGCTTGAAACTCCGAAGGAAGCTCGGAATCGGGAGCTAATCAATAGACTTTTGAGATGTTTTTGATTAGGGCGTTTTTAGCAATATCGGTAAAAAGAAAGTGATCACTTCTCTTGAATGGCGTGTGAAACGTTAAATATTTATCGTGTTTTAGTTACTATTGATACAGATACAGAAAATAAAAGCTCTAATGAGGTTTTAACTGCTCAATATTTGTCTCGCTGTCGATTCCAAATATATTTAGATATGATTCAGATTAGAGAAACCCGTGACTTATATCAAATTTTGTTAAAACCGTCAAGCTGTGGTCCTTATCACATGTGTGATTCTGTTTATGACTTATTTTAACAGGACTAAAACCTTCTTCAAGATGTTAGAAAAAAAAAGAAGAAAGAAAGAAAGAAAGAAAGAAAATACATTTATTTGACGCGATACAAGCTGATGACACTTACATTAACTTATTATAAATATAAAATAAAAAACACAGACAAGAGGAAATAACAAGAAACAAAAAAAAAGGACAGATAAAGAAAGTAAAAAACGTAATTAGAAAGTAATTACGTAATGAAATTAAAATAGAACTGGTGCCACATGAATGAGACTTTAATTTGAAAATGTAACCAGTAGATTAGTAAACGTAGTTTGAATTTTAAAAGGCCTAAGGCCACTGAACATATCAAAAAGTCATAAGCTTAAACAAATTTCCATAATTACGTACCATCCAGTACTAGGAAGAAAAATAAAACTTTTTAGACAAAGTAATACGAGGCACCACAAAATTAGCATATAAAATGGAAATATAAAGCCGATTGACGACTTCTAAATTCTTTACAACTTTTTTACGACTAATCTTGAGTTTGTGGCAGCCTAATTCTCTTTTAATATATAATGTACTTCATTTAGTTTTCAAAGGTGTGATTCGTTTATAAATTCTCGACTTTTTGTGTCTCTGTGCGGTTGGAGTATGTTTATTAATGAAGGTGTTTCCTTTGAAATATTTTGCGCTGTTCTGTGGTTTCATCAAAGGCCTCTGGTAGGTTTCTATACATCCTTTATACTTTAGAAAGGTTTGAGACGATGTCGGAATGTTGATAATACTGTAGATTAAACTTGGACTTTTAATTTCATGCCTTAACTTGATAATTGGAGTTATCAAGTTTTTAAAGAATTAATTTAATTTTTTTATGTGAATTTTTTACATGCTTATGTTACGGTTACCTACACAGAAGGATGCTGCTCCCATCATCCAGATCTTTCCCTTTGTAATTTATTACGACACCCACGGGATGAGTAGGGATCGTTCTATTCTTAGGCCCAAAACACACAGCACCAGCATTATAGAGTAGTTAAAATTCAATTGCAAGATTTGACCCGCATGTTTAAGATACAAAAACGAAAAACCCATGCGTATCAACCATAAAAGGAAACCATCATTTGAATGCGCCATATTTATAGAAATACAAACGCATGATCATCATAATATCAGAGGTTGTTAGTGGAAGTGCGTGTGCAATAATATTTTACGAAGCCAACGGTTATGTTCGGTATTAAGAGCACTTTTGGCCTGTATTATACTAATGTGGAGATTCAGTTTGTTTTTAGTAGGATTTTGAAGAGGAAGAGCGAATAATTGTAGACCATTAAGGTCGCTGAACCACTTTTCTTTTATTAACATATTTTAATGATGTGTTGAACTTTCTTATAGCTATTCGTAGAAAGCTATTGTATGTATAATTGGCTTCATATTACCTTCTTGAGTGTGCCTACCACGGCCACCACCAACCAATAAACTGTATGCCAAAAAACAATTATGGCAAAATATTATTATAGGTACCAAATAAAAATATGGCAAAATAGTTATGCCAAAGTATATTAGGAAAAAAGACATTATGCAAATAGAAGGAGTCTCTATCATACCATACCATACATTTTTCCAAAGCACAAATACAAATGTAGCATTAAAACAACCTTTACCTATTATATGAAAATTAATTGCTGTTCGCTTAGAAAAAACTCGAGAATGGCTGTACCGTTTTGGTTAAAATATTTTTTAGAGTTTTGAAATATTTGTGAAAGTTTAAATCGTGAGAAAATAATTTTGGAAAAATAGTAACAACAACAATTTTATTTTCCCATAAAAACTGTTGGTACCTGCCAAACACCTGAACCACGGGTGCTAAGTCACGTGATTGTGTATAGGTACATAGTTTTGTATTCATGTTTGTAGATGTTGCATCAACTTGGTACACTTCTGTCCTATTCATGGTGATTGTAGGATCCTTCTTGTGTGAGTCATATGAGAAAGTTTAGGAATAGCACAGTCCGATTATTGTATTAAGCTAAAGTAGCACAGTAATAGCCTAGACATTGCCAAGTCATTTGATAGATAAAAACGCAAACCATTCGGACACCATACTCTATAACATTACTACTGGAAAGATGGCCTTTAAGTATAATTCTTCTATCACTACATAGTATAAAACAAAGTCGCTATACGCCGTCTGTCTGGCCCTATGTATGCTTAGATCTTTAAAACTACGCAACGGATTTTGATGCGGTTTTTTTAATAGATAGAGTGATTCTTAAGGAAGGTTTATATGCATAATAGGACTGTTAATTTTGAGGTTTCTAATTAGTATCAGCATTGCACCCGTGCAAAGCCGGGGCGGGTCGCTAGTATTCTATAATTTAATGGGACAGATAAAAAATATAATAAATACTAAGTAATGAAGTAATAATTTTCATGCTATGACATATTTAATTAAACATAATGTATGAGCAATTTCAACTTTGTAACACCTTTTGTTATACAAATAAATTATTATTATGATTATGTCACTAGATCCCTGCTCCTAACGAGCGACGCAGGCGCCCTGTCATTCGGCGCACTCCCACGCGCTTTGCGTAATTGCGTGTAGATTTGTTAGGTTACCGGTGAATAAAATAAATATTTTAAATAATTTTATCTAACGGTTTTATAATTTTGTTTTTATTGAAATATAAAATCTTAATAATATCTTATTTTTTATCTTAATAAAATTAAATATAAAAGCTGAATATTAAGCTGACTTTTGTCACCAACACTTTTGTACCTTTTCTCATTTTGGTAGTAACATGTGACGACTTGCAGAATGAAAATATTATTTACTTTGATTTTCTACAAGTCGCCCGAGTATCGTCGCCAATGTAGGACGAGTTGATGAATTACTTTTCTGTTTTTTCTCAGCTTTGATTTAAGATCCCTTTTCTAATAGCGCACTATTTCACACATTGGTACAACTTTTTGAAATAGCATAAGAATTCCGCTTTGCGGAAGTTAACTTACACGAGTAAAATATTCTTTTTACCGGACAATGTCCGGAAAATGGACACAGAATACACTTTTCTAGAGTTTCATTGTAGGAAATTTATTGCACTGAATATTATATTTGAATTTTTACATTTTGAATGTGTACATATGGAATAATTTATTCTCATTATTATTATGACAATGACATATTAATAATGAAGCATAATTTTATCAAGCATAATGTTAAAACGCATAATGATATTTACACATAATATTTTTGTGCAAGTGGTTTTGGGGTTTAAAAAAAACCTAACTTAGACGGATACGCCATGAAAGACATTATGCTTAAATAAATGCTATGCCTTAAAAATTATGTAACTTCAAATTATGCCAAAACAAATTAGATCAAAAGATAGTTTATTAATTATTATCTGGATTATTATTCAATTGTTTATAAATTAAATATAACTATTAAATACACTTGTCTAAAATAAACAACATAAATTAAAATAATAAATTAAAAGATAAACATAACCCTCCTTCTGGCGTAGTCGGGTAAATAGGGTCATTATTAACGATAGTAAATTATGCTAACCTTTGCATTATGTCAAAGTATTCTACTTTTAAAATGTATGCAAAAACGTTATGCCAAACAGTATTATGCCAAAAAAAATATGCCTAGAAAATTCCCAAGTTGCTTTTGCTTTTTTTAAAGACAATATAAGCTAATACGCATCATCTAACAGAGTAACCCGGTATTTCGAGAGAGCAATTTATGTGGAAAATTGGAAGGAAGCCAAACTAACAAGACTGTAGACGTGGTACTCCTAATACTGCCAATTGTCCTCGTGTTGCAGTCATTTGAACTAGTGGGTAAGGTTTATGAGATACTAGCTTCTGTCAACGACTTTGTCCGCTTTATCTATATACAGACTGCCTCGTTGGTCTAGTGGTAGCAAGCGCGACTGCTGAGCACGAGGTCCTGGGTTCGATGCCCGGGTCGGGCAGTGTTATTGGGTTTTTCCATTAGGAGCACGGAGTCTGGAATTGTGGCCGGTTAATGGCATTTGGCTCGCCCCTTATTACATGGCCGGCGAAACGTGGGTGTTCTGCATATACCTCTGCCTATCTCCCGCTTCCTACCTGTACCTAGGGAATACAGGCGTAAACCTATGTTATTAGCCTTTATGGAAAATACATATTATTATTATAATATTTAAATAATAATCTATTCAAAAAGTTAATTGTAGTTAAATATTTAAAACTTAATTAATCTATTTATAGTTAGTTAAGACTTTTATTATAACACTGCTTAAGCGATGTAATTACAAAAACTAACTTCATTTGAAGGTTGAAATTAAACAACAGTTTCTGCAATAATATTCTTTACCAAAATATAGTGTGAACCTTTAAAACGTCATACTATTTCGAACTCAGATCCTCGTATCATCACTTTGCTATTACGCTCTGCCCCTGTGTGAATGCCTACAACGCTCGGACGATCAATTTTACGCTATCCTAGCGTTTTGCGTTCCAGCTGCGTGTTGATGACGATACAAAGAGTGGCGAGACTGGCTCGAACCGTGCAACCAAAGTTTGGTCCTCATGAATCAGTAGTCAGGAGTTTATTTAGGTTCCGACTCCCTATATCGACTGTTAAAGTACTTCACGATTGCTGGGAGCAACGGATTAACATGCTTTGTAGGGAGCAACGGATTAACGTTCACGGAGCAGGTGATAACTAATTTATAATACGCACATAACTTACGAAAAGTCGGAGGTGCGTGCCTTGGGCTCTGCGCCTGATGTATCTCTGGTCGTGTCGGATTGTCATACCATCAGATTATGAGAGTGAGGGAATAGAAAGTGCACTAATAATATCCTTTGTGTAGTTGGCTAATCTCCGTTGAGACTGGCCGCTGTAAACAAGAAGCGGTAAGGAGAATATCACGCCATCATCTTCATCAGCATGTATTAGTCCAATGCTGGACATAGGCCTCTACAAATGCGCGCCACTATTGTGCGCTCATTGGAGGTATTTGACCATAATCGTCACACTGGGCAAGCGGGTTGGCGATCGCATTAGCAGATGATTGCTGTTACACAGAAGGTTGCTGCTGCCCTGATGCTGCTGGATCTTTCCCTTTGGCGCTTCTTACGACACCCGCGGGACGAGTAGGGGTGGTTCTATTCTTAGGCTGGAAACTACACAGGAGAATGATATTATTATTATTTTACTCCCTCAATCTTACAAGTATAGATAAAACCGTAGTGTATGCAAAATAAGATCTAGACATAGTATATTAAGCCGTCGATTCGTGAATGTTCTTACATAAATATTTATAGCGGTCCCTTAACATAGTAGCCAGTACCGACAGTATTGAGATAGGTAGCCATTGTTTTAGAACATTGTGAGAATTGTCTTTAATAGAAAAAATATTTATCATTGTTTTAAGTCGAGTTTTAACTTAGTATGTTAGCAAAAATATTCTAAAGTAGCTCCCGAAGTCCTGACATACTTGACCAATTTTAACAAATGGAGTATCATATTATTTGTGGAGATTGTGCGAGTTTTAAACACTATACAGGGTTATTTGTAAAACACCCGTATCCTTAAAAGGGGTCATTAAACTCATCATAATGAACAATTTTTACTATGGGACCAAGCCTGAAATCGCAAAAAAAACAGCTGTTCCATACATTTTGTTAAGTCATGTGAATAAAAGTTGTTCATAATGATGAGTTTAATGATCCTTTTTAAGGATGCTGGTGTTTTACAAATAACCCTGTATAAGCGTAATAAGAGTTAGGTTAATTAAATATCTGTTAACCAAATATTAATTTATCTACGTGAGAATCATTGCTGCGCAGACATTTAAACCTACAAAACTATTTTCTTCGTAAATCTTTATAGCCAGATTTTACTCAATTATTTCAGTATGTACAAAAATTGCCCAGGTTCCTTTGCGTTAAACCTTGGTTATTTATTTACAAAAATGCGTACTAAAGTTGTTCATTTTCACCGAGCTCTACCCAGTTTTACAAGTTAATTTGAAGCAAAAACATCGTAGCTCCGAAATTCTAGCCTCACTGACTAAAACCACACGAGTACCGCAGTAAAATTAAAATACGAATATAGGAATGTCCCGTAGAGTAATTTCGTGGGAACACCCGAGTGTCTATCGCAAGGGGGGCATAAAACTGAATCGTCTCAATTGGCGTATAACGTAGTTTTCAGATCACATATATACTATCAATATTCTTTTATACAATGTACATTGTTAAATTGATGTATAATGGAGGCGTGAGCCCGCGGTTTGGTTTGGCAAATTGCCTCCGGTTTAGGAGCTTAATGGTGAAACTTTGCAAGAGTATTTTATGGAATTTATTTAGTTAAACGTTTTTTTTTTCTACATTAATTAAGTAAACTTTGGTAAACTACAAATTAACTAAATCTTATTATGAAGGTTTTGTTTAAAAAAATGATTGAAAAAAATTATTTGGCGTAATTTTCCTTCGCATTTTTACTCAACAGTATTGTCACAGTATAATAATCGTACAGTATGGTAACTACCTACAAGCGCTCGAAACGGCACACTCAAACAACCATGCGTAATACTGCGTAACGACGAGACTCCTAAGCAAACGTTGCGATACTCGCAGTATCAACGACGTCCTGTCGTGATAGCCTAGTGGTGGTGACCGTTGACTGGCAAGTCAGTGGTCTCGGGTTCGAACCTAAGGCGCGCACTTCTGACTTTTCCTAAGTTATGTGCGTTTTATAAATTAATTATCACTTACTCCGTGCCTGGGAAAGCACGTAAAGCTGTTGGCCCTGCGCCTGATCTCTCTCCGATCGTGTCGAAAGGCCGTCCCATCGGACTATGAGAGTGAGGGAATGGAGAGTGCACCTGTGTTTGCGTACACACTTGTGCACTATAATATCTCCTGCGTAATTGGCTAGTCTCCGTTGAGATTGGTCGCTGTGACCGAAATTCGGTCAGGAGAAAAAATATCAACGACGCATCGTTGCGCATGTTTGTGTGAGTGTGCCGTTTTCGAGCGTTTGTACGTACTTACCATACTGTATGGTTTATTATACTGTGGTATAATCGAGTTAATCCATTCCGAACATGACCCGAGCTCATCCGACAACTGACGAAGGTTAGTTTCGATTTCTAAAACTGCAGCCGAAATCAGGGGTTCTACTCCAGAAATCGAACCACGATATTTCAGATACGACGCAAACCTCACAATTAAATTACTAGTGTTTATTTAAAAATGTATTTAAAATTGCAAAGTTTGGAGCACTGAGTCGGATACGTAATGTGTTCCGATAGATATTACCTACTACACGCCCTAGGCGTAGAAAGAGATTCGAAATTTTAACTGGTACTGACGGGATACGGTGGCTTAGCGTTCTGATCGCTCGACACGGTACGTCTAAGGACCAATTTCACCATTTACTTTAATAACCGAGTTTAATTAAACTAAGATCAGCCATACACAAATTGCAGTTTTGAACTCAGTTAAACGCTTGAACCGAGTTTAACTCTATTGATCGCGTTTAGTGTCAGTGGTGAAATCGGCTCTAAGATTGTGGTCAAATATCTTCAGTATCAGTTGTTTTTTCAAAATTTTCTTATTAAATAATTATACTACTGTTTAATTGGACTTTGTGCTTTCGTCTGTCGTTTCGTTTCAAATTTCAAAAAATTAAAATTAAAGGTGATATAACAAACGAAAAAACTTACAAGCGTGAGATCCGTCAGTCGAAGTTTCGTCATGTGAGTTTCGGAGTAGGACCCCTGTTTTTCGGCCGTATCGAGCTCAAATCGAAACCGAAACTTCAGTCGGTCTCTATTATTCGTTATCGTGGTATTCAATTTCTCATCTAAATTCAACCGTTCTAGATGGTAGTTACAACTATCTCTTAAACGGTGAACTAGAGTCAAACTAGAGCAACGAAATGCTTAAATCAAAACATTTGAAAACATGTAATCAATATACGATTACAAAATTTATGTTGGTCTCCAGAATTGACATGAAATTAGCTATAACATTTATTTATGTTCACAGCTATCTAGAGAATACTATAACCCCTTATTTGGACAAGTCTATTCCGTAGAATGATGCCGTTAAAGACAACCTCATGAACATTAAAGCACCCGCAAAGGTCGTTTGCGTGATGACTTGCATATAAATGGTGGCAATGGTGTCCGTAGCTATGGCGTGTGAAAGGTTTCACGACACCAAAACCTTAGAACCGATTTACAGTTATTCAATTTATAATAGCAATGTTTCTGACCGCATTTCGGCCTCCATAGCCAATTTCAAGATTCGCCAACTACGCAGATTTTGTAGTGCACGAGTGTGTGCACTCTCTATTCCTTAGCTCTTATCTTCTTTTTCTTATCGTATGGTCCTATGTAAAAACCCAATAACACTTTGCGCGACCCGGGATCGAACCCCCGACCTCGTGCTCAGATATCGCACTTGCTACCACTAGACGAACAAGGCAGCCTTTTTTCATATTTTCGTAATTTTACAGATTTGATTAATAAAATCAATAAAATTTTTAAAGCTTTTTAAAAACATTTACTACACAATTCGTACTCTGTTGATGATATCACTTCTTCTTCTTATCGTATGGTTAATGAACAATCTGGTGTCAGAGTTTAAACCACCCGTAGGCCTTCTGACAAGGCTTTACACACCATTGAAATATCTCTCAAGGGTGCTGGTTTCTTCATGATGTTTTCCCCTCACCGTTTTAGCAACTGATAATTAATTTACAATACGCACATAACTTAAGAAAAGTCAGAGAGATCGAACTCGAGACCTCTGACTTGTCAGTCAACGGTCATACCACTTGGCTATCAGTGCTACATAGTCATTCGCTCTTATAGTCTGATGGGGTAGCAATCCGATAGGGTTGGAGAAAAATCAGGCGAAGATCGGCTTCACGCGCTCACCAAGTAATGGAGGAGGTAATCATTAATAATACGCACAATATTTCCGAAAAGTCGAATATGCCTTGGGTTAGAACCGGCGTCCTGTGGTTTACCTACTTAGGCTATGTTTGCATTCGCTATATGATTTGAAATTATGAACCCGTGATCTACGTGGTGTGGTAAGCTACTAGCACTAGCCGCTCTGCCAATTAAGCTATTCGGAATTCTGCCCATACTCTGCCTTAAGTATGTATATTTTTCTCTCTACAAAATTGAAACTTTTGTGCTCGCTTCTCATTCATGATTTGTAAAAATGTTTTTATAATGTGACCTATGTTTAAAATATCAGATCTTTTACTACCCTCAATGTTAAAAAGAGCTGAATTTACATAAATTCACAATAAAAAACAAATTCATCACTCCCTCACATTTTACTTTCATAATAAAGAGGTTAAGTAAAAAAATATATGCAATATTTTTGGTCCTTCCAGCCGCGGCTAAAAATATTAAAGCTGAAGGCATAAAATACAGTAAGATCTCTATAACTTTGCTTCTTTGAAGTTAGGCTAACTGAAAGAGCGGGACATAAGTAAGCTAAAACGAAAGCGAAAAAAAGAGACAACTATATGCTTCTTCTTATCGTGTAGTTGATGAACAACCTGGTATCAGAGTTTAAACCGCCCGTAAGCCTCTGATATGGCTTTACACACCATTGAAAAATCTCTGAGGTGTGCTGGTTTCATCACGATGTTTTCCCTCACCGTTTTAGCAACTGATAGTTAATTTGTAATAAGTACATGAATCCGAAAACTCAAAGATGCGTGCCTGGGTTTCATCCAACGGTCATACCACTAGGTTATCACTGCTTAATTATTATCGATTCGATGTATCGGCGACCGATTCCCATATCGGATCGGATAATGTGGAAACGCTCTATGATCTCATAACTTTTCGTCTCTAAAGTTAGTTTAACTGAAAGAGTGGACAGTAAGTAAGCTAAAACGAAAGCGAAGAAAAGAGACAACGATAGACTTGTAGCGCACTTCAGGTTCTTTATAGCCACTAAAGTATGTCTGAAGTTGTGATACTGACCGCAATTCACGAATGGCTCAGTAAAGTCTAGACTTATGTAGGTAGATGACTAATTTATCGCGAGTTTGGTTTTACTAGACTTTTTCTCGGCGATGTTACTCGCAGTACTCTCTGGAGCGTCGTAAAAAGCGACACCTGAGGGAATATTTAAGGATTTATTTGACTTCTCAAGGCAATCTGTAGTCCATGCTAGTAGACTGTTTTTTGTAGAGGTACAATCAGCTACAAAAGTTGGATACAAGTTTTGCACGATACTGTGCCGAGGGCACGTACTGTGTTGCATACTAATTCTACCGGTGGTGTGTGAAATCATGTTCTTAAGTGATATAAGAGTATGATACATATGTAAGAGCACTGATAGCCTAGTGGTATGACCGTCAACTGACAAGTCAAAAGTCTCGATTTCGATCCCAAAGCGCGCACCTCTGACTTTTTGTAAGTTATGTGCGTATTATAAATTAATTATCAATTGCTAAACGGCGAGGGAAAATATCGTGATAAAACTAGCAAATCTGAGAAATTTAAGAGAAAGAGAGTAAATGTTTTTAAAAAGCTTTTAAAAGCTTTTATTGGTTCTATTTAAATCAAATCTGTAAAATTACGACAATATTTAAAAAGACTGCCTTGTTGGTCTAGTGGTAGCAAGCATGACTGCTGAGTAGGAGGTAGGTACATCTCTGCCTATCCCCTCTGAGGAATACAGTCGTGAGTCTACGTTATGTTTATAAAAAAGCCACATTAATAATTACACAATACTAAGAACCAGATCGTTATCTGCGTTTCAAGGAACCAATTTTACAAGAAAATAAAAACATTAAAATACGTATCCAACCTTTCTGAGAACTTATTAGATACATAAACCAATTTCGACTCGAGTATTCTCCATTTTTCCAATGTATTTTGTGTAATCAGATCACGAAGTTGATCCCTTATAATTACTAGCTTTTGACGCGGGTTCGTTCCCGTCTTTTTTCCAAGAAAAAAATACACTATAACACACTCTGATCCGAAAAAAAATCAAAAACTAAATATATTTATTTATTTAATACATATTCACATATAGTCGTAGAGAGTCGTGATAGCCTAGTGGTGGTGACCGTTGACTGGCAAGTCGAACCCAAGGCGCGCACCTCTGACTTTTCGTAAGTTATGTGCGTTTTATAAATTAATTATCACTCTCCGTGCCTCGGATAGCACGTTAAGCTGTTGGCCCGGCTGTCAATTGTAGATCTTTGACAGTCGTTACGGGTAGTCAGAAGCCCGAAATCTGACAACCAGTCTTACCAAGGGGTATCGTGTAACCCAGTACCTGGGTTGTGGAAGTCTGATAGGCAGTCGCTCCATGTAAAACACTGGTATTCAGCTGCATCCGGTAAGACTGGAAGCCGACCCCAACATAGTTGGGAAAAGGCTAGGCAGATGATGATGACATATTCACATCTATCCTCACTTAAATTGATCTGTTGGTCCACTGCTGCGTGAAAGAGGGAGAAACCCATTTAAAATTTCGCATAATAACAATACTGTTATTATGCGAAACCCATCAGATCGAATAATAAAGATTGAGATGAATGAATGTAGAATTTAATTTCGATAGTACGAGCAGGGTTACGAATAATTTCAGCAGAGCAAATGTATTGGTGCTTTTAACCAGTACCTACGTCTCAGGTTCAAATCCTGCTCGCAATTGTTTTTTCTATAAAAATATAGAACTTTAAAATTTGTAATAGATTACTCAATATTTAACAAGTCTTTCACTCATAATAACTGGTTGACATCAGTACGTGTATGCAAATGTGTTGTCATTGGAGAATTCATTGCATTAATATTAATATGTTTGATTTATGTAAGCTTTGGGCTTGAGCTATTTACATATAATTACGCTAGACTTGTTTCTGGGATTAGCAGCTTAGTACAAAATTAGGAAATACATTCAAAAAAATTAAATTCAGATATTTTTTCTTCTTTTACATAAAGTTTGATTTCGCATAATATTTTACCCCCTATAGGGTAAAAAAAATCTTAAGGCGCTTCCATCTTTATTTTTAATTAATAAGCCAAATAATATCGAATGTCTGGCATTTCAATACCATGCAAACTTTCATCCCCTTTTTTACCCCCTTAGGGGTAGAATTTTTAGAATTGGGCGTACAAAAGTACTAGATCATGGCGCGGATGCGGCCTTCTCCTCAAGACAATGTAGAAGTAGAAAGGTAATAAATTTGATAGGTGCAAGTAACGATACGATAGCTCAGTTAATAAAAGTGCTGCCTCGTTACGGCAAGTGTCTCGGGTTTGAGTCCCGCTCATATCCTTTTCCTCTGATTTTTCTATTAACTATTTAGCATTTCAACATTTTATTAATTGCAAATTTTTTTAGACCAATATTTCCACCACACAGTCAATTTTCATTTCCCGCAACCTAAAGTTGGTTCAAACATTTGTACTACCAGAAACATGAGCAAAGTTTTTGGCAATCCATCGCTGGTTAACTATCGCGAACGTTTCGTAGCCATTAACAAAGTCATCTAGGGAATTGCAGTCATTATCACGACAATGTATCTTCGTACAACGCTTTGTTATGCTCAAGTTTAGTACGAAGCAAGTTTGGTAGTAACCCTTTACGATTTCAATCATTCTAGTTAAGTATCAATACTTAATTATAATTAGCGTAGCGTAGAAATCATAAGTCGTAGCAAGCTCGTAGTACTTGTAGCAGCTGCAAAGACTACAAGACTGCTACGAAAACTACGGGGCTCTACACGGTTACGAGAGGTACGTTAGCTGGGTGTTACTTAATATTACAAGTATTATGTATTATTATCGATACAAAATTTCTCTACAAATAATAGCCTGCCTGCAACAACATCGAAAAGTCTGTCGCCGCTATCTCGCACTTTGGTCCGCAGAATGCGTAATAGCGTAGTGCAAGCGTAGCAAGCTCGTAGTCTTTGTAGCAGCTGCAAAGACTACGAGCTTGCTACGAAAACTACGATGGTACTACGTGAGCTACGAGAGCTACGAGCACTACGAGAGCTACGAGCGCTACGGCAGCTGTCTAATACTTGATAATATTGTAATGGTTGCTAACTGGAAGTTCTACAGTCTACTTTTAATTAGTAAAGTACTACTACTAAAAGTAGGACTACTTTTAATTTATTTCTAGAGGACTGTGCGATCAAGACCGTCTTCATAGGTACAATAACACACAATAACACGAGGCCTATGTAAAATATATTCAGCATACGAAATTACTATTCTGCAAATGTGTCATACCCCCGTTTTATACACCTTTAGAATAGCAATTTCCAATGCGTATTTATTCGTAAAACTAAGTTTTGTCCGTGGTTTCGCTCACGTGAAAGTCTGGCCAGGATATAAAATATCCTAAGTGTTAATATAGGAATTGTTTTTTTTTAAATGTGCTTAGTTTGATCCAAAGTCATTCAACGGTTTGAGCGTGACCGAGTTACAAGTATTTTCAGAAACATATAAAAGGATTAGTAGGAAATATTAATGATAATAAACTCTTACAGTACAGGTACAGTTGGAAGGGGAAGACCTAGACGAACATTCTATGACCAAGTCGGGGATGTCCTTGAGAAAGGTCAGGTCAGGAGTACCCTAAACCGACGAGCATGTATGAAGAACGTGATGAGAGTGAATGAGGCAAAGGATCGTAGCAAGTGGAAATCCGTTGTCTCTGCCTACCCCTCTGGGAAACAGGCGTGAGTCTATGTATGTATGTATGTATGTGTAATAAACTCTTTATTTTAGAGCTTCTGTGGTTCATAGATACATACTTCACAAACTAAGTGTTAGTATAAAAACTTAAGCTTATGTTAGTAAAATACTTCACTTAATTATTCGATTCGGTACTAATTCTTCGGTTTTAATTATTCGAAAAAAATAATTATTCGTTCTATTTGGAATCTATAATATTTTTACCCGACTACAAAAAAAAGGAGGGTTATGAGTTTAGCAGTCTATGTATGTAAGTATGTTTGTATGTATGTAAGTTTGTTCATCTGTTCCCTCGTAGCTCCTAAACTATTTGTTGTAATTCAATAAATAAAGTGTCTATCGATGCGTCTTAATGGTCTGCGGGTTATAGGATTTATGAAATTTCGTAAAATCAAATAAGGTGGATTTTAAAAATAAATTAGTCAGCTCGAAAAAAATAAAGTTAAGGTAAATTTATCGTGTTTGATATCAAGTGGAAGGTCTTGATGAGCACATTCAGAATATGTATATATTATCTATATATTCTGGACCACTTCTTAGAATATCAGGCTTCTAACTACCCGTTACGACTATCATAAATATAATTATGTGATTATAACACTGCATACATTTACTAATTAAATTAAAGTTTCTACACATCACTGCCTATTAAATTATGATTATATTTTAAAATAATGTTAATTAAATTGAGATTTCTTTTTCGTAACTAGATGGCGTTGGTTTGCGGTTTTGTGGAAGTAAGTAACATAGAGTTAAAAATACCTCCTCAAAAATCCCGGAATCGTAAACATAACAATTAAATCCCGGGATTTTATTAATATGGACTGGATTTTGACCTATAGTTTTTATTAGAATTAATTTTGTATGTAAAATAAAACTCATTAATTTAACAGTTTTAGTATCGAACTACTTAAGTATTACATTATCTGTTACCGATGTCTAAAAACATAATAAAGACTTTTTATTGTAATAATTTAGTCCATATGTATTTAAAACGTTAAATTAATATTTTGGAGAATTTATTACATGTTTTAACACATGTTTGCTTATTAAATATAATAAATTATTTAATAAGAAATTTGAAAAACAACTGATACGGAAGGGATTCGAACCCACGATCTCCGACGTACCGTGCCGACGCTCTAACAGCTGAGCCACCGTATCCCATCAAAATCAGTCGAAATTTCAAATCTCTTTCTACGCCTAGGGCGTGTGGTAATATCTATCGGTGCCTTCTAAAAACTGCAAAGTTTAGAACACTGAGTCGGATTGTATAATATAATATATTATAATTAATTAATTAGTATTATTTAATATAATGTATTCCGTTCGATATTACCACACGCCTAAGGCGTAGAAAGAGATTTGAAATTTCGACTAATTCTGATGGGATACGGTAGCTTAGCGGTTAAAGCGTCGGCACGGTACACTGGAGATCGTGGATTCGAATCCCATCCGTATCAGTTGTTTTTTCAAATTTCTTATTAAATAATTATACGTAAAATTAATTTCTTATTTCCCGGGAATTAATTGTAATGTTTATGATTTCAGGATTTTAGAGCAGGTATTATCAACTCCATGTTACTTACTTCCTCGAACTTTAGGTAAATGTACTCTATCTATGATGATATCCCACAAAAAAGGTTTCATGTGTACTTATACAGCTTGGCAAAAAAGAGTCTGAGGCGGTGACAGCTGGAACTAAAAATAAAAATCTTAAATAATTACGTTTGTGAGTACTAAAATAACATAAAAATGATTCATTTCATTAAAATTAATGACAAAAAACTCGTCATAGAAATATGTAAGCACTTAGTAACTTGTAATTTGAATTGTAGTGTGAAAAGTGCGACAGCGGCGCCCCCAATTTTTCCAGACTCTTTTTTGCCAAGCTGTACTTCTTACTACTTTTCATATATACTTCTAAGAAATATATGAGGCCATGTTTTAATAGCTCGAAGTCGCGGACGACACCTTTGAAATAAATTTAATTTAAAAAATACATGACATTGACTAAAGGTTTGAACCGAAGTTGACAGTTAAAGAAATCTACCTATTTAAGAACTACCACATTCTAAAAAATTGTGATTAAAATGAATTTTATTGGTTTCTTTACCACTAAAAATCATTGAAAAAAAATATAGTATAAAAACTAAAACCCGACTACTTAAAATCTAAAAACAAGCATCTTAGATTTTAAATAAAATTCTGTAGTCGGAGGCCTTAATGTATTATAGGTACTAGATAATCTTCCAAGGGTAAATACTTTGTAATTTGGTGGCCTCCGACTACAGAATTTTATTTAAAATCTAAGATGCTTGTTTTTAGATTTTAAGTAGTCGGGTTTTAGTTTTTATACTATATTTTTTTCTATAATAAGGTACGATGGGAATGGGGTTTTTTGTCAAATAAGGAAGTATATCCTTATTGGACAAAAAACCTAAATATAAATAAAGATTTAAAAGTTAAAAAAAGGATAAAAAAGCGATATTTCAAATTATATTCATCCCATCCCTTTCGGGTTCAAACGCGTTACGTATGCAGCGACCTCTCAATAAACCAGATAAAAATATACACATTAAAATTTAACAAACACCCATAAATCTGTAAACTGGGTACAAACATGGGGAACTGTAATAAAATACAAGTTGAAAAGAGATTAGAAATTTTATTCAATGTCCGTTTGAGTGAACTATCGATTTTCGGAGTCGTTATTACAATGTTGCTTGTAGTTTTGGGAAATGGTATTTTTTTGCTAATGTCTAGATGTTCTTGTTTTTCATCGTAAGCTTGATCATCATTTCAGCCATAAGACGTCCACTGCTGAACATAGGCCTCCCCCAATGACTTCCAGATTGGCCGGTTGGAAGCAACCTGCATCCAGCAGCTTCCTGCGACCTGTATTAGGTCGTCTGTCCACCTTGTGGGTGGACGTCCTACGCTGCGTTTGCCGGTGCGTGGCCTCCATTTCAGAACTTTTCTGGGAAATACACACGTGAGACTACAAAAAAAATAAAACAATTACAAGCTAGTGGTAGTTAATTTCTAATACACTCATGAATTCTAAAAGTCAATAGTGCATGGGATCAGCGACCATAGTGCAGTTTGACAGTTTAAAGTCCACACCAATGGCCTATCACTGTAGTACTATCAATACTTACAGTTGACATAAAATACTGTTTATTTAAAACATTTGTTGTCTTAAATTGAATCTAATTAAAATAACTCTATCTATTTCAAACCGCCATGACGTCAAATGATGGCGTAGCGGAATTTGATCCCAGTTCGATTAATCATTTGTATTAAGATGGGGTGCGTTAATTAACTAAGATAAATTCGTTAGCCAACGTAACAGGAGAAGCTGATGTAGCGGCGTGAATTAGAAGACGCCTTATAAGTTTAAGTTGTGAACTTTAAGGAGCGGATACTCTTTAATCTGCTATCTCAGGCAGTCAAGAAGGCAGGCAAGAAGGACGCTGAGACCTGCAATTACATAATAGAGATTCCTGCAGCCGTGCGTAAAGCGCTAATTAATAATGATAGAGTATTTTTAAATTGGTCGTCTTGCCCCATTAGAGACTTTACTCTGGTTACTAGGTGTTACAAGTGTCAGCAGTATGGTCATGCAGCCAAATCATGTCGGGAGTCAACCCACACCTGCGGCCACTGTGGTGAGCAAGGACATTTAATAAAGGACTGCCCAAAGAAATCAGAAGAACCAAAATGCGCTACATGCTTGCACTATAAAAAGCCTAGTAATCATAGTACAGGTTCTACGGACTGCCCCGCGAAAATCATAGCCGAAAGAAGGTATATAAATTCTATCGATTATGAATGCGCCTAACACAACAAACCTTCACGTTACTCTATTTGTCCTACTAACCCTAATTTATAAATTAACTGTAATTAGCAATACAAACACTTTTATTTTATATAACAAATAAACAATAATGACGCCACTTAGAATATGACCTAGACTTCCAATTTGCTGATCCGTAAATTTTATGTATGTTGTTTTGTAATTTTAGTGTTTTATGTTTAAAATCAATGTTAAATTTTTATTTCTTACCAAATACGTATATATTGTATAGGATTATATGATTAATTAACAGTTATACCTTTTACACTTATTTATACATATTATTTAGTGATTATTTAAAGATTTTTAAATGTAAAATTTTATTAGTACTTTCGCGCCTGAGATACAGGATTTAAATTTCCTAGTTCAGGCAAGTGTCATAATATACCTAAGCAAATTTTGTCCATGTAAACATATTCTGTAATGCAAGAATTTTTTGAATAAATTATTATTATTATTATTAAATTATTATCTCGCTCGCACATTGAAGATATAAAATTAATGAATAATAGTTCTATTTGAGAATATGTTTCGATGAATATGAAAAAAATTATAAATATTTGGATGGGATTCAAACCCACGATCTTCGGCGTACCGTGCCGACGCTCTAACCGCTGAGCCACCGTATCCCATCAGAATCAGTCGAAATTTCAAATCTCTTTCTACGCCTAGGGCGTTTGGCCGGGCGGTACACCGAAGATCGTGGGTTCGAATCCCATCCGTATCAGTTGTTTTTTCAAATTTCTTATTAAATATTTATATTAAATAAGCTAACATGTGCTAAAACATGTAAAAATTTCACAAAAATACTGAAAAAAATTACTGAATCTATATTCATAACAATGTAAAATCGCAACAACAAAACAAATTAAAGAGTGAAACATTAAAAAGTTTCAACAAAAATGAACAAGTTCTCAATGTAGAAAATTTGTTTTAAATATTATTTCGGATCTAATAATAGATAATAATGTCTCATTTCACATTTATAAAGTCTTCTTAAAGGGCCTCTGCGAGTTGGCTTCGGCCCCTCGTACGCCTCTTAAAGGCCCAGGACCTCAGGGTCCTGAGATATATATATGTATATAAAAAGTAATAATAAATAATAGACAACGTATATATTTTTTATACTACTAATACAGGCTGATAATGGTGCTAATTCTCTTGCACACGCTCTAAACTAATTTAGACTCGCCATCTTTCTTTCTAACAGAGATCATTAGAAAAGGATAGATCATTTTTAGAGCTGTCAAACTAGTTCTTTTACGTGACATCAATGAGAATTTAGTCGGCATGTAGTAGAGGTCTCGTCTAATTTCACGTCAATTGCAAGAACGTAGACTAATTTGACAGCTCTAATTTGATAGTACAATTTGCTGTCCTTTTTCTATAGTGTTTATTAGAAAGAGATATAGTTAGACTAAAATTAGTTTAGCGGGATTTACAAGAGAATCAGCACCAATTATAATGATGATGAATACTAATCCTAGTCATTTACCGAACTGTCATAAATCAATTTCTGTTCGGAACACGTGTGTGGACATAACATTTTCCGATCACGTCTAAATGAAGAGATGTTTCGCAATGTAATCGTACCATTTCAGTTCACCGGCTCCTGTAGGGCGCCCATCAATTAGATACTATTTGGATGATTTTTTAATGAAAGAAAGAAAATCATTTGGATGTTTTCTTTTTTATATGAAAGAAAGAAAATCAAAAAAAGAAAACATCCAAAATGTTTTCTTCTTTATAAAAGAAGTTTATCAGAATGTAAGACAATACGATGAATGGCGTAACAGTTAGCAGCAGCAGCTTGGTGTTGTGGGATTGATTCCCGCAAGTTTTATTTGTGAGATCGAGACATTTTGTTCCGGTCTCAGCGTATTGTAAAATTAAATGTGAATGTATGACACTAACCATATGCAGCAGATAATCCTATTGGTTTTTTTCATGATTCTATTTTTTTCTTATACGAATAATTACCAAAATATTCTTAAAAACAAAAAAGAAAAAAAATATTTCAAAATTTCAAAATAGATTCTTTGTTAGACAGAGACGAATCTACGAACAGTTGATGACGTCTTGTGCTCTATTTTTAAAGTCAAAGAACTCTACGGGAAGAGAACCCTCTTCAAAATTTTAGAAAGCTTATAACTTCGGCATTATATGATTGACTGTAACTTTTTTCACATGTTGTGTTATTTTTAAACACTCTTTATGGTGTTATCAAATATTTATACATTTTTTTTGCAGTAAAAAACTACTGTATTGTTTTTATCTACATCTCATCTACATACAAATATATTGAACCATTTTATTGTAGACAAAAATAACCCCCCATTTCTCAAAATGTATTCAAAGCATTCACATTTTGTACCTCAAACAAGCAGTACACTGCCATGTTTTAAATGTTTCTCTTTCAAGAAATAAAATAAATTTTAAATTGGTGCATTTGATCAATATTTCAGCGTCTCTTAGGACCAGTTTCCAAACAGATTTGTAAATGTTAGAAGAACCGGATGGGGAGACGTTTTAAATGTTAAGTGTTTTTGTCTTTAATATTTTCTTAGATTGCTTTAACGATAGTTATAAAAGTCTTAAATTATTAATTTGCAATTAATAATACTCCTGGTGTTCTAAGCGTGTAACGTGTGAGAGGTAACAACCTCTTACCATCATTCTGGCCGTATATCTGCTGACCCAGACTATTTTTTTATACTACAAAGATCTTTGCAAAAAAAGTCAGTTGAATATAGAAAGTTGAGAATTTCGATAGCGCTAGTAAAATCACAAAAAGCTCAGTCATCAGAGCGGCCGGTGGCTTCATCTGTAAGTCGCAGATTCAAATCCGCCTATATAATAATTTTTGTCGAAGTGTAGGAACTGTTATCTCATTTTGGTAACAGTTTCTACACGGCAAAAAAAATTAAAAATAAACTTAATATAAAGATTACGTAAACAGCCACTATTCACACATAAATACTTAATGCATACGATAAAGCAGGTATGTACCTGCATACGTAATATCCTCCCAAATCCATCACCTAACACATGGTGTCCCTAACGTAAGTGGACCCATTTCACTTGGATCAACCCTCTGAGATGTCGAGAAGGATATATTTGAATAATGGTCCTGATCGCAGCATTATACAGGAGGCATTCGAAGGACATTTCACACTTTGAATGGACAAGTTGAACGTATATGTGTTATAAAGGGTGTTTTGTTTTGAGCCTTTTAGGGATCGTCGCTTATGAGTGAACAGAAGGTAGGGTACGCTCGTCTAATTCTGTGACTTTCTTATTAATCCACTGAATTTTGTTATTGCCGTGCCATCGCTTTATTACTAAGCTACCAAGATAAAAGTTCTTAAACTTTCGCGAATTGGAATCATGTTAATATTATTTCGGGTCTATTCGCGCACAGATTATGACTATTTTGAATAATGTTAATGCTACCAAGATAAAGATAAAGATTATTTATTTGTATAAAACATGAGTATAGTACATGTATTATAGCAACAAGCACATCAGTTGTTAAGAGTATATTTATGAGCTACAAATGTTTTGCCTCTAGTGCCGTACAAATATTAATTTATTTATTATTATTATTATATTAAGTATAAATATCAGTTGACACTAAGAATTATTTATAACGTTAAAGTAGGTACAGGCGATAACAAAGTGAATTCTGTGAGTCGCCCACTTCAGTTGAAGTTACGAATCTCTTTCTTAATGCCATAAAGGCGGTAGTACCGGAGTACTGCCGCATTGCCGGTCCCATGTTCCGAACTTTGCAGCTTAGAAAGCATAGAAACTATAGCACCAATTTTTTAATATAGTTTTATATGTTTTTAACATGTTTGTAGTATTTCAATTGGTAGTATTAACTTTGAGACCTACAATACATTTCTGTGAGTGGAATTCAGGTAATAAAAAAGTGAATGCTCCCAAATTAAGAGTGTCACGGAATTAGATGAGTTTGCCTATATGCAGGCCACATCAAAAGTAGCTTTTTATCTAAAATGTCCAAAAGAATTACATCACTACATAGTATAAAACAAAGTCTCTTCCCGCGTCTGTCTGTCCGTATGTGTGCTTAGATCTTTAAAACTACGTAACGGATTTTGATGCGGTTTTTTTTAATAGATAGAGTGATTCAAGAGGAAGGTTTATATGTATAATATATGCATATTAGCGTAACCGTGCGTAGCCGGGGCGGGTCGCTAGTGTATAATATAATTATTATCTTCTATCTATCTATAGTACTTATAATAAAATCGTAAAAATCGAAAAGTCTATATATTGAATGATTTTTTGCAAATTCAGCTAGAGAGTAATGACAAAACATAAATCTTTTATTTTTGAACGAACACTTAAGTTTTTTTTTCTTACTCACAATGCTTAAGTTCGAAATTTTTGTAGACACAAAAGGTTCTATAGTATAAACCCTTTCGCTTGTCACCACAAAATAGAGTAACCCCCTCAAAAGCCTCCCGAACAAACTTGAAAACTCCAGTACTTACGTCATAATCTTCTCGGAAACTTAACTTACTTTACCGAATCAATCCGGTATTAATCCTTGATTCCGTTCACGGATTTCCTGCTTATCGGAACATGTTTCCGAGTTTGTTCTCTAGGGTAGTGTGTGATTGTTTTCTTGTGATTCTTCGGCGTTAAGTATATTTTTACGTAATTTTTATTTGATTGCCTCGTTGGTCTAGTAGCAAGCGCGACTGCTGAGCACGAGGTCCTGGGTTAGATTCCCGGATCGGGCAAAGTGTTGGTGTTTTTTCTATTAGGAAATTTTCGGTAGTAGCACGGAGTCTGGAATTGTGCTCGGTTAATGGCAATAGGCTCGCCCCAAATTAGATAGCATACACCTCTGCCTATCTCATCTGGGGAATACAGGCGTGAGTCTAGGTTTATTGTTTGTGTTTAATTTTTATTTATTTATTTACTAGATTTTGCCTGCGGTTTCGCTCGCGTTGATTTAGAATTTAAAATTCAATCATAATTCAAAAGACACATTGCGCCATCTATTAACAAAAGAACGTTATTGTTATTTTCCTCGGGAACTGATTGAAGTGATTTTTCGGGATGAAAGGTACCCTATGTCTGTTTCTGTTGCACCCGACAAAGTATAATATATAAAATTTCAAAAAGTTCGGTTTAGGCATGAAAAGGTAAAAAACAAAAAATCTTTTTCGTTTGTTATATATTATATATATTTCATATTACAGGTATATGTAATAAATCTTTTTCGTATTTATAATATTAGTTGGATTAAGAATTTTTGTTTATGAAATTTTTATGGAAGAAAACTTATTCCAATAGTTGAAATTTTTTTCCCAAACTTTGTTATATTGTTCTCTTTAATACTTTTTTCCATTTTTCAAAACTTTATTTAATGATTTTAATTCATCAAGATAGCGATTTAGGTAGAGCGACAGGCGCCTAAGGTTAAATCTACACAACACCAAAAAAATCTTTCCACAACCAAACCACCACCGCATAATTTCTTTCTTCCAAAGTTACCATAAGTTTGGTAGCATCATAAATCACAGAGCCGTGACGTCACAACTACAAATCAAACTTCGATGACGTAACACTTGCGACCGATTGAATTTATGATCTGTTTCCGTACAATGCGGGTATTTGAATGTTAATACCTCTCAAAGTTTATTGGGTAACACCTACGTAGTTTTACGATTTCACCTTTCAAAGTATAGAGACGCTTGAAAATTAAAATAAATGGTGAGATATTTTTACAAAAATAAAAAGGCTTGAAGCAGGCTAAAAAGCTAGATATAACACAAAAACGTTAGTTTTGGAGTCGGTCCCAAGTTAAACGGGTCCCAGATGAATACAGCTCCTCTTAAGCCTTGATATCAAAAGTGAACCTTTTTGCTTTTTTTAGCTGTTCAGTGTTTTGAAGTCAGTATCATTTTTAACCGACTTCAAAAAGGAGGAGGTTTTCAATTCGATTGTATGTTTTTGTAAAAAGAAAATCAATTTTTAGTGGCACAATAACTTCAAAAAGTGACGCCATACACTTTTTTAGAAGTCGGTTACGAGCAACACATACAAAACAAAGTGAAATTAGTTGTCACGAGAGGTTTGCTATCGTCCGATGAGTAGTTTCGTTCTGTATCTCCGAAAGCCATCATCAGATCCTGATAATATGTATAGTAATCAGTGTACAAACATAAACAAAAATACGCATTGAAGAACTTCCTCTTTTTTTTGAAGTCGATTAATAAATCAAAAATAAAATACATTTATTCTTAAGTACCAAAGTCGTGTACATTAATGATACATGTAAACATTAAGTGCATACAATTTAAATTACATTACATTTACAATGAAGTAAATAGTATTATTAAATATAACAGCCTCGTTGGTCTAGTGGTAGCAAGCGCGACTGCTGAGCACGAGGTCCTGGGTTCGATCCCCGGGTCGGGCAAAGTGTTATTGGGTTTTTCCATTAGGAAATTCTCAGTAGCAGCACGGAGTCTGGAATTGTGCCCGGTTAATGGCAATAGGCTCGCCCCCTATTACATGGGACTTATTACACAGCCGGCGAAACGTGGGTGTACTACACACCTCTGCCTACCCCCTCTGGGGAATACAGGCGTGAGTCTATAATAAAAAAAAAAAACATTTTATGAATTCACCGTCTTGATCAATCAAGAACATTTTGGCTTCAATGTAATCAAACAAATTGAATTTACTTGAATAGATAGACTAGACTCTTTTATTTACAAAAGTCTTTCGTAATTAAGGCTCGAAGGTTTTCTCTAAAAATAGGGCGAAAATTCTAAGGCCTCTAATTTATTTACAAACAGTCGTACGTGAATTTGTGGCTGGAGATAAAAGTTTTTCGTATAGATACAATGTTCAATCTATCGCCATCGACAATTATAAAATGTGTGGTCCAAAGAGTTTCAAATACACCCTATTGTTATTGTTTTAATGACCTGCCAAATTTTATAACATATTGAGGTAATAAGGTCCATGAAACTGAAAAACTTTCCCCAAAGACCATAGGTCGAAAACTGAAAACAAAAATTGACTTTTCATACAAAGTGACTGATCACGTGACTCACTTTTGTATGAGAAGTTAAATTTTCGTTTTCAGATTTCGACCCATGTTTCTTAGGGAAAGTTGTTCAGTTTCATGGACTTAGACCTCCTAAAATTTGTAGCATATCTATTTCGGCACCTGAAACCAATCTGTTGGCGCCAATTTAATTAACTTATTTTAATTCCAATCTTTGGTGGGCCTATAAAAATAACATTTTTAGTAATGTGTAACTGGTACCTCGGCTGGTTTGAATTTGTATGAAAATAATCAATTTTTTTGCGATTTCAGGGTTGGTCCCATAGTAAAAGTTGTTCATAATGATCAGTTTGATGACCCCCTTTAAGGATGCTGGTGTTTTACAAATAACCCTGTATATCAGGCTTAGTCCTCCCGGATAAAGTCCAGTTGTTTCAACATCTCCGTCTAAGTTGGATTTCCCATACAAATTCATTCAGAGATCACGGTCATTCGAATAGAAAGTCTATTTTTTCGCAGATATATGAAAGCATTATATAAATTGCATTCATGACGCTTAAGCCAATCTAACTGTGTTGCTATTTTTTTTTTATAAAGAGTTGCTAAAAACAAGAACAAGCATTTTAAAAAAATATAAAAATTTAACCATTTTTACCCGACTACAAAAAAAAGGAGGGTTATGATTTTAGCAGTCTATGTATGTATGTATGTATGTATGTATGTATGTATGTATGTATGTATGTATGTAAGTTTGTTCATCTGTTCCCTCGTAGCTCCTAAACTATTTGTTGTAATTCAATAAATAAGGTGTCTATCGATGCGTCTTAATGGTCTGCGGGTTATAGGATTTATGAAATTTTGTAAAATCAAATAAGGTGGATTTTAAAAATAAATTAGTCAGCTCGAAAAAAATAAAGTTAAGGTAAATTTATCGTGTTTGATATCAAATGGAAGGTCTTGATGAGCACATTCAGAATATGTATATATTATCTATATATTCTGGACCACTTCTTAGAATATCAGGCTTCTAACTACCCGTTACGACTATCATAAATATATGTGATTATAACACTGCATACGATGTGAAAACGTGATAACAATAAATATTTACTCATTAAATTAAGGTTTCTTCACATCACTGCCTATTAAATTATGATTATATTTTAAAATAATGTTAATTAAATTGAGATTTCTTTTTCGTAACTAGATGGCGTTGGTTTGCGGTTTTGTGGAAGTAAGTAACATAGAGTTAAAAATACCTCCTCAAAAATCCCGGAATCGTAAACATAACAATTAAATCCCGGGATTTTATTAATATGGACTGGATTTTGACCTATAGTTTTTATTAGAATTAATTTTGTATGTAAAATAAAACTCATTAATTTAACAGTTTTAGTACCGAACTACTTAAGTATTACATTATCTGTTACCGATGTCTAAAAACATAATTAAGACTTTTTATTATAATAATTTAGTTCATATGTATTTAAAACATTAAATTAATATTTTGGAGAATTTATTACATGTTTTAACACATGTTTGCTTATTAAATATAATATATTATTTAATAAGAAATTTGAAAAACAACTGATACGGAAGGGATTCGAACCCACGATCTCCGACGTACCGTGCCGACGCTCTAACCGCTGAGCCACCGTATCCCATCAAAATCAGTCGAAATTTCAAATCTCTTTCTACGCCTAGGGCGTGTGGTAATATCTATCGGTGCCTTCTAAAAACTGCAAAGTTTAGAACACTGAGTCGGATAATTAATGTATTCCGTTCGATATTACCACACGCCTAAGGCGTAGAAAGAGATTTGAAATTTCGACTGATTCAGATGGGATACGGTAGCTTAGCGGTTAGAGCGTCGGCACGGTACACTGGAGATCGTGGATTCGAATCCCATCCGTATCAGTTGTTTTTTCAAATTTCTTATTAAATAATTATACGTAAAATTAATTTCTTATTTCCCGGGAATTAATTGTAATGTTTATGATTTCGGGATTTTAGAGCAGGTATTATCAACTCCATGTTACTTACTTCCTCGAACTTTAGGTAAATGTACTCTATCTATGATGATATCCCACAAAAAAGGTTTCATGTGTACTTATACAGCTTGGCAAAAAAGAGTCTGAGGCGGTGACAGCTGGAACTAAAAATAAAAATCTTAAATAACTACGTTTGTGAGTACTAAAATAACATAAAAATGATTCATTTGATTATAATTAATGACAAAAAACTCGTCATAGAAATATGTAAGCACTTAATAACTTGTAATTTGAATTGTAATGTGAAAAGTGCGACAGCGGCGCCCCCAATTTTTCCAGACTCTTTTTTGCCAAGCTGTACTTCTTACTACTTTTCATGTATACTTCTAAGAAATATATGAGGCCATGTTTTAATAGCTCGAAGTCGCGGACGACACCTTTGAAATAAATTTAATTTAAAAAATACATGACATTGACTAAAGGTTTGAACCGAAGTTGACAGTTAAAGAAATCTACCTATTTAAGAACTACCACATTCTAAAAAATTGTGATTAAAATGAATTTTATTGGTTTCTTTACCACTAAAAATCATTGAAAAAAAATATAGTATAAAAACTAAAACCCGTCTACTTAAAATCTAAAAACAAGCTTCTTAGATTTTAAATAAAATTCTGTAGTCGGAGGCCTTAATGTATTATAGGTAAATAGGTACTAGATAATCTCCCAAGGGTAAATACTTTGTAATTTGGTGGCCTCCGACTACAGAATTTTATTTAAAATCTAAGAAGCTTGTTTTTAGATTTTAAGTAGTCGGGTTTTAGTTTTTATACTATATTTTTTCTCATAAAAGCTTTTACCCGTAAAAACCCGAACGACATCGGGAAAGTTCGCTAGTTTTCGTAAACACGTGTCGAATATTTAAAGTTGGGTGTAAAATCTAACTTTGAAGTTTCAAGCACCTAAGGACTTAAATAGTTTCGGTGTAAAAAGGTTTTCTTTTAAGAAAGAATATTTTAAAAGAATAATATTTTAAAAGAAACTTAGGTCATAAATAATAACCTAATCGAACTTCTATAAATTTTTCGTTATCTCTCATTATTCTTGTCAAACTTTTATTTTATTTTGGGATAATGATATTTTTTTAAGATTCTTTTATTTGGCATACTGATAGATTTTATAATTTTTTATCATAATTCGTGAAAAAAATATATGAGTTTTATTTTTTATAAAATAATGTTATTTTCTTTGATTACATGAATAATATTTTTAACAAAATAATTTGGAAATTCGGTTCGTACCTAATTCAAAAGATTTCTTTAGCGATAGATAGCCCGTATATAACCCTATATTAGCCTGATGACCGTTAACTGGCAAGTCCGAGGTGTCAGGTTCGAATACAAGACGTGCACCTCTGTCTTTTCGTAGGTTATGTGCGTATTATGAATTAATTACGTGTACCTATCACTTGCCTCCTGTATTGGAAAGCCGCACCTGATTTCTCTCCAGTCGTGGTGGATTACCGTCCCATCGAACTATGAGAGTGATAAAGGGAGTGCACCTGTGTTTACGCACACACTTGTGCTGCACACTATAATATCTCCTGCGTAGTTGGCTAATCTCTGTTAACATTATTATAATTCCATTTATTAATTTATACACATATAAAATACATTTTTAAATATATATATTAAAAAAATATACATTTAAAAATATAAAATTGAGTCGTGATAGCTTAGTGGTGGTGACCGTTGACTGGTAAGTCAGTGGTCTCGGGTTCGAACCCAAGGCGCGCACCTCTGACTTTTTGTAAGTTATGTGCGTTTTATAAATTAATTATCACTCTCCGTGCCTCGGATAGCACGTTAAGCTGTTGGCCCCGGCTGTTAATTGTAGATCTTTGACAGTCGTTACGGGTAGTCAGAAGACCCAGTCTGACAACCAGTCTTACCAACGGGTATCGTGTAACCCAGTACCTGGGTTGTGGAGGTCTGATGGCAGTCGCTCCATGTAAAACATTGGTATTCAGCTGCATCCGGTAAGACTGGAAGCCGACCCCAACATAGTTGGGAAAAGGCTAGGCAGATGATGATGACATTTAAAAATATAAAATATAGTAGCCCACCGGTATCGGGAACAAGGTCCAAGCTACCGGTGGTTGGGGTCCAGAGAGAGAATAAAGGTATTATAATTAATTTAAATTTAATTATATTATATAATTACTTATATATAATTTTTAATTATAATTAAAAAGAATCATTTATTCAAAAACTTATTGAGACTAATTAAAACTATCTATATATACAAACCTATAACCAATATCTAATACCTCATACATTTTGTTGAGTTATGTGAACATAAATGTATGGAACAGCTGATTTTTTTTGCGATTTCAGGGTTGGTCCCATAGTAAAAGTTGTTCATAATGATGAGTTGAATGACCCCTTTTCAGATTGCTGGTGTTTTACCAATAATCTATATATTAACATAATTACAATATCATCACTACATAGTATAAATCAAAGTCACTTTCTCTGTCCCTATATCTCTATGTATGCTTAAATCTTTAAAACTACGCAACGGATTTTGATGCGGTTTTTTTAATAGATAGAGTGATTGAAGAGGAAGGTTTATATGTATAATAGGACTATAATAGGAGGTTTCTAATTAGTATGACCATTGCACCCGTGCGAAGCCGGGGCGGGTCGCTAGTTATATATTATAATATAATCGTAAAAACCCGGTTACCTAAGAATTCTCTTCGGGCTAATTTCGCTGCGGGTATCAAGGCATCCCAGTGTCTCCCTGGAGATGCTCAAGTTTAATTGCCTCAGCTTCCAACACACAGAGGTCTTAAACACAAGATTTAGTGTAATGGGGTAAGTAGTGGGTAGTACTCTCTCATTATAAATACTATTCCACATTAGTGCATTTTGGTGTACTTGCGTTGTAAGATTAGTGGTCTTGGGAAGCGCATTCTAATGTTCTTGGTCCTTTTGAATTTAGATCTTGCTCCTTGTGCTCTAATGGATATATATGTCATTATAAAAAACCTTTTTTTAAGTTAGTATGTCTTTGTTAATTAGTTTATTTCTAGGTATACTTATACTATACATATTATACTATATAAATAAACTATATATAAACTAACTATATATACCATATATAGTTAGTTTATAATTATTAGACTGCCTACAGATCTTAAATGCTGAAAAACAGAAAAAAAAACCTTTTTAAATGTAATTTAATTTATTAAAAAACAAACAACAACTAATAGGGGTGGGATGAGTTAGGAATCTGTTTACTAAAATTTGACTTTTAATACAAAATTAAGTCACGTGTCCTGTCACTTGTATGAAAAGTCAATTTTCAATCATATACACATGAACGACGAGTACATGAACTAAGACTAAGATACACTAGGTACTTAGATAATGAGAACGACATCAAACTAAAGATGTCTCTGCAAGTTACCAGTGCCTGCTTTGGACTAAAATCGAACACTGACTTGAAAATGTCCAGCGATAACGTATGACTGTTTGACAGCCAAATCATATAACTACATATAATTATAAACATTATCGATTCTTTTTCTTCATCGTATGGTTGATAAACAACCTAGTGTCAAAGTTTAAACCGCCTGTAGTCTTACATGGCATTACACACCGTTGGGAGACTCCTCAGGTGTGCTGGTTTCCTCACGATGTTTCCCTTCACCGTTTTAGCAAGTGATATTTAATTTCTAATTTTCACATAAATCTGAAAAGTCAGAGGTGCGTGCGTGGGTTCGACCATACACCCTTTGAATTGGCAGTCCAACGGTCATACCACTAGGCTATCAATGCTATATTAATAATCGATATTAATACTCATCTATCAAAACCAAATCACTCATAAAACTGATTACATAATAATCGATTCTAACAATCGTAGTACACCGTGGCCAAAATCAATTAGCTTGCAACGATTTATCACTATGCAGCTCAGTACAGAACATCGATTTATCACACATCTCGATTGTCGATCAATCTAATAGACGACGAAGATTTATTCGTAAATGATCGGTGATGCGCGACGATGTTTTGAATTTCGAATGTTACGATTGCGTTTTGTTTTATCATGGTTTTATCCTTATTTTTCTTTGTTGTATTTTTTAATGGTTTTTCGTTATTGTAGTTTTGCCAGATTTGTCATTATTAGCCTGTTAGTCCACTGCTGAACTTAGGCCTTTAAAAATGCGCGCCACTTTTGTGGGCTCATTGGAGGTATTTGCCCATAATCGCCACGCCGAGCAAGCGGGTTGGCAATCACAGTAGCAGATGATTGCTGTTACACAGAAGAATGCTGTTGCATCCGCCGGATGTCCCTTTGTCGCTTCTTTTGACACCCGCGGGATGAGTAGGGGTGGTTCTCTTGTTAAGCCGGAAACCACACGGCACTTGCCAGATTATTAAATAAGAAATTTGAAAAAAATAATGACACGGGCGGGATTCGAACCCACTGTCTTTGACGTACCGTGTCGTTGCTCTGACTGCTCTGACGCACTTGTCTGGTTGTTTAGGCTGAACACTGTCTGTTTGTCAATCAGTTTATTAAACACGGTACTGTTTAATTGGTTTAACTGGATAGGGTACAAATATAAATTAAAAAAAAACCTTCGCGATACAAATAATCTATAATGTTTTTTTTAGCGGAGAAATCTCGTACAAGTCACCTTTTAAATCAAAATCGGTTCTTCCGTTTACGAGCCACGATGCCACAGACACTCAGATACGCTTTAAACTTATAACACCCCTCTTTTTCCGTCGCGGTTATCCATTACGAACACTAGTCATTGTAAACCCTATCATTTACGACTAACCGTTGGTGACAAGCAAGTCTTGGCACCGAACCTTGGTTCTGCAGTCTAATGTACCTTATTATATTAAGTTTCTTTCATTTTGCGGTGCGATCAAATTGTATTGGATCACGTCTTGTATCGATTTGAAGGTGGTACGGTGTTAGGGGTCGGTTGGCTTGAACCGAATATAAGTAAAAGTAAAATAAGCAAATAAATTAAGCGGACTGCCTCGTTGGTCTACTGGTAGCAAGTGCGACTGCTGAGCACGAGGTCCTGGGTTCGATCCCCGGGTCGGGCAAAGTGTTATTGGGTTTTTCCATTAGAAAATTCTCAGTAGCAGCACGGAGTCTGGAATTGTGCCTGGTTAGTGGCAATAGGCTCGCTCCCTATTACATGGGACTTATAACATAGCCAGCGAAACGTGGGTGTACTGCACACCTCTGTCTACCCCCCCTGGGGAATACAGGCGTGAGTCTATAAATAAAATAAAATAATTAAGCGGATAAATTTAGCTGAATAAAAGCGATGTCATTCTCAGTGTGAGTTTCGTTCTCGTTATTTGACCCTTTCAAGCGATAATCCGTTTAATACCTATGTAGGAACTACCGCAGTTTCAATCTATTTTATAGACACCTGGTGTCTGTAGTGGCAAGATATCTTCAGAGAGTATCGACTTTTTTGCCTTTTTCTTCAATACTGACCTGATTTTAGCAGTAACACCTTTTACTGTTTGTTGTCTGCTCACCTCAGGATGTCTGCTTCCTTTTACAGACTTTTTCAACCATCGAGTCACTTGGTATTCGTTTTTTTTTTAAAGCACGTAAAGCTGTTGGCCCTGCGCCTAATCTCTCTCCGATCGTGTCGGAAGGCCGTCCCATCGGACTATGAGAGTGAGGGAATAGAGAGAGCACCTGTGTTTGCGCACACACTTGTGCACTATAATATCTCCTGCGTAATTGGCATTTCCGAATTTCGGTCACAGCGCTGTGACCAAAATTTGGTCAGGAGAATTATTATCCGTTTTTTAGTACCTCCTCCATGCAACGTTAAAGTTTAAAAGTAAAAAAAAAGGATCTCTTAATAAACACCTATTATAGTTCATTGTGCTATACATACACGTATCTATACTAGTAAAATAAATGACTGCGGATAACTTAATGTTAGACGGGCAGAGCTCGTAAATTAGGCTTCTGTTATAGACTACCCTCTACATATTATATGTGAAGATAACTCACTATTCAGCTCATGTCTACTCAGTATTAAGTACGAAAGGTTCTACGGTAGTATCGGCAAAAAATCGGATGTGATACAGACGGAATGTTTAGTAAAATATCTACAATTTATTCTTTATATTCTATTATTTGAAGGTTTTTAAAATGGTGGTGATGCTATTCCCAAAATGGAACGTCGATGTTTCGGATCGAAAGGTCATGATCCATCCATCAAATGCAAAACCTCACTATAAAATTACTATTGTTTAATTTTACTTAGTGTTTTTGTCAGTAGTTTCATTTCAAATCCATAAATAAACAGTCGAATTAAAGGTTATATATTAAAACTAAACATACGTGCGAACCGTGAGTCGAAGCTTCGACGATTTGGGGTATTGCTCCAGACTCGACCTGTCATTAAATTCGGCACTGTTGCGGAAGACACATAGACACACATAGACATAGACACATGTCTGTTGCAACAGTGACGGATAATTTATATGTAATTTTGTATATCGTTGTTAAAAAAATAATTTTTAATAAATTTCATTAAAAAAAATCAGATCATAGTACAATTTAATGGGGGAGGGCGACTGCGCCTCCCTCTTGTACTTTCACTGACAGTACGAATACTGATAATTCTATGAGTACGTGGTATAACCCCGGCCGAGCCGGCCTATTTTTGCTAAAGCCTTTATCGCCAAGAACATAAGTTAATAAGGTTTAAATGATTATCTTAAAATCACTTCGAAACTGCTACAAAAGCAATTACTTCACTTCTTTTGAATGGCGAGTGAAAGCCTTAGGCCCACAATAACGCCAATGACAGGTAAAACAAATTAAGGGAAAAGCAAAAAAGGGATTAACATTTTATTTTATAATATTAATAGATAAATAATTATAACCATAAACTGCATATCAAAAGCAATTATTAATATCACAAACTAATACATGACTTTGTACCCAAAACGCGGACAAAGTCGCTGTCAAAACTTATATTTACCAACAGAACCCTTTCGCCAAATACGAACATTCTCCGTCCAAGTCATTTACTTGATACCGTGCAAACTTTTATGAATGCCTTGGCTTCGTATTGATTTATTTTCTTTTTTTTTCTTTGCTTCCCTATTGAACAAAGTTCGGCAAGTCAGTGTGGCGTGATAAGCTCCGTATGGCGGGTCGACTGGCATTTTATTTTGTTTGACAAAGTCTGTTTAAGTAGGTTATTTTGTGTTCAGTGTAAAAGAGAGGTAAGAATAAATATTTATTTATATGTATAATTGTGTATACATTGTCGTGGTGGCGCATAGGTAACGGACCCGCTTTGCAAGCGCCTGAGTGTGGGTTCGAACCTGGCATGTACCAATGTGATTTTTTCAATGTCATATGTACTTTCTTAGTTAATCTAAGACACCACTGACTAACGGTGAAGGAAAACATCGTAAGGAAACCTGGACTTAATAGTCTGATCGCCAACACGCAGTGAGCTAGCGTGGTGATTAATGCTCAATCCATCTCTGTATGAGAAGAGGCCTTTGCTCTACATTGGGAAAGTTACAGGCTAATTTATTTATTTATATACACTAGCCCCCGACACGACTTTGTACTCGTGATTATCCTACCTGTACGCCTATTCTAGCCTACATAAGATAGGGTAGAATACAATACATACTACTCTACCTCTGCCTCTACCCTATCCTACCCTACCCTACCCAAGAGGTATAATTCCGTTGTTTTTATTAGTTATTCTGCTATTCGGGACGGAGACAAATACAAAAATCATCTTGAAAATCGGTCCAGCCGTTCTCGAGTTATAAGTGATCGAAATAAACCGACTTTGTTTTTTACATTAAGATTCATAAAAGCAGTACTAGCAGTGCGCGTAGCAGTAATAGTAATAGCAAGGTGCGCACCTCTGACTTTTCCTTCTATGTGTATTATATTCTTCGAAAAACACGTAAAGCCATTGGCCCTGCGTCTGATTAAGTGCGTCTCCGTTCGTGTGCTACTGTTATTTTGAGTTCTTCTTCTTATCGTATGGTTGATCAACAACCTGGTGTCAGAGTTCAAACCGCCCATAGGCCTCTGACATGGCTTTACACACCGTTGAAAAATCTCTCTGGTGTGCTGGTTTCATCACGATGTTTTCCCTCACCGTTTTAGGAACTGATAATTAATTTTTAATACGCACATAACTTACGAAAAGGCAGAGGTGCGCGCCTTGGGATCGAACTCAAGACCTCTGACTAATACTAAGATTAAGACTAGACTAAGATTATTTTGAGTTAAATTATATCTTAACAACAAAATTGAGATAAGATATCGTTTCTATTTGAAAACCAAACTATATTGATGGAAATTGCTAGATCCATTTAAGAACAAGTCAATCATTCTTCGCCGCAAACCACAAGGTAATCACATTTCGATTTGTATGTCACTCAAGAATCTTCATTACTCTGTGTCTAATTCGAATTCGATAAAATCCAGTATAAATATAGTGATTTGTGTTTGTTTATTATAGCAGTCTTATAACGAAATTCCAAAATGAATAAGCAATAGAGAAAATTTTAAATAATTATTTTTTTATCACTCTTAATCTATACTAATATTATAATCAGGTAAAGTTTGTATGTATGTATGTTAGGGGTAATCTCCGGAACTACCAGTTCGATCCTAAAAAATTTTTCATTATAGGAAGCTAATTATTCTTGAGTGCTTGGCTTTGTGAGTGGCTTTTCTTGAGTGGCTTTTTTTCAGTTTTTTTTAGGTTGGTTCACGCGGATGAAGTCGTGGGTAACAGCTAGTTAATTTATAAAGAAAGTTAATAAAAAAAAAGGAAATTTATAAATCAGTCGTAAGACAACGGATTTGAATGAAATTTGGCATGATTAAATAACAAACATCTAAATTCAGAAACTCACAAACACCTCCGAATCTCGAAGAGAAAGATTCAATGGCACAGAGCAGATGATAATTAATTTATAATACCTATATTATTTACTTCAATTAATAGTTATTTGTCAATAATAATTTCTGAGCATACCAACTTGACTTTCAAAATAATTAAAGAGAGAGATGGAACATATTCTAAGTAAACGTACTTATATGTGGGCTTTTGGTCGCAACAAACTAAGTAGCTCTTATGTTTAGTGATGTGGGACAGTAGGACTCAGTACGATATATCGATACTATTTATTTCATTTTTTTTTATCTCATCCACACGTATAAAACTACATGTGACAGCAAAGAATTCGAAACGTGTGTAAATAATTCCTACCGATTCAATTACATTTGGTTAAGAGCTTAAATACGACTCAGAATCGCGATATTCTGCAATCAAATCAAATCCGTAAATAGTTGTGCATTCTTCGAAAAAAAACTTCTGCGAAAAAACCGTTTGGAACGTGCAACGTTCGAGTGAAATGCACAGCTAGTCAAATCCGCGGTTAGTTCTTCTTTATTGGTTGATGAACAACCTGGTGTCAGAGTTTAAACTGCCTGTAAGCCTCTGACATGGCTTTACACACCGGTGAAAAATCTGACGAAAATATGTTTTCCGTCACCGTTTAGCAAGTGATAACTAATTTCTAATACGCACATGAATCCGAAAAGTCTAGCGTCTCTATTTTCCGAACCTACGACCTTTGACTTGGCAGTCCAACAGCCATACCACTAGGCAATCACTGCTTAAGATAACGATTAGTTAAGTATCAGTTACACATCACTACATAGTATAAAATAAAGTCGCTATCCGCCGTCTGTCTGTCCCTATGTATGCTTAGATCTTTAAAACTACGCAACGGATTTTGATGCGGTTTTTTTAATAGATAGAGTGATTCTTAAGGAAGGTTTATATGTATATTGCACCCGTGTGAAGCCGGAGTGAGTCGCTAGTTATCGATAAAAACTTGCCACATCACTACACATTACAATGAAACTTGCTATAGAGCAAACATCTTGTGCGGAGTAGTCCAAACACTGATACCCTTATTTAATCAGCGAATTCACCTGTATGCCGTGATACCTATGATATTGGGAGAATTTAATTAAGCGGGCTAGATGTTTAGCACAAATTGGCTGAATCTAGTCTTAAGGTATAGGTATTGGTTTTGGAAAGAGAATTTATATGCTATTAATGTGTGTTGGCGGGACTCAATAAGCTTATAGTGCCATAAACGCTAAGACTATTAAACATACTAAAGCTACAAAAAAGAATATAAGAATATATACTTACAGAAAATATTTAAGAAATAATATATTAAAATAAACAATCGTTGGTCTAGTGGTAGCAAGCGAGACTGCTGAGCATGAGGTCCTAGGTTCGATCCCCGGATCTTATTTATTATGTATAGGGAAAGTGTTATTGGATTATTATGGCAATAGGCTCGCCCTCTATTACATGGGACTTATAACATAGCCGGCGAAACTGCATATACGTCTGCCTACCCCTCTGGGGAATACAGGTGTGATTCTATGTTATGTTATGTTTATCATTGCTCTAAACCTAATTTTAGATAATTCCTATTCTCTTAAATTAACCATACCTATTCATTTCAAAATTCATACTGGTTTAATCTTGAGCATGGTTCAATAAAACTGGTAAAACCTTGGTTAAACTTATAAAAAAAAACAATTATTTTATAAGAAAATTTGAAAAAACAACTGATACGGATGGGATTCGAACCCACGATCTTCGACGTACTATAAGCTATCATGTGCTATAACATGTACAAAATTCACAAAAATATAAAAAAAAAACATTTCTAAACTTAAAGTTTCAAACTCAAACCTTTTTGTTCAATTTATAATTCGATACAAAAAAAAAAACAAAAAAAAAATAGCACGTCATCGTCAGTTTGACGTTAGTCTGAACAGTGATCTATGTGTAAATAAATTTTAATGGAATTATATTGAAGATATTATGATAAAGTCTTAGATGTTGAGTTTATTTTAAATGTTTATTTTTTTAAATACTCACTGAATTCGTTTCGAGTATTTTTTTTTGCTTAAATATTTTTTTATCTAATAGGTAACGTATTGATTTTTCTTCTTTTTCTTATCGTGTGGTTGATGAACAACCTGGTGCCAGAGTTTTAAACCGCCCGTAGGCCTCTGACATGGCTTTACACGCCATTGAAAAATCTCTCAGGTGTGCTGGTTTCATCACGATGTTTTCCCTCACCGTTTTAGCAACTGATAATTATTTTATAAAACGCACATAACTTACGTCTTAAAAGTCAGAGGTGCGCGCCTTGGGATCAAACTCGAGACCTCTGACTTGTCAGTCGACGCGGACGGTCCTACCACTAGTCTATCAGCGCTTCAACGTATCGATTCGACAGTTGGTTAGAAGTAGCAACAGTGTTTAGCTAGGGCCTGCCTGCCTGATACTGTTCATCATGCTGTGGCCTATTCTGGTCGCTTCCATTCCGTTCCGTGAAAATTGAGTTTATAGAGGTGTAAATTGATCCTATGTAGGTTAGGTTGTAGGTGCATCTTTCTGTGTATGTTGCAATCATCTGCTACTGCCATCGCCAACCCGCATGCCCAGCGTGGCGATTATGCGCAAATACCTCCAATGAGCGCACAATAGTGGCGCGCATTGGGAGAGGCCTATGTTCAGCAGTGGATAAATGCAAAGATGATGATTATGAGATTGTAGAGAATTAGTAATAATGTAATGAAACTTAATATATATATAATAACTTAATATATATATATAATAAAAAAAACTTAAAGTTTATTTGCAAGAAATACATAGTTAATAAACAGGTACAAGATCTTATAGCCTAAATGTCAATGTATTCTGTTTGCAAGCAAGCATGCAAAAATTTATTTTTTTAATTAATAACAAAATTCTAAGTGCTATACATACTTTTATGTTCTAAAAACTCTTTAATACTATAGAAACAATCATTTTGAAGCCAATCAGTTATTTTAGTTTTGAACACATTACCCTGCAATAGTTTTAATTCGTTGGACAAGTTATTATATATCATTAATAACAATCTCCTGACCGAATTTCGGTTAAAGTGGCCAATCTCAACAGAGACTAGCCAATTACGCAGGAGATATTATAGTGCACAAGTGTGTGTGCAAACACAAGTGCACTCTCTATTCCCTCACTCTCATAGTCCGATGGGACGGCCTTCCGACACGGAGAGATATCAGGCGCAGGGCCAACAGCTTTACGTGCTTTCCGAGGCACGGAGTAAGTAATAATTAATTTATAAAACGCACATAACTTACGAAGAGTCAGAGGTGGCCTTGGGTTCGAACCCGAGGCCTCTGACTTGCCAGTCAACGGTCAACACCACTAGGCTATCACGACGACATATCATTATACACATATTAAATACATTTTTCTTATATATATCTTTATTAAAAGGTGGTTGATATAATAAGTGGTGAAACTTAGACCTTTTTTGTCACGTTGGAACGTCGCTACGTCTTTTTTAAAATGACTCATGTATTATAAATATTTAATAAGAAATTTGTAAAAAAAAACGGTGGCTCAGCGGTTAGAGCGTCGGCACGTTACGCCGAAAATCGTGGGTTCGAATCCCATCCGTATCAGTTGTTTTTTCAAATTTCTTATTAAATATTTATATTTAATAAGCTAACATGTGGTAAAACATGTAAAAATCTCCCAAAAAAAAAACTCATGTATTTTTTGGTAAAATTTCAGCTAAGCAATCATGACGAAAACCGACGCAGAAGCATTAGAGAAGATGAAGGAGTTAGAAGAGAGGATAAAGGCTCCATCCATCTGGGGGCGAGTACCCTGCGGTATTAGGTTCGAGGATTTGCAAGACAGGCGGTACGATGACGCAGTACGGTTGCTGAAAAAACATTATCTACCCGAAGAGGTTAGTGTTACAAACTCATTTGCACATCACCTTTTTGGATCACCTTTTTGGACTTCTATTTAGTATTCTAAATTCAAAAAAGTAATGACAACGGTGAAAACTAGGAGTTCATACGGGTTCATCTTTGTATTTGTTTGCATTAAGAGTATTTTTGAGAGAGCGCTGGAAATGATTAAACTGTGGTTTAATCATTTCCAGCGCCTTTCGTTTCATTCGTTACACACCGCCAGTAACAGTTAGTTTTTAAGTTCTAATCGTAATTAATAAAAAAAATGACTTCCAGATCAAATTTCGGTTACAGCGGTCAATCTCAACGGAGATTAGCCGATTAGGTACGCAGGAGATATTATAGTGCACAAGTATGTGTGCAATCATAGGTGCACTCTCTATTCCTTCTCATAGACCGATGGGATGGCAATCTGACAATGACCGGAGAGAGATCAGGCGCAGGGCCAAGGATTTTGCAACGTTGTAATCTATAAGATACGGTATAGAACGAGGATGCAAAAACCACTGAACGGATTTTGATGAAACTACATCAGAATAACATATCAACATCATCATTTCAGCCATATGACGTCCACTGCTGAACATAGGCCTCCCCCAATGACTTCCAGATCGGCCGGTTGGAAGCAACCTGCATCCAGCAGCTTCTTGCGACCTTTATTAGGTCGTCTGTCCACCTTGTGGGTGGGAGTCCTACGCTGCGCTTACCAGTACCTACGTGGCCTCCATTCCAGAACCTTTCTGCCCCATCGGCCGTCAGTTCTGCGCGCTATGTGAATAACATATAGGTTACAATTTATCAACGCGAGCGAAGCCACAGGCGGAAGCTAGTGTTATGTAAATCTTAGAAATGGTCAAATAAATCCAATAAACAAATTCATTTAAACAATAATTAACACTCGCAACAAGATTTATCCCATAATTTTCCTTAAACCTAACAGTTGAGTTATTCCAGATTCTTAAACCTCGACAAAAAATATGGCCGCCAAGAATGCGGCAATCGGCCCAACTTGACTATTTAATTAAAAGGCTAAAAACAAAAAGATGAATCACCCGTTCGGAAATCTTAATTTACTTAATTAAGTTGTTGTGAAGAAAAAAGTGGGTAAAAATAAACGACCTAGATTTTTTTTTGGTGCCAGTGGGAGCGGGAAATGAGTGTGTTTCATTTTTCCTCAGTAAATACGGGAATTGTATCTTTCCTTAAGTTGTTTTAATGACACACAAACAAAAAACCTGGCTAAGAGCGGGTAGGGTTCGCGTACCATTTTCCGTTCCTTGGAAGGAAATGTTTAAACAGTTATTTAGTTAAATTAACCAACTACTGAGCTAAATTTGTTCTGATAGGTGTTTTAATGATATCATTTGATGTAATCTTCACTACATAGTCTATAAACAAAGTCGCTTCCCGCATCTGTCTGTCCCTATGTATGCTTAGATCTTTAAAACTACGCAACGGATTTTGATGCGGTTTTTTTAAATAGATAGAGTGATTTAAGAGGAAGGTTTAAATGTATAATACATGCATATTAGCGTAACCGTGCGAAGCCGGGGCGGGTCGCTAGTTACTAATATTATTAAAAAATAGCCAAGCGTTACTTAAATCAACTATTATGCTGTAACACTGACGGACCTAATGGCACCACAAGGGTTCCTTTTTACCATTTTGGTACGAAATCTTTAAAAACGCTTATAATGGCTACTAAAGATTTACCATGACATGAATCTCTATGGAAAAAATCACGTCGTTCTGTTGCTCCGTTGCAGCGTGAAAGAAGGACGCACTAACAAACAGATAAAGCAAAAACACATTTATAATACCAAGTCTTACACATTAGACATGATACATATTGATAATATATAATTTTTTGAATTTTCTAGCAGTTAAAAATATTACTAACTTATTAAAATTAAACAGTCGCTTACACTGGCACCTTACCCTTAACTCCTTCGAAAATATTCGAAAAATACTTGAGAGATTTTTTATTTAATAAACCGTTTTTAAAGTTTATTAAAAGAAGAAACTTGCGTTTCAATTTGTGTCCAATTTCAACAATTTGTTTGAAAAATATCTTACTTGATTTGATTAAAATACTTTTTGAATTACTGAGCTGGATAACTGTGCTCAAAATTAAATATAATTCGATATCGATATCTTAATCTTTTCAAGAAATAATTGTATTATCAAGACCGGTTTTTTGAATAAAAAACCGGTTTTCTATCTTGCCGTCATACGATGAAAGGTCGTAACTAATATTATTGTCTAAAATGAGTTGAAAATAGCTTTAGAATCGGCAAGAACCATAGCTTTCTAACATAACCCATTAACCGAGTCGGACCCGCCTTAGAATAGAAGATTTAATGGTAGCAGCATTAATATGGTTTTTTAAACCTAACGCAATTTAAACATTAGTTTTGATTTTAACGGTTTTAATTTCGATGTCAAGGTTTATATTAGTATTGTACGTGTTTTAATTTATTGTAGTATTTAATTGTTGTTGTATTTCTCTACTACTACTACTCATTCATTCTTTCTAGATTACATACAGATCAGTAAAGATAGCAGACGACAAAGAAGGCACTGATGAATTTGTCCACAATGTTCGAATTTGGATGAAAGACAAAATGTCCTTAGCTGCAGTCAAAGAAGGCACCGACAAATTAGTTGGAGTTCTGATCATGAGAATACAAGAAAAAAGTTAGTATAAATAGTGTCATATAAATAGCGACTGCCTCGTTGGTCTAGTGGTAGCAAGCGCGACTGCTGAGCACGAGGTCCTGGGTTCGATCCCCGGGTCGGGCAAAAGTGTTATTGGGTTTTTCCAATAGGAAATTCTCAGTAGCAGCACGGAGTCTGGAATTGTGCCCGGTTAATGGCAATAGGCTCGCCCCCTATTACATGGGACTTATAAAATAGCCGGCGAAACGTGGGTGTACTGCACACCTCTGCCTACCCCCTCTGGGGAATAAAGGCGTGAGTCTATAAATAAAAAAAAATAGTGTCATCATCATCATCACTAGTCGGAAGACGTCCACTGTTGAACAAAGGCCTCCCCCATAGAACGCCACAATGAACGACTGCCCGCCGTTTGCATCCACCGGTTACCCGCGACTTTGACAATGTCGTCGGTTCACTTGGTGGGAGTCCTACCAACGCTGCGTCTTCCAGTTCGTGGTTGCCACTAAATTATTTTGTTTATTATATTGTGATATTCATGTGATAAGCCCGAAAGTGTGACAACCAGTCTTACCAAGGGGTATCGTGTAACGCAGTATCTGGGTTGTGGAGGTCTGATAGGCAGTCGCTCCATGTTAAACACTGGTATTCAGCTGCATCCGGTAAGACTGGAAGCCGACCCCAACATAGTTAGGAAAAGGCTAGGCAGATGATTCATCACCACGCTAGATCACGGCGTCTTGGAGATTTCAGACTCCAGTCCGGGTTTCCTAACGATGTTTTCCTTTATAGTTAATCAGTAGTGTCTTAGATTAACTAAAAAATACACATATTTTTTCGTGTCGATTGACTGAACATTTTTCTTATATTATTATGTATCCTAGCTAACCTAACCTAGCCCAGAAACTGGCCAAGGCTACAGTACATATTACAATTTCTAATAATAAGTACTATTGGTTTCGTGCGTGCCCAATCGGCCTTTACGACCGACAGTTAATTCTTTGAATAATCTCAAAATGCCTACCTACTAGATATTCACATAAAAATGTAACATTCACAAAAGCTGGGTAGCATCTATTCTAAATCTATTTGCGTACCAATTGAGACGAAGGGAACTCGATTCGTTTTGAATCGATGGTAGTAACATTAGGGGCCAGATTCCTTGACTGCTTTGAGCCTAAATTTTTACTGCACCCGTAAAAAGAATTCCGATTCAGCTGTACGGGTTTTTGTTTGGTCCAAGTTGTAGGTGGAAGGGGATTCGATAGCTTCGATTTTGAAGTACTTAGTTGATTAAGGCCCAATTTCACCATTCATTTTAATAACCGAGTTTAATAAAACTAAGTTCAGCCATACACAAATTGCAGTTCTGAACTCAGTTAAATGCTTGAACCGAGTTTAACTCGATTGATCCCGTTTAGTGTCGGTGGTGGAATCGGCTCTAAGACTTTCTAGAGTATAGACTCAGTAAGCTACATCCATAGATGTGTCACTAAAATAATAATAATAATAATATGTTGTAACTCGTAACAGTAAACGAGACACAATATGCCATTTATGCCTTTTCGTGCATAGGACTTTTTTGTACAACTAATCTACTAGTGCATTGGCAGCCATTTTACAGCATTTTATAGACACACACCACTGATTTTTCGGATTCAGTGCGTTTTAAGAAATAATTATCATTTGCTAAAACGAAAAGGGAAAACATTACGAGGAAACCAGTATATCTGAGAAATTTTTCAACGGTGTATAAAACCATGTTAGATGGTTAGGGTTAGGTGGTTTAAACTCTGACACCAGGTTGTCTGACACCATCAACCATACCATAAAGAAAAAAGTGATTTTATATCTTCAAAGTCCGAGTGAGATAGTGGTTTAACAACACAGCAGTAAAAGTTACAACACACTAGTACAAAACCAGTATGAACTGACCTCACATCATACAGGCTCTTCGTACAACAAGATGTCAGCTTATACTGGAATTATATAGCTTGATGTGTAGCCGTGTGTACATTAAAAAAGATTTTTTTCTTTAACCAAATCTTCACCGCTACCTCTTATGTCTTAAGCCGTATTTCTTGTACGTAAATTGGATTCCAAGTAGTAGATAGGGGTAGGTCTATATTAGGGGCGGTGATGCTATCGTGGCATATACAGAACAACACAAAATCAACGTGAGCGGGCTTATTTTCTGATTCTCTATCGATAACGTTGAAATAGACAGAGCAATTTGAATTCTAAGTAAAAGCGAATATAGGTGAATTTTTATTGGCATTTCAATGATACTTGTTTATGTGATTGGACATTTTCGAAGGGAATGTAGCGTAATTGATTTAATTTAAGCTTAATATTATTAAGCAATAAAATAAATTTATTCTTCTTCTTCGTATGGTTGATAAACAACCTGGTGTCAGAGTTTAAACCGCCCGTAGGCCTCTGACATAGGTTAACACACCGTAGAAAAATTTCTCAGGTGTGCTGGTTTCCTCACGATGTTTTCCTACACCGTTTTAGCAAGTGATCATTAATTTCTGACACGCATATAAATCCGATAAGCCAGAGGTGTGTGTGCCTTCTTCGAACCTATGACCTTTGACTTGGCAGTCCAACTCAATCAATCGCTAACCCAGCTTGCCAGAGTTGTTATTAAAGCACACACCTTCTAATGAGCGCACAAAATAAGTGACACGTAGGAGAAGAGGCCTATGTCCAACAGTGGACTGATGCAAGCTGTGCAGATGTAGTGCAGTGGTCGAAATTATAGACCGTAATAAAAAAACAACCTAATTCCAATTATTTTTATATAAATAATACTTGTAAATAATAATATATTTTTTTTACGTAAAACGGTTTTGTCATCAAAACTAAAGCTGTGTACCAAATATCAGATCAATCTGTCAACAGGAAGGGGGTAAAATATCGATTACTAAATTTGAACCAAATAATAAACAGGTCAAGCTAAGTAAAACCGTTAAAAAAAAAGGATAGCTTGTCAATGGTAACAAAAAAAAAAGACGAAACATTGGTACACACACAAACAGAAAATAAATTGGTACTTATCTATTTTGTCTTTCCCTATTTAGATATAAGAAGATTATAATTGTCCCTTTACAACTAATTAAGGGCCTCTTTCACAGTCTACGGATTGGCAGTAGATACAAAATAAATTCGAAAATAGAACAGCTTTTATTTGAATCTAGCTTTCTCCCGCGGTTTTGACCGTGGGGTGGGGATAGCAGTATAAAAAATAGCCTACGACGTATTCTAAGATCAACCATAGACAAAAAGGAACATAAAAATCGGTCAAGCCGTTTCGAAGGAGTTTGATAACAAACCGTGTGACACGAGATTTTTATTTATTAGATTATCTGTCAAATTTCTTTCCAGTGAGCGACGAAATAGGGACGAAATAGAGATGAGTCTTTGATCTGGTAAAAAAACTATAGATACAAAATCTTTTAAGCAAATTTTTGACAGCAAAGAATGAAGAATGACTAGAGTGATCACTCTTACAACAATTAACATAAGAATTATGACTATTCATAATAAGTGCCTAATGGTCTACATGAATAAAAATATTTTGATTTTGATTTGAAGGACAAATTTTGGATTGTAATTTTTGATGTCCAGTAACATTTAGATGAAGTTTTAATAAATTAATGTAAGAGTGTGAAAAGCTGATTTATTAATACATTTTTTTTTATTTTACAGCTGCTTTTTCCAGAACTTTCAGCCGAGTGAAAATCACTCACAATCCCCTCTACAGTTCTGTGATGACTTTTTACAATGAGATCGAGAAGCCAGTCGACGTTTACGACGCTCTAAGCGTGAAGCGATACTTTAAAATATATTTGATTGCTTTCAAGAATAGGTATAGACATCGAGGTAAGTTTATTTAATTTTAGCCTTTAAATTAATAGGAATACAGCTCTTATTACATCTATAGACACCGCATGTGTCAGACGTGACACAGATCAGATAGTACGGTGAACATGATTGTGTTTAAGTTACACATACTGCGTTTTCAAGCGTTTCGTACCCAAAGGGTAAAATGGGACCCTATAAATAAGACAACTGTCCGTCCGTCTATCTGTTTGTCATCAGGCTGACTGTTGTTGACAGGCTGTTTGTCTCATGACCTGTGATAGCTAGAGAATTGAAATTTTCACAGATGATGTATTTCTGTTGCCGCTATAACAAAAAATAGGTAAACAGAATAAAATAAATACTTAAGTTTTGCAGCCCCCGCAACCTACCTGGTTTTTGCCCTAAAGCCCGGATGCCTAAGGGACTATCTCCATGAGCGGGAGAATTGCGGCGTTTTCATTTATAAAATCACTCGACGATAATATCGCCTTGTGGAGACAGTTCCATAGAGAGTGTATAGAAATACGTGGCACGACGATAATATAGCCGCGATTCTCTCGCTCGTGGAGATAGCGCCTAGTATCGCTTCCTCCATTCCTCCATCCTTACCACAACACGGCGAAAACTGCAGTAACCTACAATAACGATCGAATACGAATAGTTCGAATTTGTGGTGGCTCAAATACGATGGTTATAATCTTTTTGTTTCAGGGATAGCAAAAGAAATGTTAAAAGCAGCGATGCACTTAAGCGCAAGTGCGAACGTGGCAGCGTTATCTGGAATATTTACGACGGCCAGATCCCAGACTATTGCTCATGACCTAGGCTTTAATAAGCTGAATGAGATTTATTATATTAGGTACCTGGTTGATGGAGAGGTATGGAACAATATATTATACTGTGCTTTACGGTAATTGTGCACTTAACATCATATGAATAAGTTTCAATTTTGTGTCTCAGATAGTCTTCCACGATACCGGGCTTGGCAATTACGGAGCGGCCATCATGGCGCATCGTATACCAACAGTGGACGAGCCTTCGGAACTACAACCGCAGCTCTCCTCTAGATTCAACTTAGGGCTTTTAAAAGACGACGACGAAGTTGAGGAAAATCCTGGGACATCTGAAAATGTTCCGAATCCTAATGAACCTGAAAAATTATAATAAAAATATTGAAAACTTATATAATTTTTTATTGTTTTCTTTGAAATAAGTTGTTTAAAATAAGTTTTTTTTTGTATCATCATCATTTATTTAAGAGCTATGCTCTTGTCGATGCAGCTTCTTCCAGCTCTCCCTATCAAGAGCCAATTCCTTGACCTCCTCCTTTTTTTGTATACGTAAATTAAATTCTTGCCAGTAAATAAAACGGCGAATGTACACCTACTTCAAAGCTAATCTATCTGAAGGTAACTTAAATATAGTTTTAACCACGTTATCTGTCTAATTAAAACAAAACTGCAAATTCGATGTTAGAAAATCAACGTAAAATATATTTAACATAAAATTTCACGTCATTTTACAACACGTTACGACACGTTTACGAGACGACTGGACTGTTACGTAAAGGAGTATTTACACTGAAAGCGTTGCAGGAGATTATTTTGCTGTTGTACTGAGTGACGGCGAAGATTTTGGATTAAACTACACCCTTATTTTTAGCCATTATCTCTCGAAACTTAGCTCAGCCTTTCTCCATGCGAATCAACCTTAATAAACCTTTGACTTTCGCGGGATTTAAGCGGGTGAACTAGACTTTTCTTTACAACGAGTACATCCTTAGTTAACCCAAGACACCACTGACTAACGGTGAAGAAAACATCGTGAGGAAACCTGGACTTAATAGTCTGAAATTGCCAACATGCAGTGAGCTAGCGTGGTGATTAATGCTCAATTCTACTTTGCATGAGAAGAGGCCTTTGCCCTGCAGTGGGACACTTATAAGTTGGTTTATTATTAATAATTATTTGGTTTTAAAGTTAAATGAGGTCCCAAACTACACCAACATCGCATTTCCTCTGCTTCGTTTGTATAACAAATCTTAAGGATTTTACGACTTGGATATAAAACTGGTAATCGTAGGGAACGAACGAATGGAAGCTATTTATGACGGCCATTTTGTTAAAATGCTACAGGTGGGGGTGACCGGGGTTACGAATAATCAAGTTTTTTAAAAGAAATAATTGAATTAGTACTTTTATAGAGAATCAATTTTATATTCGGTTTAGTTTAAAGGAACTTCAGGCTAAATGTATCCCATGTAGCTTAATCTTGGGGTTAAAGTAGAACAACAGGCCCTGAAAGAGATGGCGGTACGAGTTACACTTTTAACTAAAGGATTGGCATCATTTCGCTTTTATTTCAAGCTTTTATTTCACTTATGTATGTGAGGGTTAAATTTTGCAAGCTGAATGTTTACATGTTGAATCAGTTTTATTCGAGTTCAGTTATTTAACTTGAAAGAGCTCTAAATAAAGGAACTCTTCAACGGCACAGATAATTTTTTTTGCATAATTATACGTTTAGTTTTGATATTTTATTATAAAAGCTTGGTTAAACACGTTGTTTTTATAAAAAACTCATCATCATCTTATTATCATCGTATGACATTCATCCTGCGTGGATCAGATCAGTTATCCAAGTTTTTCAGCCAGCCTGCTGCGGCAGGTATATGTTTGTGGACTGCCGACATTCCCCCGGGAAAACAGCGAAGTGGGCATTCGTTTACCACATGGGAAAGGGTCTGGCAAGATGCTCTCAAATCGCAAAAACTTATTTTCCCTTAAGAATTTTTTTTTTTAAACTTTGATGTTATATTTAGGACCTATTTAGGAGAGAATCCCGCTCAGCAGAAGTATTTTGACCAACGACAACGAGGCTTTTATTAAAATATCCGGTATTGCCAAGCTGTCCTCGATTCGCGACCAAAATATTTTTTAATGAGTTAGAGATGTTTATCACAGATGTTTCCGCAAACTTTGATTAGATAAGTTATTTTTCTTTTAGCACAATTTTGTTGAAACACCCTTAGATGAGTTTGTTGAACAAAAACATGGAAATTATATTTTTGATTCGTTTCTTTCGGCGGTTTGTGAACCGGTAGCGGTTGTTGGGGAAAGTATTTTTAATGATTTTATTTCAACAAGCTTTTATTTAACTTGCAATTTTTGTACAGGTTTCTTTTTTCTTTTTTATCGTATGGTTGATGAACAACTTAGTGTCAGACTTTAAACCGCCCGTAGGCCTCTGACATGGCTTTATACACCATTGAAAAATCTCTCAGGTGTGCTGGTTTCATCACGTTTTCCCTCACCGTTTTAGCAACTGATAATTAATTTATAATAGGCACATAACTTACGAAAAGTCAGAGGTGCGCGCCTTGGGATCGAACTCGAGACCTCTGACTTGTCAGTCGACGGTCATACCACTAGGCTATCAGTGCTATAATTAAGTATACATATAAGTGCTATAATATATTTGTTCGGCTGGAATCTTGCAAGCTGAATTAGAACCTCCTCTTAGCCTATGGAGTTGAATTTTTGCATATTCAGTTCCGATGACAATGCATTTTTATACTTATCAATAGTTTAAAGCCCGTCACAGACTTAGCTATAATATATATTAATATTTTTATAGCTAGCCATATTACTATATATTTTCTATACTAATTTTCGCGTGACCGCACACTCAGCTATAATATATATTTCTGTGACGTCACCAAGCGATACCGTAATATGCATTAATATTGCATATTACTATATATTATAGTATAGCAAGATCATCAATTAATATAGGACGACCATCAATTAATGAAGGCAAAATATATATTTCTCAGTGTGTGGTAGCTTGCTATAATATATATTATAGTACGGTATATTAATATATATTATAGCTAAGTTTGTGACGGGCTTTACTCTCAGTTTTACCAATTTCTACAACCCACATTTGAATTAATTGACAAAATATTCCAAGCGTGCGCTTCATGATCGCCGCGTTGATTAGATCTACTAGACAGTCATTGATAGTGGTATGACCGTCGGCCAAGTCATATGTCTTAAGTTCGAAACCCACCAACACCTCAGACTATTCGGATTCATGTTCGTTTAAAAAAATAATTATCACTTGCTAAAACGGCAGCCTTTGAACGCTAGCGCGGTTACCGGTGACCGCGAACAAGAAAAATTGCGGCGTGCCGCAGACACAATGCATCGCAGTCAAAGTGTTAAGGAAAACATCGTGAGGAAATCAGCACACCTAAGAGATTTAACTATGTGGAAAATCATGTCAGAAGCCTACGGTCAGTTTAAATTCTCACACCAATATAAATATTTAATAAGAAATTTGAAAAAACAACTGATACGGATGATGATAATGGGATGGATGGTGGGGTTTTTTCAAATTTCTTATTAAATATTTATATTTAATAAGCTAACATGTGCTAAAACATGTAAAAATTTCACAAAAAGTTCTTACACGAAGTTGTTAATTAACCATACGACAAAGAAAAGTAGCTGGACCGTCCGGACTTCTCTAAAATATGGCAACCCTATTGTTAGGAGATCTTAGTAATATTTTCAAACAATAACAAACTAGGTGAGTAACAACGGAAATTGAAAAGTAACTTCAGAAAATCAAAAGGGCTTCTTTGGTCGTTTCGATTTTCAAAATGGCTAATATCTATTTTAAGGAGTCCGGTATCAATCAAAGTGATCTAAGCTAGAAGGGGATGAAGACAGTATAATTGACGTGACAGAAAGGGATGGAAAATGCAAAGTTTAATCAAAAACAATCCATTTCAATATTATTAATTAGCCTCGAACAAGGTTTTGTTAGAAATGTGTAGAATTATTTGGATGTGGTATTTTCATGGATGACTTGTGCACTTTATACAAATATTAAGTATGACCTAAACCTGAAAGTAGTTTGTTCAAAATCAGTAACTGAATTGATCGCAATAATTTTTACACCATGTTATATTTTATCCAAAAAAATTACTTAAATGGTGCAAGTTTGGACACACGCAAATCAGTTGAGTGACCGCTACCAGCTAGCCGCGGCGCGGCGGCATCGATAAAGCGAGCCGACAGACTCGGCGGCGCCATTAGATCACGTGCGTCGCCCCGCGCTGCCCGCGCAGCTACGTCAGTCGCCCGAAAGCTAGAGAGTACTGCGCATGTGTCGCTTGCGCCCGCGTTCCCGCTAAATCACGTGTTCCGATTGAGTGTTGATTATTGTTTTGTTTCTTTTGGGAGTGAAAATGGCGTTTTAATTTTCTAACTAAAACTAACTAAGTAGGAATTTACGAAAGCGCGCCCGTCTGTGCATTTGACAAAGAGGCAACACTTTGAACAATTACTGCGTTATGTTTAAGTGTGAATAGTGCGTAACAGTGCAGTGATTTTGTCGAAATTACGTTATCAAAACGTTACCACCGCGCTCTCAGTGACCATATTTACGTGAGGACAACGATGCAACAGAATAAGCTTATAACTTTGTAAGTACATTTTTTAATTTTACTTAAAATTATTGCGATCGATTCAGTTACTGATTCTGAACAAACTACTTTCAGGTTTAGGTCATACTTAAAATAAGCTTGTATATAAAAGTACCTACATACTTAACAAGATACGCGCGAAAGACATAACCCTTCCTGGCAGTCGGGTAATAAAAAAGGAATGATGCGACATAAGAATTAATAAATAAGTTAAATTTAACTAGAAATGTACGTAAAAGGGTGAGAAAAGGTGTGAGAGCGTGTGAGTCATGTCTTTGAGGGTGAGTTAGGGTGTGTGTCTGTGAGATTCCTCCTTATATCGTGTGTCGCAGTGTCGTGTATGTTTAGGTTGCCACAAGTTCAAGTTCATATTTTGCCATATCCATTCTCCTTGCTAATAATTATAATCAATGTTAATAAATTTCTCAATTTTATGTAAATGAATCGAGTTTCGTTTCGCTCGTAAATGTCTGTCATTATTACGGAAATGATTCAATTCGTCTCCTCAAAATTTATTGTGTGGTGTAAATCATAAGACTTAGTTTAGTAATGAACCTCTAGTCACCTCTAGTTCTGATGTATCAAAGGTGCATAGAACTTCCGACCTTTCTGTGGTCTTTCTATGATTGCCACAACGCGTAGTGAGTGTGAGTTATCATATGAGCCGTAACACAAATTTCGCGATGTGGATGTTTTACTGCTGCGTCTTTTTCTCTAAGCTATTTTTTCGCTTAATGAGCATTTTCGATCTTTGAGAGTAACATATACATATCGACAGTGGAAAAGCGAAATCGCTTAACCGCCATTTTGGTAATTTTACAAAAACGACGATCAAATTAAAAAAAACATATCTCGTTTCCCATGGAGTGTCTTTATTTTTATACATCCCATTAGGAAACGAGATATGATTTTTTTTCATTAAAAAAAAACTTTGATCGTCGTTTTTGTAAAATTACCAAAATGGCGGTAAGGCGATTTCGCTTTTCCACTGTCGATTATACTAGGTACTTCTTTTTTACGTGTTTATCGTATAGTTGAAGTACAACCTATTACACCAATGAAAGCAGTCAAAACATCAAAGTCCAAAGCGGCCTAAACTGGTCCAGTTACAAAGGTAAGTCAACAAATCACCGAACCCCTTACCTTTGTCTCCCAATCAAGCAAACGGTCCTATTTGTTGTTTGATATAAATACTTTGTGAAAAAGAACTGCGATGTTTTATATCTCGAATTTGGAATGATTTCTTTGTGGTAGAGTGATTTGTTTGATTTTGATGTTGTGTCTTTTGTTTTGTTTATTTAGTTCTGGCCTTCAAAACAATGGTTTTAATTTTTTAAATTTAACTTAACTTAGACTCACACTTGTATTCCCCAGAGGAAGTAGACAGAGGAGTATTCAGTACACCCATGTTTCGCCAGCTATGTTATACATTTATTAGGACTTGTAATACGGGGCGATCCTATTCCCAATTACCGGGCACAATTCTAGACTCCATTCAACTACTGAGAATTTTCTAATGGAAAAACCCAGTAACTCTTTGCCCTTCCCGGGGATTGATCAGGACCTCGTGTTCAGCAGTCGCGCTTGCTACCATGAGACCATCGAGGCAATCTTTTTCAACTAGGTAGTTAAAAAAAAAAGTTATTAATTACGATCTGTTGCTCGCACTTCGCGAAATTTAATTATCCCGTATAAAATCGAGAATACAGCGCTAGCTCTTTATATTTTTCGCTGTTCTGTGCTAAACCAACATCATTTATAGTTTTGCTTGAGATTTCATTTCTGAACGTAAATAACACGAATATAGCAACACTTTTCTCTAGCAATTCAATATTTTAAGTCCGAAATACATTTCGTTCGCCTTCTTGTTCAATAGAAGTGAACAGAAACAAACAAAACAATATTCTAAACATTCACACAATAGCTGAACAAAAGTTGGTACCTACGTTTTACTTTAAGATTGGTTTGAAGTAAAACACTGTACATGACTGAGTGATCGAAAAAAAAAAAAAATGTCCTCCTGACCGTATTTCATTCACAGCGGCTAATCTCAATTGAGAAGCCAACTGCGCAGGAGATATTATAGCTCACAAGTGTGTGTGCAAACACAGTTGTACTCTCTATTTCCTCAGTCTCATAGTCCGATGGAACGGCAATCCGACACGACCGGAGAGAGAGCAGGCCAACAGCTTAACGTGCCAATTGAGGCACGGAGTAAGGGATAATTAATGTATAATACGTACATAACTTACGAAAAGTCAGATGTGCGCGCCTTGGATTCTAATTATTGGGTGGGTTTGGGTTCTTGGGGTCTGACCTGAGACTTCTGACTAGCCAGTCAACGGTGATACCTCTAGGCTATCACGATAACCATACGTAACATGAAAAAAAAATAGCGTAACGGCTGATGTAAATTTCAACGATGCCGGTTTTATGTTAACTCCATAATTTATGTTGGAGTGGGTATTATAAAACAAAATAAATTTAATAACAATTCGCTACACGGAAGTAGAACTCGAGCCCAAGTAAATATTTTATAAGAACTTTTTTCGGAAAATACAAATATTTACCTACATACATACAAAAACAAACTCAGTTACCAAGTTCTTAAACACAAGTGCCAGTAAAATGCGATAAGTCACGAGATCGCGTGTTGAACATCGGTGTAGAAGACCATTAGCTTTTTATTAATATTGCTAACAGCTAACACCTCGTTCTGGAAGACTGTGCTTTAGTGGAAGCTAAACGAGCGAGCCAAAATGTTTAGAAATGTTCCTAGGTTATAATTATGTCCTTTGAACTCTTTGCTATCCCACCGCAAGAATCCACCACCGCTTTGAATCGTGATAGCTTTTTGTTTGTAGCTGGGGGGAGAAAAAATGTTCCGTCACAGTTATGTGGGGCTCGCACCCACTATAAACAACTCCCCTCTGCGCGTTTTTCGCGCTGAATCGAACGGGGCTGGGTACTGCTTCGCAGCCCCGTCTAGTGCCTACCTGTGGTCCCGCTCAAATTTGCATATCGTGGTGTCCAGGATCCTGTTCATCGCCCCAATACGCTCTTTGGCCTTCACCTCTAACTTGGGCAAGGTGGGCAGCATAGCAGATTCAGCCGCCTGCCAGATTTTGTCTGCTCTGCACCCATGCGTACTCCCGCCTGCGCCTGCCACTTCGCGCGCGATGGATCAGCGCGCATTGGCCTGCGCTTTTGAGTTCGTAAACAAATTAGGATTTGTAGTTACGGAGCTAGGCGAGAAATGGCACGCAAAACGTTAACTCTTATACTATTAATAAGTTACAGGGACAAGGTTATGTTACTGTAAAAGTTCGATCATTGGTAAATCTTAGGTTTGTTATAAAGAATGACGAATTGACGATATTTCGTGCTTTTCCCATAAGAATTTGGCATATACTAGGTTTTACCAATGACAATAAGTAAATGTTAATTTTGGGATGTAGACTTTTTCATTATTATGAGAAAGAATTTTTTTAAACATATTATTAATGACGAGGCAAGTAAGTTGCATTTTTTTATTATCTTTCAAAATATTTATTTTCTCACAAACATGTTTAAATCATGGTATTTTAATTGACATTTATTAATATTGACTCAGTTGACCGTTATGTGACTATTTTTCAAGTTTTACCGTGTTTTTGTGGTAAGTCCTAAGATTTACCATTCGACTTATCAAGTTTTACCATTCGACTAGCATTCAAAAGACCGAAAGTATATCACAGAACGGTTTGTTTACCATTAAGACTTGGTAAATTTTAGGAATTACCGCAGTCCTAGCTTTTACTGTGACGCTTACACCATTCACATCACGCAGTCAATTTAGGTGAAATATATTAATTTTTTAATCAAAGTGTAGCGCTTTTAATAGTTTTTGATTACTATAATCAAACGGTGTTTTAGCGGTTATTTTAGGGTTATGGTGAATGATAAGCACTTTGATTTATTTGTCAATTATTTTGGGAATTCCGGTATCAAAAAAGTTCAAGGATTTTCTTGTTATTTTGTGTATTTAGGTACTTTCTTTTCCCTCCTTCTCATGCCTCTTCTCATACAGAGAAGGATCGAGCATTAATCACCACGCTAGCCCACTGTGTGTTGGCGATTTCAGACTACTAAGTACCTACGTAGTCGGAAATCGCCAACACGCATTGTTATCCTTTCGATGTTTAGTCAGTGGTGTCTTAGATTAACTAATTTATATTTTTTATTGACTCACGCCTGTATTCCCCAGAGGGGGTAGGCAGAGGTGCAGTACACCCACGTTTTGCCGGCTATGTTATAAGTCCCATGTAATAGGGGGCGAGCCTATTGCCATTAACCGAGCACAATTCCAGACTCCGTGCTGCTACTGAAAATTTCCTAATGAAAATACCCAATAACACTTTGCCCGACCCGGGGATCGAACCCAGGACCTCATGCTCAGCAGTTGCGCTTGCTAACACTAGACCAACAAGGCAGAGTAGATTAACTAAGAAAGTAGAAAGTCAATAATGACTATTTTGAATTATCAGTGCGCGAATAGACCCGAAATAATATTTAAAACTAAGAAAGTACATAAACATCGAAGAACCTCGATGTCATGTCAGGTTCGAACCCACACCCACGTGCTTTCAAAGCGGGTCTGTAATAATTATTTTCCCAAAAAATCTTATAGCACAATACAGCAGCCACATTGCCCCATAACTTACACGTAGCGACACAGTTATTACACTGTAAATAATATTTATATCACGTTACACCATTAAACACGGTATTGGTTGGTCTCGTGATGAAATTCTTGGGAGTATATAAGGTGGAAGATGTATATTTATTTTATTAAACACGGTTATGCTAATATGGGTGGATTTTGTTCCAATAAGGTCTTATTTTTTATATGCAAGGTGTTTTATGAAGTTGATCTGATGGAAAAAACATAAAAAAAATAATAGAGTGGTCCACAATTTGAATAAATTACCTTCTTTCTTTATCGTATGGTAAGGCTTTGACATGTCTGAATACACCATTGAAAAATCTGTCAGATAAAATATGCTGGTTTCATCACAGTTTTAATTTTTTTCACAAGTGATAATTAATTTATAATACGCACATAACTTCAAATTCAAAGGTGCGTGCCTTGGGATCGAACTGAGACCTCTGACTTGTGAATCGACGGTCATACCACTAGGCTTGGTATTGTAAATAAAAGAAGGCTTTGTAATTCTACGATATTCAATTCACATTCAATTTTAATAATAATAAAAATAATAAAATATTTATTCAGAAAGATAAAGTCACATATAATACAATGGTATTTTTATACTTAACATAGTGTAGGTCACAATTTTATATTTGCCTGAACTAGGTTGGACCTGTGTCTCAGGCTACTACATTCAATTTTATTGCAATAAAGCAATTACATATTTGCTCTACTATATGGCCGCAATGCTGCTAATAGTGTTATCTTTGCATAAAATCTGCTACAAATAAACATTATTTAATCTCAAAACGAACTGTAGATAACATAAGCTCTGACAACATACATAATTTATAGACATTGGCCGCTATGTTGGAACAAACATTGTCGAAAGAAAACGATACAAAAGCCCGTTCACTTGCATCGCGAAGTTTGTTGCAAACATTGGATTGAAGTTGGCCTCGATTACTCATTCTCAAGCGTTCCGCTATTAAGCTAGTTCATTAGTATGTCATAATTAATTACAAAAGACATGAGCATTCGTTAAGCAGCTGTTAAACTAATTTTAGATTAATTATTTTATGCTGTATAAGGGATGGGTTTTCTAAATACAGCCGATAGCGCGTTAGTGGTAATATAGTGGTGTTTGTTATTTTCACTCAAATTAAGCAGCGTTGGACGCGGTAAGCTCGTGGATGGGTCACTATTTTTATTACTAGCTTCTACCCGCGGCTTCGCCTGCATGGTGTGTTGAGAAATTGTAGCTTATGTGTTATTCTGATGTATAACCTATGACTGTAAAGTATCATCGGTTTGTTGAGTTTGATAGTTTTTGCGTGAAAGAAGTCTCAGGTTCGAACCCAAGGCCTTAGAGTTTTCGCAAGTTATGTGCGTATTATGAATTCATTACGACGATGGGTAGTCAAGGAAGACATCATTATAAATTAATTATCAACTGCTCCTTGCCTCGAAAAGCACGTTGGGCCGTTGGCCCCGGTTGTTGTAAAGATCTTTGACTATCAATTTTAGAAGTCAGTACCTTCATAAAATCCTGACATCTGATCTAACCTTAGAATATCGTATTACTTAGGTTGCGGAGGTCTGTTAGGCAGTCGCTCCATAGAAAACTAACATTCAGCTGCATCTAGTTAGATTAGAAGCCAACCTCAAACAACGTTTGAGAATAATAAGGCTATGAGGATGATGGATAATGATGTTCAAATAGAGGCAATAATATTGTCCCAAGTCCGACAAAGCCTTTTTCTTACCTAGGTGAGAGACTATAGATCAAGCCCCCACAATCGGAACTTTAAATTACATACAGCTAAAAGAAAAATAAAATAATTTGTTTTCTAAGTTATTTCGCAAATAGAGCTCTCGGCAAAGTTGGGTACTAAACTTTTAAGTAGCAAGGCAAAGTTGCTTCGTTTGTTTCTGACAATATCATTTTATACACAGAGTTATCCAGCTAAGCCTGGTCTCTGTTGAACGAGTGCCTCAGTCGAGATGTCTATGAAATTTCAACCGATAATAAGGATCAAGCTGAATTGGTTTCATAAATAATTTTAAATAGTTTAAGTAAATAGATTCAAATGTTTATTATTTTAGTAGGAAATGTTATTTATATTTCAAAGCGTTTCGTTTTCGTGGAATTTTGGGAGTCAGAGAAAAAAACAAATAAGACGGTACGTGTATGAATAAATAAATAAACCAGTCTGAAACTATCCTACTAGGCCTAAATGCCTCTTCTCATACAGAGAAAGATCTAGTATTAATCACCACACTAGCTCGCTCTCTCCGTGTTGGCAATTTCAGACTATTAAAGTCCAGGTTTTCTCTTGATGTTTCCTTCACCGTTAGAGTCTTAGAGTACATTATGACATTGAAAAGTCACATTGGTAAATGCAGGTTTGAACCCACACCCACTTGCTTGCAAATCGGGTCTGTAACCAATGCGCCACGACAATTAATTATTTGTTTGTTAATTGTTTTAAAAAATTGTTTAATTGAAAATGTTTAAGAGTTTTAGGCCTAGCGGCATCACCGCTAGACTGGCTGTAGGTTCTATCTACCAGGTTCAATCCCGGGCCGCTGACTTTTCAAATTCCTATGCATATTAGGAATTAGATAGGTAATTAGCACTAGTTTCCTAGATAATTATCACCTTGTTGTAAGGGGGTGCACAGACATTTAATAGTTCACTAATTCATTGTCTGCGCCGCATCGTATCTATACATACAGTTGTTAGGGTAGGGAGTGCCTTTATACCAACATGAACTGCACGCCCTTGATTGTTACTTCATATTAGCACTAATAATAATCATTTTACTAATGTTATATTATTCCTACTAGATTAACGCATCTAATGTTGCCTACACTTATCTAATAACCTACCCACCGTCAACATTTCCATTACATGACGTTAAGCCAGCACAATGAACCATTAGATTTTCAACGCTATCTCGTCACTTGCCCAGTGAACCGAACTAATTGTGCCGGAATTATAACGTTCAGTATAGGGGTTGAAAATACGCGTTCATATAAAATACGATAATCATGTTACGCAGCTCACATTTAAAAATCTAAAGCCGTTGTGGCTAGTAGCGTATTCGATCGATGATTCGGCTTAGCCAAGTTGACTATCTACAATCGCTAACGCTATAGAAAACGCCCTTAGGCTAGGTGGAGTGACGATCTTCGCAAGGTGGCACGAACTGGATGAGAGTAGACAAAAATCGTGCTCATAGCGTGCAATGGGAGAGACCTATGTCCAGCAGTGGACTGCTATAGGTTGATGATGATGATGATGATGATAGAAAACTAAAGAAATGTATAGGATTAGATTCTATTCGTTTGTTTTGACCACGTGACATAACGATAAATCCTATACATTTCTTTCGTTTTCTATAGCTTTAGCGATTGTAGATAGTCAGCTTGGCTAAGCTGGTTTCTGGACGGTTCCTGTTGTCAAGCACGCATTTAGGCATCCTTAGCGCGATTTATCGTCTATTTAGTTCGTTTTGTCTAAGTATTTTAAATATCCATCGAATTGAGAACCTCCTCCTTTTTTGAAGTCGGTTAAAAATAAGATTTAGTTTCGTTTTAGTTTTTTTTAATTTGTCAAATGACAAGTGAAAACAACCTGTTTGATTTTTAGAGTTGTTATCAAGTTTGTTGTTAAAAATAATAAAACGTGTTTCAGCTGTTTCTTGAAAACTAAAAATTGTAAAAGGAGTGACAGAATTTTACTATAAAGAATTGAACTATAAGTACTATTCTTATTTTCGAACTTTAAGAACAACGCAGACGAAGTTGCGGGCGGAAAGCTAGTATTCTATAAAAAATAAAATTATACATGTAAAAATATAAAATATTGAAGTATCGGGAACAGGGTCCAAGCTACCGGTGGTCAGGGCTCCAGAGAGGACCCTCCTGACTATGCGAGTCATGTCCAGGAGTACCTTATTATTTAATATTATTCTTTTTTTAAATGTTAATTGTTTTGTTTTAGTTTAATCCATATTATAACTTTTGTTTCCCCTATAATTTGTCTCCATGATAAATTTAATAAAAAAAATCACTTTCATCTCTTCTAGAAAATGTTTATTTTCTAGTAGATAATGTAATTTTTCACAAATTTTATATTCAACAGAATTTTTAACCATATACCCGCTGGAGTTTTCCCGGATAAATGACGAACGGTCGGTAGTAAGTGATTTACGGCCCGCGTCCACGTGACTAACTGTATTGAATTGCTTCAAAATGCACCAGTCGTAAATTTACAAGTTTTAGTATTGAAGGTAATGGATGTTATTGGGAAGTGTGGGGTTCAAAAAAGTACTGTCATGTAAGCATTTTTTTAGATATCCAACTAACAAATTAATTTTTATAATGGTCAAGTAAACGTTTCTAAAACGTAAATATAAACGTTTATAAAACCCGAATTTGGACTAAATACATTACAATATTATCGTTTGATAGTCATATAGAGGTCAGTCTTCAACCACGGGACTGTAACATCGTAAAATAAACATCTAAATAACGGCATAGTTAGCTAAATGCCACTATATAACTATTATATAACATGAAGTCATATAAAACTGGAATTATACGATATAATTGCTTGTTGGCACAGCGCAATTTTTGTTATACACATGTTGAAAACTTACCTGTAAGGACAAGTTGTGAAACATTCTAGATTAAGTTTCTAAAAGGACGTCTGCGATGATTGTTATATCTGTGTCCCTAAGCAAGCCCTCCAAAAACGAGCCAGTGAATTCAAAAAGTGAATTGAAAAAGTATCTTGTCTAAACAAATTGCTTGACTATAAAGCTGTCTGGTCTAGGCTCAGCCTCTTTTGAAGCTTAAAGGCACGTTTATTCGAAACGAATTACTTTGAGACTATACAGGGTTATTTGTAAAACACCAGCATCTTTAAAGGGGTCATTATACTCATCATTATGAACAACTTTTACTATGGGAACAACCCTGAAATCGCAATTGCACATTTACGAGTTCACATGACTCAACAAAATGTATGGAACAGCTGATGTTTTTTTGCGATTTCAGGGTTGGTCCCATAGTAAAAGTTATTCATAATGATGAGTTTAATGACCCCTTTTAAGGATGCTGGTGTTTTACAAATAACCCTGTATATATAACGCTATTGCGTCGCGGCCGCCGCGCTGTAGCTACGCACTCGTACTCATTGGTGGTGAGTGTAACTTCCATTTTCTAGGTTACATTATTTTTTTTTTGGCTTGCTTAACCTTAGATAACCTCAAGGTCTATTTCTCCATATTTCAAATCTCAGATTTGTGACACTTCTTCCTCTGAGTGTAACCGCATTTCCGAGAAAGTTTTTGCGGTTTTTCAGACGAACTCGTGGGGGAAACCAGCTTAACGCTGAGGGTTAACCATTTTCTGCCGCTGTTGTGCCTTTTTTTATTGCAGTATTTTAAAATTGTTTTAGTAGTGTAATAATTTTCAAATTTATTTAATTTTCTTCTTTTTCTTTTGCTAATAAATAAAAGAAAAGAAGCGTGGCGATCGCGCGTAGGCCGCACGAAAGGTTTGCGTCGTTTAACAAAACCAATTACAAAAGTAAAACTTTATAATATTTATTATTTATATAATATTAAAACAATCCAACTTGTTGGCTCAAACTTAACTCTATTTAATATTTTATTGTCCATTCTTGTGAATCATTGGTGATTTTTCACTTTAATATCGAAATATTGCCAGTATCCAGCACGTAAATCGTGTTGAGGTGTTTAATATCGACAGCACGTCAGCGCAGTATTATTGGAAAATCGTAGTTATTATTAATGGTTCAAGCGTTAAGTGTTGCTAAAGTCAGTTACCATTTACCATCAGGCGGGCCGTATAGTTACACGTTTGCCACCAAAAAATAGTTTTTAAACTTTCGCGAATTTGAATCATGTTTTAAATATTACTTGGGGTTTATTCACGCACAGATAATTTAAAATAATAAATAATAATTATTCAACTAACCTCGACGTTTCGGCCAAGTTGCATTATTTGACTGTGGTCACGAGAAGACGTCGAGGTTAGTCAAATAATGATTACTTTGAATTATCTGTGCGCGAAATAAAATTTAAAATACGAATAATAACACCCAGAAAGTACAGAATAGCTGTACATATAATTTTTTTTACTAATCATTTTCTGACTTCTTTTTTTTTAAATATTTTTGAAACACTTAATTCTTCATCCAATATTATTTGCTTCTTTGAACCCCAAACAAAACAAAACAAAAAATCTAGGTCAGACTATAAAGTTCGTCCTTGATCCAAATCGAAGATAACAAAACGTATTAACGATTTATCTAATCAAATTAGTAGGCAATGTATCCATCGTAGTAAAGTTATACGGATGGTGAGTCTAAAGGGACTAGAATAAAACGTCAACATTCTCAGTCAATAAAAACCCTTGGTGAAATAAAATACAGCGAGGGTTGTCATTTTTAGAATACGATTGTACAATTAATTTGAGTAGTTTCTTTGAAACGCGCTATCTCGCTTGCACATTAAAGGTATAAAGTCCATGAATATAGTTATAAAAGATCATAAAAATCTAAAGAAGAATAACGTTAAAAAGTTTAAAAAAATATATCATTTTGATCGCAACAAGATTTCATACGTAAAAATTGGTTCATTTGAACCAATTCCAATTGGTTCAAATTAATTTTTAGATTTTGTAAGTTTTCAGTATGAAAATTTATTCCGATCAAACTGTAATTTTTGTTGAAACTTTGTTATGTTATTTGTTTGAACTTGATATTTTGAGATTTTATATCTGAGCAATAAGGCATCTTAATTGAGTGTATTTTAACCACGCCTTTTTGTAACGCCGTGTATACAAGTTTCATTGAGAAAAGGGAAGGCATAGTTAAGATATACAAAATTATATTTACAGTCATTTACTAAAAACAAATTGGGCATAACTATTGGCGCTTCTCTAAAGTGAAGTATAGTTTCATCAAAATACGTTCAGTAAACTTTGCAAACTAATGATCACTTGCTAAAACGGTCAAGGAAAACATCGTGAGGAAACCAGCACACCTGAGAGATTTTTCAACGGTATAAAAGCCATGTTAGAGGCCTACGGGAGGTTTAAACTCTGACATCAGGTCATCCACCATACGATAAAGAAAAAGAAGACTTTATTTATGAGGAGACTTATTAGGATTTTTTTTTATAATCTTTACGTGCCAGCCCTGGATTGAAACCTTTTGAGACTATCTTACTAGATTTAAAGGTATATTGGCTTTATGCAAAGTTTGCAGTGTAGTAAAACGGTTTTTATTTGATACCGGACTGATGATTTGTTTGGGCAACAAGTGAGATTGGGTTCGGATATACACGGTGTTGCTTTGTAAACCTGCGAAATTTTAGGACGTAATAAGGTCCATGAAACTGAACAACTTTCCCCACGAAACAGGTCGAAATCTGAAAACGAAAATTTTAATATTTTTGTGAAGTTTTTACATGTTTTAAGCACATGTTAGCTTTGAATATCGATCGTATCAGTTGTTTTTTCAAATTTCTTATTTAATCATCATCTGCCTAGCTTTTTCCCAACTATGTTGGGGTCGGCTTCCAGTCTTACCGGATGCAGCTGAATACCAGTGTTTTACATGGAGCGACTGCCTATCAGACCTCCACAACCCAGACACTGGGTTACACGATACCCCTTGGTAAGACTGGTTGTCAGACTTTCGGGCTTCTGACTACCCGTAACGACTGTCAAAGATCTACAATTGACAGCCGGGGCCAACAGCTTAACGTGCTATCCGAGGCACGGAGAGTGATAATTAATTTATAATACGCACATAACTTACGAAAAGTCATAGGTGCGCGCCTTGGGTTCGAACCCGAGACCTCTGACTTGCCAGTCAACGGTCACCACCACTAGGCTATCACGACACGAAATTTCTTATTTAATATTTATACGAAAATTTTACTTCATACAAAAGTGAGTCACGTAACCAGGCGCTTGTATGAAAAGTCAATTTTCGATTTTCAATATTTTTTTGCGAAATCGCAAAATGATGTTCTACAAGTTGTTCAGTTTCATGAATAGGTTGACCTCATAAAGGGTCCAACACTGTTTATTTTGCACGTTGTATTACTAAATTTGTATGGCGGGCTTTGGTAAAATGTATGGCATGCCTGCTTCGTCGGTCTTGTGGTAGCAAACGCGACTGCTGAGCACGAAGTTCTGGGTTCGATCCCCGGGTTGGGCAATGTGTTATTGGGTTTTCCATTAGGAAATTCTCAGTAGCAGCAGGGAGTCTAGAATTGTGCCCCGTTAAAGACAATAGGCTCGCGCCCTATTACATGCGACTTATAACATAGCCGGCGAAACGTGGATGTACTGCACACCTCTGCCTACCCCCTCTGGGGAATACAGGCGTGAGTCTATGTTTATATAGGCACGCCCCTGATTTTAAACTGTATGCCCTACTAGCTATAATTGCTATGTTTGGCTTCAAACCACATTCCTTATCTTGTCTTGGCACCGTTTTGTACGTTAGGGGTTAAGTTTTGAACCCAAATTGTATCTAAGTATATATTTATGTTGCCATTAAAACTGTCTTGGAAATATAAAATTATAGTACGTGGTTTTGGCCTGGTTTGGTCTAGATTTCACGCACTGTTAAGGATTATATCTAAGAGGAATTTGAAGTACACGACGCAAAAAGATTTGTGCATCCGCACTCTCGCGTTCATTAGACAATAATATTTTAATTTGTTGAGATCACCCAACTGTGCGATTGCTGGACGGCTGCTCAGCTGCTCCGTGCCTCGGAAAGCACTTAAGCCGTTGGCTTCGTCTGTCATGAAGATCTTTAACAGTCGATATAGGGAGTCAGTCCCTTCATAAAATCCTGACAAATAATCTAACTTCAGAATATCGTATCGAAGGATCGAGCATTAATCATCATAATCATCAGCCTGTATTAGTCCACTGTTGAACATGACCTCTCCCGATGGCGCCACTATTGTGCGCTCATTGGAGGTTTTGCCCATAATCGCCACGCTGGGCAAGCGGGTTGGCGATCGCAGCAGCAGATGATTACTGTTACATAGAAGGACGCTGCTGTAGTTTCTGTCACACCTCTTCCCTATATAAGTATGTACCCATGTCTAAGTTGAGGCTTAATTACACGTAACATCTAACTAAACGGTTGTATTATTTATCCCGTCACTGCACTACTGCCTATCCTCCGGATCTTTCCCTTAGTCGTTTCTTACGACATGACACCCGCGGACGAGTAGGGATGGATCTATTCTTAGTCCGGAAACCACACGGCACATTAATCACCACGCTATTATTGTATTGGCGATTTCAGAGTATAAGTACAGGTATGCTCTCAATGTGTTCCTTCATCGTAAAAGGGTAGCCACACACATAGTCAGTTCGGCACATTTGATTCGGGACTTCTTCGAAAATACCAAACCGAATGTGCCGAATTGACTGTGCTGTTGCTACTGTGTGACTGTTGCTACACAGCACAATTTAGTATTACCAGTCCCAGTGATCATTAAACACTGTATACAGTTCTCGCTTAATATCCGGACGAACAAAAAGATACGGCGCCAATCTCCCCTTGTTTTTCTACGATATTGATTGCGCACTCATAACTGTGTGTTCTATGTTGATGAGGTTGTGGTCCTATTTGTATAGGTACTGGTATATAAAGGGCATATTGTATTTATCACGACCTGGGGGCTTAGCCAAGTTGACTATCTACAATCGCTAACGAATAGAAAACGAAAGAAATGTATAGGATTAGATACTATTCGTTTGTTTTGATCACGTGACATATCGATAAAAGTAATGTCATCCTATACTCGTTTTCTATTCGTTAGCGATTGTAGATAGTCAACTTGACTAAGCCCCCTGGATATTAATATAGAAGCGAAAGCAATTAATAACAACTTTTTTATTAGCGAAAATAGTTTATTACTAGTCACTCTTACAATAAACAATATTAGAATTATTATACTATTCATAAGTTCCTAATGGTCTACATGAATAAAAATATTGTAATTTTGATTTGACACGTCAAATAATAACTAAGACTACCTCCTGGGTCTACTGGTAGCAAGCGTGACGGCTAAGCACGAGGTCCTGGGCTTGATCCCCGGGCTGGGCAAAGTGTAATTGGGTTTTTCCATTACGAAATTCTCAGTGGCAACAAAGAAAATAATTAACCCGTGACACTATGCAATCGTATCGTCATCTTTTTTTCTTAAATTTTTAAAAAAGCTTCCAAATTCCAATAAAGTTTAAAAACTTTAATCTTTATTGTAAAATTCTGGCACGCTATGCCAAAAACAGGAAAATAACAAAACTTCTTTACATTAAAACCGCCAAATAACTTTCAAGATGTCTGCGTTAAATTATCGCTATTTCTCTCTTGAAAACAGAATTCATTCCACAATCGCACCTGCCGCATTCCCCATATTCCACGTTTCCGGGTAGTGAAACAGGAAACCACGGAATACCATACTACACTTTATATGACTATATTTTACCAAACGAACACGGAGAATGGCAGTCAATGCCAAATTTAGAGGTAATGTGCGAGACTTGTACTATTACTTTAGTACCTACTATATCGTTTAGTATATTTTTGTATATGTATGTTTTTTGTATGTATGTATGTTATACGTCAAGTCAGTGATCTCTTGTGCGAACCAAAAGCGCGCACCTCTGACTTTTCGTAAATTATGTGCGTTTTATAAATTAATTATCACTCTCCGTGCCTCTGATAGCACGTTAAGCTGTTAGCCCCGGCTGTCAATTGTAGATCTTTGACAGTCGTTACGGGTCGTCAGAAGCCCCAGTCTGACAACCAGTCTTACCAACGGGTATCGTGTAACCCAGTATCTGGGTTGTGGAGGTCTGATGGCAGTCGCTCCATGTAAAACACTGGTATTCAGCTGCATCCGGTAAGACTGGAAGCCGACCCCAACATAGTTGGGAAAAGGCTAGGCAGATGATGTATGTTATACGTCTGTCGAATGCCTAATGAGTTGAGGGCTAAAATCACCACAAGGTGGAGCTCTGACATAGCGTGACAGCGCGGTGTCGCGGCAGACCGTGTAGAAGATGGCGAGACGAATTAGACAAGACGACCGATCAATGGTCGACAATAACCTTGGACCGAAAGGTATGGAAATCATGGAAGGAGGCTTTTGCCCAGCAATGGGATGATGTAAGCTAACAGTAACAGTATGTTTTTTACTTGTTTCATGCTCGTTTTGCTTATTAAATGAAATTATTTAATAAATAACTCGCAAAAACAACTGTGATCAACCCGTGATCCCTGGCGAACCGTGCAATCTCTTTACCAACTAAACTACCTGCCCGCTTCAGTTAAAATTCATCTGGAAAGCACCCAGTAGGAAAGCACAATATGTACCGATCGCTACATGAACATACAATATCAGATACGCAGTGATAGATGGCGAGCAACTTGTTTGTACAATCTGGTAAATGCTGACTGCGGAGTTGCTTGCCGTCGGAATGTTAGTTCCCGTGATTCACATGCTTCCTAACCTCAGTTGGAATGTAGTTTCAAAAGTGCGATATTGTCCGTTCACAGGTGGTACCTCTAGCCGTTATGTTGGTTAGCCTGATTTCTGTGTTGCCATATTCGATTAGTACAATTTCCCTGAAATGGTGGAAATTCTAATGTGACTACTTCGAAGACGTACTACTTTAGAAAAAGTAGATAAAGAAACAGGATGGTAGTTATTGGAAGTACAACCTCTATTTGTTTTTTGTAAATTCGATCATGGATACGAAAGATTTCAGATTATTATTATTTAAATAATTTTTGTACAGCTTATAATTGTAAAGTGGAATTAAAAAATCAATTTAGGTAACATTATTTAACATAAGCAAACAATGCTGCAACATAAGATAATTACTCGTATGTCGGAGATGCGACGATATTAGATTTTATAAAACCTGTCTGATGTTAGATATTTTTAGCGTTTTGAAAGAAAAAAAAAATGCGATAATAGACAACGAAATTCCAAAGGTCCTCTTTTATAACACCAACAGATTTACAAAAAAATACAAAGCCACCGTAATCACTAAATAACTATACGTATCTGCAAGTAAAAAAAATAATTCCATCTAGTTTCAAACGAAAGAATTCTCTTTTCAAATCCGGCTTGTGATTGGGGTTGTTGTCTACTACGCGTCCGGGGACGAACCGGACGCCGGACACGGCAGTCGGACGTGATCGATGATGGCGAGGTGTGGTCCGAGGGATATAGTTTAGGAGATTTTTAGGAGGAAGTTTGGTAAGGGTACAATTGTAATTGAATTTAGATTTATTGTGTGAGCGAACGTGAAATAGGTTGACAAATTGGAACTTAACACTATTTTTTAAAAGACGATACTATGGAATTTAATTCTATTGTACCTATTTAAAAAACGATTTAATGTTTGAGGGAAAGTGAATTTGTTGGATTTACAAACCCAAGGCGCGTACCTCTGACTTTTCGTAAGTTATGTGCGTATTATATATCCGTGCCTCAGATAGCACGTTAAGCTGTTGGCCCAGGCTGTCAATTGTAGATCTTTGACAATCGATACGGATAGTCAGAAGCCCGAGAGTCTGACAACCAGTCTTACCAAGGGGTATCGTGTTACTCAGTATCTGGGTTGTGGAGGTCTAATAGGCAGTCGCTCCATGTAAAACACTGGTACTCAGCTGCATCCGGTAAGACTGGAAGCCGACCCCAACATAGTTGGGAAAAGGCTAGGCAGATTAAAGCATGACATACAGATACAAGCCACTTTTATGTTGTAGAAAACCAAATATGAAAAGATGAATATGCAATGCCTAATGTTATATCTACGATCCAGTATTATATCATACCAGTTTATGGTTGAGACCACATTATCCACGAAGCTACTAATGCCGTGTTCAGATTAATTTTTCAAAGCTATTATCCGCTGCTTTTTAGTGTTAAGCTACGGTATCCTATCTGAATCAGTCGAAATTTCAAATCTCTTTCTACGCCTAGGGCATGTGGTAATATAGTATCGGAACACAATACGTATCCGACTCAGTGCTCCTAACTTTGCAGTTGTAGAACACACCGATGCGATATTACCAATTTTCTTGATTTTTTAAAGTTAACATGTGCTATAACATGTTAAAATTTCTCTAAAAAAGAAAATTGATAAGAAAAACTTTGAAATTTTACAAATGACAACACGCTAAAATGATATTTGATTCTGCAGGAAGGATTATCTCCTCACAGCTCCTCTGTCTATTCTAGGCACTTCTCAATGGTTACTAATTAAATATTATGATACTGATCGGACATGAAACTTTGCAAAATTTCGTTTAAATTCTACAACGAAAAGGTTGGTTTAAATAATTTTTTTAAATACATTTACTTAAATTTATTTTTAATCGGTGGGCGTCAGAAATAACGCTACAAATCCTAACTTCGCAAATTCTACACCTCAGTCAAAATAATATTTGGTCATTTCGTTACATTTACATGGGCGTATGATGAAAAATGTATTTACTGTTCATTACTTTTCTGTTATGTGTTTATATTTTTTATATCTATTAGTTTTTGTTGTATTTGTTGTAACAAAACGGCTAAGCCACATGTTTTGACTAAGGTGTAGAGTTTGTGAAGTAGGGCTTGTAGAGTTAGGAAGGCTTACTATTAATATTTTTTTATGTATTGCATAAATAATAATCTGAAATCTACATAGTGTTGAATCTAGCACATCCCTAATGAACCTACATAGGTGAACAACCCTATACCGGTTACCATGGTGTGTTGATTCGGTTTAAATATGTAAAAACATGTCGGATAGTTATTCTCACAATAAATAATCTTTTGAGTAATTTTCCTCATTTTCATTCGCTTACCGCTCCCAACGGAGTCGCAGTAAAGGACTAGTACAAAATATTATGATAAACAAAACTCCAAGTCATTCTGAATCCGCCATTAAGTCCCAACAATAGAACTAAACTTAGAATCACTTAGCGATTCCCCATTAACTTAGCACTAGTTTAAAGTTATTCCTGTGACGTCATAATTATTGCTAGCGTTCAGGCAATTATGCGTGACAATACCCGACTAAGGTATGCAACATTTCTATTGTAATCCCACGCCATTTTGGGTTCTATTTCGTAGATAAAAGAGGTGATATTCGCGTGAAATTTGAAAGTAATTATGTATGATCGTTCGTGAGTGAGTGTAATGAGGTTTCAATATTGATTAGAGTGGAAATAGTGAGGAAATAGGGTCTGTGCGATCGAATTTACCTATATTGTTGTTTCCGTTTACGATTAAGGTAAATTTCATTGTACATTAATTCTTTATTGAAAACTTAGCATGGTATATTGATAAATTCTAGCCAACACGTATCGCCATCTATTATCGTAAGAACGTTATTGTTATTATCCTCAGGAACAGTATTTTTTTCGGGATAGCTTTCAATCCGTATGAGTCCGTAGGAGATATTATAGATAGTGCACAAGTTTGTGCGCAAATACGGGTGCATTCACTATTTCCTCACTCAGACAGTCAGACTCAGGCAATCAGACACGACCGGAGAGAGATCAGGCGCGCAACAGCTTAACATGCTTTCTGAGGCACATTTTGGGACTAAATGGTGACAAGAGGTGGGGTGGGGGGTTGCACCTAAGCTAGTGAGGAAGAAAGAGATGCGAATACGTATATTGCGCGAACAATACGAGAGCCTAAGTTCAGCCCAGCCGAGTAAGTTTAATCTTATGGTACCTACTATCGCGGACACGCACGATACACCACTTTGCGATCAAAATGCGTTGAACGATGGCGGAGCTGGCGCTACGTTCCGACGCGACGCCCGCGCCGGGCGCAAGCGATTCTAACCTTAAGAGTGGTGCACCGGCTTTGTCCACGACAGTACGCTATCAAGATCATTGTTTACTATTGAGTCGGGCAATGTGTATGATTGTTACAACTGATTTATCATTGTTCGTACATTGCTCTAAGTGAATTTCCGAAATGCTGCAAGCTTTGACGCGTCGAATGGCCTTTGAGCTAAATATAGCTTGAATTTTAGTCACGCGCTTCCTCGACCGGCCGACAGGTCTGTGTCGATTGATTGATTGATACTGAATGCACGTACAATGGCGAAGTATCTAGATCTTCTTGTAACAAATTTGTTAAAACCTTTATCCTATAAATATAGGGCCACAGGTAATGCCTACCATACATTTTTCATCAAACAGAAGCCCGTTATACAAATGTTGTAAAACAATATTACGTCATACATTTTCTTTTACATAAATGTAATCTTTAAAAATGTTGTTAGGCTTGCGGTGTTTGTTAGGTACTAGGCACGCCACTGCCTAGAAAGAGATTAGATAGAGATATATGCCTAATTATAGAGATCGATATTCAGTGAATTATTTGACGTCACCTTATAGAAGGTTTACACGTGAAAAAAATAAAATAATATGCCGAATTTAGTTAAGTTAGCTTTTAAAATTTCTATACTTATGTGGTTTTTAAACGGTTTTACTTAGCTTGACCTGTTTATTAATTGGTTCAAATTTAGTAATCCATATTTCACCCCCTTACTGTTGACAGATTGATCTGATATTTGATACACAGGTTTAGTTTTGATGACAAAACCGTTTTATGTAAAAAAAAATACTTACTATAATTGTTATGCAAAGTCTCATCCCGTAAATTTCGATTTTAGAGTAACAATCTCTTTGACTGACTTTTGAAACAATGACGTCATCTATCCGTAGTACAGTCTAGTAGAGAATCTTCTGAATGAATTTATAAAAAATAAAACATAATAACGTCACCTACCAAGGTCATAGACCCAAGGACACTCGCGTACAAAACGTGTCGCCACAATATTGCCTTATGAATAATGTGTGACACAATCAGGATATTTCATTTTAGCTTTACAAAGCAACCCAAAATCATATACCGGGCGCTCAATTTTCAGGTAGAAGGTACATATTGACTGAAAAATATAAAAGCTTTTTATTATTAGGATTATATTCTAAAGGTCATCTGGGGTCCAAACTCCAATTTGTATTTGTATAATTGAGTCGTAGCTGAGTGGTATGATATGACCGTTGACTGGGAAATCAGAGGTGTCAGGTACGAATCCAAGGTAAGCGGAAGCATGTAAACCGTTGGTCCTGCACTACTCTCTCCGGTCGTTTCGGATAGCCATCCAATAGGAATATGAGAGTGAGGGAATAGAAAGTGCACCTGTGTTTGCGCATACACTTATGCACTAGTTTATTATTTATTAGTTGGCTAATCCATGTTAAGACGATAAAGGACATTATCAATTTGATCCAACTAAATTTTAGTAGATTTTTTTTTTTCTACTGAATTGGACTGCTAGGTTCCTAATCAATACATCGAACCTTTGACCTTTTGAAATGTTGAGCGAATCAAAAATTAATACTTAAACGTTTATTTCAGAAGCGAATTTCTTTTAATCAAAATCAAATCACAAAAATGAGCTGTTTCATACATTTTGTTGAGTTATGTGAACGTAAATGTATGGAACAGCTGTTTTTTTTGCGATTTCAGGGTTGGTCCCAAAGTAAAAGTTTTTCATAATGATGAGTTTAATGACCCCTTTTCAGGTTGTCGGTGTTTTACAAATAACCCTGTATATCCTGCGTAGTTGGCTAATCTACGTTAAGATGATGAAGGACATTATTAACTTGATCTTACAATTTTTTTGTATAATGATTTTGCTTTTCGACCTTTGACCTTTTGAAATCATGAGCGAATCAGGAATTAATAAACATTTATTCCAGTATCGAATGTCATTTAGTTTTTCGATAGTTTAAATTCGTGCTAACAATAGTAACTTATCATTTATTAAGCCTATATATCTCAAAGTGTGATTGAAAATACTGCAAGTAAATATTATTTAGGTAAGTATTTCAAGAATGTGCCGTCGCTCGTCCTTCATAACGTTGCGTTCGTGGAATTTTCTCAGTGGTTGACGGTTGTATTATCCTTGGAAATACTTCGTCAGGCCGAAACTTTGAGATAAGTACAACAGTGTAGAAAGATGGCCCGATATTTTGATGTTTACTTTTAATGATAAAAGTCTTATGTCATTGTGTGGTGTCGTCGAAGTATAATAGCAACATCTTCGCTTCTGCGTGTTATTTCAAAATTAATATCTTTTGTTTAAAACCTTTATTCCGGCCTCCAAGTCACGTAGCCAGTCTTGTCTTCATGATCTACCCGTACAAAATAATATATTAATTTGTAATAAAAATAATTTTTGGAAAAATTATAAGAGACCACTTCTTTCCTGCAGTTTTGCTCCTATGGTTATTACTTTCCATGAAAAAAACTAGATTTTGTCATTGGTCAATCAACTATCTATATCTACGAAAAAAAACATGTCGATCCGTTATTCCATTGCTGCGTGAAAGAAGGACAAATCAACTTACACACTTTCGCATTCAAAATATTAATAATAATATGGAATAACCTTTTTTCAAACATTTTGCATTAAAAAAGAAAGACCTTCTTTATAAAAAAGCGCTTCATCACTCATTTTTTAAAAGCTGAAACATTACAATCGGCTAGAGTATTAACCTCGAACTTAATAGTGAGCATTAAGCGCTGCAGCGCTGCTTAATTACATGTGTGTTTACGAGCTGAGTGCAGTGAATCACATTCAAAATGCCGCGTATAGTTCAGGAGATAGGGTGAAAGGTGACTCAGTTATTAAGTAGGTACTTGTACGTTTAATAAAGTTATGCTTGTCTGCTGCGCCATGGCTGTAAATCACTTGATAGTAATGAACTTTGAATTGTCATAAATCTACAATGTACTCGTATGTCTGCAGAATTACATTCTTAGCCTTTCAATGTTGCTGGTAGATCGGTAATTAGTTTGTTAATCGTCTTCAGTTCATAAAGTCTCCGCAAATAGACTTCATACCTTTGTAAGAGCGCCTTCGTCTATACCGGCTCAGCCTGGGTGTTAGTACAGCCCACACTTCACTATCACTACATAGTATAAAACAAAGTCACTTTCCGCGTCTGTCTGTCCCTATGTATGCTTAGATCTTTAAAACTACGCAACGGATTTTGATGCGGTTTTTTTTAATAGATAGAGTGATTCAAGAGGAAGGTTTATATATAATACATGCATATTAGCGTAACCGTGCGAAGCCGGGGCGGGTCGCTAGTTATCCTTAAATTTTAGTATTTAATTAAATATCCTTAATATTTTTGTAAATATTTTTTTACATGTTATAGCACACGATAGCTTATTATTAAAATAACTATATGTAAATATTCTGTCTTTATTAATTCCTCAATTCCGAAATCTCTAAACACATTCACGCGCGACGATCAGTCAGATCAGCAGAGCAAAAACCTCCTTATTTGTCTCCCTTCACTGTCTAAAGCTGCTAAAGAATTTAGATGTTATAAAATAAAAAATAGACCTCACTCTCTTAGCCTAAAGCTCTTAGCAATCGAGTGCACATGATTGCTACGCTTAGTCTTTCGACTCTGGTATTTGTGAGCTAGATGAGATGAGATTGTACAATTTATGTAAATAAAGTTGTTTTTTTACCCGACCAAAAATAAAGGAGGTTCTCAATTCGAAAATATTTTTTTTATGTTCACGTATATTTTTTAAAGGGCCATCGGATTTTGTAAATTTGATTTTTATTTAATTGAATATTGTGATGATGGTGATCATCGAGGTGGTTTTAGTGACGTAAGAATCCTACCTCCCCGGTCTCGTCCTCCGGAGGCCTGCCTTTTGGTTTCCCCCCGTAAACAAAAAAGAAAAAGGTACCATCAAAAGCTAGAAATAACATAAAAATGTTAATTTTGGAGTCGGTGCCAAGGTTTAGGATGAGGTTATTTAATCTGAAACCCGCTTAGCTTGACACCGGCTCCGACTGAGATGGCAAACAAGCATAGGCGCCTGTTAGACGTACTACGTAACAAAAACTGAACCAAAAAGACCAAAATACAAGTGTAAGATAGGAATTTAGTAATAGTAATACTAGAGAAATCTTTGCTTGACTTAAAATTGAATTTTTCAGGAACACGGTGTTTGTCCACTACAGCCTTCTGTACGGCTTGTACAGAAAGTGCTCATGCATATTTTTGATTCGAAATATTTATCGTAGTCTGGGGACAGTCTTGTTGCAAATACGATAAATTTTATAGCAGTAGTACATTTTATAGCGCTAACAAAGCCCAGAAGTCTGACGCTGACATAGTGCAAACTTTCACGCCATGTCACTGCCAGATATCACGCCATATCAGCGCCTGACGACATATTATGCGTGGCTCAATGAGTAGGTTCCTTTTTTTTAATTCAAATTCCAGGGTGTAGTAACGAGTTTCTAAACAAAAAGCACCGTAAAGATGTTTCATATGGGATTCAATTATTGAACTTCGTGCTTTTTTATGTAAATAAATAAAGATTAATAAAAACTTCATGCTCAATAGTCGCTAGAAACTAGAATAGTAGCTAGAAACTATAGCAAAATTCCAGTTTATTACAGTTAACATTAAACTACAACTAATATTAAAACACTAAAACTAAAAATAAGCCTTTGAGCTAGGTATAGGCCAGCGTATATGTGTATCTTTAGTTGTTTCTTAAATAACACTACTACAAGGCAATACAAACGTCTATCCAAAACAATATTCCGTTCGCAGTAAACTCCAAACTGTTTTACAGCCACTAAGCGTCGATCGATCAATGTAAATTGCGATACAGCTCGCACCTATGTAATGTATCGACGTTCAGGGGTTTCGATGATAGATGGCGCTAACTCTGTACCGCGGATTGAAATACTAGCAGATTGTATTGAAGAGATTGATTTACAATTTTATTCCTTATGTTATACACTTAGGTATTCTGAATTTCAAAGTCTGGTTTGGATTTTGAATATCTTATCGATTTTGTTTCGAAGTTCCCATAAAAGGACCAAACAAAACTTTTGGTCTACAAATGTTTTAGGTCCTTCTGTCCAAAGTTGTAATTTTTATTGCAACTTAGTATTTTTAGGTATGTTTTTTGTTGTGCACATGTTTTGATTATTAAATGGGTGATAATTATTTAATAAGAAATGACTGACTCGGGCGTAACTTGAACCTACGACCCTGGCAATCGCTTTACCAACTAAGCTACCGAGTACTGCCCGCTTCAGTCGAAATTACAAATCTCTTTCTTAACGCCTTAAAGGCGTGTGGTGACATCTACCGGAGTATAGCCGTACTGCCTACTTAAATAACTTAGTATTTATGTAGCATTTTGAATTTAAGTGGGCTTGGAAAAAACACCTGACTTTACAATTTTACAAAGGGAACAAAGTCTTGCTGCTTTCCGAAACATGAAGCTACTTGAAATGAAATGCTATCAAACTTCTTATATTTGTGAACTGACAACAATGTGCATAGCTGAGAATTCAATCCCGGCTTTTATTTCTAAATACAGAATTATTTTTCAAAGACCAGTTTTTGGATTTTACTTATCTAACTAAAACTTATTTCTCTTTGCTGGCGCAAACCCGATTCATATACCTAGTATAATTAGCGCATTTAGTTCCATGAAGTATTTCTATTAATTTGTTTAAAAAATTGTAATCACGAAAACATAATTAAAATAATATTAAATAAAACCTTAAATTAGTATTTTGATATCGCATAGTTGTAATAAATTCGCTTTATAGTTTTCGACATTATTAATACTGAAATATGTGAAATGATAATCAATTTGAATTGAAACTACTGTTTACTATTATATCGCATCTGTTTTCCAATTATTCCATTGCAAATGTAGGTCTAAATAAACAAGTATTTGTACAACATTTAATCAAATAAAATTTTATTCTATTTAGATTTAACCCAAAATTTGCAGGACGTGAAAAGGACCAGTATTCCGAGATCCCGTGATCTCGATTCTCGGGATCCCGGCTATCAAATCTGATCTCCATTCTCGGGATCCCGGCTATCAAAACCTCGCAACACTACGACTGCCTCATAAAGCAATGACTTTAAAATTTATTGGAACAAATATACACCGCTCTAGTTCCAAACTCCCATGACAGATTTACCAGTTCAGAATACACATGAACATTTTCAAACATTTTATTGTTCAAAGTTTAAATGAGATAGCACTTTATGGATTCTTCAGGGCACACTTTTTTGGTAGTTTGATCGAGTTTTTGTCTTCATCTCCTTTGGGGTAGTTTTGTAGTGTATCTGGTTCTTGGAAGGTCACGGCAAAATAGGTTGTGTTGTTTTAAAAATAAATATTGGGGTCACAAACTGGGTCGTAGGATATTTAACCGAAAGGCTTATAGTTGGTTAAGTAAGTTAAAGCTTATACTAAGCTAGATAATATACCTACGTAATATAGAATCGTTGTAACTATAAAAAACAAACTGGAAAAAAACTGTTAAATCTGTAAAAATGGTGGTCCTTTGAGCCAAAATTTTATAATTATTATATCATAAATATATTTGAACAAAACTCAAATTGCGGTGTTTTTAAAATATAGAAGTATCACTCTTTAGGTTTGTATGAAGAATTACATTTATGTAACGTTACAGAGATTTCAAACTGTCAATTTTATTTCAAATCCTTGTTATTCAGACATGCGTAGGTACATAAAAAAATCGAAAAGTAGCAAAAAGTCGTTAGAAAGCCTCATAATAATACTAATCGCCTTAAATTCCAAGTCAGCTTGCTATAATTTTCTTCATGAAATTGAGTAATAAACAGTAATTGTAGGAATAGTCCCAGGTCGCCGTGTCAGTAAAGTAATTAAAATATTAATTATTATAGAACAGCGTTCAGCTCAACCGATCCCTTTCTAGACTTCAGCAATGTTCAGCGGAATTTTGACTTAAGGCTGATTCAGATCGTCTAAAGTTTTTTCATTGAACATAAATTTCTTTAAAGGATTATATTTGAAGACGAAATTTTTTTAAATGATATCTTTCCATCTCTTTTAGTATTTTCTTGCGTCTTTTCAGATACTGTTTTACCGCTGGGATTCTTATTGAGAAGAATAATATTATATTATAATTCAAGGATTAGTCTGTATGTGATATTCATCATCATCAACAGTCTATATTAGTCCACTTCTGAACAAAGGTCTCTCCCAATGCGCCAAGCGGGTTGGCGATCGCAGTAGCAGAAGACTGCTGTTACCATGCTGCTGCCTATCCTCCGGATCTTTCCCTTTGTCTCTTCTTACTACACCCGTGGGACGAGTAGGGGTGGTTCTATTTTTAGGCCGGAAACCACACGGCACATATAGGCACATATATCATACTCATACATTACGGTGGTTATATTCAACTGCTACGGTAATATGAGTTTGTAGATACTAATAGATGTTATTTTATCATGGTTGATACATAAAGTCAGAGTTGATACTATTTCTGTGAGATATCATTTGGAAGGACCAATTATATGGATTGCAAAACATTATTATTAACTTATTTATTTTATTGGTTCACCAAAAATTGTTTACACTGTTATTAAGCTAAATAATAATTTAATACATATAGTACCTACATCAATCACTTACAGGTAAACTCTGTATTTTGCAACTTTTTTAATTAAGTCGGTTACCATAAATACAAATCGAAAAAATATCTAAATCAGCCCACTTTTTACGGAAATATCGAAGTACACACGGCTGCACATCAAACTATACAAAACCAGTATGAACTGACCTTGCAATGTATAAGCTCTTCGTACAACAAGATGTCAGCTTATACTGGAAATATATAGCTTGATATGAAGCCATGTACACACATGAGAAAAAACGCTTCGAATAGAAAACCTCCTCTTTCTTTTAAAAGTCATTCAATAAACTCCATGTATTTTCAGTCGCTTCGAAACTAGTTCATCTGAGTACCCCTTGTGTTATCCTCAGGAGATGCAACTCAACCGCGAAGTTAACGCCGCTGGTCCTCCGAGTCTTAACTTATAATAGATTGGAGACTGACGACCTAAATTGTAATTTATAAAATATAATTAACAGTGAACTAAAGTTTTTAATCTAGAAGCAATGGGGGTATAGAAATTAGTATTGAAGGTATAATAAATAATAAATAAATCAGCCTATAACTGTCCCAATGTAGGGCAAAGGCCTCTTCTCATACAGAGAAGGATTCACCACGCTAGCTCTCTGCGTGTTGGCGATTTCAGACTTAGTCCAGGTTTCCTTACGGTGTTTTCCTTCACCGTTAGTCAGTGGTGTCTTAGATTTACTAAGAAAGTACAAATGACATTGAAAAAGTCACATTGGTACATGCTAGGTTTGAACCCACACCCACGCGTTTGCAAAGCGGGTCCGTAACCAATGCGCCACCACGACACTTGAGGGTATAATAAGTAAACAAATATAAGCTATGATAGCTTAGTGGTAAGATCGTTGACTCGAGGTCTCGGGTTCGAACAGACGGCACGCACCTCTGACTTTTTGAAAGTTATATGTGTACGAAACATTAATAAATTATCACTTACTCCGTGCCTCGGAACGCACGTAAAGCCGTCGACCTTTCGCCTGATTTCTCTCCGGTCGTGTCGGATTGCCGTCCCATCAGACTATGAGTGTGAGGGAATAGAGAGTGCACCTGTGTTTATAGTCTGAAGTCACCAACACGCAGTGAGCTAGCATGGTGATTACATGCCTTTGACCTGCAGTGGGACAATTAGAAGTAAGTCATCGTGCCATCTTTGTTAAAGTCTGCCGTGATATCTTCTGTTATTGGGCCGTTATTTTGGCCCATACCGTTAATTTCCGTGCCATTCCGTTAATTTCGTGTGATTTTCGGCAGACATAGAAGAAACTCGTCATCATAAGCTTCCTGCCTTTGTACTAATTCTATTTAGGGTCGGCGCAATAGGATATCTTCTTCCATTCATCTCTATAAGCCGTTATGTCACTTACTCCCGTTCCATCCATATCGCCTTCGAAACAATCCATCCATCGTTTCTTTGGTCTACCTCTACCCTTATAACCATCCAAATTCATACTTAAAACCTTTCTCACATAGAAAAAAAGCTATTGGAATAAAATCCAACCCAAATCACTTGCTAACTATACTACTAAAAAATCTTTTACAAAAAATACAAAGCGGTAATAAGCCCGTTAGCGATTCAAAGAACGAGCTTGTTTCATTATCTTTAATAATAGATCAAAGAAAGAAAGAATCGTTGAAATAGATTCCAATTTCAACGTCCAACGTAAATTGTCCGCCATTTTATTTTAAGTCCATTTAAACAGAATCTGAGCGACAAACCCGACAATGGTGCCAACGCTCTAAACTAATTTAAACTCGCCATCTCTCTTTCTAATAGAGATTATTAAAAAAGGATAGAAGATTTTTAGAGCTGTCAAATTAGTCCATTTGCGTGATATCAATAAGGATTAGTCGGCATGTCATAGAGGTATCGTCTAATTTCACGTCAATTGACGTGACGTGATATAACTATCAAATTAGAGCTGTCAAATTAGTATTTGACAGCTCTAATTTGATAGTTTATTAGAAAGAGATAATATAGACTAATTAGTTTAGCGAGATATACAAGAGAATCAGCACCACAGACTATAGCAGTGATAGCCTAGTAGTATGACCGTCGACTGACTAGTCTCGAGTTTGATCCCAAGGCACGCATCTCTGACTTTTCTTAAGTTATGTGCGAATTATAAATTAATTATCAGTTGCTAAAACGGTGAGGGAAAACATCGTGATGAAACCAGCACACTTGAGAGATTATTCAATGGCATGTACGAGTAAAGCCATGTCAGAGGCCTACGGGCGGTTTAAACTCTGACACCAGGTTGTTCATCAACCATACGATAAGAAGGAGAAGCACCATTGATAAAGTTTATTTTTATTTTTATAGACTCACGCCTGTATTCCCCAGAGGGGGTAGGCAGAGGTGTGCAGTACACCCACGTTTCGCCGGCTATGTAATAAGTCCCATGTAATAGGGGGCGAGCCTATTGCCATTAACCGGGCACAATTCCAGGCTCCGTGCTGCTACTGAGAATTTCCTAATGAAAAAACCCAATAACACTTTGCCCGACCCGGGGATCGAACCCAGGACCTCGTGCTCAGCAGTCGCGCTTGCTACCACTAGACCAACGAGGCAGTCATTGATAAAGTTATCGAAACAATAAACAGTACAAGAGACGTATGGGGAATAAAAGCGTAGATAGTATTTTCTAGATATATGTATAGACTTTTTAATACGAGTAGCACCTAAAAATTCATCTTCAGGTTTAAACTTGTAAAGTTCAATTACTAAACGATTACATCTCAACAAAAACATTGACCATTTAAAATCGTTTGCAAGAAATATGGTTTAAACTACGTTTAGCCTTGCTCCCGTCTCCAGTATATTACTTTAACTGCTCCGCCGGCGTCGTAGGCACTGTCTCGATTTATGTGGCACCGTGGTCCGTCTGTGCCTATATGTCTTACTGTACCAAGCTTAGATTTAGTAAGAAAAAAAGTTAAATGGGTAAGAGAATTTCTATTGAGGCGAATAAGCTCAGTTGCACGACTTGTGAACCACAATAATTTTCATTTAGTAATTGTGCATTTAGTAAGTCTGCACTAAACTCTTTTAGATTATTTATTTTTATTTTCAGCCGTTATCGTCCCACTGCAGGGCAAAGGCCTCCCTACCCTCCTTCCATTCATCCCGGTTCTGCGCTTTCTGCGGCCAATCCTCCAAATAAGCATCCAGCTCGTCCCGCCATCTCCTTCTGGGTCTGCCGCGACGTCGTGTAACGTTGTGTGGGGTCCACTCGGTAGTGAGTTTTGCCCACAGCTCGTCCGACATGCGACTGATGTGACCAGCCCAGTTCCACTTCAAGCTGGCGGCTTTTTGACCAACGTCAGCGATTTGAGTTTTGGAGCGCAGTGTACAGTTCCTTATGTGGTCTGATACCCTAACACCAAGTATACTGCGCTCCATGGCTCGCTGGCAAACCCCAAGAGCGGACTTCTGATGTTTCGTCAAAGACCAAGTCTTTTAGATTATGTAATCCTTTTTACATTTTTGTCTATGTTTTTTTATACCTTTTTGGTTTTAGCTTTTTGAAATATATAAGCTTTTGTTTCTACCACAAACCAGCGCATTTTTTCCTACTGTAGTTAATAGTTATAGTAGAATTCCAATCAGACTTTCAAATACCTACTGCTGGAGAAACTACAGCGCAAATGACTTTGAAACTTAAACGTTTTTTTAATAATTTCGTATTAATGAAGTGTTTCCTTATGATGTTTTACTACACCGTTATATACATAATTAATTATCAGTTGCTAAAACGGTGACGGAAAACATCGTGATGAAACCAGCACACCTGAGAGATTTTTCAATGGTCAAAAAGCCATATCAGAGGCCTACGGGCGGTTTAAACTCTGACACCAGGTTGTTCATCAACCATAAGATAAGTAGAGGAAGAAGAACTACGAGTACACCGTTTAAGCAAACGATAATTTATTCCTAAAACGCACATGAATCCGAAAAGTCAGAGGTTCCTGGGTTTAGAACTTACGACCTTTGACTTGGCAGTCTAGCGGTCACACCACTAGGCTTTCACTGCTGGTAACAGGCCCTTAATCTAGTAGTATTGATGATATTGATGATACAATAGAATTTAACTTCCGTCAATTTGTAACTTTGTTGATACATTGATACTTGTTTGATTGTCTTCCTATTAATAAAATATTTACAGCTGTTGTATTTTAGAATAATAACATTCGTGAGTCATACTAATATATGGAATATTGATACGGCTTTGCTCACATATTGTTTTCGGGGAATGCCCGACTAGTTTCGAACTCAAACGGAGTCCATTTTCAAGAGCACCTCAAGACCTCGAGATCAAGAAGAGGACCTCACTCAATATATTTACAGCTGTGTTCAAACCTCAATTAAAAGTAAACTCAGATTTGTTCAACGGTTGGAAAAAAAAAACATTCTGGTCACAGATTATCTAACGAACCAAAATAAGCTTCAAACTCCGAAACCCGGAATAATCCAGAAGGATTTGTAAATTCATTTTACAAGGAGAAACTTTTTACCGAATTAAAAGTGATTATGAAGTAGAGTAAAGTTGCTTCGATTAGCAATTTTTATTCCTTCAATGAACTGAGAAAGTTGTTAAAATTAATACGTCTGTTATACTTTTTATTATTTCGAAGAGTCGTGATAGCATAGTGGTGGAGACCGTTGGCTGGCAAGTCAGAGGTCTCGGGTTCGAACCCAAGGCGCGCACCTATGACTTTTCGTAAGTTATATGTGCGTCTTATAAATTAATTATCACTCTCCGTGCCTCGGATAGCACGTTAAGCTGTTGGCCCCGGCTGTCAATTGTAGATCTTTGACAGTCGTTACGGGTAGTCAGAAGCCCAAAAGTCTGACAACCAGTCTTACCAAGGGATATCGTGTAACCCAGTATCTGAGTTGTGGAGGTCTGATAAGCAGTCGCTCCATGTAAAACACTGGTATTCAGCTGCATCCTGTAAGACTGGAAGCCAACCCCAACATAGTTGAGAAAAGGCTAGGCAAATGATGACTGTTTATTATTTCGATAACTTTAGTGAATTATATTAAAAATCTTCATGACAGCCGAGGCCAATTGCTTTATGTGCTTTACGAGACACGGATCAGGTGAAAACTAATTTGACAAACGCGGGTTTGAACCTGAGACGGCCATTATTTCTGATTCTAAAATTCATTTTTTTACTCACATACCTACTGTTACTGTTAGCTTGTATCATCCCACTGCTGGGCAAAAGCCTCCACCACGATTTCCATATTTTTTTGTCCATGGCTATAAATTGTGGACCATTGATCTTATCTTACTATATTCTAGGAGTTCAAACTCTTCCGAATTGTGGTTAATCGAATACCACCAATCTTTTTACTTCACTAGGTACTACTAACAGATCATTTCAGATCCTTAACACAATTATAACAACCATTCCGAACTGCAGTTCGAAGATGAAAACAACGATATATTCTCATATAAGTGTAACAAGTATCAATATATCAAACCTTCGGGCGAGCAATCTAATTGCCACGAAAAACTGGGTCAAATGAGTCCTGTGTAGGGTTGTCGCCTTATTAATATTGTAACAATCCTTAATGTCTTCCTTGATTTTCGGTCACAGCGATCAATCTCGACGTAGATTAGCCAACTACGCAAGAGATATTATAATGTACAAGTTTGTGTGCACAGGTGCACTCTCTACTTCCCCACTCTCGTAGTCCGATGGGACGGCGATCCGACATGACCGAGAGAGATCAGGCACACCACAGAACGGCTTTTAGTGTTTTTCAAGCAAGGAGCAAGTGATAACTAATTTATAATAAGCATATAACCACAGTATAAAAAACATACAGTACGGAAACTACGTACAAATGCTCGAAAACGGCACAAATACACGGACATGCGCAACGACGCGTCGTTGATGCTGCGAGCACTGCGACTTTCACTTAGAAGTCTCGTCGTAACGCAATATTACGCACGTTTGTGTTCCGTACTGCATGTTTATTATACTGTGACATAACTTACTTACTGACAACCCTAGACCAGCCAAAAGCACAATGGAGTTTTTCTGTTGGATATCATGTCAGATTGAGCTCATATGTGTATTGAGCATTTTGTGAAAGAACTGAGTCGTTATTGATTCTTCAGATATTGTTTGAGGTAGTTAAAGCAATTAGTTTTGCTATCGTTTCATGATAAAGTCAATTATTTCTGTAGATAGCTGTCTTTTACACTGGCATCTACTAGCATCTGTGTAACCTTACGAGGCTGTCTTGTCTAGAGCGGGCCTACAGGCAGGCACTGGACGGGGCTGCGATTGCGGTACCCGGCCTCGTCCGATACAGTGTGAAGAACACGGAGGGAGGAGACGTTTTTAGTGGGTGCGGGCCCCATATAATCGTACGTCCTCGGACGTGCGGTATGCGCAAGGCATTTTTTACTCCCCCTGGTCACAAAAACAAGGCTGTCTTGTCTACTACATAAGTTTTTTCAAATAAATGATAAAAAAATAGGTTTTAAATAGCTAAGTGACAGTGATGAATAGCTTAGCTAAATGAAGCTTGTTCTTTACTCTCTTCTCTCATTCTACTCTACTTCTCTCATCCAGTTCGTGCCAGACACTTTGCGAAGATCGTCACTCCACCTAGCCTGAGGGCCTGTTTTAGGTATTATGTAAAAAAATAGTATCAATAAAATCTACAGAAATCTAGCAAATATCTCCAAGTCTAAGAAATCAATCTTAGGTCCCACAATAAATCAAAAATGCAGGATACATACCTACACTTATTTGCAGCCCGAAGGATTTGTTATTCAATTTCCTTTGTCGAGACCCTCTGACACATATTTTCAGCATACCTTCGCTAGCTGATACGGTCATAAACGACCTTAGAGATTTTACAGGAAACCAGTCTTTAATTCAACATCTCTAAGGTAGAGATTTTAATACGCCATAGCTTTTTGATACTTATTCTGATACGGTTTATAATTATTGAACGTATGTGTTTATAGGATTCTCTATGTCGTCGTTTTTCATTAAGCGAAATATTTGTTCTTTAGTTGATCTCGTCTTGGATCAAAATAGTATTAAAATTTGAATTAATTAGCTTTAGACCTTGTAAAAAACGTGAATTAATTGAAGAAGAAATAGCCCAGTGATATGATCGTAGGACTTTAAAAGACAAAGATTTTAATTCCACTGCTTAAAAACTATGTTTATCATTTTTTTATCGTATGGTTGATGAACAACCTGGTATTAGAGTTTAAATCGCCAGATAGTCCTCTAACATGGTTTTATTACGCACCGTAGAAAAATCTCTTAATTAGTCTAGTTTCCTCACGATCTTTTTCCTTTACTGTTTTAGCAAAAAATCATTTAGTTTCCAAAAGGCACATGAATTTTAAAAAGAGGTGAGTGCCTAGGTTTGAAACTCTTAACTCTTACAACTCTACTTATCTTGTCTATCTCTATTATTGAAAAATGGCAAATTTTTCTTATCCAGAATTAGTCTAAATAGTTGTTCTATACTTTTGATGGCCGATGTTTTCCTGTAGGCGTAGCATGACCAACATTCACTAATTCACTTCTTTTGAATGGCGAGTGAAAGCCTTAGGCCCACAATTACGCCAATGACAGGTGTTATGATCGGAACGAAAAACTATGTGACAGAAATTCAAGGAGGTTATATACAGATAACAAAAATAAATTAAGTGAAAAGTAAAAAAGGGATTAACATTTTATTTTATAAAATTAATAGATAAATAATTATAACCATAAACTGTATATTCAATAAATCATAATGAAAAACAATAAGTTAAATATTTTAATAAGAACAGATACTTATATTAAGACTTACAACTTAATTTTATTGTTTTCTATATACTTAGATAAAATACGAACCAAGGGACAGTATGCAAAGCTTAAAAGCGATTTAAACGATATAGGGCGAGGAATAGCAGGTGGGAGGATATCATACAAAGAATTTTGAAATAGAGGGCAATTGAAAAAAATGTATGTCTATTCTTCCAAGACAAGACAAAAGTCATTCTATACGTCAAGATTTCTCTTCTCTGCGAGCATGAGGGCACCCGAAGACAAAATTTCTACGCGGACAAAGGCCTAGACTATTGTCCATAGCAACGGGGAAGTATTCTGATAAATGTAATCATTATAAAATTCTACCATAGAACGAAACGTCGTAAACAAAAAAAAAAATTTTTATTCATTTATTTTAAGTTACAAAATATATTAAATAATATTTAATAATAATTAAAATTACTATATCTATCATAAATAACTCTTTCTTTAATTTATTTTCTTACGAAACAAATTAAATATTTAAACAAAAATTTTGAACATATCTCAAATTCCGAACGCAAAACGAAACGCAATTTCGTCACAGAAAAAAAAGTAACTTCGCGCCGTTTGCGGAATCGCGGACTTATAAACAAAGAAAAACATTGGAAAGATGTTATTGATTTACTATAATTGTGTGATTTTCAAGAATGTAAAAATAACAACATTGTGATTAATTAAGTATATTTCTCTAATGTTTTATGTTTTTTGGAAGTTGAAGAAAAATGTTGTAAAAATGAAGTAAGTAAGTTGTTCTTTCATACATATATTATTGTGATTAATTATATCAATGTCCTCATTTATTGGTCGTAAACCGTCCTAAAACGACTCTCTGTCCGAATGTGGACCTTCTATTACAAAGTTATTCATCATTTAAACACTCTTTTTATTTTATCTTGTCATCGCCAGTGTGCTTTAATTCTTTAGTTATTATTTTGCTTATGTTCATTTACCACGCTAACATACTTTTAATCATTCATTTACAGCAAACGAAGTACCGCTAGACAAATAGAAGTATAGATGGACTACAAGTACCCACAGAAATAATGCCGACGGCAAATTTTAAGGCCCTACGACGATATGACAAAGAATAAGTCCGTATTTATAATTCTTGTTGAGCGAGCACAAGAACATTGCACAACTAGATTGTGGAGCAGTGGCGGGTGTTAGGTAGGTATGTAATTATTATAGGTATGACATTTTAAATCAAAAAATGAGCTATGTCCCTATATGAATATTAACATCATTTGTGTTATTTGTTTCAGACAGTATAGTATTTGTAGAAAGACGTAATAAAGACGCATGCTGATGGATCCGTTGCCGTAACGCACAGTTCGTGCACCAACCGAAAACTACTTATACATCGAGATACTTCGTGTACCTAACTATTTGTGAACTTAATATCAGACTTAATAAATAACTCTCTAATAAATAAATTTTTAAACCCTCGTTTAATTTAACCTCCTGTTGGTCCTGCTCTCACGCAGCAACAGATCAACGGATCGAAGTGATCTATATATATGGCTATGAGAAGTAAGTAGGTATTATAAACCTTTCGGAAGAAATTCTCTAAATGATAGTAAAATTCGTATCAAAATCCGTAGCGAGGTTTAGACGTACCGCTAAGAAACGGACAAACGAAAACAGCTACACTACCTACATATTTAGAGATTCGCGTGGTTTGCAAACTCGTACCAGAGTACCGAGTGCAGATACCACACACTGTTAAATAAATCCATACGAAATATCATTAAACATAATATTAATTTATTATATTGTTGGATGAAATAGGTAGGTATGTTTTTATACCATAAATTATATTTAGGTTCAGTATAAAGGTATTTTTATTAAGACACTATTGAAAAATAATACTCCACTTCTAAAACTATAATAAAGTATAATATGTATGTATTATTATGTTCTATATTGTTACATTTATCTATAAAATAAGTTTAAAACCGCCACATTATATTTTACACTAAAATAATGTGAACAAAGTCGAGGATGGAAGCTAGTAAATATATAAATAAATGACGAAGACAAGTTTCTAGGTCTCATGAGATGTAGACAAAAAATCACTGTATGTCCAATTTGTCAAGAAATGTCTCTATTCGTAAGTGTCAAAAGTAGAGAAAAATTGTTGGTCATGCTCGCACAATATAGACATATCTCTACAGAAGAAAGAAAACTTTTCTTTTTTCAAATTTGGCATCGCCATGCTAAGAGCCGAAGAGATATATCTACAAATGTCAAAAATCGACAAATCGCGTAGACAAAACCCTTGTCTACGGTTGTCATGCTACGCCTACTGGTGTTGCTTTGTCATAAACGCAACCACCTCATAAAAAACTAAATAAATATTCCCTGAAAATGGCAGTGAATCACTATCGGCTCGGTATGGAGTAGTCTTTATAAACAAACTTGTGACAGGGGTACAAGTCACTGTAGATAAAGTTGGTTGGCCTTTGTGTGTGGCTTAAGTTATAAGTGAGATCTAATTGATAAAGTATACTTAATGGGAATGGTTAGTTATAAAAACTAAAAAAATAATAATACATAATCTGTACAAGATTTACGGACTCTCAATATTCAGTGCAGCATCTATTATTTATCAGTTTTGGTAAGACATGATATTTGATTCCATGAAAAACCCTGCCCAAATTAAATAATGAAATAATTTGACATTTGAGCCCCACATGCAATCTGCAGTCAAAAAGCAGTCAAATTAAAATTATGATCTATTCGATTTGAAATATTTCATTCAATGGAACGGGGCTGGATAACCTTAGAAGAATGAGGACAACAGAAAAATTTTTCCTCTAAGTGGATACCGATAAGTTACCTATTGATATTCCATTTCAAGTGCTATTTAGCTATATTTAGCTTGTCGATCTGACCAGACCGGCTATGGCTGTCTACGGGTCTCAGATGGGTAATGCCAGTGCATGAACAAATAATGAGTTTGAAAATTGACAGTTAGGGTGTGACTGTCAAAATTATCTTTATTTATTCATTGCTGAACCATCTGTGTCCCGTACTAATTATGGTATGGTATAAGGGGTTGGGGGAAGAGCTGGTTATCAGCCACGGTTGCCCTTGACATAGGCACTTACATAATATTAAAAGAAACCGAATCTTCCTATGACTTGCACCGAAATCTTAAGGTTCAAACACCAGTCTTGAATCGGATAGCAACGGAAATTGAAAGGCAAGTACCTACCATTGAAACTTGACCCAATCAGCTATCTATTTGATAAGACATAGTTATTTAGTTTTAATGGCAATCGTGTAGCTATTGTAGATCCTTAACCTCCGTGGTAAAGGTTGGATGGCCATTGGACATCAAAGAAGGTTGTGGATTCGACTGTGTATACCTGTATTTTCCAAGCTTTTATTTACTTTCACCTGTCCCGTTGTCTGTAATCAAATCTGGCAAGTTAAATTTGACCCACTTCCTGGTTTCCGATTGAGTTGAAATTTTGCATGCATGTGTATATTGCATGACAATGCAATATTATGATGACATGGAGCTAATCTGATGCTGAGCTGGAAGGTGGCTATAGTAACCGCAATAATACGACACGACCCCATCGAGTTTGGGCTCGTTTGATTCGTTTTGACGAGTACTTTTTTGCATTACGTTTAGTGTTGATACTCCAATATAAAAAATTGGTTAAAAACCTTTTTTTTATTAAAACTTATTATTTTATTTATGTTCAGGGCATGGCAATGAGTTTTTAACCGGACACCTTTTTTGACGGTTTCGTTGGGTATCTGATAGATTCTGGGTATTTTTCTTTATACAGGGTTATTTGTCAAAGCCACCATCCTTAAAAGAGGTCATTAAACTCATCATTATGAACAACTTTTACTATGGGACCAACCCTGAAATCGCAAAAAAAATCAGCTGCTTTTATGTTTGAAATTTTTTTAGTGTGTGTAGAGCGGCTAGGAGGATGGTTTTTATTCTCAATTGGACCCGGTAGGTGGCGCTGCGATCCGGTAAAATGAGAACCACGGGGGTAAAGCGGAGGTTTATTTATTATCATGGAATTTTAAACATCTTTGGTTTATGTACTTATTTCTTACCAATTCACAAAATTATCATTATGATCATTGAACCGAAAACTCAATATCAGAAAACGGCTTGTTCCCAGAGGTCCATGATTCTATTGTTCTTCAATTCCCACCGGGTCCATGAAATAATTTAATAATATTTTAAATGTTCATACATGAATTCCCAACGGGTCCATGAGATTTATCTAAAGTACAGTGAGTACAAACAATTTCTTCACGTTCACTGGTTTGATGCTCGTAATAGAAAATGGCCATTTAATATAGCGGTTTATATTACATACCTTATATGGCAATCAACTAACAGGATGCCTTGCAATGACACGCCTGACACCAATATATTATATTTATTGTAGATCTAGATAAAGTTTGATGACAATTGACTAAATATAGTTTTTGTTTAATAATCCGGCTATGATTACACAGACAGATGTTCTAAGGGAATTTTGCAACGATACAATTTATGACACGGGATAAGGGGGACGTTACACTCCGCCTACCTATCATTTTCAACTAGCGGTATTTACCGCTCATCATTAATAGCTCATTTAGTTCAGCTAGTTAGCTGAACTAAAAGCTTTTACAAAGTGTTTTATGTTAAGAATAAGGCTAGCCTATAATAATGTAGTTGTACCTGTAACATGGTAAATATATCTATTTATATATAAAAGAACAAGTGTTAGTTACACTATTTATAACTCAAGAACGGCTGAACCGATTTGGTTGAAAATTGGTGCGGAGGTAGATTAGGACCAGGAGACGGACGTAGAATACTTTTTTTTTAAGAACGGCTGGACCGATTTTTATGGTTTTTGTTTTGTAGAGGTAGCGTAGGGTAGGGTAGGGGTAGAGTAGAGTAGGAGTAGCGTAAGGTAGGGGTAGAGTTGGGTAGGGGTAGAGTAGGGTAGGGGTAGAGTAGGGTAGGGGTAGAGTAGGGTAGGGGTGGAGTAGGGTAGGGTAGGGGTAGAGTAGGGTAGGCTAGCGGTACAGTAGGGTAGGCTAACGGTACAGTAGGGTAGGGGTAGAGTAGGGTAGGGTAGGGGTAGATTAGGGTAGGGTAGGGTAGGGTAAGGTGGAGTGGGGTAGGGGTAGAGTAGGTTAGGGATAGAGTAGAGTAGGGGTAGGGTAGAGTAGGGCAGGGGTAGAATAGGCGTTGAAGTAGAATAATCGTGCGTACGAAGTTGTGCGGGGCAGCTAGTATATAATAAAAAAACTTTTTAACAAAAAGAAAACAACCGACAAAAAAAGGGAACAAAAAAGAAAAAAAATAATTATGATTTTTAACTAAATTAATTATTAAATTGAATTTTTGCGGTTTGTTTACGAAGATTTTTTTTTTTGCATTAGCATTTCTTGCAAATTAGAAACTAATACCTGACGACGTGCGCACTATTTGTGTGCAATTTTTTGTGATTATTGTGAAACTAATATTTTATAATGTTTAAGTCTATTTTAGTCCGAGATTGAGACTGATTTACTGTGATTATTCTGAAACTGTGATTTTTTATAATGTTTGTGTATTTAAGTGTAAGATATGGATAATATCCTGTAACTATTCGATTGCTGAAATTTTTTATAATGCTTAAGTCTATTTTATTGTAAGATTCATATAAAAGATAATAAAAAGTTCTTAGTTACCTATATATTTTTTCCCCAGTATTCCTCAGGGGGGTAGGCAGAGGTGTGCAGTACACCTACATTTCGCCGGCTATGTTATAAGTCCCATGTAATAGGGGGCGAGGCTATTGCCATTACCCGGGCACAATTCCAGACTCCGTGCTGCTATTGAGAATTTTGTAATGGAATAAAACCAAATAACACTTTGTCCGACCCGGGGATCGAACCCAGGACCTCGTGCTCAGCAGTCGCGCTTGCTACCACTAGACCAACGAGGCAGTCCTAGTCCTTACCTATATTCATTGTCTTTTTAACCGACGAAAAAAACAACGGAGGAGGTTATCAATTCAACGTGTATGTTTTTTTATTTTGTAAAAATAATAAACTTTTATTCCGTAGCATGCTTTTATTGCCGACTGTACAAGACATTCTCATGGACCTGTTGGGAACAAAAATATTTAATATTTTAAAAAGCTATGGACCCGTTGGGAAGTCAAGTATGAACTTTTATTTTTTGAGAACAATAGGCTCGTGGACCTTTGGGAACAAGCCCAGAAAACATGAACTTATTTATAACTTTTTATGAATAAATAACTTTTTTTTTTGACACGTAAATACGTTTTAGAACCAATTTTGGTACCTGAGTACTTGTTATTTGACGCTCAAATCTTATTGTGTTATAAATGTTTATAGCTATGCCACTTTGAAAAACTCAATGAAATGAAATGAAAAACTCAACTTGTTAGTAATTTTGTGAATATTACTCTCAAGTTACAATTACAATTGAACTATGTTACTTCTAAATTTGATTAACATGTAACTTCTTCTTATCGTATGGTTGATGAACAACCTGGTGTCAGAGTTTAAACCGCCCGTAGGCTTCTGACACGGCTTTACGCACCATTGAAAAATCTCTCAGGTGTGCTGGTTTCATCACGATCTTTTCCCTCACCGTTTTAGCAACTGATAATTAATTTATAATACGCACATAACTTACGAAAAGTGAGAGGTGCGCGACTTAGGATCGTACTCGAGACCTCTGACTTGGCAGACGATGGTCATACCACTAGGCTATCAGTGCTACATGTAACTGTAGAGATATTAATAAATTAATGTTTAAGGATGAACCAAACATGTGTTATTTTCCTAATCCACGTGGACGAATGAGGATAAAAAAAAAAATCTCCTGACCGAATTTCGGTCACAGCGGCCAATCTCAACGGAGACTAGCCAATTACGCAGGAGATATTATAGTGCACAAGTGTGTGCGCAAACACAGGTACACTCTCTATTCCCTCACTCACATAGTCCGATGGGACGGCCTTCCGACACGATCGGAGAGAGATCAGGCGCAGGGCCAACGGCTTTACGTGCTTTCCGTTGCACGGAGTAAGTGATAATTAATTTATAAAACGCATATAACTTACGAAAAGTCAGAGGTGCGCGCCTTGGGTTCGAACCCGAGACCTCTGACTTACCAGTCAACGGTCAATACCACTAGGCTATCACGACTCTAAACGAATGAGGATAATGGATCACGAAAGAGATACAGCGCTAGACTAAAGAATTAAAAAAAAAGTTTCTAAGAAAACGTTTAAAATTCAAAGTGCAAATTAGCTTTGAAGTATTATACGAACTAACAGCAGGCCCTCGGGAAATCAGAATAATGACTTACCAACCTGAACTTGTAAGTACAAACTCGTTATCAAACTACAAATGCTTGACTAACCTCTAAGACTACGTATTAATTATTCTATAATAATCCTGGGTAAAAGGTGACACAATGACCTGGAAGCTTATTCTGGAAGCATGAACAATCTCTTGTTTTTAACCTTTAACGTAAAAAAAATCAGCTGTTCCATACATTTTGTTGAGTCATGTGAACATAAATGTATGGAATAGCTGTTGTTTTGCGATTTCAGGGTTGGTCCCATAGTAAAAGTTGTTCATAATGATGAGTTTAATGACCCCTTTTAAGGATGATGGTGTTTTACAAATAACCCTGTATAGCTTATACATCAAAATAACACAGGTTACAATTAATTAATATACCACGCAGGCGAGGCCGCAGCTAAGTAAGCATAGTAAGCTATGAAATGAGGTTCAAAATTTTATAGAATATACGTGCTGTATTTGGTACACACTGCTACACATCAAGCTATACAAAACCAGTATGAACTGACCTCGCATTGTATAGGCTCTTCGTATAACAAGATGTCAGCTTATACTGGTAATATATAGCTACGTAGCTAGCCAAACGTTGGTTGATAATGTATTGGCGACGTTCCCATCCCAAAAGACTCGTTAGGGTTAACACTTGCGAAGTTTTAACCGTCGAATCGACTCTTCGTTTAAGTCTTCACTTAAGTACTAAAACTTTACTTTTTACTTACTGTGTGTTGATTCTGATTATGATTATTTTAGGACTTGTTTATGGCCACAAATTAATGTGCCGTGTGCCGTGTGGTTTTGGGCCTAAGAATAGAACCACCCCTTCTCGTCTCACGGGTGTCGTAAGAAGCGACATAGGGGAAAAATCAGAGAATGGGCAGCAGCAGCATTACATTTAGTTCAGTCACAAATAGATTGCAATGTCTTGTCGCGAACATAGTAATCAACCACTAAAGTTTTCCACACGCCAAAAAAAAATAGCAGTAGCAATATTTGTCAACTAACTATCAACTTGAAAAAATAAAATTGCAAAATGATTAAATTTTGGACAGCCCTAACTCATCGAGTGGTTAGTTCGATCGCGTCCATATTCCTAGGGGTGTCGTTTATAAGTTAATTAGCTTACGTAGGTGTACAAGTAACAAGGGTCGTCTGGAAAGTTTTACACAATATCTAATCTATAGACGGAAATGATAAATTACGAGTAGGTAGTATTTTGTTTATTGGGGAACTTGTTTCTTTATCGGTATTTTTTGGTAACGGTACCATTTATCGATATAATAACGGTTGAGTCGTGATGTGGTGGTGACCGTTGACTGGCAAATCTGAGGTCTCAGGTTTGAATCCAATACGCACCACTGACTTTTCGTAAGTTATGTGCGTTTATAAATTAATTATTACTTACTCCGTGCCTCGGAAAGCGTGTAAAGCCGTTGGCCCTGCGCCTGATCTCTCTCCGGTTATGTCAGATTGCTGTCCCATCGGATTATGAGAGTGAGGGAATAGAGAGTGCACCTATATTTGCGCACTCACTTCTGCACTATAATATCTCCTACGTAGTTGGCTAATCTCCGTTGAGATTAGCTGCTGACTGTGACCCCGAAATTTTCTTATTGGACAATTAATTTTAAAAAATTAAGAAAATTGGTAATATCGCATCGGTGCCTTCTAAAACTGCAAAGTTTGGAGCATTGAGTCAGATACGTAATGTGTTCCAATAGATATTACCACGCTCTAGGCATAGTAAGAGATTTGAAATTTCGACTGATTCTGGTGGGTCGGTGGCTTAGCTGTTAGCGGACAGAGCGTCGACACGGTACGTTGAAGATCGTGGGTTCGAATCTTATCAGCATTAGTTGTGTTTCCAAATTTTTTTTTAAATAATTATAGGAAAATAGACCTTAATAAACTACAAGAAGGTATTATATACCAAAGTAGGTAAATGACCAACTTGTATGAATCAGATTTACTAACTATAACTTTACTAAAGATAATGTTGGATACAAGTTTTGTTACCAACAAACTATAATATAACTGAGCAAATCAATGGCCAATCTGTTTGAATAGAAATCACGAATATTTGGACCAAAGTTTGTTTCTCGGGAGATTTGAAAGGGCTTTCCCTATTCATTATTGTAAGTTGTGATAGCCTAGTGTAATGACTGTTGACTGGCAAGTCAGAGGTCTCCGGTTCAAGCGCACCTCTGACTTTTCGTTTGGTATGTGCGTTTTATAAATTAATTATCACTTACTCCGTGCCTTAGGAAGCACGTAAATTTGCCTGATTTCTCTCCGGTCGTGTCGGATGGCCGTCCCATCGGACTACGAGAGTGAGGGAATAGAGAGTGCACCTGTGTTTACGCACATACTTGTGCACTTAAATATCTCCTGCGTAGTTGGCTAATCTCCGTTGAGATTGGCCGCTGTACCTGAAATTCGGTCAGGAGCAGATCATCATTATAATATAGACGCATTGTATGACGTCGCTTTGGAAGGAACTTCTAGTTATTATTATTACTCTAAGGTGTGTGTACATAATTATTCAAATAAACATTTCAAAAATAGAACTAAAAAAAAAAACGATTAAAAAATACTTTTTTTTAATTCCTCAAAGATTTGCTGGGCAGACGTGCCAAGAATTAATTTTCAAATTTCGAATGGCGCGCGTAGGTACGTTAAATTTTTTTGAATTCAATCGCCTCTAACAATAGGAACTTTTTTAATAAAATGCCGAACGACAGGTGGGCAACGGCTTGATTTATTGACATTTCAAATTTTCTAAGAAACGTCTGGTCTACTGTTTAGGTGATTCGTGAAGAATTAATATCGAGATTGTTAGGGAAAGACTTTTAAGGTTTTCAGAATTAAAATTGCGGTTGAAATTAATAAGGGTGGGTGTCCACTCATTAACTTCCTAAGTTTATTTTTAAAAAGTAAATGAATAAAAAAAAACTAATATCACTTCACGTCTAACTAACAATAAAATTATAAATTAAAATGAAAAAATCCTCTTTACAATTTATTTTACAGCTTAGAACACTATCCATCAAGTCACCTCTGACTTTTTAAAGTTAATATGCCAATTAAATAGGTATGAAAAATCCTATTGAAAATTTCCAAAAGGCAGAACCAAAAAAGTTTTCAAAAAAAGGAAAAGATTTTCTGGAAAGGATTTTCTCCCGTATCGAAATGCAGATAAACTTAATTCACAATCACAGTGTTCAAACACCTAGACCATATTCTGGTCATAGCTACCAATCAAAATTCTTTTTTGTGTGCTGGAATCAAATCTGCGACATCAAGCGTAGAAAGCGAATCGCTTAAACCCTGCCAATGATGTCGTCTAGTCAAATAAAAGGTTTATAACAGACTATATTTGAGTAAGTATTATAATGTGTTCTTTACGTACACTCGGCAACGGAGTTAGGTTGGCAGGGGCGCTAGTTAAGGCTGTCATCAAGATGTCATCAATATAAAAAAGTTTTTCGACTTATAGTCACGTTTGATTAGTTTTTGTTAATATCCATGGTATTTGCTGTCTATAATCGTTAAATGTATTTACTATATGTATGTTATCATGTATATCTACTAAATGTGAAAACTTGTAATTGGCCATCTAATGAACATTGTAATTGAATATCAAATAGTTTAGCTGTAAGTTTTCCTAAAATAATAAAATAAAATAATATTATTTCTTTTTACCATATTTTCTGAAAAGGTAAAACTGAAACTTATACAAAACTAAACTATTTTTATAATCACATGCAAACTTCTACAAAAAACTTCATTTTTATCAAGCGGTCCTGCGAACTCTTTTGCCGACTGTACACAAGGACCAAAAGGACCAAAATACAAAATAATAAATTTAAATTCACCAAATTAAAACAAAAATCACATTCGTACAACAATGGAAGACCTGAAATAGACGCATTACGCATATAAAACTCATTTAATTTCATCCTTAATTTCCAACATTAAATCCAAAATGGTACCTACGTTAAAACACGTGTTTTATGATATGTAACTCAGTCGAAATGCTCGACAGTTACGTCAGAGTAGACATTAATTACAAAAGGAACATGTTGTGACATTCTCGAATTAAATTCTGGTATTATTATTAGTAGTGGTGGGGTTGGTGTAGTCATAGCTTAGTGGTGAGACCGGTACTGGCAAGTCAGTGATCATATGGGAGAAATATAGGCACGCACCTCATTTTTCCTAAGTCTCTTTTTGTATCGTATTTTGTTGAGTCATGTGAACATAAATGTATGGAACAGCTAATTTTTTTTGCGATTTCAGGGTTGGTCCCTTAGTAAAAGTTGTTCATAATGTTGAGTTTAATGACCCCTTTTAAGGATGCTGGTGTTTTACAAATAACCCTGTATATTGAGATGTGCCGTGGGTTTCTGGCCTAAGAATAGAACCACCCCTACTCGTTCCGTGGGTGTCGTAAGAAGCGACACAGGGAAAGAACAGCAGCATCCTACTGTGTAACAGTAATCATCTGCTACTGCGATCACTAACCCGCTTGCTTAGCGTGGCGATTATGGGTAAATACCCCCAATGAGCGCACAATAATGGCGCCTATTGGGAAAGACCTACATTTATTTTTATTTATTTATTTAAACTGCATGTCTCAAAAATGTACATTGGCGGACTTCATGCCTTAAGCATTCTCTACCAGTCAACCATAGGGTGGTGCAGAGATGAAGTGGTAGGCGATTTAAATAAATCAAGAGACAACTAATCTATTTAAGTTCAGCAGTGGACTAATACAGGCTGATGATGATGATGATGATGATGATGATGAATACCACTATGTTATTTCTGCGACTCATCTGCCGTTGACCATACGCTGAAAGGATAAACGATAGCAGTATTATTATTGATTATAACAGCACTGATAGCCTAGTGGTGTTGACTGATAAGTCAGTGGTCTCGAGTTCGATCCCAAGGCGCGCACCTCTCACTTTTCGTAAGTTACGTGCGTATTATAAAATTAATTATCAGTTGCTAAAACGGTGAAGGAAAACATCGTGATGAAACCAGCACACCTGCGAGATTTTTCAATGGTGTGTAAAGCCATGTCAGAGGCCTACGGGCGGTTTAAACTCTGACACCAGGTTGTTAATCAACCATACGATAAGAAGAAGAAGAAGAAGTATTATTATTGAGTTTGTACACGCCATAAATGGTTCTTCTGATTCCAATTTTGGTATACAACGTACTATGACAATCGTCAATAAAATCCTTTAAAATATCCAGTTACAACCGGAATGGTCGAGTTAATTGCGCAATTCCGTGTCGGAGCGGCCGAAATTTTCCGAAATATTCCGATATATTTTTAATTTTCCTTTGACTTCTTGTTAGTGGAATCAATTTTTCCTAGATGGTTTTTGATACGCAATTTTAACGGTGAATTGATTCTAAGATTCTCTTTTTTGTTATATCTACAAAAAATTTCAGCCGATATTTCGCTTTCTGACGCTGAATTTATTCGAGATTTCTTTTTTGTTCTTTCTGAAATATTTTTTAAGAAATGTTTATACGGTGAAAAGTAATTAAAAAGTAAAACCCACGACCCTGAGATTAAGAGTCTCAAGCTCTACCGACTAAGCTAGCCGAGCATGTTTGTATTAAACATTAAATTAATAGGAATCTCTTTATTTTTTTATTAGCAAAAAAATATTAAGTATCACCTACTATGATTTATTTATATTTCTAGAATTAAGTACCTCAAATTAATGAAATATTAAAAACACAAAAACTGCAAGATTGTGGTCTTTCGAGACGAAAACCATTAACATTTTTATGAATAACTAAAATAACGAGATAATATAGTATTCCAATATCATGCATTTTTTTTAATTATCGAAGTGATCAATTAGTGAAGTTACAGTTGTGACACCTTTTGTGAGTGTAAAGTGAGAAATGGCAATATTTCTTATTAAGAAAACACGTAATTGGAATTTTTCAAGTTATTACTCTATTTGATCGGAGGTGCAATATCACCAATATGAGAAAAACTCATAGAGTATTCAAGAAAATATAGAGTGATAACATCAACCACATTGCCTTGTGCGGAGCGAAAGCAGGTCTCACCATAGAAAAGTTAAAATGTCATTTTATCAAATTATGTTTTTTAGACGTTTTTCAAAATTTAACTCAGCAGTTAACCATGATATAAGCTAAAATGTAACTTTTTCGCTCGTGGAGCCTAGTTGAACCGTAGTCGATTGAGGTATGACCGCAAACAGAGCTTGTGTCGCGGCCGCGTTGTTCATACCCGTGCTCACAGTTCATACTTCTATAGGGTTGCTCTATATTTTCTTATATACTCTTAGGAAAAACTGCTCCACAATCCTATTATTCACTTATTCTTAAATAAAAAAAAATAACTTCTGGACTTAAATATACAAACAGAAATCCACCTGTGTACTGCGGTTCAAAATAAACGGCAACAAAATTAACGCGGTCGCAATGCAAAATGCTGGCCACTTTAATTTAACGTTGAAAAATGTTCAGGCGCAAGCGATTGCAAGAATAAACAGCTTTGTATTAAAAGTGTCATGTGAATTTGAATTTCGAATAGTAAAAAACAAAATAATTGGATTTGCTATGGAAAATTGGAATTTCTACGTATTTGAGAACACATTTTTGGGTATCTATGCTTTGCGAGCTGTCAAATCTGAGTTTTATATTTATTTTCTGCAACGCTCTTCAAGTTTTTGGACAAGTTTTATTATATTAAATAACGATTTATTTTCTTGTGAGCACCTGAATTGTGACTCAAAGAATGTATTTGAATGTTTTTCAATCAATTACGCCTTAACGACTACACTTTTTTGGATAAAATTTGGCACGAAGCTAGACCATTATCCGGATTACGATAGAATACTTGTCATTGTCTAAACTTCACGTGGGTGAAGCCGCAGGCTATAACTAACAGTATTGATTTAATTTTACTGATCCTTACTTGAGAAAATCAGTACTTAATGCAAGCTAAGACGTTAAAATAATAAAAAAAAAACATTATTTTTTTATTGAATATCACCGTTTTTCTTTATCGCACAACTTGGTATCAGAGTTTAAACGGCCCATAGGCGTCTGACATGACTTAACACACCTTTGAAAAATTTCTCAGGGTTGCTGGTTTCTTTACCGGGTTAGCAAGTGATAGGTAATTAATTTCTAAAACGCACAAGAATTCGAAAAGTCAGAGATACGTGCCTGAATTTCGAATCTATGACGACTGACTTGGCAATCTAACCACTAGGATCGATTGTACTATAATTTCGCTCCGGGAAAATACCCATTAAAATTTCAGCGTGTATATTTTGAAAACTGTAGTACCTTTTCAGTACCTAAATTTGGCCCGCAGTAATTAAATTATATTATTTTCATTACGTATTTAAATAATTTATTTACGCGAACGACTCCCTCGTCTTCAGGTAATATAATAAAGTCATTTGAGGACGATAATAAAAGACGGGAGTATAAACATTTCATAATATAAAAGTTTTGGGGCTTTGACACTAATTTGCACTGATTCATATTATTTTAATATCTTTATTATATTCTCATTTATTCAATTAAATTATATATAAACATATTTTTTTGGGTATACAGGGTTATTTGTAAAACACCAGCATCCTTAACGGGGGTCATTAAACTCATCATTATGAACAACTTTTACTATGGGACCAACTCTGAAATCGCAAAAAAAGTCAGCTGTTCCATACATTTTATTGAGTCATGTGAACATAAATGTATGGAACAGCTGTTTTTTTAAAAATTGATATTTTTATTAAGTAAAATAATATTTATATTTCGAGCTGCTTTTTTTCTCCATTGAATGTGTTTTTCTGGCGACATTAAGCGTGTGACAGGTGTGACTATTTAAATCATGACAGCTATTGTTAGATTGGAATGAATAGAAAAGAAAAAAAACCTTAACATTATTATAGTTATTTATTGCAAAGTCAACGGAACATCAGTGTTAACTAAAATTGTACCTTGATCCGATAGTGATAAAAACCATTTTCCAATACATAGTTCTTATTGACTTACTGCCAACTGTACGAAGAGATAGGTAATTACGATCGTGAGAAAACATGCCCGGCTAGCTCAGTCGGTAGAGCATGAGACTCTTAATCTCAGGGTCGTGGGTTCGAGCCCCACGTTGGGCGAAACTTTTTGTGGTTTTAAAAATTAAAGTAGTGGCCGATAATTTAAGAGATTTTTTTTCACATTCATCTCACGAAGTTTCCCTCACCTCACCTCACCTCTTTTGATTTTTGTACGTAAATTTATGTTTGCGGTTCGAAGGACTATTTTTGCGTTCTGTAACTCTCACTTTATACTCCTCTTAGACCGCTACCGGTAATAGAATAGAATAGAATAGAAAACGTTTAATTCGAAATGTGACAGTGTCAGCAGAAAACAAAAAAGTATTACAAAAAAAATACATTAAAAAACTAAAAGAATAATAAAAACAGTTTAATAAAACTATGTGCTGGCAACATGCCCATATGGAAAGGGTTACCAACTCAGCATTTGCTGGACGTTGGACACCCAGCGCTGATTTTCAGTTGGCACACCGCATTGACACTCGGACAAAGGTAAAATTATTAATATAGCAATGCTTATTAAAACATTAACTAGTTCACGTGATAGCTTGACGTGGGACCAACCGGATAATTATGTGTCAACTGTTTTTTGCAATATAAATAATAGGTACTATAAATTAATCTATCCATCTAATTTAAATGGAGTACGCGTTTATAGAGTCGACCTGACCTCAAAAGTTCATTAATACGATACACATAGTCGGTGTACAAAGTTCATAGTCATCCTGCGTAGTGATATGAGCAATTAATCATTTCTGTAAGTTTGTATTGATACAAACTACAAACAGTACGGTCGCTACAACTTTGCCTCTCTGAAGTGAGCTTCTTTCTTTCTTTACCGATGTAGGACTAAGAATTAGAGTTTTAATCAACTTTACCACCTGATTTATAACCTGATAGCAAGAAGATGACCAATATTTGAAATTATTTCGACATGCGTAAATCGCGTGATCACGCTATCTTGATGTTTAAATGCTTATCTTGTTTATTTATTCATTTTAAAACATCAATTTTATATCTAATTAAAATAATCTATATATACAAACCTATAAACTAAAACCTTAAAAATAAATAAATATACAAAACCCTTAATCTAAAAGACCGCTACCAGTAGGCAACGTTCCCAAAATGCTGGCTGCATTGCCTCGCTGAATAGCTATACTCAGCCTTTGGGCCATGTACAGACCAGCATTTCGGTCACGAGTTGCCTCGACCAGACGCCCAGATAGGTCTTCGCTTAATGCTTATTATTTATTAGGTACAATAGAGTTATAACAATGCCTCTATCACTGTCTCTACTGCTCGCTAAACTCAAACTATAATGTCTAAAATTAATTAAGAAAATACATAATTATGACATTCCTCTTCTTATCGTGTGGTTGATTAACAACCTGGTGTCGGCGTTTAAACCGCCCGTAAGCCTATGACGTGGCAGCCTGTTGAAAAATCTCTGAAGTGTGCTGGTTTCTTCACGATGTTTTCCGTCACCTTTAAAAAAAAATTCCCTACAGTGGACCAACGAACATTTTTAAATTGGTCTTTATTTACTTGGTCCTTTTTTCACGTAAAAACGGAGCAATGAATTGAGTTGACAGTATTTATGTATCTATTGTATGTGTATATCAAAAAGTATCTCTATTTTATTAAACGGTTTTACTTAGCTTGACCTGTTTATTATTTGGTTCATTTAGTAATCGATATTTCACCCCCTTCCTGTTGACAGATCTGATATTTGGTACACAGCTTTAGTTTTGATGACAAAACCATTTTACTGAAAAAAATATTTTTTACTTATATTATTTTTAATGGAAGTACTGCACGAAAAAGTAAAATAATAATAATATAATATGAAATGATGGAATTCGTAAGTTATGAGTTTGTGGATGTTTGTTAATCAATCAAGGCTAAACGGATTTTGATGTTATTTAGCACACAGATAGAACGTGACTTAGATTACAAGATAGGTAGTTTACTTTTATTCTAGGTAGGCAAAGTTGCGGGCAAAAGCTACATAATTTATCGATATCAAAACAACCAGTATACTATGCGAGTTTCCCTTGTTTTCTTAGATCAGCTTGAAAATACCTATAATAGATTAACTCCTTAATATACGATTATTGGACATGTATAATGTTATTACTGCTCTTTATTGAAAAATATGACATTGTTTTTCAGTTGAGTAGATTTTATTTTAGTGTTTTTTTTTCGGATATAAAAAGACCAATAAATTGATCTTTATTTATAACGACCAATCTTCCGAAAGGTTTTCGATTTTGATATTTATGTATTTGATAACAAAATAATTATTATACAGGGCTGATACAGGGCTGACAGACAGGGCTGTACACTGTACAGGGACAATTTGTAAAACACCAGCAACTTGAAAAGTGATGACTCATCATTATGAACAATTTTTACTAAGGGACCAACCCTGAAATCGCAAAAAAATCAGCTGTTCCATACATTTTGTTGAATTCACATAACTCAACAAAATGTATGGAACAGCTGATTTTTTGCGATTTCAGGGTTAGTCCCAAAGATATTCTATGGTTAGTCCCATAGTAAAAGTTGTTCATAATGATGAGTTTAATGACCCCTTTTAAGGATGCTGGTGTTTTAGAAATAATCCTGTTATTACACGTATTTAAAACAAAGCCGATGTAAACTAAAAGGGGAAACAAAGAACTAAAAGGGGTGTCCTCTTTTAGGCAAATGCCTTTATGGGGTGGTATGTAGACTAATTTATTTAATTAAATAATAATTTGTTGGTCCTTATAACAGCGTGCCAAAACTACGATTCAATTTACAAACAAACTCCAAGAGTCGTTAGTACATCCTAGTGCTTATCTAGTTCGCCAGCTATCTTAGATACGCTTTTTCGGCAATAATGGATGCAAGTTCTACCAAGTTTGTTAAACCTTTGAGTATTAATAAGACAAGCACTATTTAAGTTTTAAAAGAATGACTTGACGGCACTATATGAATACTCATAGGTAATAACTAAAAAGAAAATAAATAAAATAATAACTCTGTATTATTTCGTTATTTGAAACATTTTGTGACTTATTTTTTATCGTATCGTTGATGAACAATCTGGTGTTAGAGTTTGAACCACCCCTTTCTGTCATCGCTTTACCTACACACCGTTGAAATATCTTTTAAATGTCCCTGGTTTCTTCTCAATGTTTTCCCTTACTGTTTAAAGCAAGTGATAATTAATTTACAATATGTACATGATTACGAAAAGTCAGACGTCTGAATCTACGACTTTGGCATGACGGTCATACCACTAGGCTATCAGTAGGTACAATGATATCAATGGTGGAAAGACCATGAACAATCAATTTCTCCAGGCAGGTGGTCTATATCCCTGCTATATAATGGATATCCCGTATGTGTGGGAGAATTCCAACAGTATCTCAATGACTTATGTAGTCCACAATGACAGCTTAAAACATAATGCATCTACGTCTTCGCATTATTCATACTCTGTGACACTTCCGACTTGATAAGACTAATGGTCCTTTGTCATAAATAAATGGGACTTATAAATACTAGTAGTAGTTACAGTTGCAGCGGTCAATCTCAGTGGAGATCAGTCATGGACGGTTACCACCCACTAGACAAAGACTATTACCACAAGCAGCTTTGTCATTTTCGGGCATGATGTTCCGTGTAACCTATCTGGGGGATGGGTTCTGATCATACCGTCACAAGATCTATATAAGGCCTAATTATTCAATATCATACCGCAGGGCAAGGACCTCTTCTCATACAGAGAAGGGTCGAGCCTTAGAGTATATAAGAAAAAAATAGAGCAACCCTATAGAAGTATGAACCGTGAGCACGGGTATGAACAACGCGGCCGCGACACGAGCTCCGTTTGCGATCATACCTCGATAGACTGCGGTTCAACTAGGCTCCACGAGCGAAAAAGTTACATTTTAGCTTATATCATGGTTAACAGCTGAGTAAAATTTTGAAAAACGTCTAGAAAACTTAATTTGAAAAAATGACATTTTAACATTTCTATGGCGAGACCTGCTTTCGCTCCGCACAAGGCAATGTGGTTGACGTTATCACTCTATATTTTCTTGAATACTCTATGGGTCGAGCACAATTTTATAACCAACTTGGTTTTCAAAAATCCGTATTATTCGTATTTTTGTCCGTATTCACTTTTCGGTATGTCTGTTTGTCGGTGTATTTGTATGTCTGTGGGATCGTAGCTTCCAAAAGAAAGAACTGATTTCGACTTAGTTTTAGTGTTCTTGGTTTAAAATTTAAGTGTTTTTGTATGGGTAATTTTTAATTAGTGAAAATTTATAAAAACAATAAATAACGTCAATAAAGTTAAAATGTTGGTCCATATCTAAAAAGACTCGTTTTATCACGCATGCGCATTGTTGTCACTGCATTTGACATTGAACTTTTTGCACTCTTATCTTGCAAACGAATTGTGAATTAAATTTAATAAGTGAGAGTCACATTGACGACCTTAATGTGACTACTGAGCGCGAGATCCTGGGTTCAAGCCCCTGGTTTTGAAAAATGTTTTTTTTATAGCTTTATAGTGTTTTGAAGTAGGTAGTAGTTAGTAGGAGTAGAAGGTAGTAGATATTAGAATTTTTTTGAAGGGTTTGTCAGATTAATCTATTATTCTCAGATATTTTAATGAAATACAAGTCAATAGAAATATAACGCGAAGTCAACATAACAATGCATGTCTGAAGATAATCCAATTGAAAAAGATTCAGTGTAATCATTCCTTTGGTAACACTTTTTAATGATTATTATTTAATAAGAAACTTGCAAAAACAACTGACTCGGGCGGGACTTGAACCTGCGATCCCTGGCGTCAATCCCATCCATCCTTGGCCATCGCTTTGAGTCCTGCCCGCCTCAGTTGAAATTACAAATCTCTTTCTTAATACCTTAAAGGCGTGTGGTGCTATCTACCGGAGTAATTAAGTAAAACATGTCCATAAACATGTTAAAAACTTACATTTTTTAAAAATCTGTAACTATCTCATTGGATTTTTGTTAGCGATATTATTACATTTCTTAAATCTACTGTCTAGTATAACTCATGTTTGAATATTTTTCTACTTTTGAAAACTTGTAATTGGCCTTAAACCTAGTTACATCTTTTTCTATTGTTTAAGCTTAGCTGTAAGTTTTCTGAAAATAAATGAATAAATAACGTTTCAAGTCAATGAGCGAGATGACAGTAAGCGTGAACGATAGCGAGTAACAGAGATAGCAATAAGCCTAGGGCCCACAATAAGTGGCAAAGTTATATTGACTGTATTATACCACGTGCTAATAAACCCTTATTTTGTCGTTTTTACACCAGCCTCGGTGGCGCAGTAGGCAGCGCGTAAGTCTCATAATCTTAAGGTCGTGAGTTCGATCCTCACCCGGGGCATATTTTTTAGTAAAATGATTAAATTTGCGATGATTTCGATGGTATTCCGACTAAAAAATTACTAAAAAGTTAAAAGTAGAACAGTATTTTTAGAAGTTTATTTTTTTTTTGTAGAAAGATAAATTCGATTATGGGCAGGATTTGAAGCTATTACCTATCAGTGGTACATGGGGTACAACCAAGCCAAATCCCCAAATAAATTTTTAACATACTGCCTACACTTTTAACATCACTTTCAAAAACTTTCACAATATTAATATATCTACATACAGTTACAATGAGTAACCTAATGAGTACCTACTTATTAACCATCATAGGTGTTGCACAAAAAAAGAGAGTAAAATCAACCATATAATAAAAAAACCGGTCAAGTGAGAGTCGCATTCTTACAGTAAAGAGTTCCGTAGTCAGTTACGTTTTTAAGAAAGCTGTAAAGTATAATATTATTATGGAACTAAATTTTATTGGTAAGTGTAATCAATTGTTAAAAAAAATAAACTAACAACGGTATTTGGATAAATTAAAACTAAATTCGTAAGAGGAAATACCAGCACAGCATTAGTTAAAAAGCTGGGTTTTTCTATTAACTTATACATCATACAGGTTTCTTGTAATAATATAGTATAAGAAATCTACACGGCAAGTATATGCTGAGAAGCGCAGACACCGCCAACGTGGTCGGCCACGAGGACTGAGTGCTATAATTTTTTAAATCACATATATAAACTTGTTAGTGTTAAATTAAATCCACATTAATTAGCTTTAAGAAACAAGTTTACCTTTCAAATTGTCAAGGAAACATTTTGAAGTGAATCTACTAGTGCCACGAGCAGATACAAGAAATCAAGATACTATTAATATCATGAGATTGCAGGATGACACCGAAGAATTATATGCGCAGGGCCCAGTGTTTGTGTTGACATTAGCGTCCTTCATATATGGAGTGACGTCATGGTGTATTCTCAAAAAGTTTAGACACTTCAAAAACTATGTGTATATCAGTGCTATATTATCAAGATTATTACGTTTTGGATCACTATTGTTGTCTTGGAACATTGATATCGACGACGACGATGACTGGGAATGGCTCACAGATAACAGATATATATATTACCCTTGGATGATATTCCATTCATACTTTTATAGAGTATACCCATTCTGGTTGTTAGTTATATGTTTAACTTTTTATGAAGATGTTGTGACAGTTTTCAAAGGTGATGTAACAAGAAGGTATTTAAAGAGTGCCCTTTTTGCTTGGGGGGTACCGCTAATCATAACTTTGCTAAATTTGTTTGCATTGCCTGAATTGTACATATTAATAGATATGGATAATTATCCTAAAACTGAAACATTCGTGACATATTTAATTATGAGTTTACCTTTGTTATTTAATGTTATTTTGTATTTCAAAGTTATAGTTTCTCTATATCGTTCGAGTGTCACTGTCAACACAGCAGCCAATAAATGGCGTCGCTTTTATATAGCGACATTGATTTTTGTTTTAAGTGATTTCCTAATATTATCAGTTTATATATTAGCATTCTTGCAAATTCGCCTAAATTATTTTCAAAATCGTATATTATATTATGTAGATATTGTAATGGTTCATCTACAAACAGTAATGCTTGATATATTTCTGCCTATTGTAAGGGGTAATCGAAAACTATGGCGGGATTATTTTAAAAACCGGTTCCAAAGTAATAAACGGATTGGTTTGCCATCGTAACGTAAGGCATATTTACATTTATTTCATTTATTATTCTCATTTGTTTAAATATCATTGATGTAGATCTCATTAATTTGAAATAATAATTATAAAAATATATTTATATTAAGATGTATTATAGTTTTCTTCTTTTTCTTCATCGTATGGTTGATGAACAACCTGGTGTCAGAGTTTAAACCGCCCGTAGGCCCCTGACATGGCTTTACATACCGTTGAAAAATCTCTCAGGAGTGATGGTTTCCTCACGATGATTTCATTAATTCTAAAACGCACATGAATCCAAAAAGTCAGAGGTGCGTGCCTGGGTTTCGAACTTACGACCTTTGACTTGGCAGTCCAACGGTTAAACCACTAGGCTATCACTGCTTCCATTTGTAACTTTTTGTAACAATTTGTAATTGCACTTCAATTTGTAATAGGCGCAGACGCGGATAAATATAAATCCTATTAGTACAAAAACGTAGTTTCCTCACGACCGTACTACAAACCTGTTTTATTAATGAATTCTACAACATTCTAACATCCTAACTAATATAATAAATGCGAAAGTAAGTTTGTTTGTTACCTTTTCACGCCTCAACTACTGAACCAATCATCTTGAAATTTTACATACGTTGTCAGGTCAAAATACTGTTTCCGAGAAAAATAACAATAACGTTGTTATGAAATAGATGGCGCCACGTGCCTTTCAATTCTAAATTAACGCGAGCGAATCCACGGGCAAAAGCCAGTTTATTATAATTATCTAGCTATGCCTGACATCATATACTTACATAGTATAAAACAAAGTCGCTTTCTCTGTCCCTATGTACGCATAAATCTTTAAAACTACGCAACGGATTTTGATGCGGTTTTTTTAATAGATAGAGTCTTCTTCTTATCGTATGGTTGATGAACAACCTAGTGTCAGAGTTTAAACCGCCCGTAGGCCTCTGACATGGCTTTACACACCATTGAAAAATCTCTCAGGTGTGCTGGTTTCATCACGATGTTTTCCTTCACCGTTTTAGCAACTGATAATTAATTTATAATACGCACATAACTTACGAAAAGTCAGAGATGCGCGCCTTGGGATCGAACTCGAGACCTCTGACTTGTTAGTCGACGGCCATACCACTAGGCTATCAGTGCTGTAATAGATAGAGTGATAAATGAGGAAGGTTTATATGTATTGTATATTGCACTCGTGCGAAGCCGGGGCGGGTCGCTAGTATTATATATAGAGTTGCAGGTTATTTTTCCTCAAAGAATTGTCGCATTCTAAACGCATTGTTTATTAACCTTATGACCGCCAGAGCCTTTTATTAAATTATAATAGTTTAAAGGCTTTTGCTTCATTTTTGTAAAAGTCAGACCAGCATAATAAAAATATGTATTCTTTGAGTTTATCTACAATATGTTCTATCTGTGTACCAATTTACATCTAAATGCGTTGAACAGTTTACGTTTGGAAAGGTGACAAACGTCTTTAGATTTGCGCAAGTTATGGCGCGTCGCGTCGCCGCCCGCGTGGAGGTTGGACTAGGATAAAAAGTAACCTATGTGTTAATTCAGGATAGACTCTATCTGTGTTCTCTCTGTCTCTATCTGTTTGAAAGATTGTCAGGATTTACCAATCATTATCGTTTAAGTGCGTTGACTGACAATTCAAAGTCTTTCTTTGAACGCGACTATATTTGATGCGCAAATTTTTTACGAAACAAAGATCCGTAGCGATGCTACCGAATACACAAGTCATTATTTTGGGTATTTCCTGACTCCATCAAAAAAAAAACCAAAAATCTAAATACGGTATTGGGCGAAACTAAAAATAAATTCATAATTATGTGAAGGTGGAAATACCAAAGCATTAATTATATAAAGCTGGTTTTTTTTTGTACTAACATAAATGTTTAACAGGTTTCTTGTAAACATGTTAGTATGTAATAATTTAGTATAAGAAATATAGAAGTCAATTATAAGTCTTATTTCTCGCCTGAGAAGCGCAGACGCCGGCCGCCACAAAGTTATTAAGGTTAAAGATCAGTTGTGGTCGGCGATGCGGACTGAGTGCTACAATTTTTTTTATTCATGTATATAAACTTGTTAGTGTTAAATTAAATTCACATTAATTTGCTTTTAGAAACGAGTTTAATCTATTTAAAACAAGGAAAAGTTTTGACAAAACAGTAACAATGAGCAGCTAAAAGTGTAACAGTGCCACGAATAGATATCATCCAATAAGAAGTCAAGAAAAAATCATGAGAGTGAAGGACGACACCGAAGTATTATGTGTGCAAGGCCCAGTGTTTGTGTTGACCTTAGCGTCCTTCATATATGGAGTGACGTCATGGTGTATTCTCAAAAAGTTTAGACACTTCAAAAACTATGTTTATATAAGTGCTATACTATCAAGATTATTGCGTTTTGGATCATTATTGATGACTTGGAACATCGATCTCGCCGACGACGATGACTGGGATTGGCTTACAGAGAACCTCTATTTCTATTATCCTTGGCTGGTATTACATTCATATTTTTTTAGAGTATACCCGTTCTGGTTGTTAGTTATATGTTTAACTTTTTATGAAGACATTGTGACAGTTTTCAAAGGTGATATTACAAGAAGGTATTTAAAGAGTGCGCTTTTTGGTTGGGGGGTACCGCTAATCATAGCTGTGATTACTGCAGTAGCATTGCCTAGATTGTACGTATTGTTAGGTGCGAACCCTTCAACTACAAAATTGGTGTCATATTTTATTATCTGTTTGCCTTTGTTATTTAATGTTATTTTGTATTTAAAAGTTATAGTTTCTCTTTATCGTACAACTGTCACTGTCACAGCAGCCAATAAATGGCGTCGCTTTTATATAGCGACATTAGTTTTTGTTTTAAGTGATTTCTTAATATTATCAGCTTATACATTGTCATTTTTTAATTTCCAACTACCTTATTATCAATATCTTATAGTAAAATATGTAGATATTGTAATGGTTCATCTACAAACAGTAATGCTTGATATATTTCTGCCTATAGTAAGGGGTAATCGAAAACTGTGGCGGGATTATTTTAAAAACCGGTTCCAAAGGAATAAACGGATTGGTTTGACACCGTAAAATGCCATAAATAAATTGCATATATTAAAAAGTATATTTATAAATAAAAATATACATTACTTATAAAATATATTTTTAAATATACATTAAAAATAGAAAATATTCGTTTAAAAATATAAAATATAGAGTAGCCCACCGGTATCTGGAACAAGGTCCTTGCTACCAGTGGTCAGAGCCTTAGAGAAAGGAACCTTCTGACTATGTGTGCCGTGTCCAGCAGTACCGCCTTCAGCATCAGGCCCTTGTACCATCCGTAATTTAATTATTGTCACAAAAGTGCCATGATTTGTTTATAATTATATTATATAAAAAAAGTTTGTTCAAGTTGTGTATTTAATTAATTTATGTATTTAAAACTGAAAATGTGAGTGATTGCAACGGGAAAGATAGATACTAAGTACTTAGTTGCAATCGCTGTATAATGTTTAGCGTATCGAAATTTTTAAAATATATTTTTTAATGTTTAGATTTATTTATTTTTGACTTTTTTATTTATATATTATTATTACCTATATTAAATATGTCTTATTATAATATTATTGTAAACACATTTTTAAACCACCATCATTAGCGTAGGCCTACATGTGGATATAAATCTTAAATTTGAAATTTAAATTGCGTACCTAAATCTTGTAAATAAAATTGAAAAAAAAAACCTTAAAATTGAAACTTATTTTAAATGTGAAACTTATTTTAAATAAGTTTCAAATTTAGTAGGCCTACGCTAAAATAGTGGAAAGTTGCTGATGAAGAATAATATTATTGCAATATCTTTATATTTTATTAACGCATAAAGAATAAAGTATTACATAAAAGTATTGTTTTGGAAAACTCAACGTTTAAATGTATCAATCGTATTCAATGATATTATTTTCACATCACATTGTTAGATGTAAAAAATATAAGAATTTACTGTTAACTAATGTTTAGATATATTAATATTATGATGTTTCGACAGCGTACAAAATCTTGACTCAGTTGGAGAAGAACAAAATATGTGTATTAAAAAAATATAGCACATTTCGTTAAAAGCGCTCTAGTGCATTAAAATAAAGTTTATTTTCAGTTGCAACTTTCATTATGTGAAACCGATTAATTTATTGAACAAAATTTAATTTAAAAAAAAACGAATTTCAAGGGACTTATGTCGTGGTGGCGCATTGGTTACGGACCCGCTTTGCAAGAGCGTGGGTGTAGGTTCGAACCTGGCATGTACCAATGTGACTTTTTCAATGTCATAAATGTACTTTCTTAGTTAATCTAAGACACCACTGACTAACGGTAAAGGAAAACATCGTGAGGAAACCTAAACTTTAATATTCTGAAATCGCCGACCCGCAGTGAGCTAGCGTGGTGATTAATGCTCAATCCTTCTCTGTATGAGAAGAGACCTTTGCCCTATATTGGGACAGTTACAGGCTGATTTATTTATTTATAAGGGACTTCCTATTTATTTATTTTAATGCTTCAATACAGAATTATTGTATAGGGCGGACTTAATACTCGTACCATTGGCATTCTCTACCAGTCAACCAACAATATGATACCAAGATGGGTATACTTAGGATACCTAAGTATAAAATGATTAATATAAAATGGTTTCTAGGATAAAGATAACGCCCTCAAATAATTTGTAATTTTTTATTAATTTAACCGAAAACCAAATTTTTTCAATTATGTTTTAAGCTTAAATAAGTTATCAATATTCACAATATTGTTTCGATAAGAGGTAGGGTTCACGTATCGGCTTTAATTGGAACCTCTTAATCAAAACAGTGAATCTTCAATATGGGACCAATTTATTAATCCCTTAGGCAACCAGTAGGTTTTAACATCATTATTTTAACATTACATTGAGGTAGGTATACCGAGAATCTATTAAAATTTAAAATTCAATACCTAATTAAAAACAATCGCTAGCATCCTCGGCACGATTTCCCCGGGCAGCAACCTAAATTCGGTTTTTTATTTATAATTAGGTTAGTCGTTATTTTAGTAAGTTATTTAGGTTTTTCGTTTTATAATTGGTGTTTTAATCTTAAATAAATTAATTAAAAACAATATTTTTCTAATAAACTTTGCCATTCACAAATAGGTATAGTTGCTAGCAAAAGTATGTATACATATACAGAATTCAAATGATTATTTTTTAAAGTAAGGTCCATAAATTACGTGAGGCTTTTAAGGGGGTCAAATCTCATCTAATCTTACGTTGGAGAGAGGGGTCTCGGCAAATATCACGAAATTTTTTTTCTGTTTGAAACAATAATAAAACTATTTTGGTCCATTTAATCCAGATTGTAAATGATTAAGATTTAATCTTAAGCGTAATCATAATACGATTGAAATCATTCACTAATTCGTTCGAAAAAAGTAATTTCATTCATAATTCGCAACCAATAATTTCATTCATAAGAAACCCACATTTTGAAAAATCTCACGTGAGATTGGGGGATGGGGGAGAGGGTTGAATAAAATCTTACGACATCTCACCAGGAGGGGAATTTAAAAAAACACCTCACGTAATTTATGGACGCCCCCTAAATAATTATTGATTATAGTACTTAGATGAACAATCATAAATTAGCGCAAATTTTCTATTATATTTTTTTTACATTTAAGCAGATATAGCTACTACCTCGTACAAGGGGTGGATGGAACTATCATCTGAGATGGTTGCATGTGGAAGAGAATATCGATAACTGGCGGCGTACGAATAGCTTAGTGGCAGAGCGACTGGGGTTTTACCAGTAGATCGCAGGTTCAAATCCCGTAATGATTTTTTTATTCTACAAAATTTCGAACTTTGATGTTATTAAATAGCATAAATTCTTTATAAGAACGTTTATGAATTAATTAAGCAGATGTTTTTTATTCTCAAAAAATTTATTTAATTTATTAATCAACCAAGATTAAATCGGTTTTCCTCGACCATTAAAGTCTTTTACAGACCTCTTTGTTTTTTCCCGTTGAGCCCTCATTACTTCCTCTTTCGGACCCCAAAACGGTGCTAATCCAAAAATTTAAAGCTCCATGGGACCTTCGTAAAATGTCCAAATAGGGCTCATTTAAATTAATGAAAGGTACCGCTAAAAGGTTTCAACAGAATTTTTTCAAGGTCTTTCGCCAATTTGTCAAGTTGAAATTGTGTCTGTTCTAAATATTTCGTGTTAAAATTCTGAATAAAATATTAGAAATTTTAGTATTGATCGCTTTCGTGTCTGGTAAGTGTGCTTTTACAACAGCACTAATAGCCTAGTGGTATGATCGTCGACTGACAAGCCAGTGGTATCGAGTTGGATTCCAAAGCGCGCACCTCTTACTTTTCGTAAGTTATGTGCGTACTCGTATTATAAATTAATTATCAGATGCTAAAACTATCGTGATGACACTAAGACACCTGAGAGACTTTTCAATGGTGTGTAAGCTATGTTAGAGGCCTACAGGCGGTTTAAACTCTGACTCCAGGTTGTTTATCAACTGTACGATAAGAAGAAGAAGAAGTGTACTTTTATTTAGATACTACCTGAGCCTACGACTCCGTCCACGTGAATGTCAAAATAAAATAATTACAAATCTTCTTCTTTATGGTTGATGAATCCGGTGTCACGCCAGAGGCGTCATTCATTCATCATCATCATTCATTATCAGCCTGTATAAATCCACTGTGAACATAGGCCTCTCCTAATGCGCGTGACTATTGTGCGCTCATTAGATGTATTTGCTCATAATCGCCACGCTGGGCGAGCGGGTTGGTGATGGCAATAGCAGATGATTGCTGATACACAAAAAGATGCTACTGTCCATCCTCCGAATCTTTCCCTTTGTCTACTTACAACACCCGTGGGACGAGTGGATGTGGTTCTATTCTTAGGCCGGAAACCACACAGCACCCTAAATAGGCAGTAGAATCTTAGATTAATTAAAAAAGTGTATTAAATATGACAGTAGGTAAGTAATTAAATATGACATTGAAAAAGTCACATTCATGTATGCGAGGTCAATACTGAGATCAACGTGCTTTAAAGCGGGTCAATAGGTAACCAATGAGCCACTACGACTTTTCACGACTCATTTATTCATTTGGCTAGATAAAATCTCACAGCGCTGCACCAATTTTCGATGACACTCAATCTCAGCGTAGATTAATTATTAACAAATCTCTTTATTCTCGAGTTTCTATGACTCATAGATAAATACCTTACAGACTAATATTATCACTACATAATTATAATTATTTAATAAGAAATTTGAAAAAATAACTGATACGGATGGGATTTGATCCCACGATCTTCGGCGTACCGTGCCGACGGTCTTACTGCCGTATCCCATCAGAATCAGTCGAAATTTCAAATCTCTTTTCGCCTATTTCTTATTTATTCGCCATTCTTCTTCTTCTTTCGTGTCGATTAACTGAAATTTATATATATCTTGCCCAAAAACTGGCCATGGCTATTGCATTGCTATTTTTCACCATTAAATATAAAACACACTAGCCACATTTATTAATTAATGTATTTCACCTTTCCATCGCAGTTCTGTAGGAGAAATTCAAAAATTTTACATCATTTTAAATGATCATGTTATTGAAACATTGTTTTGTGTGTTAACATTAAATAAATAAATAAAATAAGAAGTATTTTTTCTTCCAATAACTTAACCCTCTCTACTCTTGCGCTTACCGTCAAGCTACATAAATATCCAATGTCTACTCTAAAGTCCAGTAGAATAAAGTCCAGTACTAAACTTTTTGTACTTTAAAAAGCATCTAGGAACACCTTTCAATGCGCTACAAGATATCAGACAAAGTTTAGGACAACTTTAACTTGTCTCGGACAAGTTCCGTAGTGTTGGGAAAGTTCTTGTCGATTTTTTTTGCTGTTAAGGGAGAATCTTGGAGTTTGTAATTCGGTTCGTGTTTTTAAGAACATTTTATAGAGATTGCAGTCTGGTCACTGGTGTTTTAAACGATAATTGAAGTAGAAAACGTCACTAATATGTAAGACATATTTGTTACTTGGTTTATGTGATTTTGACACATAGGTATTGAGAATCATAATGTAAGAATGGCTTCAATTCAAGTTATAATACTATAATCTTCTTCTTAACTTTTAGAATAATAATTTAAATTTGTTTTTTTACTGCTCTCAAAGTAATTTATAAGCTCATTACTAAAGCTTGTCAATGGCTACTAAACAAAAAAAAATCACAAACAGAAAAGGGAGAAAATTACACTTATAACTATTTTGTGTTTGCCTATTAGTTTTTATAGACTCACGCCTGTATTCCCCAGAGGGGGTAGGCAGAGGTGTGCAGTACACCCACATTTCGCCGGCTATGTTATAAGTCCCATGTAATAGGGGGCGAGCCTATTGCCAATAACCGGGCACAATTCCTGACTCCGTGCTGCTACTGAGAATTTCCTAATGGAAAAACCCAATAACACTTTGCCCGACCCGGGGATCGAACCCAGGACCTCGTGCTCAGCAGTCGCGCTTGCTACCACTAGACCACTAGGCCTATTAGTTATAGTTGTTTTTTCTGTTGCAGACAGTTGCATTCCACCTAGATAAAAAATAAATTACCTAGTTCTGAGATAATTGCCATACAATCCATAACCCTATCGATAAAAATGCGCTTTATTAAAAACCAAAAATATCGACTCCTACACATCACTATGCGTGCAAATAGAAAAAGGTGACAAGAATAGTGGCAGAGACATTTTAATGGAATTCTTATTCTGTCTTCTAGAATAAAATAGTTACCTATACAAGGCCAGCTGATATAAACACATAGCGCTGAAACTGACACTCATACTCCTACACATAGTCACACACACACATATATTGGTCAAATGTTGAATGACTTTTACAAATGACAGATGGACTTTTAAAAAAATACCTAAGTTATGTTTTTATTGGCTTCTCGGAGGAAGAAGAACAATTTTAAGCAGCCTAGCCTAACATAACCTTGTCTATAGGCTTTGACTTGGGAGTAGTTGGGAGTCCACTAGGCTCTTGTAATAATAAAAAAAATAAAAAAATGTGCGATCCGTCAGTCTAAGCTTCTTCGTTTGGAGTAAGGTCACAAGTATAATAAACATATAGTATGGTAACTACGTACAAACACTCGAAAACGGCACACTTACACAATCATGCGCAACGCGTAGTTGATACTGCGAGCACCGCGACATTCGCCAAGCGTCTCATCGTTACGCACGGTGTGAGTGTGCTGTTGCGAGCATTTCTTTATATTTATTATACTGTGGTAAGGTTCTGGGGAACCCAAATAAACCGGTTACACGTGTATCAAAATCAAACATATTATGTTGAAGTTTCTTCGGGCAAGGTAGATTTTTCAGTAAACAACCATTAATTAGAACAAAACACAACGTTTAAACAATGAAAATAACAACCAAATGTTATACCCAAAACGGTAAAGGCTGAAAGACAAAATCTTTTCCACGTGGAAAAAGCTTCGGGCATAAATACCTTGACATAAAACATCTCAAAGGTTTCTACAGGCAAGTGATTCTATCAAAATTTGATCAAGTTATCCTGCGGGTCAATGTCACTTTATTTAATTTTTTACTCGTGCTATTATTGCTAGGGGTTCAAGGTTTTATGGAAATGTTGTGCCATTATCAAAGAAGTATACTTAACTTTGAACAGATCCTACATTATCCATGATGTTTTTGGGGCTTGCTTCCTCATTAGTATTACACACAGCTGTCTCAAGGCGTATACAAATCTCTTTAATATTTTGCAAGTTATAACGGTATGTGATTTCCACATAAAGAAGTCGCTTTTTATCGGAGAGGCATCAAGCGTAAGACTAACTGCTTTATATCTTCAAAGCACGGTGCAGGTGATAATAATAATACCTGTACCTGCAATCAGCGATATTAACTAGCGCGCTATGTTTCTATTCCTTTGCACAACTCACACGCTGATAGCACAGTATAATAATCATACTATGGTGGTATGGTATTTGGTAACTACCTACAAACGCTCGAAACGACACACTCACACATACATGCGTAATATTGCGTAACGACGAGACTCGTAAGCGAACGTCGAGGTACACAGTACACAGTATTACGCATGTTTGTGTGAGAGTGCCATTTTCGAGCGTTTGTAGGTACGTAGTTACCATACTGTAAGATTATTACACTGTGCTGTTAGTGTGCGTGTTAGTGCAAAAGAAAAAAGAAAGAAGGACTAATGTGTAAACGAATATGAACATAGCGTGCAAATGTATTACAATTTATTGAAACAAACTAATTAGTAAGTGTGTTAATAGGTGCAAAGGCATATAAAAAAATATAGCGTGATAATGGACTGATATGTCTCTATGTTTATTTCACGCTGATATTCTATGAAAAGTCCATGACCAGGCCCATTCTCGATGATGGCTTTACAACCTTTTTGAACAAATACAGGCTTACTATATTGTCGGTTGCGTAATATAAAAATATTTTCAACGATATCCAACAACCATTCCCTGCTTTGTACAATATCGCTTCCTACAATATCATCCACATACGAATGCAATACAAACATTCTGAATACGCATTAGCAGAAACATTATTTGTATATCCACAAAATTTAATTGCTCCAAGATGCCGAGCAAACAGACTCTAAGCAAAGAAAGTATGGCTTAAATGTTTGCATATTCATGTAAACCGCAAAGATCGGTCTAATTTGCAAAATTTATCCGTAAGCCTAATGGTGTCTACACACTGAGGCTGTTGGCCTTATTTGAAACAATCATGGCGGCTTGGAACTCGATAACTGGGAATCGCTTATGTGCAAATACAGCGGCTCTTATGCAGCCACAGGAATAGTTTTAAAGCTGTATGCCGCCACGGATTGCCGCCGGCACCGGCACTCTATAGCAAAATTTTGTGATTTATTTCTAATTTGAACCTAAGAACTGAACTGGGTTAAATAATTATTTCTCAATAGCTAGATAGTCATACGAATATTAATAGCTTCTGCACAGAGCTTAGTATGCTCTGACACTGATATTGTGGAATTGTGCTCTCTATTTTGCTTTCTTGGTCTCGCCAATTTACATCTCGGCTCAACCATTGTCCTACAGTCGTATGCATAGAAGGAATAGTGTGGTTCCATTATTAGTTTGTTGTCGATGAATTTATTTTCATTACAATCTCATTATTCTTACAAAATTTTAAATTAATTTGACTTACAAAATGGTTATTACATTCATCTAAGCATTAGCACCACATCCTTAGATTAGTAGGAAAAAAGGAACGAGCTTGTGGGACCACTTGCAGCTGGATGGCAAGGAGTTACAAATACTCAGAAAAATCTACAACACCAGGAGATTTGCCGATCCATTGCCAATCTTTTATCGTGATTGGACTTCGATAATAATCACTCATTTTACTAGACGTAGCAATAAAATGTTTATTCCGCATTCTGATTGAAGAAATAGATTGCTTTTAGTGCTAAGACAGCCAATTTTAATAATATTTCTAGTGCTTTGAATTAAAGATACTACTAATAAGAATAGGAATTTTGTATACAAGTAAGATATTTATTATTATTTCTTTTAGTTCAATATTCTTTATTTCATTAAAGATATATTATATATTATATAGGTCTATTTGATTGGCCCTACGGACTTACCAAGCCAAACCTTACTTATCCCAATGATTGTAACATTATTTTTAAAACCAAATTAATGTGCATTTTTTATCGACTTCGGCCATCACTACTACCGTCTTGTGTGCCATAGGCGACACTTAATGGTCTGCCACTTCGCACATTTTCTACACCACTCCGTTATTTTATCATCGTGTCAAGAGCTCCAGTATTCTTACATTATTTTTCAAAATGTTGAACGTATTTGTCTAGTCTTTTGAAAGTAATTTGTTTTATGTGAGGTTAGAAATGTTGATAACAATATTACGTTTGATTCTTTTGTGTCATTTAGTGAAAATTGGCTTGGAGCTTAAACGTAACTCGAGAAAGAACATATAGACTGAAAAAAAATCATGTCTGATCAGTGAGGGTATGGTTAGGTATCATGATAGACATGATTCTATTCATGAGTTAATTTTCTCTAAATAATAAATAAAAGAAAAGCAATACATGTGTCGCATAGGTGTCTGTTGGATAGCGCTGTTTAGAACCATAATTTATGACCTCTGCTAAGCCCAGGCTTCATTTAACATTTTATTTTCTGATTATGATCTCACAATTAAAAAATACAAACGATGGTATGGTCAGATTTACAAAATAAGCTCAATTTGAAGTAACGTGGGTACCAAAAAGGTGGTAAATAAGAATAACATTTTATGTGTTCATTATTAATTAGTTTTTTTTTTCTTGTTCGATAATATCAATGTGGTAGTGGTACCCATATTATGCCCTTTTTGGATCAGACAGGGTTTTCTTTACATATTGTATATAAGTTGCTTACACCATAGCTGAAAAGACAGAAAATATTGATTTAACTAACATCACAATCCCAACTCCATCCAAGCTACATCTAAAACAGCTGGCCCACAAGTTTCAAACAACAGCAATACTCATAAAAATAACTGCGAAACACAAAAACTAAGCAAACGTGGTACTTCAATTTGTAACTATGACCTACACGCAAACATTGTACCAGAGTACTTTGCGAAAGTTGCCGTCCCATGGCAACATGAACAAATTGTGAGCATGAACGTTTATACAAGAAGTTTCCTCGTATGGTGCAGTTTTAGACTGTTGTTTGTGGAAATTACTTCGTAATAACTGCTACAGCTTCTTCTGTTATGGTTGTTTCGGTTTTGGTTTGAGGAGTTTCTTGCTGTGAAGCAATAATTTATCTAATGAACGAATTTGTGAGATGGATTTAAATTTGTCTGCCTGATAATTATTTGAATGAACCGAAACACTGCGCTCCAAAACTTACATCGCTGACGTTGGTCAAAAGCCGCAAGCTTGAAGTGGAACTGCTGTTCACATCTGTCGCATGTCGGTCGAGCTGTGGGCAAAATTTACGACAAATTCGAGCCTACACAACGTTAGACGACGTCGTGGCAGGCCTATGAGGCAATAACAGATGCTTATTGGGAGGAATGGACGCAGAAAGTGTAGAACCGGGAGGAATAGAAGGAATGTAAACATAGTTTCTCAGTAAGTGAATTAATGTTAATTCTTATGTATATCTACTTTATTTTCTCATAAAGGTTAACCTTTTTACTGACAAGGTAAATACTTATGTTCACAATTTTTTATTTCTCACTGGCTGTGCCCAGTATGCGTTGCAGTGCTATTTTTTTTCAGCCAGGGACCTTTGCCGGATGTACGCAGATAAACCACCGAAGTTTCATTACAATCGAATCTATGGTTTAGTATATAATCGCTTTATTGAAGTTTTTACAAAAATATGTAGAAAATAAGTGGGTAAAACCACTTATGTATATTTTTATTAGGGCACCTCGCAACATCAAAATTTCTTCCAAATGCAGTAAAATTAAATAACTTGCATTAGTGAGGTCACATAAAAATTGAAAATTATTTCCATTATATAACTTTCAATGCCAAAGTAGACCGACTGGAAAGTATTAAGACCAATAAAGATAATAACCAAGTCTCTCATACTATAGATAAAACAGCAAACAAAGATTCTACAACAGCTGTTTACACCAAAGCAAATGGTGGAATAATAGATTCCGATAAAGGCACTCACTATACACAGACAACCAGTGCTTAAGCATTCAAATAGAATCCGACCATTTTAAAAATACATAATTCAGGCAAGAATTAATTTCAACTACGAGGAGAATTTGAATGGAGTTACAGGTGGATGCAAGGGAATTAGACCAGCTACCTGAACGAACGAGTCTCATTTAAATTTCATATTGAAGTTGCATCCTTCTTTATTCCACGGTAAAGTTTGCCTGAGTTTGCGTTGAGAGTGACTTTCTTTTTACGAATTCCTTTGCATAATAATTGGCTTTGTAAATCTTTAAGGCTCGGATTAAATTCTCAGCGGTAAATGCGTTAACTGTGTTTCGTATAAATCTTTTAAATTTTCATTTAATTACTTTATAGGGGTGTTTGGAAATGAAAATTTAAATCTTTTTCAGGATTCTTTTTTTAAATTTGCTTTTTAAGGCTTTTGACGAGTTGGTGAAATTATTTTCCTTAAAATTGTTTTCCTTTTTAGCGAAGTATTTTTATATTTAACTCGTCCCGTTAAAAATTATATTTAACATGATAAACGCTCACAAACGCGACACAATAGAAAATTACTTGTTGTGTTACTGCCGAGTCAATTTCATTATAATCTTTAAGATCTTTTAGGTCACTCATTAGCCATAATGCTTCGTAAATGTTGTAGTATTGCGGTGATAGTTACGAGCTAGGTTAAGCAGCGGTTGATGCGGCCAGTCTGTGGATGGGTGACCATTTCTTTACTCCTCTTTTTCCAACATTTTTTACCCAAATTGGTTTCAATTTAGTTCCAAATCAGTTATGAAAGTATTTAACGAGAATATTTGTATATTATTATTATCTAAAGTTTCTTAAGTAACATCTTGCTTAATAAATTATGAGAAAGCCTTACTGGACAGCTTGCTGATATTGTTATACCGGAAAAGCCTTTGCCCCAAATTTCCTTCAACATAACATACATACAAAACAATTTCTCGAAACAAAAAGAGAAATCTTTCCTTCAAGTGAGCACAAAGCTAGCATTCGTCAAGTAAAACAAGACGTGTAATCCATTAAGCCTGTGTGTTCTGGCGGAGTTCGAACAAGAAGCAAACTTCCGAGCAATTTGGTCGCATGCCGCAGTATGCCAGTGTGATGCTATGTATGGTGGATGCGAAAGGAGATGGTAATTAATGTAAAAGATTAAACATTGGTACTGATTCTCTTGCATCCCGCTAAACTAATTTTAGTCTAACTATATCTGTAAGGGACCTAACTTAGGACTTTAAATAAAAGCAGTGGACTGTACGTAATTTGCTTATAATATTGTCCAAAGGAAAGATAATACAGCGAGTGACAAATAGAATGGTCTAAAGGACGCGCGTGCCGTCGGATAGGTCCGGGTGCGAAGTGTCGGTGAGGTGGCTGCTGGTGCGCTGGGGCCCCTCGCCCCGCGCAGCCCGAGCGGCCGCCGAGGATACCCGACGGTGCACGAACAATATCTCTTTCTAATAAACACTATCAAAAAAGGACATCAAATTGAACTATCAAATTAGAGCTGTCAAATTAGTCTACGTCCTTGCAATTGACGTGAAATTAGACGAGACCTATAACATGCCGACTAAATTCTCGTTGATATCACGCAAATGGAATAGTTTGACAGCTCTAAAAATCTGCTATCCTTTTTTAATGATCCCTGTTAGAAAGAGAGATGGCAAGTCTAAGTTAGTTTAGAGCGTGTGCAAGAGAATTAGCACCATTATTTACACGTAATGAAACAACTTTTTAACGGATATAACTCGCGTTTTTATTTTGATAAAAACAATCCTGACGTTTCGAGTGTTTGTAGTACTAGTGGTCGCAGGCAGCAGTTGACGGTAGATCAAAAATAATTTTAAATAACTGTTCAGACGCTTGTCACCTCAGTCTGCATGCGACCACGAGTGCTGCAAAGCAAAAACGCGAGTTATATCCGTTAAAAAGTTGTTTCATTATGTTAAGTGTTGGCGAAAGTTTGAGACTATATTATTATTTACACGCTTTTTAATCCCCCCGACGCCAAAAAAGAGTGTAATAAGTTTGATGTGTTTGTGTATCTGTGTGTGGCATCGTAACTCCCAAACGGATCAACCAATCTTTGGCTAGAACGACATACTGGTAAGTACTTTTTGGCACGAGGGTAGGGGCAGGCAGGTTGCAAAGAAATGGCAAACTCTCAAGGGTGTCGCAGTAAAAGTTTATATAACAATAATTTTGGGAAGCCCTGAAGATGTAAACTAAGTTTTACATTGGTCAACTGCTTACATTTTTTATAGTAAACATATATTCGCTATCTCTTTCCCTCTACCCCACACGCAAAGCAACTAATAGATTAGTTAATATTTGACCCAACTCTATAAGGTCTGTTTACAAAATGTCATCGGCAGGAATTTTAGCTGATGCGGTCGTGTTATGGCGATTCCTTTAATTAATATTGGCTTGTTGGCTGCCTAGACTTTATGGTTGTTTTAAAATTTGAATAAGTATTGATAGCTTTCAATAAAAATTGAAAATTTGTAAAAGGTTGATGAACAACTTGGTGTCAGAGTTTAAAACGCCCTTAAGCCTCTGACGTGGCTTTACACCCCGTTGTAAATCTCAGGTGTTCTGGTTTTCTACGATGTTTTCCTTAACCGTTTTAGCAAGTGATAATCTATTAATTTCTAAAACGCATATGAATTCGAAAAGTCCTGAGTTTCGAACTTACGACCTTTGACTTGGCAGTCCGACGGTTTTATCTAACATTGCTTTGCACTTTGAAAATTATGTATTTAAATTAAAAGTAATTGAAAATTTTATAAATTAATTAGAATTTATTAAATGTTATACTTCTACTTTATTAGAATTTATTATTTTTATAAATATTTTGTTGCATACCAATGGTTTTTAACCACTGGTAATGGTATGTTACACCTTTATATTATGAATATGACGTCGGTGTCCTGTGACGGCGCGCCGCGCCACCGCGGCGTTGTGCTTGGTCAAGCCATTTGTGAGCTGTAATCAATTCCTGGATATAGTTCGGCTAGTATGGAAAACACAAGTTGCAGTAAACAAATAAGACAAACCCGGTGGACCACAGTTTTCACTAAGTTAAGTTCATTAAAATCCAATTGGAAAGTTCGTGAACAATTTGCTTCTTGCATTTAATTCTAGTACTAAAGTAGGGATCGTAAACCTTTTTGTGTTACTAGTAAACATAAAATAATAATTTATTGTATGTTTACTAGTAACACAAAAATTATTATAGTATTTCAACCATAAATGACTAATATACCATTCAAAATAATGTTATGAATAATAATTATAATGTTGAATTTAAAAGATATTTCTAAAATTACTTATACATAGTTTGTATTTCTTGCTCATGCAGAGGTAATATCCATTAACCGCTAAATCTAAAAGTTCAGACCCAAGGCACTTGTGATTTACATTATCTAATGGGTATTATTTACGAAATATCAGTACAGAAATTGTCACATGACATGAAATCTGACTACTTACTTATAGACAAAAAATACAATTAAGAGAAGAAATACGATTAAGAGAATACGATATTGACCACATTAAGAAAATAATATCATACATCTTTGGGTTCCGGAGACCTTGAATGCAATCACTCCGGAAAAATATTACATTCGGATTTTAATAAATGAAAGCAGCTAGATTAACTTACTATTGCTAATTGACAATATAAATAATACGGCTAGAACAAGAAGAAAAAGGTTTAGCACCTCTGCAATATAAGTTAGAACGCAATGAATCTTCCAGGGCTGTGGCAATGTACGAGACTTCTCTTCCCGCAGGTGCAGTAAAAAGCTACTTAGGTGTGGTATAGGTATTGTTTAAGAAAGTTTTTTAAATACATAGTGGCAAACAAGCCCGAAATGTATGTATGTACGACCTCTTTAATGGTTAGCGTTAAAACCTTTGTACGTTTGTATGCACGCCATTTTTTTTACGTGGTCTCTTTCAATTATAGCTCTAGGGAGCTCAAACTGATTAACCGGACTTCTAGCAAGACCTAAAAGTCTTGCAGCTAAAGCAATTTAACTATAACTAAAAGCAATAGCAGCTAAAGGCGCCCCTTAATGGGACTCGGGCCTTGGCTTGGTCTGATTTTGATTATTTAGAGACATGTTTTTATGGCTACAGGCTCAGCCCGAGCTGGCATGAGCATGCGTTGGGGAAGATGTATTCGGAGGTTTTTTTTTTTTTAATCTTTATTATTTATAGAGGGTTTTTTTTTTAAAAAAAGCCACCCTCATCGTGACACTCCCAAATATATTCGGAGGTTGTGGTGTGCAGCCAAAGCTATATTTCACGCCGGTATACGGTGATACCTAATACTACAAAAATGCCTAGCAGCTGTCTGACTATTAAAGAAAAAATAAATACTACAAAAATTTCACTCAAATTTCGAATGTTTCAAACGTATAAATCTTTAAAAGTTTGACATTTAATACAACAATCAGAAGTTGAGAGAACAACTTGAGAGTGTGCTTGTAAAGTTGTTACTATAATACAGTGGTTAAGAACCATTGGTACGTATCAGAAGAAAAAAAAAACTATCCAACAGTTTTTCCCCGCAGCTTCGCCCTCGTAGTTGTAACTTTTTCGGCACAAAAAGTACCATAGATCATTTCTCCGGTTCATAACTATCTATATCTAAAAACACATTAATCCGTTGCTGTGTGAAAGTAGGATAAACTAACAAACCCATTTTTGTATTAATAAATTTAAGTATGATTGTAAAAACATGGGTTAATTTTGGTGTTACTCTGCTAGATTAATTTTGGACTTAAGGAAATAATGCTAATTTAGAGTAAAATAACCACGATGATTAAGGTTTTTAAATGTATTATTCTTCATAATAAGGTAGCCTTTTAACTAGTTTAATAAAACTTAATAAAAACTTAACTATTACTCCATACATATCCTATGTACTTTACGGGAAGAGGTTTTTTGACATGTCGTGTAATTTTTAAACCTTCTTCTTCTTTGGTATCAAATGGATATAATTTTTAACAGTTCACAACAACCCTGTTGTGCGAGAATGGTGTATAAAGTAAAAATAAACGAGGTCTAAAATATCAAAGTCGTTGTTTTAATTTTTTAAATTAAAATTTTTCAAATGTTTGCAACCCCTGATCTACTACATACCTATGATAATGTTTCCTATGGGAGTCGTTACTTGCAAGTCCTTTTGTTTTGAGAAATATCTTTGATTTATAAGTTGGTTTCTTAAAATAGGTTTCTTGTAATAAGTCAAAAGTTAGATATGATTTTGGACTAAATATTTGTCTAGCAAATAAAGATACCGTTTCGTAACCAGATAGTTACGTTCCGTCACAATCACAGAAACTTCCGTCCAAACCATGCGGGTTTATATGCTTTCGAACGTCATCAAAACTACCAGACAGTAACATTCGGTTAGTCCAAGAAACTTCCATCTGAGTACATATTGTTTAATATTGAAGAAGAATATTGAAGAAGTGGGGTGTCAAGAAATTGCCATGACTTTCATTGCAGTCAATCTTAGCCGCCTTAGTTTTGACCTCAGAGGAAAAAAAATGCCTTGAGCGTTAATAAGGCGCTGTCATCGCGCACCCAGCTAATAGGAATAACTTTTACATTATAATTAGGTTCGATTTGTCTTTACAGCACTAGTATTTTTTAAAGTTGCTAGTTTGAATTTTAGTCTCTTTGGTCAGCATAGTTTGACATGACCTATTTTCTCTGTCTTATATAAGAAAAAGCTTTTGCTCAACGATAGGGCAGTACAGACTGGTTTATATCTAGTAGATTATTTTTATTACGGCTACAAATATCTAATTTACCGAAGAACTGGGTCGGGTATCCTAACCTTCCCCGCCATATCATTAATTGAAATTGAACTAAAGATTAATAGCTACAAGTATTCCTCACGTACAAGTATTAAAACAGAGGTTTAAAACGTTTGAAACCACCGAAGACGCACTTCTGTTTATTTATAGCACTTTGATGAAGTTTTAAGTCTATAGCGCTGTAAAATTTATAACATAACCAGTTTACAGAGACCTTTGATTTTGTTGAAAGAATCTCTTCGTTTGCCCAGATTTTTAGGGAGTAAGGGAGGGGTTGGAGTTCTTTGTATATTGGTGGTGATTTTAGAGTGAGGACAGAGTCTACAGATTGTTTGCTTCTCAGCGGTTTATGGAAGTAGATAATGGGGGCGTAGGAACGGCAGATGGGTCTTGGTTAAGGCTATGAAGTGGGTAAAGTTTTGGTCGAAGAATAATCTGAAATACCTACATATTTTTTTAGATCTTTTAGAAATCTGTGGTATTAAAAAAACATGCTCAGGTTTAAGTACTTCTTATTAAACCAATGGAATTGATTAAACGAGAATATTCTAAATAGTTTCGCTGTTTAAATAGAAACTCTTGTAGAGTCAAACCAGGTTAATTATGATTTTAATAATAGGTTTTAAGCGACCTAGTTTACAATTTGATAATTTTTTTTAGTTACTCACTTTTATTACGCAATTGTTTTTTTATGTGTTTATCAGCGTAGGTAGTTTTTATAATCGTATTATTGGAATTGATAGTCTTTTTTGAATTTGTGAAGATTGGAATTTTTGAAGTCGTGATAGCCTAGTGGTGGTGACCGTTGACCGCAAGTCAGTGGTCTCAAGTTCGAACCCAAGGCGACTTCTGACTTTTCGTAAGTTATGTGAGTTTTATAAATTAAACTAATCAAATTGAGCACGTAAAGCCGTTGGCCCTGCGCCTGATCTCTCACCGGTCGTGTCGGATTTCCTTCCCATCGGACTATGAGAGTGAGGGAATAGAGAGTGCACCTGTGTTTGCGCACACTTGTGCGCTATAATATCTCCTGCGTAGTTGGCTTATCTCCGTTGAGATTGGCCGCTGTGACCGAAATTCGGTCAGGAAGATTTTATTGGAATTGGAATGGATTACCATAGCGTGCTAAGCCTCGTTTCTAATGGCTCAACAGCAACTTGGTAGATGATTCAGCCGCGCGTTTGTTACAACTTTCTTATTACGCTCGCTAACTACAGATGTAGTCTTTGTTTGTTAAGATGTGAGCGGATGGATATATTTTTTCCTTTGACGGATTGTTTAAAAGATTAAAAGGCTTCAAAGAGAGTCAGAGCAGAAAGAGAACAGAAAACAAAGATGAATGGAAAAAGAAAACATTTTTGTTGTAAATTTTTAGATATAACTTGAAAAAAAAATTCTTTAACTTTAAAGCAGGTTATATTATACCCATCAGGGTATACCCTTACATCACTGATAGCCTAGTCGTATGACCTTCGACTGACAAGTCAGAGGTCTCGAGTTCGATCCCATGGCACGCACCTCTGACTTTTTTATGTTATGTGCGTATTAAAAATTAATTATCAGTTGCTAAAACGTTGAGGGAAAACACCGTGATGAAACCAGCACACCTGAGAGATTTTTCAATGGTGTGTAAAGCCATGTCAGAGGCCTACGGGCGGTTTAAACTCTGACACAAGGTTGTTCATCAACCACACGATAAGAAGAAGAAGGGTATATATACCCTTTGATTCAACTTTTTATTAAATTTCATTTATATGCCGAATTTAATCTTTCTGGCATTTATAATCTACGAGTAAAATTGCGGTGAAAGATAGACTTTCAGACATGACGAAAGTATTAAGGTTCCAGGTTTCGTAAGCAACTCTAAAATATTATTCTAAAGCCTCTTGTATGTGATTGATAAAATAATAAAAACACTCAATATTATAAAAATATAAATCGTATATTTAACTTTTCGAGCAGCTCTCTAAATCTACTTAAGCATAAAACTATAAATAAGAACACTTTTTGGTTTCAAAATTAAATAAAACACTTATGTACAATTATTTACATTAAAACTACTTAACGTAATTATTGCATAAATCTGTTCTCTATAGCGTTTCTAAAAGCATTTAATAAGATTAACAATTTATTTTACTGTCGGACTAATCTTTCATCAATTTGTTCTCCATTTTATTAAACATCGTGACATCGACTGAAAATAGTATCATCATCATCATCTACACAACTTTTCTAAATTTTATTTACCATTTTTCTTAGTGAAAATTTTCATTTGACTCAGAATTTGACATTTTAAATGACACAATTGGATATTTATTGACCCTTAAAGCCTTAACGTTTAAACAAATTCAACGTCAAAACACTAGCGGTTTCATCACTAACATAATTATTTTCATTACACTTCCAGATTTGCGTGGAAGCATTGTGATGAACAAAATTATTATTATACTCTCATTAAAATTATAACCATTCTTCCTTAATCATATCAGATGCTTTTTCTGCAATCATAATAGTTGGAGCATTTGTATTACCTCTTACAATTAAAGGCATAATAGAAGCATCGATAACTCTTAATCTTTCAATACCATACACTTTTAATCTTGGATCTACAACCGCCTCTCTATCCCACTTAGGTCCCATTTTACACGTGCCAACAGGATGAAAAATAGTTGAAGTATACTGAATTAACAAACATGCAAAATAATCATCGGTTCCCCAAATATACCCAGAACAAGCTTGAACAGGAATTTTAACATAACTGGCTCCACTGGCTTTAAATGCATAAGTTTCTTCTAAACTTACAGCGAATTTCATTCCTTCTATCAGAGCATCTATATCTTCTCTTTCAGTAAAGAATCTTGAATATATCAAAGGCTGACCAAATATTGGATCAGTGTTATTCAGTAAAATATATCCTCTACTTTTTGGAGTCAATAGCAAAGGTCTAGCAGATAACCCATTATAGAATGCTAAAGGAAATATGTTTGTAGACAAGTATGTTGTTGGATCTGCATAAAATTCTTTAACATTCCTGCCATCGAAATGGAATTGTATATTAGGAACATTATCATAATAAGTGCTGATAAATGCAGTGCCTGGGAGAGTTGCCGTTGATGATAGAGGCCCATCTTTTGGTAATAGTTGGCTGTAATGCTTATTTACTTGTGCCGTTAATTCTTGACCATCAACAGCTGTTGATGTTTTGTTTGACAAAGATAAAATCAATGCATCGGTAGTGACATGATCTTGAAGGTTAGCTCCTACACTTAAGTCAGCTAGTACAGGGATATTTAAACTCTTCAAGTGATGTTTTGGTCCAATACCTGACAACATTAACAGTTTTGGAGAGTTCAATGCCCCGCTACTAACAATCACTTCTTTATCAACATATGCAGCTAATATTTCTCCATTTTTAACGTATTCAACACCAAAAGCCACTTTTATTATTGGATCAATTAATAATTTAGTTGCAAAAGCATTTGTTACTACATGCAGATTAGGTCGCTTATTTCTTATAGGTTTAATGTATGCCTTGTTGGCAGAATTTCTTTGACCATCTTTTGAGGTTGATTGGGCTATGTCGGTTCCTATTTGGTTTTCGCCATTTAGATCAGTTATGGGAAGGCCTTTTTCCTTAAAAGCTTGGACTAACATCATAGCGTTGACGTCAAGGTATCTATACCTTTCGACGTTGATAGGGCCACCAACGGCATGGTGGTAGTGGTCGTGGGCTTCTACATCTCTATTATTTTCTGCTTTCTTGAAGTACGGTAGAACCTGGAAAATAATAGGAATACATTTTATTTACAATGCTAGTTTATTTATATACTAAAAACATCGTATGTTGCAATATAATGGGATAATGGATAGACACACGAAAAATAATATAATATAATAAAAGCAAAAAACCTAACAATCTATTCAAAATTCTAAGAATTCGATACAATCTATAAATAACACTGTCCAATCTGGAAATTAAAACCAAGACTAAAAATCCAAGACATTGAAAAATTTTAAGTTCAAAAGGTTTGTCAAATTGTGACATCGTGAGTAAATAATCGAAACATTATACTCATTTAAGTATAAATTGTAAACCATTAAAAATAAGTAAGGCCATCTTCTGTTTTAACTGTAATAATATTTATTAATGTTATACAATATTTAATATTGCTTGATTAATTAAGCTGTAATGATAAATTAATATTAACGTTCTACGATATTTGCATGCCTTTAAAAAGCGGATGTGAGGATCTCATGTATTTTTTAATCTTTGCAAATAATATCATATATCTTGTAACCACTGGAACAGCGAAGAAATAAATTAAAATAAAACATAAAATTATATTCATAGTAATATTTTTATTTTTAAACAATTTTTATAGGAAAGCCTCTATAAAACTTTTAAGAAACAATGAAAAAAATATATTATTTAAGTTTCTTATTATCTCAATAAGATCATGATAAGCCCAATCATAAATAACCTAATCATATTATTCATCAATCAATATAAAATCGATTTTAATCATCAATTTAATCCTATCTTAAGGTAGGTATCTTGTATATTTGAAAAGGGCTCTAACGTTATAATTTGAAATACTCCAACATCTATCAAATTAATAGACGAAACATGCAGAAATGCAGAATATAAAATTTTTTACTGACCTCTCTATAGCTCCATCCAGGATTGCCAAGCTCCGCCCAACTATCGTAGTCCTTCTTGTTGCCCCTCATGTAGACCAAGTAGTTGATGGCACTGGATCCTCCCATGGTTTTGCCTCTGTAACGTTACGATAACAAGTTAATAATATTTTTGATATCCATGCCTTGTTGGTATTGTCATGTCAAATTATGGATTCCAAGAAAATGCCTCAAGCAAATACGTTTTAAATATAAGTTTTTTTGTAACTTTTGTAAGGATTTATCAGTGTGCAGTAAAAATATTAATCCCAATTACAGTTTTTTAATGATAACTAAATTGAAATAGTAATTGAAAAAGTAGAGTTGGGTAAAAAAGTTTCTTTGACAAATTCATAATTTGACAATGTAAGATTGAAACATTAAACACACATTAACAATAACAACAAAAACGAGTTAAAAACACATAGATCTCTACATACAACATAACAAAACAAACATTTATTAACAAACATTGTATTAGAAGAAACACGATCTACTACGAAAAAAGAAAAACACATACTAAAACCAAAAAAAACACATAATAAAAAAAACATATAATGAACACAACAATGACAAAAACACAAAACATAAAAAGAAATAAATAAACAATTCCACACCATCATGCGTTACAAATATTAGTACACATAGACATTTTGTTTAATTTGTATATGGCGCAAACCACACAGAGATATTATAACGTCGGGCGCGGACATGGCGTGGACATCTTGACGTTCCATTGAAATGATTATTTTTTTGCGATTTCGGGGTTGGTCCTATAGTAAAAGTTGTTTGTAATGATGAGTTTAATGACCCCTTTTAAGGATGCTGGACCATTGCTGGTGTTTTACAAATAACCCTGTATATTGGAAATGGTACGCTATTAGGCCGCCCGCATCAGACCATTCCATATGATTTAAATTATGCTTTGTTTCTAATAAATTTAGGATGAAATTTGAATGGTAAGGCCAGATGTCTGCGCCATGTTACCAGACGTCATATTTGTGTGTCTTGCACCTAAGTTAGCACAGGGACTGCTACATACAGCCTGTGATTACGGTCACCAAACGCCAGTTATTTTGGCACAATAATAGCGATTCAATGTTTAAATGCGGCCTTGGTTTCTTCGTGGTACCCAGCTGTTTGTGACAAATTTTAATAAAACAAAGGAGTATGCCAAATCTCGGCCTATTTTCGGAACCCAGTTTCAAATTACATGTCCTAAAGTTAATACTTGTTTTAACAACTTGTTGTACGTTTCTTGTTGTACCAGGTTAACACTTTAATCTAAAGGATTTAAGGTTAGAATGTTATAGAAAGAAAACTTTAAAATTGTTTATCTGTTTTATCCATATCCTAATAATCAATCAAAAATCCTAACAATAAAATCAAAGCATACCAAACCAAAAGCTTATAGGTAGGTTATATTTAAAAAACAACTTGGATGACATAAAAAAGAAACAATAAACGCACAACGTTTTATATCAATTTGACTATTCCATAATTGCACTCCATCAGCTGTCAATCCTGCAATTCAGATGCTAAAAAGTAGCATACGCTGACATAAATGTGCAAAAAAATAAATAAAAAAATAACCGTTCTCAAAAAACAACGTTGCGTCGCATATCGAAGTGGCTTTTTTCCAATTTAAAAACTGTCAACTGCAGAAGATTTTTGTTACAAAAATTTTTATTGAGCAGGAAAGAAACAATAAGTCCATTGTCATAAAATTATTTTTTTTCTGTGGAACAAAGAAACTGCTCTTTTAAAATCTTGAAAAAGTTAACTTTAAGATGAATTTATAATTTAGATTGTCATCGACACGCTAAAAAGAAGAAGATAATTTTATAATTGCATTTTGTATTAGATCCTTGAATCCAAATCTTTTGAATCAATCATTCCTCCGTAATCATTTCAGATAAAAAAAGAAATATGAAAATAATCACCTCTAAATTTCAAATATTACTTGTCAAACAAATGATTCAAATGTAAAATGAATGACAAGTGCTGAGCAAGATGAACCTACTGAATCTTTTCTGCTATAGGCATTTATATTGAATTCAAGACGTTATGTTAAGCAAACACAGTTACATCAAAAACACAAGATCACTACATCTACGTCTACCGAATACATAATATTAAATACCAATACTTTTTTAACGAATAATGTTTAGTGTCACTTTCTAGCTAACACGTAAATATTCTATTTTTGCCACTTACCAATTCGATGTATCGCTTTTGGGCTAAGTTGTTAGTGAAGATTTTTGAACAATAAAACAACAAAATTTATTTGGTACAAAAATTTATTTACAAAGGAAATAGTAGCTAAATACCCTAAAAACCTAACCTAACCTAGCTTTAGGTCAAAAAATGTTTATGGTTCTCTGACTGGCCTGACGTTATTCATTGACCTATTCATTATTACCTCACATTCATTCATTTCGCAAAAAAACACATTGTCAGCCCGCCTTACCTACATTTTATGTAATAAATTGTACAGACTTTTACTTATTTCTATGTCACTATAGGGATCATGCTGATGCAATGGTTTACTGCACTTGTATAAATGTATTCGTTCAAATTCATGTAGCAGCAGTCGTGTCCCCATCATTTTATTGTTAGGTCAAATTGAATATGGAATTCCTTTTCTTCTAGAATTTGGATCATCCAACAATAAATATATATAAAAATATTAAAATAGACATTGACTACTAAACTTAATTGAATTTTTCTATGGCAAGCTGATATCGACAATTATTCTACCAATGTCAGGTGTGACTAAAAAGGCTTTGAAAAGTGTAGAGGAAATTCTATATTGTCACTAATAGGGAACTCAAGATACTCTTAATTAAACTGATTGTATTAACTTTGTCATGACCTTGATAATGATGGCAAACGTGAATAAAAGAACCTTGACAATACATTCTAATAAGAAGGTTAATATTTTTTTTATTCATATTGCCTCACTGAATTCTGACAACAGTAAAAGTCTATAATGATTAGTCTTTCGATAAACTTAATCATAATCTTACATTATTTTACAAAAATTGTATTTATACAATGGCTTGAAAACTTTCTGCTATTTTCAGACTGAGTTTGAGCAAAACATTGTAATTTGAAGGCGGTAAATAAGTTAATATGAAGTAGGATAATGTATTAGAATAATGTATCTAACCTCTTTAAATTTTATCCAGTTATTCTGGATGGTACTGGCATTGTATAGAAATTTGTAATTAGTGTTGAAAAATCGAGATTATTTATTCCAGTACACGAAACCCCAATCCTCTTTGATCATGTCAGAAACTTTCTCTCCTATCATCATACATGGAGCATTAGTGTTTCCTCGCACAATGTGGGGCATAATCGAAGCATCAGCAACTCTAAGATTATCTATGCCATACACTCTCAATCTTGAATCAACCACCGCATCTGGATCTCGATAGGTCCCCATCTTACATGTACCAGCAGGGTGATAAATTGTCCCAGTATAAGCTTGAAGAACACAAGCAAAATATTTGTAACTTCCCCATGCAAATATTTCACAAGGCTCCACCGGCTCCCTTATAAATTTTACTCCATTTTCCTTAAACGCTCTTGTGGATTCCAATCTAACAGCAAATTTTAATGAGGCTACCAAAACATCCAAGTCCCTTTTTACTGTGAAAAATCTTGGATAAATCAAAGGTTGGCCAGAAATTGGATGGGTTCGGTTTAGAGTTAAAAATCCTCTGCTCTCTGGGTGTAATAAAATCGGTCTGACATTTATTGCATCGTAGTAAGAAAACGGGAATATATTTGTAGCTAAATAAGTGGTGGCATCAGAGTAAAACTCCCTTTTGTTTCTGCCATCGAAGTGATACTGTATATCTGGCACGGTTGAATCCTCATCAGCGTATTTAGTCTGATGAAATGCTGTCACTTGTAAAGGTCCAGGCGCCGAAAGTGGTTCATATCCACTATTGGTTCGAGAAAAACTTCGGACTGCATCCAACATCTGTGGTCCCATTAAAAGTGTCGTTGTTTTATTTGAAAGACCCATTAATACAGCTTCTGTGGTAGCGTGATCTTGCAAATTATAGCCAACCATCAAATCTACTATCACAGGAATTTTCATGTCTTCCAAATGTTTTTTAGGACCTATTCCAGACAACATCAATATTTTTGGGCTATTTAATGCACCTGCACTTATTATTATTTCTTTATTTGCATACACTTCAAGTAATTCGTTATTTTTTAAAAATTGTACACCATAAGCAATTTTATTAGAATCAATTAGTATCTTAGTTACTTGAGAGTTGGTTCTCACTACAAGATTACGTCTTAGTTTTCGTATAGGTTTAATAAATGCTTCATTAGAAGACACTCTTTTGCCTGCTTTTGTTGTAGTTTGGGTGGTCATAGTACCAATTTGTTGTTTGCCATTAAAATCGACAAGAGGAAATCCCAAGTCGTTAAAAGCGTTTACAATCATTAAAACGTTTCTGTCAGTGTAAGAAAATCTTTCTACGTTTAAAGGACCTCCTGTTCCGTGGTAGTCAACGTCTTTTGCTTCATCATTTTGATTATTCTCAGATTTTTTAAAATAAGGTAGAACCTGGAAATTGTATTAAGATATTTTTGTTACATGTAATATTTCTCATAAAGGTTATTTAATTTAATTTTCTACTAGAAATTACTCCAAATATCAGCAATTAGATTTTGTAGAATAATTGTATGTGCATGTTTTAAATAAATATAATACAGTCTAGAATATAATATTATGTGCCCATTTCTGTAACAAATACCGAGATTTTAGTTAATAAAAATTAACAGTAAGTATTGAAATAGGACTTACATCATTGAAACTCCAACCTTTGTTACCAAGTTCAGCCCATTCATCATAATCCTTTTTATTACCTCTCATATAGACAACATAATTTATAGAACTAGATCCTCCCATAACTTTGCCACTGTAACATTAAAATATTTTAGTATTGATTAAATTTTTCATGAGATTTCACAATTTTCTACTAAAATGCACTACTAACTCATTACGTCTTGCTCTAAAATGTTTTAATTGTAATTACTATTAATTTATTGATTATTCTAATTACTTTTTCAGTCATAGTCCTTTTTCATGTAAAAGTTGAGTTTTTGAGTTTGATATTTAAATGTTTTGCAATTCAAGCAACAGTAGTAAAATTATTAGTAAACCAAATTTAGCCTACTAAACATCACTCAATATTTTTTAATGACGATAGTACGATAGTATTTGATTAAGGTATGAACCTATCGTACTATCGAACAGGCCTACATTGGGACAGTAACAGGCTGATTTATTTATTTAGTAGTAATTAACATTTTGTAGAGTGCAATTATTAAAATTCACTTGAATAATTATGTTAATTACTATTACAATAAATAATTCTTTCATTGATAGACATATCGAAGAAAAATGGCCAGGATTCAAATTGATTCGAATAATCTACTTTTTTTTACGGTGCGCGGCGTTCTGGTAGTGAAACGAGCGTGAATGACAATGTTCTTTTTTCGAAATTCGTACAGATACCACGCATCGAGCAGTAAGAATGTGGCTGTCTGCTGAAACCCTTTGCTCAAAAGAAATATAAAAAAAACAAAGGAGTGATAAAATGAAATTCAGTACAACAATAGATCATCCGTTTGGGTGATATATAATGGTTATTAAGACATTCGGTGTTTTAATGTTGGTAATAAGCTTACTGCTTCCGAATCTTTTATAGACGGTTTAAAGCATGGGAGTTGATAAACATTATTATTATGTTTATTATGTTTGACTGCATCCGTTAAGACTGGAAGTCGACTCCAACATAGTTGGGAAAATGCTAGGCAGATGATGATGATATTATGTTTGACTGAATGCCGTGGTTTACCGCCTAAGAATAGAATCACCCATACTCGTCCCACGGATGTCGTAAAAAGCAACAATGAAAGGATCAGCAACATCCTTTTATGTAATAGCAATCATCTGCTACTGCGATCGTCAACTCGCTTTCCAGCGTGGCGATTATGGAGAAATACCTCCAATAAGCGTACAGTAATGGTGCGCATTCGGAAAGGCCTATGTTCAGCACTGGACTAATACAGGCTGATGATGATGATTGACTTATTTTACCTGACAGAAAATTTTATACAATTCCATTCCATTTTTGAATTTACTTAGTAGGTAATGTCTATTCATAGACTGTGAAACAGGGCCATAAAGTGTATTTCCTATGAACGTTCGTTTGCACTCCGGTGGTACGTAACAATAGATTTCTTATTGAAACTCATTTCTCAACCTTTAATGAATTAAATTAAATTTGAAGGTTCCAAGTTTAAATTTAATTTATTTTCTTTCAAACGTTTAAGTTTCGAACGACGATGACATTTGAATTAAACCTGTTAATTATCAGGATATTGTCGGTTGTGTTACCGGAAATCAAAGTTTGGTAAGAAAACATTAAAGGAGTTTGCTTTGAAAGTTGAAACTCCTTTAGATATTAAAATATAATTGAAATATTAATGACAAAACAAACTCGCCAAAACAGTACAAACTCATTCCTTTCGCGACTTTATTTGTAATTCTCTTCACATCTACCGTTTTTTTTTAAAATTAATTCCCGTTCGTAATAAAACAAAATTCTTCAAAGTTTTGAAATTGAGTGTTGTACATAAGCATGTTATGTAATTTTTTTATTATTATGTATTAATAATCTGTCGACCAAATTCATTATAAAACCGTTAAACACCTGTTTACTTTTCCAAATGCCCAAAATTTCCGAAAAAAATATAAGTCCCTACAATTTAATGTGCATCGAACATTTGAATGAATCCCATTTGTGACGATAATATTTCATTTTGAAGTCAAAGGTTATCTTCCTTCGCAGCACATTACACCCGTTTAGAATTAAATTTAAAACGTCCAGTTTGCTGCTGATATTTTAAACCTTTATTGTCAAGACTCGCTGTGAAGTGAGTTATTGGTGTCAATTCTCAGTTGGAAATTTAAACATAAACCTTAATTTTAAACTCTTGTTATCTTTATTCTTTGTTCTTCATTAGTAAAAGGTAAAATTGCTACGATTAAGTTTAAAACTTTGCATTTTTTTATTATCAAAAATTAATGTTTTGTGAACATTTAAATTTTCTAAATTTCTTTCCCATTTAATGTATTTGCAATAAATGGAAAAGAAATTCTTTTCCATTTAAGGAATTATTTTCCATTAAATGTATTTGCATTAAATGGAAAAGAAATTGATGAATTAAAAAAAAAGGACTCAAGTTTTGTGTTGAGTTATTTTGGCTACCAAAAAAATCTAAAATACTGAATTACTGAGGCCTAGCACAAAACTGTTCTTTGGCTCCCTATTATTCTAACCACCCAACCTAACCTAACCACCAATAGCTAAGACCTTATTCCCTAGTGGAATATAAACATCACTATTATTCTAGGAGGCTTTTGCCTAAGCGTGGAACATTGAAACCTGATAAAGTTTATAATATTGAGTCTCTTGTCATCGCTAACAAACCTTTTGCTTGGCTTAATTAAAATTCAAGACACTTCATTAAGATTGTACACGAGCGTCCTTGTCAATTTCATCTCCAATATTACTTTTGATTTTATATCGTAGATCAAAAGTCTAATAATAATAACGATTTGTTTATGGGGTAATATTTGATAGCAGAAATTGTCATTGGCGAGAATTTTCCTTTATAGATTCAAATTTTTGCTAGGAGTTTCTAACTGGTTGCTTTATTATGTATAATCTTGTACTTAATTGTACAAGCTTTTGCGGAGGTCGGACCAGGATAAAAAGTATTCTTTGTTCTACTCCAAGTCGTGGTCTAGCTTCATATTTTACATCTCTATTATAAGATTATAATCCTGAAAATAGATAATTATATTTGATATAAGTATGCTTAATTATGTATATCTATCATCACGCCTCATAGAGATAGATAGACATACTCTTTTAGCTTTAAAATTATCTATAAATTCTTTCTTCGCATCTTCGTCTCAGGATATTTATCCTTTATTTTCCCCCTTGGGGATGGAATTCCTAAAAATCCTTCCGAAGTGCACCTCTAAGTTATACAAAAGAAATTTCCTCTAAATTTCAAGCCTCTAGATCTATCGGCTTAGGTTGTTAGTTGTATATCAGTCAGTCAGCCTACTACTTTATAAGTATAGATGAATATTACAGTTCTAAACGCGCGCGCCGCAGGCACTTGACCTTATGAATAACATTACCAATTAGATCGGTGTATCATCTTTTGCGTCCCTTCCCGGAATAACTGACATAAGATTTCCATGTTGTACATTCCCTTTGTTAATGGTCTAACATTTCAACCCCCAAACCACCAAAACCTTTTGCGTTTTTCTTATTTTTTCTTTTCTTTTTATAATATAATATGCCAGATATTCAAAAAGTCATGCAAAAATTTAAAAGAAAGTCAAATTGAATTGTTAAGTGTCTTCCATCCATATATACCAGTGTGCGCTGCAATTTTGGGGGTTTAGATAAATTAAAAGGTTTTTCAAGTAATTGAGATTTCGTACTCCAAGTAAACAATTTTCTAATAAATAGGTTAATCACGTACGAACTGTCATTTGAATACACTTTAACGCGTATAAACACGTAGTTCATTAATAAACGAGTTTCATGAATGAATGAAATTGAATGAATTTTATATGACGATCTTCAACCCCAAATGTCTCAGAAACGTTTCTTTTCTCTTCAATTTTTATTTGCTTTTAGTGTTCCCTGTACACACTGGCTTTTTCCGACTTTCATCATATAGTACAAAGCCCAACCTGATTCTATGTTTCGTTTCTTTAAACAGTATTTTATAGTACTTCCTGAAGTCTCCACGGCTCTCTCTTTTTTCCATTCCTCTGTACTTCTCTGCAGTTTATATTCAGGATCAAACTGCTCATCATCTTCATAGAAAACGCGAAACATTATTGCTACTATGTCCAATGCTGTTTTTATACTGCCATCTGTAAAGATTCTATTAAATAAAACTTTTTTAAATTTAGCACACATACCTCAGCCACGCGCAAGTTTGTCCCCTTTGAGCTCTGCAGGTCAGATCTTCAGGCTGTGTCCTGTACATCCAATCGATGCTTGATCTTCCTAAAGCGGGAGCGAAGGCTGGGACACTGGTCACATCAGGTTCTTCAGGACCAGCCTCCAGTAACAGGACCTGTGAAATAAGGAAAGGTGTCGTCAGGATGGGTCACTTTAAAATCCTTTACTGGTAAAGGATTTTAATATGATGAGCTTAGGATAGAAATGGCTGTTTGAATGATTAATGCCTTCATTAACATCATTTGCCGTGTGTTTACCGGGCCGAGAATATGACCACCCCTACTCGTCGTCTGTCGTAAGAAGCGACAAACGAAAAGATCCGGAGGATGGGCAGGAGCATCCTTCTGTGTAACAGCAATCTTCTGCTACTGCGATCGCCAACCCGCTTGCCCAGCGTGGCGATTACAGGCAAATACCTCCAATGAGCGCACAATAGTGGCGTGCATTGGGTGAGGCCTATGTTTAGCAGTCGACTTACAGGCTGATGATGATACTAACTACCTTTCAAAGATGGCTAGAGCAATCCTCACAAAACGATAAAATTTAAAAGTCAAAGTTACAATTTTATCAATCACAGTTTAGATTTCAATTTTTTTCTCAAAAATCAAAACGATAGTCGTAAAAACTTTACGAAAAGCAAATACAAAAAACATAACCCTTCCAGGCAGTCGGGTAATAAACGGTACCTTCTACAAAAATTAACCGACTACAGACTCTTGTATAAAAACGTTATTCTCGCCGTTGAAAATTTTGATTGGGTCTCAACTATCAGAATTATATTAATTGGTTCTCGAGCCAGCCGTGCCTTCCATAAATGAAACTTGTTTATATTTTCATTTTACGTTTCCAAACCCCTACCATGCTTGTTAAAAGTTTTTCTTCTAAACAATAGCAATATTTTGTTGTCAGTGATGGTGTCACTTTTCTACGGAAAAATGTGCAGATAACGAGAAAAAATGGTGTGATATTGGAAAAATACTAACTACAGATCTAGTAACAGTAGTAATGAGAGCATTGGGTAATGTCCGTGAATTCTAAATCACGGAAGAAAAGTTTTAAAAGTGTAATGATTTTCAATAAGACTTGGATCAGTTTTTTTTTATTAACGTCTTTAACGGTTATTAATCAATAGTTAGGTTAAATTAGTTTTAATTAGTTTTAAATTTTTATATTTATTATTTAGTTTGTGATATAGTTATTATAGAAATGATTGAATGAGACTGCATTATTGGTCTAATGGTTGCAAGCATGATAAGTTTTTCTATCCAGATGTTGTCATCTCGCATTGAATCTGGAACTCGCAATAATTTAATATTGATCCCTGTCACTTATTCACATTAGATTTTTGACATAATTGGGGAAAGTTGTGTGAGAAAGATTTTTACCTAACTCATCTCAAAAATTCAGGCGTAAATCGGAAATATTGAAAAACTAATTTTCAGTTTCATTAGTAGGGGTCTTTATAGTTTAAATTACGACGCTTGTTTTCAAAGTGAATTTATTCTAATTACATTTCCAATGTTTTCTTTATTAGAAATCTCTGTATGTTCAAAATTAGTATTAGAGTTAGCATAAAGTAAAATATTGTACATGGAAGATTCGTTCTGTTGGTTTTCTCTTTGGCGAGGATAATTGGATATATTTATTTTATATTTTCTCCTCTCAAATGTAGATGTGTTTTGTCATATGTTTATTCAAAAGGTAAATTAATTCGTGCCTGAGGCTGTACAAGATTGCGTTTACGTAAATAACTTGCTTGGTAAGGTTTAAGCTTGTCACATAGATCAGTTGTGCTTGATTGAAGAATATGGAAGTATTTAATAATGTCCTCCTAAGCGAATTTCGGTCACAGCGGCCAATCTAAACGGAGATTAGCCATTGACGCATGACATCGCCGTAACACGTAATTAAAATAATTTTATGAAGTAAATAGCTTCCGCCCGCGCCTGCGTCTGCGTAGATTAGATTTCGGTAACCCTTATTATACTGCTTATCTCCCATAATTATTGTGATAATTTGTACCCTAAAACCTGACTTGGTATTTAACAAATATTTTTGCCGAGTTTCAACTAAATCTGTCCTGTACTTTTTGCATTCTCTGACAGACAGATAAAGTTTCTAAAAACTACATATTCGGCTTCAGTATAGTTCCCCGAACACCTAATTTTTTCCAAAAAAATAAATATAATGTGCAGTTTTTACTTTGTTACAATTTTATTATATGTCATCTGCCTAGCCTTTTCCCAACTATGTTGGTGTCGGCTTCCAGTCTTACCGGATGCAGCTGAATACCAGTGTTTTACATGGAGCGACTGCCTATCAGACCTCCACAACCGAGATACTGGGTTACACCCCTTGGTAAGACTGGTTGTCAGACTTTCGGACTTCTGACTACCCATAACGACTGTCAAAGATCTACAATTGGCAGCCGGGGCCAACAGCTTAACGTGCTATCCGAGGCACGGAGAGTGATAGATAATTTTTAAAACGCACATAACTTACGAAAAGTCAGAAGTGCGCGCCTTGGGTTCGAACCGAGACCTCTGACTTGCCAGTCAACGGTCACCACCACTGGGCTATCACGACTCTACTAATTATTTACGACTATTTTATTATATGTATAGGTAGATATCAACGCACAAAGTTGTCAAATGAAGGCAAGATACTAAGAAACCCTTCCTAGAAACTATACCTGTATTTGGTCTCAATAATTCTGAGGGTACTAAAGTTGTAGACACAATTATTAGTAATATTATTATCCAAGTTGTATTTGTAGTTCAATTTGAAATGGGTGCGCCTATCGACAAAGATAAATGGTTTGTACTATTATCTGATTTCATTGTACCGTTTTAAAGGTATTTGTGGTCTGATTGGTTGGTAAATGTTAATTTATGCTAGTTTACACATTGGAATTTGTTGTCACAACCGGGATTTAGAAATAGTTATGGAATTTATAATTGAAAGGGCTTTTAACTAAGTGTTAAAGTAGGTTTTTTTTTGTGCTGATGTTTAATCACTTTTAGCTTAGCTTTGCAAAGGTGCATGCAGTACACCAACGTAATATGTTATGTCCCATGTAATAGGGAGCGAGCCTATTACCATTAACCGGGCACAGTTCTAGACTCTGTGCTGCGTCTAGGAATTTCCTTATGGAAAAACCCAATAACACTTTGCCCGATTCGGGGATCGTACCCAAGACCTCGTGTTCAGCAGTCGAGGCAGTCTTATTAAGATATTGATTTAAAATACAAAAACTAATTTTTCAAGCATACCAACACAACCGTATAAATTAAAATTTGAACAATTTAATACTTAAGTTAAAGTACAATTTATTATGAAACTAACTATTTTTAGAACAAAACGGTATTGGATAAAAACTAAGTACAGTACTCGGCTATTTTGTTGGCACATTGGAGGCATTTGGCGAAAATCGCTTAGATACGGTCATAGAAAAAAGTTTGTTTGATGCAAAATGCTTTGTTAATTTACGATTAAAACAACTATGGCCCTTTATCACTGGCACTATCTGCTAGGTAGATATTAAAAGAGTATTTTTATGAAATGATCTGCCCGGTAAGGTCCATGAACTTATTATCAGTTAGCAGCGGAACAAGGTTTAAGACCAATAAAATTACTAGATACACTTATTAATCATTTGTAAAGCACTGCAATATTTTAATCACAGTTTATATTGCAATACAATAAATTATTTGCCATTTTATATATTGTATGCAATAAATATTAATAAATGTTTAATTTCTATAGACCGTAGTAAAAGCCGTGTTAAAGTAAATAACATGATACATAAATGCTTTGTAAAAACAGCACCTAGCTACCTTCTAGGAAACCAAGCAAAATGCTGACGCTAAATTGACATTCGAATATATTATTTTACCAACTTTAGGGTGCTTTACTACTGAATTGTTATTCAATTAAAAAAAGTTGACCTGAACTGGTTTTTTATTCGAACAAAATTCTAACCAGCATGTGTTAAATTGGATAGAGGCTCTTAAAACTAGTATTTTGACATAAAATATTTAATTTTATATCCCTCTAATTTTGAGAAAATAAATTTTTATTTATCGTACATTTCTGGAAAGACTACGAATAAGCCCTTCTAAATATTAAAGTAAATGGAGGGGTATAAAATTATTTTTTCAGCGGTTCCAGGTTACATATTTTTGTGGCTTTCAGCATCAGATAGTTTCATGCTGGTTAGAATTTTCTTAGAATAAAAAACCAACGTCCATACAAAAAGCGGACAAGTCTTTTATGTACACCCGATGTACCAACTTATTTGACGTGTACTTGTTCTACGATTGTAAAACTTTTTCGCTTCGAGACTTTGTCTCATTGTTTTATGTACTTTTATACCTGGGAGTAAGTTTCACTAGATCTGATAATTGTAAATGTTAAAGTTCTTATGCTATTGACAGTGAAAGGAAAAGCACTGATAGCTGCCTAGTGGCATGACCGTCGACTGACAAGTCAGAGGTCTCACGTTCGATCCCAAGGCCTCTGACTTTTTGTAAGTTATGTGCGTATTAGAAATTAATTATTTCAGTTGCTAAAACGGCGAGGGAATACATCGTGATGAAACCAGCACAACTGAGAGATTTTTCAATGGTGTGTAAAGCCATATCAGAGGCCTACGGGTTTAAAATCGGACACCAGGTTGTTTACCAACCATATGATAAGAAGAAGATAGTGAAAGGAAAAGTAAAGAGACAGACGAGGAGCGGTGGTTTGACCGTGTTCCGTTAAATTCATAATGCTCTATTGATCGAATTTATTTCGAATACCGCAATGAAAGTTAGCCATTATGCAGGAGATATTACAGTGCCCAAGTGTGAGCGCAAACACAGGTGTACTCTCTGTTCTCTACTCTCATAGGGCGTCGGAACGTCAATCCAACATAACCGCAAAGAGATGTGTGAGACCAACGGCTTTACGTGCACGTGAACAATAAGAGATTATTGCTTACATACGCACATAACTTGTGCATATGTGTGCACAATTTATGTTTCAAATCGAGATCTGACTTGCCACTTCAATATCACAGCTTGTAAATAGAATCTCATTTGGGAGCGGTGGACACACCAGCAGACGTGATTATGAACTGTCCGGTGGTCAAGCGACTGGTTATGTCGTATGAACGATTTTGAAAGCGCACGCATCGACCAGAGCGACAGATCACACCGGTTCTGCATACCAGATCGCCGCGCCGCCGCGCCGGTCTCCCGCCGATTGAGGGCGATCATTAGCCTCAGTTGGCTTTAACCTGACTTATTTCTAACTTCAGTCAAATCTCTTCCGATGAGTTTCGAGATCAAGAAAGTGATTTGATTCGATTTTGCTGTGTGCCCGACATAATGTACCCATTGATTTATTTTCCCAGCCATTCTTTCTTAAGTGAAATGGGTTAATAGTAGTTATTGTGTCATTACTTGTGCAAGATTACAATGTTTCTTTTCTAAATAAACTTTCGAATAAACGCATTGATTGTTGGCGTTTATTACTTTCAGATTAGGCTTAGTAAGCTTCTTCTTATTGTGTGGTTGATGAACAACCTAGTGTCAGAGTTTAAACCACTTGTAGGCTTCTGATATGGCTTTACACACCGTTGAAAATTCTCTCAGGTGTGCTGGTTCCATCACGATGTTTTCCCTACCTTTTTAGCAACTGGTAATTAATTTTGAATACCCACATAACTTGCGAAATTCAGAGGTGCGCGCCTTGGGATCGAACTCGAGACCTTCGACTTGTCAGTCGACGATCATACCACTAGGCTACCTTGGGGATTACTGTTGAACTACGAACACAATTAAAAACCTTATCCCAATTTATAAACGAACTCATTGCTATGTTTGTGCATTGTGTCCCAGGCTGGATGATTAAGGAATTTGGAACTTTTACATAGTGGAAATAAGGTTGGATTGGGTTTGTAATTCAAGAGTAATTCCCTCAGTGTCGTGTCGTTATTTGAGCTACAGTTATGCCGCATCAGCGTTATTTACACATAATACAGCCACAGATCCGAAAACCGTCCAGACAAAAAAAAAACAACTTTTGTCTCTAACTGGGCCTTTTGCATGTCAGATATTTACAATTATAGCAACAATATTTCATACAAGATGAGTTCAACCCTGAAAATTATATTTTAGTGTTTGATTGCGGTCATGACTTCATAAAAAAAAATCATGGTCGTTATTATACTTCCTCATAAGGCGGTAACAACTTTATAATTGCTTGTGTTAATTTTGTGAAAGATTGGGGATTGAAATGTAAAGCTAGGGGCCTAACGCGCAACCTCGCTATATCAATACCTAAATTTAGTGGCTTTGCGGATGGCGAGCTAGTCTGTTATGGCATATTTTAAATCGTTGATACTTTCAGAAACTATTGATTCTCTAATTATCATTTTACAAATAAGAGTTTAAATATTCTTTACTAGACAGAGACGGCACTACAATCAGGGGGCTTAGCCAAGTTGACTATCTACAATTGCTAACGAATAGAAAACGAAAGAAATGTATAGGATGACATTACTTTTATCGTTATGTCACGTGGTCAAAACAAACGAATAGAATCTAATCCTATACATTTCTTTCGTTTTCTATTCGTTAGCGATTGTAGATATAGTCAACTTGGCTAAGCCCCCAGGACTAGGAGACGTCATTTGTTTTTATGTCGAAATTAAAGAGTACACTTGCATAGTTATTAACATTTCACGAGAAGATGATAACATTATCCCCTCCAGAAATTACGAAAGTGAGCTAGCGTGGTGACTAATAATCCTTCTCTTTATGAGAAGAGGCCTTTAGCGCTGCAGTGGGACAGTTATAGGCTTATTTATGTTATTTTAAAAAAATATAAAAAATATTTTTGCAATCGATACGATGTTTCGGTCTATAGCATAGAGTATTCAAGAAAATATAGAGTGACTAGCTGTTGCCCGCGACTTCGTCCGCGTGAACCACTCTTATCACCTAGGGGTATAAAATTTAAATTAAATAGAATGCAAGCCTAAACTCATAAAAAACCAACAGGACACCTTCGTGCAATGTACTAATCACATTTAATTTATTGTACTAATCACCGATGCAAAGTTTCCCGATGACAACGCCTCCCGTCCCGTTCGTGCTGCCCGCACTCGCCTAGGAACCGATTGACTTTGATCGAGATGGCACCAAATTCAAATTTAAAAACCTATTGGGATGACGCGGATCTCATTCCGTACCTCAAAAGGAAAATATGGAACTCTTAGAGGATCTTATAAAACGTACCTTCGTTTTTAATCTAGAAGGTTTCATTGCGATTCTTAGGTACCTACCCAAAAAGTATTTATCGTCTATGTCGAAGCCGTCCTGCCGCTCTTCGAAACCTGGCTGAACAGAAAGGAGCGCAGGTACAGGCTGACTCAGGTGCTCACCGGGCACGGTTGCTTCGGTGAGTACCTGAACTGGATTGGTCGAGAAGCTACGGCAAGTTACCGTGTGTGGATGCAGTGTTGATTCTGCACAACACACGCTTGAGGAGTGCCCTGCATGGGTCTCCGAGCGACGAGTCCTGACGGACCGGATCGGCAGGGATTTGTCTCTGCCCGTAGTAGTGAGGGCTATGTTGGCAGAGACAGATTACTGGAGAGAAGTAGCCTCCTTCTGTGAGACCGTAATGACTCAGAAGGAAGCCGCTGAGCGGGAGCGAGAGAGAGCCAATCCCGCTCGGAGGAGAAGGAGGCGTCGACGACGCAACCGCCTTGACGTCCAATACGCAGAAACAGCAGCAGCAGCTGGCAGGGCCTTTGGGGTCGCGGGCGCTCAGATTGGGGAGTTTGTGCGCCCACTGAGCGACCCCAGAGAAGACGGTGGCAAAGTGGTCACATGCTACCGTGCACAGCGAGGCTCAGGAGAGACCCCTTTACAGTCTCTCCGGGGATGTGCCTAACTGGCGTTGCGCAGGGGAGGTTCCGGAGCTGGTCTCTTAAGAGGACCCGGGATCCCTCCTCATGTGCTGATGGTGATCACCGGGGTGGTTTTAGTGAGGTAAGAATCCCATACTCCCCGGTCTCTTCCCCTGGAGGCCGGGTGCCTTTTGAAGGTTTCCCCCCGTAAACAAAAAAGAAAAAGAAAAAAAAGGTACAATAACAACTTCATTTGAAATTACGAATCTCTTTTTTAACGGCTTAATCGCTTGTGATGACATCTACCAGAGTACTGCTGCACTGCTGGTCCCATGACCTGAACATGACATGGCATGAAACGGGCAGGACTCGGTAGCTTAGTTGGTAAAGCGATGGCACGCCGGGGATTGCGGGTTCAAGTCCCGCCTGAGTCACTTGTTTTTGCGAGTTTCTTATTAAAATAATATAATTTAATAAGCAAAACATGTGTCTAAACATTAAAAAATATACATAAAATATAATATTTAAGAAAAAACACATAACACATAGTAGGTACAGCTTGGCAAAAAAGAATGAGGCGGTGACAGCAAGAACTAAAAATAAAAATCTTAAATACTAAGTTTGTGAGTATTAGAATAACTTAAAAGTAATTCAATTGATTATATTTGATGACAAAAAATTCATCATAAAAATATGCAAGAACCAAATGACTTGTTATTTTGAATTGTAATATGCGAAGTGCGCTCGTGGCGCCCCCAATTTTGCAGACTCTTTTATTTCCGATAAAAAAGTTTCCATAACACCTTTGCGAAACTACTGAAAAGTATGACTGTATATATTTTTTTGATACGCTCAATGTTTATGGCAAGACGTTTCGTTTTACTTGGTTTTTAAAATGAATGGCGTGACGTGTTGAGTGGTGAACTGGCGAGGCGTATGTGCGCTAGTATTTATTTATTTATTTACGGATGGAAAACCAACAGCTATTCATATGTATAATTACAGTGGAATAGGATACATGGAGCCAATTACAAACGGAACGTTTATTAACTACTCAAGATGTCATCCAGTGTCAGTGCCGTTTCGCTAGAGTGGCCAATATGGCAACTGCGATTTGTCTGTCAGCATCATTAAAATTTAACAAAATACTCGACAATCCTAATTTTGCGGATATATGTTGTCGACTCGAAATCTTTATTTTTTCATATTTTATTATTCTGGTGAGGTTTCGATCGAGACTACCGTACCCCTTGACGAAATTATGAATATAGATTTCTTACACTTTTAAAATAAAACCGTTATTTTACTTTAAATATGAAAGATAGATATATGGTGTCACGGATTTTTTTATAAAACTAATAAAGGCTAATATTTTTGCTAAACATTATAGTCACTTATTTTAAGCCGTTTAGATAGCGCACGTCAATAAAGCAGCCAGAAAGCATTTTTTTTCTGACTTGGATCACGGATATTGTTATTTCTTGCTGATAACATATCTTTATCAGAATAAAAGATAGCCTATAGCACTCAGGAAGAATGTAGCTTTCAATTACTGAAATAATATTTTAAATCGGACCAGTAGATCTGGAGATTACCCCCGACATACATACATACATACATACATACATACATACATACAAACATACAAACTTTACCTCTTTATAATATTAGTATAGATAACATCAACCACATTGCCTTGTGCGGAGCGAAAGCAGGTCTCACCATAGAAATGTTAAAATGTCATTTTTTCAAATTATGTTTTCTAGACGTTTTTCAAAATTTAACTCAGCAGTTAACCATGATATGAGCTAAAATGTAACTTTTTCGCTCGTGGAGCCTAGTTGAACCGCAGTCGATTGAGGCATGATCTCTAAGGCCTATAGGTATTTGTTATTGTGAAATTATGTTCAACCTCAAGATTATTCGTATCCCGCCTCTATTGTATCGAGAAATATCTCGACCTTTATAAATCAAGCTCAGGAAACAGGAAAAATCATCAAAAATCGTGCAATATAAAGCATTAATGTATTTAAAATTTTATTACCGACAAGCACTTTAAAAAAATATAATCACGCTTGGATGTTAATCGAAATCCATTTACAAAATTGGCTTTGATCCATTACATTTATGCACGACAAAACATTGCATAGAATGTCACTTTTATAAGGTTCCGTGTCGGGCGCAAATCGTTGCGTCCGTTAACGAAAAAAAAGCCCTAAAAGAGTTGTTACAAACTCATTTGCACATCACCTTTTTGGATTTCTATTTTGTATTCTAAATTCAAAAAAGTAATGACAACGGGGAAACTAGAACAACGGGGAAACTAGGAGTTCATGCGGGTTCACCTTTGTTTTAAGATTATTTTAAGATAATTTCAAAATAAACTGTGGTTTAATCAATTCCAGCGCCTTATTCTTTAATTCGTTACACACCGTCAGTAACAAGAGTCCATAACACTTTTGCCCCTAACCTCTTTCTGTCTATCCATCTGTAAAGGTATTTCCCAATTCACCGCGTCATGTTCATATTAGACAATCTGTGGCCATACTATGATCTTAATACGTAATAGGTATTGGCAGATACAAAAAATATTTTTTTAATGAATGAATTACGAAACAACGTGCAAGTTACCGAAAAATCAAATGACTGTATCGTGTCTTTTGTTCTGACTATTGAGCGCTGTGATGGTATGGTACACGTGCGCAAACACAGGTGTAAGAAGAGTCGGCAATCCGACACGACTGGAGAAAATGATATTAGTGAAAATGCAAGGGGAGCTCCTCTGACTTTTCTTAAGTTATGTTGCCTTGGGTTCGAACGTGAAATCTCTCACGTGACCGTCAACTCACTCAAACCTTTTTTATAGTGATATAAAATATAAATATTTTTTAATAGTAGGTAGGTTTATTGTACCCGCAGCTACTCCCGTCTAGAGGTCCGTCGAGGAACATCGTCTGATTTTCAGTCCGTGCGAGTCGGATATAATCCCATCACTATCCCTTGGTGGGGAAGTAAAAAAGGTTTATTGTATAGTAGATCATAAAATAATTGTTTTACACTTTTGACAAAAATTTCCATCAAAATTAAATGTCGTTAAGACTCACTTTTCAAATTTGTTCAAATGACAATGTTATCTGTCACTTCAAGCAATGCACTGAAAACTTAGTGGTATGACCGTCGACTGACAAGTCAGGGTTCTCGAGTTCGATCCCAAAGCGCGCACCTCTGTCTTTTCGTTAGTTATGTGCGTATTATAAATTAATTATCAGTTGGTTAATCGGTAAGGGAAAACATCGTGATGAAACCAACACACCTGAGAGATTTTTCAATTGTGTGTAAAGTCATGTCAGAGGCCTACGAAAGGTTTAAACACTGACACCAGTTTGTTTATCCATACGCTAATAAGAAGATCTGTCACTTGATCTTGTAAGCAAAAATAGACTTTGTTGGTTTGTGTCATGCAAACGACATTCACTCGAAGGGTGGTCATACAATTTTATATTTGACTATCCAAGAAAAGGCGTAGGTTTAAGTAAAATCAAATATAAGCACTAGTACCTACATTTTATTTGACTCAGACATTAAGCTCAGCTTTCGTCCTAATTTTAGGATTTAGGACGCGTAACACGATAAGTCTGAAGAACTAATATTTGTCTACTGGTGATATATTAGTCGTTTTAGTCTTGTTTATTCAGCTGTTTGACTAGCTGGGAACAATACATGTAGTTTAACTACTAATGTTTCTAGAGAACAAAGAAAATCTATGTACAAATAAAAATCAGTTGCCATAAACGTGTATGCATTGAAAGCCTCGTTGGTTTAGTGGTAACAAGCGCGACTGCTGAGCACGAGGTCCTGGGTTCGATTCTTGGATCGGGCAAAGTGTTATTGGGTTTTTCCATTAGGAAATTCTTAGTAGCTGCAAGGAGTCTGGAATTGTGCCTGGTATATGGCCAGTTTTCGCCCCCTATTACATGGGACTTATAACATAGCCGACAAAACTATTCTAGTTTCTAGTCTAGTTTTAGAGTCTAGGTTTTTTTTATGTATATTTATAAATATTTCACCACGCATCACTTCAAGATGGTGGGACCGATTTTGATTAATTTTTGTGTAGGTTTGAGTGGGTCTTGGGATAGTTTAGATTACAATTGGATCCGGTAGATGGCGCTGCGATTGGGTTAATTTAGAACTAAGGAGCTGAAGGCATGTGTGGGGACAGCTTGTGTAATATCTTCCTAATCTCAACGAAGACTTGCTAACTAGCAGGAGACATTATAGTGTACAAGTGTGTGCGCAATCACAGGTGCACTCTGTATTCCTTCACTCATACTGCGATGGGACAGTAATGGACCGACGGCTTTACGTGCATTTATCACGGACTAAGCGATAGATAATTTATATAAGACATTCTTAATTTATTAAAATCTGAGGTGCGCCTTGAATTAGAACCTAAGACCGATGAGAGAGAGAGATTCTAATTTCCGTCCACATCCGCCATCTGACCGAAATTCGGTCAGAAGGTCATTATTCATTATGTCAAGGAACAGATAACGAAAAAAGGCACCTATTATTATCAATCAACAGCAGTTTTATTGGAAATTAATACTTATTATTAGAGATTTAAAGAGCAAAATAGTTTCTACTAATGTACAATGACAATTTACGCAATCGTTCTATTCTATATTCAAAAATATATTTTGTCAATCAGAAAAACCAATCATATGATTTAAAAAGTCCATTGTAAAAATTTGTATTACAACACTACTGTGACACAGCTTAAATAAAACAGCACGTCTGACCAAGGTCGGTATTGTTCGCAAAGATGATAGATGGAGCAATTTTTTTATTGACATTTAATTACAACTAACAATGTTCAGTTAATGCGAAAATGTGTTTCAGAAATCGCAGAAATATTGTACGCAAGGTCCTGGTTTCGCAATTAATGAATCTGAAATGGTTGAATGAACTATTAATTTTGAAATTGTAAACACATTTGATTGGAATTTATTTCTTTTTAGGGTTCCGTATCCCGTCCCTCTGTCCGTCTGTCACCAGGCTGTATCTTATGAACCTGTTGAAATTTTTACAGATGATGTATTTCTTTTACTGCTATAACAACGAATAATAAAAATAAAATCAAGGGAGACCCCCTTTAATTATTGACTTCATTTTATTTTATAACACAAATACAAAAAAGCCTAAGTAATCGTATACGTCACCAAATGTCAAACAATTATCTGTGGATCACACAGATATTTTTGTCAGTTGAGGGGATCGAACTAGCAAAATTTGGCGTGGCAGGCCTATTGAGCCACTGCGTGAAACGTATCGTAGAGTTATATAAATGTGCTCTAGTATACTAATGCGATCTTGTCTATAATTATAACATCTTTATTTCTATGTTATGTTCCAATTCCCAAGTTTTTGTTAGACCATGCTAATGATAGGTTATTAGACTACAGTAACTAGATTCCTACATCTACACGCTTACTTTGGCTTCCGTGTCTTGGCCACATAATCAATAACTTTAGCATATTATTTTTAAAAGTAGTGGCCATTTTTCGGTTTGGTTTTGCCGGAGTGAGCTGGCTGAACTAGGGTAATACCACTCTCACACAGAATATCGCCGTTAATATCAATATCCGTTCTTTTGGAACGGTCAATGAGATCATGAGAGAACTAATCCTCGTACGAGGCAGATATTTTTAATCCACTGATGTTTTACATTGAGCTTGTGAACTATTAAATCATTTACATTGATAAAACAGTATTGTGACTCAAAATTTCGCGAACACTCAACATAATGAAACAACTTTTTAACGGATATAATTCGCGTTTTTATTTTGATAATACAATCCTGACGTTTCGAGTGCTGCTGTTTCATTAGTATTGTGACTGCCTGACAGACAGTACATCTTACAGCCTTGGGCTGTGCGCTGTCTGTCAGTCAGTCAGTCGAATTTCAAACCTCTAGGTCCCACTAGGTCCTAAGTTAATGGACCTTGAGTCTTGAAATTTAGAACAATGGTCAACAATGGAGAGTAGGTACTAAGGAATGATTTTTAGAAATTCCACCCCTAAACGTTACATATAAATAAATAAATTTAAATTTAAATAAAAATAAATTTTATTTACACAGACGGGGTTACGAAAGCGTAGAGGCAGAGCGACTGGGGGCTTTACCTAATGGGTTGCGGGTTCAAATCCAGCTCATAACGTTTTTTTTTTCACAAAATTTTAAAGTAGATAGTTAAAACACGAATTTTAAATTGAGCTTTGCGTGTATTTTGTCATGGTCAATATTATACACTACAATTTCTAACAGTTTGGTCAACAATGCGCCTTTTGTCATACAGAATGACATTGAAAAAGTCAACTATGATTTTTTTTAACTCAAAAACAATTAATTGTGTTTAACATTTTTGCCATTGTTAGGCAAGGACACATAGTGTGAATTGCAACAGTTTGAAAGTACCAGCAAGGTTTGTCGTTATTCGTGTAGACTCGACTTTAACTAGACTAATGACCTGCTTTAATGAGTCCTGGGTTCAACACAGCCGTTATGGCAATTTAAATAAAATAATCTTCATTAATCTGTCAAACATTAAAAAAAGTAATAAGTATATAAAGAAATCAATTTTTATACAACGCCGCCGGCGCCTTTGTGATGGTTAAAAGTTTAATATAAGTAAAAGAAGTGACCGACTGATAGGTTGACTGACATATTAATGCACAGTTAAAACCGGACCTATAGAGGCCCAAAGGATAACATAGATCAGAGGTTTGTGGAGGAACACCGTGTAGTTTTTTTAGCCCGTGCGAGTCTGACAACGCTCTCGCCTCTATCCATGAAGGGTTTTCCACACATTTAAATAAAATTGGGACTACAAACTTGATATTTTAAATATACCTAATGAAACAACTTTTTAACGGATATAATTCACGTTATTATTTTGATAATACAATCCTGACGTTTCGAGTAATTGTAGTGAATTATATCCGTTAAAAAGTTGTTTCATTATGTTGAGTGTTCGCGAAAGTTTGAGACTATATTATTAAACATACCTTTTATATCGTAGGTAGGCATCCACTAAGGAAGGATTTTCAGAAATGATACCCCTATACTAATTAAACCTATGAAACAAAATTATTTAGGTATTGTTTTTTTATTATTATTTAACATTAATTAAAAAAGGAAAGGTTCTAAAAATGAAAACCTAATAACATTTTAGACGTACTTACGTATTTGTATAAAATTGTTGCTCTAATTTCATTTGCGAACAATACAATCGTTTTATAGAGCAATATTTTTGTAAATATCTCATACAAAGAAATTACACGCTTTTTTAACGTGAAGGTTGAACGGTCAATAAAGATATCTACGTGATCTTGTTGAATGCATTTTAAAAATAGATTAAAATTAAACTAAGTCTCTTTCAAAATAAAGTTTTTAAACTAAGTTTTTTTATTCGAATATCAAAACTAAACGTAGGTATATCTCGGCCTACTAACCATTGAGAAGTGCTCTTGTGACCACAATCCTGACTGCAGCATCAAGTTATTTTAATGATTTTGGTAATGCTCTTTGTGCAATATTGCATGCATGTCCAGTACTTTCATCCCGAAAAAAGGACTGTTCCCGACGAAAACAACAATAACGTACTTATAATAATAGATGGGGCCACGTGTCTTTCAAATCATGATTGAAATTGAAATTTTAAATTAGCTCAAACGAAGCTGCAAGCAATAACTAGTAGTTTTATAAATACCGATCTAAGTTGAAACAAAGTGAGAGTACTCTCAAGTACGACCTCAGTCTAAGACCTAATGCTAAGTAGCTGCGCTTGCGTATTCGACACAAAAGTTGCAGTCGTTTCGTTTCGTTTCAAACAAGTTTATTTACAAACCCCAAGGCACCCTACCTCTGATTTTCCGTAAGTTATATTATGCGAATAATAAAATTAATTATCACTTCACTTCACTTCACTTCACAGCCCCGGCTGTCATGAAGATCTTTTTCAATCTGATCTTGATCTTTGACCGTCGAAATGGGGACTTCCCTCATAAAATCCTGACTACTGATCTAACTTTAGAATAGGTATCTTATCCCTTTAGATTACGCAACCTACAGGGATAAGATACCTATTCTCCGTAGCGACTTATTATACTATTATACGGAGTGACTGTCTTTCTGATCCACGCGTATCAGATCAGGGGGGCAATTCCGCTATTTTACCAAAAATGACCATTCTGACACCATGCTATTGCCATTGTGTCACTGGCCTCAGAAAGTACCTGCGGAATACCATAAGACGTAAAATAATGCCATTGTAATTACACTGCCACTCTATTAAAACGTTTTGTCGTTACGTGAATCGAGCCCCAGATAGGCAGTCGCTCCGTAGAAAACAGACATTCAGCTGCATTGTTAGATTAGAAGCCGATCCCAACAAAGTGGAGGAATAATAAGGCTAGGAGGATGATGATGAAGTTTATTTATAAACATTTAAACACTTTCGCTTAGTTTTCCGGTTCATGCGCTCTTGACCTCGTAAACATCGCCGAAAGAAAGTCAAGGACAAGTTTGTTTTTACTAATTTGCGCGTTCTGTGCGTTACAATTAAGTCATGTAGTAAACTGTAGCTTTTAATCGAAATTAGTGGAAAAGTGCGAGTCGGGCGTCGGGCCCGACGCGGGCGTCCTTGCGGGAGACAAAGGTTTAAAAAACATTATTTAATAAAAATCTTTCTGTATTTCTTTTCTGTGAGACTTGGATCAGGAGTTTTTGGTTCAAGCATCAAATATGTATATACATAAATTAATATGTATAAATATTTAACGAGTTTTCAGTAATTTGGTAACCCTATTGGTCAGTAACCACAAAACGCCACGTACTTATTTTTATTACCCGACTGCCAGGAAGGGTTATGTTTTTTACCTTCTTACTTGCCTGCCTACTACAGTCCGCTCCTGCCTACAACATTATTTTACTTTTTTTACAATATTTTATGACGACACACGCCAGTCGCTAGTTCTACAAACCTGACCTTTTAGAAGGAAATTATTACTATCAAGTGTTTTTATTTTGCTTTTTTTAAGTTTAAGTAAAATTAAGGATACCTATTAAAATTTGTACTTAATAGTACCTAGATAATTATACTATGGGCTTAAATTATCCATTCTGTACTAGGTAAGTAGTACACTAAATAGAATATAATATTTTTTTTTATGCGCATAAATGATGATTATGCACAATTACCGTCCCATCAGACTATGAGAGTGAGGGAATAGAGAGTGCACCTGTGTTTACGCACACACTTGTGCACTATAATATCTCCTTCGTTGGCTAATCTCTGTTGAGATTCGACGCTGTGTAATTCTATTAGGACGACATTAGTAGAAGAAGTAATAGAATTTTAGCATTCTGTACTTTTTCTTTATATTTAACTTTAGCTATGCCAAATTTAATAAATGTAATATTTTTACTGCCTCGTTGGTGTAGTGGTGGCAAGCGCGACTGCTGAGCACGAGGTCCTGGGTTCGATCCCCTAGTCGAGGAAAGTGTTATTGGGTTTTTCCACTAGGAAATTCTCAGTAGCAGCACGGAGTCTGGAGTTGTGCCCGGTTAATGGCAATAGGCTCGCCCCCTATTACATGGGACTTCTAACATAGCCGGCGAAACGTGGGTGTACTGCACACCTCTGCTTACCTCTGGGGAATACAGGCGAGAGTCTATGAAAAAAAATAGTAATATTTTTAAAAGGGTTCCAAAGTTTTCGCTTTTACGGATTAATATAAAAATCAAGAACAGAGTCTATTTTCAAAGTTTGTGCACTAGCAGAAGACATTGCTTGTATTATTGCCCTTTCATCTTACCACGGTCGAACGCTTACAATTATCTCATTACAATGCACTTCAGTGCATGAATTTGCAACAACTACTAATCTTGCTCAACACTGTACCAGTAGAAACCACGCCAGTATAGTTGCCAGTTTCATTGTAAAATCGTTCTTCTTGCTTCTAAGTTTAGGTGGTACAATGGCGTGCATATACATATGTATTGGTCGCTTTATGGTAATTTTATTTTTTATTAAAGCTATTCGATATCGATCGATACGATATTGTTTCGGATTAGGGTAACGAGTTGTCACAGTCGGAAGAAAAAATTTATTTAATCTGTTGCAAATTTTTTGTCACATGTTTTTTGAGAAGTTTTTTTTTGTGAGCATTCATTTATATTCCCGATAAAAGATTACATCTTTGATATCCACTTCATTAGCCACACTACCCGGTCTCATCCCCAGAGGCTGGGTGCCTTTTCAAGGTTTCCCCCCGTAAAAAAAGGTATGTAAAATTTAGTCACTTGACGTAATAACAAAAAGAGTTGATTGGCCGTTTAAATGGAGTAGGTAACTATAAAAACTGACTCACAAAAACTTTAAGCAAGAAATAGTATCTTTTAATAGAATACAAGTTATTTGACATAATTATATTTTGTTAATTTAATAGCGTTGTCCGTTCTACGAATGAACTATCTCTGGGCAAAATATTTCAGTGGAGTTAAGGGCGAGACCCTTTTCTTCATTCTTCTTGAGTTATTAGAAGATTTAGAGAAATTGCCTCTTGTTGCGGGGTGTTATGAAAGATCTCCGGAAGAGATTTTTTTCCTTGTGTGCAGCACCAAAGATATCCGGGAGAAATTTTGTTTATGGACCTAGAGAAGATTTCCGGAAGAAATTCTTCCTTTCCTTTTGTGTAGCTACGAAAGATTTCCGAGAAATATTCTTTTTGTGGACCTACACAAGATATCCGGAAGTATTTTTTTTTTTGCGTAGTGTTCCGTAAAAAACGTGTAATTCATATAATTATTTAATAAGCTATCATGTGCTATAACATGTAAAAAATTCACAAAAATATTAAGAAAATTGGTAATATCGCATCGGTGTCTTCTAAAACTGCAAAGTTTAGAGCACTGAGTCGGGATACGTAATGTATTCCGATAGATGTCGCCACACGCCTTAGGCGTGTTAAAGAGATTTGAAATTTCGATTGGTGCCGATGGGATACGGTGGCTCAGCGGTTAGAGCGTCGACACGGTATGTCGAAGATCGTGGGTTCGAATCCCATCCGTATCAGTTGTTTTTTCAAATTTTCTTATTAAATAATTATATTTAATAAGCTATCATGTGCTATAACATGTAAAAAATTCACAAAAATATTAAGAAAATTGGTAATATCGCATCGGTGTCTTCTAAAACTGCAAAGTTTAGAGCACTGAGTCGGGATACGTAATGTATTCCGATAGATGTCGCCACACGCCTTAGGCGTGTTAAAGAGATTTGAAATTTCGATTGGTGCCGATGGGATACGGTGGCTCAGCGGTTAGAGCGTCGACACGGTATGTCGAAGATCGTGGGTTCGAATCCCATCCGTATCAGTTGTTTTTTCAAATTTTCTTATTAAATAATTATATTTAATAAGCTATCATGTGCTATAACATGTAAAAAATTCACAAAAATAACGTGTAATTCATTTTGTGGAGCTATGAAAGATCTCCAAGAAAAAACTGTGTACATGTAATATGAAAAATTATTGTTGACATGGCAATGTAATGGAAATACCACCAGGCAATCTTGTTCCTTAATGAATTTGACAATATGTTTTACCCAGGACCGGGAAAGAGATAAAGTTAATACAAATTATTTTCCTTAAAATAATATTAGGTACCTATTTGACATTCGTAAGTATTTGACGTTGGGGAAACTACCTCGAATCAATACCCACGTACAAAATAAAACCCTCGTTATGAAGGTCGATGATTCAGTAAACGTTCTAGTCTAATCGTTTGCTTCACTAGTAAAAGGGCTGAGCTGATCTTACTGCACTTTTCACTATCTAAGAAACGTCACTGTTTAAATGAAAATCACTACATAGTATAAAACAAAGTGGCTTCCCGCGTATGTCTGTCCCTATGTATGCTTAGATCTTTAAAACTACGCAACGGATTTTGATGCGGTTTTTTTTAATAGATAGAGTGATTCAAGAGGAAGGTTTATATGCATATTAGCGTAACCGTGCGAAGCCGGGGTGGGTCGCTAGTATTTAATAAGAAACTTGCACAAAACAACTGTATCGAGCGGAACTTGAATCCGTGATTTTTTTAATAAACAAATTATACATTGTGGGTTCAATCTTACTTCCTAATTTAACTGATCATCCTGAAATTTTGCAACGGTGTCAGGAGTACAAAAACTGACAAAGGGTAACCTTTCATCCTAAAAAAAGTACTATTCCCAAGGATAACAACAAATAACGATCTTATGATAATATAATAGATGGCGTCACGTGTCTTTCGAATCATGATTGAAGTTAAAATTCTAAATTAATGCAATCGAAACCGTGTGCTGAAACTAGTCTATTACAATGTTTGAGAGTCGTGCTCGTGATAGCCTAGTGGTTGTGACCGTTGACTGGCAAGTCAGAGGTATCGGGTTCGAACCCAAGGCGCGCACCTCTGACTTTTCGTAAGTTATGTGCGTTTTATAAATTAATTATCACTAACTCCGTGCCTCGGAAAGCACGCCGTTGGCCCTGCGCCTGATCTCCCTGCGATCGTGTCGGAAGGCCGTCCCATCGGACCATGAGAGTGAGGGAATAGAGAGTGCACCTGTGTTTGCGCATACATTTGTGCACTATAATATCTCCTGCGTAATTGGCTAATCTCCATTGAGATTGGCCGCTGTGACCGAAAGTCGGTCAGGAGAATTATTACAATGAAGCACCCTAGTCCCTAAGCTTATGTCAACCGATAAATCAATTAGTACGATTTATCAGAAGGAAGACAGACTATAGATATTAGTAAATGCCAATTCGTCAAAGGAGTTCCATTAGCTTTGGATTAGTCATTGTTACCTTGAGAACGCAGGCAGATGCGATATGTCATAATATTATTGTTTAATATTATTGTTATAACATAAATAATATGATGGAATTTGTTTTGAACAAGTTATTTCCAAAAGGCATTCTTGTGTTTTTTAATTTAAAAACCCTATTTATCATAAACTAGAGCATAATTTGAAAAAAGAATTCAGAATGGATAGATAAATAAAAGAATATAAGTAAAATTTTTTTTTGCGTAAAACGGTTTTGTCATCAAAATTTAAGCTGTGTATCTAATATCAATTCGATCTGTCAACAGGAAAGAGGTGAAATATTGATTACTAAATTTGAACCAAATAATAAACTGGTCAAGCTAAATAAAACCGTTTAAAAAAGGAAAAACATTAAATCTATTGTTTAGACTTGGCAGTCCTACGGTCATACCTACATACATATTAAATACTCTACCGGAGGGCATTAGGCGTGAACCTAGAAAACAAAGTTTTAAAAAGAAATTAAAACAACACATGTTAAACCTTTGTTGTTAATGTTTATAATAACTATTTAATAATTGTTAAGTTTGTTTTTGTTTAAGTAAGTTTAAAAACTTATTAAGTCAAAACCATAAGATTTATTTGGCGGTCTCCCACAGTCAAACCGATAAGCGGTTTTGTGGGGTTTATATATTATAATAATATGTATATTGTATGTTTTATTAATTCAATGAATAAAAAATAAATACCACTAGGCTATCACTGCCAGTAAAAGCCAGAAATGATAATGATACAAATATGTATTCCGTGCAGGATTCAACCCGCGACACTTAGCACGGAAACCCAATGGTTTAACCTTCGCGCCTTTGTATCATTACGTTTTCAAGACTATTAAAACATTGTTCCTTATGAAGGCTGAATCGGAATCAATTATCTATTTGGTCAAGTTCAAACACGAGTAGAAACCAATCAAGTAACGGATCGAAATTGTTATGGTCTAGACATTCACACTAACAATTAATTTTATAATAGCCATAATATCTTTTTATGGTGACGAATTAGTTTGTCTAATGATATCACGATTAGCGTAGCGATTAGGTAAGTCGCCTTCTGCGCTTGATGTTGCGAGTTCAAATTCCCGCACAATTTGTGTGATTTTTAGGTGTAACTAGGGCGATGTTAGCATAGGCGCAGATCCTAGAGGAGCACAGGAATTATCAGAACAGAAATAAGTTTTAAGTCATGCATGGTCGCAGATATATAGGTCCGCCCTTCGCCTCGGACTCGTTCTTGAAAATGGACTCCGTTTGAGCTCGAAACTGGGCGGGAATTCCCCAAAATCCGTATAATATATAATTATCTAGTAACATTCTTATGAAGTTTCGCTCATTAATTTAATTTAACCGTATAGAAACTCGCACCGGGCGCATAAAATTCAAAATTATGATAATATCCACTGATATTTATTTTGGTGTGGGTTGCAATTAAAATTTATAATTATTTCTGTAACTGCACTCACGATAAAAAGAAAAAGAGGCGAGCCTATTATTTTATTAGGTATGTTTAAATATAAGCTATCCAATAACACACATAACACAAAATTATTTATATTATTATCTATACTTATCGTCATAATTATAATTGAAATTATAATTAATTTTAAGCTTTAACTACGTTTCAAACGACACAGAAGACACGCAATGTAATACCGATTGGTACCGCGCTAATTTTAACGTTAAAAATAAAACTGACATTTAAAAACATATCGATTCTTCTGGCGCAGTCGAATAAAAATTAATTAATCGTTTAATCTTATTCGATAAACTCACCTTCCAGTTCTTCACTTCAGAGAGTCGATTGGCGATAACACATCCAGCTGAACCGGCACCAACTACAATAAAGTCATAACGCTCAATAGAATTTCTCTTCTGCCTTTTTTTCTTCAATTTCACGTTAACATTCTCAGACCTCGCAGTATCAAAATCCTCTAAACTGTGTTTCGCAAAATCAAAAGCGAAGTCTCCCTTGTGATACTTCTCTAGTGGATTCTCGTAATTGTAACGTTCATGTGGTCTGTAGTTGCCGAAAAGGTCCGTTTTTGCGAATTCCTTGTCGACAGAATGACCGAATTTTTGGAACTCAAATGACGGGAAGTATTTACTGGTCTCGGATGGTCCCCGATTGTAAGTCGAACCATGAGTCAAAATGCGCGAAGCTGTACCTAATGACCCATAGATTTTTGGCACAATAAAATCCTTATGCAAAACTAGTTCCGGTTCCTCTTCTTTTAACGATTGCGATCTGTATGGTGTTTCATAGCTATGTGAATCCTCAGTTTTACTAGGACCGCCGTACTGCCAATTGTTCGTAAACTGAGACCCGCCGTAGATTTGAGCTAAAAGTGCGAGGAACACATAACCAGTTGAGGTACACTGGGTTAAGCTTGCTTGGGCTTCAGGGCAAATTTCGGCGATGTTAGGCGGAGTCCAACTTTGGCCTGGCATTTTCACTACACTCGCGGGCACATCCGTGTGTTCGGGGCAAGCACTAACCGTACAATGGTCTTGCAGTTCGCGGGGCAGAGCAAGAAGCAGTGTTCCCTTACTAGTTGCGTGGTGTGAGCTGAACAATTGTTGTTTAGAGAAAGGCTGGCATGACATTGGTGTCTGAATAGTGGTAGGTATTGTTTTTTTTTTTTGCTATTGCTCGGCATTGTGTTAATAGGAATTTTATTAGACATTAATTAATTCGTTAATCATATTAAATATATACTTTTTTATACAGGTTTTATTGTACGACTTTATACATATAGATAATTGAAAAAGATATACTCATAATATATGCAAGTGTTTTAAATATTATTACGGGTCAATTCGCACACAGATAATTCAAAATAATCATTATTGTACTAATCTCGTCGTTTCGTTTCGAGAAACGAGAAGATTTGGTTCCAATATAATGACATAATATTTAAAACACGATTCCAATTCGCGAAAGTTTAAATACTTCTACATAAAGTACTACTAGTGTTAAAAAAAATAGAGTTTATCTGCCAGCAACAATTTGACAGAGACCATTTAAACATTATTATGTTTAATTTAATTTTTTTTGGATCTATTAGCGCAGAAATGATTTAAAACAGGTCAATAAAAAGTCTTCTCGTAACCACGTTTAATGCTACTTGACCGAAACGGCGAGGTTAGTTGAGATGATTATTTTAATTATATATGAGCAAATAAAAGTATAAGTAAGTCGTGGTGGCGCATTGGTTACGGACCCGCTTGGCAAGCGCCTGGGTGTGGGTTCGAACCTGGCATGTACCAATGTGACTTTTTGAATGTCATAATATATGTTCTTTCTTAATTAATCTAAGACACCACTGACTAACGGTGAAGGAAAACATCGTAAGGGAAACCTGGATTTTAATAGTCTGAAATCGCCAACTCGCAGTGAGCTAGCGTGGTGATTAATGCTCAATCCTTCTCTGTATGAGAAGAGGCCTTTGCCCTACATTGGGACAGTTACAGGCTGATTTATTTATAATTTTATTATGCGCAAATAGACCCGCAATAATATTTAAAAGATATACTTAAGGTATAGTATTAATTTAGATAATAATCATAATAATTAATTACATATTATTTAAAATGTCTAATATCTAATGTCTAATAAGTTCACCCGTTGGTCTAATGGTAGCAAGCGCGACTGCTGAGCACGAGGTACTGGGTTTGATCTCCGGGTCAAGCAAAGTGTTATTAGGTTTTTCCATTAGGAAATTCTCAGAAGCATCACGGTACTCATGTATTATTATTTGTGTGCCATTTAGTTTCCGTACTATTATATACTGTAACTAGCTGATGCCCGCGGTTTCACCCGCGTGGAAGTCGCGATAATGACCTCATGAAATTTTGATCTCGCAAACCATATACTGTAATAGTATTATATACTATTGTATACGTATTATAATACTGTCGTACTGTGCGTCTGCACCTGATGCAGTGTCAGCTTGCCATCCCATAGAATTATTATAGAATAGAGATTGCACCTGCATAAGCACATATCTATAATATGCTTATTAATAATTAGTCTCTCTGTAGTCAAAATATAAACATTATTATATTAATTAAACTTCAATAGACTAGACGTCTCATATTTTATACACATCATCATCTGCCTAGCCTTTTCCCAACTATGTTGGGGTCGGCTTCCAGACTTACCGGATGCAGCTGAATATCAGTGTTTTACATGGAGCGACTGCCTATCAGACCTCCACAACCCAGATACTGGGTTACACGATACCCGTTGGTAAGACTGGTTGTCAGACTGGGGCTTCTGGCTACCCGTAACGACTGTCAAAGATCTACAATTGACAGCCGGGGCCAACAGCTTAACGTGCTATCCGAGGCACGGAGAGTGATAATTAATTTATAAAACGCACATAACTTACGAAAAGTCAGAGGTGCGCGCCTTGGGTTCGAACCTGAGACCTCTGACTTGCCAGTCAACGGTCACCACCACTAGGCTATCACGACTCCCCGTCATATTTTATACACAAAGAGTTATAATCTATGTTAATTGTAACATATCGGAACTGCATGTTCCGACATAATTGGAACGATTACATATTTTAATTAGCATTATATCGCTGAATTACGATGTAAGTGTTAGGTAAATGTAATACATAATTATGCATGTAATCGTAGTATCTGTGAGTAATAGTTATGAATTTATTAATGAAGTATCCGATTCTCAAAACATTAGACTTTTATTTATGCTGTGAGGTATGTTGGCGTTAACACATGTCGCATGCTTAATAAGAAACTGACCTTTTGAGACATAGGTTAGAATTGAGTTTTGCATACGCACAGACCTCTACCAATGCCATTTATAATATTATATAATAACTATGTACTGCTACTAATAATAATTTAATAATACTCGAGACATTTGCTAAGACTATTATAGTTCTTAATAACAGATATAATATTATTGGTTATTTGTAAAACACCAGCATCTTTAAAAGAAATCAATAAACTCATCATTATGAACAACTTTTACTATTGGACCAACACTGAAATCGCAAAAAAAAATCAGCTGTTCCATACATTTATGGTCACATGACGCAACAAAATATATGGAACTGCTGTTTTTTTTTGCGATTTCCCATATTAAAATTTGTTCATAATGATGAGTATAATGACCCCTTTTAAGGATGCTAGTGTTTTACAAATAACCCTGTATATCCGACACAGATCCAGACTCCGAGTTAAAACATAATTAAAACATAACATTTTGCCCCACTTGGAGATCGAGGATCGAACCCTCTCGATCGTGACCTCGTAATCTACAGTATTTTTTGCGGCTGCAAAAAAAACCTTAAATAACAGAATTACGGTGTAAATTGCAATCTAGTTCATCGGGTCATTGATACTTTTTTGAAGTTTTTGCAGGTCATACAGTGCATTAAAAACTTAGCGTCATACTTTTTAATGTAAAGGAAATGTCAAAGTAAAGAAAGAGTAAGATAGAGTAGGGGTAAAGAGTAAAAGTAAAGAAGAAGAGACAACAAGATTTTTCAACGGTGTGTAAAGCCATGTCAGAGGCCTAAGGGCGGTTTAGAATGTTCATCACTACATAGTATAAGTAAAACAAAGTCGCTTTCTCTGTCCCTATATCCCATGTATGCTTAAATCTTTAAAACTACGCAACGGATTTTGATGCGGTTTTTTTAAATAGATAGAGTGATTGAAGAGGAAGGTTTATAAATGTATATTGTACCCGTGCGAAGCCGGGGCGGGTCGCTAGTCAACTATAAGATAAGAAGAATAAAAAAATACTGACGCCTTTACGTGCTCATCGAGGCACGGAGCAGATAAATAATTAACGACTCCGTAATAATTTTACATAATTTTATGCCAGCGGAAGTAAACAGCAGTTGAATTCATCATCGTTTAGCAAACGTTACTTAACTAGCCGTTACGTTAACGCCTGCTTAATATTGTTCATAATTAATTAATTGTGGTTGTTAAATCTACGTGTGGTGATCAATATATACAAATAACAATATACGCACAATAGTGGCGCGCATTGGGAGACGCCTATGTTCAGCAGTGGACTAATACAGGCTGATGATGATGATGTTTATTTTTCATAATTCTAAATGATTTCTTTCTCTCTTTTTCTTAGTAGGTATTGGATTTACCCACCTCGTAAAGTAGGTACTATTGTTTTTACAAATAACAAATCTTAGCATCATGAAGACCTACCTCCTAATTTTCTTAATTTTTAGAAAAAAATCTTGTTTTTATATAACATCGGCCCCATCACCGATCTTTATCTTATTTATCGACCGCATTAATAATGGGTTAAAGCTCAAAATTGCGTGTCATTTGCGTATCATTAGTGAAGCCTGGTTACAGTAATTAAGAACATTTTCCTTGACTTACTCTTCGCTCAATATCGGTGTCATTGCAATTTGAACCTTATAACCATGATTTAATTCTTGTGATGTATCATTGTCTATGTTGAGATTTGCTATACTTTTTTTTAGCTTTTATAATTAGGTATCTTTTAATCTCACTGCTACAGCGTAATAGTTCGTCGTAGTTTGCAGATTTGAACCCGGAACTTCGTGTAGGTATGTCAGTCACGCTGACACCCACTAAACCAAGTAATAAAACAGCATGGCTAACCGCTAATCAAGCACAGTTGGATTAGCCACTGTGACCGAAATTCGGTCAGGAGCTCAGGAGGAGATTATTATGTGTCGCTTGGGTTATACTCCACCGCGCTGACCAAGTGCATACAAAACTAACAAAGCAAATAATTATTACATAACTAGCGACCCGCCCCGGCTTTGCACGGGTGCAATATAGATATAAACCTTCCTCTTCAATCACTCTATCTATTAAAAAAACCGCATCAAAATCCGTTGCTTAGTTTTAAAGATTTAAGCATACATAAGGATATAGGGACAGAAGCGACTTTGTTTTATACAACACTAGCGACCCGCCCCGGCTGCGCACGGTTACGCTAATATGCATGCATTATACATATAAACCTTCCTCTTCAATCACTCTATCTATTAAAAAAAACCGCATCAAAATCCGTTGCTTAGTTTTAAAGATTTAAGCATACATAAGGATATAGGGACAGAGAAAGCAACTTTGTTTTATACTATGTAGTGAAAATATTTGTTATTGTAATGCTTTCTCTACACCTGTGCTCTATATAGTCCTTCTCATCGATTTCGATGACGGTGACCCCAGAGAAGATTACTTCCTAGCGTGAGCCCTTAAATGACTCGCTAGACCGCACTTAGTTTTAAATAAACCACCTGTGCTCTAACGCATTAGTAAAGGTGATAACTATCTTGCCATCTCTGTTGGACACTATGGTGATGACAAAGGCAGCAACACTGAGTTAATTAAAACGTTGGAAGAGCAGGACCATTTATACTAACTAAGGATATAGAACATCAAAACACTTCTTTGTGATGCATGTTTTGTCTTCTTAAATACTAAGATAAACTCAGACCATTGTGATGAAGAATATTACAAATTTGATTCATAGTGCCAGTAATAGCTCTACAATCTAATGACGATATAAGCAAGTACCTACTTAGTGAGACTACAATGATATTATGGTTGAGTTAGGCCCTGATTGATGCACGTGTCATATCCGTATTTAAAAAAAATCAAACGTAGAGTTTCACGCCAGATTCTTCTCTTTGAGGGGTAGGCTGCCCTTAGAATTGGTAACCAGAGTCACTTTTACAATAATATTAGAATTATGAATATTTACAAGTGCCTAAAATAGTCTACTTGAATAAAAATAATCTAAATTAAATAAATAAATATCTAAATTCTCGTTTTTTTTAATACTTAGTGAATATTTAGCCTTGTATCCACTTAAGCACGCTGAGGCGAATGAGTTGCTTATTTGTCTAAGCGTGCTCAGAGGAACAAAATGAAAGTTTAAGTTGAACGAGCCGCTACATTGAAATAGCTGTGCTCAGACTGCTCAGTGCTATGTCGATTTCGTCATGAGATCATGTATTCGTGTGGCTACTACAGCCATGAAAAAGGTAAATAAAAACCTTTATCTAAGCATTATCAAACTCGGCACGAAGCGCTCATCACTTCCGAGTCCCGAGTTAAAATAAAAACAAAAACAGCCGTCTATACTTAGTGACCAAATACTTAGCGCATTTGAGCACCGACAAAAAACGACATGGCCCTGATCGAGCTCGTGCTAGCTCGGACCGAGCCGCTCAAGCATCTCAACTTGAACGGCTCGGCTAAACGTACAGCTCATTCGCTCAAGCGTGATCTACTGGATACAAGCGATCTTCAATCGGTAGGAATAGGATAGCGATTACCCCCACCGGAAATGTAAGTTATAATTTCAGAATTGATTGACCAGTTCCATGTCGAACTCATAACGTTTATTTTAAACCGACACGGTCTAATTGGACGCCAGCGGGCGTGCCAGAGGCCTATAAGTGCGCCCAACAGCCTCTGAAGATAATTATTCAGGTGGATCTCTCAGGGGCTAATTGGTTTCAAATCTGCGACCTTTGACAAGTCAAACGGTAAAATCAGAAAGCTATTACTTCTAACGGACGGAACACTAAAGAAAAATGTTATCACTCCAGCAGTCGTAAAAATGGACTAGGGTCATGAGAGAACCGTTATGGTTAATGATCTGCCACCAGTTAGCGTATTATTGCCAGTTAATTTTATTTGTTTCTGGCTGAATGATTCTTTTGCACGATGTTGCCATTACAAAGGTTTAGTAGAAAAAAAAAGTTGCGGTGACGCATTGGTTATGGACTTGCTTTGCAAGCATGTAGGTGTGGGTTGGAACCGAGTCTGACTCTCAAAAGAAACGTCGATGTTTCGGATCAACGGAATAACGAAGAATTTCAAACGCAAACCTCACCACCAAGCTTCTTCTGTTTAATTGTTGAAAACAAGTTAACACTGTTTAATTGTTAAAAAAACGAACAAACGTACGATTCGTCAGTCATAGCTTTGTCGCAAATACTTAATTTCGAAATTTTTGTATGATGAAAAAAAATCGATTACTAGTAGCGAGTGGGATTTAAACCGGTGACCTACTGGGTAAAGCCCCCAGTCCAAGCAATTCGTAATTGTAACTTAAGTGATTTTCAATTTGCATCGTTTAACATAATTAGCAGACATATTTAGACTAGCTTCACCATCTGCCTAGCCTTTTCCCAACTAAGTTGGGGTCGGCTTCCAGTCTTACCGAATGCAGCTGAATACCAGTGCCTATCAGACTTCCACAACCCAGATACTGGGTTACACGATATCCCTTGGTAAGACTGGTTGTCAGACTTTTGGGCTTCTGACTACCTGTAACGACTGTCAAAGATCTACAATAATTGACATATGCGATTTGCTGATCAAGATTTAGGTTTCTCAGTAAAGAAGCTTGTTTTATCCTATGGGCTGACCAGGGAATGCTTAGTAAGCTATGCCTACACATTTCAAACGCGTCTATTTGCTTCCTGTCAGTAGCTTTGAGGGTCTATGTTTCCGCGCAAATAAATATGGAAATAGTTAGCGTACGAACTAGCACTTAATGAATAGCTGTACAAAAGAGGAAAATCTCTTAAGTGTGCTGGTTTCCTCTTTACGTTTTCCTTCACCGTTGTAAATAAGCGATAATAATTACTAAAGATACGCTTGGTAATTTATTCCTTAAAGATACGCGGTATTGAATCTAAGTTTTGATTTTTGAATACCTATATAAATATTCAAAAATATCTTACGAATCTATCTTATAAAATATAAATTATGACTTAGCAGTTTAAAACAATTATTATACATTTTAAAAATTTAAAATTAAAATAATGTATTTATTTGCTATTATAAGCATTCCAATATGATAAATAACCTCTTGACTGAATTTCAGACACAGCGGCCCAACTAAAAGGAGATTAGCTATCTATCTATGATCTCTCTCCGGACGTGTAGGCTTGCTATCCCATTGGAATATGAAAGTGAGGGAAAAGAGAGTGCACATACTTGTGCACTACAATATCTCCTGCGTAGTTGGCTTATCTCCATAAGGTTTGGCCGCTTTGACCGAAATTCAGTAAAGAGGACATTAGTTCTATCACAGTATTCTAACCAAAACGTTCCAAATTCAAATCCTGTTCTTAATCGCTTTTTTTCTTACAAAATATTAATTTAAACTTATTGATGACGAATCTTTTATCACCGTAACCTTGTCTAATCTATTGTTATTAGTTGATTTGAACTAAAAGTTAACTTTCCTAATTATTACTTAAACGTTTACATAGTCACGTAAAATGGAAACGTTATTCTTTTGAACCGAATATCTTTTGTATATATCTTTTGTTAAATGAAACCAATTTCTCGCCTCAATGGTCCAGTGGTTAAGAGCAGCTGTTGGTAGTGAGATCGCAAGTTCAATCCAGTTTGGTAATTTGATTTTTTTCATAGTTTGTGTGTGTCTCTGAGAAGACATGTACATTTACTGTATGCAACTCTAATGTTTTTGACGTGACAACGTCTTAAATTAGGTTGCGGCTGGGAGTCACTTATGAAAAAGTGTAACGCTCGGTAACGTTACGATGAGTCACCGAACGAGAGAGAGGCCCGCCGAATGCCTATATCAATAAATATTCTACCGAGAAAAAGACGTTGTCACGTAAAATCTTCGCCCGTAAAACCGACTTTACAGGCAACCATTTTTTTAAGCACTGATCTGAAGTGAAGCATCGACTGACCGTCGACTGACTAGTCAGAGGTCTCGAGTTTGATCGCATGGCTTGCACCTCTGACTTTTTGTAAGTTGTGTGCGTATTATAAAATAATTATCAGTTGCTAAAACGGTGAGGGAACAACATCGTGATGAAACCATGAGATCGCGAAAAAAAAATCAGGTGTTCCATACATTTTGCTGAGTCATGTGAACATAAATGTATGGAACAGCCGATTTTTTTTTCAATTTCAGGTTTGGTTCCATAGTAAAAGTTGTTCATAATGATGAGTATAATGACCCCTTTAAAGGATGCTGGTGTTTTACAAATAACCCTGTATACAGTCATTTCAGAGATTATCTACATCTTACAAAAACGATCAAAATTTAGTCCAGCGTTGGCATATAAAGCTATATAATTATTTTATATCTCGTAAGAAAATTTTATTGCAAACTAATTGTTGTCGCTAATAATACGTTTTCTCAATAACACCTGAATCATAGCGTGACTGAAACCTTTTGTAAGACAAAATATATCTAAGAAAATGAAATACAGCAGATGAAAAGGCTTTCATTTAAACATGTAGACCGTGACTTATTTGTTGCGTCAAGTTTGACTGTATTCTAGGAAAGAATAAGGAATATAATGCATTGGCAACTGCATTGAGATTTTAACGAATTGCGTCTTGATGCTGCACAGAATACCGACTTGCAAACACTAAAAAACTAGAAAAAACACAAATACTTTTTTTGTGAATTTTATTTTATTTATTTATTTAAGTATTTATTAATTTATGTACACATACACACAGAAATAGTGGACAACAACAAGTATTACATACAAATGAGTACAAAGGCACTGTTTATTTCAAATAGAAATTTCTTCCAACAGGCCTGCGACAGAAGAACCCATTGAAAATTGAGGTCACTGCGTGTGTAGTACTACAAATTATATTATCTGTTATATAAGAAGTAAATAAAAAAATTTTTTACATGTTATAGCACATGATATCTTATTAAATATAATTATTTAATAAGACAATTTGAAAAAAAAATGGCGTGTAAAAGAGATTTGAAATTTCGACTGGTGCCGGTGGGATACGGTGGCTCAGCGGTTAGAGCGTCGACACGGTACGTCGAAGATCGTGGGTTGGAATCCCATCCGTATCAGTTGTTTTTTCAAATTTTCTTATTAAATAATTATATTTAACATAAATACGTTTGTTTTGGAGTCAGTGTGAGAAATGAGTGTGGAAAAAAAAGGTGGTTTTATCTAACACCCGCTTAACTTGGCACCGAATCTAAAACGAACGAGTTTGTGTTAAGTATAACTTTTTAAAGTTCTGAAATTGTTTTTTTTTCTATATTTGCTCAGTTGGCAGAGTTTTAGTCTTTAAAATCATTTGTTGCTAAACAGACTGTCTTACTAAATTCATATTTTATAATATTTCATTATATTTCAATGTAATAGTAATCCGATTAAAATTGTAACTTAAATTACATTTTATTACATAGCAATTCGCAATAAATATAATTACTTATTGTGAAACATTTTAAGACTTGAACAATATTATCTGATTTTAGGGTTCCATGATTAGAACAACTTATTACAATCTTCCGTCTATCGAAGATTTATTTTTTCAGTTAATAGGTAGGTACCAGAATTACTCGAGGGGTATTTGCTAGGAACATCTCGTTTGGCTTGTAATTCAGTCCATTCCTTCATTGTATTTCAAGGACAGTACCTACGAGTTGGCGCGTACAGTCGATCGTGGGTTCGAATCCCATCCGTATCAGTTGTTTTTTCAAATTTTTTATTAAATAATTATATTTAATAAGCCAACATGTGCAACATGTAAGAAAATCACAAAAATATTAAAAAAATTGGTAATATCGCATCGGTGCCTAAACTGCAAAGTTTTGAACACTGAATTGGATACGTAATGTATTCCGATAGATTCACCACACGCCCTAGGCGTAGAAATAGGTTTGAAATTTCGACTGATTCTGATGGGATACGGTGGCTCAGCCAGCGGTTAGATCGTCGGCATGGTACGCCGAAGATCGAATCCCATCCGTATCAGTTGTTTTTTCAAATTTCTTATTAAATAATTATACTTGATAACCTCTTTCGTATCATAAATAAATCAGCCTATAACTGTCGCACTGCAGGGCAAAGGCCTCTTCTCTTAAAGAGAAGGACCGAGCATTCATCACGACTCTAGCTGACTGCGTGTTGTCAATTTCAGACTATCAAGTCCAGGTTTCTTTACGAAGTTTTCTTTCACCGTTAGTCAGTAGTGTCTTAGATTAACTAAGAAAGTACCTACATAATTATGACATTCAAAAAGTCACATTAGTGTATGCCAGATACGAACCCACGTGCTTTAGAATTGTGAAATATCGAGAAATGAGACACAAAAGGAATTCATTCATTGTTACGCGTCGCCGGCGTCCTTGTGATAGATAACAGATTAAAGTGGGTTTGTAACCAATGCGTCACTACCACATAAAGGCTATTATTTGTAATCGTAAAATTTACGTCCATGAAATCATTTACTTTTCAATATTTACGTGAAAAAAATTTGTGCTTCAAAAAATGCTATACAATTAAAACCGTGACTTTTATTCACAGAGATCAATGTATTGATGGAATCTATTATTATTATGTTGGTGAGGTCTATTTATTATCTGTGCAAAGGAAGTTTTTATAAAAAAAGAAATCTATATAAAAATACAATTATATAATGTAGGTCAGCCATGACATTATAGTATTTATAAAAAAAATACGATTAGGATAATGTTTAGCACATTATTATAGATAAATAATTTTGTTAATAAATTATCATATAAAAAATCATATAAATCATTATAACAATTCATATCTAACACTTGATAGGTATTTAGATTTCGCATGCATGTGGAACCTAATAAACTAAACTTAAAAAAGAAACACGGTAGCAACATAACACAACAATCACTTTTTTCACAAAGAGATAAAGAAAATTAGCTTATTGGCTGAAATTTCGTAAAAGAATTAATTACCTACTAAACACATCAAAATAATAGACAACACCTTCTGGTTCCATATCCTTCCGGTCTCATATGACCACACAATTCCATTCCATAAAATATTTCAATAATAACTCCATAAAATAATTAATTAATAATTCTATAAACTAATTAATTAATAATTCTATAAACTAATTAATTAATAATTCTATAAAATAATTAATTAATAATTCTATAAAATAATTAATTAATAATTCTATAAAATAATTAATTAATAATTATATCAAATAATTAATTAATAATTCCGTTTAATATTTTCAAAAAAGGAATGATAAGTTTTGACATTGACATTGTCATACTGGTATGACATGTTTAACAATGTAATTCTTTTGAACATTTCAGATACTAAGCTACTTTTGATGTGAACTGTTAACTTACGATACCAATGACTCAAAGTTTCAACAAAATAAAAAAAAAGCAACTACGTTTGGAATTACCAAACCAAACGGAAGAATTTTAATTTAAAATATTCCATTTTCAATGTACTTAAAATATTTAAAATTTAATTTAATTTAAAAAAATAATGCCTGACAATAATTTTGAAAGAATTACTTAACTTTTCACTAGTGACATCGAGGTGTTACAAACGACAATTTCGAGAGTAGTAATCTAAATTACTTTTGACAAAATACGTTTTGTAAACTGTCATCAAAGAATTACACATTATTAACAGGTTTTGTAAAAAGTTTACGTAAATAAATTTGAAGAAAATTAACCTATTGCGGTATGTAGAACACCCATTTTTATTTTTCTAAAACTACCTGTATTTCATATTCTTTATAATCATCATCATCATCATCAGCTGGAAGATGTCCACTTGCCGTTTGCATCCACCGGTTACCCGCGACCTTGACAATGTCGTCGGTCCACCTGGTTCCCGGCCTACCAACGCTGCGTCTTGCGGTTCGTGGTAGAGAACTTTCCTTCCCCATTGGTCATCGGCTCGTAAAGTCTCATATTCTATATAAGATATCGTTTTTAGGGCTCCATACCCAAAGGGTAAAACCGGGATCCTATTATTTGTTGATATTACGGGGTGATCAACTCTGACATGGCTTTACATACCGTTGAAAAATCTCTCAGGTGTGCTGTTTTCCTTCACTTTTTTAGAAGCGATAATTCATTTCTAAAACACACATGAATTCAGGTGCGTCTGGATTTCAAATTTACGACCTTCGACAGTTCAATGGACATACCAATGGGCTATCACTCCTCTCATTATTACTGGCTCTACGCCTACTAAAACTGCCTTTTTCCTCCCAATTATAACCACAAAACATTCAAATTTACTCTAGTTAAATAGAATAGCATAGTTAAATTTAAATAGCTATCTATTCTCCACATTCAGAATGCCAATACTAGGCAATAAAACTATGCGAGCCTTTAGAAATGGAACATTAATTGGACATTGCATTTAATGTTCAAATATTGTGTGCAATACACGTTTCCATGCGGTCTGAATTAAACAGCTTGGAATGTTGTAAGGGGTATATAGTACTTGCCAATCGATAGACGTCATAACCTAGTATAAGCGTTGACTGACAAGTCAGAGGTTTTAAATTCGAACCCAAGGCGCGCACCTCCGACTTTTCGTAAGTTATGTTACTGTTACTGTTACTGTTAGCTTACATCATCCCACTGCTGGGCAAAAGCCTCCTCCCATGATTTAGTTATGTGCGTATTATAAATTAATTATTACTCCGTGTCTCGGAAAGCACGTAAAGCCGTTGGCCCTGCGCCTGATCTCTCTTCGGTTCTGTCGGATTGCCGTCCCTTCGGATTATGAGGGTGAGAGAATTGAAAGAGCACCTGTGTTTGCGCACACTTGTGCACTATAATATTTCCTGCGTAGTTAGCTAATCTCCGTTAAGATTGGCCGCTTTTAACGACGAAAATATTGTTGTGTTATATATATAAAATAGTGGTGTTGTGGACCACTAGTATATACTACATATAATACCTTAAATACACCTTAAATATTAAATACCCTTAAATACATTTTGAATTTAGTTTACCTTACGTACAACGATATTCTCATAAACTTCCGAACATTGTATTGGTTCAGGGTCTATTGCATGGCTATTAGATGCAATATGGTCAATATGTTCATACATTTGTGTTATCAATTCGTGTACCATAGTTTCTTGCTTACAATTATTGGAAAATAGCTTATGCCTCCGACTTTGTGTGTATTATTTCGGAATAAATGTAGCTTACTTATTTATCGCTCACTGGTACTGCCAACCCTTATTTCTTTCTAAAATAATAATAATGTCACCCTGACCGAATTTCGGTCACAGCGGCCAATCTTATCGGAGACTAGCCAACTATGCAGAAGACATTATAATGCACAAGTGTGTGCGCAAACGTAGGTGCCCTCTCTAATCCTCCACTCTCGTAATCCAATGGGACGGCAATTCGACGTGACCGGAGAGAGATTAAGTGCAAGACTAACGGCTTTACGTGCTTATTGAGGCACTCTCCATGCCTCGGATAGCACGTTAAGCTGTTGGCCCCGGCTGTCAATAGTAGATCATTAACAGTCGTTACGGGTAGTCAGAAGCCTGAAAGTCTGACAACCAGTCTTACCAAGGGGTATCGTGTCACCCAGTATCTGGGTTGAGGAGGTCTGATAGGCAGTCGCTCCATGTAAAACACTGGTATTCAGCTGCATCCGGTAAGACTGGAAGCCAACCCTAACATAGTTAGGAAAAGGCTAGGCAGATGATGATGAAGCACGGAGCAAGTGATAATTAATTAATAATACGCACATAACTTACAAAAACTCAGAGGTGAACCTGGGGTTGAACGTGACACCTCTGACCTGGCAACAGTCATACCACTAGGCTATCACGGGTCACGACTATTATTATAATCAGTGCTTTACACTGCACTGCTCGCTGCATCTTGATAACAAATGACACACATTATAAATTTTATTGTTAAGTACCAAAACAAAAGATTCGAGAGAGCGAAAATATTATAAATTGCTTATATGCATGCATGCATATGCATGAGAAATTTTGTTCAATTATTTGGTCTTTTTGAATTTATATCAGTTGACACTTCGTCACACTGTGTCATGTCAATGTTGATGTTTCATAATCATAATCATAATCATTTATTTGCTGTAAGTGTCGTGATTGAAGATTTGATGCGTTTTCTCGACTTTAAAAGTAAATTGCTCTTTTGACTTTACTGTCTTTAGAGAATATTATGTCATCATCAACTTGTATTAGTCCACTGCTGAACATAGACTGCGGAACCCTATAACTAAGTCTCCACTGTCCGTCCGTCTGTCCGTCTGCCACCAGGCTGAATCTCATGAACCGTGATAGATAGACTGTTGAAATTTTCACTGATGATGTATTTGTATTGCCGCTTTATTAATAAATGCTTTAATCATTTATTCACAAACTAATTTAGACTAATTAAAACTATCTATAGGTATATACAAACCTATAACCAAAACCTATAATCTAAAACCTTAAAAATAAATAAAGATATAAAACCCTTAATCTAAAAGACCGCTACCAGTAGGCAACGTTCCCAAAATGCTGGCTGCATGTCCTCGCTGAATATATACTAACAAATACTAAAAACAGAATAAAATAAATATTTAGGTGGGGTTCCCAAACAACAAACGTGATTTTTTTGCCGTTTTTCAGAATAAATTCGCTTTGTTTTCAATATGTGGGAAATAAAAATAAACGTTTATTGTTATTATTTATTTAATTTCAGAAGCAATAGGTTTAGACAGAGGCTCATAGAAAAAACAATAAAAAAAAACAAAAGTGTTACGTAGCCAGTAGGCTCAATAATAAAAATACCCATCGTATTTTTTTAAGCTACGTCAAAATCTAGATAAAAGATATTTTATGTATGTTTTTTACATGTTTTATGCACATATACCTAATATAAATATCAAAAATAAAAACCATACGTAAAATATATATAACTTGCGACCCGCCCCCGCTTCGCACGGTTATGCTAATATGCATGTATTATACCGAATAAAATAAAAAACCGAATCAATATCTGTTACGTAGTTTTAAAGATCTAAGCATACATAGGGACAGACAGACACGGGAAGCGACTTTGTTTTATACTATGTAGTGATTGGTGATATCGTTTCTATGCCTTCTAAGCTGAAAAGTTTAGAACATGAGACCGGCAGTGCGGCAGTACTCCGGTAGATGCCACAAGCATTTAAACCGTTTAGAAAGAGATTCGTTATTTCAACTGAAGCGGGCAGAGGATCGCAGGACTCGGTAGCTTAGTAAGCGATGGCACGGAATGCCAGGGATCGCGGTCGCCCCAGTTAGTTATTTTTGCGAGTTTCTTATTAAATAACTTCAACTAGATATAAAAATTCATGCTTTACGAATTACACAACAAATTAATTATGTAGTTGGTATCAAAAAGGGTTGTTCTTGTTACAAAAATGAGCTTGCGTCGAGTTTCGCGTCTGCTTACGGATTTAATCCCACTCATCATCTGCCTAGCCTTTTCCCAACTATGTTGGGTTTGGCTTTCAGTCTTACCGGATGCAGCTGAATACCAGTGTTTTACATGGACCGACTGCCTATCAGACCTCCACAACCCAGATACTGGGTTACACGATACCCCTTGGTAAGACTGGTTGTCAGACTTTCGGGCTTCTGACTACCCGTAGCGACTGTCAAAGATCTAGAATTGACAGCCGGGGCCAACAGCTTAACGTGCTATACGAGGCACGGAGAGTGATAATTAATTTATAAAACGCACATAACTTACGAAAAGTCAGAGGTGCGCGCCTTGGGTTCGAACCCGAGACCTCTGACTTGCTAGTCAACTCTCTATCTATCTCTATCACGACACGATTTAATCCCACTGCAGAGAATAAATCTTTCAAAGAAATACACCAAGTGTGTTACAAATGTTTTCTTTACCGAGTGCAAGTACGTTTGCCATGTAAGGTTACCGACAGACAACTAAAAAACTTGTGCGGTATAGTTTTATTGTGACACTATCGTTGCTGACAGCGCATTAGACGCGATTCGTTACGCATTAGGTCCGGATATAAATCTAGGCGAGAGAAATCTAGATTTGTGCGAGAAGGTCTTAATACTTATTCTCGGATTATTATATTACATAATACTTGATTTAAAAAATGATGACCTGGATTGAAGACATTGAGAGTAAGTGTGACGAATTTTTACTCACCTCGACTTGTGAGAGCAGGCCTTTGTATAGGCCAATGTAGTTAGATCATTATGATCGAATGTAGTGATTTCAGACGATCTTAATACTACGAATAACGGTCAAGTATACTTTGTAAGGGGCCAGGGTTCTGACATATATACGGTCTGAGCTTGATAAAAATTTTAACGTTTATAATTGTGAAGAAAAAAATTGATAATAGATGTTCTCAATGACTAACGGGGTGTTTAACTTTGTTAAATTTCTCAATAGCTAGCGGAGTGTTTAGGTAATTTTGTTGTTACATTGGTAAAAAACAAATTAAAAAAATTGCTAATATTTCAATTTTTAAGAGACTTTAAAATTACAAATGGATTACGAGCAGAATTTAAACTTGGGACCTTCCTAAATAGAGTCTAATCTGACTTGACGCGGTAGTGTTTGTCACAACTTCAGAACACGTATTGCTGCAGCCTCAGGTGGAATCACGTTGACATGTTGATATGACATATTAGTATACAATAATTGTCCTGTTGATAGCAGCAAGTTTATAAAATACTTAAGTATTATGTTTTATTCCCATAATGCGAAGCCTAGTGGTGGTGACCGTTGACTGGCAAGTCAGTGGTCTCGGGTTCGAACCCAAGGCGCGCACCTCTGACTTTTCGTAAGTTATGTACATTTTATAAATTAATTATCACTCTCCGTGCCTCGGATAGTACGTTAAGCTGTTGGCCCCAGCTGTCTATTGTAGATCTTTGACAGTCGTTACGGGTAGTCAGAAGCCCGAAAGTCTGACAACCAGTCTTACCAAGGGGTATCGTGTAACCCAGTATCTAGGTTGTGGAGGTCTGATAGGCAGTCGCTCCATGTAAAACACTGGTATTCAGCTGCATCCGGTAAGACTGGAAACCGACCCCAACATAGTTGGAAAAAGGCTAGGCCGATGAGGCAGATGAATGCGAATATGTTTTTGCTTGTTATGCTTTACTTATTCTTATTAAATAATTATGTTTTTGCTGTTAAGGGAGCATTACGATATCAGTTGGTTGCGTATAAGCCGCATCGGAGCAATATTATTTAAACAATTCTATATTCAACAAAATTGATCACTAGCAAGCATCAGCTGTATGATGCTTTAGGTTTAATTCTAAAACATTAATACGAAAACCTTCGCTAACAGAATACACACAATTTTTACAAGTTTATCTCTCCACTGAACCGAGTTTATGATTCACCGATATTTTCAATATCAGATGTTCACGATTTATGCACGACAACTTTCTATGAGACTTTGTATTTTACGATGTTCTGAAGTTCGTTCGATGTTAGAAATTTTGTTGTTGCGTTATGTTTTTGGTTTTAGTATCGAATGTATTGGCAGCAATGTAAGTGTGGAATAAAATTGGTGTTTTATATTTTGTGAATATGTTTTTAGTAGTTTCGAATACTTTGTTTTGCTTTTTAAATTGAATTCGTAACGTTGTGATGTTTCAGCCTTTATTACGATCACTAAGTTTAGTTTTCTCTTGACGTGGTCACTTTAACTACGTATAAACGCTCGAAAACGGCACACTCACACAAACATATATGCGCAACGGCCAACGACGCGTCATTGATACTGCGAGTACCGCGACGTTCGCTTAGGAGTCTCATCGTTACGCAATATTACGCATATTACCATAATGTATGATTATTATACTGTGCTTTGGGGATGGGTAGGAAATTATTTAAAAAAAAAGAAACAAACGAGTGAGGCTTACATTGAGAGACTTGCCGTATCGTCACAACGTTTTAAGTAACAGCTACCATATCGCCCGAATCTTTTTAATGATACCTCTGACTTTTTCTAAGTTAAGTGCGTATTATAAAATAGTTTAATAAATACCAAAGTAATATAAATTGATTAAAAGTCTATTCATCATCATCTGCCTTTTTTTTCCCAACTATGTTGGGGTCGGCTTCCAGTCTTACCGGATGCAGCTGAATACCAGTGTTTTACATGGAGCGACTGCCTATCAGACCTCCATAACCCAGATACTGGGTTACACGATACCCCTTTGTAAGACTGGTTGTCAGACTTTCGGGCTTCTAACTATCCGTAACGATTGTCAAAGATCTACAATTGACAGCCGGGGCCAACAGCTTAACGTACTATGCGAGGCATGGAGAGTGATAATTAATTTATAAAACGCACATACCTTACGAAAAGTCAGAGGTGCGCGCCTTGGGTTCGAACCCGAGATCTCTGACATGGCAGTCAACGGTCACCACCACTAGGCTATCACGACCCTATTATTTTTTTATAAATTCGACAGTTGAATCTGACTTGCACTTGCCCAATTTTCTATTTTGAAAGGAACAATAGCATTTTACTAGCCAGTAACAAAAGAACTCTAAATTTAAATTTTATATAATTATTTAATAAGAAATTTAAATTAAATTTAATTTAAATTTAAATTTTATTTTTATCACATCTTTCCACACTCTATCTATAACTTACCCTTTCTATAAAAGGACACATACTACATAAAGTACATACTTACAATAAAGTTCACTGACCTCCATCCCACACATGTGCCATTGTCCGGGCACTCATTACGGAACACCCATTGTATCCCATATCTCAGGATTTATATTTTAAGCCCGACTTTTTGCTTTACAAGTTGAAATTGTATGTGATGAGCGTTGATTAAAGTTTTGATATATGTATATATATTTGATATATAAAATTTGATATGAATGTGATATATGCCTGCTCTTACACAGCCTAAAAATAACAAGTATACCAAAACACAAAACTCCAACTGAAATAGACACTTATTTCGCCACTCTACGTATTCACTTTCCTTCCTAGCTGTACTTGTCGAAACAAAGCTACGGACAATTGCATGCAAAAGTGGCTACCGATGCGACGAGTCATTTCAACGAAAACTGTATTAGATACACCAGAGACTTGGTTGTGTGTTACTATGTGTTTTAGAATTATTAGATTTTAAAATCGAGATTGATGTGAATCTGAAAACGTGAGAAATTTATAGCTAATCTGCTATCTCGCTCGTACATTAGAGTAGATTGAAGATATTAAATCAATGAATATAAATATGAAAAATTGAAGGAGAACCACTTATAACGTTTCAGCAAAAAATTCAGGTTAATCGTAACATGTTTTCAAAATAATATAAAAATAGCTTGAAATGATTTTTTTATATAATACCATTTTTGTGTATGGAAATATGTTTCGATTAAGCTGAAATTATTGCTGAAACTTTCGATCTCATCAATCTAGTGTCTGAATGGTTCTTAACAGGCTTGATAACAGTCTACTCCCTTTTATTAAGGTCCTAAAACATTTTTCTTCTTCCAATTTTCCTTTTGATTGCAATCCTTCGTATCATGATCGTTCGTAACAGCCTACGAGTAACCAAGCCCCAAATATGCCTTTTTCCTATGCGCACTATGCACTTCTAACTTTTCGTAAATTATGTGCGTATTATAAATTAATTATCACTTACTCCGTGCCTCAGTAAGCACGTAATTTAAAGGCGTCCTGCGCCTGATCTCTCTCCGGTCGTGTCAGCCGTCCCATCGGAATATGAGAGTGAGGGAATAGAGAGTGCACCTGTTTGCGCACAAACTTGCGCACTATAAAATATCCTGCGTAGTTGGATAGAGTCAGGAGGATATCATCATCATTGATGACCTTATCAGTACTGATGCGAAAGAATAACTACTTTCTATCATATACTACGTGTTCGTCATCAAACTCACGTGATTTTTTTTCACAATAAAAATAATGTGTAGCGTCAATAGTAGGAGCTTCGTGAGAACTTTCCCAAACCACTTTACGTAGTCTTTGTTAGTAAAATGCTCTTCAGAAACCTTGTTTCAATAACCGCTGTGTAATGTCCAAGCGTGGACTCGGGAATACCTCGAAGACCAAAACATTTGTGGAATACTTTCTTATTTTTCTTTTATGATGCGAGTTGAATCTTAAGTATTCTATCTTGCGAACTAGTTTAAAATATAAGTACCTTTAAAATATTTTATTATAACGTAGCTTTTCTTTTTGTAAAGTGCGAGTTTTAAATATTAGCAGCTTCTGGATTTTTAATTAACTATGGATTTGTGGAGTAAAATCAACAAAAAGTATCTCGTTTTTACACCACAGAAAGCAGTGGCAGCTTAGTGGTATGACTGTTGGAATGCCAAGTCAAAGGTAGGTTCGAATTCCATGCACGCACCTCTGACTTTTCGGATTCATGTGCGTCCTTTATAACCGCCTCTATTTCAGTTATAATTTCCACAGTTCACCTAGTTAGTTGTATTTAATATTAGCTGACCTAAGTGCCTAAATAGTATGGTACTGAAGTATATATTCAACGTTCTTATTGGCTACGGACCTACTTGCACAAATCATAGTGCAATGAGCGGCTATGTCTGATCTTTTTTTATTTGTGACGTGCGTCACGTTTTTTTTTAAATTTTTTATTATGTTCAGATGTGAGTTAATTCTGATAAAAATAAATAGCAGTTGTCATGAAGTTTCGCAAATGAAACTCATCTATACTCGATAACATCGCCAACTTCTAGCAAAGCAAGTTGTTTAGATAACGATTGTATAGAACCTCCGAACCACTCAGAGGTCCAAAGTTGGTTACTACAGTACTAACCCAAGTTGGTTGGTGTATGAAACCCAAAAAATTTACTGCATATCTCTAAAATCGACCGAAACATGACGCCGACATGTAAAACCAAAACACAGTATCTATTTATTTATTTATTAATACTTCTATACAGCAGGTGTATAAGGCGGACTTAATGCCAAAGGCATTCTCTACCAGTCAACCTTTGGGTGATGAAGAGATAATTAAGTAGTAGATGCACTAAAAAAATATTGATAGCTATTTATGACCTAAAATATGAAATGAAATATATATATAAATATTAATATACATAAATAGATATACAATATAATATATATATATACCTGTATATAGATATAGCTCAATAAACTGATAGATGTACATAATCTTATAACACAGTTAGAATCATTGACGATTTGATTCTGCCAGGTACCGCTTAAAAAGATACTCCCGAAGTTTTGATTTAAAGGAGTATCTGCTGGTTGCCGTTCTGATCTATGTTGCTTTTATTTGATTCACACATAACGTGCTAGCTTTTAAAATAAGCTCTATTTATTTCTAACCGGATTTCATATCTAGCTATGTTTCCCTAACGACTCTCGTCCATTAACTAAGTCGTTAGCGTCATCCGATGCATTTCTACATTATCCACTCTTTCTTTTTTTTAGGGTTCCGTAGAAAAAAGGAACCTTTGTAGTTTCTTTTTTTTATATAGACTCACGCCTGTATTCCCCAGAGGAGGTAGGCAGAAGTGTATGCAGTACACCCACGTTTCGTCGGCTTTAAGTCCCATGTAAAACGGGGCGAGCCTATTGCCATTAACCGGGCACAATTCCGGACACAGACTCCGTGCTGCTATTGAGAATTTTCCCCGACGAAAAAGCGGGAGTTGTTTAAAATGTTTGGCTGTGTGTCTGTGGTATTGTAGGTCCCAAACTGATAAACCGATTTTGATTTAGTTCTGTTTTATTTGAATGGCGATTTGATGGAGACTGTTATTAGATTACGAAAAAGCTAGAGCTTGTATCGGAGGTTTTTTAAAAGTTTAGTTTATATTTGTTTGCATTGAGACAGTTTATGGCCCGGAGAGTGATAAATAGTCTTTTTTTTTTGTCCCAAAAATACATGTCACAAGAGCGAAGACACGGGTAAAACTAGTCAACCATAAAGAAAGATCCATCTGGCTTTAACCTTTTTTTGTTGTGGCAACACATTACCATTTGCTTTTTTCTCACCACATTACCGTGGTTCCAACATGATTTTTACCTGTCCTACAAAACAAATAGAATGAAAACCACGAACTACGGACTCATTACTATCCACCGATGTATTTTTGCATTATTTCTCATCTCATACACCAAGTTAAATTACATGTCAACTCCGCGGAAGCATATTGTTCCGAAACATGCACATTTTGTGGTGTTGCCAGTATTTTTTTCAAATTTTCACGCTTGATAATAGTGTATGAAGGTTTTGTTCTGGGAAATGTTGCGAGTTTTTTTTTACACTTGTCTTTTAAACAATAGGATGGTTTTTTTTTGTTTCTGAAATCTAAGTGTCATTTTGATATATAAAACTTTATGTTTAATGGCCAACGCCAGTATAATATTTTATAATTTTATTAACCGGTAATTATTAACAGTTGCATTTGTTTCGACATATTGATTACATGAAGTTAAAAGCTGCTTAGCAAATACAAATACAAATATATTTATTCGTTAATGTAGGTATGTATTACAATAGGTGGTATTAATATTAGGTAGTTCGCGACATTGTGCTTATGGGCAGACAAAATTTACTTATTTATAACAATGTATCTAGTTAACTTAATATTATAAATGTATTAATATTTACCCTTATAAATTATCAATCTATAAAATCTATAAAATAACTTATTCTATAAACTCGAGTATTGAGTAGCAGCACTTTTTTATAAGATACTCTTAGAGCCTTTTCTTAAAAATATTTTTATTTAATGTCTTTATTTTTCTTGGGGAATTTTATTATATATTGTTGGAGCCATTTTAAAAATACTATTTCTCTAGCATCTACTGCATTTTATTTTTACACCCACGAGGTGAAAATTTAAAAAATCCATATACCTAATGAGTAAAAAAATTGCAAAGCATGAGCATCATTATTATCGACAGTCTAATTTTAGCTTTATGCCAATTATCAGAATTTATACCAAGATTAATATGATTTGATTTAAAATAATTAATTAAATAAATTGGATGTCGCTCCCTCATAATTTCTATTAATAAATAGGTATCATGTATTTTATTATATAAATTTACGTATTATATTTCATGACATACCTAAATCAATGTAACATACCTTTACAAATGAACATTTTGCTAATTTGATATTCACATTAAACATTCAACGGATTTGAGAAATACCGTAATTGCCATTAGCTAATTAAGGTGATTAGTAATCAAATTAATTTCAATCTCATGTTTATTTTCAATTTACTTCTTCCTGTGACTACGTCCGCATTATTTCGGAGTACATCTTCAAAATTATACTAAGTTTCACCCTAGTCTTAGTGGTGATTAGAAGACAAAGCTCCATACCTACAAACTAACCAACTTCGTAGGTACAATAATAGAGACATAAGTCCATTAAGCACGCTAATATTTCTTTGTACTTACTCCTCATCCTAGTCTTATTATTCCCAAACTTTGTTGGGGTCGGCTTCTAATCCAACCAGATGCAGCTGAACATCAGTTTTCTACGGAGCGACGGCTTATCTGACCCCTGCAACCCAAAAGGGATACGATATTTTAAACTTAGACCAGTTGTCAGGATTTTATGAGGGTACTGACTCCCTATATCGACTGTTAAAGATCTTACGACGCTTAACGTGCTTTTTGAGGCATAGAGTAGGTGATAATTGATTTCTAATACGCACATTACTTACGATAGGTCGAGGGTTCAAACCTGAAACCACTAACTTGCCAGTCACCAATTTCAAATTTTTTTGTGGTTTAAACTTCTTAATGAAAAAAAGTTTAAACCACCAAAAATTTTAAAATTTCAAATCTCTTTCTACGCCTAGGGCGTGTGGTAATATCTATCGGAATATATTACGTATCCGACTCAGTGCTCCAAATTTTGCAGTTTTAGAAGGCACCGATGCGACATTACCAATTTTTTAAATATCATTGTGAATTTTTTACATGTTAGCTAAATCTGAAAAAACAACTGATACGGATGGGACTCGAACCCACAATCTTCAGCGTACCGTGCTAAAATTTGGAGCACTAAATCGGATACGTAATATATTCCGATAATCTATGATGTATTGTATAATTTTGTAATTATTTTATGAATAAAATATCGTATCGTATCGTAACCACCAGTAGGTACCTACTTATAACTATCAAAAATTCTATCAAGCATGTCGGCTGTCGACACATGCCTCTGAATACCTCTACCTAATCTCCAATCTGCCATGAATATTCAAACGGTATATTACTGTATGTAAGCAATCGTTCTATGAATACACGTTGTAGCTAGCTCTAGTAGGCCGAAGATGTAAGGTATTGTTTCATCGCTGGCTCGTAACGCAATGGATTCAACTGATACATGTAGAGCGCGTAATGGAATGTGAAATTTGACACAATGTATATTGTTTGCTGGCGTGCCTCAGAGAATACGTTAAGCCGTTGTCTGTCTCGGCTGCCATGAACAGATTTGACATTCGATACAGAAAGTGCTATGCCCCGAAAACCCAGATCTAACCTAAAAATATCTTCTAATGGCATTTTATATTCAACCAGCCCAGCCCGCGGCTTCGTACGCGTGTATTTGGAATTTTGTGTCAATTAAAATCTAAAACCTATGATGTCTGCCTTTCTTTTCATCGGATGAGCTTTCACCCCCCTTAGGCGAGGTATTATTGGTTTTTTCAAAAAGTTGAAACAGTAATTCTTAATTTTAAATTGAAAAGCTGAATATTTTTCTAGTCTTTAACTTAAAAAATAATGTTATTTTCGCTTTCTTTTGTAATTTGGAGCCTTTTTACCCGACTGCCAGGAAGGGTTATGTTTTTATAAATTGCCGAATTGGTCCAACACTGCTCGAGTTTTGCTCTAAGAAATATATTTTTATTTATTTAAGTTGCGGCTAGAGGTGGTTTATCTCCGAGGAGAGTTTAATGCTAGTTTCATCTATCTTTAGCCGACTAAACTTAAGTATAACCGCAGCCCCTTAGAAATTAGAGTACCTACACTAAGTATATAGCTTTATTTCTCTTTAGGTTACGAAAAATTGATTATCCTACATACATCTCCTAACCTTTCTACATAATACGAGTATTATACTAAGAAAAACAAGTAAAAACAAACAAACGAAATACTAACTCAATTTACAGATTAAAAAAGGCAATTAAAACCGAACTAAGCTCTCGCACTCATAAATAAAGGTAAAAGCAAAAAAAGGGCCTCTTCGACCGCAAACGGGTTGATATAAGGCCTTTTAGGGAAAAGGTGTAAGTGACTAATACAGTGCTTGCTTGTGTTAACTGATCAGAATTATAATTATGCAAAAAGTGAAGTGTTTTTGGGATTTATATCTAACCCCCAATGAAAAAAGGAGTGTTATAAGTTTTACATGTTTATTAATATGTGTGTGGCATCGTAGCTCTTTAACGGAAGAATCTAATTAGATGCAGTTTTTTTAATATGGTGGTAATTAATACCAATAATCCTCGTCGTCTAATTGAACACTCTGCGTATCAGAAATGAATTATCACTCGCTATATCGGTGAGGGAGAACATAGTGAAGAAACCAGCACATCTGAGAGATTTTTTAACGGTATGCAAAGTGTGGTTTCCGGCCTAAGAATAGAACCACTCCTACTCGTCCCACGGGTGTTGTAAGAAGCGACAAAGGAAAAGATCCGGAGGATGGGCAGCAGCATCCTTCCGTGTAACAGCAATCATCGGCTACTGCGATCGCCAACCCAGAGTGGTGATTATGGGCAAATACCTCAAATGAGTGCACAATAGTGGCGCGCATTGGGAGAAGCCTTTAGCAATAGACTAATACGGGCTGATGATGATACTGATGAAGATGATGATGTGCAAAGCCATATCAGAGGATTACGGGCGGTTAAACTCTGACTCCTGGTTGTCCATCAACCATAAGATAAAGAAACCATAGTTTACCACGTAAATTACATTTGGTAAGTAATAAGTTTTAATGTAATTGAATCCAATTTATTCACTTTCAAAACTAAACATATCCGCTTACACCGTTCCTGTTAAAATTATGAACTAAACCAGTAAGGACTCCACAATGAGGTGAAGCGGGGTGTAGGAGGGGAGGGCGGGGGGAGATCGTAAAAATGATAAATGTACGCGCATTACGGAGCGCAATGCACATGTGACCAGCCTGTTTTTGTTAATATTTCGCACAGAATTTGAACATAGGTTTTGCGGGAACAACAAATGAATGTACACAAGGTGTAACATGAACCTTTAACAGGTCAATCTACTTATAAAACTGAACAACTTTTAGAACATCAGTTTGCGAAATTAAAAGATTTTGGTTCTCCATACAAAGAGTCGTGATAGCCTAGTGGTGGTGACCGTTGACTAGTAAGTCAGTGGTCTCGGGTTCGAACCCAAGGCGCGCACCTCTGACTTTTCGTAAGTGTTGCGTTTTTTAAATTATCTATCACTCTCCGTGCCTCGGATAGCACGTTAAGCTGTTGGCCCCGGCTGTCAATTGTAGATCTTTGACAGTCGTTACGGGTAGTCAGAAGCCCGAAAATCTGAGAAGCAATCTTACCAAGGGGTATCGTGTAACCCAGTATGTGGGTTGTGGAGGTCTGATAGGCAATCGCTCTATGTAAAACACTGGTATTCAGCTGCATCCAGTAAGACTGGAAGCCGACCCCAACATGGTTGGGAAAAGGCTAGGCAGATGGTTCTCCATACAAAGAGCGACAGCTGATCGGCAAGATTGTATGGGAAGTGAACATTTTTTTCGTGTCTAATTTGAAATGTCGTGGTGGCGTTGGTTACGAATCCGCTTTGCAAGCACGTGTAATCTTTCTGTCCTTGTCCTATCTTTATTTAGGGTCAGCGCAATAGATTTTCTTCGTCTAATCATCTATTAGTAGTCCGTATTCTTCTATTAGCCGTCATATGTCACTGTTTACTCCCTTTCCGTGTGACTTCAATGGCATATGAACTATCTTAGTATTCTAAGACATCACTGACTATCGACTACTAAAATAACATCGTGAGGAACATCGATGGCGTGTTGAATAATGCTAGATTCTTCTCTGTTAGAAAGGCCTGTTGCCTTTGCCTTGCAATGAGACAGTTACAGGCTGAGTTATTTAGTTATTGTGTAAACTGTCAGATAGGCAGTCGCTCCGTAAAAAAACTGATATTTAGCTGCATCTAGTTAGATTTGAAGCCGACCACAACAAAATTTGGGATTACTAAGGCTAGGAAGAGGAATACATCGTTAGATTAGCTCTCACTAAATCAACATTCAAAACACCAACAACACTAAACAATGTATTACAATTATTAAGAAACTCCCATGGTTTGTCAATCATCTTTGTTGACAGATGGGATGAAATGGGGGGCCCGCACGGGTTATATGTGGGTGTGAAATTCAGTTATTTGGTCCGGTGTGAGAGTCCATCTGTGCATTGTCCAATAAATTGTATGAAACTGCACCCACGGAACAAAGGTATTATATTTTTGTGAAATTTTTACATGTTATAGCACGTGTTAGCTTATTAAATATGATTATTTAATAAGAAATTTGAATACACAACTGATTTTAACTGTTTAACGAGAGTTCCGAACAACAGAGATGACAAATTTACCCATCGAAAGACTTCTTCTTCTTCTTAACGTGTGGTTGATGAACAACCTGGTGTCAGAGTTTAAACCGCTCGTAGGCCTCTGACATGGCTTTACACACCATTGAAAAATCTTTCAGGTGTGCTGGTTTCATCACGATGTTTTCCTTCACCGTTTTAGCAACTGATAATTAATTTATAATACGCACATAACTTACGAAAAGTCAGAGGTGCGCGCCTTGGTATCGAACTCGAGACCTCTGACTTGTCAGTCGACGGTCATACCACTATGCTATCAGTACAATCATCGAAAGACTGACGGCGTCAAGTACTGCTTAACCTTAATGATTTAAACTCGCGCTACCAACACTTTGTACTACTATTAAGAGGTGCTAGTAACCCGGTCGTTACACACACTAGGATAAAAGAAGCAAGATCCGCCCCACCGATAAGGAAAACTCGAATCCCAGCCACATATAAATGTACATGTACATTGTACATTACAAATCATTTCAACTAAAGCATGCAAATTTATTTCTAAGCGTTAGATGTAAGCGATGCACTATTGTACATAAGCATTCTCATAACTTAACTCTTACTCGTAGTACGTACTCACTGAGAAATATCGGTGGAGAGTAGTTCTCGCGAACTAAATTATACTCCTACTATGGTATAAATTTATATTATTTTTTTTATAGACTCACGCCTGTATTCCCCAGAGGGGGTAGGCAGAGGTGCAGTACACCCACGTTTCGTCGGCTATGTTATCAGTCCCATGTAATAGGGGGCGAGCCTATTGCCATTAACCGGGCACAATTCCAGACTCCGTGCTGCTAATGAGAATTTCTAAATGGAAAAACCGAATAACACTTTGCCCGACCCGGGGATCGAACCCAGGACCTCGTGCTCAGCAGTCGCGCTTGCTACCACTAGACCAACGAGGCAGTTATAAATTTATTACTCATTTATTTATTTATATAATACACCTACAGCATACACATTTTACATTATTAGATAATAAAAATTACTGATAATAGTTCTGATGTATACACAGATTGGCGTACATAGCCTATACTAGTAGGGACTGAGGACAAAAATCAAATTAACTGTTTTAATTTTACATTACATCACAGAAATGTCAATTATAAACTTTATTTCAATGTATCCTTTTCAACTTGTAATTTCCACAATCATGATTTATCATTTTCCTGGTCTTTTGGACCGCAAGAAATTTAGTTTCATTGTCTACTGCTATGCATTCACAAGATAATTTACTTACTTAAACCCATTCAAGTCTATTTATGTTAAACAATACCACATGTTGTCTTCAAGGTAATTATTACATACTGGAATAGTTAAGAAATAGCATTCACTAAGTCTGGAAACTTAAATAATGTTTTAAATTAAACAAAAAAATTACACAACACTTCAAAAGCTAAAAATGTAGAAAATAAATAAATCAGCCTGTAACTGTCTCAATGTAGGGCAAAGGCCTCTTCTCTTTCAGAGAAGGATTGAGCATTAATCACCCCGCTAGCTCACTGCGGGTTGCACAAAAACGTTATTTTTGGAGTCGGTGCCAAGCTAAGGATTCCAGATTAAATAACCTTATCATAAACCTTGGCACCAACTCCGAACTTTATCATTAGATCATGACAATATTAAAATGGGGCCTTTTTGGAGGTATAGTCCATTGAATGTAAAAACTTTTGCGTGATCAATTGATCAAACATAAAAAAATATACCTACATGTCGAATTGAGAACTTCCTTTGTTTTCGTCGGTTAATAACGGCTCCAATATTTTAGGCACAACAGACAATCACATTTCACCAGTATAAATATTATCATTAAAAAAAAACATACAATCGAATTGAGAATCCTCCTTTTTTGAGGATTGAAATTTAAATAATAATAAAAATCCGGACTATCCCGCCAGATATATCATACTTTAATTATATCATACTTTAGATATATCTGAGTATACCGTTACATAATACCTACTGACTTCAGGAATATAATACCAATAAAACGCAAAAGCTTATCGAATTCTTAACGTTACGTGAAAATCACAGTTCAGTAACAGAAAGCCAGAATATAATAATAATAATAGAAAGTTTTCTAAATGAGTCGTGATAGCCTAGTGGTGGTGACCGTTGACTGGCAAGTCAGTGTTCTCGGGTTCGAACCCAAGACCCTCTGACTTTTCGTAAGTTATGTGCGTTTTATAAATTAATTATCACTCTCCGTGCCTCGGATAGCACGTTAAGCTGTTGGCCCCGGCTGTCAATTGTAGATCTTTGACAATTCTTACGGGTAGACAGAAGCCCGAAAGTCTGACAACCAGTCTTACCAAGGGGTATCGTGTAACCCAGTATCTGGGTTGTGGAGGTCTGATAGGCAGTCGCTTCTTGTAAAACACTGGTATTCAGCTGCATCCGGTAAGACTGGAAGCCGACCCCAACATAGTTGGGAAAAGGCTAGGCAGATGAGAAAGTTTTCTAAACAGAAAGCTAAGCAATGTAGCAAAAGATATGGGAAAAAATTCTATGTATGTAGCTCACAACCCACAATAGAGTTACAGACTAACTCTTCAAATATTCAAGTGATGGCATAATATTATCTCGAATTCATAAATACCGATATGTCTAGTTCTCAACGAAGCAATAAAAATAACAAATCGATTTGCAAGATGAAATGTTAAACAATGTTATTATGGTTACAGGAAACGGGAAGTTTGTATGAGAAGTCGAAATAAATTGTTGTTTTCCGAGAAAATATTTTGTGGTTTTGTCATTGTATTTTAGTTGTGATTTTAGTCCTACAAAATTTTTTGGCTTAAATTTTGTTGTAATAAAACAATCAACACAAATATGCGGGTTCGACAGGAATAAAGGCGTGACATAACAGTATCAAAGGCAAAACAACAACAGTAAAAATAAACTAATAAACTTTCAACAAATTATTTTAGGACAAATGATTGTAGGATGCAAAATTTCTATTTTTATTTTTGCAAGATGTTCCTATCTAAGGTTTCTATGATGAATAAGAACATGACATTTATACAACCCACGCCAACAGATAAACTGATTACGTGTAATAAAACCTTCATGGACTAGAAATGCCCAAACAATGATCAATCTATTGGATATTAATGAAATAAAATAAACCTACCTCATAACTGTTATTGTATCAGCCCTGATCAGATCACACGCCATCTAAATATGAACATTCTCTTTGATATAGTGGCGTAAAGTGGCGCGTCTGCCATATTTTGGGCAACAAATTATTTATTTGATAACCTTTTTGATACCATGTTTTTTTTACTCATCATGTCCACCTGACTGAATTTTCGGCAGTCGCTCCACGCACTGGTATTCAGCTGCATCCGGTAAGACTGGTAGCCGACCCATAGTTGGGAAAAAGGCTAGGCAGATGATGATAGGACTAGCATTCACACGCGCGCTGCTTCACCCGTCTTCACGTGGTATACATGTTATGCCCTATGTATTATTCTGATGCATAAGCTGTATTACTGTAAAGTTTCATCAAAATCCATCCAGTTTTACACACAAACAACCATCCATCTATACATCTTCACTAACTTTACGAACACTGGAATAATTCTGCGCAGCATCACATTTTCATACTTCATTATTCAGATTGAAAACAGGCTATTTCCTCTTCGCCTTCATTGTTTTTTCCCCTTGATTAATTGTCATTTTTTCAGTTTGCACAATGGGTGGCTTCAATGCAAACTTGTTATTTCCATGAACAATACGTACATCGGCTAATGGATGCGAAGCTGGACGGTAGGAAGAGGTGTAAAGTATAAGAACTAGCGTTTAATCAAACACTAATATTAGTAACAAACAGCCCTCTGTGCAGAGCCTGCAAGAAGCAGGACGAAACGGAAGTCACGTGCTACTACCCTAGCCCTCTATTTAAATTATCTGCTGTCTTCTGGCGGGGAGACGGTCAATTCACAAGTGAACCTCGTACTCCCATTCAGAGGTCCATCGAGGAACACCATGTTTTTTTTAGTACGTGCCAGTCGGACATAACCCCATCACTGGCCCGAAGTGGCACCTATAAGGGTATTTCTACACGGTAAAAAAAGGTATCTGGTGTCTGTAGAGTAATTTTAAAACAAACTACCTCTTATAACTTAGACCACAAGTAATGCACAGTACGGTGGGCTGCATTTCTCTCAGTTGTAATTGGACACTAGTTGTAGCGAACTAGCCGCTTTCATCTGAACTAACTGTTACCTAAGTATATTGTTATGAGACGTTGATGCTATCGGTCTGATTACGACATGGCCAATACAAGAAAATTTTGCGCACAAACCAGCTCAGATTTTTATGTTGTTGATGGCCCACCAAATTAATATTCTAAATTAAAATGCTTTAACGCTTTGGTCCGAATGAGTCCGAGAGAGAGAGAGAGTAGATTCCATCAGAAAATTTGGACAAGCTGGGCTGGGACTGATAGGAACAATAGGATAGATCCTGGCAGATATATGCTATTACGATCCTTGTCTTTCTCTCCCTCCCTTGATAGAATTTTAAGCCTATTTTTATAAATTTACAGACATACAAATCTATGTTTCCAGGTCTGATCGCATTTCATCATTATTATAGGTGTTTTTTAAATAGCTAAAGACAGAGACGATGTTATCTGTGCTGATAATATTTCGACCTCTCCCCAGTTGAAGTATTGAAACCCATATTTTTTTTAATTGGGGCTTACGACGATACTTTACGTAGGAGGGGGTCAACTTGTTATAAAACATGAAAAACCTGTTTAGAAAAAGATGGCTGACGGTCCTTGACTATAAATAAGAAGTATAATTATATATTATTCAAAAATCTTATGAAAACAAATCGCACGCTTAATAAGAAACTGACCTATTGGGAAATAGGTTAGAATTGAGTTTCACATAGGCACAGACTTCTATCAATGCCATCTATGATTTCTTTATATAATAAATATGTACTACTACTAATAATAATTGAATAAAACTCGAAACATTTGCTAAGAACTAGACCAGACCCTAAATACAGATAAGTCTATCGCGTTTCCCCAAAAATCTACTTCTTTGAGATAAACCAATGTATTATTAAGTGTGCGAAATATGAACATGAACCTTTATATTAAACAAAAATGGCACCCAGCAAAAAAGACATCATTAGCTAAGAATTTAGATATTTCAAAGAAATAGTGGTTATTCATATTCACTGCTGTTAAATTGTGAAGTAAATATTATTCATTTATTCAAGCATAAAAAGTGTCTCAAAGGAAAAGATAGTAGAACAGAACTTTCTTTATCATGCAAACAATATTTTTCTCGCAGTACCGCGATGGAAGCACTAAATCATAGTTTCCGAAGGTACCGTTTGTATTATTCTATGAATCTTGGGTTTTATTTTGTGAATATAGGTATTGTGTCAATTCAAAAACTTTTATATTTAGTTTGTAAATACTTGAAATATATTAGATATAGTAGCTTATAGGTTAACAATAATTGTGTATGAATAAATAATTTTCATGTTAAAACCTGGCGATTTTGAGATATCAGGTAATATTTATATCATTTATGCCATTTTTAGCGGTAAAACAGACTACTTAAGAATTACAGAGATATAAACAGACAATTTTGTTTTTTTTTTTATAATAAAAGGCAAATTTTTACGACTATGTTTTTCTAAACAATGCATCATTGAACACAAATTTTATTTTTAATATTCCTGTATTTCTTCTAATTATTTAGAAATTGGCATCGTAAAATAGCCAAATTATTCTTGTCATTCAATACTATAAATAAATAATAATCTCAATGTATAAATAATAATTCGCTTAAAACTCAAATAAAAATAAATTTAAATTAAATTACAAACATATTCCTATTATAGGTATTATAGGTAGGTAGGTAATTATAGGTAATTGGACTATCTACCTGGACATAATTTTCTAAAGTCAGCAGCAAAAAAGAAAAGTGTACCTACATAATGTACACGACTCTTTAAAATCGAAGACAGCACCAAAAGAAACAATTGTGTGTCTAACATTTATTTTAGTCAGAAGTTCCAGGGAATAGGTTAAATTTAACGTATACTGTGCAATAATAGCTAACAATGTCCACAATTGCAAATCCAGGACATACACCATGGGAAGACAGAAGGTTTGGTTTGATTCCTTCGTTGATCCAGACTTCTAGAAACTTCTTAATGAAAAAGGCATATATTCGAGCAAGAAACCACTTGATGTGGGGCTCGCACCCCTTAAAAACCCCCTATTTCTTCCTCGCACTGTATCCGATGGGGTCGGGTACTGCTGCGCTTCGCAGCCCCGTCCAGTGACTGCTTGTAAGCCCGCTCACAAACAGACATACCGACACACAGATACACAGACACATCAAACTTATAACAGCCCTCTTTTTGCGTCTGGGATGATGAGATCAAGCGATTTTTTTTTAAATCTATATACCTATAGAAAGTCGTGTTAGTTACACTATTTATAATTCAAGAACGGCTGAACCGATTTGGTTGAAAATTGGTAGGAAGGTAGCTTAAAACCAGGAGATGGACATAGAATACTTTTTATACGGTATTTATACTCGAGAATGGCTGGACCGATTTTCATGGTTTTTGATTAGTAGAGGTAGCGTAGAGTAGGGTAAGGGTAGAGTAGGGTAAGGGTAGAGTAGCGAAGTGTAGGATGGAGGTAGAGTAGGGAAGTGTAGGATGGAGGTAGAGTAGGGTAGGGTAAGATAGGGTAGGGTAGAATAGGCGTTGAAGTAGGATAATCACGCGTACGAAGTCGCGCCGGGAAGCTAGTTAATAATGAAAAGACTGAAAAAATTTCAAGTTTTCTGTTTTTCCTTCTCTACGTCCTGAGCCATACCAACAGACATGCAATCTCATTCCGCTAGCGATTACATAAACACGTAATACCGTACAATGTAAAGGAAAATGGAGTCGGTACGGGTTAGTCGATAAAACGAATGCGCGATGTGGGACAGTTCGCGTCATATATTACGATGAACGTATTGAGAATGCATTTTTATTGTAGTTGGGATATTTGTGGGTATGGTGATTTAGATTTAGATTTTGTAGACATGAAAGAGAGAAAAAGTCTTTTTACAGTGGTAGCGACGTTAGTTTTAGAAATAATAACAACACAATGAAACAAATGCTTGATGCACAAGCCGGTACACCGGTTTGCATAGTCAGGAGATTCCTCTTTCTAGATCCCTGATCACCGGTAGCTTGGACCCTGTTCCCAATACGGCTCCTACTTTAAATATTTTCTTATAAACGTACATTTAAAAAACATATGTATTTAAAAATATATATTGTATAAATGAAAATGAATAAACGAAAAATAATATCGAACCTGGTGGCTAGAATAATTCACCAACAACTTGCTTTGAGATAACATCTTGTGGATTCAGAGGTACCATATTACCGGTTCACCTAACCCAATTCTGAAAAATAGTCATGCCACATTGTATTGGGATCGGTCTATAATCACTGATAGGACTATTATTGTTAATAATTTTGATATGATGGTGATAAATTGAGCAGAGCGCCACGCGATTGGTGATGTCACCATTCTGCATGACGGGAACCTCGTAAAGGCCGAGGAAGATAAACAGAATCTAGATATTATATCTGTCATTGTCAGAATGGTCATCATAGTAGATATTTCTAGATTTGGCCCACGAGGTTGTCGACATGTGGGATGTGGACTCAGCTATCATTGTACTGATAGTCGTTTCAATCCATGGATTAATATCCAAGAGCCTTGATCAACACTTTAAGATGGCTGGAGCAAGAGCTTAATGCGGAAGACTAGGTCTTAGTTTTGCTATTACAATATTTAAAAAAAAGCTTGGCGAAAAAGAGTTGTTTTAAACCAAGCTATTTTTAAAATAAATTTGTTTAAGTAAGTTGTACGTAGCTGAGGTAAAAACTTTATAACTCTAGACAACGCTTCATTTACCAAACCAACATGGCGCTCTGTAAAAACCGCACTTTTTAATTCTACATTCACAACTGCGACCCAAATTGCAGTGTTAATCATCATTTAATTTAAAATGCGCTATTTATACACTTCGTTAGCGTCGAGTTGAACATGTTCATTAGTTGGAAAAACTGTGTAGGTAGGTACGTTTGTGGTGGCAGTTGTTTTACGTTGACTGTACCCGAATTGATGATAATTATAACAGAAATGGAAACTTAAATGGAAAATCCAATTAAAAATAATTTTATTTAGTCTTAGGTTTTCACGATCAACGATGACAACGAGCTAGATGCTAGCGCAGGAATGGAAGATGAGTAGGAAGGCCTTTATCCTGAAGTGGGGTGATGATAGCTAAAAAATTTTTTTATTAACCTATATTGTCCCACTGCAAGGCCTTTGCCCAGCAGTGGGACAATGGGAAGGTTTCCCCTAAATCTTTCCGCTAAATAAAATAAAAATCTTCTTCTTCTTATCGTATGGTTGATGAACAACCTGGTGTCAGAGTTTAAACCACCCGTAGGGCTCTGACATGGTTTTACACACCGTTGAAAAATCTCTCAGGTGTGGTTTCATCACGATGTTTTCCCTCACCGTTTTAGCAACTGATAATTTATTAATTCATAATACGCACATAACTTACGAAAAGGCGGAGATGCGCGCCTTGGGATCGAACTCGAGACCTCTGACTTGTCAGTCGACGGTCATACCACTAGGCTATCAGTGCTAATAAAAATAAAAATACTTACTAATATTATATATGCGAAAACAAGGTTGTTTGTCACCTTTTCACGTCTAAACCACTGAACAAATCACCTTGAAATTTTGCATACACATTGTCAGGTGTACAAAAACGGATAGAATAGATCAGGGCTGTCCAAACTATATACCTTCGCGGGCTAATTAAATTTCATACAAAAGCTGGAGGGCCAGAAAAATATTTTCAGTTGCAAGACTGAAGATAAATAATTATACCAAGTATTGAGCACATGTTTTGACAACGAATAATATTATCCAAACTATTTCTGTCCAAAACTATTTTTAGTTTAAAATGTGTGTCGCGGGCCGCATGAAAACAAGCCGCGGGCCGCATGCGGCCCGCGGGCCTTGGTTTGGACAGCCCTGGAATAGATAGAAAGATATTTGAAATTACAACTGTTTTTGGTGGGTTACAGTGGCTTAGCGCTCAGAGCGTCGACGCGGTACGTTGAAGATCATGGGTACGAATCCCAACCCTATCAGTTTTTTTTTAAATTCTGCAATTTTTTCCCATATTCTACTGTCCAATTCCACCTAGGCGACCGTCCATATATCCATTGTACGACACAATAGATCTCACATAACCTACATTAACTTGTGCAATGAACAACACTGCTATATAACCATTTTCTTGGGAAACTGTGATAAAAAAAGATTAGATTCGTGTGAATGGCTCTTATCTGGTTATTATATTGATTGTACGTATTATGAGACATAAAAAACGTGGAAGTCAGTGTCTTAGTTTCCGGGAAAGATATTTTTTTTTCGTAATTATTATATAGGTTATGGCTAGAATATAGTATAGGTATTTCCCTTTCGCAGAATATCGGTGAGAAAAAACAGTGTTCATTTTGTCGTGTTTCATAAAGTAAGTGTAGGGAACTGGAGGATCCCCTTCTCTTTCGCTGGCAGACTTCGGAGTTAAGAGAGCCTATTTTTTGCTTATTTTTAGGTTTAAGTCAAAAAGTAATAGGACTAACAATATACTTTCTTAATCTAATTCATCATAATACATAATTTATCAACCTACGTACCTGAGGAAAAGCCATGCCAAGTTTGGGATCCCCATGTATGAGGCGCCCCCTAAATTAATTTTTGTTTTCATCAATTTTTATTTTACAATGACCAAAAAAATTATTTCTACTAGTATAATTGAGACGAAATGATAAATCCTATAGAGTGTTTCTATAATTTTTTTTGTCATTAAAAATAACATTTTTTATTTTGGGTGTAAATATTTTTTATACTATATACCCGGACGCTATACTATTACGGGTTTACGGGAACGCCCTCAGTTAACATACTAAATTAAATACATACCTAAATTAATTTGGCTTGTGTTTAAACGTCACCCAAAAAAGTACCTATTTTACTACCAAAAAAAATCTAAAAGGTTACCAAAATGGATAAATGGTCACCAAATAACGTTTCCTAAAATATTATGAAATGAATCATTTTATCGTATTATTGACTGCCATAAAAATGGTGGCTAAGGGTGGGCTTGGTCGACGGAGCCCCGCTTCACGGGGCTCCTACTTCTGGGTGGTTTATAAAAAAATAACCGCGAAGGGGATGGCGGGGTCTATTCGACCCCGCCATCCCCTTCTAACTTAACCTGTCTGAGTCGGGGTGCCCTAAAGTCCAGATTGCATCCAGTTTCTCCTGTTAACAATAGTTTGCTAGCATTAGCTATTGCATAGTTGGATAGAATTTGGTGACCGTTAATCCATTTTAGGAACCAAAAATAATATTTGGTGCCTAGGCTTAGAGTCTTAAAAATATTTTCGGTTGCCGTTTAAATTATACCCAATTAATTTTAATTAATAAAGATTATTAATTATGCTTCGTGCTTTGAAGAGCATGTAAAACCTACAATTCTGATACACATAAGGAATTATTCGGTATTCAGCTGTATTATCATACCATAGTCCACTAAATCGTTCTAAATGGTAGAACGTTTAACCTCATTTCTTACACTCGGCCTAGAAATAATGACGGGCTAATATATCGGTAGGAATGAAAAGCATCGGGCCATGAAATCGGAAGTACTGCAATTAAGTCGATTCGCTCTTCATAGCGCGTTGAGCGCGGTAAAAGTGGGAGCAGAATATCGGTTGTGCTTTAAGTTTTAAGCGGACGCGGATGAATTTATTTTTAAATTGTTGCTAGATGAAAGTAATGATGGAGAAAGATATCCTTGTTAGTCATGTAAAAGCGTGTGCTCAGTACAGAATCCAAGAGTCGATCATTAATTAATTACGGGATCGTTTGATTAGGTTTGAACACAAATGGAGTGCATTATGAATCTCACCGTCTCACTAACACAGGAAAAGCTTTTTTAGATTTTCAAACCAAAAAGTGTAAATTATAGGATACTAAATAGCACATATTAAATTTTTTATTATACTTATTATACATATTATTTTTTAATAGGACTTATAATCCTAACAATATTGATCTAACCTTAGAATATCGTATCCCTTTGAATTACGGAGGTCAGATAAGCACTCGCTCCGTAGAAATATCAGTTTTCTGGTTCCAGTTCAGCTGCATCTGGTCAGAGTAGAAGCCGACACCAACAAAGTTTAGGAATAATAAGACTAGGAGGGTGATGGTCTGAAATATTGTACTTTAAAAAAGAAAGATCCTTAATCATTATTATAAAAGGAGCAGATAAATTCGCTACCGCTTGTGCCTTAAAAGCTGTCAAGTGCAGGCGACGTCGTCGTTCACTCGTATCGATCGCTAAGTTGCGTAATCGATGCATTCTCGAATCGTGTTTTGTCATACCGATTGTTCGTTATGCAACTCGAATGCACTTTGAGTCGGTATTTTAAACGGTATTTTTAATTTTTGTGGTACTACGATGAATTTATGATGAAGTTTTGATTTTGTGTGATTATTATTGGAGTTTAGTATTGTTGTAATAATTGTTATTTAGTTAGTGTAGTTGCTAAATTCAGCCATTGGTTCTTCCGATTCTCAAAATATGATTAGTATAATTAACAAAGGTCTCTTTGTTTATCTGTTTTTTTATTACTTCTAAGAAAACGTCTACGTAAACATTACAACAGTACCTACGTAAACACTATTATAATAGTGATTTCCTGACTAATTATCGGTCTCAACGGAGATTAGTAAACTACGCAGGAGATTATAGTGCACAAGTTTGTGTGCGTAGACAGTTGAACTCTCTGAACCGTCACTCTTGACTCTCATAATCCGATGGCACGACAATTCGGCACAATCGGAAAGGAATTAGGCGCAGGATCGACGGCTTTACCTGCATTCTGAGACACAAGGGATAATTAATTTATAATACGCACATAACTTACGAAAAATCAGCTGCTTGCCTTAGGATCGAACCTGCGACCTCTGACTTGTCAGTCAACGGTCATATCACTACACCTATGTTATAGACATGATTATTATAGTAGGTTTATCAAACTAATATATGAGATTTGGGGTTTTACGGATTAGAAGAACTTATATTTGCTTTCATCTCGATGCGGTTGAAAATGCAACAAACAATTTTAGATTAATTTTTAAATCCCAAATTGGAACCGATAAGCTTGTTTCCTTGGTCAATTTCAAAGCGTTTGTGCTGTATTGAATCCCTGAAATAAAATTGAATCTCTTTGACAAATATAGTATTTTACAGTGAGTTTTGAGAAACTTTTAAAATTGTGACTAGTGTTAGATACATTGATATACAAAAAATTGTATATCAATGGTTACATATTATACAAGGTGTATATACTTATCTATCTTCTTCATCGTATGGTTGATGAGCAACCTGGTGTCAGAGTTTAAACCACCCGTAGGCTTCTGACATGGCTGTACACACCGCTGAAAAATCTCTCAGGAGTGCTGGTTTCCGTTTTAGCAAGTGATAATTAGTTTCTAATACGCACCAAAATCCAAAAAGTCAGCAACCCAAAAAGTCAGAGGTGCGTGCCTGGGTTTTGAACCGACGACCTTTGATTTGACAGTCCAACGGATATATCTCTAGGGCTTCAGAATACTTATCTATAAATTGTTGTAAATCAATTAGTACTAGTACGCTAACATGTAATAGGTAGCTTGGACCCTGTTCCCGATACCGGTGGGCTACTATATTTTATATTTTTAAATGTAGGATATACATATATATATTTTATTTATATATATATTTAAAAATGTATTTTATATGTATTCCAAATGAATAAAGAAAATAATACATATTTATAAAGCGATCTATGCGAATACTTGAGTTTCAAAATATGATTCCTTCTAGTAATTACCTTTCCTCTATGAAGTACCGTACAAGTGGTGGACGTAATGGTGATGCGGATTAGGTAGGATAGGGTTCACAGTTCCCTATAAAGTTTTAGAAAGGTAAATAATGATTTGAGCACTAAAATATATTAGCTCAGAAACAAATTTTCCAATATATACTAAGCTTGGCATACGGGTACAGTCGTAAAGAGCGCAGCAGTACTTCTACCGACAGTTTTCCGTTCCACCTATTTATTGTCCCGGAAAATTGCAACACAAGAAACTTACACGTTTACGAATCGACTAGGTCTTTATGTGGCAGTCTGAGAATTCGTTTACGTTTAAAATTGAATGCTTATAATTCTACTTAATAAATAAATCAGCCTGTAACTGTCCCAATATAGGGCAAAGGCCTCTTCTCATACAGAGAAGGATTGAGCATTAATCACCACGCTAGCTCACTGTGGATTGGTTTTAGATTATTAAAGTCCAGGTTTCCTTACGATGTTTTCCTTCACCGTTAGTCAGTGGTGTCTTAGATTAACTAAGAAAGTACATATGACATTGCAAAAGCCACATTGGGTCACATGCCAGGTTCGAACCCACAACCACGCGCTTGCAAAGCGGGTCCGTAACCAATGCGCCACCACGACATATTATAATTCTTACATACAGACATATCATAATATAATTCTACTAGAAGACTTTTTTTATTACCTAATGCATTCATTTTATTAAACCAACTATAAAAGCACAAAAAAAAAAGCATTACATTCGTTTTAAAATCGGTGCCAAGTCAAGTGAGTTCCGGTTTACAATAAATCATTTAATTTAAGATTATCCTTGATTAGCCTTGACATCAACCTACATTTAAGTTTAACCTTCCCCTAAATTTATATTACAAGATTATGTATACGCGAAAGTAAGTTTGTTCGTTTGTTTGGTACTTTTGAACCGACTTCAAAAAAAGGAGGAGGTTCTCAATTCGTCGGAATCTTTTTTATTTTTTATTTATGTATGTTCACCGATTGCTCGAAGACGCGTGGACCGATTTTCAAAATTCTTTTTGTAATCGAAAGGGTATACTCCCGAGGTGGTCTCATAGAAATATTGTCATGATCTGATCACGAGATATGGAACGGAACTCCTCGTAGGATAATAGTAGAATTGTCGTTACTAGTAATATTGCTTTGTTTATACGTGCAGTCAACAAAGGAAGAGGGGGGATACGTGGTCACCCTCCCACCTGCAATCATCCAAGATTATCCTATGATTTCTTATGATATCCCAAAACTATACTGCAATTTAACTGCGCGTAAAGAACTTAATAATTGTTTATATACCAACAGAAATTACAACTTTTATTAGCAGAATTTCAGTCTCCTCTTATCCGAACAATACTGAAGAGACTCAACCGCTTTTAGTTTTTAACTCCGGACTTTAAGTTTGTAAAGTCGAAAGTAAAGGTTGAGACGTATAAGGAGGTCAAGGAATTGGCTCTTGATAGGGAGAGCTGGAAGAAGCTGCATCGACAAGAGCGTAGCTCTTAAATAAATGATGAATTTCTGATGATTTCTTTATCTCATCCAATAACGTCCGTATCCCATAATATCTGCATCCCATAATATCTGCATACCATAATATCCGCATCCCAAAATATCCGCATACCATAATATCCGTATGCCATTTTATCTGCATCCCATAATGACCGCATCACAAAATGTCCGCATCCCATAATATCCGTTCCGATAACCTAATCTCATTATCTATTTTTTACACACATTTTTATACACAAGCAATACGATTGATATCCAAAAACTATACTGCAATTTTACTGCGCGTAAAGAACTTAATAATTGTTTATATACCAACAGAAATTACAACTTTCATTAGCAGAATTTCAGTCACCTCTTATCCGAACAATACTGAAGAGACTCAACCGCTTTTAGTTTTTAACTCCGGACTTTAAGTTTGTAAAGTCGAAAATCTCTTACAGTTTGAAGTTATTGCTTTTCCTCTGAAGATAGTGCTTCGATACTTTTATGGTAAGTAAGATGGGCGATTAAGTTTTTTTTCATAACCGGACGTTAAAGTTTACGAGTTGTTTTATTATTATTATGAGTAAGATTGTGGACCGTAGTACACGTCCATTAAAGTTTAAAATAAAATGACGATAAAGACTGTTTACTGAAATAAAAAAGAAAAAACATAAATTTAAAAATGCACGCCTTTTCAAAATCAAATCAAATCAAATCAAAATCATTTAATCAAATTAAAGAAGTACAATATAAAATTAAATCTTATAATAATACATAAAGGTATAACAGTGTCGGCCGTAGCCTGCACTAGGATTAACCTGTGTCGCAGTATTATATTTTGCGTATAATAAATTGATTATTACATGCCCCGTGTCTCGAAAAGCAGGTCCTGCGCCGCCTAATCTCTTCGCCGCGCGCGCCGCTCGAGTTGCACTGCCGTCCTATAGAACAATGAGGGTGATAGAACAGAGAGTACTTCTGTGTTTGTTCACAAACTTATGCACGCCCATAACATAATAAAAACTAAAGGTGCATGCCTTGAATTCAAACCTGAGATCTCTAACTTGCCAGAAAGCTAGCATTGCACTAAAATAAGTATAATGCAAAAATCTAACATTATACCTACCCACATTAAATTTGCTGAAACAACTCGTGTTCCATTTTTATTATCTTTAAATCATCTCCTTGGAGGTATTCGCTCCATTTTGATAAAGTCAGTAATATATATGCAGTACATCCTATAACTCACACAAAACTGCACCTTAAGTTTATTTAAAACCAAATTGTACTAGAAAATATTAAGGCACTAAGTTAGAAAGACGAGAAGGCGAAGGAAAATGCATTATACGCAACAGAAATTTAACATTATCGGCTTATAAACTTTGGTGGAGACCATACGACTGGCAGCGGTATCGGTTGACTAGATAAATTTCAAGGGACTTTCGCTTTTATAACGGTGAACTTAAAGTCGATAATAGTGAAGATGGAAATAGTCTTGAGTAAGAAACTGCGTCGAAAGTCGTGAGCGATAACTCACGTCACGATGTATCTACGGCGATACAGAATTAAGAAAGTAGTAGATACGGAGCGGCGTTAGTTTGGAAACTTATACTGTACTATACGGTAAAAAGGGATAATTTTGTGCAAGTTATAATAGTGAGAAATATGGTTAAGATTAGTTTTAGTTTGATATAACGTGTTCGCTTTCATGTGAAATATGAAAACCGCAGCGTTACGTAGCAGGAGTGAAATATATTATATTTCTACGTAAATTTCGCTGCTTGACTGCTTCTAAAAGTTCAGCTCCTAACTGTTCTTTGTGAGTTAGTTCAGAATTTATTTGTAACTAAAATTGGTTATTATCCTCATCATCTGCCTAGCTTTTTCCCAACTATGTTGGGGTCGGCTTTCAGTCTTAGCGGATGCAGCTGAATACCATGTTTTTACATGGAGCGACTGCCTATCAGACCTCCACAACCTAGATACTAGGTTACACGATACCCCTTGGTAAGACTGGTTGTCAGACTTTCGGGCTTCTGACTACCCGTAACGTTGTCAAAGATCTACAATTGACAGCCGGGGCCAACAGCTTAACGTGCTATCCGAGGCACGGAAAGTTATAATTAATTTATAAAACGCACATAACTTACGAAAAGTCAGAGGTGCGCGCCTTGGGTTCGAACCCGAGACTTCTGACTTGCGAGTCAACGGTCACCACTAGGCTATCACGACTCAAAATTGGTTACTATCCTATCTGAATATATCAAATCACGTGTTCTTTTACGTAAATAGAATGAATGCTGACATTTCTTCATTATTTTTTAGTAATGTTTATGTCTTCGCGGCAGACTTAAGAGGAGATGGCGGAGGGAACCGGTCTCAGATAGAATTGGACTGAGTTCGGAGGAAGTAAAGAAAGGCGCAGTGGCGTGCTTGGTACCTAAGAATGGTGCATGCCCAACCACTTTTGATGGTTGTATAAAATATCATTATTTAATAAGAAAATGTGAAAAAACAACTGATATTATGGATGGGATTCAAACCTATCTTCGACATACTGTGTCGATGCTCTGACCGCTAAGCTACCGTAACCCACCAGAATCATTTGCAATTTTAAATATCTTTCTACGCCTAGGGCGTGTGATAATATTTATCGGATATTTAATATCCAGCTACTAATCTGAAATACGCGTGATAGAAAGCTGAATATGGCGATCGTTATATGTATTTATATACGCCATTTTAAAGTTAGATCAGTTCTTATGATTTTATGAGAGTACTGACTCCCTATGATCCTATATTATGACTGTGAAAGATCTTCATGACAGCTGGGCTTGATTTTGGTTTAACGTGCTCTCCGACACAAAACAGGTGGTAACTAATTATAATACGCATCACCTTATTGGTAAGTATATCAAACGAATCAGACGAGATTTGGGGTTTTACGAAATTGACATGACTTGCCGGTCAACTAGGCTATCTCTGATTCACCATACTACTAAGATAACATTGTTTGCTACCGAAATATAATATAAAAAACACGACCAACAGAGACAAAGTCGTCAAAGTCTAAAAATAACAGCTATTTTAACTTTTTTTCTATCAAAAAACTAAATATCACGAAAACTCTTCCCCTAATTCTATACGAAAACTAAAGTCGGGAGGCACTTACGCTAAATATATCGAAAGTTGGACGATCCCGGGTTCCGATTTATCGGAGACCCGTTCTCGCACCAAAACTTTTGCTAACTCACTGAGCGCAGCGTGAATTTAATTTTAATATTGCTTGAATGCCAATTGGAACCGCTTAAAGTAATTGCTTGTAAATAAATAAGTTTTGCTAAGTTGCAAGCGGATTATAGCAAGCTTTGACGCGATATACAATTTGGTTTTGAAAACAAAAGACTGTTTAAAATACACGTCTTGAAATTATTTTGTTATTCTGGGCTTTTTTTAAGCTATTGCAAAGCTTTTATCGCGGGTTTTGAGTGCCGCGACCGAATCAAGAAATTTTGTAACGAAAAAAACCTAACACCCTGTATTCCAGAAGGGTTTAAAACCTTATTAATTAACAAAATAAAGTATTTTTTATATTGACACATTAAAATACAAAACATTTAGAAAAACCTATAAACATTTCGAAAACTAATTATTTGCTTAGATTTTTCAAGACGTGATTTTGTAATAAGTTGGCCTGACACCTGACACCTGACATGGCTTGACATACCGTTAAAAAACTTTCAGTCATGCTAGTTTCCTCACGATGTTTTCCATCACCGTTTTAGCAAGTGATGATTAATTTCTAAAACGCACTTGTATCCGAAAGTCATAGATGCGTGACTGGGTTTCAAACCTAAGATCTCTAATTTAACAGTCAACGGTCATACCACTACACGCTATCTTAATTGATAACCTTATTAGATTGTGGAAACCGGATTTTCACCTTTGAATTGAATGGTACAGTCGGCAAAAGCGTTATGTTGGTAGGGCCGCTAGACAAGAATGAAGTTTTTTATAGAAGTTTGCGTGTGATTATAAAAATCGATTAGTTTTGTATAGTTTAGTCTCACCTATTCAAAAAATATGGTAAAAAGAAATTATATTGATGACATCTTGAAAAATTTACAGCCTTAACTAGCGCCCCTGCCAACCTAAATCCGTTGCCGACTGTACATAACAACTGTTATATTTTATAGGTTTCAATATGAATAATTGTTAACAAAAGAAAACCTTGTCACAAATGCAACAAGAATAATAATTTCCCAGTTATTTTTAAACCAAACAAGCCTTTGTCACGACTCCGACACTTTGACATTCGTGACATCAATAACTACATCAGCGTCTATAGTTCAAATCCGTGAAAGGCTCGAATTATCATAAGCCATTCCAAGTTTGAACTAAATAACAACACTTTAGGAGAACTATACAGCCAAGAAAGGATCTTATGTTCATCCTTTTAAGGTCCATATTCTGGAACAATTCAACACTGATCGCAGTTTAAAACTAGTTTTGAGTAGAGATACGATTTTGTAACAAATAAGAAGGTCTTAAATAGCTCAAATAATAGGTCAATGTAAATCTTTGACAGGTCGTTACGGGTAGTCAGAAGCCCAAAAGTCTGACAACCAGTCTTACCAAGGGGTATCGTGTAACCCAGTATCTGGGTTGTGGAGCTCTGATAGGCAGTCGCTCCATGTAAAACACTGGTATTAAGCCGACCCCAACATAGTTGGGAAAAGGCTAGGCAGATGATGATGACATAACTTAAGCTAGGTTTTGAAGTAAACTAAGGTTTTAAAATTAGTTAAGAATTAAATTAGCTTGAAGATCGAAATTTGGTATCATCATCATCTGCCTAGCCTTTTCCCAACTATGTTGGGGTCGGCTTCCAGTCTTACCGGATGCAGCTGAATACCAGTGTTTTACATGGAGCGACTGCCTATCAGACCCCCACAACCCAGATACTGAGTTACACGATACCCCTTGGTAAGACTGGTTGTCAGACTTTCGCGCTTCTGACTACCCGTAACGACTGTCAAAGATCTACAATTGACAGCCGGGGCCAACAGCTTAACGAGCTATCCGAGGCATGGAGAGTGATAATTTGGTATCAGTAGTCGCAAATAATATATTATGTAGTATTTCGTTTAAACGCATATAAAGTTATTTGTTATTTCTGCTTGTTTTAGCGAAATATTAACAAAAAGTTACCGTTAAGAATGGTTCTAGAATACGGACGTACAGCAGCCATACAAGATCGTTTCTCCAAATCCTCACCACACCGCAATGCGGAGAATGGCAAAAGAAATAAAACGTTTACGCCTTTGCCGCCTGATTGTTAAATATTTTATGATCTCAAGAGATTTAGGCTTGTCGTGTCGAACCGGGATATTAACTGGAGTTTTTACGGACTCGCGATTGGTTAAAATTTAGATTCTTTTTTTTATGGATAAGTTTGAGAAAAGGAGTACGGTCAATGTTATGTTCTGTATTGTGGGTCTATTGGGGTTATTGATAGACAAGTACTCTTTGAGGCTGTCTAGCTCTAGAGGTAATAAGTAATTGGAACTTTTTACAGATTGAAAATATATTGAAGCTTCTCTACTTAAAGAAAGTTCTTTGTTTAATCCAAAGGCATTTGAAACACCTGCGATAGGGATGGGGCCAAGTGCGAACCATAGTTCGTCCAAGGACGGAGCCAAAAGCGAATCATAGTTCATCCAAGGGCGGCAAACCATAGTTCATTCAAGGACAGTACCATGAGCAAGCCATAGTTCAAAAACATAATTATGTTTCAACACTCTCATGGGAATCAAAATGTATAGGGTACTTTCCGTTGACCTAGAACTAGAAATTTGGCTAGTAATATCGTCATTTACTACAAATATAGGGAAAAGTCTGAAAACTATACATTTGTAAATAAAATCATAAAAAAATATAGTCATTATACAGAACCCTCGGTGGGCGAGTCCCACTAGCACTTGCCCGGTTTTTTTGTTTACCTTCTATAGGCAGCCTCCGGGAACGAGACGGGGAAGTGTAGGATTCTGATCACCATCCGCACATAGCAGGGTTTGGTACTATTTTCACAGTAAAAAAATTTCTTTCGACAATAATGTTATGTCTAAGTATCATGTAGACATTTATTGAAATAATGTCCTTACCTGCGCGTCACGCCTGTATTCCTCAGAGTTGGTAGGCAGAGGTGTATACAGTACACCCATATTTCGCCATTGCTATTAACCGGTATCATTCCAGACTCCGTGCTCCTAGTGAGAATTTCCTAATGGAAAAACTCAATAACACCGCCCAACCCGGGTATCGAACCCAAAACCCCGTGCTCAGCAGTCGCGCTTGCTACCACTAGACCAACGAGGCAGTCAAAGTACTAAAGCTACCCAAAAACTAAACCCGGGGATCGAACCCAAGACCTCGTGCTCAGCAGTCACACTGGCTACCACTAGACCAACGAGGCAGTCAAAGTTCTAAAACTAAACCCCATATTGAGTTGGAATGATAAACAGACACGCCATTACAAAACATTAGGTAAATCCCTTTTCAAAATCAACGATAGAAGAAAATAAAATACCCACATCAAAGCAAGTACTTTACTTAAAAAAATGATCCGCTGAGTCCCATTGGATGATCAAAAAGAAAGGTATCCAGTTTAGAGTATATAAGAAAATATAGAGCAACCCTATAGAAGTATGAACTGTGAGCACGGGTATGAACAACGCGGCCGCGACACGAGCTCCGTTTGCGATCATACCTCGATCGACTGCGGTTCAACTAGGCTCCACGAGCAAAAAGTTACATTTTAGCTTATATCATGGTTAACTGCCGAGTTAAATTTTGAAAAACGTCTAGAAAACATAATTTGAAAAAATGACATTTTAACATTTGTATGGTGAGACCTGCTTTCGCTCCGCACAAAGCAATGTGGTTAACGTTATCACTCTATATTTTCTTGAATACTCTATGGTATCCAGTTTTCTTTTTAACATCTAAATTCCCCGAGATTGAATCTAATGATTGCCCCCATATTTACTTCCGTATTTGAGAGTTTACCATTATTTGCTGAACGTCCCGTGCGAGTCATTTCATTGTATTTCTGAACGTTTAAATTTTCATCTGTCTATTTTATTATGTTAATCTTTATGGTCTATTTAAGTTTTGGATTTATTATAGTTTTTTTTTGTAGTGTGGAGTGGCTATAACTACTATAAATTAATTATCACTCTCCGTGCCTCGGATAGCACGTTAAGCTGTTGGCCCCGGCTGTCAATTGTAGATCTTTGACAGTCGTTGCGGGTAGTCAGAAGTCCGAAAGTCTGACAACCAGTCTTACCAAGGTATCGTGTAACCCAGTATCTGGGTTGTGGAGGTCTGATAGGCAGTCGCTCCATGTAAAATATGGTATTCAGCTGCATCCGGTAAGACTGGAACATAGTTAGGAAAAGGATAAGCAGATGATGAGTGGCTATAACTACCGGACTTGGTGTTTAGGTGGTATGAATAAAGGGGTGTATTAACCGTAAATTTTTCCAAAACCCGGCCAAAGCCTAAACTAAATGTAGTACTATTTTTTTATAGGTACTTCAGTGTCTACTAAAACGTCACGGTAGCGCATTGGTAACGGACCTGCTTTGCAAGCCCGTGGGTGTGGATTCGAGCCTGGCAATCTAAGACACCATTGACTAACGGTGAAGGGTAACATCGTTAGTAGACCTGGATTTTAATAGTCTAGAATAGCTAACAAGCAGTGAGCGTGGCGTGGTGATTAATGCTTGATTCTTCTCTGTCGTACCTGCGAGCATTTATATGCACATTAAATTTTTGCTCCTGATTTTATGTTATTCTCTGCAAATGACATTAAATTACGCGGTAGATTACAACCGAGCATCCATTAAAAACGGTTATAAAGAAATTTTAGTTCCTTAATTCATATTCTTGAAGCTAAATAATTCTTGGCGCCTGAAAACTGTAAGAAACTTCTAGGAGTATAATCAAGATGCAAAGTTATTTAAAGCGCTTTAAGCGGCAATTATTTGCCTTTTACGCTTACACTTATTTTTAACCGTTTTTCATTAAGTCTTGATGAAATTCCAGCCAAAGAAGGAAGATGAGATAGAGGAAGCTTTAATTTATAAAGCGCAAAATTGTGTTGCTGATACGAGTCTGGTAGATTCAGTTTGTAATATTTCCTACCCTAATAAAGATTTCGGATCTTACAAAAGTAAAACTCGATTTCTGTAACTAACCAAGAACCCATGTAGCAGAAAAACCTAATTGTATGTCCGTAGAAATGCAAAGTCAAAGGTCTCCATTGAAACAGACACGCACCGCTGACTCCTTGAAATCCAGCGCATTATTAGAAATTTGTTACCCAGTACTCGTTATAAATAGTGATAGAAAATATCGCGTATTTGTTGTATGGTGTACTATAAAGTTTATTCTATATATCTATCTATCGCGAGAAAACTATCACACCTGAGAGATGTTCTTAATGGTGATGTGGTAGTGGCGGTGAAGGGCCGACGGGTGTTTTAATCTTTGACACCAGTTTTTTTTTCAAAGAACTTCAAACTAATCTGTCATTGCATTCAAATTGACCAAACAATTAGCTCAATCGATGCGAGACATGTGGTTGTGTACATGTGATTGGATTGGTAATTGTAAATTTAAAATTTATGACACTCTTGATCTGAAATTTAGATACCTATTCGTTTAAAACAGCTTTAAGATAAAAAAAAATAGGTCTAAAAGCTGAGAAATCACAGACAGACAGATTTAAAATGTGTAACACTTCTATTTTTAAGCGGTTGTTTAAAATAAATTGAATAAAACAATGACAATGAGACTAATGAAGTAATTCTACTGTAGAAATAATAACAACAAATATTGTTCAAGCAGGACGTTGATATAAAATTATTAATACCCACGTCAAACATCGATTAAACATGCACGAACAACGCACCAGTAGTTGTAACTATCATGCACTTTAATCCAATAGTAATAAAGACTATTTTAAATAAAATTCTTACCATTGATGTGCTGTTTGATTGTACACTTAAACCGCGTATTTCCATAAATGATTTTGCACCAATCAAACAAATGTGAACATGCATTACTGATTCGGGAGCACGTAATTAACATATCGATAAAATTTATCGTACCATCCACCATACGTGTGACAATGATTCGAATTAACCAATTCACTGTTATGCTTCAACTGCTGACAAATTGCTTTAACCATTTAACGTTGTTGAATAGATTTTTTTCAAAGAGTCGTGATAACCTAGTGGTGGTGACCGTTGACTGGCAAGTCAGTGGCCTCGGGTTCGAACCCAAGGCGCGCACCTCTGACTTTTCGTAAGTTATGTGCGTTTTATAAATTAATTATCACTCTCCGTGCCTCGGATAGCACGTTAAGCTGTTGGCCCCGGCTGTCAATTTTAGATCTTTGACAGTCGTTACGGGTAGTCAGAAGCCCGAAAGTCTGACAACCAGTCTTACCAAGGGGTATCGCGTAACCCAGTAACTGGGTTGTGGAGGTCTGATAGGCAGTCGCTCCATGTAAAACACTGGTATTCAGCTGCATCCGGTAAGACTGGAAGCCGACCCCAACATAGTTGGGAAAAGGCTAGGCAGATGATGATTATATTGAATTGAAGTGTTTTAGTGTTGAATTTTAGTGATGAATAGATTGAAATTGATAGGATTTTTTAATATTTTATAATATTGTGCCATTTCAGCTAATACAGGTTTTGTGATTGCATATATCCATATCGATGTGGCCTTACACACCGTTGAAAAATCTCTCAGGATTTTCTTACGATTTTTCCTTCATCTTTTTAGGAAGTGATAATTAGTTTCTAATCCGCACCTAAATCCGAAAAGTCAGAGGTATATGTCCGGGTTTCAAACCTACCAATAATAAATACTTAACTGTAGTACCTAACCCTACCAAGCAAATTCTATTGTTTCCTTCATTACAGAAAAGTGCAAAATTTTAAATGAAGTTTCGAGCTCACAAATAGTTTTTGCCAAAGTCTCTCTTTTCTTATCCCTTTTTTTATCTTTTTCACGAATAACTTCTTAGTTCCGGATGTAACCTTTTTTGTTGCAACTTCATGTTATTAAAGTTGGAAGATTGAGTTAGGGGTTAAGTTAGAACAATGTTATGTAAGCTAATGTACTGTTGCTTTGAAAGTTGGGTAGGCTTTTGGTGTGGGACGCCACGTGTGTCGACACCCTAGCATCATCTCATCTGCCAAGTTCAGCTGGCTGTTTTGGTGCTGCTGCTGCAGTTGCAGAAAACCTCAAACGGCGCAAATATAACAATCTAATCGCTTACATATTCGAGCCGTTTGGGGTTGAAACTCTGGGCCCATGGGGTTCAATCGCGCGACTCTTATTTTGGGATATCGCAAAGAGAGTCGTCGACACTTCACGTGATCAGAGGACTGGAATATTCCTTGGGCAAAACATCAGTATTGCCATCCAACGTAGCAATGCTGCTAGTCTTCTGGGCAGGCTACCCGAGGACAGCGACGCGGAGGAGTTTTTTTGACGTATAATTGTTTTTTTTTTTTTTTTACTTTAGCGTATAATGTTTCTTTATAATTAGGTATATTAAGTAGTTTAATAAGTATAGATATTATATTCGTTATTGTATATATTATTACCTTAAAATTGCCTTTTAACATTGTTATGAATAATTTTCACTTAGCTTTTGATGAAAATAAAATAATGTAACTATTTCTTTTATCATTGCCCTACACTGACTAATTTACCAGTCAACAGTATAACCACTAGGCTATCGCGAATTCACGACTCTATGCACTATTTAAAAAACATCCTATGACACACGGCTTAACAGTGACGATTTACCAGGTATTCGCGATCCGATAAAATATTCTTAAAAAAGGAACAAAAACATTCACACTGGCGATTCCATTTCGATAACAATGCAATTGAAATGTTCCAAAAAATAAACCCATTCAAGTCCATCGAACAGAATGGCAGCTGCGTTTTGGTTTGTATTAAAATCGTCTAAAATTTTCAATTTTACCACGAAGCTTTAAATTGAGTTATTTAATCCAGAGTTTTAGTGAGAATTTGAGTTGTGATAGCCTAGTGGTTTCGTTGACTGGAAGTCAGAGGACTCGGGTACAAATCCAAGGCCGTTAAATGTTTCTTCAATGATATAATTATACAAGGACCTAACAGCAACTTCTACTGAGGTTTAAATTTGTACTTGATAAACTAAAAGAAAGTAACCTTAGAGTAAACAAAGACAAGTGCCACTTTTTCCAAAAAAGTATAAATATAAACAACCCTGGACTCACTATCGACAAAGAAGGTCTACACAAAAACAGGGACAAGATAAACACAATTAATAAATGATTTTACGAATTATTAACAAGATACTTCTAACTCAAAAAAAACGAACATTGAACATACGCCTCTCTTATTGTGCGCTCATTGGAGTTATTAGCCCATAATCGCCACGCTGCACGCTGGTCGATCGCAGAAGCAGATGATTGCTGTTACACAGAAGAATGCTGCTACCAATCCTTCGGATCTTTCCCTTTGTCGCTTCTTACGACACCCGCTGGACGAGTAGAGGTAATTCTATTCTTAGGCCGGAAACCACACGGCACTCGAAAAAATAACTTCCACCTAAATCCAAACACGTGATTCCCAAAAAGCTTACCCTCTAAGACATACGTGTAATTTAAATAGACAAACAAAAGGAAGGAGTTAGCACCTTGAAATGTGGGTTCAGGCGGGAACGGAAATTTGCATGTGTTAATCCTATAAGCCCCTTTCAATTCAAGTTAACGACTCAGCTACAGTTTGATCGTCGGCATTAACGTTCAGGTGACATCGACGGTGAAGCTATTAAGATTAAAATTTGAATGTGTTGATAGAATTCAAAGTTCAAAGTTCTGATGGATTATGTTTAATTGGTTATGGTGTTTTGATGACTATAATATAGTTTTATGTTAATATTATATTCTTCTTCTTAAGAAGAATATTATATTACAATAGTATTTATACTACATAGCTTTTATTTAACTTGCAATGTATGTTTGTAAGGGTGGAATCTTGCAAGCTGAATTAGCCACCATAATAACCACTTCCGCTTATCCTATGGAATTGAATTTTTGCATGTTAGTTCAATTCGGATGACAATGCATTTTTATGATAAGCATGCCCTGAATCGGCATCCAGGATTAGCTCCAGATAAAGGAACTCTTCAGCGTTTAACAGCAGTTTTATTTTAGTTTTGATATTCCAATATAACCAATATAAAATCTTGGTTAAAAACGATGTTTTTATGGCTGTATAGCCTGTATCGGTCCACAGCTGGACATAGGCCTCTTCTCATACGCATCACTTATTTTGTGCGCTCATTAGAAGGTGTTCGCCCTTAATCGTCACGCTGGACAAGCGGGTTGGCGATCGCAGTAGCAGATAGTTGCTATTACACAGTAGGATGCTGCTACCCATCCTCCAGAATCTTTTAAATCTTTACACGTATGAAATCCAACTTATTTGCAGTATTGCATTGGCAGTACTATGACAGTGTTGCAGCAATTCGATATTCGTTGCTGATACATTTAATTTTAAAGCTAATGGAATTTACGTTGTCGAAATTAAATTTAAGTTGAATATAAGGTAATTCATATTTATTGTGAAGCATTGCCTTTTACGTCATTATTTCGTTTAATTTAATTTTAAAATTTTATTAAAAAAATATTAGACGTTAAGTTTTTTTTTAATTTATATTATTTTAAAGTCACGTCACAATATTTCGCCGTGTGGTTTCCGGCCTAAGAATAGAACTACCCCACGTCCCACGGGTGTCGTAAGAAGCGATAAAGAGAAAGATCCGCAGGATGGGCAGCAGCATACTAGTAAACATCTGCTACTGCGATAGCCAACCTGCTTGCCTAGTGTCACGCATTGGGAGAGGCCTATGTTCAGCAGTGGACTAATACAGGCTGATGAGGAGGAGGATGAGGTCAAAATTCTATCTGATTAACCATACAAAGTTATAGAAACTGTTATAATGAAGTTCGATAGATGAAAAAAATAAATTCCAATCGTTAACTTTGAACGCAACGAATAATCGAATAAAAACCGATTACCGATTTATCAACTGTCACACCAGAAAAGCCAAATGAAATAATTGAATAACGAATCAAAAACGTCACTCATGTTCCTTTTAAAGTCATTCATCCTCTGATAATCGATTGTAGTCATTGCTTATTCAATCGGGTACGACATTTGCATCCGAGAGCGCGAACTCTGTCCCAAACACACTCGTATGAGTATTTTTATTTAATTTGTAGAATCTGGTAATTGATTAACGCTTGTTTTTGACGTTTGTACGTTAAATTCAGATTGCTGTTTTAATTTGTGTGCCTTGATGACTTTTGGGGATTTGCAGCTGGATTATAAATAATATAATAAATCAGCCTGTAACTGTCGCAATATAGGGCAAAGGCCTCTTCTCATACAGTGAAGGATTGAGCATTAATCACCACGCTAGCTCACTGCAGGTTGGCGATTTCAGACTATTAAAGTCCAGGTTTCCTTACGATGTTTTCCTTCACCGTTAGTCAGTGGTGTCTTAGATTAACTAAGAAAGTACATATGACATTGAAAAAGTCGCATTGGTACATGCCAGGTTCGAACCCACACCCACGCGCTTGCCAAGCGGGTCCGTAACCAATGCGCCACCACGACTTTTATATATATTAAATAAATTAGGTAGAATTTTTTTTGATGTCATAAGCATAAGTGCCGCTTTGAATAGCTTAGTTAAAGCTTGAATAGCATTGCACCAAACGTCTAGTCACTGTCTTCAAAGTAGGTATGGAGAATAATTTGTTAAATGTTTGTCAATATAAAAAACCTCCTCCTTATTTGAAGTCGGATAAAAATAGTTATTTTTGTTTTAGAAAATCTTGAAATTGAGTTGATATGATTGGCGATAAAAATGTAGAAATGGAACTTAAAAAAAAATCAACTTCAAAAGAACTAAAAAGCTTGAAATAACTTTAAGACTTTTAGGAGTCGATTCCAAGTCAAGTTCTTAATAAGAAGATTAAATTAAAGAGGCTAGAACTTGGCTTAGAACCGACTCCAAAAGGGCACCCCTGCGTCAACCCCCTCCTTTTTATTGGTGGTCAGTCAGCGACTACACATAATATAAACAAAGCAATATAAATTGTTACAGCAATTCTGCTATAATCCTTTGAGGAGTTCTCTCTATCTCCAAAGATTATGGTCAGATCCTGAAAATATTTCTATGGAATCAATTCAAGAGATCTTTGAAATAAAAAAAGAATTTCACAAATCAGTTTATAAACGAGGTAACAAACATAAAAAAAATACAATGAAAATCCATTTTCAAAGTCGGTTAAAATATTGTGTCTATTTCTCGTGTGAACTTCAATAATGCTTAAAGATCATCCTGAAAGTAACATACAAAATGAGAGAACGAATAAGAATACAAAAAAAGGTTAAATGCTCCAGCTTTATCTCGAATTCCTTTTGTCTCATGTTAGTAGCAAACAGCAACGCTGCTACTTATTTCTCGGCGCGAATGGCAGGAGTAGGGAAAAAATAAACAACTCTTATTGGCGATGTGTTTGACATTAGAAGTTGGACACAATGAGAAGTTTTCTTGTGTGGAATTAACGATAAATTACTTTTTTTATTTTTATTTGCTTGTTAAAATTTTTATTGTATTTGTTGTTTTTATTGGTTTTGAAAACATGGAAGCTATGAATAGAATATTAATTATTTTGAACTAGCCACCCGCCCCGGCTTCGCACGGGTGCAATGCTTATGTAAATATACCTAAGAGATAGACATATACCATCGCGGACTTTTTTGTTGAACTTTTTAAGGTGGACAATACTGTAGTACATTATTTTGGTCTATCTCGTAGGGTTCAGCCAGCGTTTTTGCAATATAAGCGCAAAAAAACGTGCTTATTTACGACATCACATTAGAAACCTCTAAATTCATCAGTGTTTCTCTATATTATGCATGTATTATACATATAAACCTTTCTTAAGAATCACTCTATCTATTAAAAAAAAACCGCATCAAAATCCGTTGCGTAGTTTTAAAGATCTAAGCATACATAGGGACAGACAGACGCGGGAAGCGACTTTGTTTTATACTATGTAGTGATATCTCACATTTTACATTTTTATACCGAAAAATATCGGATCAGACTTAGGCACTACTTTTTAATTATTTGTTACAATATCCGTAGTGATAATACTAAAATCTTCTGCCAGCTTCTTATGGTTCAAAAGATAGAGCTATTAAAAAATAAAACAGATATACAGACCCTTAATATCTTTGAAATTTTTTAACATGTTATAGCACATGTTAACTTATTATAAATTACATAAATTAGTAATATCGCATGGGTGCCTTCTAAAACTGTATTTTTTTAAATGACGTATATTATATTGACGTAAGTGGAGTCGCATTGGTTACGAACTCGCTTTACAAGCGAGTGGGTGTGGGTTCGAACCTGGCATGTACCAATGTGACTTTTTCAATGTCATATGTACTTTCTTAGATATTCTAAGACACCACTGACTAACGGTGAAGGAAAACATCGTAAGGAAACCTGGACTTTAATAGTCTGAAATTGCCAACACGCAGTGAGCTAGCGCGGTGATTAATGCTCAATCCTTCTCTGTATGAGAAGAGGCCTTTGCCCTACATAGGGACAGTTACAGGCTAATTTATTTATTTATTTATTTATTTATATTATTAGACCTATAGGTACTGTTAAGTACGGTAAGGTTAATTAATTTTAATTTACAAAAAATTGTTTGTTTGATAAACAACCTAGTGATAGAGTTTAAACCGCCTGAAGACCCCTGAAATGGCTTTACACATTATCACGTATATAAAATATAATATATCTAAGTGCGTTCGTAATAAAAATAGGTGCTTGGATTCGAATTTGCGAAGTTTGAGTTGCCAGTCCAAGATTTATACCACTAAGCAATTTGCTAATAAAATATGGGTGTATAACAAAAAAATTCTCCTTTTAAGATATTAAAAAGTTAAGCAAAACGCTTTATATAATATCTTCCTTTAGATGCAGAAAGTGAAGAAACATAAAACATATCCTTATAACCTACAGCTACATAGTCTTAAAAATCTTAACGTATGCAGACATTTATATCTCATTCGGCGAAAAACCCAGAGACCCAAGACATTACACTGATTAAAGAAGAAAAAATATGCCGAACCCAGGTGAAAAAGTCAATAAGAATTCTGGTCACGAACGAACATACGATTGGGGGCACTGCATTGGCGCACATCGAATTAAGTGAATTAGAGCCCCAAACTAGTGAAATAAAAGGTTTTCTACTGTATTCGAAAGGCGACCGCATTGAACCTGAATTTTTAAATTCGTTGTTGCGACTCTATGTTTATTGTTGGCACCGGTTTATGGTTCTAAGGCGCAACGCTCACTAAAGCAACGTGACGCGTGTTCTGACAAGCGATCTGTCGTTTTTCAAAGAAAAGTTTTATGGAGAGTCCTTATGACATGCCACTCAGCGTGCTACTAGTAAAACATCGAAATGACACATAAAATCTAACTTGAGGTATGAAAATTAATAAGTAGTTTTCCTAATTTAAAAAAAAAATATACATACTTGATATTGCTGTAGAAAAAGACTAAAAATAACACTTAAATGTGAAAAAAAATAACTGTCGCTTAATGTTTTGTAAAATTCCGGGGGCAGTTATTGCTATCCTCTTTTTATAAAGATTAAGTATATGGTGATACTTCTTTGATTTCGACATTTGAACATATGACGTCATCTGTTCAAAGTGAAAATATATTTAAACTATCTTTTCACTGATTATTTTATTACATTCCACAAAGGGTGTACCCAAAATCTTTAAACGATTGAAATATTTAGATTTTTAATTTAGAAAAAAAGCAGAGTCATCCTAATCAGAAGATATTTTGGCTCAATGCTAGGTTACACAATATGTGCAAGCAGTGTCACGTCAAAACGTCGCAGAGTCACGCTAAAAGCCATTCGTTCGTGTATGCGCTGCGCCTTACTTTGATAAGATTCAATGGAAATGAATAATCGAGTTCCCAACTACATGCTTAAGTAGTAAACTCTAGGTTTGGGGTTTCATCCCCAGTAGCGTCGCTTCTTCAAATTCATTTGTCATTTGTCTGTTTCGACTCTTCGTTTGAAAAGATTTTTAGAATTTTATTTCGTAAACAGTTCGAGAAGTTATTTTATGTATGTTTTTTTTTTCATGTTTATGCACAAATGTTTTGTTTATTAATGCCGTGATGCAATAATTGCGATATACACACCCAGCATATGCTAAGGTGACCTTTTCGGCATGAAGCATGATGTCACATGTTATTGTAAAATTGACCTCTGACTGCAAGTCAACGGTATGTAGCCTGGTGGTATAGGCTACATAGTCCTAAATCCAAGAAATAAAGAGCACCAATGTCAAATTTCAAAGACCTTAATATTTATAAATTCTTTAAACAAGTGTTTTTAAGGTTGTAGAATTTTGATGAAATGGACTCCGTTTGAGTTCGAAACTAGTCGGGCATTCCCCAAAAACAATACGTGAGTAAAGTCGTATCAATATTTCGTATATTAGAATTTTGATGTGTATTTTTATTTATTATTTGCTTGTTTATTTTTTACACTAGCGGTCCTGTAAGTGTATAGTTCAGGAATTACTGTCCTTTGCACTGGCAGGACTGTTAGCATCTGTACCTATAACCTTTCGAGGCTGTTTTGTCTAGTTACTTCTAGCATAAGCCTTTACAAATAAATGATTTAAAAAAAAAGACCTTAATAAGTAAAGTGAAGCTTACTGCCCACATTTCATGCAAAACATACCAAAATCTATATAGGTCGAACGCATTCATAATCAGAATCACCTCCAAGTTTAAAAGCCGAGCCAGCGGTTCCCGCGTCCGACCGCGTGTGCAATTTCGTATATCGTTGGTTGATTTATCGAACCTAATACAGCCGATTGCGGTCACTGAAAACACCGATGTTCTATAAATATTTATGCGTGTTTCAATAGAACAAAACTCCTTTGAATTCGTTGTACTATTATGTATATATGTTACAGTCAAAACCCTTAACCGGTCAAAACTACTTTTGTCTGGCAAAATCAGTCAAAAGTACTTTTGACCATAGGCTTTCGTCAATAGTACTTTTGACTGAAATAACAGTCAAAAGTACTATTGCCCAATGAAGCTAGTCAAAAGTACTTTTGACCAACTGATTCCGTCAAAAGTAGTTTTGACTGGTCGTGTCAGTCAGTCGTGTCAGTCGGTTATTTTATCATACAAAGTCAATTCTAAAAATAATTGAGCAGTCCAATAACTGAATGTGCGGTAAAAATGATGGAATGAGCAGTTCGATAAATAGTTCGGCAGATTACGATTCTGTGTATGGACTTTAGGGCACCCCAAATCGGACAGGTTAGGTTAGAAGGGGATGGCGGGGTCGTGTGAGCGAGCGAAGCGAGCGAATAGACCTCGCCTTCCCCTTCGTTGTTATTTTTTTTAAACCACCCAGAAGTAGGAGCCCCGCGAAGCGGGGCTCCGTCGATTATATGATAAAGATTATTTTTATTATTTTATTTATTTAGATTATTAGCAAATAAAATCAATTTTATAGCTTACCAAAATTATCGTTTAAATGATAGCCTATCACAAAAACTATTTTACCACACGTAACTGCTCATTCAATATTTTGTACCGCCCATTTAATTATTTTCCTACTCAATTATATATTCACTGATCCATTTCATTATTTTTTATTATTACTCATTTTTGTTTACTTTACTGGATAGTTTTAACTGTTGAACTAGTTATTAAACGTGCCATTTATAATTTTTAACTTACCAAAACCGCTATTTACAACTGCTTCTTTAAATGAGTGCTCTTTAATTTCCACTCCTAACGATTAAAAGTAATTTTGACTGACTATCTAGCAGTTAAAAGTAGTTTTGACCAGGAGCGTCAGTCAAATCCACTTTTGACCGCAAATTTACAGTTAAAAGCACTATTAACCAATGATTTACCGGCAAAACTACTATTGACCAACCTGTGCAGTCAAAAGTACTTTTGCCTGATTTTGCCAGTCAAAAGTACTTTTGACCGGCTAAGAGTTTTGACTGCAACATATACATATATATATACGTTGTATATTTTTTTGTGCTTTCGAAAGAGAAGGGTTGTAAAAAATTTGGGTAGAAATCCATGTAAAACACTGGTATTCAGCTGCATCCGGTAAGACTGGAAGCCGACGCCAACATAGTTGGGAAAAGGCTAAGCACATGATAATGAACAAATAAATAAGTAAAAGTAAGGTAGCTTTTAGTTAAAGTACTATCGTGGACAAAGCCGGTGCACCACTCCTAAGGTTAGAATCGCTTGCACTCCGCGTCCGAACGCAGCACTAGCCCCGGCCCTACGCACGTAGCATCAGTCAAACCATTTTGATGGGAAAGTGGTGTACCGTTCGTGTCCGCGATAGTACCTGCGCGCGCAAATACCTCATCATCCCGGAACCAAACAAAGTGAGTAATCCTAAAGTGGCTCTACATAGTAATAAACAATAAAATTTTATGGCTCCATAACTCATTCAAGTCAAACCAGTAAATTGAGCATATAAATCCCATTTAGTGCTCAACAGCAAGCCTGTTTAAATTGACTGAAATAACTATCACTTGATGGTGGTTGGGGCTGATAATTTTTGGGAAATTCAATCTTTATTAAGCCTCCCAAAATAAAATTAATAATTAATTATTTCAATAGAATTTAAAAATAATAGTATAGATGCACTATTGATTTTAAAAAATATACAAGCTTATATTAAGTATGACCTAAACCTGAAAGTACCTAGTTTGTTCAGAATCAGTAACTGAATCGATCGCAATAATTTTTACACCATGTTGTATTTTGTCCAAAAAAATTACTTAAATGGTGCAGGTTTGGACACACGCAATTCAGTTGAATGACCGCTGCCAGCTGGCCGCGGCGGCAGCATCGATAAAGTGAGCCGACAGACTCGGCGGCGCCATTAGATCACGGGCGTCGCCCCGCGCTGTCCACGCGGCTGCGTCAGTCGCCCAAAAGCTAGAGAGTACTGCGCATGTGTCGCTTGCGCCCGCGTTCCCGTCAAATCACGTGTTTCGATTGAGTGTCGATTATTGTTTTGTTTCTTTTGGGAGTGAAAATGGCGTTTTAATTTTCTAACTACAACAAGTAGGAATTTACGTAAGCGCGCCCGTCTGTGCATTTGACAAAGAGGCGACACTTTGAACATTTACTGCGTTATGTTTAAGTGTGAATAGTGCGTAACAGTGCAGTGATTTTGTCGAAATTACGTTATCAAAACGTTACCACCACATTCCACAAATGCTCTGTGATCGCACATAACCGAGTAGGTAATGCTCGGCGAGCCACCTGCGCGGGCGGCGGCGCGGCGCTGCGCTCGCTATGTCCATGTTTACGTGAGGACAACGATGCAACAGAATAATGTAAGTACCTACATTTTTTAATTTTACTTAAAATTATTGCGATCGATTCAGTTAAGTACTGATTCTGAACAAACTACTTTCAGGTTTAGGTCATACTTAAAATAAGCTTGTATAATTTATATTATAGGTACTCGTACTTAGCCAATTAATTTGAATTAATTTTGCAAAAGCTATTTATAATATTATTACATTAGATAGATATCGTTCATATATTATCTTGTTAATTCGTTTATTTCTAGGTGTATAATATATACCTTACTTTTTTTATGGCAACCAGCGCTGGTTTTAAAATGAAACCCTGTAGTGACACACGGACCGAGCTAACAAACAATTTAAAAATAATTCAATCAATATGTTGGTAGGTTACTAATACACAAAAAATAATAAAAATAAAATTAATACTTGAAGATTAACCAAGCATAAAACAAAGTAAATAATAATAATAAAATCGTTAAAATAAAATAGATATAAAAGAGGGGTAAGTAACTGATTACTTAATGCGTCTTGCTTGTGACAGTCACTACTTGTCAAAAATCAACACAAAGGTATTTAAACGAATTCTCATCGAATTACATGATATGATTTTTAGTGTTACAGAAATAGACACAAAACAGAGTTGATTGTTTTCAATCATTCCTCAATGCTACCAATACGCTTGGGAACGTCAAAGTTAGTACCTAAATTCATACCAAACACATCAATATTAGCCCGACAAGATACAGACATTGCAAATACCTACCTTAATCTCAATGCAAGTTGCGCTTTGATCTCTCTCCCATCAACCACCAATCCTCTTGAGAACTGTATGTTTAACATAATAAATCGATGGATATAAGTTCTGTCTTGACGGAATAGCAAGTTAGGAGATTAATAGTTCCGAACTATGTCACTGGGGACTTATGTGAGACTAAGTGAATGTATGGAACGTTTAATTTAATAATATGATTGATAGTTTTAGTTAAATTGTATGTTTATTTGCTAATTCCGAGACTATGATTTCCCAAATGAGGTGCTCAAAATCTGTCAGCGTCAGGGATATTGAACTACAGCTAAATTAAACTCCAGCAGCGGTTTGGACTAAATTGTTATTATTATTATTTATTTATTATAATTTTTTTTCTACGTGGTCTCTCTCAGTTATAGCTGTAGGGAGCTCAGACTGATTAACCGGACTTCTAGCGAGGCCTCCAGCTAGAGCAATTAAACTAAACCTAAAGCAACAGCAGCTAAGGGCGCCCCCTAATGGAACTCGGGCCTCGGCTTAGGGCGTTGCTTGGGGACATGCTAGGGACTAGCTGGATCTGATCTTGAGCTTTCCCAATAAAAGAAGCAACGCCATCTATTACTCAAAGTTAGAAGTAATTCCAACAATATCCATATTTTGAGTCGTGTTAGTGGTACGACCGTTAACTTTTAAGTCAGAGAGTCAGAAGTTTCAGGCTATGTGTGGACAAAAAATCTATTATCAATTGCTCCGTCTCGGAAAGCATGCAAAGCCTTTAGCCCTGGCTGTCATGAAGATCTTTGACAGTCGATAAAGGGGGTCGATACCCTTATAAAATCCTGAAACTAATCTAACTTCAAAATATCGTATTCCTTTGGAGAAGAGTGACATTCAGCTGCATCTGGTTAGGTTAGAAGCCGACCCCAACAAATTTTGGGAATAAATATCGTGAATAATAGATTTTCAATAAAAATAAGTTTTTCTAAAAAGAACGTTTTTAACCAAGCTTTTACAGATTTTGAATGGGAATATCAAAACCAAACGTTTAAGCAAAAAATTGTTTCTGTTGAAGACCGTTGAAGAGTTCCTTTATAATGGAGCTAATTCTAGATGTCAGTTCAGGTCATGCTTACCATAAAAATGCATCGTCATCAGAATTGAACTAACATGCAAAAAATCAACTACGTAGGATAAGAGAAATTGGTTCAAATTCGGCTTGCAAGATTCCACTCGAACAAACATACATTGCAAGTTAAATAAAAGCTTGTAAAAAACAAATATCATTTTACGTCGACAACCTCTAGTTTAAAGAATTGCATTATTACATATATTATAATATATTCACTTATCCATATAAAATTACAGCACAAATTTTATTATTCGCCATCTAAAACCACTTTATTTATAAAGGAGAACCTCTTACTGTCATAAAATTTCATTTTCACATTAATTTTATCGATAAAACATTACAGTAGTAAAAAGTTTGTTTATTAGTTTTTTTAAAGCTCCTCAAAATTATGACTTCGTAACGTAATTATCTTTTCCGAAAGATAAATTTGCATTGGGGTCATAATTATTTCCTGAAGGGGAGAGTTTTATTTTTATTATTAATAGATAAAACCACTGTGCCTTGGAGAGCAAGAAAAGCCGTCGGTCCTGCGCCTGATCTCTCTCTAATTGTGTCGGATTATAAGAGTAAAGGAATAGAGAGTGCACCTGTGTTTGCGCACACATTTGTGCACTATAATATCTCCTGTATCCAAACGAATCCGATGTGGCCAATCTTTGTTGAGACTGATCGCTGACCAAAATTCGGTCAGGATGACATTTTACTAATAGATAAATCTATATTAATTGATTTTACCTTTTCACAAAGCGAGGTAAGATTTATAGTTCATGCTATTTTTCTTTCTTTCTTTATCATATGGTTGATGAACAACCTGGTGTCAAAGTTTAAACCACCTTTTGGCCTCTGACATGGCTTTACAAACCCTTGAAAAATCTCTCACGTTTTCTTACGATGTTTTCCTTTACTGTTTTAGCTAGTGATGATTAGTTTTATTTTATAGACTCACGCCTGTGTCCCCAGAGGAGGGTAGGCAGAGGTGTGCAGTACACCCACGTTTCGCCGGCTATGTTATAAGTCCCATGTAATAGGGAGCGAGCCTATTGCCATTAACCGGGCACAATTCCAGACTCCGTGCTGCTACTGAGAATTTCCTAATGGAAAAACCCAATAACACTTTGCCCGACCCGGGGATCGAACCCAGGACCTCGTGCTCAGCAGTCGCGCTTGCTACCACTAGACCAACGAGGCAGTCACGATGATTAGTTTCTAATTCGCAAATAAATCTGAAAAGTCAGAGGTGCGCGCATTGGGTTTGATCTGAGACTTTTGACTTGACAGTCTAACGGATAAACCACTAGGCTATTACTACTGGAAACGTCATTTGAAAAACATCCACTTTATCAAAACTTTAAAATGTTATAACCTGTGTTCGTCTGGAGGTCGTATTTACTTACAATTATAATTGAGTTGTCTTATCAGTGTCGACGCTTTCGTTTATTTTATTACGAGTATAAAAGCTGATATGTGCTTCATACGAAAAGATTTAAAAATAATTTAATAGTTCTAGAATAACGGTGTCTTTACATAATGAAAATATTTAAATATTTAAAAAAGATGTAATTTGTCTTTGCTTAGACTTAACTTTTTCAGTCTAAGTGTTATAGTCCAAGTTTTTCGTCTAAGTTCACAAAATCGATGACTGACATTCATTTTCATGAACATTTGTGATTATTCTTTGTACGTAAGTACCTACTCTGACGAATCCGAAAATAGTTTTATAGAACTCAGCCTTGATGTTTAGACTTAGACTTAGCCTTATACTTGATGTTTAAAAACATATTGAACGAAAAAATCGATAATGAGCAGGATAATGACCCGTTCTGCCAACTGAGCTATTTGTAATACTTTGGTACTACTTTTGCATCAAAACTCTCTTGTACAGACGCCAGCACATCAAGCTACCCGAAAGTGTCAAATTTTCCTAATCAACTTTGAACCTAATACTTTCGCGAGAAAGTTGAAAATCTATTAAAGAAATTTGACAGATTGTAGTAACTTGATGTGCTGGCGTCTGTACATTAAACCATCTCTGCCGGTAGAGGCATTTGTATGGGGTACTAGAAAAATTTTCGTTCTACAAAATTTTGAGACTAGAATTTGTTTTGCTTGCAATGTGATCCATGAAATACCTTTTTAGAAATTGTGTAAAATGTTGACTTGATTTTACAGTACGCCTGCATTTTTCCACCGAATAGTTTATCGCAAGAGTGATCCACTAACATTTCGCCAGTTTTGTTATAACTTTTGTAACGCGAGGAGAGCCTGTTGTCAGAGATCCAGCACAAATCCAGGTCGTATGTTGCTACGGCAAATTTCTTGATGAAAAACTTGACAACTTTGTCCTGGGGGTAAATTTTCGTATACGAAAATCTTAATATCGTATACCGGTTTCTAATTACCTTATATTCCAAATTCATAATAAATTATCACTGACTTATATAAAAAAAGTACTTCATTACTCGAGTTTTTGGCCCAATTTCACCATTCACTTTAAAAACCAAGTTTAATAAAACTAAGTTCAGCCAAATTGCAGCTCTGAACTCAGTTAAACGCTTGAACCGAGTTTAACTTGATTGATCGCGTTTAGTGTCAGTGGTGAAATCGGCTCTTAATATTTGCCGATAGAAATGTCGCACCACGGATTATTTTATTCGCTTTACTTCCGTTACATGCTGCGATACGTTATCGATTTTCCATTGCGTCCCAATTTGCAACGTTTTTTCGTAATATTTTTTGACTCTGTTAGCAACATTGTTTCAAACAGTTCGAAAATACGAATACCTAGTCTCGCTGCAAAATTCGTATGAAAATGTTTCGAACGCGAATTCGAAAAGTCATCGGGAATGTTTTAAGAATCGACTCCCTGGACCTCTCACGCAGTTGCTCGACGATTTAAATATTGTATGGCAAGAACACGAAACGGTATCCGATTCTAAAACTCATGTGCGTAAAAAGTTTTTGATTAAACTAAAATGTATTAAATTTATTGAGTTAGAAATTTTGTTTATTTTCTAATTCGTTTGGTACTTGATGAAGGAGTTAGGAGTGATTTTCTCTGCACGAGTGATAGCTGAGTTTAAAGCCTTTTCTATTGAATTAAACTAACTAGTTTGTAATTTGTGTCGTGTTGTAGATGGCGCTGTCACTTGAGATGTGTTTACAAGTGTAAACAAATTGCAAGTAGAAGCAGGGTTGCAAATAGCTTAGTAGCGGAGCAATTGGGTCGTTTTGCCGGTAGGTATCTGGTTCGAATCTTGCCTGCAATAGTTTTTTGCCCTTTCTAAAATTAATATTCATATTCCAATATTGTGTGTACTTTTAGATAATCTAAGACCCACCGTTAGCCAGTGGATCTGACTAACGGTGAAGGAAAACATCGTGAGGAAACCTGGACTTAATACCTTACCTATTTATGGACTTAATAGTCTGAAATTGCCAACACGCATCGAGTTAGCATGGTGATAAATACTCGATCTTTCTCAAGAGGAGATCTCTTCTCTCTCTTGTCATAAAGAAGAAGGTCTCTATGAGAAGAGGCCTTTGCCCTTCAGTGAGACAGTTACTGGTTGGTTAATTTATTGATTTATTAGTAACTATTTATTTATTCCAAATCTATTCACGATTGTTTTGACACCCATTTAGTTTAGCGCCTACAAAGTTTGCATAAGAACGTGTTTTATCAAAAGTCAAATAGAATATTTATCTTTAAAATAAATCTGTCACTATCAGACATATTCATTTAAATTGTAAATCGGCTTATTTTTCAACTGTCAATGGCAAATATTCAATAGAATTTTTTTTTAAACTTCATTTGAAGTTATTAAGTTTTATTAACGACTGTTGCCTGTGACTCTGTTCGGGTGTATTGTCCTACTTATTATACTAGTACTTAGTATTTTTTTTTAAAGGACTAAAATTTTATTTTTCTTTTTATAGTAGCAAGTATTTTAACGTAAAAGAACAAAAATTTCTCCTATATCCTGGGTACAATTTACAGACACACCCAAATATTGTAATAATGAGGATTCAAAATATAGGTACCTACATTTCCCATACATTTCAATCTAAATTCAAAAACATGCTTTAACATCAAAACGAAGTCCTGTCATTGACATAATATGCAGGGGAGAATCGTTAAGCATAATTTTCGTACGAATAATTTCCTTCGGTAAATCGCTACGTCATACCTGATGTGAATAAAATGACTGTTGATACAGGGGTCGATTGGCGTACATGTCAATCGACTTACTATACGCAGTCGTTGGCAGTTTAGATGGCACGAGACACTTTCATTATCGAAAACTAAATAAAAGTAAGAAAATCAGGGATTTTTTAGTTAACTTTTTATTGAATGTTTATCAATTTTACACGTCAAGTTTGACATTAAGTTCAATAAATTCTATCAAATTTGACGTTTAATATTGATACATTTTCGATAAATAGATCCATGCTCACGCTGCAGTACCATTATAAACTAGCAAAAGTATCTATGACCTCATGATCGGATCCTTTTGGGCTGAGGAGATTAGACAGGCATTCAATCCGTAGAAAATGTTTCATATACATAGGTTTCGATAAGAAGACAACCCTACCCTGAAACACTAGAAAAATTTAAAAAAATGACAATGATTTTTGAGGGAAAATAAATTTGTCGCATGTTACCTATACATGTACTACGTAAATACGAGTACCTATACAGGGTTATTTGTAAAACACCAGCATCCTTAAAATCCAACCCTGAAATCGCAAGAAAAATCAGCTGTTCCATACATTTTAAAGCTGATTTTTTTTGCGATTTCAGGGTTGACCCCTTTTAAGGATGCTGGTGGTTAACAAATAACCCAGTATAATGTATATGAAATACTTTCACTCATGAAATGCTGTGATATGCATCCATGCGAGATATAACGGAAATTATATTTTGCTGGTATTGTTGTAAGAGCGGTGGAATGCATATGGTTTCATGAAAATATTAATTATTAATGATACCTGCCTCATTACAAAAGATAATGGTGGTTTATGTGTATGTATGTAGAAGTTTTGTTAAACAAAAGCTAGCATTTTGTGGTAACAGGATAAATAGTTGTAATTTAATCGTTGATTTTTCAAATCAACGAATTAATTACAGCTGCAATAAGTAATTGTAAAGTCTCTAAGTTGAGTAATTTGTAAAAATTGCCATCAGATATTGCCTAGGCGTATTTTTAAGACTATGTAGAATGGGAATTTGAAATTTGATGGGTGCAGGCATCGATGCAATGGCTCAGTTGGTAAGAGCGCTGCAAGAACGGCAAGTGTCTGGGTTGATATCCTGTTCGTATCCTATCGTGGAATGACATGCCGTACCGTGAGCGCTCTTACAACACATAATATGTCGCGGTAACGAGCTCATATCCCATCTTTAAAAACAAATTAATTGGATTTTTTTTTAATACTAACCCAAGACTACAACAGCTAAAATGAGTGGGACTGAGAGTATCAGTCAAATGACATCATGACGTCTCAACAGCAGACAATAGCAGCGACGTAATACGACTAAAATAATCTCACAATATTTTTACTGTTTTTTTTTGTGCCAACTAAATTGTAACCTACTGTAATTTCAAATGAGCCTACTTTACATAAACCTACATCGGAATGTGCGACGAGAGTTAATTTTGACTGTTCAATGTCAGCGGGGGTATGGAAAAGGTAAAGTAATTTACGATATTCGAGTATCTACATTCGTGTTTGGAGAATGTGTTTATTTTTTGTGACTTGGTTAATTTTCATAAGAAAGGGAAACCTACGTACGTATAAAGAGATTTTTCAATGGTGTGTAAAGCCATTTCAGAGGTCTACGGGTGGTTTAAACTCTGACACCAGGTTGTTCATCAACTACACGCTAAGAAGAAGAGAGAGAAGTTAGATAATGAATAATAGCCATTGAATTTGGCTGATATAACCGAAATTTGGTCTGGAGAACATTGTGGTGAGTCGTGATAGCCTAATGGTATGACCGTTTGACTGGCAAGTCAGAGGTCTTGAGTTCGAACCCAAGGCAAACTCTTACTTTTTACAAGTTATGTGCGTATTATAAATAAATTATCACTCTCCTCGGATAGCACGTTAAACTGTTGGCCCCGGCTGTCAATTGTAGATCTTTGACAGTCGTTACGGGTAGTCAGAAGCCCGAAAGTCTGATAACCAGTTTTACCAAGGGGTACTGTATAACCCAGTATCTGGGTTGTGGAGGTCTGATAGGCAGTCGCTCCATGTAAAACACTGGTATTCAGCTGCATCCGGTAAGACTGGAAGCTGACCCCAACATAGTTGGGAAAAAGCTAGGCAGATGTATGGTCAAGAGAACATTATGGTGTTCTACTCTACTATTACTCAACATAAACTTAAGGACACGTGTAATTACTTCTAAGAAATGTTATCCAAATAGTCCTTTTCATAAACATTTGCCATTTCGTTCTCTCTGTCAGTTTGAAGCATAATTTATAAATCTCGGTTCATCTCCGTTGCAATTCAACATAAACGTTGCAACGAAGATCTCTTTAAGATAGTTGAAGACTCTCTTTAAGTTTATTCATAATATGACTGGCGTAGAAATGCTTTGACAAGCAGTTTTTCAATGGTTTATAAGATTTGTACGTATCGCATTAATGCAATGATAGTCTTGTTATTTAAAAAGTTAGAAAATGTTAAGTCATTTGACGAGGCATGATAAAATAACGAAAATAATATATTACATAACAAACAATGAAACATTAATATCCTCCTGATGGAATTTCGGTCACAGCGGCCAATCTCATCGAAGATTACTACGCAGGAGATATTAAAGTACACAAGTGTGTGCGCAAACATAGGTGCACTTTCTATCCCCTCACTCTCATTGTCCGATAGGACGGCAATCCGACACGACCGGAGAGAGAACAGGCGCCGAGTCAACAGCTTAACGTACTTTCCAAGGCACGGAGTAAGAGATAATTAATTTATATACGCTCATAAATTTAAAAAATCAGAGGTCTCCTTGTGTTCGAACTCGATACCTCTGACTTGCCAGTCAAACGATCATACAATTAGGCTATCACGACTCAACGAAGAATAGAACTATACAGGACATTAAAGTGCACAAGTGTATGCGTAGTCTCCGGAGAGAGAACAGGCGCAGAGTCAACAGCTTAACGTGCTTTTCGAGGCACTTAAATTAATTTATAATACTCTCATAACTTAAGAAAAATCAGAGGCCGCCTTGTGTTCGAACCTGAGACCTCCGACTTGCCAGTCAATTGTTATACCACTAGGCGATCACGACTTAAATTTAATGATTAAATATATTATTAATTTACTCGCAAATCGCCATCAGATTGATTAAGTAAATACAAAAAAAACTAACAATATACAAACGAGACTAAAAACTTTTAACCATTAAAATAGAAACAGTAACATCTTAATAGATTTTACTAATTGTTCGTCAACATTTTAACCCTATAACGCCGCCGGCGCCGTCACTTTGAAGTTCAACCCTTCAATTAATATAATTGCAACTTTATCTTGTTTTGTGTTAGACTGTAGCTCTATCGTTTTCCTGTTTCCCAATCCTTTCAAAATACTCAAGTTTCTAATGCGATGGCAATTTTGTATTTTGCAAAGCTTCGTAATCTGTATTGTGAGGTTTTTGGCTAATGGTTACGGCAGTAAAGGGTTACTTATTGTTTTAAAATTCTGTTGTCTTGGCATTTTTTAAGCCTTTCAACGCCACGGCGCAGGCAGTCACCTGTGACTGGCAAAAAATAAAAATGCGGCGTGGCAGTCAAAGTGTTAAATAGTAAATTAGACTGCCTCGTTGGTCTAGTGGTAGCAAGTGTGATTTCTGAGCTCGTTCTGGATTCGATCCCCGGGACGGGCAAAGTGTTATTGAGTTTTGCAATTAGGAAATTCTCAACAGCAGCACGGTGTCTGGAATTGTGCCCGTATAATGGCAATAGGCTTGCCTCCTATTACATGAGACTTATAACTTAGCCGGCAAAATGTGGGTGTACACCTCTGCCAACCCCCTGTAGGGAATACAAACGTGAATCTATGTTATGTTATCTTCTTACCTATAGGATCAAACGCAGGATTAAACTCAAAGCAGAAGTATCTATAGAATTTCCTTTTAGAATCCTTTTGGCTTTTTTACATGATCACATAATTATATTAGATCGTGACTTTACTAATAGTACAGCTAATGGCTGTTACCTTAGAGTATATAAGAAAATATAGAGCAACCCTATAGAAGTATGAACTGTGAGCACGGGTATGAACAACGTGGCCGCGACACGAGCTTCGTTTGCGATCCTCGATCAACTGTGGTTCAACTAAGCTCAACGAGAGAAAAAGTTACATTTTAGCTTATATCATGGTTAACTGCTAAGTTAAAATTTGAAAAACGTTTAGAAAACATCATTTGAAAAAATGTCATTTTAACATTTCTATGCCTGCTTTCGCTCCGCACAAGGCAATATGGTTGACGTCATCACTCTATATTTTCTTGAATACTCTATGGCTGTTACAAAAAAAAAACATCACATCTCACTTACCTTAATACCAAATGTTTTCCCTAAAAGTTCTACACACATCAAGCTATACAAAACCAGTATGAACTGACCTCGCATTGTATAAGCTCTTCGTACAACAAGATGTCAGCTTATACTAGAAATGTATAGCTTGATCTGTAGCCGTTGCTACACATAGCCGAATATAAATGGAACAAAAACCGCATTGTCGAAGCGTATCGAGCGTTAATATCGCCACGTGCTCCGCTTCCATCGTGTTAACGACTCAGCGATACACTGGACTAAGTTTAGCTGCAGACGAACGACAGAAAAATGATTTTACTTTTTAAACGACTTAAAAAAGGAAGAGGTTCTCAATTCGACTGTATGTTTTTTTTTTGTGTTTCTTACGCAATTACTCCTTCAATTTTTTTTTTATATTCTAAAACAAAAGTTTTTATTTATCCAGGAATTAACAATTATTATTATTAATTATTAATTAATTATTAATACATTTAAAAACAAAATTAAAACTACATTAAAATTATTTACAAATTAAGTCTACTTACTATAAATACACTAAACGTAATAAATACTAAAAGAAAAAAAAATTAAAATTAAAAATTATTCAATTGTGGGCCGATTTTCAAAATTCTTTTTGTAATCGAAAGGTAGTCCCATAGAAATATTGTCATGATCTGATCATGGACTTACGAGATATGGAAGGAACTCGTAGGATAATAGCAGAATTGTTGTAATTGTATGAGAAGAGGCCTTTGCCCTACAGTGGGACAGTAACAGGCTGATTTAATAAAAAAAAGTGTTGAAACGTGCAAGTAAAATGGCTCAAACAGACGGACAGTCATTCAGACAGACAGACGGTTGTGACTGAACTATAAAGGGTTCCGTTTTTGGCATCTGGTTTCCTTAGAACCCTAAAAAGATATACCTCATTATAAAGATGGAGTATTTTTACTCTATGAGTACCAGCTCAGATTCAATTTGACTTCCAGATTAACAATGAAATACTATACCCAGCTTCCATTCTCCTGTTTCAATTACACGTACTTACATTGAAATAGTCTTACTTAGAACAATGCACAATACCTTGTGTTATGACGTTATCTAGCATAGATTGATAGTCGGCTTATAACGGAACTATTCTGAATATAGACACAATCAAATCATACTCAGGGGTAAATGTGATTCATTGAAGCGTATAAGGATTTATAATATCCTCGGGTCAATATCAAGCTAGCTGGCATATATTATATACAGGGTTATTTGTAAAACACCAGCATCCTTAAAAGGGGTCATTAAACTCATCATTATGAACAACTTTTACTATAGGACCAACCCTAAAATCGCAAAAAAAATCAGCTGTTCCATACCTGATGATCTGTCCCATTTTTCCATGAAAAAAAATTGTATTTTCCTAAATATTGTGAATTTTCACATGTTAGCTTATTAAATATAATTATACCACACGCCCTAGGCGTAGAAATAGGTTTGAAATTTCAACTGTATCTGGTGGGTGGCTTAGCAATCAGAGCGTCGACACGGTACGTTGAAGATAGTGGGTTTGAATCCCACTCATATCAGTTGTATTTTTATATATTTCTTTTTGAGTAATTATATTTTCCTGTTTGTCTTACCCAAGATAAAGAGAATACTGTATAAAACATTTGACAAAAAATACTTTTCTTTAACTTTGACTTAAATATACTTATGAAAATTATCAGAACATACTTCAATCGAAAAAAAAATACAACCTAATTAAATTATCATTTATACAGAAAAAAATACAAAAACTGCATGTGTGCCGCCATTCTAACAAGGTGCTGTCAGTTGCCACGACACGAGAACACTTCTGTGAGCTGTGACATTTTGTTATCGCTCCACTAACCTATGAACTGGGATTTTTGGACCATTTTCCGGACTTCCGTGCCTATTCTATCCAGTTTTTCGGATGCGTCGCTATTTGAATAAAGTTTTGTTAGATTTTGTCGTGTTTGCGCTCTTACTATTCTTTGTCGTATCATCGTATGATTGATGAACAACCTGGTGTCAGAGTTGAAACTGGCTTTACATAAAAATACATAAAGCCTTTACTTACTAATGAAAAATCTCTCAGCTGCGCTGGTTTCCTCATGAAGTTTTCTCTAACCTTTTTAGCAAGTGATAATTAATTTCTAATACGCACATCAATTCGAAAAGACAGAACTTCGTGCCTGTGTTTTGAACTTACGACTTGGCAGTCCAACGGTCATACAGGCTATCATCACCATCATCATCACTGCTGAACGTAGGCTCATTGGATCTCTCATTGGAGGTATTTTTCCATAATCGCCACGCTGAGCAAGTTGGTTGGCAATCGCAGTAGCTGATGATTGCTGTTACACAGAAAAAATTCTGCTGCCCATCCTCCGGATCTTTCCCTTTATCGCTTCTTACGACACCCGTGGGACGAGTAGGGGTGATTCTTTTCTTAGGCTGGAAACCACACGGCACTAGCCTATCACTGCTTATTACTTCCTTAAAAGACGTGTCAAATTTCTTAAAAGATTCAAACGTCGTTATACAATCTCTTATGCCATTGTATACGTGACTACAACTATCTTCTCAGTACATAATGTAATCGGTTAAGATATTCTAACTGTTTGTGCTTACTTTTCCTAATGCAATGTGTCGTCTGAAAGCAATTTGCTACACCGCATGCGGTCTTTCTTTCATTACTGGCACCCATCTGGGTCCTTAAGCAACTGGCTCAAAATATGCCAAGCAATTTAAACTCTTAATCTTAAAGAATAAAGACCAAAACTGTTCTAATCCTTTTAGTAGTTGTAACATTTGTACATTGAGGTAAAGACGGTTAGTTTAAAAAGGGTCTGGTGTTTTTAAAGTGAATTATTTTAAAGGAAGGAATACTTTATTAGGATATAGGGAGAAAATATACGATTTTGACGCCTTTACTTAATATTTTAGGGAGTGCTTCCGTGGAGTTCGTGGTTGTTTAGTAGGCTCTCCGTGTATTAGGAAGGGATCGTAAAATCTGTATGTACATGTATTTGATACGGTTTTTATTTCATGGGGTGAACGGGAATTCGATAAAGATTCGGTTATGTTGAGTGTTTTTGGAGGAAATTATGTTTTTGCTTTTTATTTACTACGATACGTTGCGAGGGCGAAGATTATAAATCATCTCGATATTAATGAGTATGGTACAAACGACTCCGGTACGAAAAATACAGGGTTATTTGTCAAACACCAGCATCCTTAAAAAGGGTCATTAAACTCATCATTATGAACAACTTTTACTATGGGACCAATCCTGAAATCGCAAAAAAAAATCAGCTGTTCCATACATTTATGTTCACATGACTCAACAAAATATATGGAACAGCTGTTTTTTTTGCGATTTCAGGGTTGGTCCCGTAGTATTAATCCTTGGACTAACATGATCGGCACAATGACAGCTGAGTCCACATCCCACACGACGACAACCTCGCGGGCCAAGTCTAGATATTTTATCTGTTTGTATGTAGGTATGTTATAATTAAAAACTCCGTTAATATGTTTTGTTTTTAAATAAAATTATTTAATAAGAAATTCGCAAAAACAACTGACTCGGGCGGTACTTGAACCCAGGGCAGGACTCGGTAGCTTAATTGGTAAAGCGATGGCACGGCACGCCAAGGTTCAAGTCCCGCCCGAGTCAGTTGTTTTTGCGAGTTTCTTATTAAAAAATTCCGTTAATATAATTAATTTTAAGTCAAACGTTATATTTTCTAATAAACCATACGCGATACGTAGCTTGACGGTCTTGACATATTTAATTAACAGTGGCTTGACATTGATTGAATTAGACGCTTTCAGAGCTTTAATGACGCGAGACTACATTTAATGAAAGCAAGGCTTTCCCGCGGATTTGCTTGGGTAAGTAAATTGATCTTGGTGTGTTAAAAATGCTTATCCATTTAAGAAATGTTTGATTTGAACGTTGATGAATTGACATCAACTTTAAAGGTATAAAATACCGCGTAGACGCCGGCATCGAATTTGCTTCTTTCTTTATCGTATAGTTGATGAACAATCTGGTGCCAGAATTTAATCAGCCCGTCGGTAGCCATCTGACACGGCTTTGCATACCGTTGAAAAATCTCTCAGGTGTGCTGGATTTCTCACGATGTTTTCCTTCACCGTTTTAGCCAAAAAGTTAAAGGTACGCCTGGGTATCGAACCTACGACCTTTGACTTGGCAGCCCGACGGTCATTCCACTAGTATGCATATAATTTGTATAATATAAGCTATGGAGGAGGCCTTTGTTCAACAGTGGACTTCCGGCTGATGATGATGGTGATAATATAAGCTTAACAATGGAGCTTTCATATTGTTGGAGACGCTCCGTCCACTTGGATCCATTGAATGAATCCATTGATGGATCCAAGTACACTTTTTCCTCCACCTGAGTCCATCGTACCAGTCAATTCCAAATAATGGATTCTAAGACACTTTAAGGTGCACTTGGATCCTCCAAAGAGTTTTATATGCTAATTTAAATTATACTTAGTTGATGGGAACTGGCTAGTTAAGAGGCCACTTGATTATAGATAAAATTATATGACAAGCATAACGAACGTAGAAAAAATAAATGAACATAGGCAAAAACAAGTGCATATCGGCAAACACAAGTAAACGCCGAAAAACCAAGTGAATGCCGAAAAAACAAGTGAAAGCCGAAAAAACGAGTGAACGCCGAAAAAACAAGTGAACGCTGAATAAATAAGTGAACATGGGCAAAAACAACTGAATATTGGTAAAAACAATTGAACCCCCAAAAAGGCAAATGAACGCCGAAAACCAAGTAAACGCCGAAAAAGGAGTGAACGTAAAAAAAATAAATGAACATAGGCAAAAACAAGTGCATATCGGCAAAAACAAGTAAACGCCGAAAAACCAAGTGATTGCCGAAAAAACAAGTGAACGCCAAAATAACAAGTAAATGCCGAAAAAACAATTGAACGCCGAAAAAAAAAGGGAATGCCGAAGAAATAAGCGAACGCCGAAAAAACCAGTGAACGTCGAAAAAACAAATGAACGCCGAAAAAACAAGTGAATTAGGGCAATTTTACGGGTTTACGAGTATTTAAGAAAATTACAAGATTTTACGGCGTCCATTTTTTTTCGGCGTTAACTTGTTTCTGCCGATATTCACTTGTTTTTGCCCTAGTTTACTAATATTCTCGGCGTTCACTTATTTTTCGGCGTTCAGTTGGTTTTTCGGCGTTCACTTGGTTTTTTCGGCGTTCACTTGTTTTTTCGGCGTTCACTTGTTTTTTCGGCGTTCACTAGTTTATTCGGCGTTTACTTGTGTTTGCCGATATGCACTTGTTTTTGCCTATGTTCATTTATTTTTTCTACGTTCGTTATGCTTGTCATATAATTTTATCTATAATCAAGTGGCCTCTTAACTAGCCAGTTCCCATCAACTAAGTATAATTTAAATTAGCATATAAAACTCTTTGGAGGATCCAAGTGCACCTTAAAGTGTCTTAGAATCCATTATTTGGAATTGACTGGTACGATGGACTCAGGTGGAGGAAAAAGTGTACTTGGATCCATCAATGGATTCATTCAATGGATCCAAGTGGACGGAGCGCTTTCGGTTCTAATTATAAGCATCATCCATATTTACCTATCATCTAAGTTTTTGCTCTCCTGTAAAGTTAGAGCTTTGTACGTCTGACCTTATACATTTTATGTTCAGATATATTATACAGACTTGGTATTTTTACATTAATTTAATGTTTTTGGTGGGATTTTTCTTACGCATAAAAACGTAGGTAGATAGCATAGAATAGTTGCCTTAATCACCACTAAATCGCCTATTCACGTCGTACTGCCGCGATTTACAACTCACATTGATTGCTGTACCCGTGCGGTGTTCCCAATTAGTCCTTTTCAATCAACGTTTCAAGTAAAAACATACACGTGTAGAGTTTATTTGGTTCGCTTTGAAATTGTAGGCGTTAATTAGGAGTGGTTTATTGACTGTCTATATTTTCGACGAATTATGAGATGTATAAATATTTTTATGACGCATGCAAATAAAAAAGTTTAAATTTTTCGTAAAATCGAAAAATAATAATAAACGTGATTTTAAAAACGTAATTTATTCGATAACTTAAAATACAAATTAGTTATTAACATTGTAGATCTACTTACCATAAAAATATAATACACTTAATCTAATATAAAATATTAAAAATTAAATAATTATAATACACAAAAGTTACGTGAAGGCGTTAAAGAATTCTTCACTATCACCGTCGTCTAGCGTTTCCAGGAGGCTGCCCGGCTGGTAGCATAAAACTAAAAGAAGATAATCTCGCTTATAATCGCCCGCGACCTATTGAATGGTTGAATGTAGAAGGCAACTTCGATAATATTCGATAATCACGGGACCCCATACGAATAACTTAATGAAAGAGCAAATGGTACTGGGTGCTTTACCAAGTAGGTCACGGGAACCAATCCTTGGTCGCTATTGCCTATCCCTCTGGGAAACAGGCGTGAGTCTATGTATGTATGATGTATGTAAGATACCTATATAATTTACGTTTATTATAAAATTTGAAATTCGAAATTTCGGTATCTGATTCGAAAATTATAAGTAATATTGAAGAAGTTATAAATTGTCCATAGTGTCTCGTTTGTTGGGCTTTGGTGGGATCGATATAAAGCAAGACACTGTTTAATACTTTAAAATACTTTAAATACAACCTTTTTAAAATGTCAATGTGTTCGTGTCGTGAGAGTTTTTTTAACGGTGTTTAAAGTCACTGGGTATGTACAGACGCCCACATCAAGCTATTTTCCGAATTAATTTTGAACCTAATGCTTTAGCGAGAAAGTTGAAAATCTATTAAAGAAATTTGACAGATTATAGTAGCTTGATGTGCTGGCGTCTGAACATCGACCATCGATAAAGAAAAAGGAAGTTTGCTATATTTTCTAGCAACATTTAAGTTGTTTTTTCTTCCCACTTTATCTACCACAAGATTTGGTTTTACTGTCAAGTCGGTATGGTGAACAGTATCCTGGCCTCTCCTGATTCCAACGATGCAAAAAAATTATATAGTATAGTTAGTTTAGGAATTAGTAGTAAGGTAGTTTAGTTGTTTTTATTATTTTGTTTTTGTAACGGTGAGTATTTGGGAGTGCCATGATGAGGGAGATATTTAAAAAAAACCCTCTATAATTAATAAAGAATAAAAAAAAAATAGATTCGGTTTTCAATATGCACAATCCATTTGGTGGTTTCTTCCTCGCTTATTGCGGCAAACAGCTTACGTGCCCGACCCGGGACAGTAATAGCCGATAATAATATTAATCACATCTACATACCACAACAACACCATACCCCAATACAACCCTTCACCAACCAACCCTTTTACCCAACTAGGGCCAAAAGGACCAATGTTTTTAAGAACACCAAAACATTTAAGGGTTACTTAATAGTATACATACACATGCTAAGCGCAAGGTATCGAATTTCAATTTTCACTTGGAAATAATGTAGTTTCGGTCCGAATTCCATACAAAAACCCTTTGGGAAGGCCACAATGGATTCGTGACACGGAATTATCGGGTATCGCTTTACGACCCGAGCTACAGCACAATAGATTTGGTGAGGGAATTTTTTGAACTGAGAACTGGGTTTTTGGGCCGGTCTATTTGACAGTCGTGACGTAATATGTGTTACTTAATCATTGTTAATGATAAAAGAGCTTTTTTGAATTTGTTGGTTGCTTATGCATGCTGAATTCAGCTGAATCAAAAGTAGGTTGTGAATATATTATTAAATATTGAATGCTGAAAACAGCTTTGTTAGATCGAAGAGCTGGGAGGAGCTGGGAGATAGATTGTAATCTTTTAAATTTTATCGTTGGTGCGTTTCAAGGAATAAATATTATTATATTTTTAATTTAATTCTGTAAGTGCACCTGACGGGTTCGTTTCGAGGAATACCCCCAAAATTGCAAGCTTATCAACAAAAGTGTTAATAAATAAATTAATAAAAATAGAAGTGTTAATATAAAATCAAAATATTGTAATACACTTAGGTACAGTCGGCAACGGAGTTAGGTTGTCAGGGGCGCTAGTTTTTCAAGATGTCATTAATATAATTTCTTTTCACTATATTTTCTGAAAAGGTAACGCTGAAACTTATACAAAACTAAACGATTTCCATAATCACATGCAAACTTCTACAAAAAACTTCATTCTTATCTAGCGGCCCTGCCAACTTAACTCTTTTGCCGATACAACATATTATATGGAAAAACAAATGAAAATAAACACAATAACCAACAAAAAGTACAAGTTTTATACAAAAGAGAAATAAACTAAGGTATCTACAAACAGGAAAAATGATCCTGCGAAATAGAGCCGCGCAAAAATCAGAGTTCGCTTAGTTTTTCCATTGCAAGTTTAACACGCAACCGAAGGATTACATTGCAGTATACCTACTGTATTTTCGACGCTACACGTTTTTTTCGTGAAGCTATTTTGTTCGCAATAGTACTAAAATGTGAGTATTCTGTGGTATTAGTACCGAATTCACGTTTTGAACTTCTGTAGGTACTTTGGTTTAGAAATGGGTTTATTATTATTAAAAATGGTTTTAATCAAGGATTTATTTCGGAAATGCCTGACTAGTTCAGTTAGTAGTCAGTAGCTAGTCAGTCAGCTACACACATAGTCGATTCAGCACATTCGGTTTGATATTTCTGATGAAATTTCACCAATTTCGGGACTTCTTCGAAAATACCAAACCGAATGTGCCGAATTGACTATATGTGTAGCTACCCTCAGTGAGGTCCGCGACGCCGCCGCGACTACACTTGCTCTTGAAAATGGACTCGGTTTGAGACCGAAACTAGTCGGGCATTCTCGAAATCAATCCATCGTACTAATATATTAGGACGACTCACGAAAGTTATTATTCTGAAAAAAGGGTTTATTAAGGTTTCATATGAGTGTACGAGTACCTTGTTACTAAAATCAATAATATTTAATTAAAATATTAATTAAGAAACTCGCAAAAACAACTGACTCGAGCGGGAGCCGTCAGTACATAATTATCATAAAATAGCAAGTTATTTCTAAATTATTTTTTAAAGGATAATATTTTTATTTGTTCATCAAATACGATTGCTAGAATCGACTAATTAACTATTGTTTATGACCTATTTGTTTATTTACATGTATACTACAATACTTAATTATACTAAATAAGACTATCTATTATATACAAACCTAAATACAATAAACCTAAATAGGTTTGTATATACTAAAATAAATCATTCAAACAATGATTAAACAATTTAAAAAATCAACCCAGTTTTGATGCGGCGAAACTTTTGTTTACCTGCTAACAGGTTACAACTCTGTGAAAATGTTAGGATGACATACAACTTTGTTGTTGTTTTACATTTTGTTCTGATGTGGAAGTTTTAGCGAGTTTATTCTACCCACTGGGGGAGGATAAAAGTTAGGGTGATGCAATAACGTCACCCTAATTTGATGAGAGTATTGAATTAAATTGAGGTTACGGACCCACTTTGCAAGTACGAGGGTGTGGGAACCAGGCATGTAAAAATATGACATTTTAAATGTCATATAATATACTTTTTTGATTAATCTAAGACGCCAAGTCTTACTGACGGTAGAGAATATAATCATTGTGAGGAAACCTCGACTTAATAGCCTGAAATCGGCAATACGCTGTGAGCTAGCGTGGTGATTAATGCTCAATCCTTTTTTGTATGAGAATAGGCCTTTGCCCTACAGAAACAAATAGGCTGATTTATTTAATGAAAACGTAGTGGTTCACACCATGAGACGAAAATTTCTAAACAAAATTGGTGCTACGTATATCCTTAGGAATATATTATGATGCTGGTAAAACAGTTATGCGCTGTATAGACTTCGAAAATATTTTAACTCAATTAATGACTGAAGGCTAGAGCTCACTTAAAAGCAACCAGATTTTTCAATCAGATTCATCATCATCATTATCATTTCAGCCATAAGACGTCCACTGCTGAACATAGGCCTCTCCCAATGACTTCCAGATTGGCCAGTTGGAAGCAACCTGCATCCAGCAGATAAATCTCTTTAATTAAGTTCTTGCATTTCGTAAATTCTATAGACCATTAAACTTGACGATAAGTAATTAAAAAAAAGAAAAAGAATCGCTCTCTTAAATACATTTTGTATAAGCCATGAAACGCGACAATGGTGGTGATTCTCTTGTACATCCCGCTAAACTAATTTAAGTCTAACAATATCTCTTTCTATTAAACATCATCGAAAAACGACAGCAAATTGAACTATCAAATTAGAGCTGTCAAATTAGTCTATGTCCTTGCAATTGACGTCAAATTCGACGAGAGCTACGACATGCCGACTAAATTATCGTTGATATCGCGCAAATGGACTAGTTCGACAGCTCTAAAACTCTTCTATACTTTTCTAATGATTCCTATTAGAAAGAGAGATGGCGAGTCTAAATTAGATAAGAGCGTGTGCAAAGAGAATTAGCACCAATATGTAATTTAAAAAAAAAATAGCGCTCTAAATTTATCACCACTAGACCAAAAAGACAACTTCTGCAAAAGATAGGTATCAAATTCTTAAAGCATTTTAAACATACTATCAATTTTAAACTCACACGGTCAAAAGTGCAGCGTTGCTGGCAGGCCAGAAATTTCATATCCGCGTCGGAAATTCATACTGATTGCATGAACGTTTTCAAACTTAAAAACGAAAAACTGGCCATGGGTGAAGAGAAAAAGTGCCTGGATTCCGTACAATATTTTATTGGATTTTTAGAACTGTTGTGTCGTAGTGGCTCATAGTTATTGACCTGCTTTGGGTGTGATTTTCAATGTCGTATGCATTATAAGTTGATCTAAGACATTACTGACTACAAGCAATGATAACCTAGTGGTATGACCGCTGCCAAGTCAAAAATCGTAGGATCAAAACCCAGGCACGCACCTCTGACTTTTCGGATGTAGGTATGAGGGTATTTAGAAATTAATTTTATTATCACTTGCTAAAACGGTAAAGGAAAACGTCGTGAGGAAACCAGCACACCTGAGAGATATTCTAACATAAGAAAAGTTTTAATTCTGACACAAGGTTTTTTATCAACCATTTAATTAAAGAATTCGAGATAAAAAAAACAGATTTTATAAATTTATAAATAGCTACTGATTGGACAGAAAGCGGCTGACTCAAAAAACAATTTTTTGCCATTGTAAATATTAAATCCAATCGAAATACATAAAATTCTTCTATAAATGACAATACAGCTGAACCAACAGAATCTCCAAAAAAGTTCAGACTATAACATCGCCATAATGTTTTGTTTCCCAATATACGGGACCCTAAAAACGGAAAATGGAATATAACCCGACTTTATCATGGCTTCATAAAAACCTCCCCCGTTACCATTCAATTCAGAATGTTGACAATTGTATGAATTATTTTGGGAATGCCGGAAAATTGAGCCGCGAAGCTTTTTATTTTGATTGTGTATGTGTTATAAGCCTTTTAATGTATGAATTGGTGTATGACATTTTAAAATCTAAAGCGCATTATGGTGGAATTTATTTGACAGTTTTAATTCTTTAGCGTTTGCTTTGTGGAGAGTGATTGTTGTATTCGTTGTGTACGTCAGAATAAACACTGTAAAGTTTGCACTTCGTAAAGTGTGAGAAGGACCTTTACTACCTCATTCCTGCAGCTCTAATTTTTCTCTGGACATCGCATTTTACTGGTAACTACTATCCTATGCTGATACCTACCATCCTCTGCTCGGACCTATCGATTCGCTTTTACTTTCTTCATACCACAATTAAGGAGTAAAGTATTTGCTTACGTAAGGTAAGGGTAAGGGTAAGTAAGAAGTAATTCTTTACTACTATTCTAGCCTAATATCAAATACCTTTGAATTACGGAGGTCAGATAGGCAGACGTTCCGTAGAAAACCGATATTTAGCTGCATTTGGTTAGATTAGAAGCCAACTCCAACAAAGTTTGGGAATAATAAAGCTAGAAGAATCCGATATTACCGGAGAGAGATCAGGCGCAGGATCAACGGCTTTTCGTGATTTCCGAGGCACGGAGCAAGTGATAATTAATTTGTAATATGCACATAACTTACGAAAATTCAGAGGTGAGCCTTGGGCTCGAATCTGAGATCTCTGTCTCACCAGTCAGCGGTGTTGTACTAGGTTTCACGGCTCAAAGGGTAGACAACAGGGTCTGTAATGATGAAGTGTATCTATACTTGTATCAAAAGGTTACTGTAATAGTTAGGGTGCTGTGTGGTTTCCGGCCTAAGAATAGAACCACCCCTACTCGTCCCGTGAGTGTCGTAAGAAGCGACAAAAGTAAAAATCTGGAATGGGCAGCAGCATCCTACTGAGTAATAGCAAGCATCTGCTCCTGCGATTCTAAACCCGCTTGCTCAGCGTGGCAAACAACTTCAAATGAGCGCACAAAATAAGTAAAGCGTATGAGAAGACGCTTGTGTTCAGCAGTGGACTAATACAGGCTGATGATGATGATGATGAATAAACAGGGCCATATATTCGTTTCCACCAAGAAACAATTGGGACTATGAGAACTTGCGTTTAAGATATAGGTACCTATATAAGACTTGGCGACAACCGGTCGCATAGAAATTCCTGATTACTGTTGCTAAATCAGTTGTTTTTACGACCCCATCTTGATCTATACGCTTTGCTTCGCGTACAGAAAGATAGGAGTTATTTCCTTTGAATGGTCCTAAGGATAAAATGTATTTATCTGAAAGGATTTTATTGGAAATCGTAGTACTAGCTTTTGTCTAAGGCTTTTTTTAGTAGAGAATTCCGCTGCAAAACTTCGGGGTTTAATGTTTTGGGGATTCTTGTTCTACAAAAAAATTAGGAGTTTGTTTCTATCGGGATGCGTGTGCATACGCACGGTCTTCAGCTGTTTATTTTTACATGAGCAAAACTGCATGTAAAAATGTGTTATCTCTTGTGTCTTAGCTTAAATACTTTAAAATTAATGATCACGCGATACAATCTGCTAATTTTGATCGCGTATAAGAATTGTATAAGAATTTAAACCAAGACAAAAAAAAAACATTCTTTCAAATTGTCGGCCGGTGTTTTTACCCGGCTGTCAAGGAAGGGTTTAGTTTTTGAAATTCTGTTTTACATTCAACAATCTCAGAGGGTAGTTCAATAACACGGGCGTAGGGCGCAGGTTCAAACCCCGCTCGTAATCGATTTTTCTTTATACAAAAATTTCGAACTTTAATATTTGTAATAATGTGTAAGTAAATATATTTCCCAAAATTATATTTCGATTAATCTGTGCGTAAAAAGACCCAAATGAAAAAACTACCTGTTGACTACGGCTTTGCTCTCTTTGTCATATCATTGAGCCAGTTCTGTGAAAAATTAAAGTCGATTAATTAATCAGATTAATCATGCTGTAAAACAAAAAGCCAGATAAACAAAGTAACCTTTATTTTCTATATTAATAAAGATTAATAGATACATCAAACTACCTTGAATTAACCTTAAACTAAGCTCATTCTATAATCTCTGTGCTTAGAATAGAGCTTATGATCTTAGTTTGAAGTCTCTAACAAATTTCTAATGTAATATTAATAAGGGTTACTTGTTTGTTTTTAGGATTCCGTAAGCAACCGGGACTTTTTTAATTTATATTATCTATATTAATTTTTGTCATGGTGACGCATTGGTAACGGACCCGCTTTTTAAGTACGTGGGTGTGGGTTCGAAGAGTTTGAAACTGGCAAGTACCAATGTGACTTTGCCAAGTCATGGTACTTTCTTAGATGATCTAAAATGCTACTGATGATGAAGATGAAGGAAGCAATCGCCAACCCGCAGTTAGTTAGCGTGATGATTTATGCTTGATCCTTCTCTGTATAGGAAGACGCTTTTGCCCTGCAGTGGGACAATTACAGGCAGATTTTTCATGGTACTGTAGGTATGTTATTTTGTAGGTTTGTCTATAAATTATACCCAAACAAGTGAAAATTCTATTTGACACGATTTATTTTTTCTAAGACCAACGTCACTTCTCGTCATTTTAAAACCTTAGAAATCAAAAAATATTATTTACACAAAACCAGAATTCCTTCGCGAAACACGGTGGCCCGTGCGCGAATCTTCCACGAATCATTGGCCGGCAAGAAAATGCTCATAACAACCAAATTAGACCACCTATCTTCGTTCTGTAAACTGTTTTTCATTTATAAAGACTTACCTAAGCAAAGAATTTGTTTTACACATTTACCATACGAGTGCGTTTGCAGCCTTAGTTGAGGCATTTCGGTGTGACCTTGACTCCTGCGACCTCAAATAAAAGTTTTGTCAAAACAGTTACTAAATGAGAGAAAGTAAGACTGTTTGGGTAAATGGCTATTGAGTCCATCTATTTACCTTATGGGATATCTGATTGGTACTAAACCGTAATGTTTATTGGACTTAGTGGGCATTGAACTTTGTCCTAAAATGCTTTGTGTAGACATTTTCTGTACTAGTATAATTCAGTTGGTAGTTAAGTTAAGTCTGTTGGTCTTTTCAGATACTGATACTTCATTTGTTTTTAAGATACTGATGTTTGACTTGCGTAGCATCGATCCTGTCCTAGGTTCCATCCCCGAGTCAGGCAAAATATTATAGGCAAAATATATTACTAGCAAAACAGAGTTCCAATTGTCCTCGATAAATGATACAAGCCTCCTATATCACTACTAATAATAACATAATTAGTGAAATGTATGTTTACACCTCTACCTCCCTCCCACACAACCATTTTGGTCTTTATTACTGAATTGTTTTACTGAATTATATATTTACTGAATTATATATTGAATTACTGAATTTAAGGAAACACAGGCGTGATGATACGTTTTGCTTTTTTACTCAGTCAAAAATAGAAAATAAGAAAGATACGAAGAAAGACATCATTTATTTCGCAGCAAGAAAGTGTGAGACAGCACTACAGTTAAATAAATAAGCCTGTAACTGTCCCACTGCAAGGCAAAGTCCTCTTCTCATACAGAAAAGGATAGAGCATTAATCACCACGCTATCTTACAGCGCGTTGGCGAATACAGGTTTCTTTACGAGGTTTTGCATCACAGTTAGTCAGTGGTGTCTTAAATTAACTAAGAAAGTATATAATGACATTGAAAAGACACATTGATACATGCCAGGTTCGTACCCACACCTACGTGTTTGCAGTGGGTCCGTAACCAATGCACTATAAACCACGCCCCGTACTACAGTTTAACTTTAAAAAGACAACAAAATAAAAACGAAATCAAAAACGATATTGTATTTTAGAGTCGTGATAGCCTAGTGGTTGTGACCGTTGACTGGCAAGTCAGAGGTATCGGGTTCGAACCCAAGGCACCTCTGACTTTTCGTTAGTTATGTGCGTTTTATAAATTAATTATCACTAACCTTGCCTCGGAAAACACGTAAAGCCGTTGGCCCTGCGCCTGATCTCTCTCCGATCGTGTCGGAAGGCCGTCCCATCGGACCATGAGAGTAAGGGAATAGAGAGTGCACCTGTGTTTGCGCACACACTTGTGTACTATAATATCTCCTGCGTAATTGGCTAATCTCCGTTGAGATTGGCCGCTGCGACCGAAATTCGGTCAGGAGGATATTATTATTATCTCCTGACTTTAAAATCACATCGTCCATATAAATAATCTGCAGCGAACATTTTAGCTTCATTAATATCTTTATTACTTCGTAACTAACTCATAAGATAAATTGGGTACAAGTTCCATCATTTTCTTGATTTCTTGTAGCTCTATTTCCTTGTTATTCTCTGGACGTAATATATCGTGACTAGGATTGAAGAAAAAGTATAAATATAAACCAAAGGAGCAGTTAGATTAATTTTATTTCCTGACTAGTTTCCGCTCGCGGCTTTGCTCGCGTGATAGGTATGTATATAAATTGTAGCCAGTATGTTATTCTGGAAGTCATTGGGGGAGGCCTATGTTCAGCAGTGGATGTCTTATGGCTGAAATGAATGATGGTGATGATGATGTTATTCTGTTGTATCTATAGGAAATGACCTGACTGACTCATCACCACCCAGCCCAAACCAATTGAACTAGAAATTTGAAATTTTGTTTAGCTTATAAAATGGACGACGTTTAGGAAAATATTTTGCAAAATTTAACCCCCAAGGGGAGATAAAGGGTGGCAAAATTTGTATGGAACTTTTTTATGTTTTAATCCAATTGCCACATTTGCAGCATTGTAGACTTCTCAATATAGCCACGATAAGACATAAAACAAGACATTATTTGACAAGACAAAGATTATTTGCCAAGAATATGGTACAGAAGTTCATATAAAATATTTAGATCCACACATTCGCCTATAAAAGGCATGCAAATATTGTACTAGGTACGCGAAACAATTATAAACTATAATAATATATACGAGTAATAAACAATTATAATGTATAACTACATTTTGAACTACTATTTTTACCTACTTATAATTAAGACACTAACTTTTATTTAAATATAAACCATAATAAAAATGTTACTTAGCCTTTAGGACTTGAAAATTCCTGAATTGTGTAGAAATCTTTTGTCAAGCCTTGCTTTAAGTTAGGATTTGAATATTCGCAATGAAAGTTCCCGTGAAGGAAGTTCGATCGATAAGAGTAGTAAGATCTACATCCTATTTTCAAGGAACGTATTGAGAATAATGTGTTTGTTGCAATATTTATTCGTTCCCGTATCACACAGGAAAATATTTAATGGTTGTTCGCGAGATTCTATGAATAGAAGGGATAAAAGGAAATAGGCTGTTTTCTTTGTCATTGTCAAGAGCGTGATGTAGTGTACTTTCTTTATCCTCAAGGTATCATTTTGAAGATCGGCAGTGGTTTGTTTTTTATATTTATTTATTTGTCATTACGATACTGTGTGGTGCCGGAGATAAATAACACCAACGCATCTTCCACTGTGTGTCGTATAATAAAGCAGTTAAAGTATAATAAATAAATAAACCAGTTATAACTGTCCCACTGCAAGGCAAAGGCCTCTTCTCATACATATCACGGAACATTAATCACCACGCTAGCTCACTGCGTTTTAGCGAATTCAGACTATTGAGTCCAGGTTTCCTCACGATGTTTTCACGTTTTCCATGCGTCTTAGATTAACTAAGAAAATACACATTGACCTTGAAAAATTCAGATTGGTATATTAATAATATAATATTCTCCTGACCGAATTTCGGTCACAGCGGTCAGCCTCAACGGAGATTAGCCAACTACGCAGGAGATATTATAGTGCACAAGTGTGTGCGCAAACACAGGTGCACTCTTCCCTCACTCTCATAGTCCGATGGGACGGAAATCCGACACAACCGGAGAGAGATCAGGCGCAGGGCCAACGGCTTTACGTGCTTGCCGAGGTACGGAGTAAGTGATAATTAATTTACAAAACGCACATAACTTACGAAAAGTCAGAGGTGCGCGCCTTGGGATCGAACTCGAGACCACTGACTTGCCAGTCAACGGTCACCACCACTAGGCTATCACGACTCTAAGTATGCTACGATATAAGTATAATATTATCGGTAAAAGTATTTATTTACGTGCAGACATTTTTATCACAATTTGAAGCAGAAATTCTCGAGTCCGGATTGCCGACAGCCGAAGAACCAAATAATGGAACAGTATTAGAGCGAGAAATATCACGTAAAATATATTTTGTATCGCCCTTTGGCCTTACAACTGCACTAAAGTAGTGAGTAGTGTAAGTGATAAGAATTTTTATTTTTATTTATTTTAACATTGTTAAGATATTCTTTACCACTTCACCCGTTTGGTCTTAGAGTATTATACTCTAAGCGTTTGGTATTTTGATAAATTGTAGCCTATGCGCTAGTCTCCTCTAATAGCCGTGTGGTTTCCGGCCCAAGTTAGAATCACCCCTACTCGTCTCGCGGGTGTTGTACTCGTAAGAAGCGACGAAGGTAAAGATCCGGAGGATGGGCAGCAGCATCCTTCTGTGTAACAGCAATCATCTGCTACTGCGATTGCCAACCCGCTTGCCCAGCGCGAGCGTGGCGATTATAAAATATACACAATAGTGACCCGCATTGGGAGAGGCCTATGTTCAGCAGTGGACTAATACAGGCTGATGTTGATGATGATTTGTTATTCTGATGTATAAGCAATAAAGTAAAAGTATATTCTTTAAATTCGGCTCTATGGAAACCAAAATGTCTCTAAGAGCCGATTTTACCACACACTAAACGCGATCAATCAAGTTAAACTCGGTTTAAGCGTTTAACTGACTTCAGAACTGCAATTTACTTAGGGTTGAACTTAGTTTTATTAAACTCGTTTTTTAAAGGGTATGGTGAAATTGGGCCTAAGAGTGCCATTGTAATTTCCATATCAATCTACCTTTGGTACTCAATTGAAAATAATCTACCAATTTCTTCATGCGTGTGATTCCCATAGAATATAATTCAACTGTTCGCCATTGACATGGGTATGTAAACTACTGCCAGACCTGTCTGTATTTTCACAGAAAATCCGTTACGTTATTTCAGTTCGAAGCTTATGTAAGCATTTAGAATACTTGGGAGTAGATCAATCAGGCAGTATAAAGAATTTTACAATGATCAATTTCACGTTTTATAGTTGCAATAGACAAATTTATAAAGGACACGTTTCCGCCCGCGACTTCGGATAGTGTCTGATAAATTGTATTGTATTGTGCCTTTGTGTTGTTTTGATGTACTACTTTATTACTTTAAAGTTTTATCAAAATCCGTTCAGTAGTTTTTGCGTGAAAGAGTAACAAACATCAATCCATTCTTCTCACAAACTTTTACATTTATTACATTAATAGGATGCATCTGAACGCTGAACGGTAATTTGCATGTAATTCGAGAGTATTTTTGTTCGATGTATACCTACAACTTTTACCCGCGCCTTCACCCGCATATAGGGCTAGGATAAAAAGTATTCTATGTGTTAGGTAATCAACAATATTCGTGTGTATAACGCATAATTTATGCGTGATTGAGTAACAAATATCTAAAAAAACTTTTATATTAATACTACTTATTTTTGCTCGTGGCTTCGATAGCGAGGAGATTAGACTAGGATGAAAAATATCCTGTATTAATTTAGGACATGGTATATCTGTTTGGCATCTAAATTCCTTCAACGGTCTCCCCGTGATTAAGTTACAAATGTCTTCGCAATCACTTTAAAACTGAATTTGACTACTCAAATGTCAAAAAAATTTGACGAATAACTGCATAATGCAATAATTAAGCGAACAAAACCACAAAACATAAATTAGTCTTATAAGTAAAGTGTCACTTACATAAAACAATACTTTAACAAAAGCAATAAAATTGGTCCTAAACCCGGCTCAAAGGACAACTAAATAATTTTAAACCCTTATTAAATTAAATGTCGTTACGAGTAATTTTAATCACAATTCCAAAATTATTAACAGCATTAAAATGAAAGTTTTAATCTATTTAACTAAAATTTATATTAACGCAGTCTTAACTATTGAAATTGCGAAAGTTACAATGAGTTCATTTTTCATACTTTTTAAAGTTTTTAGGTTTATGAAAAATGGTGAAATTAAAAATTAAAATTTGTTTGAGATTGTTTTTTGCAATATGCAATGACTAAAAGTTAGTCATTAGATTATGTTTCAGTCAATGCATGTTTTTGGAAGTTGACTCTTTAACCAGCATGTTTTTGGAAGTTGACTCTTCAACCAGTGCTAACACTATTATTTTTAAAGATTTCTAGTTGTAAATATGCAGTTTTAAATAAAGTCTATGGTTTTTCTTGATGATCAGACCATAACTATTCGAGTAAATTGCTTGTATGGCTTCTTTTTTTTACCAAGATTGCACAACAAGCTTGCGTCCCGCCTGTGAACTACAGACAATTGCAACACCATAGCAATTACTTGCATGTTACCGATGGAAATGGGGAAAGGGATTACGGAAAGGGGAAAGGGAGATTAAGTGAAAGGATTCTAGATAGAGGGCTTGAGCCTCCAATTCTTTTCACTGACCGTACGAAACACAACAGAGACAAAACTATTTTAGAATAATTACTTTCGTGAGTCATACTAATATATGAAATATTATACGGCTTTACTCACGTATAGTCGGACATTCCCCGAAACAATACGTGAGTAAAGCCGTATCAATATTTTAGTGACAAAACTGTTGCAGTTCGAAATTAACAATTTTGCGCAAAGCTAGAACTGAGGCAAACAGCCATTAAACCTACTAGACGTGTTAGTTAATAGACGAAACCATTGCTGTATTAGATTAATCTAAACCTAACGACGTACCTCAGCCTATCCTCGTCAACGTCACTTCAGTATAAACCAATACAAATTCGATTTGTCCTACTCAAATATTAGATTCAGAACATCCATCCGCTTCTAACTTCAGATTGCAACTTTCAAACATTACGAATTCGACTCAGGCAGGACTTCGATACAGAAAATTGAGTTCCACACTAAAACCTTGGGAATAAAATATTTTCGGAACGGTGTAGTACACACGGCTCAACAAGCTATACAAAACTAGTATGAACTGACCTCGCATTGTATAGACTCTTCGTACAACAAGATGTCAGCTTATACTGGAAAAGTATAGCTTGATGTGTAGGCGTGTGTACCTCTGAGTCTTGCAGTGCAAATTATTAATGATGTTGATTGAATAATCCCTAAGCTTGGTGAGTTGGTTTTGACGTTATAGTGGATTAAAAGGTCTTTTTGTACGCTTCCAGCCATTTAATTGTATGATTATTTTAATTATTAAGCTACTTTGAATAAAACGAAAAAGTAATAATCGTCTTCGAAAGTATATAAAGTAGTAACAAGTAAAAATAGATAAAAAATCTTTAATTTTTTTTATTTTATAACACTCGAACTAAAGAGTTACTTTAAAAACTTAAAAAAAATACTAAATCAAAATTCACACAAACGTTAAACTTAATAATAAATACCCCTTTTAATTCGTCGGGTGTAAAAAATAAAATAATTACACAATTTAAGATTCCACCCATTCGATTAAAATAATTGAAACTATATTTTTGTTATTAACGATATCATGAAGGTACGATTTAATCAAACGTATTCTATTACAAAATTTTAATATAAGTTAAAACCTTTTTAAAATTTATATCAGAATTGAGTGAGCCTATACAATTATACAATCGGCTTATACGCAGACGATCGCTAGATTAACAATGATTCTTCATAATATTATTCTCTAGAATTATGATAGGTATTCTTAAGTCATTTTATGGTTTGAGTTTGTGCTCAGCTGAACCAAAACCTTTTTTTTCTAGGAAAAATTGTCACAGACTTCCTTCGCCATGGTATCAACGGAGGGATATGCTGGAATCTAACCAGCTAAAATTGCCCTGATGTTCTCACCTACCTGTAGTGATAAGTCGCGGGAACTGACATTCTTTCCCAACCAGCTGGACTAAAACCTTCTCTAATCGAGTTGAAACAGAATAAACTTATCCTTTTTCGCTGACCAGCACATGCTGATAGATATAGGCTTTGTATATAGCTTGTAGATAGCCTAGTGGTATGACAGTTCAAGGGCTTGAGGGCTAAGACCTCAGACTGGTAAGTCAGAGGTCCTAGGTCCAAACCCAAGGCACCTCTGACTTCGTAATTTATGTGCGTAGGTATTATAAATTAATTATCACTTACTCCGTGCCTCAGAAAACATGTCAAGCCATTGGCCTCTTAGTCATATCGGATTACCGTCCCATTGAACTATGAGAATGAGAGAATAGAGAGTGCACCTGTGTTTGCGCACACACTAATTGTGCACTATAATATCTCCTGCGTAGTTGGTTAATCTTCGTTGTCTGTGATAAAAAATCGGTCAGGAAGACATTATTATTGTATCTCTTTAAATTTACGGGCTCTCTTTCAAAAGAAAGAGACCCAGTCCTTTGGAGGGCTTGTCTGGGGACACAGGTCCAATACGCAGAGGCCCCTTTGAGAACTTTAATCTAAAATGGGATGGGGCACTCGCCATTATTGTAATTATTAGAATATAATTTAAATCATGGCACAATTATAAACATAAAACAAAATACAATCGCTTCTAAAAACGATTTCTTTTTTGTATATGAACAAAAAACATTCTACTCGACACATTCATAACAACAGCGCTACAAAATATGAGTTGGCGTTTTCATACGAATGTAAATACTGAATTTCCAAGTGCATTACATATTTTAAACAAGGTTAGTTCAATACTAGCTCCAGGCAACTGGACGTCCATTGATATGAAAAATGCGATTGTATGTGCTTGTAACAGAAACGTTTGAAATAAAAATGGGTTTTTAAGCGTTTTTGGCATTACTAGATAATTTTTAAATGTATTAATGATGATTGATGAGTAAATTTCTCAGAATAACTTTAAATAATATTTGTTTCTAATACGCACACGATTTTGGAAAGTTAGTGATGTATCTGTTTTTCCAAATATCGGAACTTAAAAAGTGGTAGCCTAGTGGCATGACAGTTGGGACTGCCGTTGGAATACAGACTTAATAATTGTCATTATAAAGTCTGTGATTTTGAATTGTGTAAGTTATGTGCGTTTTATTAATTAATTATCACTTACTCCGTGCCTCGAAAAGCACGTATAGCCCTTCGCCTGATTTCTCTCCAGTCGTGTCGGATTGCCGTCCTATCGGACTATGAGAGTGAGGGAATACAGAGTGCACCTCTGTTTGCGCACACACTTGTGCACTATAATATCTCCCGCGTCGATGGCTAATCTCCGTTGAGATTGGCCGATGTGACCGAAATTCGGTCAGGAAGACATTGTTATTATGTCGTTGACCACCTTTTTTTTTCACTTTATTCAGCCATAAAAATTCTGACAAACAATCTCTTTCGAAATCCTGTGCTATGAAAAAGTAACTGCATTATTGGTTTACCGGCTACCAGCGGAAAACACGACCTGAATTTGGATTGACACTTTGAATTCCCAGGATAAATGTATTGTATTCTTTTCAGAGTTATCGGTAGCTGTGCGATGAAATTCTTTTATACATTTTGGTATCACTGTTGGTAGCAAACTGTTTGTTTACTGAAACATGTGGACACGAGAGTGTAGCGGTTTAAAAATCGTTTATTTTTATACATTTGAAGGTTCAGTTTGACAAATAGAGTCTGCAAAAATTGGGGGCGCCACTAGCGCAGTTCTCGAACATTAATTTAAAATTACAAGTTATTTTGTTCTTACATATTTCGATGTAGAATTTTTTGTCATTAATTTATTCAAATGAATCATATTGCAAACGGATGTGTCGCATACGCAATGAGAAAGTGATACTTGTGTTTTATTTAAACCTCCTAGGTTAAACGAAACAAGAAATAACACCCGGGATTTTTCCATTAGGAAATTCTCAGTAGCAGCACGGAGTCTGTACTTGTGCCCGGTTAATGGCAATAGGCTCGCTTCCTATTACATGGGACTTATAACGTAGTCGGCGAAACGTGGGTGTATTGCGTACATCTCTGCCTTCCCCCTCTGGGGAATACAGGCGTGAGTCTATGCTTTTTTATTTATAGTAAAGATTTTGTGACGTCTCATAACATGCCGAAACCATCTCATTTTGTCTATGATTAGCTGGTAGCTGTGGTATAGAAACAGCTTAGTATCTGGCGGGCGGTATGCTTGAAAATACAGCCCATGATATAAATATAATAAATTGCAGTGTAGACACATTTAATTAAATCATGTTCACTTTTTAAACATAATACAAATCATATCATCACTAACAATAAATTTAAGCTGGCTGTAAAATAAACCATCGCCCTAAATTAAAAAAAGAAAAAAGAAAATTCAAAAAGCGAACGTTTATTAGAAAAAAAATGCTCATCATTTTTCAATACTTTTCACACTCCAAGCAGCCACCTAGTCTAGTGTGACAGACGTTATAATGAAGAGGTCATTGCTCTTTTACGTTGGTTCATCGTATAGTACAGACGCTAGCACGTCAAGCTACTATAATCTGTCAAATTTCTTTAATAAATTTTCAACTTTCTCGCTCAACCATTAGGTTCAAAGTTGATTGGGAAAATTTGACAGTTTCGGGTTACTTGATATGCTGACGTCTGTACATGAAGGGGAGAATCTTCAATACTTTGCGAACGGATATTAGGTTGCATCTCATATACGTATAAAGTGCCTTAGAATTCGTGTAGTCTATTCAACTTCTTAATGTATTTTGAGTAGATTTGGTTATTCAGAACATGTTTTAAGGCTATACAGAAACTTATGGCCTTATAATTACCAATTATTCAAACAGATATACAATTAGGAATGCCAGTCATATTAGTGAACCACTCGCATAAATGCATAATATTTTACTTTTATGCATAATAATATAAGTTTTTTCATCAGCGGTTTTGTCATCAGAACTAAAGTTAAAATATCAAATCAATCTGTCAACAGGAAAGGGGTAAAATTTCAATTACTAAATTTGAACCAAACAAACAACGAACAGGGCAAACTAAATAAAACCTTTTAAAAAGAGGGGTGTTACAAGTTTAAAATTTATATTTGTATGTCTGTGGCATCGTAACTCCCAAACAGACGACCCGATTTTAATCTAGTATTTGAAAAGTGACTTGTTTAAGAATGTTCTTAGCTAAAAAGAGATTTTTTTTAGAAAAAATTTAACAGCGCGAGCAAAACTGCTAGAAAAATTTAGTAAATAATAAATACGGAACCCTTATACTCGGTGGCAATATTGAACAAAGATTACTTAGATCCCATTCGGACTTTAAGTACCTTATTAATTCGGATCGAAGATCCAGGATTGAAATAGTAATAGAAACTAAAGGAAGGTTCTCTAGGCTTTGAAATTACAAAAGTTATCTCGAGCCGTCGTAAAAAGGCAGCCTGTATCTTGTATTACGTCTAAATAGTAACACAGTATAATAATCATACAGTACGGAAACTACGTACAGACGCCAGCACATCAAGCTACTACAATCTGTCAAATTTCTTTAATAGATTTTCAACTTTCTTGCTAAAGCATTAGGTTCAAACTGAATTGGGAAAATTTGGTAGTTTTGGATAGCTTTATGTGCTACCTTCTGTACAAAGGTTCAAAAATGGCACACACACATACATGCGCAAAGACGCGTGGTTGATACTGCAGCTACCGCGACTTTCGCTTAGGAGTCTCGTCGTTACGCAATACATGTTACATAAATACATGTTTGTGTGAGTCCGGCCGTTTTGAGCGTTCGTTCGTAGTTTCCGTACTGTATGATTATTATACTGTGATAGTATCGTAGGTATCATCAATGGCTCTAGGTATTTTATGTGGTAGTGTAGGTATCAGAATTCTAGGAGGAATATAAATGTTAGTTCATGCTATTTTGGTTTATTTTGTTACAAAAAAAAATCAACATGTCATTTCAAACGGTATCGTCATAGTTTAATAATCATACAGTATAGAAACTACGTACAAACGCTCGAAATGGCACACTCACACAAATTTGCGTAATATTGCAAAGCTTCTAAGCGAATGTCGCGGTACTTGCAGTATCATCGCCCGCCGTATCAACGACGCGTCATTGCGCATGTTTGTGTGAGTGTGCCGTTTTCGAGCGTTTACACTTCACAAACACAACGATAAATTCATAGCTAGTATTGTAGGTATATTAAATTGAGCAAAAATACTAGCGACAAGGTCCAAGAAACCTAAATACCTAGTATCTATAACACAGAACTGGGTATAAATTTGGCTTATGAAGTCTGACAGTCGGGAAAACTGCAATGCAGAATTCACACTCCCCACAGACCATATATCATGCTTAGGTTTCATGCTAAGAAGATTGTAGGCGTTCAACGTTAGCATTAGACTCCTGTGTAAATGATTTACCTGTGAATCAAGTAGCTTTGTACTTTGACGTTTTAGGAACTTTTGGTAGGTTTGGTAATAGTCAGATATATGGAGGAAAATCTATTGCTAGTTCTTAACATTTTTGAGATTTTTTTACATGTTATAGGCACATGTTAGCTTGTTAAATATAATCCTATCCGTATCAGTTATTTTTTCAAATTTCTTATTAAATAATTATATTGCTAGTTTTTTCAATTTTCTTCCAATTTGGTGTGTCCGTGGATGGTTATAATGATGATATCTTTGTATAGATATGGCGTGATTTCACAATTTAATTTACTTGAAATTAAAAATACTTGACTATTGAAAATATTTTTAGTTTTTACTTATTGAAATAGATAAAAGGTCGAGCACAATAATAATAACTAACTATATATACACCTAGAAATAAACGATCTATATAAACTAATTAAAAAGATAAAAGTAATCTAAAAGACCTGTAGGCAACGTTCCCAAAATGCTGGCTGCGTTGCCTTGCTGGATGGCAATACTTAGCCTTTGGGCAAGATACAGACCAGCATTTTGGCATTTTTTTACTTAAAATTTTTATTATAAGTATTTTTTTTCATTACAATACAACTAGCTAAGAATAATAAATGTTTGTCGGTATCTCTTTCTTCCTTCGAACCATTTGTAGTCCTCCAATCAGTTACAGCTAACGAAATATTTATAGTGTATCTCATACCAATTTCTCTCAATAAAAACGAACCAAGATCTTCTCGAATAAAACCAAGAAAATCAGGAAGCTTCTCAAACAAATAGCTCTTCTCGACGTGGGGTCCAATTATTGAGATAAATCACACCTACGGGAGGCGCGAGCGATCTACCGCTACTCGAGTTAGTGACCCACTGAAACGTCACGGCCGAAAATGAAACAGAAAATGGGTTTCTCAGTTTCAGATGAAGACGAAACGGTAACTTTCTATTATACTTATTAAATTAATATTGTGCATTAACAGCTTAGTTGTTCGACCGTTCTATTGTAAGCCAAAGGTCTCAGGTTTGAGCCAAAAGCATGCATTTCTACGTATTTGTAAAAATACTAGCTGACCCTTGTCCACTTCATTCAAAGTTCCTGGAATACGCCTATAGGATTAGGTGTCCTCTTCACTGGTCGCACAAAACACAACAATATTTATACTTTTGTTTCCGCCAATATTCTGTGAGAGGGTGGTACTGCCCCGGAGGGGTAAGGTAGGGTAGGCATAGAGGTAGAATAATCATGCGTACAAACTTACGCAGGGTAGCTAGTTAAATAAATAGCACTTTCTTCGTGCCTTAAAAAGCACGTAAAACGAAGTCCTGCACCTGATCTGTCTTCCGCCGTGGCGGTATGCTTTTCCATTGGACTATGAAAGTAAAAGAATAGCTGATGCACCTGTGTTCGCGCACATACTTTAGCACTATTTATATCTCCACGTAGATGGCTTATCTCCGTTGTAATTGGCCGCTATGTCCGAAATTCAATCAGGATATTCTAATCACAGGTACCAGTGAAAGATGAATTAAATGAACTCTCTAATACAAAATTCTATAACACAAATCTTTTTAACCTCCATTGCATTTCAAGAAATAATTAACAGAGGGTAATTATTGAGTTTCACTTAATACAGCCTTTGCACGGAAAACTCAAAACGCGTAATACCTACCTTTGAAGTTTAATTAAAGAGAACGCATTTCCAAGATGGCGGATCTCGGGGAACAGGACCAATTGTTAGCGTTGTAGTGATAAATGTTATTTTACTTTTGGTCTTTTCAGAATTTTGTAGATTGATCGAAGTTAAAAATATATTTCTTTGACAGTCGTTACGGGTAGTCAGAAGCCCGAAAGTCTGACAGCCTGTCTTACCAAGGGGTATCGTGTAACCCAGTACCTGGGTTGTGGAGGTCTGATAGGCAGTCGCTCCATGTAAAACACTGGTATTCAGCTGCATCCGGTAAGACTGGAAGCCGACCCCAACATAGTTGGGAAAAGGCTAGGCAGATGAGATTTGTTAGTTGCAGTGACAGCTAAATTACCATAATGACCACATTTTTAAACTCTTCATCTGGCGGGGCGCGACCGCGCAAATCGCGGCCTTATACGTACCACAAGTGGCGAAGCTAAGGTCCGGCAGAGATTCCAGGCATGCTTTCGAAGCAAGATCTCTCGTAACTTCAGACAAATAACTATAAAAAATGCTATATTATTAAATTCTAGACAGTTGTGCCTATTTGGTTAATTTGATATTCTTGAATAAATAATTTTGAAAAAGAAAAGAAAGGAACCGTTATAGTTTCGTCATATCCGGTTCGCAAACTAGACTATCAAAGCTGAAATTACGTAGGGATGATATTTTTTTAAAGTATTAAAATAATCTATTATGAGAATCATTTAAAAGGGATTGTTTGAAGTATTCTGATACCCTTCTTCATTTATTTTTAAACTACTAAAATTACTTTTCGAGTTATCTTGTCCCACTAAACCTATTTATACTAATCCTATCGTACTAATCCTACTAATATTATAAATGTAAGTTTTTGGAAGCTAGTTTTGAATATCATTTTGACCTAATTTATTATCAAAAGTTAAGCTAAGTGGGTATTAAAAAAAAATCACTCTCCGACCCCAACATAGTTGAGAAAAGGCTAGGCAGATGATGAGATTGGTAATATTTACGAGCAAGTTTTATTATTTTCTTCTTTTTTTTTGGTTCCAGACTACATGCTTTTTAAAATTTGTAGCCGTTTCGCTCTATAGAAAAACATTTGGAAAAATATTTTACATTTTATATTTTCAATTAAAAATGTATTTACTTCAGCAGATGAGGTAAATCATGAATAGTAAAATAGATACAAAAAATATTCTGAATTTAACAGCGTTATTTTCGTGGTATGTTTATCTTTACAAGGGTAGTTTAACTACCTATAGGTTTGCTTATTTACAATATTTTTTCTTTTTGTTATAAGTTTGCTGTTTGTTTGTTTTCACTGGAGGTCGCCATTTTTGCCCATAGACACAGACTAGTTTTTTTTTTTTAAATTATGTTTTCGATTATAGATCTCTGCGGCTTGTGTCTGTGGGCAATATGGGCATAGATCCAGTTTGTTCTTATTTAGTTCTTTTTTTTGTGTGTGTGTTTTTATTTTTATTTCTTAAATACTTTTATTATGTAGCGCCTTGCGCAATATTGCGTGTAATAAATGATTTCTTTCAGTTTTTCGTTTCGTTTTTAGTTCGTTAAAGCGCTAATAGCTCTATGATCGAACTTGAGACCACTGACTTGTCAGTAAAAGCAAAAATAATTAAAAATAAATAAATGTCAAATTAAAGTCGAAGTCAAAATAAGATAAGAGATACAGGTATTTACGATGCTGCTTACTGTATTGGTGTGTGTATTGGCTAAGAATATAAAAATATAATTACTTTTACAGAATTGGTTGTCATTAATTACATAATTAATTCGTTTATTAAATTATTCTAGATTTATTATTGTTTAATAGATGGCTCAGCTGAAGAACCCAAAAACTCCGAAACTCTAATCTTCGATAAGAACATAGCTACAAATATTTAACCAAAGCAAAAAAAAGGTGATACATCAAATATCCCCATCCATTCTTGACCACAACGTAAGGGATCGACCGGCAAAGTTATTTCCTATAAATAACGTCAGTCAAATAAAATATTCCGAGTGCGTTCATGCCACTTAGAGCTCAACTTAGCCCCTAAGGGAGGCCAGTTCGATACATTACATATAGAGATGGATTCCGAAAATTCTTTCCTCGTCTTTGATGTAATAGGAAATTCTTTGAAAGATTGCATTCTCGAAAATGCAATAATTTCACATTCGATAAAAGGTACAGTTGGCAATAGAAATGTAATATTTTATATAAATAATAACTTTTGTAAGTCATAATGATATTACAATCCTGACGTTTCGAGTACTTTGCTGCAAAGTACTCGAAACGTCAGGATTGTAATATCAAAATAAAAACGCGAATTATATCCGTTAAAAAGTTGTTTCATTATGTTGAGTGTTCGCGAAAGTTTGAGACTATATTTTGTAAGTCATACTTATATATTATTAAATATTATTACGGCTTTACTTGAATACTAGTTTTGAACTCAAAACGGAGTCCATTTTCTAGTCTAGTCTAGTGCAGAGCTCCAGAGTCCAGAATAGACGCGGCGGCGCGGCGGCCGGCGTCGTGGACCTCACGTGAGTGGGACGTGAGTAAAGCCATAATCATATTTAATAACAAATAGAAATATCTAAATCTGAAGATTTTGTATAATATTACCTAATTTGAATACTTACTATAATATAATTTTGTAACTACTATAAACAATTGAAACAATATTTTGTGCTTGTTTATTTAGAAAGGCAGGCAAAGTCGCGGGTGACATCGACAACTAGTAGTAATTTATAATGTTACGACTAAATTCAGAAGAAAAGATAATAGTAATTATTGATCATCACACATCTCAATTTAAAAAAAAATGGTAGCCTCGATGGTCTAGTCGTTAGTTAAATTTTAATGTCTGTTTTCTTAGTATCTATCCCGCGATCCGAAATTGTGTCTAGAACGTGGGACTTATGAGTACATATGACTGGTCAAAAGTAGGATTATAACTGATCAGGAGGTGCCTTGAGAAGTAAGTTTTTCTAGTTTTAAAGACTCTCCATTATTGAACCAAAGCTTATCATCAGGTGGTACGTCAGAACAAGAGCTCATAATAATATTTAAAAAACGCCTTGTCTGAACAAATTGCAGAGCACAGAACCATAAGAACATTCTTGCCAAACCAAAAAAAAAAAAAACAACCAGCCGCTCGCAATTCAAAAAATTATTTTAAAACTAGAACGTTTAAAATTTAGCACTCATATTTGCCGCGACTGTCCACTACACATTCCTTGGTACAGTCGGGTGCAACAACGCCTATATATCCATTTTTGAATGCCACCCGTGAAATTGCGTTTCATACAAAACGTGGACCATAATGTCAGGGGGATGATTTATAAATGTGAGGTTTATAGCCGCTCTAATATTGCATTTTACGTAGATACTGTACGAGTTTTTAATCTAATAGGGTGGTTGGCTTTTATTAAATTAACCGTATATTTAAATCGTCACAAAAAGTAAAAATTAAAAAGTTATAAGGGATTAAATATTTTTTACTAGTTATAGACGGTACTATGAACAAATGACGTCATTGTTTCTAATGTCGAAATCCAAGACATGTCAGACCATAATATATCCTTTTATTTTAAAGGAAGAAGATAGCAATTAGGTACCTCTCAAGAAAACTGGGGAATTATTATTATTATAGGCCACGGCCCGGATTCGCCTATATGGACTGGAAAGGCCATAACTTAGGCACTAAGCAATCAATTTTAATATTTTTTTCACATGCCTGATTATTTGTTAACCATATTTATGGTGATAATAAATATTTATATACACATTTTTGACAGTAAACTACTTCCCCTATTCTAAAAATGAAATTACAATGTTGAAAAATAACAATATTGATAGAATGTAATTTAAAACATGTGGCTTTTATTGTCTGTTAGATAAATCAAGGGTAAAAGTTATGCGGGAAAGAAATTGCACAATGGGCGGTCTGGCACAACCTGCGATCGAGGAAGGGACAGTTATATTTTGATAAATATTTTTCTGAGTACACAATAAAACAAAAATAATATAAGAAAAAAAATTTTCAAGGTAAAATGGTTTTGTCATCGAAACTAAAGGTATGTTATGTACTACAGATCAATATCTCAACAGGAATAGGATAAAATTTCAATTATTAAATTTGAACCAAATAACAAACAGGGCAAGCTAAATAAATCCGTTTAAATAGAGTTAAAACAAAAAGGTTAATAAGGATCGAATAATTTTAAATATTTGACTAAAGGCTGAATTTTCAATTGTTTATTTATCTTTTATCGAAGATATTTATGACGTATTGACGTTTCTGCTATTAACTGTCAAAATATTTTTATTCTTTGGTAAAATCTAGATATATTTTCCGCTTCTAGCGGTTGATAAATCGAAGTTTTTGAAATTAAAATTAAAATGGTACTAAATTGTTTTTTTTTTGGACATGCGTGGATGACTTAACCTACTCGTACCGTAACCTCGGGGTTACGCTGTCCATTTTGTCCGACAGCGTGTACAGAAGTGTGTTGTTACTATTCCTTACCCGAGACCACAAGGAGGCCGTCCTTTTACGTACCACTATTTATTTAACCCTAGAAATATCATTTCCATAGATGACTGCAAAAAGCTGGGATTAAACTAAGGTCGGAAGAGGAATATAAATTTAAAAGAAACCACACATGTAATTACTGTTATTATTTAAATTACCCAAATAAACGACTTTAATTTACGAAAAAAGGTCACATCAATTAGTAGCTTATAACATAATTTTAAGGAACAAATCAAGAAAGTATGGAATACAAATTACTTACAAATTACATCGGTCCGGTCGTTAATCCAATGAAGCTTCCTTAAGCGCTCGAGTCAGATTAAAAAATAAGTCAATTCTACCTTGCACTTAGTTTTAAATAAAAAGAACATTTTTAAAATTCATAACGGAAACTAGTACCTAGTTTTAAAACAGAAACTCACATTAATGACGTTTTAATTTTTTTTTCAAAGTGAAATAAATCACCTTCTAAGAAAAAAAAAACAATAAACAAGCAAAAACAAAGCAAAGAATAATGATAACGATTTAAAACCATCAAGACTTAAGAATCGACTAGAATTCTTGAACTTTCCATCGACTATACTTGGGATAATAGTTCCTAGTATTTATCTAGCTTTACCTAATACACTGGAATAGACTTATTTATGTCGCCGAAGAATTCTTAAGCAATAGTTCGTGTAGTTTCAAGTTTGAGTCCAGTGGTAGGTGTGATTGAAAAATCTTTCTTATTACTATGATGTTAAAGTTCATGAGAGTTAACTACTTGTGCAAAGTGTACGTGGAGTCCGATTTTTTCTACTCTAGCGTTATTACTGCTAATGGTTGTCTTGATTGTAACGTTTAAAGTTTAACCATGGATTAAATCGATTTGAAAAAATGACTTGTTAGCAAAATCGTTATTCTTGGATTTCGTTTTTGTTAACTATATCGCGTCTATCGGTATATATTTTCTTCTCCTCCTTAAACTTTTTCGTAAGAGTTTACTTTTTAAATTAGATTTTTTAAATACGTACTTATATTGCATGGCTGATATATGCAAGATAGATGATATGACGTCAGAGTATTCTACCCGTAGAACTGGTTTAGAAACTCTTCCAAAATCAGGCATATATCTGTAGTTCAGTCAAGTATAGTATAAATCTTTATTTTTTTCGAAACGTATTTAAATTAGGTGGTCCAACGGTATTACCATTAGGTTCTGATGTACAATTATCATTTGTTAGTATATTAAACCAAAGATTCTATGAAATCCGTGTGCATTAATAATTAGGAGATAAGCCAAATTTTTAATAGTAAAAATAAATCGGTTATAATTGCCTTAAAAACATTTAAACAGTTGTTTAAAGATGTAAAATATATTGACAAGATTAATCTAAAGCCACATCAATCGAAAGACCTTCACCAAATAAAGATACACATCCAAAAATAACATCGTCCAGATAAACTAATCCAGAAAAAGGTCGTGACACTTGAAATTTCTCACAGAATGCTGTCTAATAGCGTGGAACAAGCAGCTAAGTGGCGCAACCACATTTTATTTACGGGTCGTGCGTACCACACTGAACACATTTCTCAAGTCCGGTCATCAAAAGGTTGGGGCGTAAACATTCCGGCCGACAGTCGAAATTTCTATTGAAAAAAGTCTTCACGTCGATGTAGTGTGAAACATTACAGATTATGGAGTAGCCTTTATGGGCATTTAGTTTGAAGTAGGTTTTCTGTCGCAGTTGTGCGATTTTGTATCTTTTTAGACGATGTATTTGGTAATTTATGTTTTTATTTCTTCTTCTACTTATGGTATGGTTGATGTACAACCTGGTATCAGAGTTTAAACCGCTCGCAGGCCTCTGACATGGCTTTACGCACCATTGAAAAATCTCTCAGGTGTGCTGGTGTCTTTACGATGTTTTCTCTCACCGTTTTAGCTACTGATAATTAATCTATAATACGCACATAACTTACGAAAAGTCAGAGGTGGCGCGCCTTGGGATCGAACTCGAAACCTCTGACTTCTCAGTCGACGGTCATACCACTAAGCTATCAGTATTTTAGTTTGTGATACTTATGGTATTACTAAAAATATTCTAAAAAAAATCTCTGAAAATAGTCTTAGCCGCTTATGGATTTTCAGAAATCATTCTATTTCTTCCGTCTTTTCTTTGAAATCTATTTTAAAGTTAAGACAAGTTATCTTAATAAATACCTATAAAAGTCAAGAACTTTGGCGAGTTTGATAGTTAGAGTCCATTCGGTGCAGCGATGTTTAGAATTATTGATTTTACTTCCTTTCAATTAATATTAGATTGTACTGGAAGTTGGCGTGAAATAGGAAAGTTAGGAACCTTAACAATATTATAAATTTGAGACAAACTTTGTCTGTCTACCTGGCAGTCTTGCTTACATATTCATATAATAGCTAAAGAAAAAAAATACGATTTGATAAAAGAAGGATTCCCGTAAGATTTCCCGAAGAGCGAATCCAGTATATTGGGTTTGATACTTATTTCAAAATTATTATTTAAATTGGCATATTGCTTTGCTGTCTTCTTTCGCCTGCCCTGGTCCCATATTACTTGTGATCGGCGCAAAATGTCTTCTTCTTCCATTCCTCTCTATCAGCCGTCATCTGAGCATTTACTCCTTTTTCATTTATATCTGTGCTTACACACTCCATCCATCTTTTCTTTGGTCTCCCTCTCCCCTTCCATCCATCAACACTTATATTCATCACCTTTTTAGACACATGTGTTTCTGCTGCTGTATTAGGTAAATTATATATTTTGTATACACATCAAGCTATAAATTTCCAGTATATGCTGACATCTTGTTGTACCAAGAGCCTATAATAAAGTCTTGAATTGTGACCGGGTAATGGCACTAGGTTTACCGCCTATGAGCCTATAACATGGCACTTATAACACTTATAACGACAACGTGTGTCCAACGAAACTTCATAGACCTGAGCCTTTTGGAGAACGTGAGTCTGTATCTATGTACGTTAAATGTATACAATTTAAATCACATACAACCTCTTCAAATTAATAATAACTTAACAAATTTTACAAAATTTTTTGATCAATAGGCAATCAACTAAAACCACTATTTTCAAATCATAAATAACGTTTAAACGATAGAAAACAAGTTTGTCTGCGATAGTACCAATATTTGCACTGTTATTTAAAAATTACAATTCAAATATCTTTTATGTTTACGTAAAATTATTTTGTTGTTTAAAAAATATAGTGATGTTGTTTATTCTGTGATTTGGATCTTTGATATTTTTATTTCATTTAAATTGTTTCAATTTTTAGTTTGTCCAATAACGTTTAAATAATTGAATCGTTTCAGGAAAGCAATTTAATTCTCTCGTGTAGCTGTGAAGCTTGATTGTTAATGTAAAAAAAAGCAACAGGAATATTTAAAAAATAAAATTTTTTTTTCAAATTTTGATTGAAATGGTTCATATTAGTTTTGTTAGTATCTAATTTAAGGGAAGGTTCATATCTGACGGAACATGCGTCGCGTATTATCGGTCGCGTAACGCCAGAACAGACAAATGTATAGAAAAACACTTGACTTGTTCTGGCGTTACGCGACCGATAATACGCGACGCATGTTCCGTCAGATATGAACCTTCCCTTAGGATGTTGATTGTTTTTCCAATAACATTATAATTTCGGACGTGCATTTCAATTGTTTTTTTCCAAAATACTTTAATTTGAATTTCTTTATTCTTACGAATCAGACTTGTATAGCAGAGTTTATTTTTAGAACTACCCTTCCTTTCATTGTAGGAACAGGTTATTATACTCCTTGCGATAATCTCCTACCTATCGCGGTGAGGGTAAAGTGGGCCCATTTTTCATCCCCCGCGAGGCCTCTGGGACCGCTTTAGTTTCAATAAGAGCTCTAGATAAGCGGCCGAGTCGGGGTAAAAAGTCTATGATGTATTTTTGCGAAAATGGCGGGGGTTAATCTGATAAATTAGGTGGTTTAAGAATTGGAGATATGAGATTTTGTGTGAAAATTGTGATGATAGTGATGAAAGGTTTAGGGCAACTGGTCTGGATGGATCATTATCATTTATTTAAGAGATACGCTCTTGTCGATGCAGCTTCTTCCAGTTCTCCCTATCAAGAGCCAATTCCTTGACCTCCTTGTACGTTTCGACTTATACTTTCTCTCTGATCTACGCTACATAACTTAGTCTTGGCCTACCTCTTCCTCTCTTTCCATTGACATTTCCTTCTATAATGTTGTGTCTTCTGTTTTCTATACAAGATATCCGTGTTTTCTTCACTTTTACCTTTCCTAATACCTTTTCGTTGGTCATCTTTCCATCCAGCTGATTGCTTCCATTCTCCTCCAGCACCACATTTCGAAGGCTTCCAGTTTTTTCCTATCTAATTTCGTCATCTTCTACGTTTTGCATCCATATAAGGCAATGCTCCAGATATATAATTATATATATAGGTATCGTGGTGGCGCATTGGTTACGGACCCGCTTTGCAAACGCGTGGGTGTGGGTTCGAACCTGGCATGTACCAATGTGACTTTTTCAATGTCATATGTACTTTCTTAGTTAATCTAAGACACCACTGACTAACGGTGAAGGAAAACATCGTAAGAAAACCTGGACTTTAATAGTCTGAAATCGCCAACCCGCAGTGAGCTAGCGTGGTGATTAATGCTCAATCCTTCTCTGTATGAGAAGAGGCCTTTGCCCTATATTGGGACAGTTAGTTAGTTACAGGCTGATTTATTTATAGGTATATCGGATTGTAAATGAGGCAACTAAAATAACTCAAAAACTATTATTCGGTAGACACATTACGCTGCTCGAAAAATTATGGCACTTTATAACTATGTTTAGTATTTTTTTAAAAGCACCTTTCTGTCTACCCCCTCTGGGGAGTACAGCAAGAGACTATGTATAAAATTTTAGATAACATAGTTTTAAAACAATGCCTTCTAAAATGATCAACCTTTTAACTATTACAGCAACACATGACAATATATTACGATCCAGTCTTTAATATTAAGAGGATGCTATAAATCATAGGTTATAACACCAACAATCCCTGTACCACATATAAATTTATTAGTACCCGTCCCTAAGTTATCTTGGGTGAGAATTTAATCCAAGTTATTGCATTTATGTTCATACAGTTAGAATATTGGGCCACGATTTACGTGTCCGATAAACTTAGTTTATTGATTTCCAATCGCACAATTTTCTTGATTGAATAAGTTTTATTCGTGTTCAGAAAATGATGATTGGGAGCATGATATGAATCGTGATACTGAGATACTGACACTGAGATACTTTAGGCGTGTTTTCGTAATGAATTCTGATTTGTGTTTGTTCAGCTTTTTTTATTGACTCACGCCTGTATTTCCCAGAGGGGGTTGGCAGAGGTGTATACAGTACACCCACATTTCGCCAACTATGTTAAAAGTCCCATGTAATAGGGGGCGAGCCTATTGCCATTAACCGTACACAATTCCAGACTCCGTGCTGGGGACTAGGGACTTATAACATAGCCGACGAAACGTGGGTGTACTGCACACCTCTGCCTACCCCCTCTGGGGAATACAGGCGTGAATCTATAAAAACAAATTCCTTAAATTTTTGATACCTTAGTTCATACAATTTTCGTCGGAATCTCATAATTTTTTCAACAAAATAAAATAAATATTTAACAATTTTGACGAGTAATTATTAACTAAAGTTGATGGATTTACGATGTCTGTAGAATCATAAAATACTAACATTAACGTCGATAGAAATCTAAACATTACTTACTACTTAAGTTTGAATAGTTGATGAGGCCTTCACAAGCTTTTATTATAAAAAAATAATAATTTAACTTGTCAGAAGAAGAAAGAAAGTTGTCATAATGATAATGTCCTCCTGACGAATCTATCATAGCAGCCTATCGACGCAGAAGATAATTATAGTGCACAAATGTGCGCGCAAACATTGCTGCACTTTTATCCCTCACTCTTATAGTCCGATGGGATGGTAATCCGACACGACCAAAGAGAGATCAGGCGCTCCCACCCACGGCTTTACGTGCTTTCCGAGGCACGGTGCAAGTGATCATTATTTTATAATATCTACGCACATAACTTACGAAAAATCAGCGGTGCGCCTTAGGTTCGAACCTAAGACCTCTGACTCACCAGTTAACGATCACACCACTAGGCTATCATGACACTGTGAAGTATTATTGTGAAGTTCGTTCGATTGTTCTATTACTAAAAGGCATTATAGTGTTATACCCGATGTGACGTCTTGGTGTTTTGGGTTTAAATAAAACACAAGTAACATTTTCTCATTACGTGTGTGACACGTCCGTTTGCTTCGACATCTGTTAAAATTATGAGCGGGCGGGTCGCAACCGCATATATTTAATTATATCAAAGTTAACCTTAATTCAATTGTTATGATTATGTGTTTCAAATGTATTTAAGAAATTAATTAATCAATACCTATGGATGTTATCTTTATTAAATGAATTTTATTTTATTTTTTATTTATATTTATCAGGACGTCACACCCAGTGCATGGTAACAAGTTGACGTGACATGACAACTGACGAAAATGGCCAATATATTTTGATCTACAATATTGAAAATAATTTTCCTCCATACATTTCTATGACTCACGTAATCGCAGTGTGGTTCAACTCACGCGCTTCCTACATAACCTCTGCCAGACAATCTATTTTTGCCTCATCCCCAATTAAACTTTTAAGAACCAACTCATCAAACAATATGAACCCTTAGAGTATATAAGAATATATAGAGCAACCCTATAGAAGTATGAACTGTGAGCCCGGGTATGAACAACGCGGCCGCGACACGAGCTCCGTTTGCGATCATACTTCGATCGACTGCGGTTCAACTAGGCTCCACGAGCGAAAAAGTTACATTTTAGCTTATATCATGGTTAACTGCTGAGTTAAATTTTGAAAAACGTCTAGAAAACATAATTTGAAAAAATTACATTTTAACATTTCTATGGTGAGACCTGCTTTCGCTCCGCACAAGGCAATGTGGTTGACGTTATCACTCTATATTTTCTTAAATACTCTATGATATGAACCAATATGAAACCAAGGTACACAGAATACCAAAATTATTAGACCAGATCAGAGCACTCTTGAAATAATATATGAAGGAGCTGAAACATTAAACGTTTTCGTTTTACACATCGTCGCTTATGTAATTAAGTGTAATGCCAAGAAGAGCTATTTCGTTTGGATAATTACTGGAACGCTGAAAAGGTCGCTTTGAGAACAGAATAAATAGTGAAACGGTACGCCAGGTTCGTTTTGCTCTTGAAATGTTAATAACAAATAAATAAAAACGACATCATCAGAATACAAAAATCTAGAAAACACAATGACGTTTTAGAGTCGGTGTCAAACCAAAGTTCCATAGATTATAGTAACTGCCTAATAAAAGGCAGGCCGTATGCTTGTTTGCCACCATAATGGTATCTAAGGGTGAAAAGTAGGGCTAGGCTAAGAATAAGCAACATAACTTATTTTTTCCGTCCGTGTGGCTGTCTGTTTGTTCCCTCACTACGTAAAACGGCTGAAAGGATATTAATAAAATTGTAAAAATAAGTAGGTATTAGCTTAACTAAAAAACTGGTGTCTGTTTTATTTAAATCATGTGATACAAGCTAGATGGTTTTATGCAGCTTTCTAGGGTCATAAACCACTGGCTATTCCACCGACCATCCCGGACAATTTACTATGCCGATTGTGACAAAAAATTACATGTAAGTAGATTGATACTTGGAAACAGGCATAGAGGTTACTTTTTAACCAACTTTCAAAAAAGAAGGTTTTCATTTTAGAAGTATCGCGATTTCTGACTTCCACGCAGGCGGAGCCGCGGGCAAAAAATACTCTTAACTAATATTATAAATGCGAAAATAAGTTTGTTTGTATGTTACCTTTTCAAGCCTAAACCACTTGACCTATCATACTAAAATTTTACATAACTATACGTTGCATAAACGGACATAGAGTATCTTTCATCTCATAAAAAAAGGACTGTTCTCGAGGAAAACAACAATAACGTTCTTATGGTAATAGATGGCACCACGTGTCTTTTGATTCATGATTGAATTTTAGTGAAATCGTGGGCAAAAGATAGTAAAAAACGTGTGGCACTTGAGGTCTGCCGCGGTAAAGCTATTGCATAGCATTTTTTATCAACTTATGCAAAAATACAAAATCACGTCTCGAAAAATCTAAGCAAATAATTAATTTTCGAAATTCGAATGTTTATAATTTTCTAAATATTTTGTTTTTTAAATAAGGTTTTAAACACTTCTGCAATAGAGGGTGTTAAGTTTTCTTTTAGTTACGGAATTTCTTGATTCGGTCGCCGCGCTCAAACCCCACCATAGAAGCTATGCAATAGCTTAAAAATATGATTCAAAGTTTCTATACTGTTTTCTATGCCCTACACCTTCTGTGTTCGCGGTTCACTCGTGGTAATTTAATATTGTTGTTTAATAAATTAGACGCATTCTATTGAAATCGAGTGGTGTTTAATGGAGGTCTTGGAACTGAATTTGAAACACATTATTTAAAAACGAGTTCATGTTCCCTATTCTTTTTAAATTATTAATTAGTTATTCTCAAAAAAAAGTAAATCTAATCATTAAGTAACTAATCAAACACACCGTTAAAAAATCTATCAGGTGTGCTGGTTTTCTCACGATATTTTCCTTCACCATTTCAGCAAGTGATAATTAATTTCTAATCATCACTACATAGTATAAAACAAAGTCGCTATCCGCCGTCTGTCTGTCTCTATGTATGCTTAGATCTTTAAAACTACGCAACGGATTTTGATGCAGTTTTTTTTCATAGATAGAGTGATTCTTAAGGAAGGTTTATATGTATAATAACATCCATTAACACCCGTGCGAAGCCTTTTTGGATTTATATGCCGGGGCGGGTCGCTAACCCGCCCCGGCATATAAATCCAAAAAGTCAGAGGTAGTAGGTGCGTGCTGGATTTCGCACCTACAACCTTTAATTTGACAGTCCAACGATCATACCACTATGCTATCACTACTTGCAACACACAACAAAGTAAAATTAGTTCTACCGCAAGATATGCTATCGTCCGATGAGGACTTCCGTTCTGTTTCGCCAAAGTCTCCAAATTCAAAATATCATAACAATATTTATGTGGGAACAATTGAAAAGAATATTATTACAAACAAAAAAAATAACTCAAATCCATAGAGTATTCAAGAAAATATAGAGTGATAACGTCAACCACATTGCCTTGTGCGGAGCGAAAGCAGGTCTCACCATACAAATGTTAAAATGTCATTTTTTCAAATTATGTTTTCTAGACGTTTTTCAAAATTTAACTCAGCAGTTAACCATGATATAAGCTAAAATGTAACTTTTTCGCTCGTGGAGCCTAGTTGAACCGCAGTCGATCGAGGTATGATCGCAAACGGAGCTCGTGTCGCGGCCGCGTTGTTCATACCCGACATACCCGTGCTCACGGTTCATACTTCTATAGGATTGCTCTATATTTTCTTATATACTCTAAGCTCAAATCGGTCCACAAATCTCCGAATAATCGGTGTTCAAACATAAAAAATACGCTTCGAATTGAAAACCTCCGACTTTTTGTAAGTCGATTAAAGATAAATATCTTATTACATATAAAGAACTTAAATACATAGGCTGCTCAACTCAATACCTTTCTTTAGGCTTCTCTCAGTTGAGTAAAAAAATAACAATAGGACTTTTCTAAGAATGTTATAAATAACAGTACTGCCGCACTAAAAGCTTAGTTTTAAAAGATTTGTTCTTTGAATTTTCTTCTTCGAAAATGTTTAATTACATAAATATTTTTATAAATATAAATATTTAATAAGAAATTTGAAAAAACAACTGATACGGATGGGATTCGAACCCACGATCTCCAGCGTACCGTGCCGACGGTTAGAGCGTTGGCACGCTAACATGTGCTAAAACATGTAAAAATTTCACTTTTTTTTTTTAATAAATTCTTTATACGTACTAGGTATGGAAACACCAAAAGATTAAAATTTTGTAAAAAGAAAAATTGTTTCCAGCGGGATTTGAACCTGCTGACCACTATGCCACTAAGCTATTCGTAACTTCGCATTATTATTATTATTATTATTTAGCCTATATTATCCCACTGCAGGGCAAAGGCCTCCCTTTCCTCCTTCCACTTGTAGTTACCAAAATTAATTATTATACTAAAATTAATCCGTGTAATATCGCTTTTAAGCATCACTGTTGCACACTCAACAACTTATATAAAATCTACTCACAACAGATGCTTATTTCTAACGTAAACACGAACCATTCGCTTGAGCCTGAATTATTTATTTGAAAACCCTTTCTAACTAATGTGCTACGTCTAAACACTGGCTCAATAGAATGATGTAGAATGTTCACAGAAAAATAAGGTGTTTTATTGTACTTAAGATTACCAAGGTCAGTTCGCGAAATATTAAAATTTAAAAAAAAGATTGTGTTTTTTTTTGGTACAACATTAAGTTTGTAAGCAGGATGAAGGCTCATCATCATCTGCTTAGCTTTTTCCCTACTATGTTGGGGTCGGCTTCCAGTCTTACCGGATGCAGCTGAATACCATGTTTTTACATGGAGCGACTGCCTATCAGACCTCCACAACCCAGATACTCTGTTACACGATACCCCTTGGTAAGACTGATTGTCAGACTTTCGGGCTTCTGACTACCCGTACCGACTGTCAAAGATCTACAATTGACAGCCGGGGCCAACAGCTTAACGTGCTATCCGAGGCACGGAGAGTGATAATTAATTTTTAAAACGCACATAACTTACGAAAAGTCAGAGGTAACCCTGGGTTCGAACCCGAGACCACTGACTTGCCAGTCAACGGTCACCTTCACTAGGCTATTACGACTCTCAGTCAGTTACTCTCAGTAAAATTAAAAAAAAGATTGTGTTTTTTTTTGTTACAACATTAAGTTTGTGTAAGCAGGATGAAGGCTCGCAGCCACTAAAAACGTCTTCCCCCTGCCTGTTTCTCGCACTGGATCGGACGGTGCTGGGTACTGCAACCGCGCCTTGCAGTCCCATCCAGTGCCTGCCTGTAGGTCCGCTCAAACAATGCATTAACTCCTAAACAATACGAGTAAGAACTTACACCGTCTCTTATTTATTTTCTCATAGAAAGGGGATGAAAAGTAGAGTACATGATTCGAGAGAAAATTATTTTTCCTTCGGGCGATGAACTTCAAAAGTAGCGCCCACGCCGCGCCGCCCGTAAAAATACTATTTTGCTCCCCTGTCATACTCTAAATGTTAAGTTTGTGAGTACTATATCAACTTAAAAGAGAAACGTTTCATTATAATAATATTTGATAACAAAACAAGTCATCATAGAAATATATAATGTGCTTCTAAATTATCTGCCACGGTTGCAATGGGAGAAAGTATTGGGTATAATAGATTACAATAGTGAAAAAATTTCATACCCTGGAACAGTAAAAAAAAAATTGGAGCATGGAGCAGAATTAGACCTACGCAATAAAACGTAGGTAAAAGAAAAAAAAATATGACGTTAGATAAAAAAAAATAAGTACTTCACTATTGTAATGTAAATAACCAATATTATCTCCCATTGCAGCCGTGGCAGATAATTTAGAAGCACCTTATATAAGTACCAAATAACTTGTAATTATGAGTAGTAGTATGTAAAGTGCGCTAGTGGCGCCCTCAATTTTTTGCAGACTTTTTTTCGCCAAACTGCTTAAATAATGTGTTTTCTATCGCATCGCATCAATTCTTGTCCCTATATACATTTGTTTTCTTTCTTTTGCCAACGTTTTGGTTTCAAAGTAAGTCGTTTGCTTTGATTACTCGAGTCTTATACGGGTTTTATGAAAATGAAACGGCGTGTTTGTTTCTGATATATTTACAAAGTAATTTAAGTCTTTGAAGAATTTCAACTGTGTACTTATAACTTTCAATTGCAAGTTAAATAAATGGGTTCAGTTACTTTTATTGGTTGCAAGATTTTGGTTTAAGCTGTTTAATTATCTGGAGAGTTTTCTTTAATTATTTTAAATTTAAGTGCATAATTATAATAAGAATTTAATATTGTATTCATAAATTAAGTTCTTGTATTTAATTGTCATACTAAAAAGCCCTCAATATCGCAATATTGAAAAAGGCGATTTGTGTAAATTACTCTTGTAATAAATATAAAACCATCTTTATGTATAATTATTTAATAAGAAAATTTGAAAAAACAATTGATACGGATGGGATCCCATCCGTATCAATTGTTTTTTCAAATTTTCTTATTAAATAATTATATTTAATAAGCTATCATGTGCTATAACATGTAAAAAATTCACAAAAAATACCATCTTTATGTTCACTTAGTGCGATATAAATGATTTTAGTTTGAGTTTTTTTTTAATGATTGCTAGCAAACTAATTATTTAAAAAGGTTCTTTAGAGTCTGGGCAACGAAAGCTGTCCATAGAAAAGAACGGCAAATCTCATATCTCCGTCTAAAACTGAATAACTATTTACTATTTTTTTTAAAATAGTATGTACAATGTACATATTGTACAACTATCTGTTTCAAAACCACCAGTACTTATTAGTTACCAAACATACACTACATACTAAATAAAATTATTTAATAAGAAATTTTAAAAACAACTGTTATTTGTGGGACTCGAACACACAATTTTCGGCGTACCGTGCCGACGACGCTCAGACCGCTAAGCCACACCGTATCCCACCAGAATGAGTTGAAATTTCAAACCTCTTTCTACGCTTAGGGCGTGTGGTAATATCTATCGGAATACATTCATTCAATCAGAACGTCGGCACGGTACGCCGAAGATTGTGAGTTCGAGTCCCACCCGTATCAGTTTTTCCAAATTTCTTATTAATCATTATTTAGAGTATATTACACAGTAACACTCTTATCTCAATAGTTTACAAACACCTTACTATTACTCATACTACACTACTTGCTAAACCTTTTGAATCCCCCCTGTATTTAGCGAAACGCTTTTCATCTCATTGACTGTAACCAGCATTTTAGTTACAACGGCTTAACCTTTTCCACGGCAATCCAGACAGAAAACTAGACATTGTGGTGTGAAAAACTTATATTTGCAGCAAACTCCTTGTGATTTCAACTCTATGCGTTTAGAAATAGAGGTGTTTTTGACCGCACGAAAAATTTTGCTGGTTGCCATTCACAAGATCTCAGTGCCTTTATGAGAGGAGTGTCCTTTCATCTCTCTCCTTTTTAACCTAAGGCTGCAATTATAGTTAGCGTACCTCGGATGGTTATACTTTAGAGTTCCTTTGGCATTTATTTGTAGAAAATAAACGAACAGATTGTAAAACTCGGTTGAAAAGTTCGTTATGAGTTTGAAGAATGAAATGTTTGGTATATTTTAAGTTTCCGGAACTGAAAAAGCGGGTAATTACAGGTTAAAATATATTACGCTAGCATTTTTTTTGTCTTTTAAGTGGTTTAGTGTGTAAGGATTTGATAGCAGTTATAGCCTAGTGGTATAACCGTTAGACTTGCAAGTCATAAGTAGTAGATTCGAAACCCAGGCATGCATTTCTGACTTTTCGGATTTATGTGCGTATCTATTAGAAATTAATTATCACTTGCTAAAGCGGCGAAGAAAAACATCGTCCGTGAGGACCACCATCATACCTGAGAGAATTTTCATTTTTGTGAAAAGCTACGTCAGAGGCCTACAAGTGATTTAAACTCGGAAACCAGGTTGTTCATTAACCATACTTAAAAAAAAGAAATAATATAAGGAATATCATATCCTAACATTTTTACGCCTAGGGCGTAGTTCTTATTAAATAATTAATATTATATCCTTTATAAGAAACGTCTTTTTACTGATTTTTATTACAAACGACGGTAAAAGATCATTCAAGTCAAGTACAAACATAATTGCTCTCTTGGTATAAACGCTCTTGACTTTGTCAAAGGAAATTTGACAAAAATCCTTCTTAATTTTCCTTCAATAACCGGACCCACTTTTTGTGGGTGTGGGTTCAAATCTGACCTGTACTAATGTGATTTTTTCAATGTCATTCATCATCATCATCATCATCAAAGGCATAAATCAACAAGAGATGATTTATATAGCGTCCGATTTGTTGCACCTCCGCTCATGGCTAATCAAGCCGATACGAGAGCCACATATGCAATCATTGGTGCCGATTCTCTTGTATATCCCGCTAAACTAATTTTAGTCTATCTATATCTCTTTCTAATAAACATCATCGAAAAAGGACAGCAAATAATTAGAGCTGTCAAATTAGTCTACGTCCTTGCAATTGACGTGAAATTAGACGAGACCTATAACATGCCGACTAAATTTTCGTTGATATCACGCAAATGGACTAGTTTGACAGCTCTAAAAATCTGCTATCCTTTTCTAATGATCCCTGTTAGAAAGAGAGATGGCGAGTCTAAATTAGTTTAGAGCGTGTGCAAGAGAATTAGCACCATTATGTCTTAAATTAAGCAAGAAAGTATTCTTGGTTAATCTAAGACTCCACTGACTATCAGTGAAGGCAAACATTTAGAGGAAACCAGCATTTAATAATCTATAAAAAGCTATTAATATATTCATACATACACTCGAAAAACATAACCTTCCTTCTGGCGCAGTCGGGTAAAAGTAGCCAACACGCAGTGAGCTAGCGTGGTCATTAATGCTTGATCCTTCTCTGTATTAGAAGAGGCCTTTGCCCTGTAGTGGGACAGTTACAGGCTGGTTTTAACCGGTCCAACGGTCCTTATAAAAATTGACTGGAAGAAGCAACAAAGAAATCAGATGCGACAGAAAATCACGACATAAATGTGATCATAATGTCATTATTTCGCCGAAATATTAAATATTCATACGGATCCCACCTCGATCTTCTCGGCGCGTCTGCGTAGAATGTGATCCTTTGTTAGCACCTTTCAAAAGCAGCATGGATTTTTGTTGGCAATCTACATAAGTGTATATTTTTCTTTTTCGTTTAGAGAATTCAATTATATGTAGTGTTAATAAATTAATAAAATATTGAGTAGGTAATCAGGCAATTGTTTTTATTTGCATTTTTTTGTAACTATCTTCCACCCACGACTTTGTCCATAATTATTTGTCCCCCATAATTATTGTTATAATTTGTAGGTTTTACACTTGTTATTTAACAAATATTTTTGCCGAATTTCGACTAAATCTGTCTAGTAGTTCGCGCCTATCTCTGACAGACAGAAAGGCAACGTTTCTAAAAACTATACAGGGGTTACTTTTAAAATACTGACAACCTGAAAAAAGTTCATTAACCTCATAATTATTAACAACTTTTACTATGGAAAACCCTGAAATCGCAAAAAAACAGCTGTTCCATACATTTTGTTGAGAACATAAATGTAACTAGCCTATGCACTATGGCCACATATCAATTATCGCCTCAGTAGTAAAAAAAACACACAGACGTTTAATTAAAAATTTAAACAAAATCCTCATTTTAGTTTTAAAATTTTAACAACAAACAACAGCGTCAAAGTTGACGTGCCTTTTAACCTGACACTGCTATAATTAAGAGTTCAAAATATTTAATTAACTTGTCAGAAACAAAATTCAGATCATAAAATCTAGCTAGCTAGTTAGGGTTTTCCTCACAAACGATTTACGAACGCACGACTGGAAGGAGTTGAGTGTTGATCTCACGTTGTTGTAATTCAATCGTAATATTCTCTGTTTGTATGAGTCGTGATAGCCTAGTGATAGTGACCGTTGACTGGTAAGCCAAAAGATCTCAGGTTTGAACACCTAAGGCGCGCACTTTTGACTTTTCGTAAGTTTTTTGTGTATTACATAAATAAATTATCACTTACTCTCTGCGGTCGTGTCGGATTGCCGTCCCTTCGGATTATGAGAGTGAGGAAATAGAGAGTGCACCTGTGTGTGCGCACACACTTGTGCTGTATAATATCACCAGTTGGCTAATCTCTGATTGGCCGCTGTGACCGAAATTCAGTCAAGAGGACATCATTGTCTGTTTATGTTGTTCCTGCGTAACATCCGATCGACCGACATTTTTACAGTTTCATGTGCAATTGGCAATGTGCAAAATGTGCAATTTCAATAGGCTCGCCCCCTATTACATGGGACTTATAACATAGCCGGCGAAACGTGGGTGTACTGCACACCTCTGCCTACCCCCTCTGGGGAATACAGGCGTGAGTCTATAAATGTGCAATTGTGATATAAATAAGAATTATTTTTTTTTGTAGTACCGTGCCAAATCAGGATTGGGATCCGGTTCTTCATTCAACTCTAGAGTATGCATCCAGATACTGACGCGTTGGCATTAGAATCATCCGTCGCGACGGGTGACTTAAATTCTATAGACAGGTTATTTAAATTCTAAATTTTCTTATTATAAAAATAAATAGGTATATATAAATATTTAATAAGAAATTTGAAAATATTTATATTTGATAAGCTAACATGTGCTACATGTAAAAAATTCACAAAAATATAAATAGGTATAATTACCTACTTTGAAATTCTATATGTATAAGATTATTTAATTTAAAGACAGTACGAATATAACAGACTGAATATTTTGTTAAAACTTAATACGTTTTTATCTTAAAGCTCGTAACACAACTGTGTGGAAGAAGCTTTATAAGCGCGTTGTAATTAGAAGTCGTAAAACTATGTACTAGGAGGAATAAACGTTGCGCCAAAGGAAGTTATGACCATTTTCGCGTTAACCGTAAAAAAACATTTAAGACACGAAAAATTTACGACTACCGCTACCGTAAATTAAACAGAGGATTATGTTTGATTTTTAATTTGTTTTTTTTAAGATGTTGACCAGTACACTGCATGGTGGTCGGGATTTTGATACGAGATATTGTATTGTACTTAAAATGTTTAAGCATTGTGCCGTGTGGTTTTCGGCCTAAGAATAGAACCATGCCTACTCGTTCCGCGGGTGTCGTAAGAAGCGACAAAGGGAATCTGGAGGATGGGCAGCAGTATCCTTCTGTGTAACAACAATCCTCTGTTACTGCGATCGCCAACCTGCTTGCCCAGCGTAGTGATTATAGGCAAATACCTTCAAAATGCTTTGAACGATGCTACATGCGTAGGGGCGGGGCTAGCGCTACGTTCGGACGGCTTTGTCCACGATTGCACAAAAGAATAATACATATCTAAAAAAAATATCACTTGTTTCGTCGCAGAGCACGTCGATCCAGAGTCTAATCTCGTCATTGTTCACCTCCAAATAATTTGTTAACGAGTCGCAAAAACTTGCGATATTAAGTACTTAACTAACTTACCTAAAATATTGTAAGCCATTTATTTAAAAGAGCAACCATGGAGTTTCTTGCCAGATTCTTCTCCATGAAGGGTAGGCTACCCTTGGAACTGGCAACTAGAGTCACTCTTATAACCAACAATATTAGAATTATGACTGTTCATAAGTGCCTAAAGGTCTACATGAATAAAAACATTTTGATTTTGATTTTAAAAGAGTTTAGGGGGTTCACTCAAAGTAGATACGTTAATTTCCTTATTGTATATTTTAGCGATGTTTTAAAAGGGGTAAATGTGTTTATTCAATAACAAAGAGAAATTTGGAACAAATTGCTACAAAATAATTAAATTCTACAATGATTGCCGTCGAATCAGACTTAGAGAGCGAGGCTATATAGAGTGCACTTGGATTTGCGCACACATTTGTACACTAAAATAAATCTAACTAGTCCGTTATAGTGTATAGATATTATTGCACATTGGAGAGTCGTGATAGCCTAGTGGTGGTGACCGTTGTCTGGCAAGTCAGAGGTCTCGGGTTCGAACCCAAGGCGCGCACCTATGACTTTTCGTAAGTTATGTGCGTTTTATAAATTAATTATCACTCTCCGTGCCTCGGATAGCACGTTAAGCTGTTGGCCTCGGCTGTCAATTGTAGATCTTTGACAGTCGTTACGGGTAGTCAGAAGCCCGAAAGTCTGACAACCAGTCTTACCAAGGGGTATCGTGTAACCCAGTATCTGGGTTGTGGAGGTCTGATAGGCAGTCGCTCCATATAAAACACTGGTATTCTGCTGCAGCTGCATCCGGTAAGACTGGAAGCCGACCCCAACATAGTTGGGAAAAAGCTAGGCAGATGATGATTATTGCACATAATAAATCTGTTTTTTTTTAATCTTTATTTTTATTTAGAAGTTTAGTCACTTAGTGACTATGTCACTCCCGTAAACATTACAAATCATAATAAATCATGACACCGTGTCTTCCCTTCCTTGATCCTTTGTATACAGGGTTGTGAAGTTATGTATTAATTAAGGCTCATTTAATAGCCCCTAGATACAAGTCCTTTGAAGATTCAATCAAAATTAACAACGGAGTTAATAAGTAATTAGTGTAGTAAAGAGTTTGTTATTAATTAATATCGACGCTTGAAAGCTAAAAATTACCAAACGACATTTTGGGCGATATTGAGTTATATATATCATTGAAATCAGAAAAAAATTCTGCGTCGATTGGTCTTACTCTCGTACCGCTAGGAGGAATTTTGATGTCGCTTGGTAACCCAAGAAACACCCACAATTTAACAGTTTTCGGCGACCAAGCGACTAAATTTTTACCGATTTATAAATAATTTCACTTGGTAGGTATTCCATTTTGACATTTTACTTTTAGTAATTTTTGCCTTGCCTCGAATTTATGTGTTTAAACATATGGTATTTTTTTCCTTACGATATCTAGAGTACAAGCAATACTTAGGAAATATTGCTTGATTACAAAAAAATGTTTATCGTCATTTAAGATTTTTTGACGTATACCTAATTTATACATAATCCGATTTAGTAATTTTTTTATAAATGCAATGCACTTAAAAACGTAATATAGTAATATTTTTCCTGCCTAAAAAAGGTGTATTTTTGTCGTTTGGTAACATTTTACCTGCCGTTTTTTTACTGTTTTTGTTATTTAGATAATTATTTCTGAAATGAAATTTGTGTTAAATGAACTTATCCCTGTTGCACATAATTTATTTTGTCGTTTATACGCGCGGTAAAGTAGATATTGAGTGGCTGTTGGTAACAAAATATCGATCAGCTCTTCACCGAACCGTCGCATGGACAACCCGCACGCTCGCGCACATCGCACATATTACCTCGAAACGAAGTGTTTTTATTATAAACCTTATTTTACTGTACGTAGATAATTATGATTGATTTAATTTTATTGTTTTAGATACACAATGAATCGAAATCGTATAAATAATATACTAAATAAGCCATGTCGTCGGTTACTTAGTAGCTGGCCCAGAATCTTAACGAAATGGTGATCGTTAGTAATTTGTAGGACTTTGGAGAGTAATCTCTTGATGTTGATTGTATCGTAAGCTGCCGAGAGATCCACAAAAACTACACCGGTTATTTTATTAGCTTCATACCCAGTCTCAATATATTCAGTTAAGTTTAGGATTTGTCCAGCACACGACTTGCCTGGCCTGAATCCAGCCTGTTCTGGGATTAATTTGTCCTCAACTATTGGGGTTAGACGGTTTAGTAATAATCGCTCAAACAGTTTTAGTGTGTGGCAGAGAAGTGCGGTATTGGCCGGTAACTCTTTGGATCTTCTGACGACTTGCCTGGTTTTAGCTGAGCAATAACATTCGCTTTTCTCCACATTTTTGGTATTTTGGAGGAAGTGAGACAAGTGTTAAACATTGAATGAAGCCAAGATACCGCTACAGGCCCTAGGTTTTTTAGTTGTTCTACAGTTATGTCATCAATACCAGCTGCTTTACCATTTTTGAGTGATTTAAGACAAATTATTGTATCAGACAAGGTAAAGGGTTTGCAGATCTGGGTAGGGACTATGAGTAGTACATTTATCTTTTAATAGTTTTTTACTTATTTTTAAGATCTTCTCTGAGTATCGCTAGCAGTTTTTCCCCGGTTTCAATAGTTTCTTCAGAAAATGGATCAGTGTCATGTAGTTTTTGGTAGTGTTTGAGAAGCTTAGCCGATTCATGCTGCAAACCTGGTACGTGTTGTGTGCGACAACCTCTTGGGATGCATTGGCATGATACTGATTTTATTATGTCTACGAATGCATCATAATTTTGCGGGACGGGTTTAGATGTAAAAGTTTTTCATCTATGCTAGCAGAGAAGCGATGCCAGTTGGCTTTCCTGAAGTTAAAGCGGCGTCTAAAGGGAACTATGTTAGGGTTTATGGCGCTTCGAAAGCGAAAGCGGGAATAGCCGCATTTACCAGTTTTATACAGAGAGATCTTAGATTTTCCGAAACGAATATTAGGTCTGGGTTGTAACCTCTTTTTCAACGGCGGCTGTTGAAGGAGGCTGGTAGCTTGCTGTTATGCATTAAGTGGATATTTGCGGATTCTGCCCATTGTTCAACTTCATTTCCATCTCGGTTGGTTGACGAGTAACCCCATGAGGTGCTATGGCTGTTAAAGTCACCTACAACTATTTTAAATATACGATCGTTGTAATTGGAAGGGGGGGGGGGTGAATTTAAATGGTTGGTTTGGAGGCTTATAAATAGAGGTTTCCGGTATCTTGTGCACTTTGATTGTGCACTTTCCGGTATCTATTGTAAGGGTTTCTATCGAATTTTGTGAATTAGTGGAGACCGAAAGGACAGAGATATTGGGCTTTACAAAGATAGCACTCCCATGCTTAGCATGGGGTATTTCTGCGGTTAATATCATTCCAGCTACTTCAGGACGTGGATGGTCATGATCACGGTGTGTTTCCTGTAAGCACAGTACTTCACATGGATTTGTTTTTAGAAAAGCCTTCGATGTTGATGGAGATAACATTTAGGGCTTGTTTAGGTGTGTAGTCGAGAGGTGTTGGTCCCGTAGATTTGAAGGTAGAAATTGAGTTTAACAGTTTCTGTTGTGTGGAGTCCTGAGAAGGACGGTTTTGTTCAGTCATCGTGGTGAAGGGATTGGTCACCTAGACTCTGTGTTACCGAGTGCTAGGTGTCCAGGGTGCGCCGGACGTTATTGTGTGTAGGCTACGATATTAAAACCCAGAAGATGCCATTTTGTAACAGTGCTTTTCTTTCTTCTTTCGCCTGCCCTGGTCCTATATTACTTGGAGTCGGCGCAAAATATCTTCTTCCATTCCTCTCTATCAGCCGTCATCTGAGCATTTACTCCTTTTTCATTCATATCAGTGCTTACACACTCCATCCATCTTTTCTTTGGTCTCCCTCTCCCCTTCAACACCACTTATATTATATTATAATCATCAACACTTATATTCATCACCTTTTTAGACACATGTGTTTTATCCCTCCTCATCACATGCCCATACCAAGACAAACGATTTCCTTTCAACTTATCTGTTACTGGCGCCACTTTTAAACTTCCCCTAATATACTAATTTCTTACTTTATCCCTTCTTGTTCTACACATTCATCTCAACATTCTCATCTCTGTTACATGCAATCTTTTTTCATCCGTCTTTTTCAAGGCCCAGCATTCCGATCCATACAGTACGACAGGTCTGACAATGGATTTGTAAATTTTGCCCTTTATTTTGAGGGGCATCCGCGGGTCACAAGTTGTTCCTGTGACCTGTTTGTAACAGTGCTTTTATAGAGTTGATTTGTTTTACCCACATAAACTAGAATAATAAAAATATAAAAAAATTAAATACTTACCTATCTTTGATTTTGTAATAAAACCCAAATTCATTGTTATTTGTTCAAAACAATCCTACAATACCCTTATTTGATTTGGAGTACAGTTAAAATTGGCTGGCAGAAAACTTTATTTGTTTTCTATATAGATTATTATAGCTATGTTTCAAGCATGTTTTACTTGTATGTAGATATTTTTTCTTGAAACGCAATTATCTAGTAATAAGGTTTATTCAATTTTACTTATTTTATAATAAAATTTTGCTGTCGGTTAGTAACTTTTACCTGTTTGTAATTTTGATGAAATTATTACTAACCGACACTTACTCGTAAAATATTAAGAAAATTCATTATTTTTAAATGCCAATTTGTAAAGCCTTTAAACTACATTCAAAATCAGTTAGAATCAAGTCAGTATGACCAATAGGCGATTTTATATGATTTTTTTTCCAAAAAAAAAAACTTTAAAACGCTCTGGTGTAAAGTTGCCAATATGTCGCTTGGTAACTTTTAGCTTTCAAGCGTCGAATTATGAACACGTGTTGTAAAATATACACGTGTAATCTATACCTACTAATATTATAAAGAGGTAAAGTTTGTGAGTTTGTGATGTAGGGGGTAATCTCTGGATCTACTGAACCGATTTTGAAAATTCTTTTACCAATAAAATGCCACGTTATTTGTGAATGTCATAGGCATAGGCATATGTTTACCGCCCGCACGGCACGGGTCAGCTAGTTACTGATAAATTTATATCCGTGCAGTAGGTACATATTATAGCCCCCTATTACATTAGACTTATAACATAGCCGGCGAAACGTGGGTGTACTGCACACCTCTGCGTACCCCCTCTGGGAAATACAGGCGTGAGTCTATACATATAATAGTCGCCAAACTTCATGAACGTCTTAAACTAGGCTAAAATGGCTGCGCAGTAGTAAATATCATACAAAAAACGCACCGTGGCGCGCCTGACGCATCGGAAAGCCAACTTCAAGGCGGTCATGAAGTTTTTCCATGAAGAGAGCTCAGACTGATTCTTCTTCTTGTCGTATGGTTGATGAACAACCTGGTGTCAGAGTTTAAACCACCCGTAGGCCTCTGACATGGCTTTACACACCATTAAAAATCTCAGACTGATTAACCGGACTTCTTGCGAGACCTTGTGCGCTATAAAATCTCCTGCGTGTTATCGAAATTCGGTCAGGAGGACATTATAATTATTATAAGAGGCTTTAGTATTAAATATTAACTTCAAGTTGATACCTAAAGTCGTTTGAAAATTAAAGGTCTTGACTTACGGACTTTAGCATATTCCTAGGGTTCAGTTTTTAGTACAGGGCCCTAAAATGAATAAAAACTAAGGTACTTACTTACTTTTTCTCGCAACAAAACGTGAGGTCTTTACAAAATTCTTTAAGCTTCTTCGTTCATGCATCTTGAATCATACAATCATGAAGCTATAAGGGTTTAACACCAAGGTATAAAAACTTCAGTATTTTCATCACTCAGCACTTTACGTCTATTTTTACGATCATTAACATTATTCATAGGGATGTAAATAAAATTTTATTTCGTTTGAATAATCAAATGAGCTGATTTTATGAGATCTCCATTTAATTTGCAGAGAATTTTGTTGGTTCAGCTTAGGATTTTTGAGGCTTAATTAAATTTGAATTCCTTGTTGGTGCTGTGATTGTGAATGAAGCTTGTAAACGCAAGGGTTGGGTTTGGTTCCCATAATACTTTAAATTTAATTAAAATTAAGGTTTTTATTTTACGAGTAACAAGGACTCATAGGGTTAGTAACAATATTTATTTAAAACTACTTTAACTTTGCTTCCAAGATTCTAAGTTTTAATCTTTCTTCTTTTTCACGTGTGGTTGGTGAAATAGCTTAAATCATCTCTCAAGTAAGCAAGTTGTCTCACGATATTTTCGAAGGTGCTTTTTCTTAGCGCAGGAGATGTTAGAGAAGTCCATCTAATTGCGTCTTCGACATCGACAATTCTACATGCATCGACTAGCCCGCCCAGGCGGGTCCCACCATCAGCCTACTCCAGCCTAGTCACCGCCGAATTCTTCGCGCACGAAACACGGCGCGCTACCTACACGGGCCTGTTGCTGATCGGGCGACGGACTGCCCCTAATCACGACCCCTACAGGATTATTCGGACCCCTGCCCCTAGCAACAATATTGTTACATCTATACAGCACTCGTTAAACAAAGCGCACCACCATCTCTAACCAATTAAACTGTTCCAACGAATAATAACTTTCAATAGCCCAAGGTTTGGAATAATCAGATGAGCTGATCTTAAGAGTGCTCTTAGGTAATTTTTCCAGAGAGCTCTGAATATTCTTTGTTGGTTTCATTTCAGATTTCAGAAGCTTAATTAAATTTAGAGAGCTAAGATTTCTTTGTACCCGAGACATTAAGTTTAAAAGGAAATAAAGATAACTTACTGAGTGTAGAATTATTTTATGATTGCGCAAATTCTAAAAAATACTATTCCCATTTTAGCGTAGTAGAATGACCGTTGACTAGCAAGTCAGGGGTCTAAAGTTCGAACACAAGGCCACTTCTGAGTTTTCGTAAGTTATGTCCGTATTAACAATGAATTTTCACTTGCTCTGTGCCTCGGAAAGCACGTAAAGGCGTAAGTTGGCGCCTGATCTCTCTCCGGTCGTGTCGAATTGCCTTCCTATCGGATTATAAGAGTACACCTATGTTTATGGCTACAGGCTCAGCCCGGACTTTTATCCTGACGTTTTAGTTACCTAGCAGCCACGGAGACTGCAAAGTCCTTAAAACGTCATGTAAAATTTTTTATACGAATACCGACACGAAAGGTATCCGACTAAAAAATAGTTTCTTCACTAGCTTTGAACTTACTCTTGATCTATTAACCCAATCTCAAATTGAGTTGTTACTATACAAAAGATGCAAATTTCTTAATCAGAAAAATTTTGCAAATTTTGTTCGTAATTGGGATTGGGTTCGTAGTTAGAAAGAACGAAATAATTTATTTCAATCTCATAGAAATTTCAATCAATAGGAAAACTTCCAGTACAAGGCCAAAAAGGTACCCATCTCAGCATAAAATACCCACACTTAGCCCACAATTACTTTCAAATGTATTGTTTGAGAAAAAAGAATAAAATTAAGACTGAGATTAACTTTACAAACGCTCCAATTAAACAGAAAGAGGGCTTTAATAAATTAGTTCTATTAATTATCCCATTCTAATCTTGAAGCATTAAAACCTATTTATGTAATTACAGATCCAATTTGCAATAGTCCTTTCCAATATCACGAAGTAGCGTCTTATCAACTGAGTTCTCATTTGAACAGCTGGTGCGCAATCGCGCATTTGTCTAATGAATTGAAATAAAGTTGTAGAATAACCCGCCACCTGTGACACTGTCACAAAATTTTATTGTATCCATTCTATTATTGAATTCAAGAATTTGGCCTTTTGTTCATTTGTAGGGCCAAGGCTTGGAAGTTTAAGGTCAGGGTCATCGCGGCAGAAAATTAAACTATAAAATTGACGCTGTCAAATTTGTCTATGCCATTTGTAATTGAAGCATATCTAAGAGTAGGGTTGAAATATTGTATTTTTCGTAATATTCCATAAATTCCATAATATACAGGGTTATTTTTTTAAACACTGACAACCTGAAAAGGGGTAATTAAACTCATTATTATGAACAACTTTTACTTTGGGACCAACTCTGAAATCGCAAAAAAACAGCTGTTCCATACATTTTGTTGAGTTATGTGGACTTTTTTTTTCTCGCATACCCCGAGCGAGCTAAGCAAAAAAAGGCTAACAATGTTAGAAAACTGAAATTCAGCATGGATTATATCTTATTTATAAATAAAAACTTGAAAATAAATGAACATAAAATCAAATTAAATATTGAAACGTAAGCTATTATTCGTGAATATACAATTTGATTACAAACAAAATCTTTATCCAACAGTAATAAAATAATACCCAAAAAATAGTTCATCAAAACTGTATTGAATAGTCTCCAAATTCATCAGTCTGTTTCGGTAAAAGATTTAAAAATATTGGTTTTAGCCCTCATAGCATACAATCAACCGCACTTGTAACTCTCGAGAACTCTAACTCGATAGAAATAAGAATGACTTTCCATCATTTTTTTTTAATAACATGCTGTCGATTGTACTCGTCGATAATTCCTAATAATTCTGCAAGGGTGCTGCTACACTGAATGCGAGGCGACGCAAATGTGTGAGCCTTTATCATTGCATATTTATTATTACTAGTGATCCAGTCAGTGGTCGAAATACAACCGTATTTTTCTAAATATAATTTTTTTATAAATTTTAAATTTCTGCACTTCTCGGCGGAAGCTAATAATTCCATAGTGTACTGTGTCCAATTGTATGCAGGGCGAATTCGCGCCGATTCTCGTGAAGGCTTTCTATTTCTCTTTACTGTCTTATACTTTGTACTGTATACTTACTTATTGTATTACTTTAGGGAAATAAAGTTAAATCATCGTAAAGAGGCCTAAAAATTTGCAACGTTTCGCTTCCAGTAAGACTTGACCCTAAAAGTATAGTCGGAGATAAAGTACGGCTTTTCCAATAATTGGTAAAATGAGACGTTTAATAAAATAAGGTCTAGCGGTACGATTTTAATTTATGAAACAGAATTTATATTGATTCTGACGTTCTAGCTATGGTTGATGAAAAAAACAGAAAAGTGACAGCATTTTATTTTAAATCTTTATTTATACAGGATTTAAGATTTACGCCAATCCCATCGTAGTAATAAAGTAAAACTTCCATACATACTTTAGTTTCTGAGCAATACCTTTTATAAAAGAGTATATCGGACACATTCCACCAACACAAAATTGCTGTACGTCTACTTTTTTATAATAACATTACATAACATGTATGTTACATACGTACTGTCGCGGACACGAACGGTGCACCACTTTGCGATCAAAATGCTTTGAACGATGCTACGTGCGTGGTGGGGCTAGCGCTACGTTTAGACGTGCCGGGTGCAAGCGATTCTAACCTTAAGAGTGGTGCACCGGCTTTGTCCACGATAGTACATGCTACACGTTCATTGTTACGTTGCATGTTTTTCTGTGTGCTGTCATGGAAAAAATGCATAAACGCCGTCCCCTCTTTTCTTTCTTCTTTATTTAATCTCATAAAATTATACAAATAAAATTTTATTTTACGTAAAACGGTTTTGTCATCAAAACTTAAGCTGTGCACCAAATATCAGATCAATCTGTCAACAGGCAGGGAGTGAAATATCGATTAATTTGAACCAAATAATAAACAGGTCGAGCTAAGTAAAACCGTTTCCAAAAACAAAATAAAATGCTAAAAATAAACAAGACAAAGAAATATAGATAAATATAGATATAGATAAAAAGCTTAACCAGCTCAAGTTTGCCGACTATCTCTTATCCCAATTTAGTCCAAGAATTTTCATAAACTGCACCAGAGGCAACAGAAAATACACTTCTACGAAATTCCTTTGCCATCAAAATGCCCAATAACGGTACTATCCAAGACACTCGGAACGCTTAAATCCGTCGAGTTGCTCTCAAAGGCTTTCCTGCCTACGGCTACAATTATAAAGGAACCCTTTCTGTAGCTATTTGCTAACGGTGTCTCCGTGGACTTACCTTTTTTGATTTCGTATTTAGCGCTCTGATGAAGTTTTTTAGTGAAAGGTTTATTATATACCTATAGTTGTCTCTCTTTCATTTTCTAATAAATGATTTGAAAGAAAGCCTAGTTTCGAACTCAAACGGAGTCCATTTTCAAGAGCGAGCGTGGTTACGTGGCGGCATCGTGAATCTCACTCGGTTACCGTTGCGTATTATAAATTAATAATTAGCTGTCATGAAGATCTTTGACAGTAGATGGAGGCAGTTAGTCACAGAGTACCCTCATAAAATTTTGACAAGTGATCTAACTTTAGAATATCGTAATCCGTTTGGGCCGTAGAGGTCAGATAGTCAGTCTATTCGCAGAAGCAACTGCAACTGCACGCTGTAAAACAATTAATTTCCACTGTTATAATTTTGCACTGCTAAAGGGTTAAAAACCGACCCTAACAAAGTTTAGGACAAATACGGTTATTGATAAAGATGATGATAAAGCTAAAGTATTTAAAGGAACAATTTGTTCTACATGTATTACTATTGTATTTATTTCCTCAAGGACTAAACGTGATATGAAGGTCAGCACGCAAAGTTTTTGGCTACTTCACCAATCAGGTCATGCTCCAGAAAAATAAATCGTTTATCATGTAAGTAATATTTTCTTCATACCAATTTTACTAACGAGTAGTCATGTCAATAACTTCAGCCAAGATTTTGACGTGGCTGACAGATCAAGATAAGAGCCAAGCAGTAGCTAAGTACTCAGTTATTGACACAAGGAAAAAATCAACATTCAATCCGATTATACTGGGTAAGTTGCTTAAAAAGGCAAAAAATTTAAGCGGGCCAACTTCTGCAAAGCGTATTGGAGAACGGCTGAATCCAGTATGCCGCCTGCCTTGCCCAATGTACATTGCCTTACGTGTTAAGGTGATATCCAGGAACCTGGATGCTAGAATATCGCCCCCCCCCCCCGAGTCCAAATTTAGGCGGGCTTGCAAGCTGGCACTGGACGGGGCTGCGAATCGCGCGAGCAGTACCCGGCCTCGTCCGATACAGTGCGAGGAACACGCAGGGGGAGATGTTTTTAGTAGGTGCAAGCCCCACATAACAGTACGTCTTCGAACGTGCGGTATGCGGTAGGAACATACTATAGCCACAAAAAAAAGTTAGGTTTCCTCATAATAAAAAACAGGGTAATATCACAGGACTGTCATACTGAATTTCGAAGTTTAAATTACTAATGCTCTGTATTTATAAAGTTCATAAATACGCATAATGTTAATAAGAAGCATGCTATGGCGAATAACCATAGTGAGAATGTTTACTATCGCGATGCACGGATACCTTTTTTTTACTCCATCGAGTATGACCTATTCTGCTTTACCTCGACTTGTGAGAAAAAACGTTTGCCCAGCAGTGGGATGGTAAAGCTTTATTTATCAGGTCACGATTTTACAAACTTTTATTCACACCTGGCTCAAAGTGTCAACATTTTCCGTAAGCTCAAAATAAAGTACTTAATCAAAATACTGCGAATATTTTGTTCTCACTCTTTACTGAAAATTCCTAAACCTAGCCCAACTAGATATGAATAATTTATCCAAAAAAATATTTTAGTAAACATAAATAAACATTATATGTTTTTGTTTAACAGCCAGATGAAATATTGAATTTGTAATAATAGACCCTTGTCAGAACCAGCCTTTTAGCGCTCACAAAAACAAGTGCGATGCTTATTTTTTTACTATTTTGCTATTATTATTTATTTAACAGCTTTGTTGACCTTTCATCGTAATATTTATTTGAAGTTTATACGATATTTATGTTAGTTTTTCTAGTATCGCTGTAAAATGGTAAACTATGGCCAATTTATCATGACCTTTGTTGTTTAGTAACTTTTGTGCGCTAAAGAGGTCAAACTATTGTGAATATATTTTTTTAAATTTTTTACAGAAAATGAACAAGCGGGTCACCTGGCGGTAATTCCCCTGGTATTGACCAGGGGAATTGCAGTTTTGTTTTCGGCCTTTGAGATGTTTTCCTTTGTTATGCAGATTGGGTTTCGGTGCGCTTATTGAACGTATTAAACACAACTCCATGTAATCTGACTTTAAAAACTTTGATACAAACCTGAATCACGAGAACCTGAAAAAGAACATAGCACTTTTGTTCATATAATTTGAGCCGTGATAGCCTAGTGGTATGACCGTCAAATGGCAAGCCAGAGGTCTCAAGTTCGATTCCAAGGCACGCTCTTCTGAGTTTTCGTAAGTTATAAGCGTATTATTATGATATCACTTACACCGTGTCTCGGAAGACAGATAAAATCATTCCTGCACCAGGTCCTGCGCCTGATCTCTCTCCGGTCGTTTCGGATTGCCATCGGGCTATGAGAGTGTACCTGTGTTCACACTTTAACACTATAATATATCTTGCGAAATTGGCATTACTTCGTTGAGATAGGCCGCTGTGATCGAAATTCAGTCGATTCAAAATGTTTCGTCTTAATGTCCTATTAAGACGAAAAATGTTTCTTCAAACATGATAAACAAAAACGACATCTCTTTATAACCTGTTCAACTAAACACTTTCAAAATTTCAACACCAATTCTTACATAAACAAGGTGCCGAAAATCCAGAACCCATTTCTTGAAAACCTTTATCATCTGCACAAAATGAGAACGCAACAAAACAGTCGCGTCGCGTGCAACAGCGCCATTCCCCTTTACACGTTGGAATTCTCAGAAAACAATTCAGCATATTCGTCTAACGGCCCGCAGCGCTGCAGCGGCTGCTCTTATAAGAAAATGGTGACTCAGACGTGCCTGAGTGTATTTCTAATGGGCTTGGTACTAGGAATATTTTTTAGAAACTGAACGAAGATGGTATTCATCTTTTGTTTAATAAAATGACATAATATAAACAAATCGACAAACTTTTGATTAAACAAAAACAAAAAATCTATTTAAAGAAAACTGAACTAGGGGGAGAGTAAAACCATGTTTTGCTCACGGTTTGTTTAAACTCAATTAATGTGTGATAAAATTACACAAAAGAAAAAAATAACATACTTTTTTATAGAAAAAAAGGATATTTGATCACAAACCAACCTTAAGCAAAGTGGCCAATGGTGAAACACAACTACCGTGAAAGCAAAAGGATGAAAATTGGATAGTATCGAACAGCCTAGACCCCCAGATAAGTTTCTCCAAACATCATGCACGACAAAGTCAACTGGCATTACTGCCGGCTATGTCCGGTGGGTCACCACGGCCGAAGCCAGAAGCTTAGGTGAGCGCTTCTAGTTTGTGACATTTGTTCCATCATTAATTATGTTTACGACATTGGATTGGTGCTATTTTCCCCGACATTAAAAATAGTATTCTCGTGACCGAATTTCAGTCACACTGGCCAATCTCAACGGAGATTAGCCAACTACGCAGGATATAATATTATAGTGCACAAATGTGTATTGTTAACGTGATGATTGCTGTACGGCTTGGGTATGTCATGCTCACAGAAATGTTCTGATAGCGGTGGCGTTGTGTGTCGGGTCGTTTGATTCCCTACAATATGGTTGAGTTAGGCGATGGCTGATGCATGCGTCATACTCGTGAACGGGTGCCGTCTGTTGGGACTGGTCAGCTCATAGCTGTTACGGTAATTCTATCAAAAGCATAAATATATTTAAGATGTACTTGTGTTTAGTCGACTGACATTGTTCTCACATAAGACCTCAGAACAATGTAACCTAAAATATTATAAGCCATTTATTTAAAAGAGCAACCATGGAGTTTCTTGCCAGGTTCTTCTCCATGAAGGGTAGGCTGCCCTAGGAACTGGCAACTAGAGTCACTCTTATAACAAACAATATTAGAATTATGACTATTCATAAGTGCCTAATGGTCTACATGAATAAAAATATTTTGATTTTGATTTTGATTTTGACAAATGTGTGCGCAAACACAGAAACACTCTCTATTCATACTCACTCTCATAGTCCGATGGGACGGCAATCCGACATGACCGGAGAGAGATTACATAATTATGAGATGACCATCAAAATTATAATTTTTTTCTAAATTTATCAATTCCCCTACACCAAAATCATCTTTATTCGATTCTATATCAGGAGTATTTCGGTATCAAAAGTTAATTTGAATAATTTTAAGTCTATCCACATTATCATAATCTCCTTATTCTTGCAAATCTATTCATTGGCTATAAAAATTCATAATATTTAACTTTGTACCGTTATTCTTAACACCTGCTCATCTGAACCACTTCATTATAAAAATTGGTTTCGCCCACGAGATTTCATTAAATAAACCAACTTCTGTTCAACTGTTGGGTATAAGCCTTATTTTAAATCGCAGATTGAAAAAGGTCATACGCCACTGATCCAGTAAGTTTTGATAGCCTAGCAAGTTAAGCATGAGGCCTTCATAAGGATGATTTATGCTAGACCGTGCTGTGGGCGCACCATTTCCAATCTGTTACCCTCGGACGGGAAACGGACGCCACACCGCTCGGTTAGGAGCGTACGTTTCATATACAAATGTACGTAAAAGTATAAATCCATGCCCTGTCCGTGCAATGGCTGAGTCTAGCATATAATCATCTATAAAACAGTAAAGGGTTACTGGTTCAATACCGCCTTATATGATTAACGATACGATATCAAATTCTATTGCAAGATATTTTGATACCTTGCAATTTAATTTATTTTCATCTCCGTATCTCCGTTCGTTCAGCATTACTATTTTCAAAACTTAATTTAATTGTTCTTCATTATCATAAGCCAAACCTGATACAAAGATCTTTTCTTTGCCTTTTCTGGTCAAAACCAAGAAATGTATCGGTATGTTTCTCGGGAGTTTGAACGCGTCACATCTTACACCTACTGATGACTGGATTCCACTGGAATAATCAGTAGGTGTAACGCGATCAGACTCTGAGAGAATTATTATGGTATGACATTTCTTTGCCAAGAACCGAGACCGTTTTAAATAATTTTAAGCTGTCAATTTGTAACACTAAAAATGTTGTCCAGGCCGATCAGGACTTATGCGAGTAATTCGTAAAGCTTAACTTATGCGGGCCTTTCTTGAAAGTTGGCGAAAAGGCAAAAAGAACATTGTAGAATTTCCATTTCCACTTCTAACGCACGTGTGGGATAGGGTTTATATTTTAAAGCGTTTCTGGTGGCTCATATTGTGAAACAAAATGTACATAGATGAAAATGCTCTGATTGTGCCTAAAACAAGTCGCATTCCCAGTTTTGTAGGTGACTGCTAATTTTAAGTGGAATTTCTTCGTTTTCGCTTTTTTGTCTGAATGTCATTTTTGTTGCGTTTGTTAAGAATTTTTAATAAATAAAACAAATAAATAAATCAGCCTGTAACTGTCCCAATGTAGGGCAAAGGCCTCTTCTCATATACAGAAGGATCGAGCATTAATCACCACGCTAGCTCACTGCGGGTTTTCCTTCACCGTTAGTCAGTGGTGTCTTAGATTAGCTAAGAAAGTACATTTATAACATTGAAAAAGTCACATTGGTACATGCCATTTTTAATGCCTAAATTTTTTTTCTAGATGTAGATGTAGATCTTATCTAGATAACGAAATTTTGGACACTTTCTTCGATTGACGTAATGGCACAGTAACAAAAATCAAATAGCTAAGTGGGCTTCCTAAACCACTAAAAAAAAAAAAAAAATACTACACCTAGTGACCTAGCTAATTCTGTTAAAAGCTGTTCTTGGGAAAAACTTATGCCACCTGAGTCTATGATAAAAACTCCACTAAAACTCTCCACCACAAAAGTAACAAGTCTTAATAATAGTTATTCAAACAACCCTATTTTCGCAAACAGTTTCAAAAGATCCATCAGAATTACAATATCCAGTGGAAACCGTCTCCACAAAACTATATTTTATACAGCACCCGTTTCAAAAGATGAAATTATTCACGCGATAGCCCCCAAAAAAGGGATTCAAGAGGATTTTTTCACACTTTTACACGACCTTTATGTTCGCACGGTGAAAATTCAAATCGGAGTAACAGTACTACTGAATTTTGTGACAAGCGACCCTATAGTAAAAACGTTTAACAGTTTTCATGAAAAGTCTTTATTTTATTACCCACGATGGAACGGAGCAGGTATAATATGCGTTTGAACTAAAATATGTTTTTATGTATCACCAAAATCGCTTTACCGATTTTAATACAGTTATAAAATACACTATCCTCTCACTATCAACACCTTGCTGCATTAACAACTGCTCAGTAGTTTTACTTATAAACATATAGCCTAGTGGTTATCACTGCTGTAATACTGCGAAATCAAAGATAGGTTCGAAACCCAGGCACGCACCCCTGACTTTTGGGATTCAGGTGCGTATATTAGAAATTAATTATCACTTTCTGAAACGGTAAAAGAAATCATAATGAGGAAACTAGCACAACTGAGAGATTTTTCAACAGAGAGTTTTTAAAGTCATGCCAGAGGCCCATGGGCGGTTTAAGCTCTGACGCGAGGTTGTTCATCAACCATGCGTAGAAATAAGTAGTTTTACAGCCAAGTACTAAACAAACGAGGCAGTCTTTGTTATTTGCAAAGAAATTTCTACTACAATGTTTCTTTATAGGATCGTTTAAATTTTGATACCATTTCTGCTACTGGCAGGGTAGCGATCAAAATAATGGGATATTTTGAGATTTATAATAATAGAATCTGAGTTTACTGGTTTCATATAAATAGCCAGTTGGTTCAAATATTAAAAGTATTCTTGTTCTTTAAATTTATTTTCTCAACTAGCTTTTGCCCGCAGCTTCGCCCGCGTGGATGTCGGACCAGGATAAAATTTATATTTTTTGTTAATCCAGGATATATAGTTTTTATGTTTACCGAGTTTTATTCAAATCCAAAGTGGGGTAACAAACATCTTCACAAACTTTTATTAGTGCAGATTAGTAATGATATGATATGACAGTTCAAGTCCCGCCCAAGTCAGTTGTTTTTGCGAGTTTCTTATTTTCATTTAGGTAATAAGCAATACATGTGCATAAACAGTTAAATTATCCAAAACATTTATTATTGAAAACATTATATATTGCCATTACATTAACTCGTTACTCCCTATAATTATAATTTAATCAAATATATTAATTTTTCCTTTCATTATTAAGCTTTCATTTAAGAATTTACTTACTACATTATGTAGAAACATTTCTCTGTCAGCTAGATATGCAGAACTTTCCTACATTTTTGTTATGGTAAACTTGTAATATTATGAGGTATTTTTTAAAATATATCTTTATGCACATTTGAGAGCAATTATTCTAACAAAGATTAGTTTTACATTTAAGTCTAACTAATTTATAGGGCAAAAAAAAAGTTAAGAGTGCGCTTCGCATATTTTATTGCATAATGTCTGACCAAATAAAGCGAAAAACCTATGTAAAAGAACAAAAGTTTCGCATCAATATCAAACCCGAACCAGGATATTTAGAAAAACATACAGATTACTTTGTTTGTAGTTTTGCTCTCGGTAGCTAAAATGTACAGAGAGTCAAGACTGGTGACCCGAGAGCAAACGACATACAGTCTATGTGAGGAGAAGCTGGTCCTGATATCGACACCCGCAGACTTCTGTGTCTACCTCTGCGACTTATTGATTATCATGGCGAAACAAACGCCCACAGGAAACTACACTCGCTTAAATTGAAAGGGATAATATTGTGGAGAATTAGTGGTACGTGGTAATAATTATGGTATTATTATTATTAAACACTGTCTCGCCAATACCGAAACCCAATGATGATGTTTCTCTGCAGATAAATTACATTAAGCCCTTGGTCCCTTTACACAATTTCGAAGGCGTTAAGTTATGAAGAAGCATAATCGGGACACCGACCTTCAACTTGATGACGTCCGTCGGAAGTCCACTTGCAGTAAGGGAATTGAGAAATTTTACAGGATAATGAGTGGCGTCATCTTGATTGACAACAGTGTTAATAAATGTGTAAAACACTTCATTCCCTTCCATTTTTAAAAGAATGCATTCGTTGATTGATGCAGCTTGATTATTTTTGGGCGTTTTAAGTTGGAGAATTCTTGAGCATGTGGATTCCTATTCAGCCGCCTCTAATTATTGTCAAGCTCAACCTATGAATACAGGATCATAAAAATAATCGTTTTAACGAACCATTCACCTCATCAGTCCCAGTTCCTCGCGTCACCACAGGCAGCGTTCAGCGGAAATTGCCGCTGAACATAACTGTGACACCACCCATTATGTGTTGGTTCCTACGGATGTCTTGTAGAGTTCTGTGTACCGCATCAACTGCTTTTCTGCTTGCCATTATACATTCATCCCATCATACGATCAAAGAACAACTCCTGAGCAAATGCCTGTCTTGTCACTGTTCCGTGACACATCACAAACAGGTGTTTCGTTGCTCTGTAAATTGATGGGAATCCTAAACATTAAGTGCGCTGTTTTGTCATCTCGTGGCAGTAATCCCCGAAGACGCTACTGCAATTGTAATTTTGCCCTGCCTACTGATCACTGCAAGGATGCCACTGGTTATAAATATTTTTCCTGTTCCATCAGGAGTATCCAAAAAAATCATTTTTTGTCAGATCTAAATTGACTCCTAACGCTATCTAGTTAAGAAAAAGGAAACATTATGTTTTAAATAATAATAATTATAATGCTTCAAATTAAAGCGGTATTTTTTATAAGCTGAAATTTTTAAAAGTATAATTCCACACGATGCGCGTTGTTTCATTCGGGGTTCAAATTGAAATATTTAAAAAAAATATTCCCTGCTCTAAATAGACCTAACGCCATCTAGTTAAGAAAAAGGAAACATTATTTTTAAATAATAATAATTTTAATGCTTCAAATTAAAGCGGTATTTTTTATAAGCTGAAATTTTTAAAAGTATAATTCCACACGATGCGCGTTGTTTCCTTCGGGGTTCAAATTGAAATATTTAAAAAAGAATTTCGCTGATCTAAATAGACTTAACGCCATCTAGAACACTATGTTTTAAATAATATAATTATAATATGGTAAATGTTTCAAATTAAAGTGGTAACGTTTTTTTATAAGTTGAAGAAATATTAAAAAACATGTTTCCTTCGGGTTCCAGCCGGTAAGTAATAAAAGTCATTAAGAATGAAATACCACAAAAATACATAATTTCAATGACAAAAAAAAAATTAAAGAATCCACAAAAAGTTTGTGGAACTGAGGATCGAACCCAAAGCCTTAGCGTAAGCTTTAGGCGTTCGCCCGACCGCTCGACCGGAAGGCTATGAAGTCTGTTAACATAAAGACAAAATAATCCTTCCTATAAGATATTATTATGTTATGTTATGTAATGTTTAGCTCCTTGTGAATATAGCGTGATAATATTTTGTAAATTGCAATTTAATAACATTTTTCTCATTGTATTACAACAATTCTGGAGCAAATTCTAGTAATACGCTGCTTACTACAATGCTGCTCATCCCCCATAATTATAAACGTGATAATTTATACCCTATAAGTTGACCAAGAATTTAAAAAGTATATTTGCCGAATTTCAACTAAATCTGCCCAGTAGTTTTCGCGCCAACCCTTTACATACAAACAGACAGACAAAGTTTTTTTTTTCTTCATATTCGGCTTCAGTATCGTTCCCCGAACACGTAGCATTTACTTTTTTCCAAATAATTTCAATGTACAGTTTTTACTTCGTTACGATTTTATTATATGTATAGATAATTAAAGAATATCCCTGAATTCTATCCCCTTTAAAGTATTGTAATGAATTTTTTGTTAGTTACGATTTACGATGAAGGAAATTTTCACTCAAAGACCAAGATTCCGTTACGCAAAAAAACTTAAGTAAGAGATTTATTTCTTCATCTTCTTATTGTATGGTTGATGAACAATCTGGTGTCAGAGTTTAAACCGCCCATAGGCCTCTGACATGGCTTTACACAACACTGAAAAATCACTCAGGTGTGCTGGTTTCATCACGATGTTTTCCCTCACCGTTTTAGTAACTGATAATTAATTTATAAAACGCACATAACTTACGAAAAGTCAGAGGTGCGCGACTTGGGATTGAACTCAAGACTTCTGACTTGTCAGTCGACGGTCAAACCGCTAGGCTCTCAGTGCTTAATAAATTAAAGATATTTAATGTCTTTATGTAATTAATATAGAAACCCTAATACCACTAAATGTAAATAAGTCAAATATCGACGGTGGGTTATCCGTATGTTTTATAAAGCAAATAAAAAGCGTTTCAAAAGGCAACCTTCGCCCTATTTCCGTGGTAATGAAGTATTCATCACTCGCCTCTGGCGCGTAAGCGTGTGGTACAATTTGTAAGCGGATGCAGTACCTAATCCTACTACTATTATAAAGGCGAAAGTTTGTAAGTATGGATGTATGGATGTTTGTTACTCTTTCACGTAAAAACTACTGAATGGATTTGAATGAAACTTCACCACAATATAGCTTATACATCAGAATAACACAGGCTACAATTTTGAACCTGAAGTCCACGCGAACAAAGTCGCGGGCAAAAGCTAGTGGTAAATTATGATAATGACTTAATAGGGAAGATGCAAATGTAATATTTATGAAATTTTCATGGTTAAAATGTTAAAAACATATAAAAGAAATGCTACTGCAACGTTTTTATTTAACATAATGTTGTTTTTAAACAATAATTACGAATTAAAAATGACTTGCAACAAAACGAATTTCAAAACACCAATCAGCGTTTAGTGACGTCACTCTTGTTATGACAACTTATTTGAGGTTATGGTTGTAAAGTGATTACTTTTTTAGGAGAATATTAATTGCGTTTTTTAAATAAAAATGGAAGTTGGATTTATAAAAGCAGACTCCAGGAATTTACCGAAAGTTAGTGTTGACATGGTTGTAACTTTTTTTATCGAAAGTGCAGAGTTTTCAGGTGTAGAAATGAAAGGGGCTAAATTACTACGGTATGTATACATCATAGTCATTCATAGTTGTTAAACTTTGTATTTTATTCAGCGGCTTCTACATATAGCAGTTATTTCAGCTCGACAAGAGAATCTTACGGCGATAACGCAATCGGCCATGTCCAAATTAAAAGAGATGGAGGAGAATTATGTACAATAAAAAGTAGAGTTACTCCGGAGCACAAAGAACGTAAAGAAGGTTATCGGGTTACAGCCATTATTAATGAAACGCAAAGCTTGGTCGGAGTGTAGCAAAGGGTGTGCACCATTTGTCTTCACAGCTTGAAACCACTTTTTTCTCAGCTTTGGGTCAGAAGGTCCACTCAAAAATAATTTATTTGCAAACTTTGTTGAGGTAGATGGACACATTGGCACAAAACATGAGTCAACACGGCTTTTTATCTGAATATTAATGGTATTGTTACAATCACCTGACGTCGATGGATAGTCCATTTTAATTTTTTACAAATAATCTCGAAAAAGCAAAAGTTAAAATGAAAAGTAAATGTAAATTGAAAGTTGTTGACAGACAAGAGTGACGTCATCAGTACCATAGGTCCGTTTTCGCGCGAACTGTCAAACTGTCAATTTAAAACAGCATTTTTTCCGATAAATTACAATATTTTAATTGTTTTAATATATTTGTGGTCTATTCTACATGGAATTCTTTAAAATGAAAACAAAAATAAAAATAGTGCATCTTCCCTATTGACGCAGTGAAATTAATCAGTTCAGAAAGTTGGAAAATAAATATCTAAGAGCTACTAAGAACGATAAGTCTGGCTTTTGCAATATTCTACCCTTTTGGTAGAAAATTATAGACACAGCAGCAGTTTGCAATGGTAGTTTGTAGCATCTTGGTTTTTTGCCACAAAAAAGAATCTTATGCTAATCATTTGAAAATATACAGGTTTATATTTTATTTATTCATTTCTTGCTTACAATACTTTTATAGGTAAGTGTAGATTATACACATATGACACGTCAATATTGAAAAATAGTACAGCGTACCACCTAGGTAACAGTAGGCGCAGTTTTGACTTTATGTGATACGATGCAAATATTTTTTTAACCACAGCAATCAGAATAGCTTTAGCTTAATCAGAGGAATTACTTTCAATCAAGGAATTACTTAGGTATTTTAAATCTACTTTCCGCGGAACATTATATTTGTTTAAATGAATCCTTAAAATACCCTCGAACCAACCTCAAGATTCTCTGTAAGTTTCAAACTTGCACCATCCCCACCAAAAGCATTTTGAGCCGTTAATGAAACGCCATTCGTTGCTTTTGATAGAACTAATTATACTGGCGTCAGTTTATTGAGACACTTGATGTCTTTCCGCATTTGCAGGCGTTATTGGATCACGGTATTAGAAGTTTAATTGATTATGTTTATCTTCCCTTTGTTGGGCTTTAGGGTGTGGACTTTTTACTGTCTCTGCCTCATTGGTAAGTCATCTTGTGTCTTCAGTTAATGAATGTTCTTTATCGTGTGATTGATGAACAATTCGGTGTCGTAGTTTAAATCACTCGGTTTTTAACATGGCTTTACACGCCATTGAAAAATCTAATGTTAAATTTTATTGATTATTGTTAAAATCACTACATAGTATAAAACAAAGTCGCTTTCTTTGTCCCTATGTATGCTTAAATCTTTAAAACTACACAACGGATTTTGATGCGGTTTTTTAATAGATAGAGTGATTGAAGAGGAAGGTTTATATGTATATTGCACCCGTGCAAAGCCAAGGCGGGGCGCTAGTAGTTAAAATGTTAGAATTTATTGATTTCTGGACTGATAAAGCCTGACGGCTGGGAAATTGTTTGAAAACACAGTCTCAAATTAAAAAAAAATATCTTCTTAGGTTGCTTGGACCTGTCAACCATTTTGGATACAATAATAGGATTTGCATTTTTTAAAGTATAAAAAACTGCATATGAAAAAATACTGATCTGAATGGTTGATGTTAAATATCAGATTAATTACTTCAAAATGCCATTTTATTTGTGAAATCTAAAGCTTCTATATCTTTATCCATACGAATAAACACCGGTATACTAAACTTCAAAAGCCCGATTAATTTAGATCCCTACCTCTGGTCACTACAATATAATTAAGCAATTCAACTTCATCTCAGTCCTTAGGTGTTAAACGTGGATTGAGAAACTTTTGGGTACCTACTGATTGCTGTATCTCTGTTTCAACTATTTAGACCCTGAGGGGTGACACCAGAGATATAAAGAAGGCTAGATTAAGAAAGTTATGCCAATGCCAATCATAGATGTTACAGTGACAATATTACATTTAATATACCTTTATTAAACTTTATTAAGTCATTGGGATGATGATGATAAGGCTTATAGGATATTATAGGTAGATTTGAATATAATAGTTAGTTGTAATTAACAGAAAAATTTAAGATTCTTAGAGTTTCATACCAGATTATTCTCCATGAGAAGTAGGCTGCCCTTGGAACTGGCAATTTGAGTCACTCTTATAATGATAATAAAATTACTACTATTAAACGTAGTTAACGAAGTTTTGACATCGATATTAAAACAAGTGACGTCATCTGTGTCATCAAGAGCTGTCCCCCAAAATAAAATACCATCTATCTATATTTTATTTTGGGGTAAGAAGCGAGCAATAACCTATTCTAGAAGTTTCGAAAGTTTTTTTTATCAGATGTCATGATATTTTTTATTTTATAACATAATATAGACTCACGCCTGTTTTCCCCAGAAGGGGTAAGCAGAGGTGTATATAGTACACACACATTTTGCCGGCTATGTTATAAGTATGAGTTAAGCCTATTTTCATTATCCGGGTACAATTCCAGACTCCTGATTTTCCCGAACCTCGTGCTTGTTACCACTAGACCAACAAGGCAGTCACTTTTTTTTTAAATGGTGATATTAAACATTGTATGTTTTTTAACTCAAGGCAACTATATAACAATTATGACACTAAATTATAAACTTGCTTCGTCTAGTCTATATAAATCTGTGGTTGTATTATAGTTCGAAAACCTGTATTATGAAGGGATATTTTGATTTTATAGACGAGTGTTAATTATCAAAGGGTTATTCGCTTTAATGGTAATTGGTAGAGATGGGCGGACAACTCGTTAGTTACTAGGGACTCAGCATAATTGAAGATTTTAAAATTCTATTTCTTTTTATAAATATTTGAAGTATTTTTTTTATGTAAAACGGTTTTGTCATCAAAACTAAAGCTGTGTACCAAATATCAGATCAATTTGGTAACAGGAAGGGGTTAAAATATCGATTACTAAATTTGTACCAAATAATAAACAGGTCAAGCTAAATATAACCATTTTAAAATGAAATTACTACTAATAAAACTGTTCAAAAATGAAAATAGCCTTACTAGGAATTTCATAAAAAAATTCACAATGGACAAACAGTCAGACTAAAAAGTATTTGATTTGAAATTAGGGCACTGTTTGTCTGAAAAAACGCATAATTTTCATAAAATTCACATCATCATCATCAGCCTGTATTATGTCCTTCTGACCGAACTTCGGTCACAGCGACCAATCTCAACGGAGATTAGCCAACTACGAATGAGATATTATGGTGTACAAGTGTGTGTGCAAACATAGGTGTATTCTCTATTCCCTCACTCCCATAGTCCAATAGGACAGCAATCCGACATTACCGGAGAGAGATCAGGCGCAGGATCTAAGTATCTATGGCAATAGGCTTGCCCCCTATTACATGGGACTTATAACATAGCCGGCAAAACGTGGGTGTACTGCACACCTCTGCCTTCTCCCTCTGGGGAATACAGGCGTGAGTCTATAAAAAATAAAAATAAATAATTTGGGTTCGAACGGTCATACAACTACACTATCACGACTCATCTTCGTAGCTTATTCTATTGAATTAATTTAACCTTTATTTTAAGTATCAAAGGTCGAATTTTGAATAGTTTCCAAGTTTACTTGGTTATCACTCCGAACAAATTCACCGCGTACCTAATTCCCTGTTTTACTATTTGAATTTAAACTACTCACACATAAGTTTCAATTTTGTATGAAAATTGTTTGCTTTCCATCACAGCTAATTTGTAACCTAAACTGTATGAAAATTAGGTTTAAATTACATTAAATTTCAGTCTCTCTCAGTTCGTCTGAAACAACTTGCGGTAACACGCGAACTGAAACTTGAATCTTTCACATGCAATTAACAACTTTCATCAATTAGTAATAAGGTTGAATTTATGAGTTTAAAGGTTTTATCGTACCTTCGCTTCAAGTTGGCAATACCTACATTAATCTTGTCAAGGTGTCTGAACTCGTTGAATCAGTATTGATTGCTAGGAACGTAGGATTGAGTTGTATTTGTCTAATAAATAGCTGAAAATAGATGGGTTTAGTAAAGCTCGATTCACATTATACAGGCGCGTACGTGGCAGACACGTGACGTGTCAAACATAATGAAAAAAAAAAACAAAATAAAAAAGAAACCTTTGACATTTTTTTTTAGTTAAAAACACTCTTAATTCTCTAAAATCAAAATCAAAATATTTTTATTCATGTAGACCATTAGGCACTTATGAATAGTCGTAATTCTAATATTTTTAATAAAAGAGTGACTCTAGTTGCCTCTCTCTTATATTTAAGAGCTAGGCTCTTGTCGGTGGAGCAATCTCCACCTATCTCTATCCTTTCAATCACTCTCGATTAGATTACTTTAAAAAAAATACTAAATCAAAATCGGTCTGTTCTTTTAGGAGCTACGATGCCACAGACAAACATACAGACACGTCAAACTTATACGGTACTCGGGGTTAGAAATATATCCTTCGTTACTATCAGTCCTAATATTACTACATATTAGTTTAATACTTGTCTGTCCGTGTTAATACTAATATTTTCCCATACAACTACCGTTTTAATTCTGATATCTTTTTCTTCTCGCTAAGAAGAATTCTGATATAATCTTCTTCTTTTTTTTAACAATACAATAGAAATAAAGGCGTATTTACATGTAGCAAACGTGTTTGCACAGACACGGGCCGTCTGCGATTTAAATTAAACTTTAGAATGTTTGCCGATTTCGAATTTCGAAATGGATTGACGTTATGTCTGCTGTCTGACACAAAACCAGCCACCAGCCAGCAATATTTTTATTAAACTACATTATTAACTTACATGGTCCTTTCTGAGGATGAACGGAGACGCTGAGGCCGGCCCATAAAGAGGCGGGATGACTTGGAAACCTATCGAGAGGGATATTTGGGGTAGCGCGGGAAAAGAGTACTTGGAAGGACATTGGAGAAGGCCTTGGACGCCTATCGAGAGGTCTGGTTGATAGCGGGAAAGAGTACTTGTAAGGACATGGGGGAGGCCTTTGCCCAGTAGTGGGACATAGTAGGCGAACAAAAAAAAAAAACCTCATAGTTTAAAAGGTTTCCTTACACATAAATTCCTCTCTCTTAGTACCATTTTCAGACATATATTTAAGCTTGCAATTTCTATCTATCAATAAAATCCAATTTAGTGTACCTATACCTAATATCTTTTCTCCTACTTGCTGCTCAAAATAAAAAAAAATAAAATGTTTAAAATCTCCTCTAGAATCTTTTTTAAAGCCCGCCTTAACACCGCATCTATCAAACGAAAGTGTCTGCGCTCCTTAAAGGTAGACAAATAGTTGAGCGAAGTTAACTTGACTCTTCAGCGCCTGATTCATTGCAGTCTTTTGTTTTTGTTAGCTATCTTTAATACTTATTGTTTGGTGTAATTTTGTGGAAACTAAAATTTAAAATCCGTCATTTAACAAAAGCGAAAGTTATTTTAGAAATTAAGTATTGTAAGGAGTCTGGCTAACTAAAAGCCATAAGATGTGTGACTTATGTCAGTGGTGAGTTTGTCAGATTCCTTTCGTGCTCCACCCGAGGTCAGCAATATTTAAAATTACTTTATTCTTGAGGATTCAGACCTTAATCCTTACAGTATTTAATAAGACAACTGATACGGATGGGATTCGAACCCACGATCTTCGGCGTACCGTGACGACGCTCTAACCACTGAGCCACCGTATGCCATTAGAATCGGTCGATTTTTTTTCAAATGTATTACTAAATACTTATATTTAATAAGCAAACATGTGCTATAACATGTTAAAAATTCACAAAAAAAAAATATTTTGGAATTATTTATTCTAAATACCTATAATAATATAATAAAACTTTTTGTGTGATTCACAAGAGCGTAGAAAGATCAGGCGCAGGATCAACGGCTTGATAATTAATTATTAATACGCACATAACTTCCGAAAACTTAGAGATGCGGGCCTTGGGTTCGAACCTGAGACGTCTGACTTGCCAGTCAACGGTTATACCACTAAGCTATCTCTGCAGTAGGTTTAACTACACAATAAACCTTAATTAATTACCTTCACATTCGATTAAAGCCATACAGCAGCTGTAAAGTACAATAAACTTTATTTTCACAGGGTCGGTCGGTCATTTAGATTGGAAGTACAGTCGGCAATAAAAGCCTTAGTTTCCGCTGTCCACGGCGGCAACACCATGTAATTAAATTATTCGAGCTTTTTGCACCTACAAGTACTTGTGTACTCTCGTCACTCTTGCGGATTGCCGTTCCATCAGATTATGAGAATGAAAAAATAGAGAGTGCACCTGTGTTTGCACACACTTGTGCACTATAATATCTCCTGCGTAGTCGGCTAATCTCCGTTGAGATTGGCTGTGACCGAAATTAGGTCAGGAGAACATTATTAATACTAGTGTGTTGGGATAGCTTTGTGGAGACGTTGAATGGTAAGTCAGAGGACTCGGTTCGAATCCAACCTCTGACATATAATATTGACTGAAATATAATATTCAAACCCATTTAACTTTGTAATTTTTTAGAATATTTAAAAAAGAATATTTTAATGATCATTTCATTTTGTTTGAGAAGATTTACGAGTATGTAATAATTTTTGATAATACCTATAGGGGAAAGGGTAAAAAGAATTTTGCTGTGCCCAAGTACGTTTACGTAGCGTCTAATATAGCTGCGTCTTATCCTTTATATCTACATAATAATAAATATATTTAAATTTTAAGTTGTGAAAGCCTAGTGGTATGACCATTGGACTGCCAAGTCAAAGGTAGGTCCGAAACCCACTCCTCACTCCTCTGACCTTTCGGAGTCATGTGCGTTTTAGAAATTACTTTAAGCATTGGCCCTGCGCCTGATATCTCTCCCATCCCATCGGGCTATGAGAGTGAGGGAATAAAGTGCCCCTGTGTTTGCGCACACACTTGTGCCCTATAATATCTCTTACGTCATTAGCTAATCTCCGTTGAGACTGGCTGCTGTGTCCGAAGTTTGGTCAGGAGAACATTATTTATTATTTTATATACAACATCAAGTATCAAGTTGCAATCCTATAATTTAATTAAAATTCTCTAGTACATTACTCTCGGTGTTTGGGTTACAGTTAGTTTGCTAGTTATTTTAAATTATCTATTAGGTGAATCGCTCAGAGCTGATTGTTCTTATGGCGTGGAATGAATACGTCATCGTTTGTTAAACTAACATCTTACTAATGTTAGTTACTAATAAATAATGTTATAATTTTTTTTTGTGAGTTTTTTACGTATTAGCACATGTTAGCTTGTTAAATATAATTATTTAATAAGAAATTTGAAAAAACAACTGATATGGATAGGATACGTACTGATACGAACCCACGATCTTCGGCATACCGTGCCGACGACGCTCTAACCGCTGAGCCACTGTATCCCATGAGAATCAGTCGAAATTTCAAATCTCTTTCTACGCCTAGGGCGTGTGGTGACATCTATCGGAATACATTACGTATCCGACTCAGTGCTCCAAACTTTGCAGTTTTAGAAGGCACCATTCTAAATTCAAAAGTAACTAAGCTACCTTACAACTTATTCTAAAACTAACAAGATTGTCCACGAGCCCAGGTCAAAGTTTTTTGTTGCTCTGTAAAGATACTTCAATGTATACAATACGATTGTATTACTAGCCTCTCTTACCCTCTCATAATGTGAATGGACCAATGGGCATTGAAGTGAAGTACAGTGGGTCTTTTGTACACAAGTGCTGTTGAATCTTAAGGAGCCGCCGTAATGAACAACTATTTGTTTTATGTTAAAAATATATGTTATTTTCCAACAAATAAATTTAACCGTTAAAATATGATGTGTGCTTTCCGGCGTAAGAATAGAACCACCCTTACTTGCCCCACGGCTGTCGTTAAAATTGACCAAAGGAAAGATCCGGAGGATGGGCAGCAGCATCCTTCGGTGTAACAGCAATCATCTGCTACTGCGATCGCTAACTCGCCAATAAATAAATACCAATCGCACAAAAGTAGCGCAATTAACAATATATTCAATAATTTTTTTTGAACAATTTTTTATATACCTAAGCTTAAAGTTTTTGGCCGACCGACGGCTTTACATGCTTTCCGAGGCACGGAGTAAGTGATAATTAATTTATAATACGCACATAACTTACAAAAAGTCGGTTTAATCCTGAGACCTCTGACTTGCCAGTCGACGGTCAGACCACTAGGCTATCATGATTCAATATCTCATGCGTACCTACTTGGCTAATTTCCGTTGAGATTAGTCTCTGTGACCAAAATTCGGCCAAAAGGAAATTATTTTCTTATTAAAAAATAAAATAAATTTCGCATACACCAATCAATTATTTACTAAACCTCAAACTAAAAAGTTGACTTTTAAAATCACGAGGATCACAAATTTACGCTGGCATTTTCATTCTTTCCTCAGTTATGTTCCGTTCCTGCTCTATTAATCCGTACCAAATTGGTAGTTAAACCGGGGCTTTATATTTGCTGTTTGTACGGAATTTATTTAGACTGAACCCTCTTTATTAAAAATTTAGTTTGAGTTTTTTTAGGCAGGTTTTGATGCGCATTTGCTTTGTCTTAGACAGCCTAATCTTTTAAATAGAATATTCTTTTAATATTAAAATAAAAGCATATTATAAATGTAAAAAAATTAAAAACCCTTGATACAGAAAGACGTCAATTCTTTTTAGCTAAGAACACTCTCGATAAGGTTACCTTTCAAATAATAAAAAGGTAACCCAAACCTGTTCATTCGAAGATTAGATTTTTCATTTAAAATAATGAGTGATTGGAAACTTTCACAAAATTTAATAATTAAAACACTTAAATCAAATTAAGAATTCTTGTATAATTGGCCCTAAGTATTGTATTTTTATTGATCCTTAGATATTGATTATCTATTTAATAAATAATCTAAATTATAGAAGTATAAATCTAATTAAAAATTTATTCAGAATTGTGGAGGTCAAAAGCCTAACTAACCCAATCAAAGATTAAAATTAAACAATTCTCCCATAAAATAAATAAAAACTACCACCATTCGCACCCTTTCTCCCAAATCGCCTCTCTCAATACAAGAAAAGATATTCAAATACGCATTAAACATTTCTACCATAAAATTATTACTAATACTCTCGATCTCACATCTCGATTCTACTCGCGTACGAAAAAAGGTTCCAAAGCCACGAAGAATCGCCAGTAAGCGTGGAATTCGTATAAACGCATACCGATTATTATTATGCATCGAATACCGATCGAATAGAGGGGGACGTGCGAAGATTTTCTCGCATTGCGATTTTTCTATTGACGCGAGTTTATTATTTTTTGTACCTACGTAGTGTTGTGAGAATGATAGAACAATTACGATGGTGTATTTCGAAGATTAGATATTTATTTAGATATGTTTTAAAAAGATAGATTATAACCCTAGAGTACTCGCAAAAAAAAGTTAAGTTAACACACTATGTAATTATTTAATAAGAATTTTGAAAAAACAACTGATATAAATGGGATTCGAACCCACGATCTTTGATTTACCGTGTCGACGCTCTGACCGCCAAGCCACCCACCAGAATCACTTGAAATTATAATCTAATTAACGCCTAGGGCAATATGTACTATAAAATGTAAAAAAAAAACACAAAAAACTGTCACACTATGGCTTTAAATTTATTGCTTTTTTGCCGATTTAGGGACTTACTTTTGCAGAATTGCACCTTTCTATCATTGATAGTCTGCGAATAAAATTACTATGACAGATAGACGGACAGACGAACATGAAACGAGCTCCTGGTATCACTGCGAAACCCTAAAAGACGATGTGTCCTTGTCTTTGACGTTAAACACAAAACAATTGACACCTTGTTTGTCAAAATCAGATCTATTGTTTTCGAATTTCGAACAAATTAATTACCCTTAATCCGGTGAAAATCTGAATTCAAATACACAACGAATGAGATACACGGTTTTATTACAAGTCAGAGCAAATATAGGGAACATTGTTTAAGTTCAGACAAGTTCAACAGGGTTATAACATTTAATCTAACTTATGTGTACGTTTGCTCTTTATTATATTCTGTGGTTAAATTCAAGATTGGAATGTGAATGTGTAATTGAAATTTTGCAGTTGAAACTTTGTTGAAGTTTTGTTTTAACTGTGGTTAAGAAATCTCCGTCCGATCCAGGGTGTAATAGGTATCAAGATAATGATTCTATTATTTTTCGTATCATATGGTTGATGAACAACCTGGTGTCAGAGTTAAAACCGCCTCGCAGGCCTCTGACATGGCTTTATACAACACTGAAAAATCACTCAGGTGTGCTGGTTTCATCACGATGTTTTCCCTTACCGTTTTAGCAACTGATAATTAATTTATAATACGCACTTAACTTACGAAAAGTCAGAGGTCAGAGGTATTCGTATCCAACCATACGTTTTTTACATTATCGTATACGGGTGTTATTGCTTCTGGATGCAGGTTATTTCCAACCGGCCAATCTGGAAGTCATTGGGGATGGAAAGGAAGTCAATGTTCAGCAGTGGACGTCTTATGGCTGTAATGATGATGATGATGATTATAATGATGTTACGGGTGATCTATAAACCTATACATAATCTAATCGATATCTATGACTTTTAAGTGATTTTCCTTAGTAAAATAATTGTATTGAGTATACCTAAGTATAGTTAAATATAAAAGATACACAACATAAACAATACTTTAAAGTCAAAATGAGAGGGTACTATAATACTAGTCAGTAGATATCCAGAAAAAATTTCTACTAAAAAATAAAATCGTAAATGCAAAATAAATATTTCACATTTCATCGGGCACTAAAAAAGCAAACATGAATAAATCAATCATGAAAAAATTCTGTTAAAGTATCATTCAGAGACTCGTATTTACGTTTTCCAAACTTTGTGTCCAACATTTGATCGATGGGCCAACTTCGATGTTTGGTAACCAAACACGGGAGATACTATTTGCTACTTGAGCCACTTGGTCCGAGTAGGGATATTCCCATATTTATTTTGGATACGACGGACCTGCTTTGAGAATGTTTTTCCTGGTATTAAAGATTTCCTTTCCATTTGACATGTGCAAATATGACATGACTTATGTAAATGGCTGTTTTTTTTAAATATTGCGCTAGTCTATTCTGTTCTTGAGCCCAACTGTTCTGCTGGCTAAACTGATGATCATGTCATAAATCAGAAATTTCCAATCACGTTCAACGCAGCAACAAGTGTATATCCAGATATTCTTCTCCCAGGCCAGTATATAAAAGGAGATATTATAAATCCTCCACCTCATACTAGATCTGTTCTCTGCAAAAATATGCAAGAACATAGCCAGTTTAAGTCTTGTAAGCCTTTACAAAAGTTTACTTTATTTAAAAGAGCAACTATGGAGTTTCTTGCCAGATTACTCTCCATGAAGGGTAGGCTGCCCTTGGAACTGGCAACTAGAGTCACTCTTACAACAAACAATATTAGAAATATGACTATTCATAAGTGCCTAATGGTCTACATGAATAAAAATATTTTGATTTGATTTTGATTGACTTAAACTGACTAACTGACTGACTACTAAAAAAACTGACGAGGTTATTTATACTATATACATTTGAAGGAATATAATATTGTCCCATACCACAAACCTTTTTGCAAGGTTCACTTCAGAATACGGAATACGGAGCCGAAACATTTTCCTTCTACCAACCTTTCTTTTAATCTTGCTCGTCATGATAGTTTGTAACAGCCTATAATTTTAATGCCTGAGAACATGCCCCAAATAGTTTTTTTTTGTTTAAAAAAAGACCATAAGTGTCATGTTTAAATAATAGATTTAACAAGCCTAAATGCTAATACCACAGTATAAAGAGCTCTTTCCCTACAGTAGTCCAACGAACACGTCTAGACAGAGCAATCGTGCGGGGTGTGTGGGGCGAGGGACGGAGGGGGGGCCGCGGCTGTCAGTACCTTTTTCCATACTCCATTCGGGTACTACACCGTCATTTGTTTTTAGTGGGTGGCACATTTTATTTATTTTAATTTTGAATGTTGATTCAATTTTTCAACGGGTGTGTTGATTATAAATAATTATGACATTAATTTTGAGATCCAAGATGGCGGATACAAGTTTTTGAAAAAACTCAATATGGGTATCGTTTTCGAGGTTTTCAGGAGGGGTGATTACGAATTTGACATTAATTATTTAGACATCCAAGATGGCGGATACGAGTAAATAAAAACAAGATGGGTATCGTTTTCTAGGTTTTCGGGGACGGTGATAACGAATATGACATTAATTTTGAGATCCAAGATGGCGAACGCTAATTTTGAGTAAAAATCAATATGGGTATCGTTTTCTAGGTTTTCAGGGGTGGCTTTGTACTTGAAGACCATGCGGACTCTCAGATATCGATTTTGAAAGCAATCGGTCCAGTAAATAAAAAGTTCAAAATTTTTGTTCAAAAGTTTTGGTTTACACTGTAAGCTTGTATTGTTAATAAATAAATAAATAAATAAATAAAAAATGGCGGCCACCTTTTTCAATTCTGACAACGGCTTTATACTTGGAGACCATGCGGACTCTCAGATATCGATTTTGAAAGCAATCGGTCCAGTAAATAAAAATTTCAAAATGGCGGCCACCTTTTCCAATTCTGACAACGGCTTTGTACTTGGAGACCATGCGGACTCTCAGATATCGATTTTGAAAGCAATCGGCCCAGTAAATAAAAATTTCAAAATGGCGGCCACGTTTTCCAATTTTGATAACGTGTTATACATACTTACAAAAAAAACACTATAAAAACATATTTTTGTTTTTAGTCCTGTGTCAACCCTAACACTTTTTACGTCGCGACGAATGTCTAGACGTTGTCGGCATTTCCGAAAACATCAAACGCGTCGACTGACTATATGATGTTTAGACTATGCTAATACTATGTGGTCTAAATATGCTTAAACTGCTTTAACAACGTTATTGTACGTAAAACGCTGTGCTCATGTTGATAATTTTCATTTAGAACTTTATTCATCGCTGCACTCAAATTTGTTGGGGCAGGATAGTTTGAAACTCAGTCACTATAAAGTGAAAAATAGGTTATTTTATGTAAGATTAGGTTTTAATTTACTTAGGTAAATACTAGGTAATATATCATGTCAGTTTCTCACAGAATATTGGCGTGAAATAACAGTATCTCTATTGTTATTAGTTCGTACAGCCAGTGCGAGCACTACGATATATAACTCCAAGGAATTTGATCCTTTGGTGTTATGGAAGGAAACGGGAGACTAAACGGGGAGGATTGGGCCTCTAGTAATGCCCTAAGCTAAATGCCGAGTCCCATTAGGGGGCGCTCTTAGCTGCTGTTGCTTTAGGTTTACTTTAATTGCTTTAACTGGAGGCCTTTTAGGTCACGCTAGGAGGAGCGGGCTTACAGGCAGGCACTGGACGGGGCTGCGAGGCGCGTTTGCGGTACCCGGACCCGTCCAATACGTGCGAGGAACACGCAGGGGGGAAACGTTTTTAGTGGGTGCGAGCCCCACATAGCGGTATGCGGAAGGCATTTTTTACATCCGGCCACAAAAAAAAGGTCACGCGAGGAGTCCGTTTCATCAGTTTGAGTTCCCTAGAGCTATAACTGCGGGAGATCTATAATTACAGTAACCGCAGAGTAGTATTAAAAAACTTGTCTTACCGAAAAATCTATGTTTTGTCACAGTGATAGATTGGCATGACATATAAATAAAAATTGGGCTAATGAGAAGTGAGAAATCGGCCAGTAACAAGATAAATCTACGATAGTCCTACAAAAACTGGTAACCTATGTCTAGGTAAAGTAATTAATTGTACGTTTGACATTTAGAAAAAGCCGGGTAGTACTCTTTAGGCACAGAATTCATTTCTAATAATAGTCAGCTTCAAGTTCAAGGAATCCTACTGCCATCTATAGATTCAAGTGTTTTCTTTGCTTGGCAGACGTGCAGGTGGGTGTTTATTGACACAAAGGAACTGTCTATTTTGATGTCACACACAAAAATCAAAAAAATATACATATCTAAAAGATGATATATTATTTGTAAAGGAAAACCTAATCCTACGCAATTTGCGCATGTCTTTGTGCTGAACCTGCTTTGTAGTTTGCATAAACATGTTATTTTGTACATTCGAAAACATAATTTGGACGTAAATATTGTTGTTATGAATTTATTTATAGATAAACACACAACAGAAAAACAGATGGAGGAGTTTTCCACGTTTCTTTAGTTATAATTAAGCCCTATGTATCTGTGAGCCTTCAACATACTTAGTGGAGTATTAAGGGGTCGATGGTATGATGAAAGGATTCATTCCAATGAAAGTAAACTGATAAGAAATTTTTCGCTTTATCTTTATTGTAACTTTAAGTAAATTATTTATTAGATTAAAATTAATAAAATGCAATTAAAACTAAAACTAAAAACTAACATTAAAACTATCTATAACAAACTAAATAAAAATAACTACATATAACTACTATTTACATTTGCCTATATATAAAAAAAATTAAGTAAAGTTAATATTTATACAGGGTTATTTGTAAAACAACAGCATCCTTAAAAGGGGTCATTAAACTCATCACTATGAACAACTTTTACTATGGGACCAACCCTGAAATCGCAGAAAAAAATATCAGCTGTTCCATACATTTTGTCAAATTATGTGAACATAATTAATGGAACAGCTGATTTTTTTTTGCGATTTCAGAGAACCACCCCTACTCGTCCCGCGGGTGTCGTAAGACGCGACAGGTAAAGATCCAATGGATAGGCAGCAGCATCCTTCTTTGTAACAGCAATCATCTGCTACTGCGATCGCCAACCCGCTTGCCCAGCGTGGTGATGATGGGCAAATACCTCCAATGAGCGCACAATAATGGCGCGCATTGGGGAAGGCTTATGTTCAGTAGTGGACTAATACAGGCTGATGATAATGATTTTCCACCACAATACCGCTTACCACATAACAGGTTCATGGGCAAAACTGGCATTTTTATTATGAAAAAAAAAATAGACATTTTTTGTCCTATCCAATTTACTTAAATCCAAGCTCTACTCATTGAAAGTTTAAATTCGACATTACAAGTTTCCGCATTGTAATTTTGAAGGTAAATTTTAGTTGTACCTATAATATCTATTTGAGCTTAAGTGGAACAAGTTTCGTGTACTTAACAGCAATATTGGCGGCGACAATATTATGTTCTGTTCATTTCAAACTTTGTAACGGCTTTTGAAGTGTTGTAATTGTCTTAATAAATGTCGTAAATAGATTTTGATTCGATTTCTATCATTAAAAAATATTTTTTTAGTGTTTTGAGTTATTATGAGTGCTCGTAAAACGATAAATTTATTAAAAGCCGGTAGTTTTTTTAATTTTTATATCAAATAAAAAAAAAATCGGTTTATCCGTTTATACCACAGATAGACACGCCAAACTTATAAAATCCCTCTTATTGCGTCGGGGGTTAATAAAATAATAAAGAGTACATACGCCTGGACCATTTATGATAAAACTTGCCATAGACAAGCCAATGTCGCAATTAGGTTAGGAGGAAATTATTACGTGGCAAACCTAAACAGCTCCTAAAAATTTTAGTTTTTAAAAACAAGTTTCACTTCTTCTTTTCGTATGGTTGATGAACAACCTGGTGTCAGAGTTTAAACCACCCGTAGGCCTCTGACATGGCTTTACACACCACTAAAAAATCTCTCACCTATGCTGGTTTCATCACGATGTTTTCCCTCACCGTTAAACAACTTATTATTAATTAAACGGTTATAATTAGCTTGACCTGTTTATTATTTGTTTCAAATTTAGTAATTGATATTTCACCCCCTTCCTTTTGCCAGATTGTTCTGATATTTAGTACACAGTTCTGATAACAAAAAAGAGTCGTGATAGCCTAGTGGTGGTGACCGTTGACTGGCAAGTCAGAGGTCTCGGGTTCGAACCCAAGGCGCGCATCTATGACTTTTCGTGAGTTATGTGCGTTTTATAAATTAATTATCACTCTCCGTGCCTCGGATAGCACGTTAAGCTGTTGGCCCCGGCTGTCAATTGTAGATCTTTGACAGTCGTTACGGGTAGTCAGAAACCCGAAAGTCTGACAACCAGTCTTGCCAAGGGGTATCGTGTAACCCAGTAACTGGGTTGTGGAGGTCTGATAGGCAGTCGCTCCATGTAAAACACTGGTATTCAGCTGCATCCGGTAAGACTGGAAGCCGACCCCAACATAGTTGGGAAAAGGCTAGGCAGATGAGTTCTGATAACAAAACCATTTTACGTAAAAAAAATACTTATATTATTTGTAATACGCACATAACTTACGAAAAGTCAGAGGTAGGCGCCTAGAGATCGAACTCGAGACCTCTGTCTTGTCAGTCGACGGTCATACCACTAGGGTATCAGTGTTGATAGTTTCACTTCTACAAAGACATCGGGTTACCCTTCCTAATACGAAATCAAACGATTACCTTATCTATTAGGTAATCAAAAGCGTAAATCATTGTTCTGTAAACAATATAATTCAACATTAATCCAAACACTCGGATATACGGGTTTATTTGATCCGCTGAGTATTAATTTATACTATTTAATCATTGATAACTATATATCTTGCTGTATTTGTAGACCTTAACTGTCTTTTCATCATCATCATCATCATCAGCCTGTATTAGTCCACTGCTGAACATAGGCCTCTCCCAATGCCTTTTGTGCCTTTTTTGCATCACTTTTGTGCGCTCATTGGAGGTATTTTCCTATAATCGCCACGTTGAGCAAGCAGGTTGGCGATCGCAGTAGCAGATGGTTGTTACCACACAGAAGGATGCTACTGTCCATCCTCCGGATCTTTCCATTTGTCGCTTCTTACGACACCCGTGGGACGGGTAGGGGTAGTTCTAATCTTAGGCCGATGATTATAAAAAAATACTACTACGATATTATTATTGTTTTTGACCAATATAATTGTGCTATCTTTTTGCAACTTATAGAGCTTTAATTAAAGCTTATTTTAGAATATCACACCTTCGTTTATCTCACAATATTGTGCTGCTCGCTGTGTTCTAGCAGCTGCATTGTTGTGTGACTAAATTCTGAGAGTGTAAGCTTTAGAAAACACCTTTCGATAAAAATATTTTATTTTAAAATAATTTATGTTACTTTGAACACAATCCTGTTGGGATTCAAATAAAGCTTAGTTTTGATTATCAGCCTTAACTATTTATTATAACAGTCAACAAAGTTACCTTTTCACACGCTAACAACTTTATACTTAAAGGAATAAAGATGATTTTCGCTAGATTCAAGTTGAAATCTCAGTGTGGTATTCGCAAGTATAGCACGTTTTCCGTGTATTGTACACGATTTATGAGTTCACGTATTTGGAAATCTGTTCCACTAATTAAAGGGGTCCGTGTATAAACATTTTGTTTGTTTTTGCAAGTCTTAAATAATATTTAATTTATGTGTTTATGTTTTGGATACGTACTACATTACATGGTAGTTGATATAAGCCAGACAGTGAGTCAACAAATAGGTTTAAACCTTTTATTACCGCAAGGATCGCGTCGCGAAACAATTGTTTCCTTTTGTGTCTCATTTCTTAGTGTTTGAAGTTTAAGACACCTGCTGCTCTACCAACTGAGCTATCCGTAACCTTGCTCGGGCTATCAAAATACTTTTCTACATCTAACTGTCCTAGGGGTGTGAGCAGAAATTTCTTTGTCCAGTTTAAGTTATCGATCGTTTATTAATTTTAAACGTCAACTTTGACGTAAAGGTCGTTAAATTGTGTCAAATTTGACGTTTTATGAACAATTTTCGTTATGAATTCGATAAAAAGATCTATGCTCGCACTATAGATGGTAGTTACAAGATAAGGTTAAAAAGCATGTCGCACGCCACAAACAAAAGGGTATTAAGTCTGTAAAAACGGTTTTTTTTTATTTGCGTTTCGAAAACAACAATTTTTTCTCTATAAACTGGTAAAACAATGGTATTTAAATTCCAAATAGTTTTTAAAATATAGCAACAAATGTCTTTCTTGACTGTTCATACACGCCATTTTCGAGACAATCAAGACAGTCGCATGTTAGTTCATTCAGTTGCCGGCCATCGCTCGTGCCCGTCACACATGTCATTGTGAGTTACAACCCGTCCAGTCGTCAATTTCATGCCAAAATATTAAATTGTGAGTATTCTAAACAGTATTATATCAAGTTAATACCCTATTGCCTGTTCGGATTAATACAAGTTTGAAGTTTTATTTAAAATAATACCCTCTTGCCTATTCAATTTTATTTAATGTGTTATTTTTAACGAAATTATTTTAAAATGATACTTTATAGCCCCCGATTTGCATGAGATAATTCTATATTGCTTGTCAATTTTGTTCCGTGGTTCGAAGTTTCAAGTAGAATACTACCTTTTAGGCTATTGTTTATTTTATTTTTTTGTTTATTTTAGATAAATTCAAAACAATGAAGCGAAGTAAAAGGGCTGAATTGATAATGAGAGCAATCTGCGATCGCTAAAGTACACCAGGCAGTACACCTGATGGATTTCTTCTTCTTTTTAGATTATTTATTTAAAAATATAGTATTGAAATATAAAACAATAAAACAGTTTACTTGATTTTCCATATAAAAAGGCTTAAAATTCTTCGCTTACTGAAATTACTAAAATTCTGAAATCTGATTTAGTCAATTTTAACGGTTTTAAAATACTTTTTCGCGGGAAGTTGTAATTCAAAAAATGCCAAGAGGATTATCAGAAGTTTTACGAGCAAGAATAGTAACTTTAAGGGAAGAAGGATACACCACGAGAGAAATAGCACTCAGAGTCGCTATATCCTAATCCTGTGTCGTGAGCACGTTGCAGCGGTACCACGGGATGGGTAATTTAGCTGACCGACTCCGCAGTGGTCGCCCAACTGTTTTCACTGCTATCCAAAAGCGCTAAATTAGATTGCTGGCAGCCCGTGACCCAAATACTACTACTACAATAAAAATAAAAGTTTGGGCCGCCTCTGGGCTTGAAGTTAGCACTCAGACTATTCGGAGTTGCTTGCGCCAGGCTGGATTATGAGCACGGAGGTCTTGGCGAGCTTCTCTGAATACCCGCAACGTCAACGACGGAGATTGCAGTGGGCTAGGCTTCAGCAAAATAAACGAAATTGAGAAGAAAACATTTGACAAAATGGTCTCTTCGTTGACGAATTGCGAATAAGTAGGTAATTCAGATAACTGACGTGTCAGTATCTGGAAAAGATCAGGACACCGTGAAAGGTAAAAAACTGCCACTGGAATAGTTCAGCAAGACGGGAAATCGGTGTCGTTATAGGATGGTATTATGATTGGAGCTAGAACACCTTTGATCTCGTATCGAGGCTTCATTACAGCAGACATGCATAAAGCAATGCTATTGACGGAATTTTCAGACCATTCCAAGTAAAACATGGGCACCAATTTGCACTGGTCGATGATAATACGCTTGCCCATCGACCTCAACGAGTCAATGCTGCTGTCCGAGAAAATGACATCACAAGGTTAGACTAACCTGCCGGTTCGCCTGACTTAAACCCAATAAAGCACGCGTGGGATGCTCTTAAGCGAGCTGTTTGGAACTATCAGCCACGTCCCCAAACAGTGCATGAGCTCAGGAAAGCCGCTATTCAAGAATGGGACAGGTTATACCAACAAATACTGAATAACTTGATTCTGAGCATGCCCAGGAGGATCTCAGGCCAGGAGAGAAGTTACACTATATTGAATATAAACCTTTTATTAGTAATTTGTTTGTTAGTTGTTTATGTTTGGTTTAACGTCTTTTTCTTTCTATCAAATTTCTGTATTATGATTATAAATATTTAATAAGAAATTTGAAAAAACAACTGATACGGATGGGATTCGAACCCACGATCTTCGGCGTTCCATGCCGATGCTCTAACCGCTAAGTGTGTTCGTGTGATCGTGGGTTCGAATCCCATCCGTATCAGTTGTTTTTTCAAATTTCTTATTAAATATTTATATTTAATAAGCTAACATGTAAAAATTTCACAAAAACATTATGATTAATTACCTACTTACTCAGAAAAAATAAAAATAGTTTTATTTTTTCAGGGTATTTCTATTTAAAGAAAACACACAATAATTATTTTTTTCTAGATAAAGTTCAATTTAAATAAATATATCAGTTTATGCTAGTGATCGCAAACTTTTTTTGATGTGTGTAGGCATAGATTTATACCTACCTAAAGTTAATATAGCTTTTAATAAGTACTTATGATATTGTGTTATTACACTTACATACGTACATGTAATACTTTGATAAATATGTTTAATTGATGTTGTGTTTTTTAATTTTAGTTTATTATGATAGTTACCACTTTTTGAATAAACATTTTTAACACTTTGACTGCCAGACTGCAGACACAATGCAAATTCTATTGTTTGTCGGACACCATGTGTCCCCCATGGCGTTATAGCTGTTAAGATCCAATTGGTATTTAATTTTAAATAATCCACGAGAATAAAATAATCCCTTACTCAGGTAGGCAGAACATAACTTCTTTACTTTAAAAATGGTATCAATATTAAATATAACGTGTTATCAATGCAATTTAGTAAATTTTGGTTAAGCAAGACAGTCGTAAGTTCAACATCAGAGCTACATGAACTGCTTAAATGGTATCATCTTTACCCAGTTCCATAAAAGTACTAATAAAACTAAAACTGCTATTGCTACACTAACTAAACTTACTTAGCACAAAGTAGGACAATGTACCTATAAATCTAGGTATAATTTAAAATGTTTGATCCAGTAGTTCCGAAGCTATAATTTTTTAAACATTCAAAACGCGATATCTCAAAACACTGTTTTCGAAGATAATACCCTTTTGTTTGTGACGTGCGATGTGTGCACATACTTTTGAAATCACAATTTACTATGTGACCTTATTAATTTCTAGTTATTGTGTATTAGCTGTAAATATGTTTTGTGTACCTAAATAAATAAAAGTATGACACATTATGCTAGGCAATGAAGCTGTAAATAAATAGGTAACAGAAAAATACTACAAAGAAAGTCCTTTAAGGCGCTGTGCACAGTCAAGTTTGGTATTACAAAGGGGGTGAAGCAGGATGAAGTGGGAACGAGCCGCCCCGCCCATGGGTCCCGCCCCTTCCGTCTATTGCAAGCTTGAAGCAAAATAATAGATTGCGAGGCATCGCGCAAAACTCGCCATTGCGTAACGTCCATTATAAATAAAAGCGTAATTTCGTCAGTAATATCACAAGTGCATTTGACCTATCGTGGCAATGACCCGCTTGAAATGAGCGTGCCCGCGGCAACCTCTAGGTTCGAACCCTATCAGACATCGTATATTTTTGAATTTTTATAATACGCAATATAATAATTAGTAATTACCTACATATCTTCTTTTTGTTATTTTTTAAAATATTTATGTTCATAATTTTGTTTTCTTATTTTTAAAATAATGAAACAATAATTGTTATTTTCTAGAAAAGATTACATCAAAAATGTGCAAAATTGAAAAAAAAACTGTAAAATTTTAAAAATAATTATTTATGTACATATATTATATTTATATCAAACAAAAAAATAGACAAAAAGTAAAAAAACAATTTATTTAAAAAAGAAATCTTTTTACTCCAAAGAAAAACCATTAAAATTGCATTATAATTGTTTAAAAAATAAAAAAATCAACAAAAAAAAAAAAAAAAAAAAAAAAGTAAAATAACAAATAAGAAAATCAGCAAAAAGTAATGCTCGATGCAGGATCGAACTCTACTCATACACTATAGTGGTTGACTACATCAACATTCTAGTCCGCTAAACCATTTAGACAGTAATGGTAGTGACCAAATTACATTTCTCCTTGATGGTCAGAAGCTTGAATAAGGTAGATGTCTGATTTAGATGTCAGACATCGTACATTTTTGTATTTTTATAATACACTATATAATAATAAGTTGGTACTTACACCTACATATTTTCTTTTTGTTATTTTTTAAAATATTTATGTTAATATATTTTTTTTCTTATTTTTAAAATAATGAAACAATAATTGTTATTTTCTAGAAAAGATTATATCAAAATTGTGCAAAATTAAAAAAAATGTAAAATTGTATAAACAATCATTTTATGTACCTATATTATATTTATCAAACTAAAAATAGACAAAAAGTAAAAAACTATTTATTTAAAAAAAAACTTTTTAGGTACTCTAAAGAAAAGCCATTAAAATTGCATTATAATTGTTTAAAAATAAGAAAATCAACAAAAATAAATACTGAACATTTATTTCAGACAAGAAAATAGAAAAAAAAGTAAAATAATAATTAATAACAATTATTTCAAATAAGATAATCAACAAAAAGTATCACTCGATGCGGGGATGGAACTCCCAACCGGTCGCTCTCGTAGGTCACATGTGCAACGTTCAAGACCACTAAACCAATTGGACGGTATTGGTGGTGACGAAATTACATTTCCCAATATACAGCTTTCAACAACAAACAAGATACGTAAATAATTTCTGAGCGGGGGCGGAACAAAATGACATAGGTCCATCTAGCAGCGCGCCTCAGCGGTCACTGTCGCTCCGCGTAGAAATGAAAGAGAAGGGATAATGGCGTGACGTTTGGTTCGACTCGTCCGAATTATTTATCAGTAAATATATTAATTCCTACTAATATCTTATTTCAATCGATAAATACAAGTGAGGGCTCCCTTTATTATTATTTATTACGTAACTGTTATAAATTTCATCAAGATTGGTTTATAAATAATAGAGATAAAATTGCAGGAATGTTAATTTTAATGGTTGTTTTATGATTTTTTTTTATCGAAAAAAAATACCAAAAACGTGTTTTGAAGCCGTGAGTTCTCTCATAAATATGATCGAGAATAACATATATTTTTTTTGCTACTCTAAAATGTATACATTAGGCTAAAAAACTGTTTAATTAAGCCTATTTTGACTGTGCACAGCGCCTTAATAACTCACAAAGGACATTTTGATACGCTGGCGGCTGAACTTTCAAATTTCCATATTCATGTTTATCGGTAACATAAATCGATCGTTGCTTGAAGAGCAATAGTAGAAGTTGGTAACTAATTTACTTTGTGTATTCAATGCAAGTTGAATTTCCAGAGGGGTGCACAAGGATTCGATTACACGGTCAGAATAAGTTTATGTGTAAGCATTTCTATTGAGTTATGTCCGCATATGACATTAAGTGAGGTCATCTGATGAAAAGTTACGACAATTCTCTTCACTTGTCATGACAATTTAGTGTTCAAGACGGCAAATATGACAAGTTTTTCACGACCACTTGTCACTTGTCGGTTGTTAAGAGAAAATTGTTGTTCAACTGTTATTGACAATTGATTTTCGTTTTCCACGATGACTAATAAACAAACAATCTACGAATTATCGTATTGTCACCTGCCGTCAGTCACCTATCACCTATCACCTGTCACCTGTCACCTATCACCTGTCACCTATTACCTGTCACCTGTCAAAGATAGGATTCTATCCTATCTTAATGTTAACCCATAAGATAGGATTTTTGTCCTAGTCCAATCTCTACTCAGGTAAAGCCTTGGGCTAAAAAAGACAATTACATTTGAAACTCAATCGATGCGCACTAATGGTGCGCTAATAGTGAAAATGCTTAACAATTTACATTTTCATTCGATGCAATCAACTAGAAGTGTTTCTTTGTTAGTTTTTTGCGCTCGATTTTCTTTTGTTTTGTTTCTTAAGAAAATAAGTGCATTTATTTGTTCAGTATTGAGAACTAAGTTTTTATTTTTTTTAGCTTCATTATTTCTAATTTTAAAAGAGGTAGATTATTATATTTTTTAATCCTTTAGGAGTCATCTACCTTAGCGAGTTTACGTGCTTTCTCAACGAAGTAAGTGATAATTAATTTATAATACGCATATAACTTACGAAAAGATGTTCGCGCATTGGGTTCGAACCTGAGATCTCTGACTTGCTATGATAACGGTCATACTGTAATGGACATACGATAATGGAAGGTATTAAAGTAAAGGAGATTAAGTAGAAGGAGTAAAAAAATTTAGGTTTTTTGTATGAGCGGTTTTTAACCCCCGATAAAAAGAGGGGTGTTATAAGTTTAAGTGTATCTATGTGTCTGTGGCAACTACTGTGTCGTAAGATGATTTATGATCAAAAGTGTTTTGAACAAGAAAAATGGATAGATAGATATAAATTTTTAATTAATACTTGTTTTAAATGTTATTATATTCATAAACCTCCCCCTTGCACCGTTATGAAGTACTAGGACTTATAGCATCGTAATACAAACATGCCACAGGGAAAACCGAGGGTCGCCTAAACCATTTTGCAACTGTCAACAAAATTAATCAGAACTAAACTGAAAATCTTATAACTGAAGTTTTCGTTCCCTTCAAAAGGAGTTCAAACAATTAGGGCGGTATGCTGCAAATTATAGCCATGGGGGATTCGTCTAATTTGCACTCCCCTTAAAAATAACAGTTCCAACTCCTATGCAAAGTTTCCCCTCGTTGAGTTTGATGTTGCATGAGGCAATCATGGTGTATTGAATTCGAAAATAGATCTTTATGTTGCATAAAAATAAGGTGCATTTTGCAGTAATATGATGTAGTTGTATGTGGATTGAACTGCTAAATAAGTAACTGCAATATTTTAGAGACAAAACCATATAAATTGTACATCAATCAGATGTTTTGCTTTAATTTTCCAGTTTGATAAAGTCTCTAAAGCTGTACCAAAATATAATATAAGTAAATTTTTTTTACGTAAAACGGTTTTGTCATCAAAACTAAAACTGTGTACCTAACATCAGATCAATCTGCCAACAGAAAGGGGATGAAATATCGATTACTAAATTTGAACTAAATAATAAACAGGTCACGCTAAATAAAACCGTTTTAAAAGCGACAAAACTTGCAATCCGTCGGACAAAGCTTCGTCATTGGAATTTTGAAGTAGGGCCCTATACTATTACTATAATTTATACTATTACTAGTAGCTAGTAAGCACGCGGTAATACCTTTTACATAGAATACATACATACATAGAATGCGTACATACATAGAATACATAGTTAATAGTAAGTAATTCCAATGGCTTGAATACAATGTGAATTTTTCTGTAGTACGAGTATGAACAAATTTTGAACAATTAAATCTCTATAAATAATTATAAAATTGGCCTCGGGTGGCTTGTAGTCTAAACCTAAGCTTAAAATTTAATCCGCAAAAACTAAAGGGCCACTCCTAATTTAAATAAGTGGTTGTGTAAAGTAATTGTTTGAAAATACTGTGCAATTTATATTAAAAGCAGTTCTAAATTTAAAAAAGTTCGTTGAACCATTGATTTTAAAAATAGAAGACAGATGTCTATGATTTTGAATAAGCTCCTTTTTTTTAAAGGATAATATTTCAATAATTTTAGTTTGATTTAAATGTTAACATGATTAGAAAATTGAACAATGATGTAATTTGCTAATTATAATGACAGGTTTGGGAGAAAATCTTTTTACTTAAAACTGGCCTCTTAAACGATAACACTTGTCATAACCCCACCCCCCTCCCCCTTCTACATTTATTCAGAAGTTCTTCAAGAAGTATTGAAATAAACCTCTATTTTTATTCTCATTTTTGAAGTCCGTTAAAAAGTTTACGATTATATAATTATAATGTATATTATATTATTATATTATAATATAAATATATTACACAAACAAGACAGTTCCCTTATTTTTCATCTTTTACATAATTAATTTATCTTCTTTGTAATTGGCCTTAAACCCGGTTTAGTTGTAAGTTTTTCGAAAATAAAATAAGCAGTTGTTTTGTTTGCAAAACATTCTACAACCAGGATTTGTGTCTAAACTAATTATTCTAAGTACTGGCTAAGCTTTCTTAGATTAAAAAAGTGGATTTAATAATAATTAAGTAATTTATATAATCAAGACAGTCATTAACCTCACTAATGGCGAGCTATTACAAAAATCTAGACTAAAATGTCTAGCAAAATGGCAATTCAAAACTAGTTGCAGAAGAGCCACTCTGTTGACATTTTGTTTACAAGACGGGGTTACTAATTCTCTTGTACACGCTCTAATCTAAATTTAGACTCACTATCTCTCTTTCTAACAGAGGTCATTAGAAAAGGATAAAAGTTTTTGTCTATCAAACTAGTTCCTTTGCGTGATATCAACCAGAATTTAGTCGGCATGTCATAGAGGTTTCGTCTAATTTCACGTAAATTGCAAGGGCGTAGATTAATAAAACAGCTCTAATTTGATAGTTCAATTTGTTGTCCTTTTTCGATGGTGTTTATTAGAAAAAAATATAGTTAGACTAAAATTAATTTAGCAGGATGTAGGTAATAATAATAATATTCTCCTGACCGAATTTCGGTCACAGCGGCCAATCTCAACAGAAACTAGCCAATTACGCAGGAGATATTATAGTGCACAAGTGTGTGCGCAAACACAGGTGCACTCTCTATTCCCTCACTCTCATAGTCCGATGGGACGGCCTTCCGACACGATCGGTGAGAGATCAGGCGCAGGGCCAACAGCTTTACGTGCTTTCCGAGGCACGGAGTAAGTGATAATTAATTTATAAAACGCACATAACTTACGAAAAGTCACGAGGTGCGTGCCTTGGGTTTGAACCCGAGACCTATGACTTGCCAGTCAACGGTCACCACCACTAGGCTATCACGACTTATAGGTACAGGATGTAGGTACAAGAAAATCAGCACCATTATTGTGATTTTGTATCTTGCTACTGATACAGAACGCATAGCACTGTCTTAAGGATCCCTGAACAAATGCCTTTGGCTATAGCGTAAATTTATTTTTAATAAATAACAAATAAATAAATCAGCCTGTAACTGTCTCACTGCAGGGTAAAGGCGTGTTTTCATACTTAAAAAGATCCAGCATTAATTACCACGCGAGCTTACAGCGTGTTGGCCATTTTAGACAATTAAGTCCAAGTTTCCTCTCCATGTTTTCCTTCACTGTTAGTCAGTGGTGTCTTAGAATAACCTTAGAATATACACGACATTGAAAATGTCACATTGGTACATGCCAGGTACCAATCCATACCCACGTTCATGCAAAACGGGTCCGTAACCACTACGACATTTACATATCAATACAAATATTTATTTTTCACTTTTTATTTATTTCATTTATTTATTTGGTGAACATAATTGTTAGTCTTTATTTAAGTAATTTTATTGGCTATTTTGTAATTAGAAAATCATTGAACTTTCTTTTCAATTATATTAAGATGAAAGTGTAGTTTTCGATGTAAAAATCTTTATTTTTCTAAGTATTTAAAATGAAATATTTTGTATTAATAAATTAAGAAAAGAAAGTACTTACATATAATTTTAAACATTACTCCAATGTTACGAAGTACACAAATTGCAATTATGTAAATTGAGAGCAAATCATGAATTATGCTACAAGCTACACGGTACATTAACAGATGATTTGTGTGTGTGAGAGAGAGGGTACTTGTGTGTGAGTGTGTCCAGGAATATTTCGATTGAAAGCGGGATGTTGGGGGGGGAATAATTTAGACTCACCTATCCAGTAGTATATTGTTGTTTAGAGATCGTTAAGTAAATAAATAAATCTTGTAGTGACAATCGTGACCGAAATGCTGGTCTGTACCTGGCCCAAAGGCTGAGTATAGCATTTTTAAGGTTTTAGATTATAGGTTTTGGTTTTAGGTTTGTATTTTTAGATAGTTTTAATTAGTCTAAATTAATTTTGATAATTAATTTAATTAAATTAATAATATTAATAATAATTTATAATATTTAATTTAATTGAATAAATGAGTATTTCTGTTTTTATTGCAAAAAAAAATAATCTTGTAGTTATTTTTGTTTAAAAAAATATTGGAAAAAATTTTTAAGAAGAAAAAGAATTTTTGATTTAAAAAAGGAAAATTGTTCCGAAGAATTTTTTAACTTTCCATTGACCTTAAAATTTGGTGATAATATCTTTAGTTATGTATATTTTACTAAAAATACCAACGTTATAAATAATATTGGATGGCTTATATTCTACATTTGATACGAAACTCTAAATGAACGAAGTCACACATTTGGCTGGTATTTAAATATGTAGGGCTTTACTAAATAGACGTGTGGATCATAGTACAAATTCCTAATCACTAGAATCTGTGACGTGATCCTTCTGTATCTCTACCAATCTTTTTCATACACCTAATGAGAACCATAAGATTTATGGCAACGGAAACTCATTAGCCTATGTGATTTATAGTCCTAAGTAGCCATACTAGCATTCCGTATGTAAATCTTCTTTTAGTATTCAAATTGGGCTAATGTATAAGTTAAAAGAAAGGCCACTTGAGTACACACGGCTTCACATCAAGGTGTACATAGCCAGTATAAATTGACATCTTGCTGTACGAAGAGCCTATACAATGCGAGGTCAGTTCATACTGGATTTGTAAAGCTTGATGTGTAGCCGTGTGTACAATCAACCGCATGACTTTTATTTATTTATATTAGGAAAACCAACAGCTAAAAAGTTACAATGTAGAACTTAATATAGGTGTTGACATAGAGCCAATTACAGGTCTTCACGAATATGTTTTTGTATATAAATTAATAAACCTCTTAGGACCTAAACATGCAACTCTTTAACGTACTTACTTATAAAAGAAATTAGAAAAATTACTTTCCGAATGCTAACAATTTAGGAGAATTTCAATATGATCCATTAAGAAATACAAAATCACTTTTTAATTTCATTTGTGTTTCAAGAAAAAGTCAAGACTCAGATTTTGGTAACACTTGCTCTAGGAAAAGCATCTTTATTTATAGGCAATAAGGGTTCTGTCAATGTCACATTGTCACCACTGATGTGGTAAAGGTACAGGCTGAAAAGAAAAATTAAAACAATAACATAACTTCAAAATACAATACAAATACATTCCTTTTTTAACAGTCAGTGAAATAAAATTGACATCACAACCGAATATCGGTCGGGGCATAAAAATAAAAACAAATTCCCGATAGAAAGGCATCGGTGAAAAATGTATGAGTACGTGAAAAGAGTTTTTCCCGCAAAACAAAAGTTTGTCATCGAAAAAGGAATTAACAAAAATTCAACTGGTGCAGATTTATAGCAAGTAATGAAGAAGCATTGGCTTTAAAAAAAATTTTAAACAGTCTGTAATTTTCCCACTGCTGGGCAAAGGCCTTTCTCATACAGAGAAGGATCAAGCATTAATCACTACGCTTGCGGGTTGGCGATTTCAGACTATTAAGTTCAGGTTTCCTTACGATTTTTTCCTTCACCGTTATTCAGTGTTATCTAAGATTAAATATAAAGTACATATGACATAGACTAAAATTCACTTAATTATTTTTAAACATTTCTTAAGCTTCTTGAGGGAGATATGAATTAATAATGTAATTAGGTATACCTTTTTAACGGGAAGCAGCTTCTTTATTGAAGACTTTATGGTGGTAAAGACTTTCAGACACCGACTACTGATTTACTGAAATGAAATCCATAAAAGTCGAAATAAAACTTCAATATTTTTCTCTATATAAATATATTATGTAGGTATGTTCAATGTTAATAAATTGGAATTCTGTATATTAACACAGAAAGAAACCTTCAAGATAAAAGCTCGGCCTAGTTTAGATGTTAATGTTCACCATCTAATAAACTATGTACTAGACAAGTTATAACCATAAACATTAATTAAAGTTAATACTAATTAAGCCTATACTAAACGTAATTAATACAATATGTATAATATTTGATAGTAATATCCTATTGGCTGAAACATTTGATTTTCATTATTGGAGGTTAGTAAATTATTTATCTGACATTATCAGAGTAATATATCACAATTTTTGTGTAATAAAATCGTTTACATGTCGTGTAGAAATCATAAATTTCCATCATCAGCCTGTATTAGTCCACTACTGAACATGAGGCGCCACTATTGTGCGCTAAAGGTGCTGCTAAAGGTGGCAGTCAATCTAGTCTCATCATCATCAGCCTGTGTTAAACATAGGCCTCTCCTAATGCGCGCCTCTATTGTGCGCTCATTGGAGGTATTTGCCCATAATCGCCACGCTGGGCAAGCGGGTTGACGATCGCAGTAGCAAATGATTGCAGTTACACAGAAGGATGCTGCTGCTCATCCTCCGGATCTTTCCCTTGGTCGCTTCTTACAACACCCGCGGGACTAGAAGGGATGGTTCTATTCTTAGGCCGGAAACCACACGGCAAACAACAAAACCTAAATTTAAGGCATAAATTTTGTGAGTGTACAACACAGCCTTTATGGCGTTAAGAAAGAGATTCGTAGTATCAACTGAAGCGTGTAGTACTCGATGGCTTAGTTGGTAAAAGACGCAGATCGCATGTTTAAGTCCCAACCAAGCCGGTTGTTTTCGCGAGTTTCTTTTTAAATATGGTCAAATACCATCCCTTTCTGTTAAAGCTGATATCATGCTTTTATCTTATCTAGGCCACGAATCAGAATTGACACAGAATTAGAAGTGTATCAGTAATCGATACAGGAAGAGATTGGCACTGTTCATCGTGACACGGTGCTTTCCATTTTACGAAACCAGAGTACTGGGGTTACCATGATTTGCGAAGTTTTATTTAGATTTTTTCCTTGTATAAAATTAATTAATTCTGACTGCCGAACATTTTAATTTGTATATCAGCGCTATTGCTGAGATGCATTCTATCAAATTTATGTATTTTGTACGACAGATTCATTATTTATCCACTTGACAGTCCGGGTCAGTGCAACGCGGCGAGAAAAAACCTTCAGATATATTTTTTTATAATCTATGAGCGTTACACTGATATTTTAAAAATATATATATATACGTAGAGTGGTGCTGTCTTAATTTATTTTAATTTCCACTTAAGTTCATAGATGGCGCTAAAAGTATTTTTTTAAATAAGTGTTACGCGCTGATATTTGCTTTGGACATAAGTCGGTCCACGGATTGTAGACAGTAGAACGCAAAACACGAATTACTTAATCGGCCGAAGCCAGTCATGCAATGTAGTAATAAAACAATATTTAAAAAAATCTCAATGCAGCAAAATACGAGTACGTCGGTCGTTGCTACAGAAGTACAAATTAAAAAACAACCTTTTTTATTTGTAATAGCAAGGATAGCGGCCTTATATACTTACGCGGTCTTAATATCTAAATAACATGACATATTTCCTTACTCCAAATCGCGATTTAAACAACACGTAAAAGCCAATAAAAACTGCCTCTTTTCGATAATATTAAGCAATAAAAGCAATTGTTTCATTCAATTTAAATGTAACAATATTTAATACGAACCATAAATTGAATATAAAAGTTATACACTCTACTCTACTTTATTGACTGAAATTTCTGCTTCAAAAAGTACGAACTAACCAACCGTCGGAATTTCCCGTTTTATATCGGTTTTATGGTTACCCTAATACAGTCTCGTGTATGTTGGCCAGCCTTTATTATTTTCCGTTCTAGGGGTCAGTAATAAATCATCTTTTCCGATAAAACTGTAAGCGATACATACTAACTTATATGCGGTTATTGTACTCTATAGTATTTTTGTTGTTTTTCACGATTCTATTAGCAAGAGTAAGTGACTTGTGAGTTTGATATACAATATACGCTCATCATCCTCCTAGCCTTATTATTCCCGAACATTGTCGGGTCGGCTTCTAATCTAACCGGATGCAGCTGAATAGGTATCAGTTTTTTATAGATCGACAGCCTATTATGACCTCCGAAACCCAAAGAGATACGATATTCCTAAGTTAGATCAGTTGTCAGGATTTTAAGATCGTACTGACTCCCTATATCGACTGTCAAATGTCATCATGACATGAAGCAAGGAGCAGGTGTTAATTATTTTATAATACGCACATAACTTCTGAAAAGTCAGAGGTGCGTGGTGGATTCGAACCTTGAGACTCTGACTTGCCAGTCAGTGGTCTTACCAGTAGGCTATCGATGTTACTGCTAGCTTGTAATCAATACACCCTATGTATCTGTAAGTCTATGAAGTTATTTCCTACCTATGAAAATACGTGAGACGCTTATTGGGCCCTTTAATTAATCTAGGGTGTTAAACAATATATATATTTTTTTTTTATAGACTCACGCCTGTATTCCTCAGAGGGGGTAGGCAGAGGTGTGCAGTATACCCACGTTTCGCCGGCTATGTTATAAGTCCCATGTAATAAGGGGCGAGCCTATTGCCATTAACCGGGCACAATTCCAGACTCCGTGCTGCTACTGAGAATTTCCTAATGGAAAAACCCAATAACACTTTGCCCGACCTAGGGATCGAACCCAGGACCTCAGCAGTCGCGCTTGCTACCACTAGACCAACGAGGCAGTCAAAGGAGGAAGGAATTATAAAATTATTTAATAAGAAACTCGCAAAAACAACTGACTCGTGCCGTTCAATCGCTTTACCAACTAAGCTACCGAGTCCTGCCCGCTTTAGTTGAAATTACGAATCTAAATAATTTCTAAAGAGATTTGAAATTTCGACTGATTCTAATGGGATACGGTGGCTTAGCGGTTAGAGCGTCGGCACGGTACGCCGAAGATCGTGGGTTTGAATCCCATCCGTATTAGTTGTTTTTTCAAATTTCTTATTAAATAATTAATTATATAAATAATTTCATTTACAAACAAAACATATTATGCATAAACATGTAAAAAAACATAGTATATTAAATGTGACATTTCATAAATTCTAACAGTCTAGATTTTTGATTGCATTACATTCATTTCACCAGTATAAATATAAAAGCAAACTTAAAACACACTACTAAGAGTCCATATTACTTTAGTGACTACTAAACTATTTCTTTACCTTTACCTAAAACGCTGAATCTCGCAAGAAATTCTGGAGATATACGAACCATGTGTTGTCAGACGTGCAATATAAGATGTATTGCAACATCTTATGTTATCTCGTAAAACGGTAAGGGTCACCTAAGGGATATATTTCAGTTGGAATGTTTCGTTACAAGGTCCGAACAGTAAAATTGTTGGAGAGAACACTCTGAATGTCTTCATTTGTTGTATATTTAACTGACGCGAATGTTTCGTTGATTGCTAGCGCTGAAAGTTGAAACACCAGGTTAAGCAAATTGTTAGCGAGTTATTCCAATTAGATATTCTCGTTAACGTTATCAAGACTGAATCTGTACAATTTAATTAGTAAAACAAAACTTAGCCCACAATAGGAATCTCTTCTGTGTCATAGATCAAGTTATAAATATGAACAACTTTTCCAGAAAAAACAGCTGTTTAAAAATACAGCTGTTCCATACATTTTGTTAGGTTATGTGTACATAAATGTATGAAACAGCTGTTTTTTTTTGCAATGTTTTTTTTTTGAAATGTGGTGCTGTCCTACAAACGATGGGGCACTTAATATCGTGCCCCTCTTTACAGGAACTGATGGACGCTACTGAAGGCGCCAATCTCGTAGCCCAGTTCTGGGCTGACACAATTTAGATTATCATCGAAACGCTAAGAAACACTCACGTGTTTGCAAAGTGAGTCTGTACCAATGAGTCACCACGACCTTTTATGAGCTTAATGAGCATTTTCCATAATAAAAAAAAAGTTATTGTAGTGTCACAGCTGTATTACAGTCCATAACGAATCTTATAACTTTTAATCTTTCCTATTTCATCGATCTTCGACCTGGTTCTCACAGTGATAAATTAGTTCCAAGATTGATAGCTGAGACGTATTTTTGCAATTGATTGAGGGCACTAATTGTAACGGCCTGGTACAGATCAGCTAAAATTGACGCTGAAAAAAGAATTTGTGACATTTGAACATCATTAGTAATAAGTTTTTATAGGCCGTAAAACAAATACCTAACCGGTGGCTACTATACCTACATAAAGCTGTTAGCTACTTCTTGTAAGATATCCAGAGGCTAGGTGAAGTGCCTACATTTGCACGATGGCTGGTAGGAACTGGTTGAGAATAGCCGAAGATCATTCTTGGTGGCAATAAAAGATACAGTACGAGTATTGTTCAGTACAACTACAGGCAACTACAGGGTGATGATGTTGAATATTAAATAAAGATATATACAATATGTTAAGAAAACCCTGTCCGATCCGTGAAGGTATTAGTAGGTATCGGGATGTGATTCTATTTGTGTAATTTTTTTCACATAATAATTAAAAAAAATTACCCCGAATAAAAATGATTAAAAAATTAAAAAATGAGGAAACTTACATGACAACACAGGCGGGCGACGGTCGGCGCACTCGTCAGTTTTCGGGTAGCGTAGCGAGGTCATATAGTGTTGTCAGTTTTTGGAATTTTACCAAATTTTAAGTTAATTTGTGTAAAAATCACACATTTAAAAAAAATATTACAACGTTATCCTTATCAATAATGTAAATTGTTTATTCATATTTGGTTATATTATTGAAGTACCTATGTGCCCCTTTCGGGTCGGACAGGGTTTTCTTAACAAGCTGTATATAAATACAAAATCCTCGTAGACATCAATTCAATTAAATAACTCGTCGGAAAGATTTTGTAAGAAAATATTCCTAAATGACTGGACCAGATTATGATATCACTCAATCTATACTAACACCCTCACACTCACACTGTATCCCTCATTTTTATAACATTTTTAAATTTGACATTCAAAAGTTGGTTTTTAAAAGTACTAAGTAACTGTATTGTCTGTTGTTTTGTCAATATTTTACGCAGCTACGGATTAACGTTATTTGAAAGTTTATGAGCTGAAGAGTTACTTGTACTTGTAACTTTTTATCTCGAAAAAAAATTAGCCAAGTCGCGGAAAAAAGCTAGTATTCAATAATTTGCACAATTTCCCTTTGTAACAAGGTAAAAGTATCTTCAAAGAACGACAAATTATCTTGGTTGATTAGCCTTGTCTCATAAACGTATCTTAATCCAATATTAGATATCAAGTGGCCAATGCACTCGAATTCAAGTTTTATAGCACTATTACTTTTAAAACGTCTACTTTTTCACAAATAATGCACATTCAAACTTTTAAAGACATAAAGATAAGAACGCATTCAAAATTTAAAAATAGAATTCTTTTCTTTTTCGGCCGGATTGCGTGGCCAGACTTTGCGTTTGCGATCTCAGGGGAAATGTATCAGTTTACTTTTGGTGATGAGAAAAAAAAAATAACAGACATTTTCAGAAAAAATTACTTCGTGATTCATTGTTGAGACTTTTCTTTACTGCTCTGATAATTACTAGTTCCGATACCCGATAATTATCACACGGATATAGAAATTCTATACTCCAATATACGACATTAAATTCTGGTCATGCCTAATATAATTATGGCAACCGGTTCATCCTCAACTATAATTGGCGACATACTAACAAATAAAGTAAAGTTAAACTATGAGGAATCCAACACACTTAAGATCTTGGTGTATCATGACAAAGGCCTACGGGTGGTTTAAACTTTGACACTTATAACACACCCCTGACACTACATAGAAACGAACTCGTCAACTCGTGTAATAGCCAACTACTACAAGCTTACGCGGTCTATCCGCACACATTGGGGTGTGTGAGTAAGTGTTGTAGGGCTGAGCTGAGCCCGAAGTCCATCGAGCGGGAAAAGGACAACCCGATACCATAGAATGCGCTCTCGCTCATATTGTCGACTGGGTGAATTTCATGAATTAAGTTACCAATTTCTTAACACTACATTAGTGTAACACCTTGTTAACATAGCAGAAAGGTCTTAAAATGTCTTATCTGTATGTTGCTGTGATAATCCTACTACTATTATAAAGGCGAAAGTTTGTAAGTATGGATGTATGGATGTATGGATGTTTGTTACTCTTTCACGTAAAAACTACTGAATGGATTTGAATGAAACTTCACCACAATATAGCTTATACATCAGAATAACACATAGGCTACAATTTATCAACATATCATGCGGGCGAAGCCGCGGGCGGAAGCTAGTATTTAATATTTTATATACATCTTACCAGAAATTAATAGGTTTCCTATTTTAGAATAATAACTTTCGTAAGTCATACTAATATACGAAATATTGATACGGCTTCACTCACGTATTGTTTTCGGGGAATGCGTATCAATATTTCGTATAATAGGTTTCCTGTCTTAACTACGCGGTGATATGAATTAGATCCTTAAATTTTTGGTAAACTTTCGTGAAATTCACCAGACTACGAGTCGAGACATCCCGTACTGCATTACTATTTCCTTACATTACTATTTAGATGCGGTGTCCCTTCTTTACTAAAGTAATTTTTAATATTCTTTGCTTATAGGTTATTCATCAACTATACGATAAGAATATTAGCATTTTATTTCGTAAATTCATATCTCCCCAATCTCATTACGTTACTTGCTTCATATCCCTCCTTTACTTCAATATATTAGTCACATCAGCTACCAAATCTGGTTCTGATGCGCATCATGCGTTTATACCATGTAATGCAACTCGCTTGACTAAATTGAGCTAAATTACTGACTGTTTGACTAAGCGAAGTGAGAGAATACGGTCCGATAAATAAGGTAATGCTCCTACACCTGGCTGCGTCCTAACTCCTAATGCGTGAATTAACGCACTAATTGTGTTCCTGTCTTAATCAACCCAATAATGTCCAACAGAGATAAGCGTGATAGTTTTCGCGTTAAAAAGCAGGTGTTGGATTAGCATAATGCTACCAAGTACCAGGTGACGATACTTTGCCGATCATCTGACGCTCTTTGTATTAGGAATCGATTTTTTTTTTGGTGAATATCACAATTCACAAACTGATGTTCTACAAGTAAGTTTTTTACAAATTAGTTGTATGTACACACACTATACTATATGTGGGTCCTATTTTACACATTGTATACAGACAAATTGTAAAATACCCATATCTTTTTATTAACTTTGTGATAGCCTAGTGGTGTTGACCGTTGACTGGTAAGTCAGAGGTCTCAGGTTCCAAGGCGCGCACCTCTGACTTTTCGTAAGTTATGTGCGTTTTATAAATTAATTATCACTTACTCCGTGCCTCGGAAAGCACGTAAAGCCGTTGGCTCTGCGCCTGATCTCTCTCCGGTCGTTTCGGATTGCCGTCCCATCGGACTATGAGAGTGAGGGAATAGAGAGTGCACCTGTGTTTGCGCAAGCATTTGTGCACTATAATATCTCCCGCGTCGATGGCTAATCTCCGTTGAGATTGGCCGCTGTGACCGAAATTTGGTCAGGAGGACATTATTTTATTTTTATTATCATTAACTTCGTATTATCTTGAATGGAATGATGAGGAAGAAATCTATCAGCATTTTTTATTATTCTTTTTTTTTACACATGCATAATATTATTTTTATTCGGTTTGCTTGCTTTTTCTTGTGTCGATGAAATGATTTTATTAAATCAAGTTTATGTACTCAATAAAAAAATAAACAAGAATCATATCCAATACTTCTGACATAAATAAAAAACTTATCTTTTGTAAAGATCACTTTGATTTTTTTTTTCCTCCACGCATGAACCCTTTAGAAGGTCCTTTATTACTTCAGTAAACGCTAATGAAAACAATAATTACTGCGATTTCGTGCAATCAAAGCTTTTACATTTCAGATGAGTACAAAAACTATTGAGTTTTGAACAAAACGGAGGTGTAACTCATAATTATAGGGCTCATTGTTCTCCGAAGCAAGAGCCCCTTTATATTTCTTACAAAACGAGATTCAGAAGCATTTTCTATTACAAGTGGATTCTTATTAAGTGGAATCGCGAGATTGTCTAGCAACAATAGGAAAAACCTAATCATTGTGTCATTTATGAAGAATCCCTATTCAGAAGAAAATGATATCTGACACACTGGTGGCTGAAATGGCTGATGAGTTCGTAGGAAAATGAGGCCATGTTTCCTGAGTAAAAGGGGAATTGAAATTTTGAATTATTTTTGATGAAGACCAGTCGGAGAGTGTTAGAACGAGGCTATATTAAAAAGCTACTTTTTATCATTTACTAGCTGCTCGGCGCGATTTTGTACCCGTGATTATCCAACCTCTACGCCTATTCTACCCTACCTTACCCCTACTCTACCTCTATCATACACTACCCTACTCTACCCCTACCCTATTTGATTTGATATAAAAACACCGTAAAGTGCACCGGCTTTGTCCACGATATTACCTATGGAAAATCTTGGGGTAGGCCCAGCAGTAGGCATCTTTTGGCTGAAATAATGATGATGATGACGATAAAACTAAAATAACCTAATAAGTTGATCTGCAATAAAATGGGCTTCAAAATATTTATTGGTTTCCTAGCAACGGTTGTCGTTATGAATAACTAAAAATTTAAAAACTTAATTTTTCTTACGTAATAACAATTGGTCAACAGACTAACCCCCACTCTTTTGGAAGTCTAGGTAGTCGATTATAAAAAACACATGCAACCAAAGTGAAATTAATTATTACGCGATGTATGCGGTACACTTCATTTGCAAATAAATATGTTATGTTTGAAGTTTAATAAAAAGGAACTTTTTTATAATACTTCTTAAAATATTCGGTTAGCCAAACTATTATCACGTATGATATAATCATATCCTTACTCAAGTCGCTACAATCCGTGAGTACATCTACTACCAATCACAGTCGCCTGAAACCACTCTATGTTGGTCACGCAGTATTGCCCCACGTTCTATAGATTTCCCTTTTCTATTGAATATATCTAAGAAAAGGATATCATTTGGTGCTTTATTGGGTCAACGTGTGGTGCGTGGTTATATTTATATCTTTTCGTGTACATAACAATTATTAAATCCGAAACAAGGGATTGAATTTCGGTCATAGCAGCCAACCTCAACGGAGATATTAGAGTACACAAGTGTGTTATTAAAAATATATGCAGTCTCTATTCCCTCACACTCATAGTCCAATAGGTCGGCAATCTACCACGACAGGAGAGAGATCAGGGACAGAAACAACGGCTTTATACATTTAAAAAAATATAGTATAAAAACTAAAACCCGACTACTTAAAATCTAAAAACAAGCTTCTTAGATTTGAAATAAAATTCTGTAGTCGGAGGCCACCAAATTTACAAAGTATTTACCCTTGAAAGATTATCTAGTACCTATTTACCTATAATACATTAAGGCCTCCGACTACAGAATTTTATTTCAAATCTAAGAAGCTTGTTTTTAGATTTTAAGTAGTCGGGTTTTAGTTTTTATACTATATTTTTTTCAATGATTTTTAGTGGTAAAGAAACCAATAAAATTCATTTTAATCACAATTTTTTAGAATGTGGTAGTTCTTAAATAGGTAGATTTCTTTAACTGTCAACTTCGGTTCAAACCTTTAGTCAATGTCATGTATTTTTTAAATTAAATTTATTTCAAAGGTGTCGTCCGCGACTTCGAGCTATTAAAACATGGCCTCATATGTTTCTTAGAAGTATACATGAAAAGTAGTAAGAAGTACAGCTTGGCAAAAAAGAGTCTGGAAAAATTGGGGGCGCCGCTGTCGCACTTTTCACACTACAATTATTCAAAATTACAAGTTATTAAGTGCTTACATATTTCTATGACGACTTTTTGTCATTAATTATAATCAAATGAATCATTTTAGTACTCACAAACGTAGTTTTTAAGATTTTTATTTTTAGTTCCAGCTGTCACCGCCTCAGACTCTTTTTTGCCAAGCTGTATAAGTACACATGAAACCTTTTTTGTGGGATATCATCATAGATAGAGTACATTTACCTAAAGTTCGAGGAAGTAAGTAACATGGAGTTGATAATACCTGCTCTAAAATCCCGAAATCATAAACATTACAATTAATTCCCGGGAAATAAGAAATTAATTTTACGTATAATTATTTAATAAGAAATTTGAAAAAACAACTGATACGGATGGGATTCGAATCCACGATCTCCGGTGTACCGTGCCGACGCTCTAACCGCTAAGCTACCGTATCCCATCAGAATCAGTCGAAATTTCAAATCTCTTTCTACGCCTTCGGCGTGTGGTAATATCGAACGGAATACATTAATTATCCGACTCAGTGTTCTAAACTTTGCAGTTTTTAGAAGGCACCGATAGATATTACCACACGCCCTAGGCGTAGAAAGAGATTTGAAATTTCGACTGATTTTGATGGGATACGGTGGCTCAGCGGTTAGAGCGTCGGCACGGTACGTCGGAGATCGTGGGTTCGAATCCCTTCCGTATCAGTGGTTTTTCAAATTTCTTATTAAATAATTTATTATATTTAATAAGCAAACATGTGTTAAAACATGTAATAAATTCTCCAAAATATTAATTTAACGTTTTAAATACTTACTTACTACTTATTGCAATTTGATCAATTTTAAATTTAAAAGAATACTGCGAAGCTCTTTTCATTTGTTTGTTTTTTTTAAAAATTAACCTATATTTTTATTTTGTGTTGTGTTTTTTTAGATTTGTGTTTGTGTTTTTTTTCCCTTTAAATAATAATTATACTTATTCAGTATGTGAGAAAGTGTCTGATTTTTTATTTCTTTTCACTAACCCTCTTTCCGACAAAAAAAAAAAGAAGGAGAGGATGAGAAACTAAAACTAAATCAAAGAAAAAAGCAAAAGAATAACCTAATTAAACATTTGAAACCCTTAAGACAAGTATTAACTAGACTAAAAAACAAAACAACTTTAGCTAAATGAATAGCTCAGTCAAAGGAAAGAGAGGACAACCTCAGACAAGGAAATGTCATCGGGCCACAAAAAAAAATAACTTCCTAAGTGGAAGAATGCGACATCAGTTCAAAAAGAAACAACATCTGTCCACCAATATCGACACAAGACGAGAGGAGAAAAAAAAATTAGAGTCATAAGTGGTCCAAGCTATAAGCAGACCTGTAACACGACGATGAACAAGAAAACAAATAAAGAAGTAAGACTTCAAAAGACTAAGATAAAAAGAAGAGAGATTAACAAAAAACAAAGTATTGATAAAATATAAGAGGTTAGACTATAACAAAGGAGAACCTTGACTTGATTAAAAAAACTATTATCGACAAAAAATTATCGACATGTCCCATCACTAAACCTCACCTAACAACCAAAATCGACTATGTCCCAACCCTAGTCAGGTCTCAAACCCTGACACGTTGCTAATAGACGTCAGATGTCAAAAGCGCGCGGTTATAGTTTTAACTTTTATTTGGAGGAAATAAATTGTCGTAATATTTTTCTGAAAATTAATTTTTTATTTAAGCAAAAAATTTGGAAAAATTAGTTACATAAGAAAGAGTTAAGTCTAAAAATAACGCCCCAACGCATAACATGTAAATTATATGTTATGTTTGGAAGTTGTAGCCAATAATTTATTTGTTGTGTATTAAACTCGTCTGCATAACCTGACGGGAGTAAAAGCGTGTAGTTATACCGAGTTAAGGATCACTTAAGGATATCTTTAATATGATATTGCCCTGAATGAACAGAATCACAATCTTGGAGGACATAAGTGGTTCTAGAAATAACCCTAGTAACGTGACATTTTATAAAACGAGGAGCGAGCTTTCCGGAAAAATAATCAGCCCCAGAAGACCTGGAAAAGTTCCGTCTCCATACAGTATCTCCTACGTTAATGATAACTTCAACTCTGTTCTTATTATAAGCCCTTGCGTTACGGAGGAAAGCCATTGAAAGATTATCGGCCACCTTCGCATAGACCTCAGTGAGAGAAGATAGATTCGACGCGTGTTGAGCCCGACTCTCAGCTAAATTAGAACTTCGAGTCTGACAATTGACACGTGTGGAACGAGTGGAGTCCATTAACACTTCTCTACCAAACATCAGGAAATTAGGCGTAAAGCCTGTGGCTAAATTTATACAAGAATTGAGGTAAAGTTTGACCTTGGGTAACATTTTAGCCCAATTTCTCTGGTTTTCGCCGACTAAAATACCTAAACAAATTACAACACTCTGATTATAACGCTCTACTGTATTAGCTTGGGGAGTATAATAAGGAGTATAAATTGGTGAATCAATATGATAGGATCTCAAAAAGTCTACAAATAGAGTACTACGAAAAACTGTAGCGTTGTCACAGAGAATAGCATGAGGCACTCCAAAATTAAGGAATATTTCAGACTCTAAAGCTTTAATGACAGAATTAGAGTCAACTTTCTTAAGAGGAGTGAGCCAAACATATTTTGAAAAAACGTCTACCATAGATAAAATGTACTTATAACCATAATAAGCAATAGGTAAAGGTCCGATAAGATCGATAGAAATCAGCTGTAAAGGTAACGAAACGTCTTTCGGGTAACACATTTGACCTCGTGGTTGAGTGTTTGTAATTTTATAGGCTTTACAAACCTCACAACGACTGATAGTATCAGAAACATCACGAAACATATTTAGCCAATAATAGATCTCTTTGATCTTAAGATAAGATTTGGTAACACCAGGGTGAATAGAAGGTTGGTTATTGTGTACTTCCCAGATCGCGAGTGGAACCTTTTCAGCAGGTAATACAATCCGCCATGGGTCAGAGTTTAACGGATTGGTAATAGGCATGCGTCTTAAAAGGACACCATTCTGAATAGCATAAGCTGGAAACATCTGAGGTGTGTCACGAGCACCTAAATAAACTTTCTTATACCATCTATCGTTAGTATTCTCGACACCCTGATCAAAAGTAACTGCATCCGCAAAAATCCTAGATAAGGCGTCTGGAACTACATGATGTGTACCCTTACGATGAATGATATCAAAAGTATATTGAGAAATCACAGTAGCCCATCGAGCTAGACGACCAGAAGGATTATTTAGCGTGAGAAGCCACTTAAGAGCCATATGGTCAGTTATTACTGAAAACTTTACTCCATCTAAGTAACAACGGAAATGTTTTATAGAATCGAGTACTGAGAGTAATTCACGTTCAGTGGTACTATAATTACGCTCTGCCTTAGAAAACAAACGGGAGTAATAAGCAATAGGATGTTCAACATCATCAATCTTCTGGGAAAGAACGGAACCAAGCCCAACAGAAGATGCATCACATTGTAGGATGAATGGTTTAGTAAAATCTGGACAAGCTATGACAGGAGTATTGATCAATGCCTCTTTCAATTTAACAAAGGCACGTTCAGCTGCCTCATCCCAACCAATAGGATCTCGGCCTTTTCTTTTTCCGATGAGAGCTGTAAGTGGAGCAATAATAGAAGAGAAACCATCAACAAAACGTCTATAATAGGAACACATTCCAATAAAACCACGTAAAGACTTAGCAGTAGTAGGAGTTGGAAAATCTCTAATAACCTCAAATTTACATGGATCAGTCTGTAAACTCTGTTCTTGATCAGGAAGTGACTCATTACGGGAATGAATGTAACGGACTTCACTAATGCTAGAAACTTGGGGTGAAGAAGGGCTGTTAGCAGAGATGTACATATTACCTTTAATATTTTTATCAAAAGCATTGCTAAGTATAGAAGTTAAACCAAATTTATTCCAAAACTCTATCCCTAAGATAACAGATGTCGTCATTGAACGTGCAACTAAGAACTCATGAACCAAAGTTGTTCCATTGAATTTTACCGGAAGAGAAACGGTACCCAAAATATCAATCGGTGAGTTATTAGCAGAAATAGCACGGGGACAAGAGTTATTAGAATTTAAAGAAATCCCTAAATCACGGGTTAAACATTCACTAATAAGAGACATTTGCGCGCCTGAGTCTAGTGAGGCTTTAACTAAACGACCACGCAATAATATTTCAATAAAAGGTCGATTATCCAACGAGTCAGAAGCTATCACCGGTGACACTTTACGAGACGCAACGTGTTGTCGGTGGATCAAATTTTTCGTTGGATTGCAATTGGGGCAATCACGAGTAATCACACCAGGTGTACGACATTTAAAACAAAGAATGCCTGGAAATTCAGAACAAAAACGATAACAATGTCCGTTTTTCTTACACTTAGGACATGATTGTGAGTCATTAGAAACAATAGGTACAACTTTTTTAGAAAGACTAGGAAGATAACTTTCGAAATGAGAAGCTGTGTCAAGGAGTGTTTCAATATCTGTAAACTTATGAATAGAAAGGCAAGGAAAATATCGTGGATGCATGTTGTGGGTTATTATCTCTATTAATTTTTGTTCTATGATGGGTTCGCTAAGTGTGTTATTTAGATAATTAATCTGAATCACGAAATCCCTAATAGATTGATTTAATTCTTGTTTCAAATTACGAACTTCTAACTCCCTTTTGTAATCAAAATCTGATCCACAAAATGTCTTAAAAAATAAACGTTTTAAATCAAAAAATGTTAAATCAGCAGAACGAATACTCCGAAAATATTTTAATGCAGCACCGGATAAAAGTTCGTGAAAACGCTTTACAATATAAAATTCAGGAAGATCATCTGCAAACTGTTGTTCTTCGACGCTAGTAAAAAACTCACGCACACAAGTGCTTCCTGAGAAATTAATTTTCCATTTTGATAAAGACAACTGCTTATGGAAATGTCGCGGTTGATCCTCCGTTTTGCTTTGAAAAGGGTTAGAATTGATGGAAACTTGAGAAGACCTAGGCGGAATAGGAGGTGGTCTAGAAATAATAGGGCTTTGTCGTTGAGGTGTTTCATGAATTGAGACATTTTCTTCCGCCATATTGTCTAACAATCAAAACCTAAAAAACTACAATTAGGCCTAAACGTTGAGAGAAATAAATAAACAACGGCTGCACAACAAACCTAACAACTATAACACCGCGAAATATCAGACTAGACAAAAAGACAAAAACGATTCTAGCGCAAAACTTACCTTTAAAAGACTTCAGAGCACCGCTGGTTCGAAGTAGGTAGCTAGCACAAGTTAAATGAAACACGGGATTAATATTTATTAAGAGGAGAAATAAAATTCAAAATATTTTGATATATTTTATATTTTCCTAGTTAAATAAATTCAATTTCATTTAAATCTTCTGAAATCTTGTCTTCAACGCTTCTGAACTTCTGTATTTGTTCGCGAAAACAAGCGAACACTACATACCAACGAAACAAAAAAATAATTGAATATCACTTCACTTCACTTCACTTGTTTACTTTTTTTATTCGGGCGCCATTTTGTAGTGAAAAGAAATAAAAAATCAGACACTTTCTCACATACTGAATAAGTATAATTATTATTTAAGGGAAAAAAAAAAACACAAACACAAAAATAAAAAAAAACACAACACAAAATAAAAATATAGGTTAATTTAAAAAAAAACAAACAAATAAAAAGAGCTTCGCAGTATTCTTTTAAATTTAAAATTGATCAAATTGCAATAAGATTTATAATCATATAGTTTTCAAATAATATATTATGCTGCCAATACCTTTAAAATTATCTAGCAATTACGCCTTATAAATATATTAAATTATGAAGCCGTCCTGGTCCTCCGCGTGGTGGTGGAATGGGAAGAAATTAACCGACGTAACCTCGGTCCCTCGTGTGATGGTGGAATGGGAAGAAGAAAAAATAACCGACGTAACCTCAGTCCCTCGTGTGGTGGTGGAATGGGAAGAAGAAAAATAACCGACGTAACCTCAGTCCCTCGTGTGGTGGTGGAATGGGAAGAAATACTCGACGTAACCTCGGTATTTCTTCTTGGGGCCTAAAGCCGAAGCCACAATCCGGAGCCTAAAACCGGAAGTCCGGCTTGGTTCTCTTATACCTTTTTAATTTAGATGTTTCCAATACTCGTATTCTTATTCCAATACTCGTTATCTTATTCTTATTCTTGCCTAATAATTATGAAATATATAAACCCGTACGGTTCGAACTCAACACATATAAATAGTATTAACTATTATACAGTATTATTATTATTTATAACAATAGGATTAGCGGAAAAAACATAATTTTTTGCACACTGCGAAGACTCAACTAAACTCTGCTACACGCCAAATTTTCTTTCATCAGCTGTGTCGAAATTCCTAACAAAGAATTCAAATCCTTGAAAAAAATAAAAAAACAGTGGCCAGTACTTTGAAAAAGTATTTATTATGCAGTATTTATACTGCAATATGAACTAAATTATTATAATAAAAAGTCTTTATTATGTTTTTAGACATCGGTAACAGATAATGTAATACTTAAGTAGTTCGGTACTAAAACTGTTAAATTAATGAGTTTTATTTTACATACAAAATTAATTCTAATAAAAATTATAGGTCAAAATCCAGTCCATATTAATAAAATCCCGGGATTTAATTGTTATATTTACGATTCCGGGATTTTTGAGGAGGTATTTTTAACTCTATGTTACTTACTTCCACAAAACCGCAAACCAACGCCATCTAGTTACGAAAAAGAAATCTCAATTTAATTAACATTATTTTAAAATATAATCATAATTTAATAGGCAGTGATGTGTAGAAACTTTAATTTAATTAGTAAATATTTATTGTTATCACGTTTTCACATTGTATGCAGTGTTATAATCACATATATTTATGATAGTCGTGACGGGTAGTTAGAAGCCTGATATTCTAAGAAGTGGTCCAGAATATATAGATAATATATACATATTCTGAATGTGCTCATCAAGACCTTCCATTTGATATCAAACACGATAAATTTACCTTAACTTTATTTTTTTCGAGCTGACTAATTTATTTTTAAAATCCACCTTATTTGATTTTACGAAATTTTATAAATCCTATAACCCACAGACCATTAAGACGCATCGATAGACACCTTATTTATTGAATTACAACAAATAGTTTAGGAGCTACGAGGGAACAGATGAACAAACTTACATACATACATACATACATACATACATACATAGACTGCTAAAATCATAACCCTCCTTTTTTTTGTAGTCGGGTAAAAATAGCGTAAAAAATAGCACTTTATGAAAAAATAGCTTTCAGTTTAAAAGCGCATGATTGCTATATCGTTCTTTTGCACATCACTAGTCATATCACTGAGAATTTAAACCGCCATATCATAGACATCGTCTAATTTCACGTCAGTTTCAACAGCACACAATAATGTCCTCCTGACCGAATTTCGGTCACAGCGGCCAGCCTCAACGAAGATTAGCCATCGACGCGGGAATTATTATAGTGCACAATTAAGTGTGTGCGCAGACATAGGTGCACTCTCTATTCCCTCACTCTCATAGTCCGATGGGACGGCAATTCGACACGACCGGAGAGAGATCAGGCGCAGGGCCAACGGCTTTACGTGCACTCCGAAGCACAGAGTAAGTGATAATTAATTTATAAAACGCACATAACTTACGAAAAGTTACGAGTTGCGTGCCTTGGGTTCGAACCTGAGACCTCTGACTTGCCAGTCAACTGTCACCACCACTTGGCTATCACGACAGCACACATTATGTTCATATTTAAACTTTTTTTTTTTAGTGCATCTACCACATTATCTCTGCATCACCCAAAGGTTGACTGGTAGAGAATGCCAATGGTATTAAGTCCGCCTTATACATTATTCTGTATTGAAGCATTAAATAAATAATTATACACAGACTCTCACGCCTGTATTCCCTAGAGGGGGTAGGCAGAGGAGTTCAGTACACCCACGTTTCGCCGCGTTTTTAGTCCCATGTAATAGGGGGCGAGCCTATTGCCATTAACCGGGCACAATTCCAGACTCCGTGCTGCTACTGAAAATTTCGTAATGGAAAAACCCAATAACACATTGCCCGACCAGGGGTTCGAACCCAGGACCTCGTGCTCAGTAGTCGCGCTTATTACCATTAGACCAACGAGGCAGCACATATAAACAGCACCATAGCTTTATAACCTAGAAGTTTAATTTCGTGCTACGAGTAGATCCTATAATGAAGCATTTTATTTGTTGTAAAAACAACAACATTACAACTACACTACAACAACCAACAAGCCACCAAGCAATAATAAAATTATCTTGTCTTCTTAGATATTTAATTTATTCAGAAACCTGTTATAACATACCAAATACACGTAATTTGTTCTTCATAAACATCGTTATACGAAAAAAGCCGAGTGATTCGGCCCGAGGACATCAATCCAACTTTTAAAATTAAAGCGAGCAAAGAAACTCCACATAAATGTGGAATGAAGGAAACATATTCAAGTATTATTTTAACAATTTACGGAATTGCGATTTTGTACGTACTTATTCTTGTTTTTTTTTTCTCTTCTTGACGATGAAATGGGGTGGCGAATTGATAAAACAAAATTGGTATTTTTATGAGTATGAACCCATTGATTATATACGCAGCGCAGACGCTGCAATAGAGTGACACATGCGGCGATATAACTTTTTTTTATTACTGCCGCACAAATTGACTCTATGCTGCCTGATGGAAAGCAGTCAGTGGAGTCCCTTAGTGATGGCCATCATCCCAGCAGCCAGCATGGCAATAAGGCATGATTGCCCTCACCTTGACGGCCTTGAGGAAAGCTTTTTCACGCCCCACTTAAAGGACCCAGGATCATAAGTGGGTCAGTCAGTCAGTGGGTAGTAGTTGTCACGCCTCGAGCCAAGTCGGGGCGATCCTATTGTTTACCGGACACGATTCCAAACTCTATGTTGCAACTGAGAATTTTCTTACCTAATTAAACCCTTGACTTTGCGCTCAGCAGTCTCACTTACCTAGCCTAGCCTAGCCTAGCCGTTGCTAGGCCTAAACCTTGATATTTTTCCTATATCCCTATAATTTAGAAATTAAATCTTGAAAAAATCCGAATCAGAAACAGTTTTCTATCTCTTTAATTCGCTATGAAAGACATCAATAGAATCCATTTTCAAATCCATTAACTTATTTCCATCCTGAATTGTAGAAAAAACTTCGAAATGCTGTTTATCATTTTACGGATGTTGAAGGAAACAGTTTTATACGTCTGCAATGGATTCCGAACTTGTTGCGAAATAGATTGAGCTTAATAGTGTTAGTTTTTTGTCAAAGAATTTTAAAAAGTTTTACATTCTCATTAAAAAAATATATGATTGAAAATGTGACCTACTGTTAAAGCCACCATAGATGTGCCAACAGAGCTCTTGGTAATCCTGTTTATACTGTCGAAGTTATTATAGACTCACGCCTGTATTCCCCAGAGGGGGTAGGCAGAGGTGTATGCAGTACACCCACGTTTCACCGGCTATGTAATCAGTCCCATGTAATAGGGGGCGAGCCTATTGCCATTAATCGGGCACAATTCCAGACTCCGTGCTGCTACTGAGAATTGCCTAATGGAAAAACCCAATAACACTGTGCCCGACCCGGGGATCGAACCCAGGACCTCGTGCTCAGCAGTCGCGCTTGCTACCACTACACCAACGAGGCAGTCTAGTTATATTCAACATAAACCGCCTATCATTCTAAATCACTATCTCACTCCCACATTAAAATAACAAAAAAATATTAACTAAATTAATAATTGAATATAATTATTATAGTTACGAAAAATCGAAAAAAAAAAGTTATGGAGAATAATATTACTGAAAAAATATGAATTTGATCGGAATAAGTTTTCATACATAAAAACTGCTTCAAATTTTTTTTAAATTTTTGTTCTGTGACTTTAGCCGCTATAAAAATCACATTGAAAACTCCTTGGTCAATCCGAAGTATGTTAATAAAAAAAATGCATTTAATTGTTCGGGAAACTTCATAGAGCAAAAATTTAGATACTTAGGTACTTCTTCTATGGGTTATTATAGACGCATGTGAATAAAGTCTGTCGTTGTGGTACTATTTTAATTTCATAATTAGAACAGAAAAATTTGTGAAAATAAACATAATTCAGAAAGCATTGTAAAAAAAATCCAGTTCATCTAAGAAGTAGCTCATTTATTTATTTATTTATTGCAATAAAAAACATAAGTGTACAGTACATAATACCAAACACTTACATTTTTAAATTCCTTACATTATTTAACACTTTATTTAAATACTACTTACTTAAGAATAAATACATTTCTTTATATATTTTATACTCGCTGCCTCGTTGGTCTAGTGGTAGCAAGCGCGACTGCTGAGCACGAGGTCCTGGGTTCGATCCCCGGGTCGGGCAAAGTGTTATTGGGTCTTTCCATTAGGAAGTTCTCAGTAGCAGCACGGAGTCTGGAATTGTGCCCGGTTAATGGCAATAGGCTCGCCCCCTATTACATGGGATTTATAACATAGTTGGCGAAACGCGGGTGTACTGCACACCTCTGCCTACCCCCTCTGGGGAATACAGGCGTGAGTCTATAAATAAAAAAAAAATAAAAAAAATAATTATATGGTTTATCATGAAAGATATCCAGACTTGTGTGCTGAATGAGCAATAAGTTAAGTTGTGTGATGGCTCTGGCAGTGGGCGCTGCTTCAGCCCTGCGTCATCTGATATCTACGATTAGTAAAGCCATGTCAAAGGCCATATATAAAAGATTAATGTTATTAATAACAATATTATCTTATTTCAAAGACCTTCAGAGAACTGTAGGTGTTCACTAGAACTCTTTTGATTAAATTTTCGCTCTAGCAGAGACGCTTATTATTATATTATCTTGTCTTTTTATTAGGTTTGAAAAATGAATCTGATATTATCTCGAAGTTAAATCCCAAGTCTTCAGGATATATTTTTAGAATTTCAAGCTTTATTTTTTTTTTATTTAAAATCAACTAGTTAACCCTCCTGCGGCTCCACCCCGTGGTAATTTAACCCAATCTACCAGTTGCATCTATAAACCTTTCTCTTGAATCATTCTATCTATTCATGAAAACCGCATTAAATTCCGTTGTGTAGTTTAAAAGATCTAAGCGTACATAAAAAAGGCATACGCGCTTTTGCTTTATACTATGTAAAGACGCAAAAGTTCTGTATTTTTTTTATTGTGACAAATTAACAACAATTCACGTCATAGTTAAACCCTAACTAACCGTCCCTAAGTTATTATAATAATTAATATGAAAACAAGTTTATCCGTGCGTGATTAACACTTCTAATTTCCATTAAGTCACGCAAGTAACGCATATTACTTACATATTTTAATAAATTTATTTCGACTTTATTTACGGGTTGATTTCGGGGTTGTTTGAGTTTCTAACTCAAACGGGGTCCGTTTCTAAAAGTGTACCGCTACGTAAGCCCGCTTTTTAAACGATTTGTATCGCGATTTGCGACTTATCAGTCTGTAGGTACTAGACTTTTTAACTTATATTTTCTAAACACGAGTTTGATTTTTTTAGCCTACAAAATAAATATTTTCTTTTTTATTTCTGTATATACGTCATAACCTTCAAGCGAGTGCTCGAGACGGATATCAAAATATTCTTTTGTAGACAAAATAAATATACAGTTTTGTGTTTTTTACAAACTCTTTTTCTCTAAATATTCGCTTCTACAAAATAAATAGAACATTACATTTCTTTTTATTCGGTAGAAGCCAATATTTTTTAGTAGGTATAATAATAAAAATTTGCCGCGGCTCGCCTTGTTTTTCTAATTTATCCGAGATAGAAGTCAAAGATCGTGGTTGCGTATTGGTTATGGACTCGCTTTGCAAGCGCGAAGCTGTGGGTTCGAACCAGGCGTGTACCAATCTGACTTTTTCGATGTCACTATGATAGTACTTTCTTAGTTAATCTAAGACACCACTGACTAACCGGTCAAGAACAAGATCTTAAGGTAACCTGGACTTAATAGTCAGAAACTGCCAACACGCAGTGAGCTAGCGTGATGAATCCTTCTCTATATGAGAGCCTTTGCCTTACAGTGGGACAGTTGCAGGCTGCCTTTATCAAATACATCGAATACTTTATCAATATACAAAAAAATACATCGATCCGTTGCTCCGTTGCGATGTGAAAGAAGAACAACCAATACAAATCCACTTTCACAGTAAGACTACTTCCAATTTTTCCGAGATAAAAAGTAACCTCATCTCTCGCAGCTCTATTTTTCTATCAGGCATCGTGTCGTATGATCATTACCTAGCTACCTACCATCATTACCTAGCTAGTAGATATTCCTTTTAAACCTAGTATGAGTATGCAAACCAAGCACAAACCGACAGTTTTGGTGAGACGATATATTCCTGTCTCGTTTTTACACACCCAGAAGGATAAAGACAGGTAAAGAATAGCGACAGGTAAATTACGCCTACTGTAAAAATAGACACTAATAGATTTTCCTCATGTGCATAGCTAGTTACTCTTAAACATGGGTAAAATATCTAGCAGTTAGCAGATTAGGTCATACTCCTTCCTCTCAAGGTAATCTGTCGCTAATCCAGTGTGAGGCAAAACAGTTTTGTGGTATCCGCTATCAGAATATATCAAATCGCTTTAAAGCCTTCTTCAAACCCAGCTTAGCGACTAACACATTAATACTTTGACTGCCACGCCGCAGACACAATGCAATTTTTATTGTTTGCCGGTCACCAATGACCGGCGTGGCGTTCAAAGGGTTAATATAGAAAAATATTTTATTTACAAAATGTTAATAGGCACATTAGCGATATTGTATTCTAAATAATTGAAGATACATGTCACATTAAAGCAAGGCTTTATGTTAGGATTATGAAGCCACATTTGAAATTTAAACGCGAACAAGATACCCATCTGTGAAAAGCTCAATGTTCGTTTTATCGAAAAAATATTGAAATACAATTCAAGTAAGTTCAAATACCCCGAACTAGAGGTTGGTTTTCTTAAGAAATTCTTTAAAATGTTGTATCAAAAGAAATTTTTGGCTTGTTTACTGCCTCGGAGTGAGTTTTGGTAATTTTATTTTTAAGCGAATAAGTCAAGAATTGGAGTAATTTATTTGTACGCGTTTCATTGTGTTTATACAAATGAAGAGGGTTTATTTAAAATGTGGTTCTCAGTATTTGAAGATTTATAAAAATACTTTTTGCCCCACAAACCTTGGTTGCATGCAGCAATAAGCTTTACGAACGTATATAGAACCAGGTTTACAGGATAAGAGCCCCAGCTTAAAAAGGAAGGTACAGTTATATATACATAAATATTATTATTATAAAGTTAGTTTATTTTTTTATGCATAGGTATTATGCGAAAACTAAAGTTTGAATTTTTGTGGAAAATGTATGTATGCAGATTATGCCTTTCATAAATAGGTAATACATACTTAGAACACTTTGATTATAATATATCATCATCTGCCTAGCCTTTTCCCTACTATGTTGGGGTCGGCTTCCAGTCTTACCGGATGCAGCTGAATACCAGTGTTTTACATGGAGCGACTGCGCGACTTTCGGGCTTCTGACTACCAGTAACGACTGTCAAAGATCTACAATTGACAGCCGGGGCCAACAGCTTAACGTGCTATCCGAGGCACGGAGAGTGATAATTAATTTATAAAATGCACATAACTTATGAAAAGTCAGAGGTCGCCTTGGGAACGAACCCTGACCTCTGACTTGCCAGTCAACAGTCACCACCACTAGGCTATCACGATTCTTTTATTATAATATAAAACTCATAAATTTTTAACTAATAACCCACCCCTCTATCCAACAAAGCTACAATAGCTTAAGAATATCCTAATTAGTACAGCACTTCTAGGGTTTTGGAGCAAAAACTTGGAATGGGAAACGACGGAGCATCTCTAAAAATATTGCTAGAGTAAACCCTTGACATAACAAAGGATGCTGTAATTGTCTGTCTGTTGCTTGAAATCTTAGAAGCAACATAAAATAGAATATTCAAAAAAGTTTTCAACCTTAGTTTGAGAGTCAAGGCTTAAGTTTTTTGCTTTCTGTTTGGGCCGGATAATTTTTTTCAAAGTTTTTGCAAAGATAACTTTAAATAACAACTAATATAACATTAATTTAAACAATTATTATTGAAAAAAAAATCCTCTTTGGTAGATAACTTAGCTTTAATTATTAATTATTTTATAATCCTGTTTAAACTAGTTTTAGTATGTTTTAAATATTAAGATACAATGAAGCTATAAATCCTTAAAGACCAAAGCTCCTTTAAATAAATAAAGATAACAAAAAAAAAAACCCTCGTCTAAAATTCTATGGTCCACAGCAATCAAGTATCACACACGCTCCCAGCAAAAAAATATTAATTTCTGTAAAAAAAAAACGTGCCAGCAAAGCGCGTGCCTGGCGCAATTTCTTTTTAATTAACATCAAGTCAGTGTGCCTAATATTACACACTCACTTTGAAGCAATAACGAACTGGCCTCGTTTAATTTTATACTCAAATAACGCGAACAGCCAGTAATTTACCTTCGAAATGAAATCAGTTAGGCTTTTTGTTTTTTTTTTTATATAGTAGGGAAATTTAAAATATCATGTTGCATGTATTTAGCAACGGTTTTGACTTAATTTAACAATTGTTGCAAAGTTAAGCGGCAGTTGACGTGGTCGTTAAATATAATGATACGATATTGTGTGGGAATTGTTTTATCATTTTGTTTTCAAAATATATTTTTTATAAGTAGTGGACCCACTCCGGCACAAATTAAAGTTTTTGAAGCTTAGTATTCAAAACAAATAAGAATTTTCCAAAACAATGTTTCTATAACCAAGCTTTTTTATTGGAATTATTAATGTCGAGGAATGTCCTCGTGAGAAGATAATCCTAGGATTATCTAAACTGATAGACATCGCAACGCTCGGCCAGCTGCCATAGTTTTCTGGTAGATATTCCCTCAACTTAGACCAAACGGTTTCCTTTCTCATACGTACAGTTTGAGAGCAGAACAACCTTTCGGCGTATATATTCCAAATTTGGGGATCTTAATCTTAATCTAGGTATCATATAAGCAGGTGAGGATCGTAGATCACAATACTGCTTACCATCAGTTCAGTTGGTGGTCAGTGCCGTGCCTAGGCACAAGTTGGACAGACGCAGACCTTGGAAGAGCACAGCAATGATCAGAATAGGACAAAGTTTACGGTCACGCATGGCTGGAGTTATAGAAACTCGCACTGGATGCATAAAAAGGTAGTTACGGCACTGTTTGTGGTCAAACACAGTATGTATTTTCTTAACTAATGGTCAGTGGTCGAAATACGATCGTATTTTTTTTTAATTTTAGCTTTCTGCACTTCTCTTCCATTTAAACATTTACTATGACACGTTTCACACTCCTCCGTGCGGGCAATATTCTGAAAAAGAAATCCACAGTTTTCGCTTCACGTATTGTTATATAATATTCAAAAATAGACAATAAAACTTCCACGACTATCTTTTATGAAGTAAACATTACATAACTTAAACTATATATCAAGTTTAAGCGTAGAATTTCTACACAAGAACTGGAAACTTACAATACTAAATGATGCAGCGCGGATTGTAATATCAGAGTTGTGTCTAACAATGGCGCATAAAGTATGACAGATTACAATTGCTCACGAACATTCGCTATAGTTAATTCTTGCAAGTTGTAAGAAAGATTGCAGATGTTTCGTGGACCATTTTCTGTATATCATATTACATAAACATTTCGAAGTATGCGAATACTACTACTAATACTAGCTCTGAATCGAAAGATGTGGAAATCAGAGGGAGAGGCTTTTGCCCAGCAGTGGGATGATATGGGCTGGCAGTAATAGTAACAGTTATGCGAATACTAAAGTTCGGAAATAAAATAGGTACATATTATTCTTTATTTTTATCGAAAAAGGGGGTAAAAGAATGACCCGCTCTTTACCATATTATATTTTATTTTTTATGTTTGTCACTTAATAACGAGTAATAGTAGTGATCCAATTTGAGTAACTCATTTTTGTTCGATAGAGTAGGTGTACTCTCTGATTGGTTTCATTTAAATATTGTCATAATCTAATGATGTGTTTCGGAGATACAGAACGGGCTTTCAAAACATGGGGGAGTAGTTTTGGCCTCCCCCTTTGAAGGGAAGGTATGTGCCACTCACAATTTAAAAAAAAATGACAAAAATAATAGCGACTTCACAACACTAAAAGCTAGAAATAACACAAAAACGTTAGTTTAGGAGTCAAAGCCAAAGCTTAGAACAGAATAGAATAGTGTTTTATTTCATAAAGGTACTCTAAGGCTTAACGGTTAGGATGATGTGGTTTAATACGGAACCCACTTAGCTTGGCACTGACTTCAAAACAAACGTGTTTTGAAATCGGTATTATTTTGTTAAACAAAAATATTTACACAGAACTAAAAATAAAAATTCAGAAGCATGATGTCAAAATTTATATCGCAAAAATTATCAATTCTACAACAAAGAAAACAATTTTACCAACCCACAACTGACCATGTCCCACACGTCCATTACAGAGTACAGACACGATAATTCTCGTGTCAGATCAAATGACACTGCTGTTCAATTGTTTGACAATTACGTCAAGGCACAGAGGAAGCAATCAACCGGCCTAGTCAGACTAGAGGGTCAACGTACGGGATAAAGTGACGGCTCGACCGCCGGATATTGGTTTTACTTTTGTAGTTTTGCAGAATGGAATTCAATGTTTAGGTGATTAATGCACAGGCATCTGTCCATTGTAGTACAGTATGGTTATTGCTTTATTTTTAATATTTAACCTGACATCGTCATTGTCAGAATTTTCAAACGATATATCTCTTTGATTTGGGGCTCTACTTCGAAAATCGAACAACGATTTTTCGGATCGAACCGTAATAATGAAGATGTTCAAACACAATCCCTACCACCAAATTACCACTGTTTAAATTTAGTGCAAACACTCTAAGGAACTAAACAAATATGTTTAGTTGTTAGACAAAAATCTAGAAGAACATAAAACAAATTTTGTTAAATATAATAAGACTAGACGTTAATTTTAAGTATTTAAGAAAAAAGAAAGAATTTAAAATTTATCTGAAGAATTTACTCAGCAGATCGGCATAACTTCTCAACAAAATAACAATGGTGGCACAGAATATCAATTGCAGATAAAAACGAACAACATTTTATATTAAAATGAAAATATCAACTATCATCAGCATCATTTCTAAATCTATCAAACAATGCCACTGCCATTTTTATTGACTTAAGCAACAGTTTATTAACAAAAATTCGAAACAAACATTGCTTAAGATTGCTAAATAACAAATATTGCACAAATATCTCACAAAATATATAGTACATCCTAAGATAAACATTTTATTTAAAATCTCCCACAACACAAGTCCACAATTCCTCCGAAATATTTAAGAAAACTGCCCCCAAATTCGTTCCAACTACAGCTTAGATTAAATTTCGTCGACGAAGGAACCTTTCCTTGATGACAGAGCGTTTTGTGAAGCACCAGGATAAAAGGTATATCATGATAAGTATGGGTTTAAGCAAATATCTAGCCCAGCGTTATTGGAAAATGTGAAAAGTGTCATGTATTTACGTCAAGTGCCAATCTTAGGACGTGATGGAACATTTTGGATCATTAACTTTGTCTATTAGAAGAATTTATAGTCTTGATAGCTTAGTGGTATAACCGTTGACTGGTAAGTCAGAGGTTTCAAGGTTCGAACCCAAGGCACTTTTGACTTTTCGTAAGTTATGTGCGTATTGCAAATTAATTATCACTTACTCCGTGCCTTAGAAAGCATGTAAAGCCGTTGGCCCTGCGCCTGAGATCTCTCCGGTCGTGTCGGATTGCAGTTCCATCTTAAGTGCACCTGTGTTTGCGCACACATTTGTGCAATATCATATCTCCTGCGTAGTTGACTAATCTCCGTCAGGTCAGGAAGACATTCTTAAAGAGACTTATTTTTAGTCATTCTATTACAAGAAGTTATCTTCTTGTAATAGAATAACTAAGAATAAGTTACTACTACTAGTAGCACTTATGTGCGCTAACTGAATAGTGCGATATTTGTGATACTGGCCACGATGTTAAACACAATTCCAATCCTTTATTTAAATGGTAAATTCACCTTACGGTAAATATGGCCTTTATGCTCGATCCTTGGGTTCGCGGTTTGAAAATGCTATAAACTTTGTTGATAACATGTTGAGTTTCTCGGAGTTTGATTTGTTGAAAATAATTATTATTGAACTAAGCACGACGTTGAGGTCAAGTTTCATTAACCGTGGACAGGAGAAGACCAGCTGTATGTAGGTATCATAGTCTTGAGCTGTGGGTGATTTTTAAATACCCGCGTTTTTGTGAAATGCCCAAATCACAACCCACAAAGCTTACTGTTTCGGCAGACACACAATGATCCATGCTGGAGACAACCTATGTGCGTCTTCCTAATTCAAATTTTTATATTTCTTAATTTCAACTGCTTCACAAACAATTCTAGGGTAGAAATGACTATCTATGGACAGGATTTTCGGGTAAAGAAGCTCAATTTAATAGTTTGGTACCGATTTGGCGGATTGTTAATAGTTCTTATCAGTTTATAGGTATAGTTTACTGCAAAATTATAATATGGAGACAGTAGAATGCAGTGGAAAGTCGCTATAAGAATGGAAATATTCCAAATGCCTGCACTTCGTTAGAAATTAGCTTTTATGTGGCAAACTTAAATCCAATTCAAACTCCGGGAACCTCAACATTTTATCGCTTCTTCTTCTTCTTATCGTATGGTTGATGAACAACCTGGTGTCAGAGTTTAAACAGCCCGTAAACCTCTGACATAGCTTTACACATCATTGAAAAATCTCTCAGATGTGCTGGTTTCATCACGATGTTTTCCGTCACCGTTTTAGCAACTGATGATTAATTTATAATACGCACATAAATTACGAAAAGTCAGAGGTGCGGTGCCTTGGGATCGAACTCGAGGCCTCTGGTTTGCCGGTCCACGGTCATACCACTAGGCTATCAGTGCTGTAACATTTATAACATAAAATATATTATTTTATCACTGACAAAAATGTTCAACTCCAAGCACAAGACAACATAACAACAAATTAGATAAACATTCTTTAAAAATACGTTAAATATAAAGTTCCTAGCGCGGTTTATTAAATATCCTCGCCATTTCAAGCTATAAGAAAAGCTTAGTTCATAAGCATAAATCTTATTTTGAGCAAACAAAATTCGCGGAATGAAATTTGTGTGCATATTATGCATTAAACGACAAAAAATCTAACGTTGAGACTGTATAAGCAATTTTATTTCAAGAAAAAACTAAAATATAAAAAAGCTAAATGTTAAAAATGATTTTACCAAGTAGTACATAAATTTATGGTGATGATGTTGTTTTATCCACATTATTTCAATTTTATTGTTATACTGCCTTGTTGGTCTAGTGGTAACAAGCGCGACTGCTGAGCACGAGGTCTTGGGTTCAATCCCCGGGTCGGGCAAAGTGTTATTGGGTTTTTCCATTAAGAAAATTCTCAATAGCAGCACGGAGTCTGGAATTGTGTCCGGTTAATGGCAATAAGGTCGCCTCCTATTACATGGGACTTATAACATAGCTGGTGAAACATGGGTGTACTGCTCACCTCTGTCTATAGGAATCTCAGGGAATACAGGCGTGAGTGAGAGAGAGAGAAAAAAAAATGTTATAATAGTCTGCTGTTTGACTGTAAGATTACTATTAAATTGTTTTGGCTTTTTCGATTTATCAACTACCAATAATTTTCTAATCAATTTTTGACCATGATTTAATGTTATGCATATTAGCAACTACTCTATGGATGTAGGGTTATACTAAACCTATGATTAAAATGCTTTTAAGACCCGTACAAATAAGCCAGTACTCTAGCTGATTATAATTTCAGGGGCGATAACATTTCTCTGAACTCTGACTAAGGGATTTACTTAATCTTTCAATTTTGATTGTAACATTACACTCGAATTACATTTTGATTTCTAATATCATGATTCTCGGTACACTTAGATCTATCTATGATTTTAATAAACTGGTTCTAAGAAGGTTTTAAATTGATCTTTGTAATATAATATCAGGCCTTACAGACGGTTTACGTTCACTTTTGAAGAATAATATTTTAATAAAAGAAAACAGGCATGTGTTGTCACACTCGCGGCTGAAGTATTTAGTACAATGTGATTTTGTATAAAAAACGCTTATAATTATGTTTAAACTGCTGCAATCTATTTTTTTTAACTAAGCATTATAAATTACAACTGGATTTCGCTTTGCATGCTTTAATGCGTTTTTAACGTATGTTTATTTTGCCCTTTGCACTTGATGCAGACCGAATACTCCATTATCTTGGAAACATATATTATAAATTAAATTTTACTCTTTATTTAACAGATAGAAACACGAGAATTGTCAAGAGCTATTAATTAGATAAACATTCTAACGTACCTGCTGTACTGTTAGTACTTTAAAGATGTGGATCTACATACATCTTAAAACTTTTTCACAAACAAACCTACGATCTAATAACAGTAAAAATCCCAACACGCTACTGCCAATGAAAAAGTTCCACTAAAATCGTGGAACACGCTCATACTACGCCCGAAGGCAAGCGAGATCCATTTACCAATCTTTTATTGCTACCAATTTGGAGGCATAAAGCCTTTGATATTTGATTTAGAAACGAAATTCGGTTTATTAACGTTCTCTTTATTAATGGCGAAGTGCGAATTGGCAATAAATTTATGGATGTCGTGACATGAAATACAGACAGTAGTGAATGCAGGCACATTATTAATGTTTGCCATTGTTTGCCTCTTGTTGTTTGTGGTTATTACAAAAAGCACATCTCTCACTTATTGTGTGGTGTTGGGAATTCTCAGATACTAGCACCAAAGAATATTATAATACTACTACAAAGAATATATACCAATGTATGTTGACTGGCAAGTCAAATGTGCTTAAAATGGTCTACATGAGTAAAAATATCATCTGCCTAGCCCTTTACCAACTATGTTGGGGTCGGCTTCCAGTCTTACCGGATGCAGTTGAATACCAGTGTTTTACATGGAGCGACTGCCTATCAGACCTCCACAACCCAGATACTGTTACACAATACCCCTTAGTAAGACTGGTTGTCAGACTTTCGGGCTTCTGACTACCCGTAACGACTGTCAAAGATCTACAATTGACAGCCGGGGCCAACAGGGGATTCGAATCCGCGACCTACAGGGTCCCTAGTCGTTTTGCCACCAAGCTGTTCGTAACCCCGCTCGTGTTGTCGACATTGTTGTTGTTTACATTTAACTATCACAGATAGTTTTTCTTTCTATAAAAATTTCCAACTTTAGTGTTCGCAAAATCTTTATAAATACTTTATGAAAATATTTGTGCATAAATATAGTTATAATAATATTTACTCCACGCAGACAAACTCTTTAACAAATTTAACAAAACAAAAAAAAATGTTATTAGAATGGTCTTAATTTAATTTCCTTTATCCTTACCTAGTTATATCCAATCCTATCATATTTTTGCATGCCATTGTATTATGGCGGAATGTGTTTCGCTCAATAAATGTATTCATTTACCACCATATTGTACCACACTTTATGCGAAATAAATAAATAAACAATACTTATTCCAGAATGGACGAAACAAAATCAAACAAAACCGCTAGACTAGACCAGGGGTTAATAATCTGCGGCGTGACACGTAAATGACAGAATATTATTGCCATTGAGGTACAATACGTGCTGCTTTGGTACTGCATTGGAACGTTCAGCTACGAACACAAGGTAATGTGCATTTATGTTTTTTAAATTGTCTTTAAATTTTTATCTCTTTAGTGTAGAAAATGTATGTTTGTTTGTAGACTTGACTGATCTCTGTAACATCATTGTCTTAGTACCTTAGGCCTTATGAAACTTCTAACCACAGAAAAGATAATATAGTCTCAAACTTTCGCGAACACTCAACATAATGAAACAACTTTTTAACGGATATAATTCGCGTTTTTATTTTGATAATAAATAACTGTTCAGACGCTTGTCAACCTCAGTCTGCCTGCGACCACGAGTGCTGCAAAGTACTCGAAACGTCAGGAGTGTATTATCAAAATAAAAACGCGAATTATATCCGTTAAAAAGTTGTTTCATTACACAGAAAAGATTTTTTTTTGTTAGCCTATTGTGTTCTACTGCTGAGCAAAGGCCTCCCCATGTCCTTCCAAGTACTCTTCTGCCGCGCTACCGCGGACCAGCCCTCATAATTATAGACGTCCAAATTAAGACGGAAAAGATTAATGAGGTTAAATGTAATGAGGACAGCAGTGAAGAATTGACGCGAGAAGAAGACCAAACCCCGTTTGATGTAGTCGTCAACCAAAACAATTGAGTCAGTATAATGGAGATTTGGTACTTCCAATAAACCGCGATTTGTGTCAAGCGGATAAACTCTTTTGTCAATTCATTTTATTTAGTCCGATGACTTCCATCAAAAATGTTGACGACCCCCCAAACTAGATCAACAATATATAGTAACAAAATAAAAACATTCCAAACTACAGTACTATCGCAAGCAATCGGGGTTCCGGCACGGAGTATCACGGGGAACGAAATTTGAAATTCGATAGCAATCGCTGCCGGACGTCACGGACGTGTCCGGGATGCATCCGGGCCGGACGAGGCGAACTAATCATTCGGTAAGTTTGTCGGTTTGATGATTGGTTGTTGTTTTATGTATGTCATTAACGTGACCTACAGGAACTTTGTTTAATATATTATTATCGGTCTATTCGCACACAGATCATTTAAATTAATCTTTATTGAATCAACCTCGACGTTTCGGTCAAGTTGCATTGACCGTGGTCATAATAAAACTGTCTGACTGACTCAATCAATCAGTCGAAGACTTACTCAGTCTTTTCGTGACTCCGGTATCAATTATTTTGAATTAAAGTGCGCGAAAAGACCCGTTTATATTAATATGATTCGAGTTCGCGTTTTAAGTTTAAAACCCATTTTTCGCGTTTGGGTTTATAACAATCGATGGTGTACCTACTTTACTAAGTAGGTCACCATAAATTATGTATATGAGATCAACATTTTTGTTGGTTAAATAAAACCGAGGGAAGAGCGACATACGTAGGGTATTCCAAATTTTGTGATAGCCTTGTGGTATGTCGTATGACTTCGGTCACAGCGACTAATCTCAATGGAGTTTAGCCATACACAGGAGATATTATAGTGCACAATTGTGTGCAAAAACACAGGTGCACTCCCTATATCCTCACTCTCATAGTTATTTGGACGGCAATTTAACACTACCGGAGAGAGATCGGGCGCAGAACTAACTGCTTAACTTGCACTGATAATTTTTTTATAAAACTTACATAACTTTCAAAAAGTCAAAGTTGCGCGCTTTGGGTTTGAACCTGAGACCTCTCACTTGCCATTCAACCGTTAACGTCAAATATAATGCTGATATTATATCAATAGTAACCCATAATCGAGGCGCGTATACACTGAAACCTCACCCATACATCAACAACTCATCAAAATGACGTATATGTGTGCGTATTCACAGACGCATAAACACATACACACATATGCATTCCATCTGTCATTGTCCATTACGAACCAGTAGGTGTGATGCACAACAAATGAGGAACTCAAAATAGGATTTCACGCATTAAGCTCGGGTCAACAGTACCCTGATTAAAGTGGTGAATGGTCCCGGAATTGTACAAGGACAGGAAAGCCAGAAGGACTACTGGTAATTGATGTTCAGATTCTTTTAAAAATTAGTTACTGTAGTAATATGATAGATTTTTGAGTGGATTTCATTAATAATGTCTTGAGGTTGTCTTGAGGTTTTATTTATGGATTTTCATAATTTTCATTTTTTTTAAAAACGTTAATCGTATCACTTTGAACCAACGGTGCTGTGATAGTCTGAGTGATATGCACCTGTGAATTTTAAAATGACGAAAAGAGAAGAATGTTATAAGTTTAATTTGTGATTTTCTGAATCTGTGGCATCGTAGCACCCAAACATTTTGATTTGAAAGGTGACTTCAAGATTTTCTTGGTTAAAAAAAATGAAAAATTTAGGATGTATTTAGTACTAGCTTTTGCCCGCAGCTTCGCCCGCGTGGATGTCGGACCAGGATAAAATTTATATTTTTTGTTAATCCAGGATATATGGTTTTTATGTTTACCGAATTTATTCAAATCCAAAGTGGTTAGGTAACAAACATCTTCACAAACTTTTATTAGTGCAGATTAGTAATGATATGATATGACAGTTCAAGTCCCGCCCAAGTCTATTTTCATATAATAAGCAAAACATGTGCATAAACAGTTAAATTATCCAAAATATTTATTATTGAAAACATTATATATTGCCATTACATTAACTCGTTATTCCCTATAATTATAATTAATCAAATATATTAATTTTTCCTTTCATTATTAAGCTTTCATTTAAGAATTTACTTACTACATTATGTAGAAACATTTCTCTGTCAGCTAGATATACAGATCTTTCCTACATTTTTGTTATGGTAAACTTGTAATATTATGAGGTATTTTTTAAAATATATCTTTATGCACATTTGAGAGCAATTATTCTAACAAAGATTAGTTTTACATTTAAGTCTAACTAATTTATAGAGCAAAAAAAAGTTAAGAGTGCGCTTCGCATATTTTATTGCATAATGTCTGACAAAATAAAGCGAAAAACCTATGTAAAAGAACAAAAGTTTCGCATCAATATCAAACCCGAACCAGGATATTTAGAAAAACATACAGATTACTTTGTTTGTAGTTTTGCTCTCGGTAGCTAAAATGTACAGAGAGTCAGGACTGGTGACCCGAGAGCAAGCGACATACAGTCTATGTGAGGAGAAGCTGATTCTGAGATCGACACCCGCAGACTTCTGTGTCTACCTCTGCGACTTATTGATTATCATGGCGAAACAAACGCCCACAGGAAACTACACTCGCTTAAATTGAAAGGGATAATTGTGGAGAATTAGTGGTACGTGGTATTATTATGGTATTATTATTATTAAACACTGTCTCGCCAATACCGAAACCCAATGATGATGTTTCTCTGCAGATAAATTACATTAATCCTTTGGTCCCTTTACACAATTTCGAAGGCGTTAAGTTACGAAGAAGCATAATCGGGACACCGACCTTCAACTTGATGACGTCCGTCGGAAGTCCACTTGCAGTGAGGGAATTGAGAAATTTTACAGGATAATGAGTGGCGTCATCTTGATTGACAACAGTGTTAATAAATGTGTAAAACACTTCATTCCCTTCCATTTTTAAAAGAATGCATTCGTTGATTGATGCAGCTTGATTATTTTTGGGCGTTTTAAGTTGGAGAATTCTTGAGCATGTGGATTCCTATTCAGCCGCCTATAATTATTGTCAAGCTCAACCTATGAATACAGGATCATAAAAATAATCGTTTTAACGAACCATTCACCTCATCAGCCCCAGTTCCTCGCGTCACCACAGGCAGCGTTCAGCGGAAATTGCCGCTGAACATAACTGTGACACCACCCATTATGTGTTGGTACCTACGGATGTCTTGTAGAGTTCTGTGTACCGCATCAACTGCTTTTCTGTTTGCCATTATACATTCATCCCATCATACGATCAAAGAACAATTCCTGAGCAAATGCCTGTCTTGTCACTGTTCCGTGACTCGTGACGTTGCTCTGTAAATTGATGGGAATCTTAAACATGAAGTGCGCTGTTTTGTCACCTCGTGGCAGTAATCCCCGAAGACGCTACTGCAATTGTAATTTTGCCCTACCTACTGATCACTGCAAGGATGCCACTGGTTATAAATATTTTTCCTGTTCCATCAGGAGTATCTAAAAAAATATTTTTTTCGCAGATCTAAATTGACTCCTAACGCCATCTAGTTAAGAAAAAGGAAACATTATGTTTTAAATAATAATAATTTTAATGCTTCAAATGAAAGCGGTATTTTTTATAAGCTGAAATTTTTAAAAGTATAATTCCACACGATGCGCGTTGTTTCCTTCGGGGTTCAAATTGAAATATTTAAAAAAGAATTTCGCTGATCTAAATAGACTTAACGCCATCTAGTTAAGAAAAAGGAAACATTATGTTTTAAATAATAATAATTTTAATGCTTCAAATTAAAGCGGTATTTTTTATAAGCTGAAATTTTTAAAAGTATAATTCCACACGATGCGCGTTGTTTCCTTCGGGTTTCAAATTGAAATATTTAAAAAAGAATTCCACTGATCTAAATAGACTCTAACGCCATCTAGAACACTATGTTTTAAATAATATAATTATAAATTAAAGTGGTAACGTTTTTTATAAGTTGAAAAAATATTAAAAAGCATGTTTCCTTCGGATTTAATCCGGTAAGTAATAAAAGTCATTAAGAATGAAATACCACAAAAATACATAATTTCAATGACAAAAAAAATACTAAAGAATCCACAAAAAGTTTGCGGAACTGAGGATCGAACCCAAAGTCTTAGCGTAAGCTTTAGGCGTTCGCCCGACCGCTCGACCGGAAGGCTATGAAGTCTGTTGACATGTAATCAAAATAATCGTTCCTATAAGATATTATTATGTTAAGTTATGTAATGTTTAGCTCCTTGTGAATATAGCGTGATAATATTTTGTAAATTGCAATTTAATAACATTTTTCTAATTGTATTACAACAATTCTGGAGCAAATTCTAGAAATACGCTGCTTACTACAATGCTGCTCATCCCCCATAATTATAAACGTGATAATTTATACCCTATAAGTTGACCAAGAATTTAAAAAGTATATTTGCCGAATTTCAACTAAATCTGCCCAGTAGTTTTCGCGCCAACCCTTTACATACAAACAGACAGACAAAGTTTTTTTTTTCTTCATATTCGGCTTCAGTATCGTTCCCCGAACACGTAGCATTTACTTTTTTCCAAAAATTTTCAATGTACAGTTTTTACTTCGTTACGATTTTATTATATGTATAGATATTCTTTCAAATTTTGTCTTTTGTCCATAGTTGGATTAAATTAATAAATTTTCCTATAATAATTAAGTCATATTTGACAGTTATTTTTGCGATATTAGCAGCAACCAGTGTGTGCATCTGGATTGAGGGCCCATTTTTTAAATCTTTGCCAAACGAAATAAGACTTATAGGGCAAGCACTTAGAAATAAGTAAAACTTAGGGCAAGGGGCCACAAATTTCTAAAACGCGAATTAAAACTATTATGACTAAATAGCTTGGGCCCTCAGTCCAGACGCTTGCATAAAGTGGCATATGTTCAATCTCAGAAAGTACTATCTCTGGGTTCATATTTTTTATTTAAGAATCTACTTAGGAATATGTAACATATTTTCAGAAATTTCTAGATCTGTAGAATATGACATTACAGATTTATGGCGGTTTGCCTTGGGCCCTCAGTTCAAATATGTTTGAACTGAGAAATCTGCAAAACATGAATTTATCTGAAGAAATACATAAATACGACTTTAATATATGTTACTTGGATGCCTCTGTGAATTTGTAATAAAGAAATAATGACACAAAAGTTCATTGTTAAAAAGTAAATACAAGTTGAAAATTCCTAAAACGTCTGAACTGAGGGCCCAAAACTTTTGCCTATATTGACTAAGCTTAACCTCATAGACTAACGCAAATTGGTATAAGTTTTCTTACAAATTACTATCTAAAAGGTTACGTACCGTCCGTTCTTCTAAATGCCATTCTCTAAAAGAAACTTTCATTTTTACATTTTCTGTATGTAATAATTATGTAGGGTGACCATAATTTTCGTCATAAGTAAGTACTGTGGGAAGCCTATACGACCTTCATGAAGAGCTACGAACCTGCTTGCGCTAAGACATAGTGCGATGAGCAGCTCCATTTCTTCTTTTTTATTCAAGTGACGGACGTCATCTTTTTTAAATCAAAAATATGTGTTCTTTTGTTAAATTTAAATAATTTAAATAATAATTTTATAATAATAAATATTGAACAGTCTACAATCAGCTCGCAGATGAATCACTAGTTTTATTTAACCTAGGCCAATCTTAGTGTAACTACTTCTGGATCAGTATAGTCCTAGAGTGTTAACAGTACCTTTCTTTTTACCCTCGGCGCAAAAAGAGAGTGGTTTTGTAAGTTTAACGTGTCTATCTGTGTATCTGTCTGTGGTATCGTAACTCCCAAACGGATGAACCATAATATGGAAGTTAGTCAGATCAACTCACAACAACAGTCTCATCAACTAGAAAAGAGCTGATGATCTTCAAACGTCTGAATAGATTTTCATGAAACCTGGCAAAGAACACTCAGGATAAAAATTATCTATGACGCAAAAAACAAACTAAACGAAAATCGGTTCATCCGTTTGGGAGTTACGATACCACAGACAGACACGTTAAACTTACAAAACCACTCTCTTTTTGCGCCGAGGGTAAAAAGAAAGGTACTGTTAACACTCTAGGACTATACTGATCCAGAAGTAGTTACACTAAGATTGGCCTAGGTTAAATAAAACTAGTGATTCATCTGCGAGCTGATTGTAGACTGTTCAATATTTATTATTATAAAATTATTATTTAAATTATTTAAATTTAACAAAAGAACACATATTTTTGATTTAAAAAAGATGACGTCCGTCACTTGAATAAAAAAGAAGAAATGGAGCTGCTCATCGCACTATGTCTTAGCGCAAGCAGGTTCGTAGCTCTTCATGAAGGTCGTATAGGCTTCCCACAGTACTTACTTATGACGAAAATTATGGTCACCCTACATAATTATTACATACAGAAAATGTAAAAATGAAAGTTTCTTTTAAAGAATGGCATTTAGAAGAACGGACGGTACGTAACCTTTTAGATAGTAATTTGTAAGAAAACTTATACCAATTTGCGTTAGTCTATGAGGTTAAGCTTAGTCAATATAGGCAAAAGTTTTGGGCCCTCAGTTCAGACGTTTTAGGAATATTCAACTTGTATTTACTTTTTAACAAAGAACTTTTGTGTCATTATTTCTTTATAAGAAATTCACAGAGGCATCCAAGTAACATATATTAAAGTCGTATTTATGTATTTCTTCAGATAAATTCATGTTTTGCAGATTTCTCAGTTCAAACATATTTGAACTGAGGGCCCAAGGCAAACCGCCATAAATCTGTAATGTCATATTCTACAGATCTAGAAATTTCTGAAAATATGTTACATATTCCTAAGTAGATTCTTAAATAAAAAATATGAACCCAGAGATAGTACTTTCTGAGATTGAACATATGCCACTTTATGCAAGCGTCTGGACTGAGGGCCCAAGCTATTTAGTCATAATAGTTTTAATTCGCGTTTTAGAAATTCGTGGCCCCTTGCCCTAAGTTTTACTTATTTCTAAGTGCTTGCCCTATAAGTGTTATTTCGTTTGGCAAAGATTTAAAAAATGGGCCCTCAATCCAGATGCACACGCAACCAGTGACTAATTTTTTATAACCTCATTCACGCACAAAAATTTGGTACGGCATTGAATTGGTTTTCTGTTCCACCTCTTTTGTGATAATAGCCCCCGCTCTTCGCAGGGCTCACCACGTACGAAGCTTGTTTAAGGATTATATAGAGGCCTCTCGTTCTGCGTACTGCATATCGTCATGGACATACGATCATGGTTCAGAAAAATTTGCACTTGTATTGGAAATTTACATTTAGGATTATAACGTCCTGGACGCGACGAACAACAATGCGGTTTGTATAGCTAGAGGGATACTTTACTAGAGTAAGTTATTAGGGTTTTTTTTTGTTTTAAATCCCGACCAAACTAAATCTATACTTACCATTGGCAGTATAAAAAAGGCATCTCATATAGTCACGAGTACAACTATTGGGTAGGGCTTTTTAAGTAGTCAATATCGAAATCCGATTTGGATAGAATCTATCATGAACGAGAAGTGAAACTGTGCATCTATTTTATAGAATATCGCGCCCACGGAGGAGTGTAAAACTTGGCATATTGAAATCTTTGATATTTAAATTATCTGAGTAAATTAGGTTCAAAATTAGCTAAGTAGGTAAGGAATGTTACCAAACCATCTTGATGGTAAGCGGTCTTCTGGACAATACTGTAAGTTGAGCACACTAATCATTTTTGATTTGAAGATTCCCAAATTGTACTGAGACTGATGCCGGAAGATTTTGCGCATAAGTATGAACCATTTGGTTCGAGCAAAGGTTATATCTACTAGGTGAGGATGATAGCCGTCCGACGCAATGCCCGCGGAAAAATGGAGCTTCAGGTACTAAAAGAGTAATATCAATAGAGCCAAAAGCATACTATTTAAATTCGAAATTTAAAATCAAATGACCAAAATAACCGTTTCTTCTATTTACATTCCGCCATTTCATTAAAATTCTTTCGAGGAAAATAGTAAGATAGAAATCGAATCGAAATTAAACACATTCGAAATTCGTTGAGATAGTGCTGCTCGTAGCAGATTCTTTTAACCAATCCTGTGCCATTGTCGATATGAGGTCACACTTTGATTGCTGTGTCTGCTAGTGTTCACAAATCGAAATCACGTTCGAATTTTAACTTTGAAAAACTGTTGAGACAGATATTGCTTCATCATTTTGGTTCTAGAATATTAATTTTGACTAGAGGATGCGTATTGTTTAAATTCAGTAGTTCTTTTTTGTATTTTTTACCCAACTGCCAGTTTTGTAGGCTCCAGATAGGCTCTACCTAATAAGTAAATTCAATAAAGAAACAGATTTTGCGTGAAACAAACTTGGGGAAATTATCCTCCATTTCTTTGCAATTTTAGTAAATTTTTCACTAAGAACAATTTCCATTTTACTTGTTTTATGTTAAATTGTCAAAGTCAAAGTCTAATTGTTCAATGTTTAATTTAACTTGATTAAAAACTTAAATTATAATAGAAAAAAAGTTGTTTATTGGTAATTACTGTTAAGCACCTGCACCTTTGAATCTGATTATCGATATAAGTAATTTAATACAACGTTTTATCCTTAAAAAACAAGAAACTCAATGCTCTACAAGTTAATTATAAAATTGTTAAAGAAATCTAATTTTAATTTTGAAGTAAGGCGATTTAACGCTTGGGAAACTGTCTGCTGAAATTAATGAGTTAATTTTTTTTTTACATTTAAATAATTAATGTTAAGTTAAGGAGAGGCTTGTAATTAAGGGCAAGGCTAAAGATGAGTTCGTAATACGGCCAAAACGAGCGGAGAGCTTTCAAATCAAATGAAATCAAATCAAAAAAATATTTGTAAAACATAGGTACAGTCATAGGATATTATGTAAAGGGAACTAATTTTTTAAGCTGTTATTTAAACATTCGAGATGTTATTATGATCAGTTGAAAAACATTTTGAGCAGTTATTTAATTTAATGGCAGTTGATTAATTATTGCGACAGTAAAACATGGACAGTAATAAAAAAATAATTAGCCGGTTATTTTATCATACAATGTCAATTCTAAAAATAATTGAGCAGTCCAATAACTGAATGAGCGGTAAAAATGATGGAATGAGCAGTTCGATAAATAGTTCGGCAGTTTACGATTCTGTGTATGGACTTTAGGGCACCCCGACTTGGATAGGTTAGGTTAGAAGGGGATGGCGGGGTCGTGTGAGCGAGCGAAGCGAGCGAATAGACCTCGCCTTCCCCTTCGTGGTTATTTTTTTTTAAAACCTCCCAGAAGTAGGAGCCCCGCGAAGCGGGGCTCCGTCGATTATATGATATAAAGCATAAGGTTATACGAATAAAATTAATTAGCAAATAAAATAAATTTTATAGCTTACCAAAATGATCGTTTACTACCTACTTTAACACCTAATTGTTTATAGAATTGCTTAGAATGTGATATCTTACCGACAAATTCCGATTTATTACTGCTCACACGTAACCGCTCATTTAATCATTTTTACCGCCCATTTAATTATTTTCCTACTCAATTATATATTCACTGATCCATTTCATTATTTTTTATTACTCATTTTTGTTTACTTTACTGCTTAGTTTGAACTGCTGAACTAGTTATTAAACGTGCCATTTATAATTTTTAACTAACCAAAACCGCTATTTACAACTGCCTCTTTAAATCAGTGCCTTATGTAAATACTTTTTCTACGTAGTCTCTCTTAGTTACAGCTCTAGGGAGCTCAAACTGATTTCTCCAACTTCTAGTTAGACCTTAAAGGCCTACAGCTAAAGCAAAGTTAAAGCACTAAATTAAACTTAAAGCAATAGCAGCTAAAGGCGCCCCTAGATGGACGGGCGGAGCAGTGAAAGTTTTTTTTAAATGTCCTAGCGAATGCCGCACCAAGCAACATAGAATGGATTGGCGTGGATCTCAGTCAGACGTCTACTTTACACTGTAGCGTTTTTATTTAAGCAGTCTTGTATTTACATGTGGTTAATTAGGACCTAATCCTAGCTACGCCGAAACAATACATAAGTTTGTCCTGATTTGGGTGTGTGCATTGTGAACATAAATATTTCTAACTTTATCCACGAAATAAGAGAAATTCTCAATGTAGTAGTGCCAATAGAAGAGTAGTGGAAAATAAAAGTGGAAGGATTTGGGGGGACTTTTGTCAAGCAATGGGACTACTTCTTGATAATAATATGATATACTTCTGAAAATTGGTGGTTACTTCTTTGAATTATTCTCGATCTAATGCAAGTCTGAATAGTTCTTCAACAGAATGATGCCAGTCCACTCCTTGATATTACGGAGTCAAGAATTTTTCTTGTATCAACTTTTATTTTGCACAATGAGACAATATATTAGAATATAATATAATAGACAAAGATAGAATATAATAGACAAAAAAAAGTTAAACCAATTTATTGTACTTATTTTAAAAAAATCTTTATAAAAAAAAGGATTTGATCAGGCATAATCATGCTATCACTAGGCTACAAACGTATTTTAAAAACAAAAAAAGATTTTTTATGGTTTTTTTTTCGTTCCTATTTCGTATAAGAAATTTGAAAATATGTACTGAAAATTAATTGACGAAATAGCTCTATGGCACTATGTTTAAATTATTAAATAAACTATACAAAATTTAAAATGAGGTCTAGCTTAATAATGTCTAAGTTATGACTATTGCCAATTCGAAGCTCAGATCGTTGGTTCTAACAAACGTTCGGAGCTTCGAATGCACCAAATTAGATGTTCAGACTTAGGATCTAAACAGAATGCAATGATGTTATTATGCAAAGGTTTCTAACGCTGTTAGCATAGCAATGCGATTAATATATTATGCAGCCAGTAATCTGACTGGTAACAGCAAATTCAGTAATTTGCTTGATATCTATCGTTCGTTGATAGGGAAATGTAAAATATACTCGCATATATGCCGTAGGATGATTTGATAATTTGAATTTTCATGTAAACCCTAGGGATATTGCAAAAACTCTATCGATAATTTGATAATGGTGCAAACATTTTTTATTCTTACTGAAAAAGTTTAGGGTTTTTACAAAAAGTCAGGTCAATTGTCAAATTATCCGAGTTTTTGCAATATCCCTAGGGTTTTTGCGAAAATTCAAATTTTCAAATCATCTTACGGCTAATATGAAAATATGAACATTCAGTTTTTATTAAAATAACGTTTTTAACCAAGCCTTTATATAAGACTATCAAAACCGAACGTATAAGTGTACAAAATTTTGAGTCTGTGCTGTTGACCATTGAAGATTTCCTTTATCTGGAGCTAATCTTGGATATCGATTCAGGTCACGCTTACCACAAAAATGCATTTTTATTAGATCTGAACTAGCGAGTATGAATTCAACGCCAGATAAAAGGAAGGGGTTCTAATTCAGCTTGCAAATTTGACCTAAATATACAAACATTGCTAATTAAATAAATGCTTGTCAAATAAATTTGTTTTGTAAAAACATGTGTATAATCAAAAAATCCTTATACCACGGCTAATTACACACAAGGACACATACTCGAAAAATACTAATGGAAATGCACAAAAAACTATGTACGCAAAATACCATAGATAAGACACAAGTTTGTGTAAAAGACCTAATTATGCTGGAAAGCACATTTTGCGCGAAAGACACTTATTGCTAATATACTTAATTACAGTAGTGTTATGTGTCTTTCGCACCGAATGTGGCATTCCAATTATAATTCTATTTACCAACACAATTTTATTTATTTGTATATGTATGTTTAGTTATGAGTTAGTTTAGTTATGAGTCGTGATAGCCTAGTGGACCCAAGGCGACCTCTGACTTTTCGTAAGTTATGTGCGTTTTATAAATTAATTATCACTCTCCGTGCCTCGGATAGCACGTTAAGCTGTTGGCCCCGGCTGTCAATTGTAGATCTTTGACAGTCGTTACGGTTAGTCAGAAGCCCGAAAGTCTGACAACCAGTCTTACCAAGGAGTATCGTGTAACTCAGTAAGTGGGTTGTGGAGGTCTGATAGGCAGTCGCTCCATGTAAAACACTGGTATTCAGCTGCATCCGGTAAGACTGGAAACCGACCCCAACATAGTTGGGAAAAGGCTAGGCAGATGATGATGTATGTTTAGGTTAACGTATTTATCCCTGAGCCTTTGTAGCTTGAAAATAAAGATAAAAAAAAAAAAATTTAGGGCACCCCAACTCGGCTAGGTTAGGTTCAAAAAGGTTGAAAGGACTTGTTGACAGAGTGAACAAAGCAAATAAAAAATATAATTATGTTTTATTAAAAACGATGAAAGCAACATTATTATGTCTAAGTTGTTGTTTATTTTGCTTTCAAGTATTTTTGCTATATCCAAATCTCAGCTCTCTTAGACTGAAAAAAACAATCCAATAAGATTTGATTAACAGAGTAAAAAAGGCAGAATATACAGCGTGTAACAGAAGTCCGAAATAATACTTAAGGGCATGTATTGTATATCATGAAGAGAATCACCTGTGAAAATATTGAATGCAAAAGAGGCATTTTTTTTTCATACAAAATAATTATTTTGGTTTCATTTTTTTCAATAATGACAGATCTCATTATCCTACGCGTGCCTAGAGCTTACTTAAAGAATTTATTGAAGGTAAATAACCGGATTCGTGTTGATTCACCTTTCAGCTGATTTCTAGGGCTGTATTTGAAAGAATTTGGTGAAAACTTTGACCATGGTTTACTCGAGTATTGTTTGGGGTTCGGTTCCAAAACCTATGCTCAAGGATTGTTTATAAGGTACCTTAAACGCCCTTAATGTATTATTTCGAACTTCTGTTACACGCTGTATAAGATCTGATACTAAAGTTCGAGACCCGTAGGCTTCTAGTCCAAACAATGTAAACAAACAACAAAATATTTCATAAAATACGATACAAATTGAGGAAGTCGCGACGAAACTTGTTCAATAAATCGAATCAGTTAATTGAGGTGTTAAATAGAATGGATTTTGTAACCCCCAGACGCTTTTCATTAATCCTAACTGTATTAGTTACATACTGGTTGAAAGGGTAGCGAATTTTTTTTTCTTTTTGTAATGCTTGTAGCTCTGTGGTACTATGACATGGCGCTTACTCAAATATATTTTGCTAAAGTAGAAATTCTTTAATCAGGCAAGAGAATAGTTCGCACATCGGCATGTGCTTTGGCACTAAAACGTTGCATTGAGTTTGTATTTATATTGAGATAGGGATTAAGTAGGTTATATATGTTAAGTAGGACATGGTTTTAATGTTGTCGTAGTTTTATAATGTAGATGTAGTATTTATAAATATGCGTTGCGTCCGTTTTTTTTAAATAATAAGAAAATATCTTTATTAGAGTAATCTGGACTCAAAAAATGTTAGTAATATGTACTTAAAAACTATGTTTGTAATTAATAGTATTCACCGCTGCATCATTCAATGAGAGATGGCGCAACAGTAATCTACGTAGGTGCAGTCCAGTCCGCTCCCAATCATGCTTCGGATACTGTAGGAGCTGGCCCGCACCTTACGCACCAGAGAAGCACACCTCTTGCGCATTGTTGCATAGAAACAATCTACATGTGCGCCCGCAAACATTTCCTGTGTGCTGCAGAAGCAGTGCAGCCCCACCAGCAATTTGAAATTAGCGTTGAGTTGTAAGAATGTAAACGTAGTAGTTTAATAAAGATGTAGTATTTAAAAATATTACGTATTTATCCCCAAATTGATTAGCATATTTTCTCTCAACATGATTATAAAAATTTACTACTCCATTCATCTTTCACTAGTCTACGGCTAAAGTTTAAATTCACTCTCTGCGCCAAACGTGTCGTGATTCATATTATGTTCTTTGAAAGTTTTCCGTTCTTCATAACAGTGTGTATATCCGATCTGGCGTGCAGACTTTTCGGATAATGACCAGTTTTCGCTTTCGAGCCGAGTAATAATCGAACTCGTATCAAATAAAGCTATTAAAAGTTTCCCCGTCGACCCGTTTGGGTGCCGTTACGTTTTTGGAGTATCTAATAATAAAATACGTGATATTATTTGTTGACACGTGTATAGCTTTTGGAAAACATTCAAGGCCACAGAACTGTAGGTACATATGTCATAAGTTTGATTATCGAATACGCGACATGTCATTAGTTCAACTGTTTATTGGGGTGACAAGTAAAATATTCGATGGGTCAATTGGCGCGACATGTCAAAGCTAAAATATTTTTCAGATGAGAGAAAGATGTTGACTAATTCAATGTTGCGTAATTTATCAATCTTAGAGAAATGAGACACAAAATGAAATCCATTGTTACGCATCTCCATTGTTGATAGTTGAAAAGTTTATTCGTTTAATTCATTTAACCACGAGCCCCTGTCTTTATCCTACAACTTATCCTAACTGATTCAGAACCCCAATTTCCAAATTTCATTGAATAAGCAAAATATGTGTATAAAACATGTAAAAACATACATAAATATATTGGTGTACTTTTTTATGTTTTTGTCCAAAATTAAGGCAAATTTTATAAAGTAAGTATGGTAACTTAATTAATGGGTCAACTTACTATATGCCCTTTTGACAGTCGCTTCAACAACTGGTCAATTTTATTATCTGTCATAATATCTTATTTTCTAAGGTCACGTCATTCCTAACCTATTAAATATTTGACATGTCAGTCGAACTAATGACATGTCGTGAACTTGTCGTATTTAAAACTTACTGGCCACAGTAAAATATATTAATGGCTTCTTTCTTGCCAAAAAAAAACATTTTGTGTATATCTAAATCTGGGTCCTAAGATGTTAAGTCCAATTTAGCCATGTAAGTAATATATCATTTTCATAAAAAATATTGCTTGTCTTTGCATCATTCAGAGTAGTATTAATGTAGTGTAAAAGGGTAAGACCTGTACGTACATTAACACATCAAAAAAAAAAAAAAACAAAATCGAAACAAAAATCGAATCACACGATACTTCATTTGAATCCGTAATAAAAGTGAATTGAAAAATACACCTCGCAAACATTGGATTTTAAACGATCCTATTTTATGGTCGTTAGACGGAACATTTTTTTTTCTGGTTCTCATTCGCTTCGTTCCGGTTGGCCTCGTTCAAAAACCTATCAGGCTTTTGAAATATAAGCGGAACAGTGCAGCGACAGTTTTTTGACCCCTTGGATTTTTGCAAAAATTTTATTTTTTCTATTGGCAATTTTCATTTTTGGTACCATTGTATGATAATCGGATTGAATTACTGTTGTTGCTTATAGTTTTATTTTCCTATAAAGAGGCATAAAGTCTTTTAGGTACATATTTCTAACCAAAAATTTTCATCATCATCTAAGTTCACAGTGTTAAAAACATTCTGCTAGTCTTTGTCCTTCTTTTAAACATTAGGATCATGTTGTGAAATTTATTTTACCAAAGATTTAAGGTCAATTACAGCAATAACCTTAATAAAAATTAAACCAATGTGCCAATCAGTGGACTGCACATAAGTGGTAACAATTTGACATTGACAGCTACAACTGCAAGTGTTACCACTATCCTGCAGCTGACGTTACCACAGTATAATAATCATACAGTACGGTAACTACGTAAAAACGCTCGAAAACGGCACACTCACACAAACATGCGCAACGACGCGTGGTTGATACTGCAGGTGCCGCAACGTTCGCTTAGGAGTCTCATCGTTACGCAATATTACGCGTGTTTGTGTGAGTGTGGCGTTTTGAGCGTTTGTACGTAGTTACCGTACTGTACTGTTGTTATACTGTGACTGTACCCAGTCATCAAGTCTCTTGTCAAAGACAAAAGATAAATTAATACTGATATTACATGTTTTTTTTTATACAGCAGTAATTTAACGACTTAGTGTCTGTACAGTTACAGCTAAGTTAAGCTTTATAGTTAAAGCTTAAGCTAAATTATATTTACTTACACATAACTTCAATATTCAAATATCGAGCTTAACGAAGCGAATGAAACAAAATTAATGTTATAATTTCTTAAACATTCGAAGTACTTCTAATATTTGTTTTTGAGACTTGCCATCGGTTTTCGTGTTGGTATTTTGTTTGAATGTTTTTGGAGCGACAAATCAGAAGTAAAGGATGTTTCGTAATACAAGCGTTGCAGATGCAAAGCTATTATAACGAGTATAATGATCAACCACTCCAACATTGTACGAACTCGTAAAGATACTGCTTATATACCGCCTTACTTTGACGATGATATAAGAATCGTGATAGCCTAGTGGTGGTGACCGTTGACTGGCAAGGCAGAGGTCTCGGGTTTAAACCCAAGGCGCACACCTCTGACTTTTCGTAGTTATGTGCGTTTTATAAATTAATTATCACTCTTTGTTAAGTTGTTGGCCCCGGCTGTCAATTGTAGATCTTTTGACAGTCGTTACGGGTAATCAGAGGCCCGAAAGTCTGACAACCAGTCTTACCAAGGGGTATCGTGTAACCCAGTATTTGGGTTGTGGAGGTCTGATAGGCAGTCGCTCCATGTAAAACACTGGTATTCAGCTGCATCCGGTAAGACTGGAAGCCGACATAGTTGGGAAAAGGCTAGACAGATGATTTGACGATGATATAAGTTAATGGACATGAACGTCACTTAAGTCTATTGCTATCTCTATTCATTGACAAACAAAATGACAAGGAGAGTTATAATTTAATCAGTGATTAAGAAGGCTAAGTTTTTAGAAGTAAGGGTATTAGTCACCAACATGGCTAGAAATACTAATTACTAGAAATTTTGAGCAAGCGGCTGGCGCAGGCAGTATGCTGCTGTGACGCCTTTAAATAATGTTTCACAATATGCTTAAAAAACGTTTTTTTTATTATTATTATGTAAAACATTTTCCAAACATTACAAAGTAACAAATTTGACTCTTGTGCCGCTGTGATGTGTAAAAACCGTTAGGTACTATCGTGGACAAAGCCGGTGCACCACTCTAAAGGTTAGAATCGCTTACACCCGGAGTCCGAACGTAGCGCTACTTCCGCCCTTACGCACGTAGCATCGTTCAAAGCATTTTGATCGCAAAGTGGTGCACCGTTCGTGTCCGCGATAGTACACTCCTAACTCAAAAGTTCACTTCCGCTTCGCTTTCGGTGTAAATGACCTTAAATTGAGAAATAATTACACAAATGTTTCAAGTTTAATATTTCTTCGAATTTAAACGTTCTGATGTTTTCCTCCAAAGTTGACCGCCATTTGCATACTTTAATATACGCTGTGTTATTTGTATTTTATAAGTTTAAATATATTTTGATTTCTAGCTCGCGGCATTGTTTCTGTAAAATCAGTATAAACACTTTAAGGACCATCAGCATAATAATGGTAGTTGCCTAATATTAGATATTCTGCGAAAGAGACATTGTGAGAAAGAGACCTTTTTAGAACAATCATTATGCTAAAGCGACATTATGATAAAGAGACATTATAGTAGACATTGGTGCTAATTTTCTTGCACACGCTCTAAACCAATTTAGACTCGGTATCTCTCTTTCTAACAGAGATCATTAGAAAAGGATAGAAGATTTTTAAAGCTGTTAAAGTCTATTTGCGTGATATCAACAAGAATTTAGTCGGCATGTCACAGAGGTCTCGTCTAATTTCACATAAATTGCAATATCAAGGACGTAGACTAATCTGACAGCTCTATTTTTGTGATTTTTTTACATGTTAAAGCACGTGATAGCTTATTAAATATAATTATTTAATAAGAAAATTTGAAAAAAACAACTGATACGGATGGTCGGGAAACGTAATGTATTCCGATAGATGTTTCGTGTGATGAAGATTGAAATTTCGACTGGTGCCGGTGGGATACGGTGGCTCAGCGGTTAGAGCGTCGACACGGTACGTCGAAGATCGTGGATTCGAATCCTATCCGTATCAGTTGTTTTTTTCAAATTTTCTTATTAAATAATTATACTGACAGCTCTAATTTGATAAAAAAAATTGCTGTCCTTTTTCGATGGTATTTATTGGAAAGAGATATGGCTAGACTAAAATTAGATTAGCGGAACGTAGGAGAAAATCAGTACCATTTTGCGAAAGAGACGTTTTGAGACTAAGCCATTCTTTCCTGTGCCTTCGTTCCTGTGTCGTAGAGAGCGGGAGACAAGAGAGACTAGACGGAGACCTTTAGGTTCAAAAAGTACACTTCCCAAAACGTTCACTCTCCCAAAACGTCCACTTCCAAAAATGTAAATTCCCTAAATGTGTGTGTGTGTATGTGTGTCTACTTCCCATTTCGTCCACTTTCCCAAAACGACCACAAATATGAAATAGAGTATAGTTCCAACAATTATATTTAATTATCTTTACACATTAAAATGAAACACACACCACCACATAATGACATCGTAAAATGAGGTATATAATTCTCAGAAAATTTCTTATTTGTCTAGACAGACTCAGGTATTCATTAAAGGTTTTTCTACGTATCGTTTAGCAAACTTATTCCTTTACTCTTGATAAAATGTTATTTTAGGTATGACTTTCAAACCGTAATTTGCTCTGGGGCAGTAGGATTATGTTCAAAGTCCTTCAAGATTAGTAATTAATGGGTGCTTTTCACTAATCTATATACCTATATAAAAATGAATTGCTGTTCGTTAGCCTAGCTAAAACTCGAGAATGGCTTGACCGATTTGGATAATTTTGGATTTGAAATGTGTGAAAGTCTAAGAAAAGTTTAAAAGGTAAGAAAAAGGGGCAGGGTAGGGGTGGAGTATGGTAAGAGTAGAGTAGTGTAGGGGTAGACTATGGTAGGGTAGGGTAGAATAGGCGTTGAAGTAGGATAATCACGCGTACGAAGTCGCGTAAGAAGCTAGTGTTTCAGTATATTTTAAACCAAAGAAAAAAAGGAGGTTCTCAGTTAGACATTTTTTTTTAAGAATGATAAAACATATCTTTTTACAGGGCCATCCGATTTTGATATTCTTAATTTTTTATTCAATAAAGTATACCTCCAAGTTGGTTCTAATTTAAAACAGTCATGATCTGATGATTACATTTGAAGATACAGCACAGAAATTCTCATTATTTCACTAGGGTTAAAAAAAAAATTTTGGTATTTGAAGGACAGGATTAGATGAAACGTAGTACATAGTTAGACCATATCTTAAATTAACACATGAATAACCTTTTTCTTGGTCCGATCAATACGCAGACAAATCCGCGGACAAAAGTACTTCCACATTCAGGGTTAGAAAATGGCGATACGTCCTTTCTAACACCACAAATGCTACACTATTAAAACCAACCTTCGTACATTTGAACGAAATAAATCAATTTCCGTTAGATAAAGACTATAAAGATATATCATATAGCTGACTCTGCGTCTGGTGATGTATGGATTCTTACTTTATTAACCCCTGACCCGCTAAGTCGAAAAAGTTCCGAATCACATATATTTCTTTTTGGGCTACTTTCTATTTCGGTCGATAGGAAATTCGTTTGATTGGCTACGTTAGCATGTAGCACAGGGTGGTTCTGTAATTGTATTTGTTAAGGTTAGCCAATTTCGTTAAGTGAGGGCTTTTAGGTACTTCTTCTTGTTTACTCCATACATTAGGAGTTTACAATCACTTCACCTCGGTTAGGAAGAATGAAGGAAGTATTTTTTAATACTTTGTAAATATGTAGATAATTTAATTTGATGTTTTCCCTGCCCTGATCAAATTTCGGTCACAGCAACCAATCTCATCGGAAATTAGGCAACTACGTGGGGGATATTATAGTGCAAGTGTATGCGCAAACACAGGTGCACTCTCTATTCCCTCAATCTCATAGGTCGATGGGACGGCAATCCGACACGACCGAAGAGAGATAAGGCCCAGAGCCAACGACCTTACGTGTTTTCCGAGGCACGAAGTAAGTAATAATTAATTTATAATACGCACACAACTCACGAAAAATGTTTTTTTAGTGTATGGCGAAAACATTCACCACATCACCTCAAGAAGTGAGGGTTATAACAAATTAGTTTAGGGTGAGTTGCGTGTCCTTGTACTTGTGTTACATGGTTCATCCTTGAAAACAGATGTGATAGTCTCGTGGTATCTCCGCTGAACTGCGAATGGACTGTGAAGTCAGAACTATCCTAAGTCATCATAACTTCACAAAAAATGGTCATTTACAAATTTTTTTAAAGATTTTAATTTAACCCTCTCAATATCACTTGTCAGTAATGGTATTTGCAGTTACATAAAATAGTGCGCTATGTGGTGCGCAACGGGTTAAAATAATGGAATTAAGAAAAATAATTAATTATAAAAGGTCATGCTTTCTACTAGGCTTCCTCAGGAGCTCTCGACGAGTCAAACATCTTTACTTTATCTTTATCTGCAATTAATTTTTGATTTTTTTTACTTATGCTCAGTGGTAACTGTAATATATAGAATAGAGGCCTCTTTTATTTTATTTTTTTTGGACAAGGGGGAGTAAAAAATGGTCCTACCGCATACGTGCCGTCTTATGTGGGGCTCGCACCCACTAAAAACTCCCCCCTACGTGTTCCTCACACTGTATCAGACGGGGCTGGGTACTGCTAGCGCGCTTCGCATTCGTAATCTATAGAGGCCTACAACACCAGTGGCAGCGGTATCAATTATCCGTTGACGAAACTGTGTGAGATACAGGAAAGGGAGAGGAAATTATAGAAGGGGATATTGAGATCCCCGTGCGAAACACCACAGCACAAATAAAATTATTTTATGCCGATATTCTGTGAAAGTGTGTTATTAACCTAGTCGAGCTGTCCAATTTATACAGATTGCTTCATTATTTAAAAATTAAAGCTGTCAAGCAAAGAAATAACACAATTCTCTCACTCCGGAAAGGAAGAAGTTCTTCAGAAATAACTGTTAGCAAAAACTAAACCTAAAACTTGGCTAAGAGCCATTTGTTAGGTCGAGAACAATGTGCTTGCGTATTAAGCGGACTAGCCGAGTAAAGATGGCGGCCGGAAGTTAGGGGGAGCAAACATGGTAGCCGTCATTTCCGGTTAACAGTTTAATTGATACGTTACTTGCTATCTATTTAAATCAAATGAGATACTTAATTTAAAGTATTTCGAAAGGAAGTAAGGTCATTAATCCCGGCAGCAGAACTACTTTTAATCTGGTAGCTACGAAACAAAGAAAGACGCTCTATATCTAACTTATTAAATCTCACAAACCAACCCAACTCTTAATCGCCAACCCACTTGCCCAGCGTGGCGATTATGGGCAAATACCTTCAATGGGTGCACAAAATTGGCGCGCTTTGGAAAAGGCCTATGTTCAGCAGTGGAATAATACAGGCTGATGATGATCATGAAATCTGACAATGCATATTAAAGTTTTTTGTCAGTTTAGTAAATCATATGACGAAGAACTCTTAATATTCTATTTAGCTTGTAAGTTATCAATATCCTCCTAATCGAATTTAAATTACAGTGGCCATGGACTCTAACTCTCATAGTCCAATAAAATAGCATTTTGATACGAAGAGAGGTGACCGGCGGTTTTACGTGCTCTCTGAGGCACGAAGTAAATGGCAAAAAGTCAGAAACCTTAGGCTCATGGATATCTATTAGCTGTTTGATAGTAAGTCATCACGCTAAATTAATTTTAGTCTAACTACATATATCTCTTTCTAATAAACACCATAGAAAAAGAACACCAAATTATTGAACTATCAATTAGAGCTGTCAAATTAGTCTTTGCAATTTACGTGAAAATTAGATTTTTAAGACGTGCCGACTGAATTCTCGTTGATATCACGCAAATGGACTAGTTTGACAGCTCTAAAAATCTTCTATCCTTTTCTAATTAACTCTGTTAGAAAGAGAGATAGTGAGTCTAAATTGGTTTAGAGCTCGTGCAAAAGAATTAGTACCACCATTTAGGTAAAAGCTTGGTTTGAAAAGATCCAAGTTGAATTCCCAACGCAAAAAGTAAAAAATACTTAAACCCAATGAATAATTCGAGTCGTACTTAGAAACTTAACTTATTAACTCATAATAATGACGTAAGATAGACCTTTAAATTAATTATTAAGCCTTCAGAAAGTGCGTCATAAGCGTTATGATCAGAGTTTTAATGGAGAAAATTTTTCTTTCACCAAACAGCGAAGAAGTTTATAAGAAGCCTCCTTTTGTTCCAAGAATTTTTCAAGATTTTTATAGGTTACTTGTCATGATTATAAGGTTAGTTAATATCTTTTTCTTTTAGTTGAAGCTAATTACTTAAATAGAAGAGATAGATTACTTCGGCTTTGTAACTTAATGTTACTGTCATGTCTGAAGTCAGGAATATATAATATTCATTTAACAGGAATATTGTTGAAATGGATAATTGAATTGAAATAATTAAAATAATATAACTGAAAAATTACATTGTAAACATATAGCGCTCTTCCTCCTCTCTCCTAACAAACTATGCTGTGCCCGACAGGGTCCATAATTGATACCTTATTTTATGTATACCAACTATTATGTAAGATTATGGAACGCAATAAAGAATTGAGAATTGAAGTCACCGGTATTCATTTAAAAAGATACGTTTGGATCCTTCTTGATCGAGTTACCTTAAACGCAAGATGCCAATGAACGCGTTATACCTAAACATGAGATTTACCTAAAAAGCTGTTTGCCCTAAACGAGGGTTGCCTATGAAGCAGCATGCCTGAAATGTAAAATTGACTAAGAAGCATATTGCCTAAAGTGAATGCCTACAAAGCAGGATGCTCAAATGGTTAAATGCCTACAAAGCAGGATGCCTAAATAGCAAAATGCCTACAAAGCAGGATGCCTAAATAGCAAAATGCCTACAAAAAATGCCTAAGTGATTAAATGCCTACAAATCAAAACGCCTAAGTGGTTAAATGCCTACAAATCAAAATACCTAAGTGGTTAAATGCCTAAAAAGCAAATAACACCAAAACTGCCCCCTTCCTACCGCCAAGCTATTTGGGGTTGAACCAAAAATTGGTGCCATCATTGACCACTACATCGCGGCTCTCTAACTATGATACCTGTCTTCTTCTTAATATTTAAAAGCTAAGCTCTTGTCGGTGTCATTGTGTAGAATGAAACACAAGACAAGTTTCTTGTTAAATATTTACATTTAATAAGCAAAAACATGGGCAAAAATCATGTGAAAATTCCCCTCTTGATCGAGTTACCTTAAACGCAAGATGCCACACTATAAAAATTCTATAAACTCGGAAAATTATAAGCGATGTTTGTAGGATTCGAACCCGGGACGTTCAGTTTACAATGGCGGGCGTCTAGACCATTTGATCACCGGGTAGACGGACCACCACCGCTTCTACTATGTAAATATGAATAATTAACCGGTCCAGTATTTTGAGGTTATTCGTCACAAACATACAAATCTTTCCACTTTGTATTATTAGTGTAGAACGATGGTGTAGAAGTGTAGATTATAGCATAAGAACATAATAAGTAATAGTACAAGATAAGTCACTTGAAAACTTTTCCGTCATTAACTCATTATAATAGTGTTCGTAAGTACTGGCCACTTGAAATTGAAATGATCTTTTATGCATTGACAGCGAAGAATTTTCTCTGTCAATCATTCGATGTTCAAAACCTATTCAGAACAAATTATTTGCTACTTAAATCATTTTTTAAATGAGGATAAACCATTAAATAAGGTTATTTAAATTTAATAATGTCTGAAAAGGAAAATAATGATGGAACTCCCGGGTTTGATTTTATAAAAAATAATAAAGGTAATACACGTTACTCTTTGCTGGTAGACGGTACACTCTTAATTATAAAAATAAAGATGGTTCGTCTTCATGGAGATGTTCAAACCGGAACGAATGTAGTGCGTCCTTAAAAATTAATAACGCGAAAGATGAAGTTTTGCAGCAGAGCACACATACTTGTGAAGAAAATAATACAAAAAATGAGGTATTGGTACTGATGGAAAAGTGTAAAGAGAAAGTTACAAAGAACTTCAAACCTGTCCAACAAATTTTTGAAAAGGTTTTCGCTGAACATGAATTCACAGAGGAGATCAAAGATGATGTGGAATTTTCGGTACTGCCAATTTTTAACTCCAAAAAGGATAGCTTATTAAGAGCAAGAAGGAAATATTTGAACATTGTGAAAACAGAATTCAAAAACTTGAACGAGGTACAAGTACCAAACATTTTTAGCAACCACTTCCTGGTCTGTGATAATGGCGAAGATAACAATAAAATTTTAATATTTTCCACGACGTTTAGCAGAAAATACCTTGAAAATAATATTATTAAGCCGTTACAGTTCTTTGGTGATGGAACTTTCAAAAGAGTGCCAAAAATTTTTTACCAACTGTATACTCTCCACATCGATGTGGAGAGCGATGATGAGACGGTAAATGTTGTCCCCGTTATCTATGGACTTCTCCCTAATAAGTCACAAGAGACTTATGAAAGATTTTTTGATCTAGTCAAAATGCACTTTGATATAGAAATAAAACTATTTAAATGTGATTATGAATTGGCACAAATCCAAGCGATTAAAATGGTTTTTCCTAATGTGTCTGTAACCGGATGTTTTTATCATTACTCCAAAGCGGTTTGGAAAAATTCAGAAAAACACAATCTGACTGTGACAAAGGCAGGACGAGAGTTGACAAGTAAGACTGCCAATTTACCACTTCTGCCTGCAGAGTATATACCCGATGCCTGGAATTTTATAGTACAACAACTTGTTAATACAGAAAACATGAAACAATTCCAGCGATACTTTGAAAAGCAGTGGTTAAAGTTAGCCCCGGATATGTTAAGTTGTGCTAATGAAATTCACAGGACCAACATTAACGGCTTAGAAGGGTGGCATAGAAGGATTAATGGCCGCGTGCCACCAAATTCGACCTTCATCAATTTCCTTCAAAAATTATTGCGGGAGGCCAAATGGCAAGACCGAAAAATTAAATGTTTAATGTTTAATCGATGCAACCGCAATAAGGTCGATATTCTGTTTAACTCAAGGTACAAGAAGGAACTGAAAAAGTTAGAAGATCACACTACAACTCACTTTCAATTTCTAACAAACATATGTAAGATTAGGAGACAAATAAAATCTTTGTATTAAAAATATGGTTAGGCAATTTTATGTCATTAAATTAAGTACAATGGTTTTTTGTTTTTCGTAAGATAAGATTGTATTCGTTTTAAGTTAACTTGTATATATATTACTTGTTTTATTAGATAGGTATATAATAATGTGAAAAAACCTGGCTTTTATTTTCTGAGCCCATTATTATTATAAGTTGTGAGCCGAAATTATAGTTTAGCAGTTATGTTTTAGCAGCATTTTAAGGCGTATTTCAGAGCATTAACTCCCAAAAACTAACAATTAAACTTTGTTGAAGTAAAACTTAATTTCTTAAGAGTAAAAATTACCAACCGTGTGGTCACCCTATTCTACTAGAGTTATGTAGATAACATGCGATAGCTCTTAGACGGTACTTCGAGTTTGTACTTGTCTCTCATTCGCTCTCATACGCTCTTATTAAGAGCGAGTGAGAGAGAAGTACAAACCCGAAGCGTCTGCTCACAAAATTTACAGACTACTCAGAGTACTTTTTAATATTTTTTTTCGTTATTACAAAATACATTATAGATTTTTGCAGTGTTACGTACTAGTGCTTTTACTAACGGTAAAGAGCCAGAAAAACATATATGGCTCCACTACTTAGGAGTGACCCCCGGTATAATATTTTATAAAGTATATAGGTACATACTATTTATTACATACATATATACATATAATTTATGTATTTATTTGTTATTGAATTTTATATTTATTCACTAATTTACACACATCCTAACACAATTACACAATAATTTATAACACCTGTTCTTAAAAGGTAACTTTTAAGAACTGCGTATAATTATATTTGAAAATGCCAGTGTGCCCAAAATGTGGCGGAAAACACGCAAATTGTGAGACGGTAAATTATATATGTATCAACTGCAGGGGTAATCATATGTCTATGGTCAAGAGTAAATGCCCTATATTCCTCAAAGAAAAACAAATTAGGACCATTATGGGTACACATAATTGCACATATAAAGTTGCTTTATCAAAGCTGAAAGAAAACAGATCTTCAGAAAGTCCAAAATTATTTTCTTCAAATGAACCATTAACGGTAGATTTTCCTAAGAACGATATTCCAGAAGTATTTTCTTCGATTGCACCATCCGGAAGAGAACTGCCTCGGAGTAAGTTATATTCGCAAGTGGTTGTAGGAAACAAGTCTACATTGGATCAAAATTCAAGTAGTGATGATATAGATGCAGATAGGATGTCAATTATATTGAATACTCCTAATATTTTGGAGGACAAATTGCCAGTTTTTAAAAGTACTAAGCGAAAGTCTTTTAAAACTGTATCTAGAAGAAATACAGTTAAAAAATTAAGCCCCAATAAAAATAAAAAAGAACTTGAGAAGAACTTTGAGGATAAACATAAATATATTAATGAGAATAGACGGCCTGAAAGACTGGACAGGAGAAGAAAATCTTTTAGAGAAATTTTTGATAATATCAAAGATATTTTTCTATCGAATGGTACACTTAAGTCTAAGTTTAAAACGTTATTGATGTATATTATTTCTGAGGTTAAGAAATATATTTCAAGTTATTTTAATTTTGATGTAATGATGGAGTTTTTGGGATTGAAAACCAATGGATAGTTGCCGTACATCTCAAGTTAGAAACTTAAATATTTTACAATGGAATGCAAACAGTCTCGTCCCTAAAATTATTGATTTCCAGGCATTACTGTTGCAAGAAAAAGTACACATTGCAATCATTAGTGAGACATGGTTGTCACAGGATAAAAATATGAATATTGGTAATTATAATATCATTAGAAACGATAGAAATGATACTTATGGTGGCGTGTGTGTGATCACTCATAAATCTATCAAGGTGTTGGAGAGAAGTTATATACATCCAAATTCCAGTATTGAAGTAATATTAGTTAACATTTTAAATGTTCCGGGTTTCAGTAATATTATTTCTATTTATTGCCCTCCGTCATGTAATACTTGCCAGAATGATTGGGACCAAATATTTAATATGTTTGAGAATGAGACCCTAGTCGCTGGGGACTTAAATGCACACCACGTGTCATGGTCATATAAAACAGATCGTAGAGGAGAGTTTATTTATAATTCCCATTTTGATAGAGACTACATCTGCTTGAATAACGGAAGCCCTACTAGGATCAAATTAGTTGGTGGAAGTATACAACAATCTTCGCCAGATGTTTCTTTCGTTTCAACAGACATAGCGGTTAAAATGAGTTGGTTAACTATGAATGAATCCCTTGGTAGTGATCATATTATCATCAAGATGAAATACGGATACGAATCCAAAGGTAATTTTAATAAGCGACGTAATTTTAAAAAAGCTCGATGGAATGAATACAATAAGAAATCGAACAATATTTTTTCTCATTCAGATCTAAGTTCGAATGTTCAAGATTGTTATGATTTTTTTGAATATAATATTAACCATGTCGCGGATGATACAATACCATGGATTAAATATAGCTTGGACCCTTCTTCCAGTTTCGTTCCTAAACCTTATTGGAATTCACAGCTGTCTAAGGCAGTAGCAGAAAGGAGATTGGCACTCGCAAAATTGAGACGTAACCCCATTCCTGATAACTACTCGCTTCTAATCAATAAAACTAATATTGCTCGAAATCTTATCAGAAAAGCTCGTTCTAAAAGTTGGGCAGAGTTTTGTACAAGCATCGATGAAGAATCTTCTGTATCTGAAATGTGGAAAAAAATGAAATGGGCTAAAGGTGGGAGTTTCGGTAATCGTTGTGTAGACTCTGGGAGATGTAAGGTTTTGCTGCAGTCTTTGACTCCAGACCTGGCCTGTGAAGATATGCCAGTTATTCCTGTAACCACAAGTATTATTGAAAATGAAATAACTATAACGGAATTAGAAAACTCTTTTAAGCGTAAAGACACTTCCCCTGGTATCGACGATATTTCTTATTCCATGCTTTACAACTTGTCTTTATCTGGTAAGAAATTTTTGTTACATATTTATAATTTGATACTGAGTACAGGCGTAATTCCAAGACAGTGGAGATGTATACGGGTGATTCCAATTCCCAAGCCCGGTCGGGACCCAAATAGCCCTTCTTCACTACGACCTATATCTTTGATGTCTTGTCCATGTAAGGTGTATCATTGGATTTTACTTAAGCGACTTGAGTGGCATGTTGAAAAGTTAGAACTATTCTCACCATCTACTATTGGTTTTCGTAGATCACTCTCTTGCTTAGATAATATTACTAGATTGGTAACATATGTACAAATTGGTTTTTCAACAAATAAGGCTACTCTAGCATGTTTCGTTGACATATGTAATGCATATAATAATGTTAATATAAATTATATGGTAAAAACCTTAAGTAAAATTGGGATAGGGGGTAAAATCTGTCGTTACCTTTGGAGTTTCTTAAGTGATCGGTATTTAAGAATTGAAAGTTTTGACGGGGAAAGTTTTATTAGACGAGCCAGTATAGGCTTAGCTCAGGGTGACCCACTGTCTCCACTTTTGTTTAATATTGTTACAATGAACATTTGCAAAATAATATCTAATGTTTCGATTTCACAATATGCAGATGATTTTGTGCTTTACATTTCTTCTGGTAAACATAATTTAGAGCCAGCGCTTTATGAATTAAATTCTGCTCTAGATACGCTGGTAAAGCATTTAGCAGAAATTGGGCTATATTTGTCCGAGTCAAAAACTTTTATTTGTTTGTTTAATAGGTCTAGAGTTAACGCCAATATTCGCTTACAAATTAATGGTCAAATTATCAAAGTTGTTGATAAAATAAAATATTTAGGGTTATGGTTAGATTCGGCATTGAGATGGGGAGCTCATATAAATGAGTTATGTGAAAAAGTTTACAAATATCTTAATTTGCTCAAAACTTTAGCCGGGAAGTCATGGGGTGTTCATCCCAAGCATTTACGGAGACTGTACATTTCCCTCATAAGGAGCAGGATTGATTATGCTAGTTTTATATACGGGGATAGTGCTAAGACACATTTAAAGAAGCTAGACGTTTTACAAAACCGTGCGTTACGTATTTGTGGTGGTTTTATTCGTACAACACCTATCTGCGTGATGGAAAATGAGCTTTGCTTACCACCCTTATTTGTTAGGAGACTTTGGTTGGCTTGCAGATATTGGTTGAGGGTAGCTTCTTTTTCCAACAACGTGACAGTACGCTTACTTGAAGGTTTATCAGTTTTATGCAATAATGTATATTGGCAAAGTAAGAATAAACCTATTTTGATTAACGTCAATAATAGATTTAAACATAATGATTTACATAAATCATCTATGTTGGAAATGTACAGTGTTGGTACTTGGGTATCGAATGTAAATATTAAAGATTGTATTAATTGTGAAATTGAACATTTAAATGTTTCTAAGCGCAGCTTAAGTACTATGCATTTAAGAACTTTGATTTCGAATATGTTGTTAACTAAGTTTAGCAATTATTACTTTATATTTACAGATGGGTCAAAAGACATACATGGTGTTGGAGCAGCATTTTTCGATTCACAGACAAACATGTCTATGAAATTTAAATTGTGCAATGATTCTTGTATCATGAGAGCTGAATTGATAGCTATTACAGAAGCTTTGTCTTATATATTGTCATTACAATTAAAAAATGTGGTTATTTTTTCGGATTCGAAGAGTGCTCTTCAGCATCTGTTTCGGTGCGTCTCAGGAACGCGAGGTATGCCAATAGCCTATGAGGCACTTAAATTAATACATAGATTACAAAATGCAAATGTAAATATTAAGATTCAATGGATAACTTCTCATGTGGGTATTGCTGGAAATGAGATTGCTGACAGACTTGCTGTTGAGGCTGTTTCTGATGGTATTGATATTCTCAGTAAACCCTATTTCTCAGAGCTTATTCCGAGCATGAAAAGATATTGTTTTAGTGTTTGGAAGGATCATTTCGAGGTTGTTACTGCGGCGAAAGGATTGTGGTATAGGACTATCCAAGGGGAGTTATATCAGAGTCCTTGGTTCGATTGTGCTAGACTTCCCAGAGAAATTTTAGTATCTGCTTTCAGGACTAGATCTGGCCATGTTCCTTCCAATAAATTTCTTCATTTAGTAGGTATTAGAACATCTCCTTTTTGTAATGTATGTAATTCTGAGATTGATGATATTTATCATATTTTAATTGAGTGTCAATTGTATTTAACACATAGAATAATTTTATGTAATTCAATTGGTTTAGATATTTATAATGGCAAAATTAATTGTTTTCTGAGTCAACCACTTTCAACCAAATCTATAGCAATTTATAAATTTATAAAATCTGTTTTTTATAGTCTTTAATTATTGATAATATTGAAGTAAGAATTTGTATTGTGATGGTTTTTTGTGAGTGCTCCTATGAGGCTGGCATATCCACTTTGTGGACAAAAGCCTCAATAAATAAATAGATTGAAAAAAAAAAAAAAAAAAATATCTTACTTCTAATTTATTTATATATCTAATGTATTAAATATTTATCTAACATATATCTTATAATGTCTAAATCGTATTTTTTTATTTATTTGATTTATAATATGTTCTTAGGGTCTGGCTTGTGTCCGCGAGTTATCATTTAGGGTCCAGTTGAAAACCAGCGCCAGGCTCCTGTCTGGCATACGCTGAACTGGACGCCTTTTTGGCACAACCGTGAGGCAGTCTGCATAGCATCCCATGTTCTTTTTGTATTTAATCATGTTGTGTTATTATTTATTCATGTTGAGTTGTGTTGTGTTGTGCATGGTGCCTCTCATTTGGGCTGAATAAAGCATTTCTTTCTTTCTTTCTTTCTTTCTTACTATACACCGTGATATTTACGTGGTTGTTTTACTAGAACAAACGTTGTTCGGACCATGGTCTATTACCATTATATAGCATCAAATTGAAAAAAATTCGTCATTGGTCTTTAAAAAAATACTCAAACATGAGAAACTCGAATTGGCTAGACATCCTTGTAGTGCACGTGGACTCCTAATTTCTATTACTCTTACTTCAGTATTACTCTACTGCGATAGCCACGATGTGATATAATGAGTTTGAACACGTTTGCGTGAAAATTTTTCAAAAAAAAATTTTTGATGTTATAGAATGATAGTAGGCTATGGTTTGAACAACGTTTGTTCTAGTAAAACAACCATTAAAATTTTACTATGTACTTATAGTAGATTTTACCCGAGACTTCACCCGCGTTACTTTTGTGACTTGTTAACTGATGACTGTCACACTCCAGTAAAAATCGTAAAATATCCTCCGGGACATGTTTCATATAAAAGACTAGTCTCATGTTATTATTAGTTTTCTGTAAAGATTAGGTATATGATTTATGAAACGAATAGGTTTCAATGAAATAGGCCCCAGTGGCCGTTATTCTCTTCTTCGCTAACAATTTTCCAGTCTATGCACACATCAAACTTACCGCTTCTCAGTCATCTTGTATTTTAGGCAATCTGCTTCTTAGTCAATTCACATGTCAGTCATGCTGCTTCTTCGGTATCTCTCGTTTGAGGCAATCATCCTTTTTAGTCATCTTGTATTAAAGGCAAACTGCTTTACAGGTAATTTAAATTTAGGCAATATGCTTCTTAGTCAATTTTACATTTCAGGCATGCTGCTTCATAGGCAACCCTCGTTTAGGGCAAACAGCTTTTTAGGTAAATCTCATGTTTAGGTATAACGCGTTCATTGGCATCTTGCGTTTAAGGTAACTCGATCAAGAGGGAAACGCCCTCTTGATCGAGTTACCTTAAAATTGACTAAGAAGCATATTGCCTAAAGTGAATGCCTACAAAGCAGGATGCTCAAATGGTTAAATGCCTACAAAGCAGGATGCCTAAATAGCAAAATGCCTACAAAGCAGGATGCCTAAATAGCAAAATGCCTACAAAAAATGCCTAAGTGATTAAATGCCTACAAATCAAAACGCCTAAGTGGTTAAATGCCTACAAATCAAAATACCTAAGTGGTTAAATGCCTAAAAAGCAAATAACACCAAAACTGCCCCCTTCCTACCGCCAAGCTATTTGGGGTTGAACCAAAAATTGGTGCCATCATTGACCACTACATCGCGGCTCTCTAACTATGATACCTGTCTTCTTCTTAATATTTAAAAGCTAAGCTCTTGTCGGTGTCATTGTGTAGAATGAAACACAAGACAAGTTTCTTGTTAAATATTTACATTTAATAAGCAAAAACATGGGCAAAAATCATGTGAAAATTCCCCTCTTGATCGAGTTACCTTAAACGCAAGATGCCACACTATAAAAATTCTATAAACTCGGAAAATTATAAGCGATGTTTGTAGGATTCGAACCCGGGACGTTCAGTTTACAATGGCGGGCGTCTAGACCATTTGATCACCGGGTAGACGGACCACCACCGCTTCTACTATGTAAATATGAATAATTAACCGGTCCAGTATTTTGAGGTTATTCGTCACAAACATACAAATCTTTCCACTTTGTATTATTAGTGTAGAACGATGGTGTAGAAGTGTAGATTATAGCATAAGAACATAATAAGTAATAGTACAAGATAAGTCACTTGAAAACTTTTCCGTCATTAACTCATTATAATAGTGTTCGTAAGTACTGGCCACTTGAAATTGAAATGATCTTTTATGCATTGACAGCGAAGAATTTTCTCTGTCAATCATTCGATGTTCAAAACCTATTCAGAACAAATTATTTGCTACTTAAATCATTTTTTAAATGAGGATAAACCATTAAATAAGGTTATTTAAATTTAATAATGTCTGAAAAGGAAAATAATGATGGAACTCCCGGGTTTGATTTTATAAAAAATAATAAAGGTAATACACGTTACTCTTTGCTGGTAGACGGTACACTCTTAATTATAAAAATAAAGATGGTTCGTCTTCATGGAGATGTTCAAACCGGAACGAATGTAGTGCGTCCTTAAAAATTAATAACGCGAAAGATGAAGTTTTGCAGCAGAGCACACATACTTGTGAAGAAAATAATACAAAAAATGAGGTATTGGTACTGATGGAAAAGTGTAAAGAGAAAGTTACAAAGAACTTCAAACCTGTCCAACAAATTTTTGAAAAGGTTTTCGCTGAACATGAATTCACAGAGGAGATCAAAGATGATGTGGAATTTTCGGTACTGCCAATTTTTAACTCCAAAAAGGATAGCTTATTAAGAGCAAGAAGGAAATATTTGAACATTGTGAAAACAGAATTCAAAAACTTGAACGAGGTACAAGTACCAAACATTTTTAGCAACCACTTCCTGGTCTGTGATAATGGCGAAGATAACAATAAAATTTTAATATTTTCCACGACGTTTAGCAGAAAATACCTTGAAAATAATATTATTAAGCCGTTACAGTTCTTTGGTGATGGAACTTTCAAAAGAGTGCCAAAAATTTTTTACCAACTGTATACTCTCCACATCGATGTGGAGAGCGATGATGAGACGGTAAATGTTGTCCCCGTTATCTATGGACTTCTCCCTAATAAGTCACAAGAGACTTATGAAAGATTTTTTGATCTAGTCAAAATGCACTTTGATATAGAAATAAAACTATTTAAATGTGATTATGAATTGGCACAAATCCAAGCGATTAAAATGGTTTTTCCTAATGTGTCTGTAACCGGATGTTTTTATCATTACTCCAAAGCGGTTTGGAAAAATTCAGAAAAACACAATCTGACTGTGACAAAGGCAGGACGAGAGTTGACAAGTAAGACTGCCAATTTACCACTTCTGCCTGCAGAGTATATACCCGATGCCTGGAATTTTATAGTACAACAACTTGTTAATACAGAAAACATGAAACAATTCCAGCGATACTTTGAAAAGCAGTGGTTAAAGTTAGCCCCGGATATGTTAAGTTGTGCTAATGAAATTCACAGGACCAACATTAACGGCTTAGAAGGGTGGCATAGAAGGATTAATGGCCGCGTGCCACCAAATTCGACCTTCATCAATTTCCTTCAAAAATTATTGCGGGAGGCCAAATGGCAAGACCGAAAAATTAAATGTTTAATGTTTAATCGATGCAACCGCAATAAGGTCGATATTCTGTTTAACTCAAGGTACAAGAAGGAACTGAAAAAGTTAGAAGATCACACTACAACTCACTTTCAATTTCTAACAAACATATGTAAGATTAGGAGACAAATAAAATCTTTGTATTAAAAATATGGTTAGGCAATTTTATGTCATTAAATTAAGTACAATGGTTTTTTGTTTTTCGTAAGATAAGATTGTATTCGTTTTAAGTTAACTTGTATATATATTACTTGTTTTATTAGATAGGTATATAATAATGTGAAAAAACCTGGCTTTTATTTTCTGAGCCCATTATTATTATAAGTTGTGAGCCGAAATTATAGTTTAGCAGTTATGTTTTAGCAGCATTTTAAGGCGTATTCAGAGCATTAACTCCCAAAAACTAACAATTAAACTTTGTTGAAGTAAAACTTAATTTCTTAAGAGTAAAAATTACCAACCGTGTGGTCACCCTATTCTACTAGAGTTATGTAGATAACATGCGATAGCTCTTAGACGGTACTTCGAGTTTGTACTTGTCTCTCATTCGCTCTCATACGCTCTTATTAAGAGCGAGTGAGAGAGAAGTACAAACCCGAAGCGTCTGCTCACAAAATTTACAGACTACTCAGAGTACTTTTTAATATTTTTTTTCGTTATTACAAAATACATTATAGATTTTTGCAGTGTTACGTACTAGTGCTTTTACTAACGGTAAAGAGCCAGAAAAACATATATGGCTCCACTACTTAGGAGTGACCCCCGGTATAATATTTTATAAAGTATATAGGTACATACTATTTATTACATACATATATACATATAATTTATGTATTTATTTGTTATTGAATTTTATATTTATTCACTAATTTACACACATCCTAACACAATTACACAATAATTTATAACACCTGTTCTTAAAAGGTAACTTTTAAGAACTGCGTATAATTATATTTATATCTTACTTCTAATTTATTTATATATCTAATGTATTAAATATTTATCTAACATATATCTTATAATGTCTAAATCGTATTTTTTTATTTATTTGATTTATAATATGTTCTTAGGGTCTGGCTTGTGTCCGCGAGTTATCATTTAGGGTCCAGTTGAAAACCAGCGCCAGGCTCCTGTCTGGCATACGCTGAACTGGACGCCTTTTTGGCACAACCGTGAGGCAGTCTGCATAGCATCCCATGTTCTTTTTGTATTTAATCATGTTGTGTTATTATTTATTCATGTTGAGTTGTGTTGTGTTGTGCATGGTGCCTCTCATTTGGGCTGAATAAAGCATTTCTTTCTTTCTTTCTTTCTTTCTTACTATACACCGTGATATTTACGTGGTTGTTTTACTAGAACAAACGTTGTTCGGACCATGGTCTATTACCATTATATAGCATCAAATTGAAAAAAATTCGTCATTGGTCTTTAAAAAAATACTCAAACATGAGAAACTCGAATTGGCTAGACATCCTTGTAGTGCACGTGGACTCCTAATTTCTATTACTCTTACTTCAGTATTACTCTACTGCGATAGCCACGATGTGATATAATGAGTTTGAACACGTTTGCGTGAAAATTTTTCAAAAAAAAATTTTTGATGTTATAGAATGATAGTAGGCTATGGTTTGAACAACGTTTGTTCTAGTAAAACAACCATTAAAATTTTACTATGTACTTATAGTAGATTTTACCCGAGACTTCACCCGCGTTACTTTTGTGACTTGTTAACTGATGACTGTCACACTCCAGTAAAAATCGTAAAATATCCTCCGGGACATGTTTCATATAAAAGACTAGTCTCATGTTATTATTAGTTTTCTGTAAAGATTAGGTATATGATTTATGAAACGAATAGGTTTCAATGAAATAGGCCCCAGTGGCCGTTATTCTCTTCTTCGCTAACAATTTTCCAGTCTATGCACACATCAAACTTACCGCTTCTCAGTCATCTTGTATTTTAGGCAATCTGCTTCTTAGTCAATTCACATGTCAGTCATGCTGCTTCTTCGGTATCTCTCGTTTGAGGCAATCATCCTTTTTAGTCATCTTGTATTAAAGGCAAACTGCTTTACAGGTAATTTAAATTTAGGCAATATGCTTCTTAGTCAATTTTACATTTCAGGCATGCTGCTTCATAGGCAACCCTCGTTTAGGGCAAACAGCTTTTTAGGTAAATCTCATGTTTAGGTATAACGCGTTCATTGGCATCTTGCGTTTAAGGTAACTCGATCAAGAGGGCGTTTGGATCACTTTGCCCGATGTATCCTTGCATATAATATTAATATTTGTACATATATTTTTGTATCAAAATGTAAATAAAACAAATTTTATAAATGAATTCTATAAATTTCCTTGCATATCCAAAACACGATTTGCATTTTGGAAATTCAGAAAAAAAGTAAAATCGAAAATCAAAATATTTTTATTCATGTAGACCATTTTAGGCACTTATGAATAGTCATAATTCTAATATTATTATAGGAGTGACTCTAGTTGCCAGTTCCAAGGGCAGCCTACCCCTCATGGAGAAGAATCTGGCAAGAAACTCCATGGTTGCTCTTTTAAATAGCTTACAATATTTTTGGATACATTGTTCTGAGATGTTATGTGAGAACAATGCGAGTCGACTAAACATAGGTACGCGTCTTAAATAATATACTTTTGATAAAATTACTATAACAGCTATGGGCTGACCAGTCCCAACAGACGGCACCCGTTCACGGGTATGACGACGTAAGACCTGTTAGCCCCTTTAACTACCATCTGAGATGGTTTAATGTTGAAGAAAAAATTGATAACACGGGCGGAGTTACGAATAGCTTAATGGCAGAGTGATTGGAGCCTTTACTCATAAAAATGTCGAACTATAGCGTTCGAATAGTATGCATACGTTAGAAAAATATAATTATTTAATAATTGTTAAGGTAGGTATAATCATACTAATAATATTACTTACAATTATTTACAAATTAAATCTACTTACTACAAATACACTAAACCTAATAAATACTAAAAGAAATAAAATAAATATTGAAAAAGCAACTGATACGGATGGGATGGGATTTTCTTATTAAATAATTATATTTAATAAGCTATCATGTGCTATATATGTATAACATGAAATAAAATACCCAAAATTTATGAATTGATAACATAACTGAAAAAGAAAATTAAAAAAATAGCCTCTCTTAAACAAATGAGTTAGGTAGCTCGCTCATAAAAAACAAAAGAGTATCAAGTTAAATTTCGAATGAATAAAATCGAAATTTATTTTCTAACAGCTAGTAACAATGATCAAAACATATTTTTCTAGCCTAATATTACAAAAATAGTCTAACAATCTCTTAGCAAAACACCACTTACCCTACTTTGGCGATAGAGATCAGCAACTTAATCTACCTAAGTACGAACTAAATATTAGAATATTATAAATAGCAAAATTCTTGAGAAACTAACAATGGAGTAACATTATAATTGAATTGTAGCCTAAATACCAACTAAATAAGGACAAACCTAGCGACGGTTTTGGCTTAATTAATGGCTTCAAAATGTCAAACAGTGCTCTTTAATTAATGGTCTATTTAGGAGGATACTGACTGATCATAGATTTCATAAAAACGACTACTAAAAATCAAAATATATTTATTCTTGTAGACCATTATAGGCACTTATAAAAAGTCGTAATTCTAATATTATTATAAGAGTGACTCTAGTTACCAGTTCCAAGGGCAGCCTACACTTCATGGATAAGAATCTGGCAAGAAACTCCATGGTTGCTCTTCAATTCCACAATTCAATTCTCATTCTTCACAACCACTATTTTTTTTTATAGACTCACGCCTGTATTCCCCAATATCTAATTAATTCTAATTAAAACTACGCAACGGATTTTGATGCGGTTTTTTTTAATAGAAAGAGTGGTTGAAGAGAAGGTTTATATGTACGAGTATATTGCACCCGTGCAAAGCCGGGACGGGTCGCTAGTAAAATATATTTCAAATTGGTGATACCGTTTCCATGCTTTCTAAGCTGAAAAGTTTGTAGCATGGAACTGGCAGTGCTTAACTTACTCCGGTAGATGTCACCACACGCCTATAAAACGTTAAGAAAGGAATTAGTCGGTAAAGCGACGGCATGGCACGCTGGAGATCGCGGGTTCAAGTCCCGCCTGAGTCAGTTGTTTTTGCGAATTTCTTATTAATTTTTTTCATTTAATTAGCAAAAAATGTGCATAAATATATAAAAAACAACATAGAACAATAACGTTCTTTTGATAATAGATGGCGCTATGTGTCTTCTAATCATGATTGAATTTTAAATTTTAAATTACCCTAAGTAGACCGTTTCTTCAACACTACCAAAATCTTACTCTCAATATTAGAATACAAGATATAACAAGCTTTTGAAAACAAATGTTAAGTTAGGCCTGGATGATTTACATTTCATTAATTGAACAAATACTGTTACCACAAAGACCTGACCTGCTTATCGAGCTTAATAAATAAGTAAAATCAGTTCGAATATGCCTTCGAAGTTATGATGGGTAATTGGTAAAATCGATCGAAAGGTAAATGAGTAGAATTTTTTACATGTTAGCTCATTAAATATAATTATTCATTAAGAAATTTGAAAAAACAACTGATACGGATGGGATTCGAACCCACCTTCTACTTCATCTTCAGCGTGGCCCTAGGTGTAGAAAAAGATTTGAAATTTCGACTGATTCTGATGGGATACGGTGGCTCAGCGGTTAGAGCGTCGGCACGGTACGCTGGAGATCGTGGGTTCGAATCCCATCCGTATCAGTTGTTTTTTCAAATTTCTTATCAAATAATTATATTAAATGAGAAGAATTGTATTTTAGAATAATTAACCCCCGAAAAAAGCGGGGTGTTATAAGTTTGACGTGACTGTGTGTCTGTGTATCTATGTGCTTGCGTATGTGTACGAAATAGAATGATTCTGACCGTCATTCATCCTGGACAATAAGGTTGGCTAAACAAATTTTTGTTCACAGTTTCTTATATTAAAACGAACTGCTTTTATTGTAGCCTACTTTTTATAATATTTTTTTATCTTTTAATTCTTTTTATATTTATGTAGTTTACTATTATAGTAAACTACATCACTACATAGTATCAAACAAAGTCGCTTCCCGCGTCTGTCTGTCCCTATGTATGCTTAGATCTTTAAAACTACGCAACGGATTTTGATGCGGTTTTTTTTAATAGATAGAGTGATTCCAAAGGAAGGTTTATATGTATAATACATGCATATTAGCGTAACCGTGCGAAGCCGGGGCGGGTCGCTAGTTAATAAATATAATATCAGTTAGTTATGTTAGTTAGTAAATATAATATCAAAAACCTTTAGTTTTTAGTTTACTTTACCTTTTTTATTATTTATTATATTTTTTTTTATTATATTGTATTTTCCTTTAGTTTACTATTTTGGCAACAAATTTAAAGTGTTAAACAGATTACAGTTTGTAATGTTTTCCCCCTTTTCATTAATCGAACCGAGAAGGAACTATCTACAGAGTAAATAAGGCTTTTTATAGTTGAAAAGTGAAGTAATTTTGTAACGTTTTAGTAAGTCTTTGTGGCTGATTGGTTTGGGAGGGGGTAAAGAATGGAAAATCGATCGCGATGGGCGCTTAAGGTGCTATTAGTATTTGAAGGTTATGTTGGTATGGATAACGACACATATTTTATATTTATTTTAAGAGTTATGTTAGTTTTTTACATGTTTTTGCACATGTTATGATGCCTTCTAAGCTGCAAAGTTTGGAGCATGCTCAATCATGGAAAGATAATTTCAACTGAATCATACACAGCCTGTCTCAGTCTACTGAGAGGCCTATGTCTGGACATAGGCCTCTTTTCATACGCATCACTTATTTTGCGCGCTCTGGGCAAGCGGGTTATTGCACTAGCAAATGGTTGCTATTAAACAGTAAGATGCTGATGCCCATTCTCCAAAATTTTCTCTTTGTCGCTTCTTACGACACTCGCGAGATAAGTGTGTGTAAGTGTTGTTCTATTCTTAGGCCGGAAACCACACGGCATTTAATCATAATCTAATCATAGGTAGGTATCAAGTTTTTTATAAAGCCAGTATTGCAATTATGACTGTAAATTGAGAGCTTGAAGGGTTATTCAATCTTAATAGGCTATAATTTTATAATGACCTTGATCATCGATAATATTCAACTCTGTTTAATATAAAAATTTCATCTAAAATATACCTTTTTCTAGAGCAAATACTAAAATGATTTTTTCATAACCCTTCAGCCTGTGTGACTCCAATCATAAGGGATAAAAGTTGTATTTCTTTCAATATCGTTGAAATATCGAACTTTAGTCTGCGTGGGTATTTGAAGTGTTGAATCAAATGGTAGAGTTATTTTGGTTTCAGCACCATGAAAATTCTATGGGCGGCGAGTAATAAAAGTATTGTAATAAAGTACACGTGGGTGTGGGTTCAAACCTGGCATGTACCAATGTGACCTTTTCAATGTCATATGTACTTTCTTAATTTATCTAAGACAGCACTGACTAACGGTGAAGGTAAACATCATGAGAAAATTTGGACTTAATCGTCTGAAAACGCCTACACGCAGTGAGCTAGCATAGTGATTAATACGCGATCATTCTCTGTATGAGGAGACGCCTTTGCTCAGTAGTGGAACAGTAACAGGCTGGTTACGAGAGGCCTGTAGGTGATTTAAACTCTGACACCAGGTTTATCTTCAAACAGGCAATAAAGAAAGAAAAAGAAGAAAGACCCTTTCTGATTTCTATCAACCTTTTCTTCTTAGCGTGTCGATGACAATCTAAATTGTGTCAGCCCAGAACTTGGCTACGAGATTGGCGCCTCCAGTAGCGTCTATCAGTTCCTGTAATGTACAAATGACAGGGCATGCAGGGTACAATATTAAGTGCTCCATCGTTTGTGGGACAGCACCACATTTACACTCCAGGGCAGAGTCATCAATAAATCTCCTCCTGAGCAGGTTTTCTTTACTTCGGCTAACCTGGGTCCGGAGTCTATAAGACTTCCATGAGGACTTTCATATGTCCAGGCGGAAGATTTTTAGCAGGTGGAACAAATCAACTTCTACTACTGTATCTGGCAACCTTTTTTTTTTCTTTTTGTGGCCGGTAGGGTAAAAATATCTTCCGCATACCGCACATCCGAGGACGTACGGTAATGTGGGGTCGCACCCACTAAAAACGTCTCCCCCTGCGTGTTCCTCGCACTGTATTGGACGGGGCCGGGTACCGCAACCGCGCCTCGCAGCATACCGCGGCATACCGGGATTTGCCGCCTGCCATACCTTATACCAACCTACACGCCTTTCTCCGCTTTCCAAAACCTTTCCCAATAACTATCTATCCAACAAAACATGATCTGCTTATTACTCTAACTTGCTAATCCTAAGTGAATGCTTTAAACAAACCAAACATTAATATACATATTTTAGTTAGGGGCTACTAAGAACCATGAGGGTCAGAGTGTAAACAAAGTTCAGAGGCTTTGGTTCTACGGGACGCATACAGAAACAATGAATGTTATTAAAAGATAATAACATAACATTGACTCACGCCTGTATTCCGCAGAGGGGATAGGCAGAGGTGTATGAAGTACACCCACGTTTACTGTTACATCACTATTTAGTATAGTTTGTCAATGGTCATCTCTATCTGTCAAACGTATGTCCGGCACTTTAGCCTGGGACACGACCGAGGTAGGCCACTGCCTATCCTTTCTATATGTGTAATTTGTGACTACTAAATAAACAATATGTACTGAAGACTGAAGTATTATTTATCAAGAATACCAACACAACATGGTGTCAGAAGTGTAAGTAAGAAGAACGAAAAATGTCAGCACCGGTAGCGGATGGCGTCGGTGACCGTGACCATGTGCAAGGCTTGCACACGTCACTCAAGTACTTAAAGATTTCGGCGGATGCGTCGAATAACAACGCGCAGGCGTGGAAGAAATGGTGGCAGCAATTAGAATTGTATTTGTTGGCCACAGGTCTGGATAAGTCGTCAGAAAAAAGAAAAATAGCGATTTTGTTGCACTACATCGGAGACAAAGGTTTGGAAATTTTTAACACATTTAACCTATCGATTGATGTCAGCACGCTCAAGGAGGTAAAAGACAAATTCGACAATTATTTCGAGCCGAGAAAAAATGTCACGATGTGCAGGTATTTGTTCTTCACAAGGAAACAATCTCAATCCGAGAGCATCGAAGATTTCCTCACCGATCTGGAGAACAAAAGCAAGGAATGCGAATTTGAAACGCTCAGAGAATCGCTGATTAGGGATATTTTTATTGCAAATTTAAGTATAGATTTAGCACATGTTCGTCAAAGGTTGCTTCAGGAACCAAAGCTGACCTACGTGAGGATGCGTGAGCTGGCGAAAACGCTCATTGTCGCACAGCAGGATGCTGATAAAATGATCAAGGAGTCGAGCGACAGCACCAGTGAAAAGATCATGCAACTCCGTCATAGAAGCCGTGGTCGAGGAGATTGTCGACAGCGAGCTTCAAGTCAGCAGTCAAGTCAGGCGTCACATCGGGCTGCCAGGAAGTCTCCCAGTCCGATGAGGCAGTCTAAGTCTACATGTGGTCGCTGTGGGCAGTCTCATCGCTTCAAGTGCCCCGCAGCAGGAGTTCAATGCAGGTCATGTAACTCTTTTGGTCATTTTGCTAAATATTGTCATTATAAAAATCATAAAGTCAGTCATTTACAGTCATCAGATAATAATTTAAAGTCAGTTAGTCAATCAGAATTAGTCAATGTCACTCAAGATCATTTCGTTGGTATATTAAATAGTCATCAGTCATGTCATAATAATTTTAAAAGTCAGTCTCAGCCTAATTTCAATCAGTCTCACACAGTACACAGTAGTTGTCAAGGTCAAAGTCCATATGGAAACAATAATAATTTGTTTCACCGTCATAGTCAGTCAATTAGTCCAAGTAACAGTCAGTCTGAGATTCTCTCAAAGCCAGAGAGATCCAATATTCATCCTTATTTCAATAATCGTCAGTCTAATCAGTCATTGTCCATTAATAATTTCACACATAATCCAAAGTCATATTATAGTAGTCCAGCATCACATAACAACATAAGTCAACACCCTCATAGTCACAACATTAGTCAACAATCACATTCACACAATTTGCATAATTTAGAGTCACGTAATTCTCATAGTTCTAGTAGTTCAGTGTCAGATAACAATAGTCATTCAAAGAATTCATGGAATATTAATATTACAGTAGGTAATCAACAAATTAATTGTATTTTAGACTCAGGAGCAGATGTCAATGTTATGTCAAATCAGACATTTCAAAAACTTAAGCTGTCAATGTCACTTGTCAAATGTCACATAAACGTCACTGGATTTGGTGGAAAAACAATTCCAATTTTAGGCAAAATTGATTTATATTGCAAATTAAATATAAATAGTCAGTGTATTACACAGATAATAACATTTATAGTCGCAGATTTAATCTGTCCAACTGTTTTAGGTCTTCCTACTTGTGAAAAATTAGGTATAATTAAACGTGTTTTCTCAGTTACAAAACAAGATTTTTGTAAACAAATTCTTTCACAATATAATGATTTATTTCAGGGTCTTGGGTGTCTTCCTCCAGTCTGTCATCTAAAACTCAAGCCTGATGCTGTACCGTGCGTGGATCCACCGAGGAAAGTTCCGTTCGCGTTGTTAGGGAAACTGCGCGAGGAGTTGGATCGCATGGAGAAAATGCAAGTCATAGAAAAAGTCACAAAGCCTACGGAATGGGTGAATTCTGTAGTTGTCACAGTCAAAAGTTCAGGTCAGTTAAGAGTCTGTTTAGATCCTAGAAACTTAAATAATTGTGTCATGAGGGAATATTATCCACTCAAGTCAATAGATGAGATTAGATCTCAGCTCGAAGGGGCTGCATGTTTTTCTCACTTAGATGCATTTTCTGGATTTTGGATGTTACGTCTAGATGAATACAGTTCAAATTTATGTACTTTTCAAACACCTTTTGGTAGATATAAGTATTTAAGGTTACCTTATGGTATAAATGCCTCGTCAGAAATCTTTCAAAGAGTCATGATGAATATATTTGGTGATTTAGAAGGAGTTTTAATATTTATTGATGATATTTTAGTCTATGGTCCAAATGAATCTATTCACAATGAAAGATTACATAAAGTCATGCAAAGAGCTAGAGAAGTCAATTTAAAATTCAATCAGTCTAAGTGTAAATTCTCAGTCTCAGAAGTATGCTTTTTAGGTTATGTTTTTAGCAAGGATGGTGCTAGGGTAGATCAGGATAAAGTCAAAGCCATACTTAATATGCCCACACCAACTAATGTCAAAGAGGTCCAAAGAATTTTAGGTATGATCAACTATTTAGGTCCATTTATAAGCAATTTGTCAGAAAAAACTCAAATGTTAAGAAATCTTTTAAAAAAAGATTCAGTCTGGATTTGGGATGAAAATCATAACAAATGTCTTGATAATTTGAAAAAAGAAATTACGTCATCACCAGTCTTAGCCCATTATAATCCACAAATTCAATTAGTCTTGTCAGTCGATTCGTCAAAGTCAGCACTAGGTGCAGTCATATTACAAAATAATAAACCCATTGCTTATAGTTCAAAAACTCTTACAACTACTCAGGAAAGGTATGCTCAAATAGAAAAAGAATTGTTAGCTATACAGTTTGGTTGTGAAAAGTTCCATCAATATGTTTATGGTCATAAAGTCATAGTTCACACTGATCACAAACCATTAGTTTATTTATTTAAAAAACCATTACATGATGTACCAGCTCGATTACAACGTATGATGTTAACTTTACAGAAATATGATTTAGAGGTTATACATGTACCCGGTAAAGAAATGTATATTTCAGACACTTTGTCAAGAGCAGCCATTAAAGAACATTATATACCTGAAAATGAGTCAGAAATGTCTTGTCATGTTAATTTAATGTATGCTAACTTAGCTATCACTAAAGAATATAGTACAAAATTATGTCAGGAAACTAAAAAAGATGAAACTTTGCAGTTGTTAAAAAAATATTATGAAGATGGTTGGCCAAGCAACAAAAATAATATTAGTCCATTAATAAAACCGTTCTGGAATGTTCAAGGTGAAATTCATGTCATTAAAGATTTGTTATTTAAAGGTTCAAAATTAATTATTCCTCAGTCTATGCATAAAGAAATGTTAGAAAAAATTCATAAAGGTCACCAAGGTATAAATAAATGTCTAAATTTAGCTAGAGAATCTTTATATTGGCCAAATATGTCAACAGATATAAAAAATTTAGTAGAACAATGTCTTATATGCGCTAAATTTAAACCTTGTAATCAAAAGGAACCACTAAAAAATTTTGAAATTTGTAAGTATCCATGGCAACAAGTTGGTATCGATTTAATGTATTTTGAGAGTTTAACTTATTTAATTGTTACAGATTATTATTCTAAATTCATAGAAATTGCATTGTTAAATAAAGATAGTAGAGCCAAAAACGTAATCACACATTTAAAGTCAATTTTTGCTCGTCATGGGATACCATTGTCATTAGTGTCAGACGGTGGTCCTCCTTTCCAATCTTTAGAATTTAAAAATTTTGTTCATGAATGGGACATAGAACATGTCGTCACTACCCCATATCATTCACAGTCTAATGGTCAAGCAGAAAGCTCAGTCAAAATAATAAAAACAATTTTGAAAAAATGTAAAGAAAATGGATCAGATCCATACTTAGCATTGTTGCAGTATAGGAATACTCCTAAAAATAATTTGTCGTCACCTGCTCAATTGCTAATGTCTAGAAATTTAAGAGATAACATTCCAATGTCATATAAAAAATTAAAACCTAAGGTTGTAACATTTGAAGATCATAAAAAGTCTGTAATTAAAAATAATAATAACATGTCAAAGTTTTATAATAGAAACACTAAGTCATTGTCATTGATACAACCTAATGATCATGTTTATTTTAAGAGAAATCCCACTAGCAACTGGGAACATGCTGTTGTTAAGCAAAGATTGTCAAACAATAGGTCATATATTGTCGAAGATGTCAATAGAGTTAGGTATAGGAGGAATAGGGTTCATTTAAGACATAAGTATTCTAACAATTGTGACAACCCTCCTATGCAATCCAACTCGTCGCAGGGGAGAGATGAGGATGACAGACAGGAGTCTAGGCCTCAAGCACCCCCACCACAACCACCACAATCGTCAGGTTATGTAACCAGGTCAGGTCGTACTGTGAGACCTGCAAGAAGGCTCATAGAGGAAATAGATTAAAATTTATAGATAGTTTTTATACCTATTGTTATAAAATAAAATTTTATATTTGTATAAATTTAAATGTGAGTTAACATTGTCAAGGGTTGCTAAGGGGTATGTATTAGACTTAAGAAGGGGGATGTTACATCACTATTTAGTATAGTTTGTCAATGGTCATCTCTATCTGTCAAACGTATGTCCGGCACTTTAGCCTGGGACACGACCGAGGTAGGCCACTGCCTATCCTTTCTATATGTGTAATTTGTGACTACTAAATAAACAATATGTACTGAAGACTGAAGTATTATTTATCAAGAATACCAACACAACAATCTGGCTATGTTATAAGTCCCATGTAATATGGGGCGAGCTATTACCATTAACCGGCCACAATTCTAGACTATGTGCTGCTACTGAGAATTTTCTAATGGAAAAACCCAATAACACACTGCCCAACCCAACCAGAATAAACAATTAAAAAGTATTTTTTAATACGTAAGAAATTGTAAGAAGTAATTTAAAAATAATTCTTACAACATAATATTCTTTAACAAAAAAAAACTTTCTTCAAGACACTAAGCTAGAAATAACACAAAAACTTTCATTTTGGAGTCGGTGCTAAGACTTAGGATGAGGTATAATCTGGAACCTGTTTAGTTTGGCACCGACTCCAAATCGAATGGTTTTGTGTCATTTTCAGCTTTAAGTCAGTTTATTATATGTAACTTAGTTATTTTTATTTGTTTCTATTGTAATTAGTTATATTAATTCTCTGCATCACCCAAAGTTTAAGGTTGATTGGTAGAAAATGCCTACGGAAATAAGTTCGCCTCTGTACATTTTGTGTGCATAAAATAAATATATTTATAGGGTAATATAATATCTGAATTAAGGTCAAACGTTCATGCGCTCGAGAGATATACTTCTTCCGACACCTATCCCACACCTATTCTCCAATACCTACATAATAAAAGGTACATCATACGGTCAGACACAAAAGAACATTCGAACATTTCGAACACTCAAGGAACACAGACACCAATTTGCAGACAATACCATCAATTACAATTATAGTTTTATCAAACCACTTTATGTTTAATCACGTTCTCATAAGGGATAAATTGCATAACCAAAACAGAACATAAAGGGGAGTGTGTAATAGAATAAATTTAGCCCAAGGGCTACACTGTCATAATAGTTTGCAATGCAAAATGTCACAGGGATCCCTAAAATTGTCACGGTAGAAAACACGACATGGGGGTAGAAATAATAAGATATTTAATGATGCAATAGAGAAATTGTTTGAATCTAATAAAGGTTGGAACAAAATTATCTGTTGTAGTAATTTCTAAAATATTTAATTTAATTTTTTGAATCTCCTATCTTTTTTTATTGTATGTTTGATGTACAACCTGGTGTGAGAGTTTAAACCACCTCTAGGCCTCTGACATGGCTTTACATACTGCCAAAAAACTCTTAGGTGTGCTGGTTTCCTTATGATGGTTCCTTCACCGTTTGAGCAAGTGATAATTAATTTGTTACGCTCATGAATTTAAGAAGTTAGTGGTGTATGCCTGGATTTCAAATCAACAACATAGCACTAGGCTATTACTGCTTCTTACTTTTTTTTATTAATGAAAGTATTAAATTAAATTAATATAGCCTTAGCTCACTGCCTGCAGACGATGTTAATAGGAAGACATCTTTGACACCAACGCTTGACTTTTGTACTTAAATAAAAAGTTAATTTTTACTTGTATTTATCAGGTTTAGTGTAAATAGTAAATAGATTTAAAATGTGAATAATTATAACATTAATTATTTTTTATTTTTATTTTGAATATTTATTTATTGAATATTTTATTTTTATGGATATTAATAATATTTATTTATTGATAGGAATATAACATTAATTTATATAAAGTTAGTTATAAAGTCTTTAAATATTACAATCTTACTATCTACTCTACATCATGTTTCAAGCCGGTTGTTAATTTAGGAATTAGTAATAAGGTAGTTTAGTTGTTTTTATATTATTGTTTTTGGAATGGTTAGTGTTCATGAGAGTCACGATGAGGGTGACACATCATTTAAAACCCTCTATAATAAAAAAAGAAAAAAAAATGTTTCTAGCCAAAATAAAATGACCAAACATTTTGATTACATCAAATCATATGCTTAACGCTTATCGTTTCAAGCATATCGCTATAATTCACGCATTTCAAGCATAGCGCAAATCGTTTAAGCATAAATACTAAACGCAATAGACTTCCACAGCACGTCTGTCAATTCGACTCCACTGAACACCAACAAAATATCTCAAGTCTTCGCCAAAATATGGAGTTTAAAACATGCCTTCGAACGGTCGAACTTCTATAACTTGGTTTATAAGTTGTTGATAGATGAGTGTTGTCGTCACTTTTGCTCCCTTGCCTTCGAGTTTAAGTTGGTATTTGTCGTAAATGCTTTGGTATTTTGGGGTGTATTGATTGGTTGGAATTAGTCTAAGTTGGAGAAGGTAGGTAATTTATTTTCATGAGCGAGTTTATTAAGTTTAAGTTAGGTTTTTCATTTGTTTTCCGGGTTTTGAAATATTTTTTGTTGTTTTAATTTATTTATCAGCTATTTAGTAATTGTGTACCCTCGGTGAAAAGAGAGATAAGTCTAAAATGATAGTTTCGAGAAAAAAAGTTTAAATTTGCGCGTTTATATGCGTATAATTTTTTTGTTATATTTTTTTTGTTGTGTAAAAAAAATCTAAGTATTTTTTTTTTTACACAAAAGATTTTTTCGTCAGAACTAAAGGTATGTACCAAATATCAGATCAATCTTTCAACAGAAACGGAGTAAAATTTCAATTACTAAATTTGAACCAAATAATAAACAGGGCAAGCTAAATAAAACCGTTTGAAATAAAATGATACAGATAGGTATTTTTAGCCTTTAAACTATGATATATTATAAAGAATAGCTTTATATTTAATACTATATAAGCAATAAAAGAAAAAAATACTTATACAAGTATTTTTTTCTTTTATTGCTTATATAGTTCTAAATATAAAGCTATATTCTGATGTGACGAATAATACTATTCGTCACATCAGAATAAATAGTTTAAAATAATTTAAGTTGCAGTGTAAAATAATGTGAGTAGTTTAGTTTCTAAATAAAAAAGTAATAAAAAGGTCGATCATATAAAATTAAAATTTAATAAACACTTAATCACGTTTGGTAATTTGCTGCTAATCTTCTCTCTAATTTTTCTTATTCTTTTAAATATTCAAAGTACTCAACTAATCCTTCGACGTCTTCGAAAGAATAATAATTATTAAGTATTAAAATAAAATGAATCATTGTACTAAGAATATTCTTAAATCTCTTTACTTCGAAGAAAACATGATATCGTAATATTGATAAAAAAAAACAACTTTTAATTCATTGTTACTAACTGGCTAAAATTCAGTTTTAGTACTTACTATAGTATTATACTCAATATAATATACTTAAATTTCAGCAAGATTACGTCGATCTTAAGATTTTTGTTAGCCAAGTGGTACCTATGACCGTTGATTGGCAAGTTCGAACCCAGGCGCACGCACCTCTTTTCGTAAGTTATGTGCGTTTTAATACGCGTTTTAACTTACGAAATGTCAGAGGTCGACATCCTCGCAAAAATTATGGTCATTGGTAAAATAAAACAAAACCGATCAAGAAGAAAAAAATCTGCAAAAATTATGGTCACTTGCAAAATCAATACGAAACCGTTTAGAGGGAAAAGTTCAATGCACTGGGCTGACCAGATTCACCCTCCCCTTAAACTTAAACTTCCACAAACGTTATGTACACTTGGCAATAGTTAGAAACAATTGACGACGCAGTACTCAAGATTTTTTTTTCCCAAACAAAATATGACCATGTGCATCAGTAATGAGTAGACCTCGCAAAGAGGAGGATCAACACAAATACTCCTCATCCGAAACGGTATTTATTAATTTGTTTCTTCTGGACGCATTAGCTGCTGAACCGATTTCGTTGTTAAAGCATACAATACTTTTTTTTCCAAAAAATAAGGCTTAAGCTTCTTTAATATTTGTTTGAATATATTCACCATAATCATGCAATCTCCAAAACACATTTGATAGTTAATGGAATCACATGAATGGAAGGAAGGCGAGCCAGTGACAAAAGCTTTGATTACATTTGATTGCATAATATTTGTAGTCGCAATCCTCAGAATTGAGGAAATGAGAAATAAAAAGACAATTTATAAACATATTTATAAAGCATATATGCATCAAACGAACATGCGATAATAAGAAATATTTTTCTACCAATTGTCATCAGATTCTGTAAAATCTGTCATCCATTTTCAATCCTAGTTTATTCATTAGTTACATAAAATAATTATTTACGATGTCATTACAAAGCTGACAACTTTTCTAAAGTTAAAGATAAACCCCTATCAAACTTTTGCTTCATCATTTTTGGAGGACCAAGAATTTGCTGATGAGAAACTCTATATTGCCACATTTTATGCTCTAAATCGAGTGTGATAAGGTCGTAATTTGTATGTTGGATAATTTTTTGGGGATATTTATCTTTGTGACGTGATGTAGTTGTGGATGGCCACCGGAATTGGGGGTCGATTTTCAACGTGCTTTATGTAACTCGAATTATTTTTCAATCAGGCTGGCGTGTTAAGGGAAATTGTTATTTTACCAAAAACTAGAGTAATGGAGCGGTATTCTGTTTCAAATTGCTGTCAACTTTACTCTGAATGGTGTATGCATACTGCCAATTAATTATATTTGTGATCTATCTGGAGTAAATTGGGCTTTGCCCAATTAATTCTGAAAATTTGCCCAAGTATTATTGGTAAATTTCGGTTTAAGAAGTACCCAATTTCACTCTAGGGAATTAAGTAAAAAAACACGTCGGTAATTCGTTGGTGAATACAAGGAAAAGTGGATTAATAAGGAAAATGCAGCGGTAGGGGAAAATTAATATAATAAATGTACAAAAATATACATAGAAATATATGTATGGAAATATATGTATTACCTTTAACAAAGTGTTGTCCTTGAGTCACTACAAGGAGTGAGATCTGAAAACCAGCGCTGGACGTTTTGGCGTCTAGTATATATGCTGAGATCGTGAATTCGTGACCCATTCGGCATGGGCATTTAAGTAGTACCTAGTTTTATTTTATATTGTTTTTCTGTGCTCGTGATTATGCCCTTTTGCTGAATAAACGTTTTTTCTTTCTTTCTTTCTTTCTTTTATGTTGCAAAAAAAAAAATATTTCTATTAGTTTAAATCTAGCATCATTCCAAGCTGTCTCACTCAAGACCATCGTTTGAATGATGTTCGGGGGCAAAGCCACCAACTGCTGCATCAAGTACACAGCACTGTTCCACCTAAATTGTGCACACCTTCAATAGTATCCTCTAGGCAGTTTTCGCAGTGATGATAACTGAAAAATTACTCTTTATAGCTCCCGTCATATGCGAAGCAGTTACTTACCGAAACAGCAGTGCCCGGACGGGCAGTATCTGCGTCAGCCGGAAACTTAGAGCACCCGTCCCGCAGCTCTAGCCAATCCAACATGACAGGCCTTACTGCCGCTATTGTGCCATGCCCTATGTTGAAACCTAGATTAATCCTGGGGATGTCTTCAACCAAAAAAAAAAATATTGTACTTCTTTACATAGACCACCCTGGATAAGATATAAGCCATAAGTTGCATATTCTATCTGAAACTGCTCTAAAATATTCCTTGCAAAGATAGATGTGACTACTATACTATCTGAGATTGTTGAATGTAAAAGAGTATTATGCATGAGTCAGTTGACAGCGCAGCTTGGTAGCAGCTATGGTAGCTTTAAATAAAAGTTGGAGATAAAATCCTGATCATAATCGATATTTTATTTCTAACAAATCATTTTTAATCACACAAACAGGGGGCTTAGCCAAGTTGACTATCTACAATCGCTAACGCTATAGAAAACGAAAGAAATGTATTGGATGACATTACCTGTCACGTGACATATCGATCGAAGGTAATGTCATCCTATATATTTCTTTCGTTTTCTATTCGTTAGCGATTGTAGATAGTCAAGTTGGCTAACCACAATAGAAAACAAATGACACCTTCCAAATAAAATTGATGAAGTACAAAATTAGGATGTAAAAATATATCCTTATTATTCAGCTATGGGTCATATTCAAAGGCAGGTGCATCTGAAATCGGCGTTTTACGGCTGCGTGTAATGTGAACCGTCAATTTATCTTTATGACTCGGTTTCGCTTCAGCGCTGAGGGTGACTAGCAGAGCGGTTCGAGGGTTAGGTAAGAGTGTTAGCGGTTTAAACTTTTAAAGTGTAATAAAAAATAAAACCGACTACAAAACGATAAAAAGTTAGAAATAACGCAAATACGCTCGTTTTGGCGTCGGTGCCAAGCCAAATGGGTTTCAGATTTCATTAAACTTTCTGAAAACCTTTCCAAATGCGAAAAAAAACGAGTGATAATTTATGACAAACAACGTCATTTTGACAGAATGTTCCCCTCATAAGTCGTTTGGTGTGGACAAAACTTGTTCATACAACTCTAGTCTCTATATATCTAAGAATACAGGATAAAGTGCGTTGAGTCCACCGACAAAGGCAACAAAGCAGGTTTTAGTCCTTGATACTGACTCCAAGTTTATCGGTTTTATATTTACGTTAAAAATAAAAAAATTGGTGGCTTATTAACTTCAAATGGCTATAATTGATAAAATGGTTATGAATTCATATGGTTATGGAGACTACTTCCCACTTTTTCGGAAGTCAGTTTCAACACATGCAAACAAATTCAATTTAGTATTACGAGAGGTTTGCTATCGTACAATTTAAATGTGGAGATCATGCCTATTCTTTTGAACCAAAATGGAATCACACAAATCGGCTATCAGCCCATCAATTTGGCGAAGAAAATAAGAAATATTTAAACATTAAAATTATTAAAATACAACTTAAACTAAAAACGAACACTAAAACTAACACTTACTAACTAACACTAACTAAAAAAGAGAAAAACTTAATCTAAAAGACCGCTTCCAGTGGGCAATGTCCCCAAAACGCTGGCTGCATTGCCACGTTGAATGGCAATGCTAAGCCTTTGAGCTAGATAAAGGCCAAAAGTATTTTAATTTTTATTTTTCAAAGTATTTTGGCGAAGTATTTTAATACTCCTTCAGTAGCACCCCACATTTTAAAACATCGTACATTATTATCCAACAACCTTATAATAATAATAGGAGCACATTTCTGTGGCTTTTTAACGTTATTACTATATAAAAGGGCATTGAGCCACCAAAATTATGAGGCTCATAACATGACGACCTTTGAAATACAATAAACAATAGAAATTCTTAATGACGAATTTTGTTTGTATAGGTTTAAGGTGATTATAGCATCATTATTGCATTTATACAAATCTAAACTGTATTGTTATTGAAATAAATTCTATTTGATTAAGTTTTAATTTGTGAAGCATTCTGAATGTTGCAAATCTAATAAATAATAAATCAGCATGTTACTGTCCCACTGTAAGACAAAGGCCTCTTCTCATACAGAGAAGAATGAGCATCGGGTTGGCGATTTCAACCAACTAAAGTCCAGGTTCCTTTCGATGTTTTCCTTTACCGTTAGTCAGTGGTGTCTTAGATTAACTAAGAAAGTACATATAATAATATTGAAAAAGTCACATTCATGCCAGGTTTGAACCCAAAGCCACGTGCTTACGAAGCGGGTCTGTAACTAATGAACCACCACGACGACCTATATAATATATCTATGCTATATATATGTTGCATATTATTATACAGTTATACATTTTAAATGTAGCTAAAACCTTTTTATATTAAGTATTCTAACTAAATACGACCTCAGATTTGTATAAACAGATCAGAAATCGTATAACTTGGTTTCATTAAAAATAAAGCGAACAAAATCAGCCTTAGATAATACTCATAATACTCTAATATATTCGCTCAATCACGCAAAGAACGAAGACGTAGAAATTATCCGAACAATAAAATCCCTCAATATGAATAAAAAAATCTGTTTCAAGGTTCCTGATATTCCTGAATCGATATGAACATCATTATTGTAATCAGATTCAACCGGATCTCGGATTTGTGCCGAATAGGCATTTGGTACAATGACCTAACAACCAGCCATGCAAATTGACCTCGCAAATCAAGCCTGTTTTCGTCTGGCAAATGTTATTTTGGCACTTAGAGAGGAGCGAGGGAGACCAAATTAGATTGGTGGACCTTTGAGATTTCAAATGAGCTATATCGAGTGCTAATGTTGTATTGTAATTACTGCTACATTAACAAAATGTGCTATGCTAAGCGCTTGTAGTGCCGTGTGGTTTCTAACCTAAGAATAGAACCACCCCTACTGATCCCGCACGTATCGTAAGAAGCGACAAAGGGAAAAATCTGGAAGATAAGCAGCAGCATCCTAACAGGTAAAAATGGTTGTACCTTGCTTTATATTATGACACCTCTGTAACCCATTTTGTGGCAAATAAATGATTGATTAATTGATTGACGTTTTGGAGTCGGTTCTAAGCCAAGTTCTTAATGAGAAGATTGAAGAAGAAGCACTGATAGCCCAGTGGTATGACCGTCGACTGGAATTCAGTGGTCTCAAGTTTGATCCCAAGGCGCGCACCTCTGTCTTTTCGTAAGTTATGTGCGATTATAAATTAATTATCGGTTGCTAAAACGGTGAGGAAAAACATCGTGATGAAACCAGCACACCTGAAAGATTCTTTAACGGTGTGTAAAGCCATGTCAGAGGCCTACGGGCGGTTTAAACTCTGACACCAGGTTGTTCATCTACCATACAATAAGAAGAAGAAGAAGAATGAGAAGATTAAAGAGGCTAGAGAGTCTCCTACATTTTTGAAGTCGGTTAAAAATGGTTGAAAACGCTAATTATAAATAAATATTATAATAAACCAGTATATAAACCAGTGCAATTTGAATCTTTGTTAAGTAAAAAATTAGTATTCAATTAATTAATGAGTTTGAACATAGATTACAATCGTTTTATTAATTAAACACACAAAACATAATTAATGCCGACATAAAGTTTAATATTTCGGATTTCACTATAAAATCTAATTCGTTTTAATTAAACTGGCTCATTGTGTAACCATTTTAAACCATTATACAAAATTAAATTATATTAAATTGTGTATTTTATCATGAATTGTGCATTGGAGTCGTGATAGCCTAGTGGTGGTGACCGTTGACTAGCAAGTCAGAGGTCTCGGGTTCGAACCCAAGGCGCGCACCTATGACTTTTCGTAAGTTATGTGCGTTTTATAAATAAATTATCACTCTCAGTGGCTCGGATAGCACGTTAAGCTGTTGGCCCCGGCTGTCAATTGTAGATCTTTGACAGTCGTTACGGGTAGTCAGAAGCCCGAAAGTCTGACAACCAGTCTTACCAAGAGGTATCGTGTAACCCAGTATCTGGGTTGTGGAGGTTTGATAGGCAATCGCTCCATGTAAAACACTGGTATTCAGCTGCATCCGGTAAGACTGGAAGCCGACCCCAACATAGTTGGGAAAAGGCTAGGCAGATGATGTGCATTTTATCATGAACTAGCTTCTGCTCGTGGCTTTGCTTGCGTTAGTAAAGTTTAATCATGATTTAAAAGATACGTTCCGCCATTTATTGTCATAAGAATGTTATGTTGTGTTTCTCTGGAATAATACACATGACTACACACCAAGCTATACAAAGCCTATAATCACTACATAGTATAAAACAAAGTCACTATCCGCCGTCTGTCTGTCCCTATGTATGCTTAGATCTTTAAAACTACGCAACGGATTTTGAAACGGTTTTTTTTTATAGATAGAGTGATTCAAGAAGAAGGTTTATATGTATAATACATGCATATTAGCGTAACCGTGCGAAGCCGGGGCTAGTAAGGTATAATTATGTGTAGTTTATAATAGTTTAGCTACATTAAGTTCATGTTGAATTATCTAATAATATTTCTGTGCATCTACCATGTTATCTCCGCATCACCCAAAGATCGACTGGCAGAAAATGCCTAAGGCATTAAGTCCACCTTGTACATGTTTCTATACGAAGTATAATTAAATAAAATAAATAAAGCCAGTATGAACTGACCTAGCATTGTACAGGCTCTTCGTACAACAAGATGTTAGCTTATACTGGAAATTTTGATGGGTAGCCGTAAGTACCCTACTTTGTACTACTTTGCAATGTTCTTCTCTTTCAATAGGTTTGTTTCGATTTTTCGTAACTACAGGGTTATTTGTAAAACACCAGCATCCTTAAAAGGGGTCATTAAACTCATCATTATGAACAACTTTTACTATGGGAAAAAAATGAAATCGCAAAAAAAATACCTATGTATGGAACAGTTGATTTTTTTTTGCGATTGTATTGTTGAGTCATGTGAACATAAATGTATGGAACAGCTGATTTTTTTTTGCGATTTCAGGGTTGGTCCCATAGTAAAAATTGTTATGTAATAACCCCTTTGTTGGTGGATGCTGGTGTATTACAAATAACCCTGTATATTTATTGATATTTCTGTGATTTTTTTAAATGTTTATGCACATGCTTTGTTAATAAATGATATTAATTCATAAGAAACTCGCAAAAATAACTGAAGCAAAACTTGTGCATAAATATGTAAAAAACTTACTTAAGCTGCAAAGTTTAGAACATGGGACCGGCAGTGCGGCAATACTCCGGTAGATGTCACCACACGCCTTTAAGGCGTTAAGAAAGAGATTCGTAATTTCAACTGAAGCTCCCTGGACTGGGCAGGAGCAGGACTCGTTGGCTTAGTTGGTAAAGCGATGCCCCGGCACGCCATGGATCGCGGGTTCAAGTCTCGCCCAAGTCAATTGTTTTTTCGAGTTTCTTATTAAATTATATATACTCGTTTAAGCTATTGCATAGATTTTATCGCGGGCTTTAAGCGCGGCAACCGAATCAAGAAATTCCGTAACAAAAATAAAAACTTAACACCCTTTATTGCAGAATAATCTATTTAAAACCTTATTAACTAACAAATAAGGTTTATTTTATGTCGACACATTAAAAAACAAAACATTTAGAAATAAAAAACATTCGAATTTGGAAAACTAATTATTTGCTAAGATTTTTTCAAACCGTGATATTGTTTGTATGTATAAAAAACAAATAAATAATTTTATTTGTATAATTTGATAAAAAATGATATGCTTTACCGCGGCAGTCCCCGAGTGCCACACGTTTTTTATCATTGATTTTATATCTTAAATGTGCGAGCGAGACAGCAGATTAGTGCGAAGAGTAGCCTTAATAAAAGCTAAAAGTTCTTTCGCTCCATCAGATCTCTCGATGCGTGAAGGTGCCTCCTACATAATTAGTTTAGACTTTGGTGGCAGGGTAATCCATTTTCGTCCCGTTCACTCTAATTTATGAATGGGAAAATTTGGATTTTAGTAAACCCGAATGAAGTTTTAATTACGATAAAATTGTACATTTATTAAAGTTAATAGGTCGTGTTATTGTGTATTATGGACATTATGGTTTTATTGGTACTTTAGTTTTGTTATTAGAATCAAAACGAATTGAGATTTAAAACAATACAATATCACAATTATTAGTTCATATCATAATTATTCGTAGTTGAAAAAACCACCCGCAGCTCAAGACGATGACACTCACATACAGCAGTCTTCTCGTGACCACGGTCAATGCAACTTGACCGAAACGTCAAGGTTAGTTCAATAATGACTATTTTCAATTATCTATATGCGAATAGTCCCGAAATAATATTTAAAACATGATTCCAATTCGCAAAAGTTTAAAAACTTCTAATATCACAATTTGCAGTAATTAATGCCTCTTAATTGGAATGATTTCCAAGGAAGGGAAGGCAAGGATTTCCATTTGTGTCTCATATTTTGGTAATTGAAAGTTTAAATAATTATATCGTTAGTTTATATAAGCCATTTCTGTAATTATAAGCCATCTTTTTAACTGTATTTATTAACTCAAATGTCAGACATAGAGGTTAGATGTGGTAGTAAAAAACGTTCAGGTGGTCATGTTTGACCATAATCATCATCCTTCAAGTCCAATTTATAGAGGGTTTTAAATTCTGTGCCACCCCTATCATGGCTCTCGTGTGCAACAACCATCCCAAATACAAAAATAACTAAACTATCTTGTTTGAGTCGATCCAATCTATCTGGATGCAGCTGAACATCAGTTTTCTACTGATCGTCTGCCTATATTACCATAGTTCTGGTCTAGTCGTACCATAATATACTTAAATATTCTATTTTTTTCTTTTACTTACTTACTCTTACTCTTTTTGGTCCATTTTGTTTGTACTCCTTTATGCAACAGATCGATCGCCAGTGTACCAAATAGAAAGAAAGAAAGAAAGAACAGGTTTATTCAGCACAGGTTGAGAACACATTACACAAAACATTAATAAAATAAATTAATAAATTTAATAATTAATAATTTAATTTTAAATTATTGGATGCCATATATTTGTATGAATTCATTTGGATGTATCGTTTGGCTTCAATTCCTTTAATAATCTACAAACCTCCAACTTTTACATGACAGTCAATAAATAGTAACTTTTGAACATCTGAAATGATAGTGTGAACTTAGTCAAAGTTCACACGTCCCACAATTTCCTTAACAGTCCTCTATTGAACGTGAACTACAGTTCATCGCTCGCAAATTGTAATAGACAGCGAACAAGAATGGTTTATTCTGATGTTTGGTTGACTGATTTTGAACTCTATTTATAGAAGAAAGAAAGAAAATATTTTATTGCACACTTGCTCAGATACACAGAAAAATAACTAATAAAAAGTAAGTTAAGTAAGTTAGTTTTTAAGGTATTTAGGTTTGTATATAATTATAGATAGTTTTCCGAGTTTTTTTTTTAGTTGCCCGGGTCGGGCAAAATGTTATTGGGTTTTTCCATTACGAAATTCTCAGTAGCAGCACGGAGTCTGGAATTATGCCCGGTTAATGGCAATAGGCTCGCCCCTATTACATGGGACTTATAACATAGCCGGCGAAACGTGGGTGTACTGCACATCTCTGCCTACTCCCTCTGGGGAATACAGTAATTATCATAGTTGATGCCGTAGCAGATCTTTGTTAATAATTAATAGTTCAAAAATGACTATAACTTTGGCGCATTTTTACTAAAATATTTAAATTGAAAGAAATTGTACACTTCTGCTTGTACCTAAAGTACACGAGCGTGACACAAAATCCGTTTTGTCACTTGAAATTCATTCGATTTAAAAGCTCTGATTCACTGCTGACGCTACGATATCACCGCTACGACAGCGTAGCAAGCGTAGCAAATAACTGATCCGCTACGTGTCGACTCGTTCTACATAAATCAAAGACTAGCATTGAATGAGAAAAATTTGCTGAATTTTACCATTTGTAATTTAAAATAGTAATATTTTTATGTATTTAAGTAATGAGAAAAAAAAAATGAAAATCTTTATTTGTAAACATAGGTATTATGGGTTGTTACAATAGATTTCGCGTGTGTCCATCTATGTTTCGCGTTAAAACTTACAAATTTATTAGAGAATAATTTTATTAATTATAAAACATTATTTTTATGTGTTTTTTACATGTTTATGCACATGATTTGCTTATTAAATAAAATTATTTAATAAGAATCTCGCAAAAACAACTGACTCGGGTGGGACTTGAACCCGTGATCACTGGCGTGCCGTGCCAATAATTTTACAGTCAAACAGTAGATCCCATTCAATATAATTAAGTAATATAGATAAAAATAAATAAATTGATAAAATTATTATTTTAAAAATTCTACATTCTAATAAGCTTTAGGTAGAGCCATATTATCTAATTATTTTTTTAAAGAAATTGTCAATTTGTAGGGTGAACATAATTTTATTTTATTTATTAATAAATAATTATTTCTAGAAATCTTTGGTTTATGATTTTTTTTAGTAGTGTGACAAGGTTTAGTGTTAGCAAAAAAATGAATTTCGACCCAAAGGCGACTAATTAACATAAAAACGCAATTATTTCACCAATCGGCCGAACAATCTCCTAAACACACTTACAAACGCAGCGGTAGCAATAATCAGAACAAGGATAATATTTAATTAGGCGTGCAGCTTGGTTCTGTTATAATTGTACGTATAACAGGTAGTTATCACGCTACCTGCTTGCGTCTGTATTCTGATATTGATATGAGAGAGTAAGGAAAAATCCTTGGAGAAGGTAAAAACAATGATTTTTTTATGGTTTCAAAAAAATAATTCTTTCTTTTTATTGTATGGTTGATGAACAACTTGGTGTCAGAGTTTAAACTGCCCAAAGGCCTCTGAGATGGCTTTACGAACCATTGAAAAATCTCTCAGGTGTGCTGGTTTCATCACGATGTTTTCCCTCACCGTTTTAGCAACTGATATTAATTTATAATACGCACATAACTTACGAAAAGTCAGAGGTGCGCGCCTTGGAATCGAAACTCGAGACCTCCGACTTGTCAGTCGACGGTCATACTACTAAGCTATCAGTGCTATAAAAAAATCATTGTCATTGTGTAAACCTATGAAATAGTACTGTCACTGATTGGCTCATAGATAACGCATTCTAAATCAATTACCTACTAGCGTCTGCCCGCAACTTTGTCCAAATTCTTAGTGATAAAACATAGCCTTTCTTTTAATTACATTAACAACTCCTGAGTTATGATCCAAATATATCATATCATAAGCATATAAGATATATCTGATATCAAATATATCATATATATATATCATAAGTTATGTGAAGGTGTAACCAGTTTAGTCGTGACTAAGAGAGATATATCAAAAATCTAAATTCATAATCCTTCACTTAGTTAGATATCTTTTTCCTGATTTTTAAGTGAGTGAGGTATCAAGGAGACTGTATTTCCTATAAGTGGCCTTGGAAGATGTACAACTTTTTCCCGTTCATTCATCAGAGTGAGAAAGACCGTTCGCATGCGTCGCGTCGCGTCACCACTGTATTTGTAGTCATCGTGTTGTCAGTATTTATTTTTGAGAGACGGGTCTCGCCACCCACTGCCGTGTCATTGTTTCCATTTAAACCTATTAATGCTAAATCCGTTTATGTTTTTATGGAACTCTTGGACCTCTGATGGACCCAGGAGTTACCATACTTTGAAATAAATTTACTGATTCAACTGCGTGTTGGATGAAGACTTATTTAATGATTTATTATTATAAAATTTCATAACAGAACACACATTTGATTTTAAAAAAAGATGACGTCCGTCAGCGTCCGTCACTAGAATAAAAAAGAAGAAATAAAGCTGCTCATCGCACTATGTCTCAGCGCAAGCAGGTTCGTAGCTCTTCATGCAGGCCGTACCACCGCATTACTTACTCTCTCTAATCTGAAATCGAGGAAGGAAACGAAAACACGTACAAGTTCTAACTGATACTTGGCCTTGAGCGAATATTTATATAATGATATTCTGCTACCATGCTATCAATTGTGAAAAACAATCTTCACAACATAGCTTCAAGCCAAAACATTTAAGCTGAAAACCCTCATGAATCCAAATTCAAACGGCGAATTTAGCAAAATTTTGGACAAACAGAGGAAAGATGTCGTGTTTGTACCTAATTTGTCCCTTTTGTGAATCTCTGAGGACAATCGGTACATTGAATAGAAATGCGTAGATTAGTGCCGGGAGCATTGTTCTGTATTGTAATTAAGGTATTCGGTTATTTAGTGTCCAATACGTTTAATGTAAAGCTAATTGAATGAAAATGGTCAAGGTTTTTCAGCGAATTTTGACCCTGGATTTTCCGAGATTAGAAATTAGGGAACTGAAGCTGAATTTCTGGTCCCAAAATGGAAGGTTTTTTAGATTTGTTTAATTATTGTTGGAAAAGGAACAGTTTAATTCCCGCAAAAAGGATAGAAGGGAAGGGAAATTATTGTTAATTAAGTATAAAATTTTAAATCAATAGGTAACAAAAGTGTGGAAGAAAATCTATTTACAATAACGGTTAATGAATAACATATCTGGCACGGTACGCCAGAGATCGAGGGTTCAAGTCCCGCCCAAGTCAGTTATTTTTGCAAGTTTCTTATGAAATGCATGTAAATACTGTTACTGTTACTGTTAGCTTACATCATCCCACTGCTGGGCAAAAGCCTCCTCCCATGATTTCCACACCTTTCGGTCCAAGGCTATTGTGGACCATTGATCGTTCGTCTTGTCTAATTCGTCTCGCCATCTTCTACGTGGTCTGCCGCGACGCATGTAAATAAACATGTAAAAAACATACATAAAACATCTTTCAATAAATTTTATTTAATTTCGATTTATTATGTTGAAAAGGCTGAATAAATTAAACAATTGGCTCGGAACGTAATAAAAATGAGATTTTAAATTGTCAGTTTTTAAAGCAAAAGTATTTTTATGACATTCCAAAGTAGTAAAGTATATGATTTGGATTAAAGTCGTAATGGATCACGAAGCAATGTCAGTGAGAAAAAATATAATATTAAATTATATTATAATGTTAAGGCGCTTATCCACTGCCTCGCTCGTTTCAGAAAAAAAAAGTTTTTGATTGAAACAAGTTTTGATACATAAAAATTGTTTGATTTTTTTTTATTTAAAGTAATTTTTATCTATTTTAAAGAAACCTATATCGATCTTTTTCTAACTTGCCCCAAGTGTAGTCGATAGAATAGGAATGGCACGATGTCTGTGCTTTCGGTCAGTACTGAATTTGATTCTCGGATCTCTGTTCCTAATTGTTGTGATTAATTTAAACTGATGATGATTTTTGTTGAATATTTGTTATGTTACTTAGTTACTCTGTAACTTAGTTTTATTCGATTATTCATAACTATATTCAGTGATTGTATATCTTAATTTTTCGAGTAAAATGGCGGTTTAACAGACGGATAACTTTCCAGGAAAACATAAAATCTTTCTGTCTACCCGGAATATCCAGAACAAGGTATCCCCGAAAATCCATCGGTTGATTAATAGATTCTCGAAAAGCTTTTCGGAATTCCAAGAATTTCTCTCAATCAACAAGAATCCCGAACCAAAACCTTGAATGCCGTATTACTCCCTTCGTACGTCCGCACCCTATTCCCAGGGTTGGCCCTCCCTCCGAATAGAAATGTGTTGATTATTTACAAATAGCGCTATTCCGTGATTCGTTCGCAGGTTTTGTCCAAGTCCCAATTGTTGGCTTGCTTTATACCTGTTTATAAAGGTTATGATGGGGCTTTCAACTTTCATTTCCTCATGAATATTAGAAGCCTCGGAATAACTGGATTAAGGAATAATCTAATCTAATAAAAGCTGTTACGTATTATAGATGCTTGATGTGATTTATTTACTTAGACGATTTTGTAACAAAAGGGAATTTGGATTGTTTAGCTAGTTAGAATCAATTTGGGGAGTGGCGGTGGTAAGGGTAATGTTCATATTAGAGAATATTTTTGAGGGAGTTTTATAGCTTTTTAACATGCTAGCTTCACTTCATGTTATTAAAAGTGTTGTGGTTTTCGTTTTTTTATTCTGAGCCGCATTAGGAATTTTGTACTGTCTACAAATCTCTGATCTAAGCCATGCTGTACGTGCTAGGCTGAAGTGGCAGTGGGCTGGTTACATCTGCCGTATGCTAGATGAAAAAAGAACCGAAAACAACCGCGCAGTGGATCTTAAAAGCAGTAAATTACTGGAGCACTAGACAGAGACAATTTGAAGGCGCAAAGGAAGACCTTTGCCCTGCAGTGGGATGCAAAATAATAATAATCACTTTGCTATACCTACTGTCCGTGAGGATACTGGACTCATGAATCCCAACATTATAGTTCAATCAAATCAACAAAAAAGCCTACTTTATTTCAAAAACAATCTCAAACAAAATAGTCGAGCACTTTCATCATAATATTTATTTGATTCTCGATGTCCCTACTTTATTCTCTCGGGACATTATGCACAGGTAAACATTTTATGATCCATTTCAAAGTTGACAGGTGTCGTAAAATGCAATCCAAATTGAGTACTGCAAGTTTGACCATAAAAACTTTGAGCGAAGCGAATACCGAATTATTTAACGATGAAAACATGAATTGTAAATGTAAAAAAGGTACAATTTAACACGAGTAAGGAACACTTAAATGAAAACTATAAATTTTTAGTTTACTATCAATAATGAAGTGAAAAAGACAACAAGTCTTATTTGCTCGTAAACAGTGTGACATTTAAGGCGCCTTGTCGCGCTAATCTGCTATCTCGCTCGCACATTGAAGTTGATTAAAGATATGAAAAATCGAACAAAAACAAAAAAAAAATTTTTTTTATATTTTTGTTTGTTAATTTTAGTTTTAGTTAAAAGTATTATGTTTTGTGTTCGTATGTCCTGATAAGGAATAAAAATCTTTTCTTTCTTTCAACAAAAACATTTGAAGTAAAACAACATTACAAAGTTTCAGCAAAAAATTCAGCTTGATTGAAATATGTATTAAAATAAAAAAATAGCTTTAATGAATTTTTATTTTATGCCATTTTTTTATTTAAAAACATATTTCGATCAAGCTGAAACATTGCTAGTGAAATCATCATCATCTTTCTTTCGTTGTCCTAATTTTATTTAGGGTCAGCGCAATAGGTTTTCTGCTTCTATTCATATCAATAAGCCATCATATCACTGCTCACTTACTTGCTAGTTAAATAAAACCCTGTAAAAATAACTAGGCCACTGATTGTCTCAAGTCTGCGCACAAGCTAATACTAATGTCCTTACCTATCTTACTAACCTGGTTTACTTTAAGTAACTATGAAGAAGCAATCAAAACAAATTACTAGTACGTTGATTAATGCTAAATAGAACACACAGTATTGTGACGTCATTGTAGCGAACTCGTCGTCTAATATTATGCGAATAAATTTAGCATAAGTGAAGCGACTGCATCTGTTCCTAAGTGTACGACGTACTGAAGTTATGCTGTCGAACTTTATGTAATTACGCTGCGTGTTCAGTTTTAAGAATAGATTATGTTAAAATAATTGAGGTTGCTATACATGAGGTAAGATTTAATTCCTAGGTTAAGCAAAATAGTGTTGGGATTTCTTAAAATAGTTTTTTTTTTATTGTAAACGTAATGTTTGACCATAAATCAGGGTCAGAGATCCCAGGTACGAATCCTAGGCACGCATCTCTGACTTTTCGTAAGATAAGTGCGTATTATAAACAAATTATCACCTGCTCCGTGCCTCGGAAAGTGCCGTTGGCCCCGGTTGTCATGGAGATTTTTGACAGTTGGTATAGGGAGTCAGTAATCTCAGAAAATCCTGACAACTTCAAAATATCGTATCCCTTTGGGTTGCGGGGGTTATATAGGCAGTCGCTCCATAGAAAACTAATATTCAGCTGCATCCAGTTAGATTACAAGCCGATCCCAACAAAGTTTGGAAATAATAAGGCTATGGATGAAATTGGGACAATAGGCTCAATGGGGCATAATTTCGATGATAAACACCACTCATTTTCAAGAATATACAAGCGTATTATAGAGCAATATTATGTTATTATGAATACGTAATGTAAAACGCTTCGGCAATTACGTAATTGTGATATCGATCCTATTTTCATTACTCGTATGACCAACAATTTGATATTGATTGGCTCAATTTTGTTACATAATGTTGTAAGTGCCGTGTGGTTTCCGGACTAAAAATAGAACCACCCCTACTCGTCCCGCGGGTGTCGTAAGAAGCCCATTGCGCACACCTCCAATAAGCGCACAAAAGTGGCGCGCATTGGAAGAGGCCTATTGAGCAGTGGAATAATATAGGCTGAAGATGATGATGAATCTTATGAGTAGGTATTTATTTCTATGAAATATTGATACGGCTTTACTCACGCATTGATTTCGGGAATGCCCGACTAGTTTCGACCTCAAACGGAGTCCATTTTCAAGAGCGGTTGTATACGCAGCGGCGTCGCGGACCTCACTCTCCAGTCCACTCTCCAATGATTAGATTAACTAAGAAAGTACATGTGCTTGCAAAGTGGGTCCATCCAATGCGCCACCACGACATTTTTTAACCAAATATTTTTTTAAAAGTATTGGTACTTTTTTAACCAAAGTACTGTACAAGTAATTCATCATAATTATTTCTAAAACAGTCATTTTGTTAGTCCTTCAATGTCATTAGACGGTCCACAAAAGAACCGTTAATGAGTGTAAAAGAAATAATTCCATACTTCATTATGCGGGCTGTATGATTACTTCATGAATATTATATGGGTTAATGTACACTTAGAAAGCGTTAGGTGCCATTTTAAATCAGATAGGGCTCATTAATGTTCTTTGGTGCCATTCAAATTATAGCTTCATGAAGACTTTTATGCTTTTGCTTTCATGTTATGCGGGTTTTAATGTGCCTTTATTAACGTCAATTTATGAGGTACAACTGCATATTATAAATTATCGTGTTGAGCACAGGTTTTTTTAGACTCGCTACCTTAATTACCTTATGTGAACTAAGCTGCTTTTACTGACCGTACAAAAGCAATGGTGATGATGGTATTTCACGACGGTATTTTTTGAGAGATTTGTTTGACACCAGCCCACAAATCTATATGAAAATATTAAAATATGTTGTGTAAATAGTGTAATTATTTTAAATGACAATATTTAATAAGAAACTCGCGATCTCCGGCGTGCCGTGCCGTCGCTTTACCAATTAAGCCACCAAGTAAGCTTCAGTTGAAATTACAAATTTATTTTTTATTGCTATTTATGCGTGTGGTAACATCTACTAGAGTACTTTTCGCACTGCCGATCCCATGCTCCAAACTTTTCAGCTAAAAAGGCGTAGAAACGATATCACCAATTTTTTAAATATATTATTTTTGTATATTTTTTTATGCACATGGCATAAACAACACACATAAAATATGTTATTATTTTTGTTATCTACTCAAGAAGCAATTTCACATGATACCTCACGTACCATGTAATTTTTAAAAAATTTTGAATTAGATAGAAAACCTTAGGTACCATGTATTTTTTTTTATGTTGGAGTAGATGGAAAAGTAGGACTATTAAATGCTAATAATAATTTTCAAAATCTGAGAATCGTTGAAACCAGTAATAACCGTCTAATCAAATTGTTACGTCTTTTGCTTCCTCCTCACAATCATAATGTATTCAGAATTTCTATCCTAATCTATTCCGTTATTTGGGTCATTCAATCTCAAAATTGAAGCTAAAACATTACAACGATAACAACTCTGCATACTTTTAAAACAATTTAGCACAGTTTAGAGGTTATAAAAATTGATCAAAAAATACTTAGAGTAAACGTGTTGTTTTATAATGTAAACGGGGTATACTTCAGTAGAACAATGGCCATCGAAGATTGAAGCGGACCACTCGTTAGGTTGGAGATTCACATTGGTAATGTTTTGTGTTTAAGTTCTAAGGGGTGGCGAGAGCGAGAAGGAAAATATTTTATACTTACTCTCACTCCGTCGAGATTAGGTGAGGCGAGTTTATACAAGGTGACAGGATTATGCGAGATGAGGTAACGCAAGTGATGCAAGAAAGTAAAAATTTACGTTTGTTAAAGTATTTACATTACGATTGTCATTTATTTTATTTTAAGTATTAATATAATATGCATCATGACCTCAGTCACATCAACGCTAGTAACGTGACGTCATGACGTGGTATATTTGAATAGGTAAAATAGGTAAGACACAGCAACCAACGCCAACGTCTTGACCGGCCGACCGGGATTCCCCGGATTTGTCTTAGTTTAAAGGGCGTCCGGAGTATGTCTGGGTTTCAGAAAGTGTTCGGGTAAAATAAGGACACAATCCGGCCCCGGCACGCGCCACTACTGCCGACCACTCACTCACTCTTATTCAAGGGAGTCCGGAAAAAACTCAATTTCTCCCGAATGTCCGAGGATTTCAAGGGTTTCTCCAGCTTCGGTAATTTAAGGGATGGCAGTCCATAGTACCTCAAGGAATCATTATCAACTATTGCTTGTATAAATGGACTACAGCCATATTCAGAGATCTGTATCTCAATTACAATCTGTATTACAATACAACTGAAGGTAACCAATAAAAACCGTAAATCTGCGATATAATCCGCTGTCCCCTTTCATTTGACTCCAAAACTGATCCTAAACGTTCAAGACGTTTTTGTTTCGATTCCACTCAAAGTTTGGCGAACGTCGAATCAACCTGCGTTAAGTATTTTAACTTTAATAGGTTTTTTTATGATTTCCTCATCAGCTCGTTATTTTGTAAAATTAAAATATATTTTTCGACCCACTATTATTTTTAACTGTCTTCAAATACGTTTTTATAATAAAACTAAAATCGCGTTTAGTGACAGTGACGAAATCGAATCTTAGTTTCAGAGTTTAAAAACCTGTGGTTTGAAACTTAAATATTTCCATTCCCAATTATCTACCTACTAAATTCAAGATACCTACTTTAATTGGTAAGTGTTGATAATGTGTGGTTGGAGAGGTTTATGTTGGTAATATTATATTTATATTATTATTTTTTTTACAACATTATAAGTTATTATTAAAAAAAAAAAATTTCTTGTAACTATATACATAAACTAACTTAAATAAACTAAATTCAATTTTTACGAACTAATTAATTAATTTTATTTATAATATAAGTTTATATAATAGGTTTATAATAATGAGGAGTCGTGATAGCCTAGTGGTGGTGACCGTTGACTGGTAAGTCAGAGGTCTCGGGTTCAAACCCAAGGCGCGCACCTCTGACTTTTCGTAAGTTATGTGCGTTTTATAAATTAATTATCACTCTCCGTGCCTCGGATAGCACGTTAAGCTGTTGGCCCCGGCTGTCAATTGTAGATCTTTGACAGTCGTTACGAGTAGTCAGAAGCCCGAAAGTCTGACAACCAGTCTTACCAAGGGGTACCGTGTAACCTAGTACCTGGGTTGTGGAGGTCTGATAGGCAGTCGCTCCATGTAAAACACTGGTATTCAGCTGCATCCGGTAAGACTGGAAGCCGACCCCAACATAGTTGGGAAAAGGCTAGGCAGATGAGATGAATAGGTTTATAATAAAAATATATATATTAAAGTTCCACAAATCGGATAACAGCAAACCAGTCTAATTATAAGTCTAACTTCGCATTGTTTACCTACGTGTGTGTTGAACAACTTCCGCAGGAAGTCGAGCAGTCTCCTTCCTTGAAGTTAAGTTCGCACCTCGCATATACCATTTACCACTCAAAAATGAAATCTAAAAGCTATTTTTCAAAGAATCAAATCAGACTTTAAACAGTATTTTGGATAAGGAGCGTTTTGGAGATAAAGTTTAATTTAATTTGATAGCTAATTAAAATCAATGAACTTTCGTTAACAAAATCTGGAGACTAATGTCCGTCTGTGGTTGTCCGATTTTCATTAAACTAATATTTTAATAAAAACCTAAAAAAAAACATCAATCAAAATCAAAATATTTTTACTCATGTAGACCATTAGGCACTTATGAATAGTCATAATTCTAATATTGTTCATTATAAGAGTGACTCTAGTTCATCATTCTTATAGCCTTTTTTATTATTGCCAAACTTTGTTGGGGTCGATTTCGATTAACTGGATGCAGCTGAATTACAATTTAGATAAAAAAGAGTCTAAAAATTGAGGGCGCCACTAGCGCACTTTTCATACTACAATTCGAATTTGAGTTATTTGGTTCTTACTTAATTCTATGATGAATTTTTGTTCTCTATTAAAATCAATTGAATCACTTTATGTTATGTTACTCATAAACTTCGTTTTTAAGAATTTTATTTTTAGTTCCAGCTGTTACCGTCTCAGACTCTTTAAGCTGTAAGTAATATACAAATTAAGATCAAACTTCATTTGCGTGAAGGGTGCTTCATGCACTCGAGATAAACTGTTATCAAGCATTTTTTCACCCTAGCACTACCCTTCCCCTTCTACTTTTCATTATTTTACTTTAGTTGTGAAAAAGTTCTTTTCCTTTGACCTGGTTCTTGAAGTTGACCTATTTCATTAAAAGTAAGAATCACAAGATAGTTTTTAGAATTGTAAAAAACATTGTTTGTGTGGTTATAGTTTAGATAGAGTTGAATACGAAATATCTAATCTTATGCACTTTGTACCAGAACCCTGACCTTAAAACCAGTAAATTTTGAATTTAAATTTATTCTTAACTGACTAAAAAGGAAGAATTTGTTAATCAGTTAAAAATAGATAATAATTATATTAAATTGAATTTGTCATCAAAACAAAAGCTGTGTACCGCATATTAGACCAATGTATCAGTAGGAAGGGGGTAAAACATCCATTACTAGATTTAAACCAATTAACAAACAGAGCAAGCTAGATAAAACCGTTTAAAAAGGAGGAGATAATTAAAATCAATCAATCAATTTCTCGCTAGACTCAATCTTCATTCTTTCGAGGTGACCGAGTCAAAGGAGTCTGTCTATGATTTTGTTATTTCACGGTCAAATTTTATTATTTTTCTTAATTATAAGGGTGAAATTTTGGTATTTTTCCTAATGATAGAGCCTAATACACGAACCGATAGACCAACCTTTTTTATTACTAAGTACGGAATCCTAAAAACGAGCATCAAAAAGGCACGAGTCGTTTTATATGACCGTTTTCAAAAGGGCTTTGAAAGCTCGTTTGATTTCAATTACACTGACATTTTAATTACTTTGACTCGACGATTTGATAGTCGCTTGTTTATTTGTGAATAAACAAATAAGATCGAATGAATCGCGGTAATATTGTCAAACAATTTGGCTACATCTGAAAATGGGACGTTAGAATTTACAATCAAAAGTGGTGATTTAGAATACGAACATTTGAAGGTAGAAGAATGTAATGTATTATTTTTAAAATGTCTTTTTAATGTGGTGGTGCATTGGTTTTGAACTTGCTTTGTAAGCACGTGGGTGAGGGTTCGAACCTGGCATGTATCAATAAGGCCAGCGTTTAGGCAAATGTATAGAACCTGCTTAAAGAAGTAGGTATCTATTTTTTTTAGTGGAAGAGCCATTTTGCTGGAGCCATTCTGGTTGTAGCACGAATAAGCTTTACCAGGGTAGTACCACCCTCTTACATAATATCAGCGTGAAAATAATAACAAGCGGAGTTTTGATTGTTTAACCAACATTAATTTGTTTTATCGATAAATTTGATTTTTTACATTTATTTATTTTTCATTTATTTTCTTATCCTTCTTATTCATTGGTTTTTGCGACTTTTTTTTCAACAGTCGTACAGGTCACAATAAATGATGCAGTAATAAAATATAATTACTTGATATACTATGAAAATAATGAAGTCCCATTATATTAATGATCCACATTTTCATGAACTCTACATAAAATAATTTAATACAGAGAAACCTTCATAATGCAGAAAATATGAAACACCCAATAAAGTATATAAAGACATTCACAAACCGACGTATTCATGTGGAATTTAATGAAATACACCATTCGGTTAAATTACCCCCTTTGTAAGAGCACACTGGTTTTATAATCTGTCTCTCACATCAGTATTTAAATAGCGCGAAACACAATTTTATTTTTCAGAGCTTCTGGAGCATGCGCGGTATGCCACAGTCCGTTTTTCCAGGCTGTACCGGGCACGCACACAGGCGCAACCGTAGGTGATCGGCGACGCACACATTCATACAATTGTACCGCGACTCAAATCACTGAGGCGAGTCTAGGAACACGCACACATGCTCACAGCGCTGTTTGTACAGCATTTGCGGACGAAAGTCTACACTTACATTGAAACGCCAACCCTGGCGATGCTGTGTTCGTTAGTTAGTTACCCGCAAGGTGTCGTGGAAGCTAGACGTGTTGTGTTTTATGACGAATGACGAACGAGTGCAACGAAATGTGAAGTCGCGGGTCGTAAAACACGGAATATCCGAAAGTGATAAGTTTTATGACATAAGATCAGAGCTTAAGGTACCTACAAGTTTGAGAACAACTTTGTATACTTATAAAACTTAGTTCGGCTAATAGTTTAAGTGAAGTGTAAGTGTGGTTTACTGTTTAAGTGAAAATTACAAACAGGGAAGTTTATCTTAAGTAGTGAAGTTGTTTAACGTTTCTGGATTTATCAGGTAAGGGTTAGTTAATAAAATAATAATTATTAATTAATGTATTAATAATGCAACTATCATTATAATTTCAGGACTTATTATTATTTAAAATATATTTATTTTATTATTTAAGTTATAATTACATTAAAAAGAAACAAATTAACTGTAAGCCATCCAAATTAAATTAAAATTTTAACATATTAATTTATTTTAATAAAAAAATTATAATTATTGTTTGTGCTAAAAACAACGTTGTAGTTAAAGGGTTAGGTTCTTAAAGGACTATTACAAAAAAAAAAGTATAATATAATCTGTTAATTTTACCGGTGATTTTAAAACATGACATTCTGCTAGTAATATTGGAAAATGCTCGGAGAATTTTCACAGCGTATCTATGAAAAATTATACCATTGTTTTCTACATTTTCTGCAATTTTCTTGAAACTATCGCTTTAAGTTATGGGCGCGGTTGTAGAATGCTAACAGCGTACTCAGAACTTATTAGATTTTCATCGATTTTTTACTCTATGCAATAATTCTCTTAAAGTGCCGATTGTACAAAATTGGTGACAAACAATTCACAATTTTTCACAAAGTCCGCGGAGTTCGACGTTATGCGATTTTTTTCATCGAATTAGGTACTTATTTTATTACGTGATTATTTTAAATTTTTATTAACGTTAGGTATAAAATATTGTCATTATATGGGGTCTTCATACACTAAATGTGTTTTTAGGAGTTTTTTTTTATTATTAACCCTTATTATGAACTTAATTTTTTTATTTGTTAATTAATTTTAATTAATTGTTCATTATTAACCCTTTAATTATGAACTGAATTTTTTTATTTATTTTTAAAGCGGTCATAAGATACGATAAGATAAGAATATGCTTTATTGCATAAGAAGTCTTAATTACACAAAATAGAGGTACGGGCGCTCTTATTATCGACAATGCTAAAAGCATAGGTATCTTCTAAACAATCTTTGGATGGAGAAGGGTTATATGAAAAATAAGGTTAGTCTGAGGTGCACATGAATAAATAAATATAATTAAGTATACAAAAATAAATAAGAAAAGACAGATCAGCGTAGGACCAACGACTCTATTTGCTTTCCTAGGCACGGAGCAAGTGATAATTAATTTTGAATACGCACATAACTTACGAAACCTTATGAAAAGTAAGAGGTGCGCGAACATAAGACCTCTGACTTGTCAGTAACGGTCATACCACTAAGCTATCACGGCTCATAAATATTGTTACTTATTATCTATATAAAATAATAATAAATTCTATATTATAATAATGTAAATACGATAGTCTCACACCTTAATACCAGACATAATATCGAATGAATATAATGGTGACCACATTATCGATAAAGCGAGTAGCCTTCTCTTTAGAAACACCGCAGTATTGCTTTTGCTCAGATATGGGCACTTTGATAATGTCAACTCGAAATATCGAGGGTCTGCAACGAGTAGTGTCTTCTTGGCCTCATTTCGGTCACATCGGCCAATCTCAACGAAGATTGGCCATCGACGCAGGAGAAATTATAGTGCACAAGTTTGTGCGCAAACACAGTTGCACTCTCTATTCCCTCACTCTTAAAGTCCGATTGGACGGCAATCCGACACGACTGGAGAGAGATCAGGCGCATGACCAACGGCTTTACGTGCCTCCCGAGGCACAGAGTAACGAATAAAAAGTAGTGCAATAGTTAAGCAGTTTAAGTGTCGCAGCTTCGAACCCCGCACGGGGCTAGATACATGTACGCATGCACGGAATAGATTTTTGTTTCGGTTTTATGTGTTCGTGCATTTTTAAGTTTATGTGTGTAAATTATACCCACATAGTCATACCCACAAGAGGAAATCCTAGTGTAGGAAAATGTTTCTTTAAAAAAAAAACAAAAATAATAATTAGGTATGTTTCCTTTGAGTATTTTAATCAACCAATAAGTATTTGATCCGATAATAATAAAAATTTGTTAATAAATAACTTGTAGAATTCACTTACTGATATTCATTTGAAGTTCCCAAATTGTTTTTCCTCAAATCTTATTTCATTATTAACTAATTGGTCTGATCAAAGTTCCTGTTTCTTCATTACGTGGTATGTTCTAAAAATGTGTTCCTTTGAAAAAGAGGATAATCATTTTGGGCCATGTTCAATTACTTATCGTTGTTGTTATTGCTCTCTGTGGACCAATTTATTTAATAGCAAAGGAGGATGTGGGAGATAAACGTAGAAAAATGTAGGAAAGCATTGCTCAAAGCTGCAATAGGACGTATCGTCATCCTCCTAGTCTTATTATTCCTAAACTTGCAACCCAAACGTTGAGTCATGATAGCTTGTATTGTATTGTATTATAAATTAAATAATCACTTACTCCGTGTCTCGGAAAGCTCGTTAAGCTGTTAGCCCTGCGCTTGATCTCTCTCTGGTCGTGTTAGATTGCCGTCCCATCAGGCTTTGAGAGTGAGGGAATAGAGAGTTCACTTGTGGTTACTTACACACTTGTGCACTACAATATCTCCTGCGTCGATTGCTAATCTTTCTGAGATCTTTCCGAGAAGTTGACTCTCTATATCGATTGTCAAAGATCTTTTCGAGAAGAAAGACGTGGTTCCAAAAAGTCAGTGGTGCGTGCTTTGGGTTCAAATTTAGTTGTTGATTATTGACTTTGCAAAGCTTCTTTTTCAATGTCGATTATCATCAGCGAAATTTGAGTCTTACTACTTTTCGAATTGACATCACTTTCGTACTTTGCAGCCCAATTACCCTTGATATTTCGAGTTGACATTTACAAAGTGCCCATAAACTAGCAGTAGCAATACTGCGGTGATTCCAACGGGAAGGCCCTTTATCAATATTGCGATATAGCATATGCATAGCATATGAATAGCACTGATAGCCTAGTGGTATGACCGTCGACTGACAAGTCAGAGGTCTCGAATTCGATCCCAGGGCGCGCATCTACGACTTTTCGTAAGTTATGTGCGTATTATAAATTGATCATAAATGTCGGAGAAGTTTGATGTCTGAGTGCCATTGTCGCATCAATCTATTAAATATAATTAAACTACTTACTATTAATATAACTACTATACTAATATAACTAAATATAATAGTTTGTCGAAGTTTTATAGTGAATATAAATGATTTCAATAGGATAATTTCTTGAAAGTTAGAATGTGTTTTGTCCAAGAGAGTGATATTTGTATCTTCGTATTATAATCTGCTAGATAAAGTTAGCTGGCTTATTTACTAGCTCTGAACATTTGTAGAAAGTTATTAGTAATCCGGATTAGGTCTGGGTATTAAGGTTGGCTTAGGATTTTGCTTTAACAATATTCAAGTAGGGTCACCTTACTTAGTGATTGAAGATTTAGGGCTCCGTATCCTAAAGAGTTGAAACTGGTTGAATTTGCAGAGTATTGATTATTGTGACGGATATAACCTAACCTGCCTCGTGGTAGCAAGCGCGTCTGCTGAGCACGAGGTCTTGGATTCAATCACCGGGTCGAGCTAAGTGTTATTGGGTTTTTCCATTAGGAAATTCTCAGTAGCAGCACGGAGTTTGGATTTGGGCCCAGTTAATGATAATAAGCTTCCCTTCTGTTACATTGGACTTATAACATAGCCAGCGAAACGTGGGTGTATTCCATACACCTCTGTCTACCCTTTCTGGGGAATACAGTCGTGAGTGTATGTTATGTTGTTATGTTATTACCTAACCTAACAAGTGGAGCTTTGTCACCTTTTGTTTAACAAGTCTTTCTATCACGATTCACGCTGCAACGGAGTAACGGATCGAAATGATTTTTTGCATAGAGATAGTTTATGGAACGAGAAATGACACAGAGTCCTTATTATTTCGAAAAAAAAATAAAATCAAGGTAGAGAAGTTGCGGATAAATGCTTGAACGGGATAATCCAAAATCCTCGTTAACAAAGTTAAGAGTAAAACTCTAGCACACCCAGGAGTCTCCATAGAAACGAGTTCGTATAATTGCCTACCATAATACACGTGCACGTGGCTTGTCTGCACACGTTTTTAAACACACACACACACACACTGAGAGACAAGACGGTACTGGGTCAAAGAGTATATCATCACTGCGTTCTCTGGGTTGCAAACTTACAACATCGCTTAATTCTTCGATGCGGGGACATTAAATGGACGAAAGGACGGGGGGGATTAAATTGGCGGGAGGTGGTGAGTGTCGCTTTTTACGTAGTATATCCTCCTAGCCTTATTATTCCCAATGTATGTTGAGGCGGCTTCTAATCTAACCAGATGCAGTTGAATATCAGTTTTCTACGAAGCGACTGCCTATCTAACCTTCGCAACCCAAAAGGATACGATATTCTAAAGTGAGATTAGTTGTCAGGATTTTATGAGGGTACTTTACCACTACCCTTTAACAACTGTCAAAGATCTTCATGACAGCCGGGGCTAATGGCTTAACGTGCTTTTCGAGGCAAGGAGCAAGTGAAAATTAATTTTAATAAGCACATACCTAACTTACGAAAAGTCAGAGGTGCCATGCCTTAAGTTAAAATTTAAGACCTCTGACTTGCCAGTCAACAGGGCTATCTCTGCTTCTTTACGTAGGAACAGTTATTATTGTTTGGCGTTAGGATGCATTAAGTTTATCGTAGGGTGGGTAGCATCACTACTTGAACAGCGTATTTAAAGTCAACATATATCGAACTCAGTGCCAACGGAATATTGGCAAACCCACTCTGCCCACGCTTTGTAGATGTAGGCGTAGTGATATATAATTACGTAGGTTCTACTTAATTGGAGGCTGGAGCAGAATTTGAAAACTATAACGTGTTAGTTATGATTTGGCTTAAACAGTTTAAAATAATGATATTATTTAATAAGAAACACGCAAAAACAATTGACTCGGGCGGGACTTAAACCCGCGACCCCTGGCGTGTCTGCACGAACAAAGCTACCGAGTCTTGCCCACTTCAGTTAAAATTACGAATCTCTTTCTTAACGTCTTAAAGGCGTGTGGTGACATCTACTGGAGTACTGCCGCACTGCCGGTCCCATGTTCCCAACTTTGCAGCTTAGAAAGCATAGAAACTATGTCACCATTTTTTTTATATATTTTATGTTTTTTTTTAATTAAGTACCTTAAACATTTTATGTGTGTGTATTATAATTTTAAATTTTGAATGGTTTGTTAAATATGTCAAATGCTGTTAAATGTGGCCACTAGTATTGTAATACATTGATCAAAGGAAACTATAGGTATTCGAAATTGTAGTACACGTTTTGCCTCATATCTGCTTGAGAGATCTCTGGTACAACTAAACGTCACAAGCTTAAAGCAGAGAGCGTAGGAAATTTAGTTATTATAATCACAATGAAAGTGCATACAGAATTGCAGGCCGACCGTCCATTTTCACATTCAGTCGATTGGTTGGACTCTACGAATTATTCGGGTATCGAGTTCGTTGATGAGTAGAAAATCGATTAAGAGGTCAGTGATATTCGATTTGTCACTCGATTACCATTGCAAATCGATTCTTAGTTTTTACTAAGCAGATGTTTAGCTATCTAAATATTTTTCTATGGCAAACTAACTACATTATGTCATTAATTTATTGTAAAAACGAACAACAATTCTTTCATTTATTGATCATTGAAGCTTTTGAAAAATATGACCTAGGTATATAAATTATTCTCGATCTAATATGAAAAACCGAATTTCTCGGTAGAAGTGAGAGCATCTAAACCGCTTACCGAGGGTTCCGTACTTTCAACAAAAAGGTGTAAACGGTTATTCACGAACTACAATTAAGTTATAAGTTGAATAACCCATCGCTTAACTAAGACTTGGTTTGTATGTAATGGGATTTGGCTGATTTCTGTAACATGATTATGCGATACAAGTATAAAACATCGTTTTGTTTCTCCTTTAATAATCGTATTTACATAAACATGTACTAATTCTAATTGTTTCTGATTTTTTGCTTTGCGAACTTTAGAGATAAGAGGATAGATGAATATTTTTTTTCAACTTAAGTTAAATATTGCGTATGATTTTATTAAAAGACGACTTAAAAAAAATTGGTACCTATTTTAGAGTTCGAACATAAAGTTTTTATATCTGATAGGTTCTCCTGATCTAGTATTATAGGTAGATACCCGACAAGGTCCATAATGATCTCATTAATTTTAAGTTACCACCTAAGTATTACATTGTGGAATGCAATAAATGTTTGAGTTTGAGTTTGAGTACTCTTGATCTAGTATTATTTTACAATTTTAGGCTTCAAATCAAATCATGATTCTAAAATAAAAATAAAATAGTTTATTTGCAAAGAAGTTACACCACAAGAATTCCTTATTACTATTGCCATAGTTCCGAACCCTATAATAACTAACCCTACTAACTCGAATCACGGGGCATCTCAGAACCCCGAGCCAAAACCTTTTTTATTCTAAGCTTTGCCCCAGTTTCTACTGCTAACAGACCCGCGGGCAGACCCGAGTGATGAGCGGGGCAATAAATCATTTATCCTTTTACGTCAAATCACCTTGAGGAGTAAACGAGGCATGGGAAACGGGGTTTTTCATGAAAACCATGCAAATAATGCAGTCTTTCTATAAAGCTGTCGTGGTATGAAAAATTAATTACCTATCTGAACAGAAACTGAAAAAAACTGATTAATTATATACTACGGCCCCTCCCCGGCTTCGCTTTTATTTTGAATTTATCTTAGGCATAATACAGATCGAAATAAATAAATATAAGGTACAACATGATTCCAATTCGCGAAAGTTTAAGAACTTCTAAATATAAGGTACTTAGCAAGGGCTTCGGCTAAGACATGTTCCCATCTTTGTCTTGCCGTTGAAGTTTGACAGTTGTGCGACAGTGACAAGGATACCGCTAAGCCTTAACACGTGCTAAGTAACGTCTATTTATCTAGGTATTATAGTGTTTCGAACTAGGTTTTTTTTAGAGAAATAAGGAGCAATTCCTTTTTACAAAGATTCTATAGGACCTCAAACAATATAGCTTGAAATAGCTCATCGCCACAAAAGCATTCAAGAGACATATTATTATCTGACTAACATTTAAAAATTATATTATTCATAAACCTTCCTCAGGATCAGTTCATTTGTTTAGGAAAAATATTTATAGAAGATTCTGAGATTAGCCTATAAAGACAGACAGGATTATAGAAAAATGTGACCCCCGGCCTTTATTTATATTAGTCATACTTAGGTATCAAAATACACATTCTTTTAAGGTAAGTACAAATTGAATAACATGTTCTAGTAATCTTAGTAAACATTTTCTTTATCGTATGATGGATAAATAACTTAGTTTCAGAGTTTAAACCGCCCGTAGGCTCGTAATATTGGTAATGTAGACACTGTATATTTTACATTTTAGTTTTATAACTTTGTTATAATAAATGTAATAATGTTTTTAAGTTTTGATACTATCGTAAGACGGCTAAATATTACACTTACGATTCCTAACATTGTTATATTGCACTCTCATTTAAATGTAGGTAACCTGTTATATGTTACGTGCCAATGTTATATAACAATGCCAGATAATGTGGAATTGTTATATAACAAAAGTTTTATAACATGTAACATAATGTAGACTCACTTTTACAAAATATAGAGACGAGGCTGATGAGATTGGTTTCAAAATCGACATCAACCTCATTTATTTTATTTAGTAGTAGTTTTATTTACTTTATTTCGTAAACTGCTAATACAAAGAAGTTTTAGTAGTAGTTTTAGTAGTAATCCGACTCCTTTATCGCAATTTTCTCGAACTTATGAATAATAAATTCCTATAAAATATTTTATTCATGTCCTATCATGTCAAAAGGGTGAATAGGAAACGATTTCCTCTTACATCCATGAGATATCAAATACGGTTACGATTACCTGACTTTTTATACTTAGAGAGCTCGTATCCAAATCAGTGGTCAACGGTCATGGATTTTTTTACAAAGCAACACAACTTCTTGGTGGGTGCAAATTTTGCCGTGTAGTTCCGGCCTAAGAATATAACCATCCCTATTCGGCCCGCGGGTGTCGTAAGAAGCGACAAAGGGAAAGATCCGGAGGATGGGCAGCAGCATCCTTCTACGTAACAGTAATCATCTGCTACTGCGATCATCAACCCGCTTGCCCAGCGCCAGCGTGGCGATTATGAGCAAATACCTCCAATGAGCGCACAGTAGTCGCGCATTAAGATAGGCTTATATTCAACATTATGGATTAATACTATATTATTATGGATTAATAATGGCTGATGATGATGAAAGATATTTAAAACATTGAATTTGTTGCAGATATTTGTACAATGATAAATAAACAAATCTTTTGAAAACTTTCAAACCTACCTTTCCTATTTGCAGACATAATAAAACTTTATGTTCTGTGCAGCCGATAAGCCGATGCATTAGTAGAACTTAAATGAACCGTGCTCTTTAATAGAGTAGTTAGTTGAGCGATTAACGCTCTGTGCTAGGTGTTGCCAGTGTAAACCCACGAACCACCCATATATGACAGTAAATATTTTCGTGGTTTGGTTATTTGTTCCGGTACAAATTGTAAAATTATTTGACTGCTTTTGCAGTTTAAATGTCTTTAAATCAGTTAAAATATAAAAGCAATTCTTTCAATCGTTTTCTTTTTAGCGCCCGAGATTTTTATGGAAGTTTTTTTTACTATTATCCAGCCAGTAACTATTATGCCTACAATTTCTATGAAGTGTTAATTTTTCAGAAGTAGTGAGTCGTTTGAAATGATTGGATGTGTGTATAGTACATAGTGTAACAAGGGTGGTAAGTACATAATAACTATTGAAGAGAGATTCAAAGCTCGAGCTGAAAACGAAGATTAAAATGTTTCGACATTGATAACTGTCGTACTGACGAAGTGACAAACTAACGTATGTTTTTCATCACAATTCAAAAAAATTAACAACAAAACATTTTCATCACACTTCAAAAAAATTAACAACAACACAATACAATAATGTATGTAAATAAAATACAACAATGGCGAAAAATCTGTTAAACTTGCCTATTAAAAAATATATAATCAAGAATGTTGCAATCTCAAAATAAAATCCGTCAGTCTAACTTTTACATTAAAAAAAGTAGTCCGCAACCTGATTTCGACCTAATTTATACTATCAATAAAGTTCAAAAGGAAACTTTTTAAACCATTTAAGCCCTTTGAATTAACAATGGGACTTAGAAACCGTTTTACTTCCACCATAAAATTTTGGAGCTGAACTCAATAATAATTTATTACTTTGAAGTTTTAACAAGGATTTGGTTAAAACACTGTAATCTAGGATCTCTAATTTAGAGACTGCGAAGCGAGCTTGCACTACCCACTTACCCAGCCCCGTCCGAGACAGTGCGAGGAACACGCAGGGGGGAGATGTTTTTAGAAAAGAAAGAAAAAAGAAAATACTTATATTTATTTGACGCGATACAAGCTGATGACACTTACATTAACTTATTATAAATATATATAAAAAAAAAAACACAGACAAGAGGAAATAACAAGTAACAAAAAAAAAACAGATAAAGAAAGTGCCACCAACACGACCACATCAAAACGGTTACCATCTCAGCATATGCAGGGCGTGGTAACACCCGGCGCTGGTTTTCAGATGGTACCTTTGGCAGTGACTCACGGACGGAGAAAACCAACAATTTATATATAGTGTATATTTATTTTAGTGGGTGCGAGCCCCACATAACCGTACGTCCTCGGATGTGTGGTATGCGGTAGGCATTTTTGACTCTCTCTAGCCAAAAAAAAATCTTTAATTCCGAAATGTGAAACAAAGATTTTAAACTCTCAGATTTACTATAAAAATATGCAAATAAGTTAGTAAAAGTGTCCTCGCTTAGTACAAATGTTTTAAATTCAGACCAAAAGTTTTTAGAGATAACTGTCTCGTGGTCCTGTAAAATGAGAGTCTATTTAGGCTTACGTCGGTGATAGCGTAGTGGAATGACTACAAAACCAGATAATACAGGTTTTATTCTAAGGCACTTCATTATACTGTTAGTGTAGGTAAGCCCAAATCATGTGACTGCTTGGCTAAAAACTCTCTCTCTCTCTAATAATTGTAATAATAGTCCAGTTTTAGTCCACCTTAATGCGCGGATACTCGATAATCTGCTATCTCGCTCGCACATTGAAAATAATTATAAAATCAATGAATATAGTTATGAAAAATCGAACTAAACCTATTGAAGGAGAGCAACATTACAAAGTTTCAGCAAAAATTTCACCTTGATCAAAATATGTAAATTGTTTAAATAAATGATGTTATAATTTTATAGGATAATAATTATTTAGAACTGATGTATAAATTATATAATTATGTAGATGTGAACCGTGAACTGACTGGAAGACTGTCAGTCTTTAGACTAAAGACCGGAAATCTTTCAAATGTAATAATTAATTTTAAAATCTAATAATTAAAAAGGATTTTTTATAAATCTCATAATTAAAAAGGATTAAAAAAATCTAATTATTATCTCCAAAACGTAACCTGTTATACTAAAGTTTAATTGAAACTACCTACCATGGCGGCACCACTCTAGTGCACCACGGCCGTAATGAGTTTTTAATTACTACCAACCTTTCAGGGTAGCAAATCCACTAGCACAACGTTTACCTTATTAATATTAATTACTCTTACTACTCGTACTATAAAGTAGTGATTGCAGCGGAAGCTTAGCGAGATACCAAAGTTTGATTTCGAGGACCAAGTGCTATTTAGGTTTTCTGGTTAAAATCTTTTTATTTGAATCACTGGCACAGAGGCACAGGCACTTCGAACAGATGATGTCACATATTCTAATGTCAAACTCAAAATCTGTCACTTTATTGATAATTCTTATTCAGTCATGCTTCCCGAAACCTGGCGCCTTTGGATCCGTTATGGGATTGGGTAGAAAGGCAGTATCCGCTCTCCGACGCAGAATTGCAGATTACGACCTCGTATCTTTATCCAAAGAAGCAGAAGGAAATTCCTGCGTAAGGTATTATTAAATACTAGCCAGTTTTACTCACGGATTGATTTGGGAATGCTCGACTAGCTTCGGACCCAAACGGAGTCCATTTTCAAGAGCGAGTTTAGTCGCGGCGGCGTCGTGGTCATATACTGCGTAAGGCATCTTTTTTTGAAAGAAAGAAAACATTTATTAAACACAAAAAAGAAACACAACATAATATAATAAATAATAATCCTCCTGACCGATTTCGGTCACAGCGGCCAATCTCAACGGAGATTAGCCAACTACGCAGGAGATATTATAGTGCACAAGTGTGTGCGCAAACACAGGTGCACTCTCTATTCCCTCACTCTCATGGTCCGATGGGACGGCCTTCCGACACGATCGGAGAGAGATCAGGCGCAGGGCCAACGGCTTTACGTGCTTTCCGAGGCACGGAGTAAGTGATAATTAATTTATAAAACGCACATAACTTACGAAAAGTCAGAGGTGCGCGCCTTGGGTTCGAACCCGATACCTCTGACTTGCTAGTCAACGGTCACAACCACTAGGCTATCACGACTCGGTATATAATAAATAACAAGCAATTATTACGCAATACAAACAAATACAAAACGAATACCGTGAAACATTCATATAAACAAATAATAGACCAAACAAAAAAAATGAAAATAATAACGCCATTGCATATCCACCGCGCGCAAACTGCAAGCAAGTGTTTTTACCATGGTTCGGTTCATTTCTCTACACGGGCGAACCCACTGGCTAAAGCTAGTAGGTTTAGAACAACAGGCGTGAAAGCGAATCAATAAACCATTTTAATTATCCATTAAGCCAGCTCATTTAAAATTTGCGGAGGTACTATTTTTGGCAGAATATTTAGTTAACAATACATCAAAGTTTACTTAAATGTAATGTTACAGCACTTATTTAAACTTTTTGTATACTATTTAAGTTTTAGTAGAGAATAGACGTTTTATAATTAACTTGGTCTTACACTAACGCGATTTCTTAAGCTTAGTTTCGGACAAATTTAAATTCAGAAAATGTTCGGAAATTAGTTTTCTTGTTTATGGATCAACAGTGATCTGAGTATTTTTGGCGGATTTAAGTTTTAAATTAAAAAACAACTAGATTTCAATTTAGTTCAAACTCGTCTGGAGTTTTTTTTTTTTGGAATTTCTTATGCCAGATTCTAATAGCTTAGGCTTAAAAATTAATTAATTAAAACTACTTTGTCTTATAGAATTAAGAGTAGGTAAAGTTTATTTTTTAAAGTATTTTCATTTTAGAAAGAATGACCACCTAGTAATACAATACAAGTCAAAGGGCGTAGATTGTCTGTTGCCTAGCTAGGCTCATTTGACTTTCAAAAATTCTGTATTTATTATTACCTATACAATTTAACACTTGCTTGAATGAATGGTAAAGGAAAATAATTATTATAAAAGATTTTGACAGACACAATATCATCGTGCGGTTTTTTATGCTCTGGCTTTGTTCATCATTTATAAGTTAAGAGGAAGACTAGTTTCATAAAACATGGGGTCTTTTGCCATTACTCATAGCTCAGAGCATAGCTAACTAACTGCGCTCGTAGTTGATTTTTCTTTAGAACTTTTTTTACTCTCATTTACTTCACATGCAATGCTATGATCAGTGATAGGATACACTTAGGATATTGAATATGACTGGTAAAATATGAACATAAACTCTGCATAGAACAATAAGTTTGATCAAATTAAATCTTACAAAATAAAATTTTAGAATTACAAAGTCAGGCAAAACATTTAAATTTTATCGCAAAAAGGGAGAAATCTATAAAAATATATAGAGTAAAGCTAAATTTTGCAAACGACATTGCCGTGGAGTTTGCCACTCGATAATATTCCTTTACTGAAAGGGTTAAGTTCCCGGCCTTTTTCAGTCCTTACGATGAAAATTTGAATAATGCGAGGACGCGAGGCTTAGAAGTAAAGACTGCCAGTAATTTCGCTGTGCACAAGACGTTATCTTAGACTATTTATGCCGAGTTTTCAAAGGAATATAATGAATATTTATTTTCTACGTGAGTGATATTATTATTTCTACTATTTATTTTAATCCTAATAAGTATTCATAAAAATTAAACAGTTATATACAAGAGTTAGTTACCGCACAATAGTGACGCACATTGGGAGCAGCCTATGTTCAGCAGTGGACTAATATAATAAAATATGATGATGATACAAGAGTTATTCATAAGCGTTTAATAATCCTTCCCATCACCGTCGACGTCGTTTGAAGGTAGCATGCCTAGGAGGCTGGCAGATTTGCCACGCTGAACGGCAATACAGATTTTTTCACCAAAGAATAAGCCAGTCCTCTGATTAAATTTGCATTATTTTGTAATTTTCTTACTACTAGTTTTTGGAACACACAAATATAATAAGTTATTTATGGTTAAATCAAATTAGTTGGCGAAACTTCTCAAGAAAGACGTTAGGAATCGATAATATTACCTAAAAAAAATAAGTAAAAATATTTTCTATTTCGTTCTACGCTAGGTGCCAAATACCAAACAAACAAAAAAAAATTTTTTTATTATAGTTTATGTTAATTTAACACTGAGGATACTGCGCTCCATCGCACGTTGGCAAACCTTGAGTTTGGACTGTTGATTTTTTGTTAAAGACCAAGTTTGGGCTCCATAGGTCAAAACTAGAGACTTATGGACATGTGCGGGAAGAACGCACATGTCCATAAGTCTCTTTTTTAGTGAAATTGGAAGTTCGTCTTTCATCAGATCTTTCATGGACTAGTAGTTTTTCCAGGCGTTTTCAGTCCGTCTTGCAACTTCCTTCTCTTGCCTGGATTGAAAAGAGACTAACTAACGAGATGGCGGGATGAATTGGACAAAACCAATAGTGACTGGTCCACACTGGCTCTGGATCGAGACACGTGGAAGTCAGAGGGAGAGGCCTTTGCCCAGCAGTGGGATGATATGGGCTGACAGTAATAGTAACAGTAACAGTTTATGTAATCTATGTATTATCGATTCCTAACATTCCTGTGAAGTTTTGCTTACTAATTTGATTTAACCCTATATTTTGATAAATAGAGCACTTATCGTCTGATTCTTGTTAGTTCCAGTTGGCTAGGTACCTACACAATAGTGCTTAAATTGGATCTGTGATTGATAGCTTATATTCTTGGATGAATTGTAAGGTCGAAATGTTTTTTGGTGCTATTTATTCTTTCTTTGCAACCCGCTGAAACTTCATTCCATGAAGACGCCATGAAGAAACTGACATGTATAATTTATGGGTGCAGTCATTTTAAAGCCATATTTTAAAATACGTAATTTTTTTCAAAATGTTGATTTACTACGTATGATATTGTACCTACTTATGATTCGTATCTAGATACGAATTGACGTTTAACTTCAAAACCAATGTCTATTATTTCATTATTCTTTTTTTTCCATTTCTCCATTATGTCAGTTTTCATTTACTTGACTGAACCTACATTTTCAATTTTCATAGCATATTCATCTGGTCATTGATTTTATTGACCAAAAATTTCTTTGTCCCAGTCATCTTTAGAAATACGACATTTTTTATGGCGGTACCTACTCAGAAAGAATAGCAGGTTTTAAAAGACAAACGATTTTGATACCTCATTGAACACGGAGAACTGTCCATAAACGAATTAATTTCGTCATTTTTTTAAAAAGATATTTGAATGAATACATTCTATTCAGGGTTCTTACTCTGGGGCTGCTAAGCGCGATTGCGGTACCCGGCCCCGTCCAAAACAGCGCGAGGAACACGCAGGGGGGAGATGTTTTTAGTGAGTGCGAACCCCACATAACCGTACGTCCTCGGACATGCGGTAAGCGGAAGGCATTTTTTTACTTCTCCCAGCCACAAAAAGAACTCTTAAATCACAAACTCAATATTCTAATTCTGTTAACATAGATACACTCTGTATTCTTAACTCTTGTAGTCCGATGGGACGGCAATCTGACACTCTGACTGGAAAGAGATTAGCTTTTAGATTACAAGATTAGGTCCAGATATATGAACTCTTTAACGGTCAATAGCACAGAAACAAATATTTGCATAAACGTTTAGTTTTGATATTCCAACAAAAAAGCTTTTTAAAAACGTTGTTTTTATAAAAACTTATTTCTAATTGAGTTATTTAGTTATTGAGTTTAGTTAATTTACTTTTATAGTTTGTAAGGTTTGCGGTATTTTATTTATCTTGAAACGTGTTGGTGGCAAAATTTGAACTTTTGTTTAAGTTTTATTTATTTGCTAGAACTATTTACTTTGGGTTAAGACTTAAATCCAATCAAGTTCTAGTAATATTTTAAGCTTCTTAATTAAATTACAGAGGCTTCATAATAGATACCGTTTTAGATTTACAATAATATATGTTTCATTCTTTCATCTTTAATTCAATAGTTAATATTTTAGTTGAAATGTAATATTGAAACTTAAACGTAAAATGAAATTCCAAAGTACGTATGTAAATCTTAATAATAAGTTATTCTAAGCAAACAAAGTACAAGTCTATTAAATAATACTTTTAGTTTACATTTATGGTATTTGATATTAATCTTTGAGAAAGTTCTGAAGAGGTGACCGTTGACTGGCAAGTCAAAGGTCCCAGGTTCGAACCCAAGGCACCTCTGACTTTTCGTAAGTTATGTGCGTTTTATAAATTAATTCTCAATATCCGTGCCTCGGATAGCACGTTAAGCTGTTGGCCCCGGCTGTCAAGTGTAGATCTTTGACAGTCGTTACGGCTAGTCAGAAACCCGAAAGTCTGACAACCAGTCTTACCAAGGGGTATCGTGTAACCTGTCTGTAATCTGGGTTGTGGAGGTCTGATAGGCAGTCGCTCCATGTAAAACACTGGTATATAGCTGCATCCGGTAAGACTGGAAGCCGACCCCAACATAGTTAGGGAAAGGCTAGGCAGATGATGCTTTGAGAAAATTCTTTATTCTCGATCGCATTTCAAGTTTACTTACAGGCATGCTGTTTTAATTAAAGTTACTTAAAGGTTTACTATGCAGTTCTAAGATGCTTCTGCATTTAACCAGTTTAATTATTATTGTGTTAGTTTTATTTACAACTAAACTACAACCAGTGATAGCCTTCACGCAGTGAGCTATATAGCGTGGCGATTAATGCTCAATCTTTCTCTGTATGAGAAAAGGCCTTTGCGATACAGTGGACAGTTATAGGCTGATTTATTTATTTAGTAGGTATAATTGGGTACTAGTACATTTTACAGTGTATGAAAACATAACTACAAAATTATAAACAAGTAAAATAAAATCTCCTTAGACTGCCTCATTGGTCTAGTGGTAGCAAGCACGACTGCTGAGCACGAGGTCTTGGGTTTGATCCCCGAGTCGGGCAAAGTATTATTGAGTTTTCCATTAGGAAATTCTTAGTAGCAGCACGGAGTCTGGAATTATGCCTGGCTAATGGCAATAGGCTCGCCCCCTATGACGTGGGACATATTATAACACAACCGGCGAAACGTGGGTGTACTGCATACACCTCTGCCTACCCCCTCTGGCGTAAGTTTTTGTAAAATCTCCTTGTAAAAAATAAGTCCTAGAGCAAACCGCTCTCACCTTTAAAGAAAAACAAGTGGTTTCGTAATTGGCTAAATAGCTTGCGCTCGAACACAGACTAAACCGTGCTTCGAATAATGTTGCCTGCAACGGAAAATCACACTAAGTCTACTTAAGTACCGTGTTAACTAAATAAGTTTTAGTAAAACAGGATTAAGTAGCTCTTTTGTTTGTGACAAACAATTTAAAATGAAGTTATTTAGCTTATTCAGTTTTATTGGTTTAGTGTTTGTAAATCTAGTTACTAAGCTCCTCGCCTAAGACTTTGTCCGCGTGAACTTTATATTTTTCATCTCGTATTTTACCTTATTAGGGATGGAATTTCCAAAAAATCTTTTCTTAATGAAGTTTTAGAGAAGTCAAATTTTTCTCTAAATTTTAAGTCTCTTTGTCCACTGTGTAGTCTGTTAGTCGGTCAGTTACAATACTTTTTTATAAAGATAAATGAATTAAATTGATAGAAGAAGAAGATTCCAGAAGGGAAAAAGGATCCAGTTTGTGACAAAATGCTAGAAATTTAGAATTTGAATGAAAATATGATACAATATGTATCTGCATAAGGCACTTCTTGTGATTTTTCTACAACTGCTCTATAAATTTTAGGTTTTCGAAACTGATAATGAAAATAGAAAACACTTGTTCCATTGTGCCATAACTTGAAAATTGTAGTTTGCAGTTTAGATCTCAAACCTTTGACTTCCCAGTCTAACAGTCATTATTACTCCAGTAATCTCTAATTAAGCCTTTGTTTAGAGATTGCTGGAAAACATGAGTAGTGGAAGGCGCCCAATGGAAGAAAACGTAAACTCATACTGACAGACAGATGAAGGCCTTAATATATAAACAGTTACACTGCTATACAAAGGCCTCCATTCATATTGTCCAATAGATAAACTTCTTTACTCACAAATTGAATCATCGTCAAAGGCCTCAACCCATAAACTATCCACTGCTTATAATTATATGACTTAACCTTTATTTAAGAAATACAACTTAATGCTAATTGTGAGGAAAGTGTGAAGAAGAACCACTGCTAGCCAGTTATCCCTGAACTATAGGGTATAGTTGATTAAAACCAGCCATTCATTTATGGTTTAAGTTGTCAAATCTATCAAAATGTAGTACCACTTTGACCAGCTCTTAACCTATGAAGTGTAGACAAAAGTGCTTCACGCTTGAACGCTGCAAATTCCTCCCAGAATCTGAAACTGACATTGGCCGAATGGTAAATGGCACTTCTATACAACGACCTCTTATATAAATGGAATACCGGTTGGAGTGTGACCAAACACTTCGGCGTCCATTGCTCTATTTGTTACAAGAGTTGGCAGGGAACTAGTACGTGATCCATCAATGGATATCTAAGTTGGACCAATATTGGCTATTACAACAGCTAACTTATCCTCAATAAAGAATACGAATTTGAAATTTTTGTTCCATTTGTCATATTTTTAAAGCTACACAAAGAATCCAAGAGAGAAAAAAATAGGTATACCTATAAATATATAGCGTTCATTTTTTAAAAGATCTTTAAAAGTGAAAAAGTATATCAAGAAAGTTTTAACAATCGCAAAGAACAAGTCTATAGAAATTGATGTCGTTTAGAATGAAGACATTTTTATTTCGCATTGAGAGATACGTTACTGGACTTTTAGGAAGATATATATATTATTAATAGACGACCCTTTCCCTCGGGAACTGGAAGTCTCCAGATTATTAAATTAATATCCAGATAACCTTTTTCAATCTACGGGAAAATAAATTAGTATATGAAATTTATGTCGTGACCTTTATTCAGCATATAATATACACTTATACATATTATCAACTTGATACAATCAAAGTGTATGACTTATGAAATCGCCAACATGCAGTGAGCTAGCGTAGTGATTAACGCTCGATCCTTCTCTGCATGAGAAGAGGCTTTTGCCCTGCAGTGGGACTGTGGGCCTGTTACAGGCTGGCTTATTATTATTATTATGGCTTATAGCCAGACATTCATCAGTACTACCTTTTTTTTTTTTTTTTTTTTTTTTTTTTCGGGGGGAAACCTTCAAAAGGCACCCTGCCTCCGGGGAAGAGACAGGATAGTGTGGGATTCTTACCCACTAAAACCACCCCGGTGATCACCATCAGCGCATGGAGGGAGGTCCCGGGTCCTCTTAAGAGACCAGCTCCGGAACCTTCCCTGCGCAAAGCCTATTAGGCACACTCCCTCTGTGACCGGCAGCACTTGATCACCGTGCCACCGTCATCTCTGGAGTCGCTTATTGGGCGGACAGACTCCCCAATCTGAGCGCCCGCGAAACCAAAGGCCCCACCTGCCCTGATGCAGGCGGGGTTGCGTCGAATTAAGCGTCGAGGCGGTTGCGTCTTCGACGCCTCCTTCTCCGAGTGGGATCAGCCCTCTCTCGATCCCGCTCAGCAGCTTCTTTCTGAGACATTACTGCCTCACAAAAGCAGACTACTTCCCTCCAGTTATCTGTCCCTGCCAGCATTGCATTCACTACTGCGGGCAGAGACAGATCTAGCCCAATCCGGTCAATAAGGACACGCCGCTCGGAGGACCACGCAGGGCACTCCTCAAGGGTGTGCTGCGCGGAATCAACACCGCTTCCGCAGTGGTGGCAATTAGCTGTGGCCTCTCGCCCAATCCTGTTCAGGTACTCACCGAAGCAACCGTGCCCGGTGAGCACCTGAGTCAACCTGTAGGAGATGCGCTCCTCCCTGTTCAGCCAGGCTTCGAAGTGCGGCAAGACGGCTTCAACAACGCGTTTGCACGAAAACTGCGGCTGTTGTAGCCGCTCGCGCCACTGCTCAAGCGCGTGTCGCCGTTCCTGACGCCTCAGCCTTACAAAAGCGCTCGCTGGTAAGGTATTGCCACTCTGGCGGATTTCACGGATCCGATTGTAGACTCTCGCGTCCATATCCGCCAGAATGTCCAGCGGTGGAAAGCGTGCCAGGAGAGTTGCCGCCTCAAAAGATACCGTCCGATATCCTCGTGCGATCCGAATGGCCATTTTCCGCTGCAGGCCGTTAATTTTAGTCCTGCAGCGTCGGACGCCTGAAAGTCTACCTGACCAAACAGGCGCCCCATAAAGGGCCATCGATCGCACCACACCCGCGTAAAGGCGACGCACTTCCTCCCGAGGTCCCCCGAGATTAGGCAGCAGTCTATGCAAAGCACCCACTGCCTTCTCGATCCGAGGGGCCAGGCGCTCGAAGTGCTCTTCAAAGCCCCACCGACCGTCCAGAGTAAGGCCAAGATACTTAATGTATCGGCCCACCTGGACTTGCGCATCTCCAACGCGGACCAACGAACTGGGTGGTTCTCTGCTCCTTGGCAATTTATGGAACCATAGCGCCTCGGTTTTATGAGGCGCTATTTGCAAACCCAGCCTGCGGATTGACGCCACAACTGTTGCCACCCCGAGCTCGGAAAGCCGGATGGTCTCCTCAAATGTGTCTCCGCCGGCTAACACCAGAGTGTCGTCCGCATAACAGACAACATTTACGCCGACGGGGAGGTCGACACGCAAGACCGCGTCATATGCGAGGTTCCACAGGAGAGGGCCTAAGACTGACCCCTGCGGAACCCCACACGTTATCTCCCTGCGTTGAACATTACCGTCCCGGCCCACATAACGAATGTGCCGGTCGCGTAAGTATGCCCCGACGATGCCCTGCAGGTAAGACGGCACTTCATGATGTACCAGTGCCGCCCTAATCGCGTCCCACGGTAAAGAGTTAAAAGCGTTGACGATATCCAAACTTAATGCCAACGCCACCCCACCACGGGACACTGCCTGCTCCGACAGCTCGCGGACACGAAGAATTGCATCTATGGTAGAACGCCGCTGCCGGAAGCCATACTGGCTATCAGCAAGGTCGGGACCAACACGCGACAGGTGCTCAACAAGTCTTTCGGCAACTATTCTTTCGAAAAGCTTGGAAGCCTCGTCGAGCAGGCATATGGGACGGTATGCAGAGGGAGACTCTGCGTCCCTGCCTTCCTTCTTTAACAAGACCAATCCGGCTTCCTTCCAGCCAGAAGGGAACACACCTGAACGGAGACAGCTGTCGAATAACCGTCTTAGGCGATCCCCTAAAGCAGGCATGGCTAGAACCCACGCCCGGCCATGGATACCATCCGGACCTGGCGCGGTGTTACGAGCCCGCAGACGACAAACAGCTCGGTGCAGTTCCCCTTCAGTCACTTCTAACTCCTCAGACCAATTCCACGTTGACAGGGATGGCAACGGATTGTCCCTAACTACTGGAAAGAGCGTGTCTATGACCCTTGCCAGCAGAATCGGATCCATGGTTTCAGTAATGGGGGGGACCCATGGACGTAACTTGCCCATGACCATCCTATAAGGTCTTCCCCACGGATCCCTGTCCAGCCCCTCAAGAAGCTCTCTCCAGGACCGAGACTTGGCGTCAGCGATGGCGTGTTGGAGTGCCATAGTTGCCTCTCGGTACGCTCTGTAGGCACCGGCTATCTGCTCTTCCGTAGCACTTGGTTGCCTTCTGCGTCGGGTGCGCTGAAACTGGCGTCGGGTCCTAAGGCAGACAGAACGCAACTGCGAGATGTCTTCCGACCACCAGTAGACCGCGCCTGGACGGGCGTACTTGATCCGAGGCATAGAAGCGTCGCAAATCGACGTCATTGTGTCCCGGAACCAGGTTGCCTCATCTTCCGGATTGGGCGAGGTGCCCTGGGAACCATTAATATCAGGCCACGCCGCGACGTTGGCGGCTGTAACGAGCATATCTCTATCGAGCTTTTTGAGGGCCCATCGTCGCGCCGGTCTTGGGTGGCTCGGACGGTCAGAAGGTCGTAGTGCCACTTCAAAAGTTATGTGGCGATGGTCGGAAAGTGTGACAGCCTCCTCCGCCACGCGCCATCCCGACACCATACGGGCTACGGAAGGAGTTGCCCATGTGAGATCCACGATAGATTCCCCCTGCCACCGAACGCATGTCGAAACGGACCCCCTATTTAATAACCGAAGGTCAAGCGACGCCGCCCATTCACGCATTGCGCGTCCTCTTGGCCTGTCCCGGGTGTTACCCCACGCTCTGGAATGAGCGTTGAAATCGCCCATGACGAGTACTGGACGGGGAAAGCATTTGCACCGAATGCTGTTCGCAACCCTACCCAGAAATCTCTCAAATTCAGCAAAGGAGATGTTGGGAGATACATAGCAGCCCACTACAGCCAAAGGACCCCATTCCACTGCTACAAATCCCTGCCCCCTATGTAGAAGGGAGCAATGAGGCTCCCCACTTCCACCAGCCCAATAAACGGCGACAGAGTCCTTAGTATCCCGGAACCAGCGAGGATGATTCTGGAGACCGTAGGGCTCCGCTACCACAGCTAAGGCAACCGACCACTCCGCAATAGTTTGCAGAAAAAGGTTCTGCGCATTGCGGCAGTGATTCAAGTTGCATTGGAGGATTTTCAGGGCTGGGAAGATGAAGTGTCCATTTCCTCCACTGGACCTGCACCCAATGGTGCCGGCGCTGATCGCTCTGTTGTCGCTAGAACAAGTGGGGTCCTTTTTTGGCGCGGAGCACATTTTTTACTACCTAGTCGGTGATCTGATGAACGACCAAGGTCTGCACACAGCGGACACCGTAAGGTCGGCGAAGTACAATCTTTCGCTTTGTGCGCTCCCCCACAGGCGTAACATTGGGTGCTCCGGTCAACTGCATTGGTGCACCTGCGGCGAACATGACCGGGCTCAAGGCAGCGGAAGCACATCATACGACGAGCCTCCAACGCCTCGACCCTTACTAATGTCCAACCCAAGCGCATGCGCTTGTCCGCCGCCAACTTTTTAATTGATGCCAGTGGACCACGGATCCAAACATGCCCCAGTGAAGTTGGTGGGCGACGGATTTCACCCACTTTTACATCCCCAGGGGAACAGACACCTGCTTCGGCAATGGCTGCTACCACATCTTCTGGCGTGACAGCATCGTCAAGGTCCATGATCCTTGCCTCAGCCATTTTAGTTGGACGTGTAATCTGCACGTCAAACTCGGCAAGAACCTCCCGCATACGGCTTGCCAGATTATCGGCCTTGGTGGATGAGTCGGTACCACTGACAAGAAGCACCACTCCACCATCAACAGCCCTCCTCTGGCCAATAGTGTCGATGGCGAAATCGGTTATGCGTATCCGCTGCCTCGCAATAGTCATGACCTCACCCAGAGTTGCAGATGATCCTTCCTTTATCGACACGGTAATAGCCGCCGTAGTGGGAACTCTAGGCAGCTTGACTGGCTTTTTAGCCTTTACAGGAGGGATGGACGTCGCGGACTGGGTAGGTGCGGCACCACTGTCTGCGGATTGGGGATTTTTTGCCTTCCTCCCGACTACAGAAGACCAGACTTCCACTGCAGCCTGTGACGCAGTCTGAAAATCCTGCGAGGACACCGCGGGTACAGCGGGCAGCTCGGCCACCGGAGCTACAGCCTTGCTCTTCCCTTTTATTTTCCCCTTCCCTTTTGGCTGCGCCTGGGCAGCTGACGGTAATCCCTCAGCTTTCTTCGCGTCTGCGGCGAGAGGCGGGCGTAGGGGCTTCTCTGGAGGCAGCCTGATTGCCAGCGCAGCCAATTTAGCGTCCATCATATCCCCAATTTCAATGACGAGGGAACGCCGAAGCCGGGCCTCTGCCTCTGGCGTCAGACCTGTCGACTCATTGGTCTCACCAGGCCTACCTACTGCAACAGTCGCGTTTGAGCTGGCCTGCTCCTCACCTAGCCTACAGACGCGAGCGAGTTGATCCGTCAGCTTTCCTACTTTCTCAGAGAGATTGGCAATTTGCGAGCGTAGGTCTGCATTCTCCCTCTCCAGTCTATCAATAATTGCTCGGTCAGAGCCAGAATGTCCCGATGCCACTTTTACAGTTGCAACCGTTGTTCGCGTTCGTTTGTGCGCCCGTGACGCGGTTGACACCTGGGAGGCGAGTGACATCTGCGAGCAATCTGACTCACCGCTGTCACTCACCATTTCACTCACCGGCGTACCCGGCCGCTTGAAACGCGATCGAGTCACTCGTTTAGTTCCCTGTGATGCGGACGTGTTGGATACATCCAAGGACTCCACACCGCAGGAACGTGAGCCACCCTGGCTCTCTGCGTCAACTGACGGTAATTGGCGGTTGTTGCCCCCCCCAGAATACGAGGGGCTGACCGAACTAGGTTCGGTGAGGGATTCTCCGACTGCGGAGCAGCCGGTACCCTCCTGGGGTAAATATTTTTTACAAGACGCCTTTTTCATTATTTTGCTGTACACAGCTTTGCCTTTTTTTTTTTAAAGAGGTGGGGTCCTCTTTTTTTTTTTTTTTTTTTTTTTTTGAACAACTCTTTGCCACTTGTCCTCTTTAAGGTAAAGCAAGAGGTTAAGTCAAAAAGCTCTTTGGACCAGTCTTGGTCTCACTCCCGCCAGAAGTTCGCTACGGGCAACAGTCTCCCCATCCCCATCCCTACCATGAAGAAATTGCCGCCCGCACCCAGGGTGCACCACGGGGAGGTCTTCTGGCACCACACCCCTCATCAGTACTACCTACATAATAATTATGAATTAAGACCCCCCGTTACACCATGTTATCTGTCCTGTCTAGGTTAATCTCAGCAGCTATTGTAGGGATTTTGTTAGTTTACCAATAAATAGACGCTTTCACCAGGAAGGCTTATTGGACATAATTTAGGTTTTTTTTAAAATTGGTGAAATCATAGATAATGATTGTTTGTCGATCAAGTCAAAAAAAAATTGTTTCTTTAGAGGTTTCCTGGCGTCCGCTGTACTTAAATAGTTTATGCTGCATGGCAATGGTGTATGAAAGAATTATTGTTCTCAAATGGGTTTGAAATAAAGTCCGCAACACTATTATGTTATTTATACAATCAATAAAAAACTCCAATTTGTGTTACCCGTACGAACCCCATTGCATCGCACTTACTTACCCAACACGTATGACAATACTTAATTAACTGATTCCATTTATTATTAAATATATTGACCTCTCACTGTACAGCAATCAATCAATGAGGGAGGGCGTTGAACAGTGATATAGCATGACTCATGAAAGCATACTGAGAAGTACATGTAGAGGCAGACAGAGTAATGAAAATTAAATTAAGATAAACACCCTAATTTTCACAAAATTAGGTCACCAACCCATAAAAATTAAAGGTCCAATACGAAATCCCACATTCTTAATTCTAAAAAAAAATATCGCTTAACAACAATTAAAAATTAAATCTTTTGTCTTGCTGTATCACAAACCATTTTGTATGAACCTTCCGAATCCTGCTTATGGTGGCGAAAATACACTGCAAAACCCTCACCCAAGGTGAAAACGGGAACAAACAAGCGAGATAAACACGGGGAATAAAAATATTTTGACTGGAGTACAAAGGTTGATGGGAATTATACAGAAAAGACCGTCAATGTTTTTGTCCGATGATGTTTTTAACTGAATTTGGCTAGTATGTTTTTATATTTATGAGATTTGAAACATGTTCCATAAATAGCTTTTCCTACTGGTATATTGACGCGACCTACATAGAGGTTAGTATCGTACTGAAACTGTAAAGAACTTTTTCCCTATATTTAGACTGTGGCACTAGCTCATAATATTCTTAAACTTTGTTGAATTCGGCCTCTAATCTAAACAGATGCCACTAAATATTATTTTTCTACGGAGTGACTGCCTATCTGACCCCTCTATTGCAAAGGGATACTAAAATTAGATCAGTTGTCAGGATTTTATGGGGCTACTGGCTACCTTATCAACGATTTTTATGGCTTTCGGAAGCAAGGACTGTATAAAACACAGTAATCTGAAATACCTTTCAGATGTTTTCCTTTACCATTCTTACCTAGTGATACTTAGTTTCTAAAACGAACATGAATCCGAAAACTCAGAGGTGTGTGCTTGGATTTCTTTGACTTTTGACTAGCCAGTCTAACGATCATATCACTAGGCTATTGCTTCGATGCAAGTTATGACAGCAGTTTTGACATAAACCGATTTAATTCAAACACTTTGGCAAATTTTAAACCTGATCGACATCTAATTCTAATTATCATTACGCCTTTAATCCACTGACCACTATTCAATTCACCAACAGCCCAAACCGCAGGTGACATCATTTATCAAAGAGCAAGCCAACTAAACCATCTAAATACTTTAATACCTATTAATATCAAATGGCCTAAATTGATTAAATTTTGGGCTTGCCGTTGAGATTGCTTCTAATATTATGCTGTGATGATTTTTAACTCCTTTCTTAAGGCGCCTCTTACCGCTAATCCACTATCTCGCTCGTACATTCAACGTATAAAATCAATGAATATAGTTATGAAAAATCGAACTACACCATATGAAGGAGAACAACATTACTAAGTTTCAAAAAATAATTCAGCTTGATCAAAACATGCATCGCAGGTTAAAAAGAGGAGGTTTTCAATTTGATTCAATTCTTAAATGGCTTCCAAAAATGAGGAAGGGTGGTGGTGATCGTATAATCGTAAATTTACTTATAATCAATTCATCAATTTCTCATTAAATGACCCGCTTGGTCAATTGCCCTCATTTTTTTAAAAAAAACATCATGCATCTCTTACCAAAATAAACCCTTTATTAAATACCTAATTTTACGGTTTCAATAAATTTATCTTTGAACTGATTTTGACACCAAATGTTTGAGATATTAATAACAGTCTAGACGCTTGAATACTAAATTATGCGTAACGATATTTATTGGCTAGATATTATTACAAAAATATGGTAATCAAGAGTCAAATTAAAGTCACTTGGTTACAGGTCATCTAATATAGTTTTCTTCTCTCTCTCTCTCTTTCGCGAACACTCAACATAATGAAACAACTTTTTAACGGATATAATTCGCGTTTTTATTTTGATAATACAATCCTGACGTTTCGAGTACTTTGCAGCACTCGTCACAGGCAGACTGAGGTTGACAAGCGTATAGTTTTAGCGTTGTATTATCAAAATAAAAACGCGAATTATATCCGTTAAAAAGTTGTTTCATTATACAGGTCATCGAGATTACATCATACGATAGTGCGTCAAGCCAAGTTCACTCGACGCATCAGCTGAGTGTCGTCATCAGCCTGAATTAGTCCATTGCTGAACATAGGCCTCTCCCAATGCGCGCCACAATTGTGCGCACATTGAAGGTATTTGCCCATAATCACCACGCGCGCTGGGCAAGCGAGTTGGCGATTGCAGTACAGATGATTGCTGTTACACAGAAGGATGCTGCTGCTTATCCAACGGATCTTTCCCATTGTCGCTTCTTACGACAACCGCGGGATGAGTAGGGGTGGGTAATGTTAGCTTATTAAATATTTTTAATATAACATTTGCTAACATTTGCTATAACTTGTAAAATATTCATAAAAATGAATAAAATGTGTTTAAACAAACGTGCGATCCGTCTCTCGAAACTTTGTCATTAGAATTACTTACCTACACAGTAGAGCCCCAGGTCTAGCCTCATAATATTGTTAATTTTAATTAGGATTCAGGGCCCAGTAAAAATTACTTGCTTAATTCACAAGTAAACAAGTTCATTTATTTTATCGTCTAAATAAGATTATTATAATAACAACTAGGTAACTTTTTTCATAAGAGTAATCGTTGCGCGAATGGAAACTGAAACGCTTTCAGACGAAAATGAATAATTTCCTCCGTGTTCCCTTGTGTTTTAATAAAAATGTTTTGAAAATGTTTTCATTAATTATCCATGTAGATGAGGAAAGGAAATTAAAACCTTTAATTTCAAAGAATATTTTGGGAAAATTGCTTTCCATTGCTACCGCAATTTAGGCTGGTGTGCCGGAAGAGATTTTATTTGAGTTACTGATTGTATGATATAAAATATTGAATGCCTCGTTGGTCTAGTAGTAGCAAGCGCAACTCCTAAGCACGAGGTCCTAGGTTCGATCCCCGGGTTGGGCAAAGTGTTGTTGGGATTTTCCATTAGAAAATTCTCAGTAGCAGCACGGAGTCTGGAATTGTGCCCGGTTAATAGCAATAGGCTCGCCCCCTATTACATGGGAATTATAACATAGCCGGCGAAACGTGGGTGTACTGCACGCCTCTGCCTACCCCCTCTAGGGAAAACAGGCGTGAGTCTATATAAAAAAATATGTTGACAATTGAAGTGTTAACGTACGTTAACATATCTACAAATGTTATTTTGAAACACACCTACGGCCTGAAAGGAGTCAAAAGCTAAAATTTAATATTTAAAATCCAAATTATCATTTTAAAGAGAGTCATAATAAATAATCAATTTTTTGATTGTGAATATACATTTGTGTTACAAAAAATATATGTAATATCAACAATCAAAAATTAGGATCACAAAGCTCTTATTATTTAAAATTTGAGACGCACAATCACGTCATTTCTAAGGAAAAGTATTTTAACTGAATCACTACCCGACTAAGGCCTCTTCTCATACAGAAAAAAAATCAAGCATTAATCACCACGATAGCTCACTGCGCGTTGGCGATTTCAGACCATTAAGTTTTCCTCAGGATGTTTTCCATCACTGTTCTTTTATCAATGTTTCTCATTTGCTTTTAGAAAAAAAAAACTTTTTATTGCAAAAATATAAATGAACGCAGCGCTCTTTGTTTCTTTTTACAAATATTTGTACGCAGTAAGAATACTCATACTCACACCTAGATTACGATCGTAGTTCGTGCTTGAGATACTAGGCACAGATTTAGGAACCTCAACGTCGTAAAATGCAACTACTTAAGTCACGCACGTAACTAAAATCCCTATATCCTGTCCATATTGTCCGGTATATAAGCTTGGCTTGTGACTTGTGGATGTATTCTGTTTCAAAATGAAAGCTTTTATTGTCGTTTAGCTTAGACACTGGTTCGTAACTGAAGTGTATGTTAGATTGGATACCAAGATGAGCATAATATAGTCTCAAACTTTCGCGAACACTCAACATAATGAAACAACTTTTTAACGGATATAATTCGCGTTTTTATTTTGATAATACAATCCTGACGTTTGCGACTGCCTGCGACCACGAGTGCTGCAAAGTACTCGAAACGTCAGGATTGTATTATCAAAATAATATCTATCACGACTTATGACTTAAGACGTATATTATATGAAGTACCTAGTCTAGATACCAGGATAAAAGATAACTTTACTTTAAGACGTATATTCTCAGACTGATGTAGGCGTACAGAGCGTTAGAACACTTACTTCTTATTACCCACTATTAACAAATATATCACACACAAACTTTGGAAAAAAAAGTTGTAGTTGAGTAAATAGAGCTTAGGGTGTTACTAAATCAATTGATCGATCGTCGATCGATGACGTCAATTGCTGATAGAATGGATTAATTGACGTCCATCACTAGTTTCCTAGTTTTCACCTCACCAATCGATTGTTCGTCGCTTATAAGCCATATTTCATCGCTTGTTGAAATGCTATCAAACGTTTGTTTTAAAATCGATGCTAAAGTTCAAGATAAGAGGGTTTAATAAAATCTGGAGCCCACTTAGTAGAGATTTCAAATCGAACATTTGTATCTATCTATGCAACCCTATATATATATACTGTAAGGTAGAAATATTGGGCATAAAGAAACTCCCGCAAAATGGACGCCGTATTTCTCAGAGGATCGGAATGAAATTTGGTTTACGGCTTTAGTCCGAGTCTCGCTAAGCTTCGAGGTGGACTATGGCGGACTTGCGTCGCGAGTAAATTCAGTCTTAAATTTTGGGGATAATATATGTTTTTATATAGGTAGGTAACTACTTAGTCTTATGTTCGTAAAAGTTTAAGAGAATATAGGAATAAGACTTTGAATCAACTACTTAAGCTAAATTTAAAGAAAACCTAATGTTAAAACATTTTAAGAGTGATAGAATTGAAAAGAGATAGAGATTAACGGGTTAAACCGCGATCTCATTCGCACATTGAACATATGAAATTAATCGCTGAATAATATGAAGTTTTATAACTATACTCAGGATTTTCTATATTTATAAATTGGTTAGTCAACAAGACGTTATTTACTCCTGAACGTAACTGTCCCAATGTAGAGCCAAGGCCTCTTCTCATACACAAAATAATTGAGCATTAATCACCACGCTAGCTTACTGCGTGTTGGCGATTTCAGATGATTAAAGTCCAGGTTTCCTTACAAAGTTTTCCTTCATCGTTAGTCAGTGGTGTCTTAGATTGAAAGTACTTTTGAAATTGAAATAGTCACATTAGTACTTGCCACACCCAAACGCTTGCAAAGCGGGTCAGTAACTAATATAGAAATTTATTACTAACCACCAAAACACAAGGATGCCTCCAAAGATTAATACTAAGATTAACGCAAAAAGAAAGAAATTAATTCATCTTATTCTCAAAAAAGTGAAAGATTTCCCTTCATATTTCATAATCCTTATAAACGGCATACTTAATTTAATAAATTGGCCAGACAATCTCTTCCACTCCACTCAAACTGTCAACTTATCTTGAGTGATTGAGAGGGCATATAAATGAAAAAATCTATATACAAATATGTACTGATTCAAGAGATGACAATGGTCCTTATCCCCACTTGATTTCATTGAATGAACTTGATTTTTGATTTTATGTTTTATAACTTATGTTATATAGTATGTTTTACTTTAATATCGACATTCTGTGTACTGTTCAGCTATTTAACTTTTAAATTGAAGACGGTTTTTTTTATTCTATTTTTATTTTACTATATGTACCTACTGATATATTTTATCCATCTGACTACCTCGTTTGTTTAGTGGTAGCAAGCGCGACTACTGAGCATGAGGTCCTGGATTCGATCCCCGGGTCGGGCAAAGTGTTATTGGGTTTTTCCATGAGGACATTCTTAGTAGCAGCATGAAGCCTGGAATTGTGCTGGGTTAATGACAATAGGCTTGCCCCCTATTATAAGGGACCTTATAACACAGCAGGCAAAACGTGGGTGTACTGCATACACCTCTGCCTACCTCCTCTGGGGAATACAGGCGTGAGTCTATGTTATTTCATACGGTCAGCTATAGCATGGTGGCATAATCCCTCTTCTATAAACCTTTTTTCTTAATCCGCCTTCCATAATCCTACAATGGGTCGACAATGCGCGAGTTCTTAATACCTCTGGTGCAGTATGCTTGTTTGCCACCTAAGTAGTTATAAAAAACTGGTCAAGTGCCAGTTGGTCTCGCATACAAATGATTTCGTACAAAAACGAAATACTTTTTTGTAAGGCTGTCCCCTTTAATTTTAAAATAACTTTATTTAATTTGTTGTTTTAGCAGCCATAGTATAACAACAAATTAAATAAAGCAAAAAGTAAGGTACAGCCCTACGGCAGATGGACGCACGGACGGACAGCGGAGGCTTTGTAATAGGGTCTTTTTAGAATTCTGTTTTCTAAACCACTCGAGTGCGGAACCAAAAAAAAACGAACTAAAAAGAACCTTCAATTCATAAAATTGCAAAGTCAAATCAGGTTGTATGTTGAACGGTTCTTAAAAAACCGTATTCTTCGTATAAAACGGTTCTCAAAAAAATCGGATGTCTATAAAACCGGTTTTCAAAATATCAGATTCTCAAACGTAATAAATAATAGTCTAAAAATTGAAAAGAAAAGATAAGTTTGTGTCTGGCTTTTTCAGAAATATCAGCATTATCAATAAGTCTAAAAATCCTTTAGCACATTTCCATCTGTCTAAACTCAACAATCCCAACACTAAATCACATTAGAAATAAATCATTATGAAACGTTTCTAGAAATGATATAGTTTCGCACCAATGTCCTACAAAGTCGTAAAAAATATAAATGAGTTCCATTCCCTTTGAGAATGTTCGCCGGAGATCATAACATCTCAGTTTTTTCGATTGAAAGCCTTCTCCAATAGGCTTCGAGTGCGTTAACATTTTAGCCAGATACCGAAATTGGCATTGAGAGATTTTGTTTATTGAAATCTTTTATATATATTTTTTCATATTATGATTTAAGATTGATATTATGTGACGCACAACAGTAATATTGCTGAATAAAATCGCGTTTTGTTTATTGACAGGTCCTTAGACAGTGTTACGAAATAATGAAATCATGACCTACATACACGATTTGTTCGAAAACATCAAAGTAGGTTAATAAAATGTTATGTAATATTTGGTGTCAAAGAAATACTTCACTTCACTTCGACATAAATAAGCGAAATTCGATAAAACTTTAGTCAAATTGACATGCAAAATAGGACTATGCTTGGTCAGGATTCCATATTTGACTATACATATGGCGACATAACAAGCTACACATTTCCAATATGAACTGACCACGCAATTGTATTGGTTTTTCGTACAACAAGAGGTCAGATTATACTGGAAATGTATAGCTTAATATGTTGCCGTGTGTATTATAGTCTGCAAAAGTGCATGGAAAAAGGAAAAAATATATTAAATATTCTTGTCTCTTGTGTCTTGGTTTAAATACCTAAAAAATCAATGAATTGCGATACAATCTGTTTATTTCTACTGTAAAATGTACATTTAATAAAAATTTATTACACATCTTTCATGCATTTATGTGATCCGTAAATCACGCGATCAGTATTAAGAAACTCCAATATATTAAAATAGATATAAATAATATAATATGTAGTAGCTCAAACTGTAATACCTCGTTGACCACTCCGAAGAAAAAAACAAATTAAATTTCGCAACTACATAAACAAAATTAACGACCGCCATAAACAACCAAAGCGGAGTATTAAAGAAATTCTATGAAAACAAAATCATTGCCCGTAACCTTAAGCTGTGAAATAAAAAAACAGCCAAGTGTGGGTCGGACATGCGCAGTAAAGGGTTCCATCTTCTAAATCAGAGGTCCCCAAACTTTTTTGTCTTGTAGACCACTTCGCGATATATTCAGCTGCTGCTGATTCTGCACCTGTTAAGGGCTCAGCGAACGATGGACAATTTGTCCACGGACTGTAATTACCCCTCTTCTCTTCGCCATTTTTGGTGATGGACCCTTCTGGATGGCCTAGCCTTTTCCCAACTATGTTGGGGTCGGCTTCCAGTCTTACCGGAAGCAGCTGAATACCAGTGTTTTACACGGAGCGACTGCCTATCAGACCTCCACAACCCAGATACTGGGTTACACGATACCCCTTGATAAGACTGGTTGTCAGACTTTCGGGCTTCTGACTACCCCCGTAACGACTGTCAAAGATCTACAATTGACAAACCGGGGCTTAGCTTAACGTGCTATCCGAGGCACGGAGAGTGAAAATTAATTTATAAATGGACCTCCATTTAGTACCTACATAAAATGATGCATCCTCAATCTTTTTAACGACCGTGACGTCAACCCCCTCGGTATCGATCCCTAGAGATCGATATAGACCACTTTAAGGATCACTAGTCTAGATCCACTGTAAACTTCAGCATTTACAACCAGTTTATATACCTAATACATATAGGTACCGATTTTTTTTCATAGCTTTTTTACAAATACTGAAAATACCTTAAAGTTTTCAAGCGTTTTCATTACCCTCTAGACGTATTTTGCGTATTCTTAGGTAAAGGTCAAGAAGTAATTAGCATATAATATTTTTTTAATTCTTAGAGCAACCCTTTTTAAATGATTCTCATACCTAAAAAGATAATATTTTTACAATAGGTATGTAGATGCCGAAAAATTTTTATTTTTATTAAATTTTTCTAATCGTAAGAATATTTTTCTTAAATCTTCGGCGTTATATTTTTGAAATAATCTGACAAAAGGACATGATTTCACTACAAAGATTTTTTGTTTACTCTTTCTTTATCGTATGGTTTATAAACACCCTGGTGTCAGAGTTTAAACCGCTCGCAGGTCTCTGACATGGCTTTAGACACCGTTGAAAAATCTCTCAGGTGTGCTGGTTTCCTCACGATGTTTTCCTTCACGGTTTCAGCAAGTGATAATTAATTTCTAATTCGCACATTAATCCGAAAAGTCAGAAGTGCGTGCCTGGGTTTTGAACCTACAACCGTTGACTTGGCAGTCCAAGGGTCATACCACTAGGCTATCACTGCTTCAATAGGTACTGGTTTTTTCACTTCTAGTTTACTACGGAACCTTAAACAAAATATACCTAAATATGATTTTTTTCGCTTCCTTATCTTCTCTTTATAGGTGTTTCAAAATGAGATTACAAGAATAATAAATATAAATTTTATTATTTATTTATGCAAAGGATTTAAGTTTTTTTTTAAGATTATAATATGCTCTAGTTGTTGTTTCATTACATTTTTTATTTAAACTTTAACGTCCGCGCTTGCTTGATTAACAAGAGAAAGGTTCCTTGGTACGGTTACAGCCATTTAATTATGGGCATGGTTATTGCGTTCTTCTGGTACTATGTTGGTTGTCAGGATTACTATCAGTGAGTTGATGGGCATTTGTGGCATTTTAAGCATCTTCGTTTGTGAACAGAAAACAACAATTTGTGAAATTGATAGACTAAGTTTCTAAATACTATAAAAATTTTAAACATTTTTGAATAAAAACTTTTGATAAAGCATTTATGCAAGCTATGCAAATATTTTATTTTTATAAAAATTTAGAACTATATCTATGTAATAATTCGGGATCAGTATCGTTCCTAGAACACAAAGTAGTCCAAAAATAATCGTGTACCTTACTTCGTTACGATTTAATTATTGTCGTTGTTACTTAGAATAATTATGATTTGACCATACTCTTATTTGAAATTCAAATTTGTGTTTGTGCATTTGCGTGTATACATTAATTGTGTGTTTGCAATATGCATTCGGATATATGCAGTTTGAGGCCAATTATCATCATCTTCCTGCCCTTTTACCAATTTATTTAGGGTCGGCGCAGTATGTCCTCTTTTTCCATACATCTCTATCACCCGTCATCTCAGTAGTTACTTCCTTTCTCGCCATTTCATCCTTCACACAATCCATCCATCTCTTCCTAGGTCTGCCTCTTTTCTTGTATCCATCCACATCCAATCCTAATACTCTTCGCACTACATGATTTTCCTCTCTTCTCATCACATGCCCATACCAAGCCAGCCGGTTACTTTTTAATTTTTCAGTAACCGGTGTTACTTTCAGACCCTCTTATATACTCATTTCTTATCTAATCCATTCTGGTCACACCACACATACATCTTAACATTCTCATCTCAGCTGCATGCAATCTTCCAACATGCAGTTTGGGATCAATATGTACAATAGTAAAATTAGAGTATGGTCAAATCATAATGCTAAGTAATAACGACAATTTTAGAAGATTTCACTATATATCCTACGTATGTAATATAAGTATACCACAAAGCCAGTGGCTGTCCAGATAGCGCTCTTGGGCCGCTTGTCAAGAGCCTCTAGGGTAATAAGAAGACAAATTAGCCTCAAGCGTCTAGAAGCCGACCTAAAAAGGTCACCTAATTATTTTGATAGAGCATCTTGTGCCCTTGAGAACCGATGGAAGTACAATAATAATAAGTTTTTATAGAAACAACGTTTTTAACCAAGCTTTCATATTGGAATATCAAAACTAAATGTTTAGGCAAAAATTTGAGTCGTGATAGCCTAGTGGTTGTTATCGTTGACTGGCAAGTCAGAGGTATCGGGTTCGAACCCAAGGCGCGCACCTCTGACTTTTCGTAAGTTATGAGCGTTTTATAAATTAATTATCACTAACTCCGTGCCTCGGAAAGCACGTAAAGCCGTTGGGCCTACCCCTGATCTCTCTCCGATTGTGTCGGAAGGCCGTCCCATCGGACCATAAGGGAATAGAGAGTGCACCTGTGTTTGCACACACACTGGTGCACTATAATATCTCCTGCGTAATTGGCTAATCTCCGTTGAGATTGGCCGCTGTGACCAAATTCGATCAGGAGGATATTATTATAGGCAAAAATTTGTAACTGTGCTGTTGGCCGCTGAAGAGTTTCTTTAAATAGAGCTAATCCTGGACGTCGATTCAGGTTATGTTTACCATAAAAATGCATTGTCATCGGAACTAAAATGACAGCAAAAATTTAACTCCATAGTATAAGAAGTGATTCTAATTCAGCTTGCAAGATTCCATCCGGACAAACATAAGTTAAATAAAAGCTTGTGATAAGTAGTGGCGTTTGTATGTATTTGGATAAGGGATATAAGATAAGGAATTCATATTAAGCATAAATATAGCAATTACCCTGACGTCACTGTGACGTCATTTTTATTTTGATTTACCCATCCGCGTCGTTGTGGCGTGTCCACACTGTCCACATTTTGCCACTTCGACGCGTCTTGAATAGTTGACTTGAATTGTTACATTTTTTTTTCTAATAAGGCAAATATTTATTATAAACATAATACAACTAATTGTTACATACACCAAAAAAAAAATGAAGTGGGTTCCGCGCGTATTGTTGGGTAAGGATTGTGACCATTCGGTTTATTTTTCTTTGTTTAATTTTTAAGGGAAGGTTAAGTTTTGAATACACAGACAGTTTTGCTTTTGAAAATAAAAATAAAAAACTATGTAGTACGATGGGATTATCATAGTGGCTAATGCGTACTTAAAACCTTTGAATACTTAAATAAAGATTTAAAAAAAACACCAATTTAATAATTATATATTTACTAGCGACCCGCCCCGGCTTCGCACGGGTTTAATATACATATAAACCTTCCTGTTCATCACTCTATCTATTAAAAAAAACGCATCAACATCCGTTGCGTAGTTTTAAAGATTTAAGCATACATAGAAATATAAGGACAGAGAAAGCGACTTTGTTTTATACTATGTAGTGATACTGTTAGTTTATATAGAACGCAACCATTTTTATTAGTTCTGTTTTTTATCTGTGGCGCTCGCGCTGACTTAATCTTTACTTCCTTCCGTTCTGTCTGATGTATCGATCAAGTTGTGAATTAAACTGTGAGTTGATTAATATTAACTAATCTTTTATTTATCACGCCCACGCAACTTTTCCTACAGATACTTCTAAATTTAAATTACTAATATAGAATAAGTATTACTAACACATTGAGTCATGGTTAATTACGAATAAAGTTTTAATAATATCTAATAATAGCTCTGTACGTATAAATAGATAGAACAATTCATGATGTGCGAACAAAACAATCTAATTTACTATTCATTTAAACTATCAAATTCTCAAAATAGCACACCTATTAATTGCTCATGAAAAGGATTTAGAAATAGTTACTGGTTTTAATTAATATATTTCGAATTTCGAACACAGATTTTCGACGTAGGTATTTTCATTGCGAATGTAAATTGCACTTATTTACAACTGACTATTAATCAAATAACAGTTAGTTTGTGTCAGTAGTTTGAATTATTTGAAAGGATAATTCCATAGAGTATTCAAGAAAATATAGAGTGATAACGTCAACCACATTGCCTTGTGCGGAGCGAAAGCAGGTCTCGCCATAGAAATGTTAAAATGTCATTTTTTCAAATTAAGTTTTCTAGACGTTTTTCAAAATTTTACTCAGCAATTAACCATGATATAAGCTAAAATGTAACTTTTTCGCTCGTGAAGCCTAGTTAAACCGCAGTCGATCGAGGTATGATCGCAAACGGAGCTCGTGTCGCGGCCGCGTTGTTCATACCCGTGCTCACGGTTCATACTTCTATAGGGTTGCTCTATTTTTTTCTTATATACTCTAAGGATAATTCTAATTAATACATACAGAATGTAATTCGACAACATTTGATTGAAGTTTACTACAAATTCGGAATATCCATTTATATGGACAGTTTACAATAAGTAAAGTAATAAGTAATGTCGTGGTGGCGCATTGGTTACGGACCTGCTTTGCAAACGCGTGGTTGTGGGTTCGAACCTGGCATGTACCAATGTGACTTTTTCAATCTCATAGGTATGTACTTTCTTAGTTAATCTAAGACACCACTGACTAACGGTGAAGGAAAACATCGTAAGGAAACCTGGACTTTAATAGTCTGAAATCGCCAACACGCAGTGAGCTAGCGTGGTGATTAATGCTCAATCCTTCTCTGTATGAGAAGTGGCTTTTGCCCTATATTGGGACAGTTACAGACTGATTTATTTTATTTATTTATATTAAGTATTTATGCATACGCACTGTACGCAAACACTAAAATTGAAAAAAAAAAATCGGGATTTGAACTCAAGACCTACTGGTTAAAACCTCCAGTCGTATTTATAATCCCGCCCATGTTATCAAAACTCTCTTCTAAATTCAACCCTCTCAAATCTCGCTCGTAATCGATTTTTTTCTTTCAACAAAAAATTCAAATTTTCGGATGATTCTAAACATGGTATGTTTACACCAAGTCTTTAACCCAAATTCAAATTGTGTTCCGATTTCGGGCGAACGACCAGGCCTTGCGTAATCACATATACATACATACCCATGATATTAAACACAGGATATCTCTCAAACAATCTCACAACCAAATCAATTATGTATTAAACACTAGCTTAATTAGATGGTATCAAATAACTTCGTTAATGAAACCTATTCTTAAATGAAATATTTAAAATGTGTATAACCTATCTGTAGCTGTGTCAACCAGTAACTGACCCACTGTTGGGTCTGACACTGATACACTTCTCATACAGAGAAGTATCGACCATTAATCAATATGCGAATTGGCAACTTCAGACCATCAAGCCCGTTTCCTTACGATGGTTTTCTCCAGCATTAGTCAATGGTGTCTTAGATTAACCAAGAAGTATATAATTGACATTAATAAGTCACCGTGGTATAACCCAAATGACTATCTTCTTCTTATCGTGTGGTTGATGAACAACCTGGAGTTAAAGTTTAAACCGCCTGTAGGCCTCTGAAAAATCTCTGAGGTGTGCTGGTTTCATCACTATGTTTTCTCTCACCGTTTTAGCAACTGATAATTAATTTATAATACGCACATAACTTACGAAAAATCAGAGGTGCACGCCTTGGGATCGAACTCGAGACCTCTGACTTGTTAGTCGATGGTCATACCAGTAGGCTATCAGTACTACACTCAAATGTCTATCAAATAAAATTGGACAAAGAAGACAGAAGACAAAATAATAAAAAAAAAATCTACATATTATACCATGATAAATAGTGAACCAAAAGAAGCAAGCGAAACATGCCAACTTATGTATGAGAGCTTAAAATAAACACTCTTTTCCTTCAGAATTTATTCGTTTTGTTGATTCAGATATTCCTATATTTTTTCACATCCAAATAAATATAAAAGCATTTAAAGAGAGAGAGCATACTAAGGAGCAGTATAGATAAACATAATAATATTAATATGTTTTTTTTTGTTATAAGTGTGACACTGTTGAATAAGAAAATATATAAAAAAAACAGTTGAAACTTGTATTAAATCTTGTATTATTATATAATCCACATGCGAAATAAGTTTAAAATTTGTCATTGTATTACCGTAAAATGAATAATTTCTAAAAATTAACTCCAATGTTGAACGGTAGATTCAAATTTGTATGTTTTGAAGCATTCGAAAAAAAAGAAAATCTTATACAGAGATACACATGAAAAATAAACATATTCAAAACATCACTCTAGATAGCAAAAGAAGTTATCTAATCAGATCTCGTAAAATACAACGACAAGATTATTTCTAATAAAGAGATTGTTTACGACCCAAATAAAAAATTGGTTCATCCCAAAAATCATATCAAAACACTCCAACTAGGGCAAGGACTCATAAAACAAACCTGGAGAACTTTACGAATTCTAAGTCTCAAGTCCCATAAAATCTAGACAATTACAATGTCTCAGAATTTTTTATTGGTCCAAGAAAGCCTCCCTGAGGGAAACTGACAGAAATGAGGGGTGAACTTTGAGAACTTTGACATAGGTACGGTAACCCGTTAACCTACGATTTTATTATAAAAATCAGACATATGAAGGAAAAGGATTCATAACAATGATGGATATGTTTGTGGTAACAAATAAAAATAATTTATTGAATTTATCGAAGACTCATAGAACAACGAAATTACGAAACTTAGGAAGAATGATGGAGAAATGTTTATGAACGAAAACATAGGTTTCACGACTAACATAAAAACATTTTTTTTTTCTATAGAAATTGCATCATTTCGTTTTTTTTTTCATTGAAAAATACTGGTAATAATCAGCGCGGAATTTGAATTCGTAATTTTTAGCCTTCAGTCAAAAACATCTGAGTATTGATGATGTACCGCCCACCCACAATACATATATGTTATAGAATAACGCATAATCGTATGAACGCATTTAGACGAAAGGAGCAATGTTCAATAAAACCAGGGTCATTAGCTAGTTCTAAGTATGCTATTTTAGTAGTAGACGTATTAATTGCATAATATGTAAAATTATAAATACCTATCTGTAAATTTAAGGCACGACACAGCAGAAAGTAAAATAATGTCATCTATCAAACTGATTATTTCAAAATACTGTTTCCCTTGTTAATAATTGTGAGAACCACCGCAGTATTGAGCGCCTCGAGCGGTCGCTTATCTTTAACTTATCCCTGCCCTAGTTTCAGTTCATCATTTGACTACCTACTCAATTGGTGCATTGGAACAAATGTTTGTTTAATCTACAAACGCTGGTTCTGAACGTTTGTGCGTGTGATTTGTATTGCAAATGGAATCTGTAGGTACTATTGTACTGGTTTTATATGCGGTTTTGTTCATCCTACAACATTTGTTTCTAATATTACAAAATCACTGCATATGGCGACAATATTCTCAGTTTATTTCATCTTTATTGACATTGCAATTACATCTGTAACTTTGCAAAAAAACAACAAAAGCTTAAATTTTGAATCAATCACCAAGCAAACTTAATAAAAGACAAAAAACTTAAACAGAAAAAACGATTTGAAGATAAATAATAAAACGTAAAATATAAATAATAAAACCTTTTCTTCCAAAAAGCAAAACCATTTAACAATAAAAATATAATATCCGTTGAAAATAATATATACGTTCTGCAAAGATATTACAAATTTTGTGCTTCAAAATATAATTTTGTAGATATTACACCAAATATCGTACAGTACCTTTGACAAAACATTTCATTCATGTCCTTTGACAAAGATTATTAGCTTTTTGAAGCGTAAATTAATAAATGAGCCCCAAGATACCTCGTTGCTTATTTATTTAGCGATTATATCACGGAGCCAGTTATTAATTTCTAGACATTGTTCTATGTATATTGATCATTGTTTGAAAATAATGATTAATGAATTTAGATATTCTTGTGTTTGGTTGAATATTCAATTATTTGTATTGAATTTAAAAGAGGATTCTGATAATTTGTAATTATTCCTGTTTATAGTGAGTTTATTTCATTGAAAAATAAATTTAACATTTCACTATTTTTGGCCGTCCGATTTAACGATAAATTTTATTAATACTTTTAGTTGAGGTAAGAGGCCGTCAGGGTAAAGGTCACCCTACCCGAGGTTACTTTAAAAAAACTATTAACTTTTATATAGAAATTGTAATAAATATTACATGGTTTGTTACATAGCCTCTAAGAGTAATTCAAAAATAAAATTTGCGGTATAATTTTAGGGACAGTTATTCAAAAAATATTTGCATTCTTGTCGCTGTAGGCAACAAAAGTACTAAAATGTTTGGAAGTGGTAAAAAACAAAAATTATTATCCACATTCCTTGCTTAACTTTTTTCCTGTAGACATAAAAACTTCAAGAAAAACAAAAGAGGAAACATTCTTTCCGTTACTCATTCTTTAAAACAGACTATTAAAAAGAAAATTGTTTTGGTCAAATTACTGAGACTAAAGCCGCTTTTAGATTTGCTTTGATCTCTTAAAAAATTGTTTCAATGACTTAGAAGCCGTCAAAGCCATCATCCATCAACGAAATCAATAAACCTCTAAATACTTAAAGAGCGAAGTAATTCCAAAGCTATTTATGTTTACAACCAACTAGGTAAGTAATTTCCTTTTAATATTTGCTCTCTTAATAAAATATCTCTTGGTGCCGTAGAAATTTATTGGCCAATAAACCTGCTAGTCGTCACATAACCAATTTAATCTGCCTGGCCTTTGATAGCTCTAGGAATTGTAATAAAAACAGATTAATGTTTGACGAAAAAACTCGAACGTTTCCGAAGGTATCACCCGTAGATATCTCTCGGGAACGATTTTGGTGCGAAACGCAATAGCAAATTTACATAAAAGATTTAGTTACGGAGAAGTAATTTTCGATTCTTTTTCCTTATGGCGTGGACGGAATTCCGATGGGAAGGCGTTAAGTTTGTGACAATGCTTGAAACCAAAAGCATCGAAAAATGTTTAGTTTACAAATTACATGATTACAAAGTTCCAAGTTTTTGAAGAAAGAAAAAATCGATTTCGAGTAGGATTGGACCCCGCGATGTAGTTGGGTTAAGCCAGCTGCTCTGCCAACTAAGCGGCGGTAGTAGCGGGCTCAATTCAAATCCTGCACATAATCTTTTTTTCTTTTCTACATAAATTTCGAACTTTAGTGATCACATCAAAGCTTCAAAAAAATGTTGATGAACGTGATAAAACACTTTAAAATGTTTGTTAGTATTTACTTTATCTTGAAAAAACAAATGGAATCCAAATACAACGCGACGGTACTCCAAACTCTAGGGAATCTATAATAAACGGCTATTAATATTAGGCATAATAATACCACCCTGTTGATACTACTGATATCTACTGAAATTTCGTCCGTTCATTCATTCGGTGTTACATGCCACCATGTGTCTCTACAAATCCAAATCTCATCACCACGTATGGGAGCAGTCCAAAGAGAAAGTTCATGAATGATATTTTAAGTCCGTCGCACGTGCTTTTTGTTCAAGTTCTTTTTCTCCTTGTTGAATTTTATAACTTCAACAGAGATATTACGCAGCTGTTGCAATGCATATTTTTCTTTCATTCGGCGTTGAAATTAGAAAACTTGAAAGTAGGTTACGGCTACAGGCAGATGGGAAAATCATCAGGTGTATAACAAAAGAAGCACAAAAATTTTTAAATGGGTGGGAGATGTCTTTGGGATAGTGTGGGACAAAACTGAATCACTTATTTCAAGAATCAATGATAGACGATCAGAAACAGTTATTTGGCGAAGATATGATGAAGATTAAAGCTAAATAAAACTGTTTAAAAAGACCCTTGGATCATACTTCATGTGAAATTCCTAACCTAAGGAAACCAGCCAAGCTCATAATTAATTGTAATTATTATTGCTCTCAAGGGCATTGTTTAAACTAAACATATTTTACCCAAAATCAAAATTCATCATCCCTGTTCAATAAACGCGACAAACTATTATATCCAAGTAACAAATACCGAACTGCGGCGTGTCGAGTTTCAAATTTGAATTTCAATGGTCTATGTACCCTTTGTACTAACAAAGGACTTTCCAAAGGCAATCGATGGACCAAAACAACTGATCTATACGCTGCTATTCTTATATCGGGTCTATTGTTCTTGTGATATTAATAAGAGCTCGTTTATGCATTGTCATTATTGATCGCGCGGATTCTTCTAGTCATACCTCTAATGGCCGATATGATATTGGCAGTTACAATTCAGCCGTAAGTGAATAGATTTGTATCTCATAGAAGTGAGAATTAGGAAGGAACATGATTCTAAATGGATTCTTTCAACCAAATTTAATATTTCTATTAGAATTTTATATAGTGGCATAAAATTTGCTAATACTCTAAAGACTTAACCAAGGCAGAACTTTTGTAACTGTATTAGTGTTAAGACATGTGTTATTTCTATTTCTAAGAGTTCTGAGTTTTTTTCTATTTGATATCGCGGGTACAAACACCCTAAAAAAATAAAAAATATTGTGCTTACATATACTCGTACTTGTCCCAAGCGCAATCAAAGATTAAGGTTAAAGTTAAAACCGTACTAATTGTGTTGTTATTAAAGTCTAAATTTGTATTCGATTGATCTAAATTTTTGGTGTCATGTCTTGTGTTTAGAAGAAAAGTAAATAATTACATCTTTGGTGGAGAGCAATACAGATCATTGTTTGTAATAAGTTTTACATCAAAACCATTACTCTTAAAGATGCAACTTTATTATAATAAGTTTCAGAAAGTTGTTCAACAATCAAAACCAGTGGAAAATATTTTCAAGTTAATTTAAGTTGGTTATATTAAAAGTCTTCTCATTTTATTTCTACTTTCACCCAGTTTCTTAGTTTGTGTGGTGTAAACTATAAACTTTTTACTCTAAATATGATCCAAGTTTTGGATTATTTAGGGTGCCTCCAGAATAGTTTTAACAGCAAAACTACAAATAATAGAGAACTAATAATGCAATAATATCATTTAGAATTATGATTAGGCATATCCTAAAAGATAAAAATAAATAGCTTAATGCTTGCAGACATTTATTAAAAACTAGCTTTTGCCCGCGACTTTGCTCGGTTGATTTAGAATTTAAAATTGGATCATGATTCAAAAGAGACGTGGCGCCATTTATTTATCATATTATGAACGTTATTGTTGTTTTCCTCGAGAACAGTACTTTTTTGGGATGAAAGGTCCCATAAGTCCGTTTCAGTATATCTGACAACGTATATATTGAAAATTTCAGAATGATTGGTTCAGTTGTTTAGGCGTGAAAGGGTAACAAATAAACAAACCTATTTTCGCATTGATAATATTAATTAGGATGTATTTATACATATATACAACTTTAGCTGTATGCACATAATTTTCTTAAACATGGAATCTCTAAATTAAGATTTAATTTATTCTTCAACTAAAACAACAAATCTTAAGCAATACACTAACATTATTAACTTTTCTGGCATTAATTCACAAAAATAATAAAACAGTTCATATACAGATACACTCACAAGAAACTTAAGAATTATACCACAGTCGCACGCAGAGAAAATGTACCGAAATGATTTGGCAAGCTCCCAAACCTCTGCTACCTACAGCTTTGGTTTTGTCGTCTTTATTATAGACTGTTGTTACTAGTGTACTTGCTACTACTTATAGCTTATCAATTTAAATAGTAAGTAGAAAAAATGGATTCAGAAGGTTCAATACGATAGTTTTTTTGATAAGCAATTTGTATATGTACTTACACTCCAGATAGAAAAGAACAAATATATCCCGTCTTCTCAATCTCTCGTCGTTTATTATAATTATTTATTTAGCTTTTTAGCATTATAATTTTTTATTAAGCTAAAACCTGTGCAGGTCTAATCTATATCAGCAATAGAACCTACCGTTTAAGGGAACTCCACGGATTCGGGTACACCCTGTAGTATATATTTATACATTATGGTAAAAAAAAAAGTAAACTTATAAAGCGTCAAAAAACTCCTCCTCATTGCTATCCCCAAGTAGCGTGCCCAGAAGACTGGCAGCATTGCCACGTTGGATGGCAATACTGATCCTTTGCCCAAGGAATAAGCCAGCCTTCTGATCACGTGAAGTGCCGACGAGTCTCTTTGAATCCTGCTTGAATTACAAATGTGAAAACTTAGATCAATGTATGTTTAATGTTTGTATAGTGAGTTTGTGACTCAATCACGTTAAAACTATTGAACGGATTCCAACAAAATTTGGCACAAACCTCACCAATAGTTCCTACAACTTGGTTAAAGATAAAGAATCCTTTTAATCAACATACAAAAACAACGCAAGACCAACAAGAAAGATAATATTATATCAAAACTACTGACCCTTTACAAAAGTAAAACCATTGAAATAACAATTCATTTTCAGCTTTGAACAAGTAAAAGTTAATAGAGACTTAGCAATTTAAATTACAAACTTAAAATAATATTTGCCCAGTACTGTTCCACTTTTAGAATTAGTAGCCCACAAAAGGCTTGCGTGGTTAGGCTTTTAAACAACATTGAGAACATTATTTTCTCAGACGTGCACGTTAATGATAAGAACTATTCTGTACCCGCATGGTTTTAAAAGGTCAGAACTAGATCTAATATTTGAATTTTCAAGTTTAAAAGGTCACCTGTTTAGTAGGATTAATAAGCCTATTGGACGAAAAAATCTGCAAAAAATCTGGTGGTTTAAACTCTGACACCCTGCTGTTCACATAACATACAATTGAAACAAGACACTCATTGATAGGTGTTATTGATAGGTAGGTATTTGCCGTGTACTTTCTGGCCTTAGAATAAAGCCACCCCTACTCATCCCGCGGGTGCTGTAAGAAGCGACAAAGGGAAAAATCCGGAGGATGGCTGCATGCTACTTTGTAATAAACCATCTGTTACTGCGATCGCCAACCCGTTTGCCTAGTGTGGCGATTAAGGGCATTTGCCCTGCAGTGCCATAGTTACTGGCTGATATATTTATTATGGTCAGCCATCTACCATGGCAGACACCAAAAAAAAGCTCACAGCAATGCTTTATGGAAAGCGTAGCGAATAAATTCATCTTTTAATAATTCCCCTAAATTGCGTTCGTGATTTACATTTATTTTCTCTTTTATGATTTATTTAATTGTGAAGTAGTTTTCTTTGATTAATGAACGCTACAGTAAAATCCTTCATAATTTGGTGGTTAACCAGAATTTGATTGGTGTCTGTGCGTGCTTCCATTAATTTCATAATAATTGCTGTGATTATTTCAAGAAAATATTTTATCTTGATTGTTTTTTGATTCCAATTCTTTGTAATCATTATTAAAATGAGACTATTAAGAAGTAGTTGTCTCCTACTGATAACTACTACTAACTACGACTACTACCTCTGCTACAAACTAGGTATAAATATTTCTCATCTATGGACGATTAAAAAGAATACTTTTACACTTACTAACTACTACCTACTTCTTGTTGTTACTACTACAAAATCCCTAATACTAATTCATACACGTACTTACCTACTGTCTACAAGTCCAATGACAATAATTAATGGTGAAAAATAACTAGTACTTTTATTCACTTCTACTACGTCTTACTAATACCAACTACCTACTACAAAATCTCACATATGGTATCCCATCCCTAATGTTAGTTACTTACCTTATGTCTACTAGAAAACTACCAATAAAATCGATGATGAAGTATAAATCTTTCTTTTACTGTTTACTATTTATGAGTGTTACTACTACAAAATTTTACATAATGGTAGTCTCTCATCCCTAATATTGGTTTGCTAAAATTATCTTCTTAAATATCTTTGTTATACCTTCGAGATCGCTGCCAATACTAGATGATGAATTATAAGTACCTACAGTAAATTCTTGCCAACTACTACAACAAACTACTTAGGTACCTACTACGTTTTACTACTACTACTACAAACTCATACGGTAACCTATCTCTAATGTTGTTTCACTGAAGTGATCGTTTCAAATACCTTTGTTATACCTGCGAGACCGCTGCCAATAATTAATGATGAAGTGCCAGTAATTAAAACTTTGATAACGACCTTCGAAATTTAACACAATACAAGGTGAGATACAGCTTAAACGTAGCAATAATTTTGGGTGTGAACCCTGATGTTGTATACAGCAATATGTATGTAATAAGAAGGTGTGAATATATTTTAGGGTCGGAACCACGGAAATTGTATCAAAACCAGTGTCGCCGTGAAAGCCCGCCAGAGTGAAAGACATTTACTCTGCCCTACAGGGCATTGACGCAGGAGGTATTATAGTGTATAAGTATATGCACGAATTAAGCACAGGACCAACGGCTTTACTTATTCTCCGAGGCACATTATTTTATATTAAACAGAAGTATTTTAAGCGAAAAACTGCATTTATAATATTTTTTAAAAAAAGACTACACGACTTTTTTATGGCCTGCCTTGAAAAAAAGACATGAAACTCGTTCAAAGCCAGATAAATTGCGACCCCAACATACGACTTCACCTGTTACATGTTGTATATAAATTACATCAATTAATATAAGGGGTGTTTAGGAACCCCTATCGGGTTTACCCACGTCAAATCATTGTGGACGGACAATAAATTTGTTTTTGTCTCTCTAACTACAAAAGCGCTGTATGTTAACGGAGGAGAAGGAATTTAAGTAGATGTGATCATGATTTTGTTTAGGAAAAGGTTTGAAAAAACAGATGAAATACGGATTGAAATTGCAGTTATGTTAGGGATCGACTATCTAACTGAGTTATTACTTTCTTGATAGATTCTTCTAGTGTAGTCATAGCTTACTATATTATGACCGTCGGACTGTCAAGTTAAAGGACTTTTCGAATTTATGTGCGTTTTAGAAATTAATTATCACTTGCTAAAACAGTAAGGAAAAACATCGTGAGGAAACCAATTCACCTGAGAGATATTTCAACGGTGTGTTAAGCCATGTTAGAGGCCTAGTATGGAAGGTTCCGGAGCTGGTCTCTTAAGAGGACCGGGGATCTTCCTCCATGTGCTGATGGTTATCACCGGGGTGGTTTTATTGAGGTAAGAATCACACACTCACTGGTTTCTTCCCTAGGAGGCCAAGTGCCTTTTGAAGGTTTCCCCTCGCAAGAAAAAAGGCGCAGAAAATCAGCAGACCTCTGAGATCAACGGTTGCAAAATCATATAAAAGGTCTACTAGTGATTTTAACTAAAGAAATGAGCTTGAATTTGACATTAAAAATAGTACGATAATGTGTACTAACAGTAGATAAATTGTATCCCAAATGTTCAATCCAAGTTATAAAAAGTCTTTTCATATAAATTCTTTACACGCCAAAACCATTTCTTAACTCCCAAACTAAATGATAAATGTTCCTACTAAACAAAAATATGTTAGGCATCTTTTAGTATTACGAAACTTACATAAAAACTAAAGGTCAGAGGAACTAGAATTTACAGTAAGTACTATTACAATAACTTGGGTTTCGCAGAAATTTATGGCAGAGTCGTGTGAGATTATTAACGTTTAGGAGACTCATAACCTTTCTTAGCAGTGATAGCCTAGTGGTATGACCGTTGGACTGCCAAGTCAAAGGTCATAGGTTCAAAATACAGGCACGCATCTGTGAGTTTTTAAATTCACGTGCGTATTAGAAATTAATAATCACTCGCTAAAGTGGTGAGGGATAACATCGTGATGAAACCAGCACATCTGAAAGATTTTTCAACGGCTTGTAAGCCATGTCAGAGGCCTAGCGGTTTCATCTCTGTCACCAGATTGTTCATCAACCATACGATGAAGAAGATAGACATTTGGGTTGTACCGCAGTGACTTTTTAATGTCAATTATATACTTTCTTGGTTAATCTAAGACACCATTAACTAACGCTGAAGAAACACATCGTAAGGAAACGGGCTTAATGGTCTGAAGTTGCCAATATTCGCATATTGTTTAATGCTCGATACTTCTCTGATGAATAAGACAAAGACGAACGATTAATGGTCGACAATAGCCTTGGACCGAAAGGTGTGGAAGTCATGGGAGGAGGTTTTTGCCCATCAGTGGGATGATATACGCTAACAGTGACAGTAACTTCTCTGTTTTTTGTTTTTGAAATGAAAAAGGCTTGTGTTTAATGTGGACCGCGTACCCACCTATAGGTACTCTTACTTACAATGGACTCCGTTTGATTTCGAAACTAGTCGGGTCATTCCCGAAATCAATGCGTGAGTAAAGCTATATTAATATCTAATAATATATAAATATGACTCACGAAACTTATTTTTCCAAAATAGTAATAGGTTTATTGTTAGCAAAGAAACATTTATTTGGAAAGATATATTATTTGTATACAAATAATAAAAGTAATATAAAGATGAAACGAAGTATCATAAATGGGACTTCATGTTATGATGTAGTTTACTTACAATGGAAAAATACATACAATGGAAATGAAAATCAATGGAAGGGAGTATTTTATAATTTCCTTTTCATCTTAGTAGGTACGCGCCCCATGCCAGTTTGAGAAATCATGACAAATAATTTTTCCAAGATGAAATTAAACCACTCATAATTGTGACTATCAAGGATACGTGTCGCTACATGAAAAGATTACACAAAAAAATATATACAGAAGTAATATCAGCTGTTCACGAAACTTGGCTAGAAGCTTGCCCCACTTGGCAGCCTCCGGTAGCTCATGTTACCCTTTTATATTTACTGCCATCTAAAAGCTATCGCCTTAGTTTTAAGCGCCTGACGGCCATTTATGACAATTGGATGTGTTTAAAAAAATATATTGCCTTGATTATGGTGCTTAGTCTGGCCAAGAAGCGTCACCCTGATTTTGTAACTATTTTATTGCCAAACTACCCTCCCACTGGGGTAAAAAAAAACATATTATGTTATTCAAGGAGGCGACAAATTCAACAAAAACCATGTAAATTAGTTCAGCTGTAAATAACCCGACATATAAGGACACGACATATACGGATTAAAAGTCAGCAGTTATATTATTATTTAAAAAATATCTTTTTAGTATGCTGTACTAAACAGACACTAACGTCTAGGACGGTTGAATGTAGATGAGAATTTCGATAGTAAGTTTACGAAAAGCTCAGTTGCAAATCCTGCTTGTAAATAATTTTTTTTCCGAATAAATTTTAAACCTTCTAAGGAGTTAATTCTACTTGCCTAAAACCACCGTACATAAAACAACGACGAAAAAAAACAATATTTATCAACACTCTTTTCATTCATTAATTTAGTTCTGATATCAAATTACACAACGTTTATATTTTTGTTAAAAAAATAGAGTGTTTGCATTCTCAAATCTCTTCTTGTTGACCTTCTAACAACCACGAACTAAGACAACGGTAAAGCGGTCAACAGAACCCACATTACGCAGCGACCAGCGACCGATGACCGTCGTCATCGCCCGTAACCTACACACTGAGAACCCTAACGATAAATTCAACAATTTATACACTTCTAAGACGAGGTAATTTAATAAAGTTGGGTTACGTACTGACACAAGTTTAGTACAACTTAAGCGATAAGCCTCAGCGATTCTGAAATCCTGGTACTCAATGAGTAAAATTTGGTACGAAATTGAAGGTAAATCTAATTTTCAACGAAAGTAATAAAAGAAGACTGCTTGTTATCTAGACTTGTTGTGATCTAGTGTCGTGGTGGTGCATTGGTTACAGCGCTTTGCAAGCGCGTGGGTGTAGGTTCTAACCTGGCATGTACCAATGTGACTTTTTCAATGTCATATGTACTTTCTTAGTTCTAAGACACCACTGACTAACGGTGAACGAAAACATCGTAAGGAAACCTGGACTTTAATAGTCTGAAATCGCCAACCCCCAGTGAGCTAGCGTGGTGATTAATACTCAATCCTTCTCTGTATGAGAAGAGGCCTTGCCCTACATTGGGACATTTACAGGCAGATTTATTTATTTATCTAGAATGTTCTAGATCTGAATCGAAATAACGATGTAAATGTAACCTAGAATTTTCAAGAAACATTTATTGTAACAGTAGAAGAAACATAAAGTTTTTGTAGGATGATAAATTGGACTAGAAATTAAACTTTTTCATGAGCAGTTGTTCTCTACGCTACTTCGGGAAGTGTGGCAGTTTTTTTGTACAGGGATATTTATATTTGTCTGTTTTGTTTCTAGAATATAAGAACGAGACAGATACAAATCCTTAAGAAACGTATAAGTAGTACCTATACGAAATTTCTTATTAAATATTTATATTTAATAAGGTAACATGTGCTATAACATGTAAAATTTCACTAAAAATATTAAGAAAATTGGTAATATAGCATCAGTGCCTTCTAAAAACTGCAAAGTTTGGAGCACTGAATCGGATACTTAATGTATTCCGATAGATATGTAATACCACACGCCCTAGGCGTAGAAAGAGATTTGAAATTTCGATAGTACCTATACGTTTCTTAAGGATACAAACATCAACAATCTCTGCGTTTCCGTGGCCGGATACCCGACACTGCGCGACACACGACGCCGATGCAGACTATTCGTGTAACATAGTTAAATTTGTTTTGTTTAGTATGTATTAGTTTATATTTACCTATTGTATATGTGTATTGTATCGCTATGGGCCCCAGTTGCCTGAACTAAATAAATAAAAAAATAAATAAATAAAGATGAGAAGAATGAAATTTTGCTTAACAGCTTATTGCTTTTTATTTGGTTTTAAAGACTAAGAAAAATATACAAGATGGCGGAAAGTTATTTCTATTCTTAGGTTTTGAAATGAATTGTAATTCTGTAGTTTTTGCTTTCCCTTACGGGAAAAAGGCGTGAATTTATGAATGTATATAATTCATATTTTGAGTACGATATTCATTTGTAACAATATTATTAGTATCTAGATTTAAAGGAAATATTACTGAGGATTTTAAATAATACTTTCTTGTGTCTTTTTCAGGTACGACTTATGAAAAATCTACACATCTATCTGTATAGATTATGATTGCGAGTACAAACTTCAGGTAAATTAAATTTTATTACTAAACTTTTTGCTATCCAAAAATATTGTAAGCCATTATTTTAAAAGAGCAACCATGGAGTTTCTTGCCAGATTCTTCTCCATGAGGGGTAGGCTGCCCTTGGAACTGGCAACTAGAGTCACTCCTATAATAATATTAGAATTATGACTATTCATAAGTGCCTAAAACTGGTCTACATGAATAAAAATATTTTGATTTTGATTTTGATTTGCCGATGCTGTTGTTTAAAACCTGTCAAGTTCTGCCTCTGGAGCGAACGGGTTCAATGTGTAGACACCATAAAGTACCATGAATTATGTTTAACATATTAGAATCTTCCCCTAATACAATATGAAACCCCTACACGTCCTCTCAAAACATAGCTTTGATTCTCCTCGCATCAATCCAAATATTGTAAAGGGCCCGTCAGTTACAGGAATTGCGTCCTCATCCCCTAAAGTTACGTGAAGAAAATAATAATAACTCTGATATGAAATTAACGGGATTTCAAATTTGTTTTAGAAATCAAGCTTTTTATAAACAAGATTCATTTGAAATTATTTTAGTGGCTTTTCTCATGGGTTGATTTCGGGATTGTCCGACTAGTTTCGAATTGGTATTAGTCGCAGACCTCTTTTGAAGTCAGAGAGGATGACGTTCTTAAAAATGGACTCTGTTTGAGTTCGGAACTAGTCGGGATAATCCGAAATCAACTCGTGAGTAAATCCGTAATAATATGTATTTCAGTATGATTCGCGAAATGTTAGGCGGTGGTGTGTTCTACAGTAAGGCACAATTGACTTTGAAACGAAGTATTAACGCTTCGGAAGTTGATAACTTTTTTTTACATACAAAATTAAAGAAAGCAAATAGAAACGTTTGTTTGGACACAGCATTAAGAGACACAAACAAAAATAAAAAACTTAAATACAAAAGTTAAATTATAGTAAAAATAGGCAAAACACAAATAAGTTTTCGGACTGGCAAGAATACAGTCATAGGCGAGTGTCTCACAGTTCTGGACCAAATCGGTGTCCAGATCAGCTCATGTCAGGCACGAATGCTTGACGCTGATTCATTATTTTTTTTACTATTTGCAAAAAGGCATATGTTTGACGTTGACCACGTATCTACCTAATCATTAGCGGTGATGTATTTATATGATGGGGCACCAGCTTTTGAAGCAGGGAAAAGAAATTTGGATGGTATCGTTCCGACCCGTCCCCCAGATAGGTTTGACATCATGCCAGACTTTATCCGCTGTGGTTCTCAGCTGCGGCCGAAATCTTTTAAAGAAACAGCATGGGTGTTGAACGCTTTTACGACACTCATAGGTAGAGGCCATATATGTTTACCATTGTTTTATGTGATTAATAATTTTATTAATTTAAATTGAATGTTCTGCTTTTATATAATTCTGATTGCAATCATTTACATTTTGATTGATAAATTAATTAAATGTTTACTCAACTTAATTTATTCATAAATATACGTTACTTTAACGAGATATTTTTGTATTACGTATTTACAGTCGACATCTGATATTTGTGTAACTGTTTTCATTTATTATTATGCTAATAACTTAGTATAATAATGTGTTAAAAATACTCTTTTATTGATGTAAGCCAGCTTGAGTTGTCCCCTATCATATCTACTGTTGGACGTAAAGCAGTCCGTCTGATTTATTCCTTCCTATACATTTGAACGCACCATGTCCTGCCTTGCTACCACGTGCTACCGCAACGCTGTAGCTGCTACTGTCATGGCGGGACTGCCTGCCATCATCTAGTTTGAAGTCACTAACCATGTAGACTGCGTATCGTAGCGTAAAACATTTATTTTACTATTAGCTTTTATCTGATACATCGTTCGCATATTTCGCTATTTTTATCCGAATACCCAAGCAAAGGAGGTTATGTACCTATGTTCCTTTGTGGCGCTCTGGAGCCTAAACGCGTGGACCGATTTTAAAGATTTTTACATCAATCGATTTGTCTTAATCTTGTAAGTCTCACTAGAGACATGACAGTAATCAAAATTTAACATGGCGACAGCCAGACGCCATTATATACAAAATAAAAAAATGAAGCAGCCGGGTGTTTTGATTTATTTTTTATTTTTTTATTGTGAACTGAATCTCCATAGCCGTTGACTTATGATTGAAACACAAACATCTTAAGACGGAATCACACAAACTTCCACATTTATAATTCTTAGTACACACGGCCACACATCAAGCTATACATTTTCATTATAAACTGACATCTTATTGTACGACGAGCCTATACAATGTGAGTCGTGATAGCCTAGTGGTGTTGACCGTTGACTGGTAAGTCAAAGGTCTCAGGTTCGAACCCAAGGCGCGCACCTCTGACTTTTCGTAAGTTATGTGCGTTTTATAAATTAATTATCACTTACTCCGTGCCTCGGAAAGCACGTAAAGCCGTTGGCCCTGCGCCTGATCTCTCTCCGGTCGTGTCGGATTGCCGTCCCATCGGACTATGAGAGTGAGGGAATAGAGAGTGCACCTGTGTCTGCGCAAGCATTTGTGCACTATAATATCTCCCGCGTCGATGGCTAATCTCCGTTGAGATTGGCCGCTGTGACCGAAATTCGGTCAGGAGGACATTATTATTATTATGTATTATTATTATTACAATGTGAGCTAAGCTCATACTGGTTTTGTAGAGTTTGATGTGTAGCCGTGTGTACTAGGGTTAAGTCTGTTGCTTGAAATCCATGCCGTCCATTATAAACGAGTTTCAAGTAGTTCTTCGACTAAGGTTGAAAGTTTAGTTTTAAAGTTTGTGCGTCTAAGTTTCCGAACGCACTATCTTATAGTGTAGACCACGCTCCATTAGTAAGTTTGTTTAGGATGTCTCTCCTAACCGGGTTCAGAACTAAATTTAATTTAGTATAATTTTACTTAAAGCCCTTATATTCGGGCACTCCTATGGAAAGTACTCTTAAGGGACACACACCAAAACTTTAAATGTTGGGCATGATATATGTGACCTCTATGTTACTTTGCGCCTTATATTGTTTGATACAACACTTTGTGACGTTAGGGAAATTAAAAAACTGCGTTTTGGCATGAATAATATAGATAATTATAATGCCGACAAAGTTACAAAATAAAATTTAATAAAAAAATTAATTTGAGAGGATCTCCCATACACGTAAAATGGGGATTTTTTTTTCAGATATTCTATACCATAACATTATATCTATATTATTTTCTATACTACGATAGTATCGTTTAAAAGGGCTTGTTCTTCTTAAGAAAATCTTTTTCAAAACTCGGAAATCGAAAATATCCGAATTCTATTAGAAATCGAAATCTCTATTTCCGAGTTTCAGGCCAAAAAATCTGAAATAATTCTCAATAAATATCTGGCTCGCTAAACATTAAAGGAAAATTGAAAGAAAGTTTCATATGTATACACTTATCGTAAGCAAAAAATATATATTTTATGTATGTTTTTTTACACGTTTAGGACATGTTTTGCTTATTAAATAATATCAAAAAAATAAAACTATGTTTTATATCTCTACCTTAAGGCTTAATTATAATTAATTATTAATGAAAAATGCTATTATATTTGATTAAAATTCATCATAACATAAGAACCCAAGGTGCGCGAGTTCGACTAAAACTTGCCCAGTTTTTTCTCTTATTCAGTTTTTTGTTTTATAAAAAACGTTAAAAGATTTCTTGTAAATATTTTATATTATGCTCTACACCAAAAAAACCGTCCGTCCCTTTCTCTTTGTTCATCTTTGTATCGATTGTATTCTGAGGGCAACTTGTTTTGATATTTAAGAGGAACGATCGTCTTTTATTTATGGAATCTTACTAAGGAATTGTTCTAGACGAGCTGCGAATAAATATTTAATAATTTATTAAATCTTTGATGTTTGTTTCTTGTTCAGAGTTATATTTTGTTTTAAGGATTAATTAAAGAAAAAAAAACGTTAAACCATGAAATATCGTTTCGTTTCTAGAAATGTTATTAGTATTTTATTTTTTGTATCTTTGTTTATTATTAAGTAAAGTTTGAAGGGTTATTTTCATACACAATCAAAAACGTAATTTAGAACAATTTTGGTTGTATTGATCTGGCAAGAATCGAAAGATTAATTGAGAAAGTTCATTTACTTCATAATCAAACTTATTATGATAACAATAATATAACTTCCAACGCTATCTTTGTATATTATAGTCCTCAAAGTACCTAAATAAAATGTCTGTAGCCTTGCATACATGGCGTTAATGTGCCTTCTATAAACTATTGTATTCTATGTACTTTTACGGATTTCAAAAGAAACAAAAAATTAAAAATTAAAACTGTCAAATAATAACAAATATATATTTTAAAGGGTTTAAAATGATGACCAAATTCACGATAGAAACATAAACATAACAAAACCACTAAGCTAACAACCCTATCTACCCTTACAGACACACACACCCACAGATAACTTATATAATTGTATAGAACTCACATCAGAGATTGCAATAGTTCCCAACTTACACTTAAACAAAACAGTGATATTGAAACTTACACAATTATTCAAGACGATTCAGAACTGAGGACTGAGATATGAGGGCACAATTTAACTTGTGAAAGACTATTCTTGAACTCTAAATACAGTACAAACTAGAAGGCACTTTATAATATTTGCGACCGCAAATGGTTTTGGTATTTGAATCCAATAATAAATATTCTGAGCTGATTCTGAATATGTTACAGCTGAATCATTTTGTTTAACTTCTATTTACAAGTACGAAAATAGTTATACATATAAATTGTAGGTATTGAAATTACTTTACGTAAAACCCGTGAATAATACCCGTAGATCTCGGCTTGATGTATTTACTTGCTTGCTTGCTCACATTTTTCACAGTACATACACTCTGTCCAGAAACTTTAAAATAAAAATAATAGGTCAAAATAAAGTCGGACTCACGGACTGAACGTACCAATCTTGGGTTTTTTTATTAAATGTTTGTTAAGTAATCGGCCACGATAATACTTTTTCTCAAAATAATCCATTGGCAAATTGTTTCAGTTAAACTTAAATATTTAAGCTCTGTGACAGATTTACAATCGAGCAGAGAATCTTATTTTACCGTTTATGCCATAATAGGCTCAATTTATAAAATTTCATGTGGCTTCTATGTTGTCGTGTTCTATGCCTTTGTAAAGATGATACCAAGACTGGTAAACGAAAATCGTTACAAGCCGCTGTATGTTAGTTTGGGCTTGCTATTGTCGTTTTAATGACACACGTGCTTCAAAGTAGAGTGGGGTCGTTTCTTTAACTGACTTTGTTGACAATTTATTTATTTATTTCAAAGATTTGTATCTTACCTGTGATGTCTACCTTTTTTTGTGGCCGGGAGTAAAAAATGTTCCTACCACATATTAAATAAATCAGCCTATAACTGTCCCAGTGCAGCGCAAAGGTCTCCTCTTATACAGAAAAGCATCATTGATGAAAGAAAGAAACCACCACGCTGGCTCACTGCGTGTTGGCGATTTGAGAACTACCGCAAGGACGCCGGTGACGCGTTACGAATATTTCCTTTTGTGTCTCTTTTGTCGGTGTTTGACGGTTGAAGTCAAGGTTTTCTTACGATGTTTTCCTTTGCCGTTAGTCAGTTATGACATAGATTAACTAAGAAAGTACAGACGCCTCCATCAAGCTTCCCAAAACTGTCAAATTTTGCCTATCAACTTTGAACCTAATACTTTAACAAGAAAGCTGAAAATCTATTAAAGAAATTTGACAGCTTGTAGTAGCTTGTTATGCTGGCCTCTGTACATATGACATTGAAAAAGTCACATTGGTACATGATAGGTTTAACCCACTTTGTTTGCAAAGCGGGTCGGTTACGGTACGACACCACGACACAATATTTACTTTTCATTAATACGACCTTTCAATACCCGAAGATAACGTATACAAACCAAACATTAACACAACAGGCTATTGTTCAATGAGTATCAAAATTTCAACCACAATCACGTTATCTTCAATCAAATTCAAACCGAAAACGTTTTAAATTAATTCAACCTTTCATGTAAAATCACCTGCAAAATCTATCTATTTATATTATCTATCCATCTATTAAATCTATTTATATACCTTGAAGCGAAAACTGTGGATCCCTTTTTAAGAATATTGCAAATACGAAGGAGTGTGAAACTTGGCACTGTACAAGATTATACAGAGAAAAAGTGCAAAAAGCTAAAATTTATAAAAAACAAAATACGTTCGAATTTCGATCACTGATTAGAACACCAGTATAAATAAAAATAAATCGCGGTAATGTATGTACGCGCATAACTTCTGAACGAATGGATCTGATCCACGCAGGATGAATGCCATACGCAATGATGATGATAAATGGATCGGTCCATTTTGATGATTTTTTAAAATGTGGTTTTGAATGAGTCTCTGAATGGTTTATGTTTACGATTGGACCCGGCAGGTGACGTTGTGATTGGGTTATATTAGAACCATGGGGGCGAAGCCGAGTGAGGATCAGCTAGTTAGTCAGCTATGAAAAAAAAAAAAACTCAAATCGCCCAACTAATCACGGAGCTATCGAAAAAAAAGCAACGAATTGAGAACCTTCTGAAAATTAAAATATTTTTATTCATGTAGACCACTTTAGGCACTTATGAATAGTCATAATACTAATACAAGGATGACTCTAGTTGCCAGTTCCAAGGGCAGCCTACCCCTCACGGAGAAGAATATGACAAGAAACTCCATGGTTGCTCTTTAAATAATATGGCTAACAATATTTTAAGTTATTGTTCTGAGGTGTTATGTGAGAACAATGCGAGTCGACTATACATACGTATACGCCTTAAATAAATTCTCATCTATCTGATTTTTGGAATCGGTCAAAAACTGTATAAATCTAAACTTAAAAACACGCCGTCTTTTCCCTTGGTAGGTATGTGGGTAATTAAGAAAGGATAGAAATTTATAAATTTTACGTTAAAATTTTTGTTTTCAACTTTATTGTCTAGTTGAAAAGTTTAATCATGATATGAGTAGGGTAGTAATTTAGAGAAAAGCTCTGTTCCACACGTATTATTTACAGTACATAACATACTATCTTCTTGTTATTTTGAAACCAGAATAAAATAGTCTCAATTTAGAATTCAAAACCAAATCCGGGAAATCATGGTTAGTTCAATTTGCAATTTTTTTTAAGCAGTGATAGTGGTTATACTGTTAGGCTTCATTTACAGAGATGCGATGCGTCGTGCGTTGCATGTAGCGTGCATGCGTTTACGTAAACGCACTCATACAACGACATATTTTATATCCATATTCAGTGCAAGCCGAGCCGCACAACCAAACCACTCAACGCGGGACGCGCCTCTTCTTAAATGAGACCTTAGACTGCCAAGTTAAAACGCATGCGACACCTTTGACTTTTGGGATTAATTTGCGTATTAGAAATTAATTATCACATAATATTGTATCAAACTTTTGCGAACGTTTCATAGTGAAACAACTTTTTAAATGGAATTAGTCGCGTAAAAGATTTATTTATTTGTCAATTAATGATTTCATGGTAAATGGCGAAGCGTTAGGAAACCCGCGCATTTAAGACATTTTTCTACAGTGTGTCTTCGTCCTATAGTCAATTATATTTATTAAGTGAAGTATTATATTATATTTCTAAACATTATGTAGCTTGTATACAATATTCATAATTATCTATCCATGTATGTTTACGTAATGTGTAACTTAGTATCTACCCTATTATATTCTATACTTTATTTTGTACCTCTGGACGATTTCTACTTAATCAAAGGTTAACTAGTAGATAATGCCTTAGGGCATTAAGATCTCTATCTAAGGTCTTTTATAGTACCTACGTGAAGTATAAATAAATATCGCAGAATTCGGCAATATAATTAGCCTTATCTATCGACCATATTTTTAGTGTTTTCTTAATTAAGTCTGTAAGCCGTAACCTACCAGAGATAATTATGACAATTCTTTTTTTTTGTGTGTCTGTGGCATCGTAGCTCTTAAACAGATGAACCGATTTTGATTTCGTTTTTTTATTTGAAATATAACTTGATCGAAAATGTTCCTAGCTAAAAAAAATCAAGGGTATTTTTTTTAAATTTATATACAAGTACGTTCTTATCATACGTTACAATTCTCAGTAGCAGCACGAAGTCTGGAATTGTGCCCGGTTAATGGCAATAGGCTCGCCTCTTTTATGGGATTACATGGGACTTATAGGCGCGCGAAACATGGGTGTACTGCATACACTTCTGCCTACCCCCTCTGAAGAATACAGGCGTGAGTCTATAAAAAAAAAATTTAAAAGATTATTAAATTCAATTAGAAATTACTGGCCACCGAAACGTATTAAAACTCCAACAGCACCAATAACCATAATTATCTATATCAAAACAAAATAAAAACAAACATAAAGTTTTTACAACTCCACAAGGGTCTTACATTTATTTTATTAGCCTAGTTCTAGCCTCCAAGCGTTGGCAATACAACACTCTGTTGGTCATTACGTGTTACTGCCGAGCTCCACAGATAAATTACGGCAGACAACCAAACAAACACATATAACAAACTAACTTAGTCGAAAACAAGAAAATTTAGATGAAAACAACACTTTGTTTGACAAGGGGACGTCGAATCGACGTAAATTTACGCTGGACATTCGGGTTGAAATAGGCATAATAGAGGTCTAATCTTTTAATTAAAGTTTAAGTCTTATCGTAGTAACAAAAAGGATTATTTTTCTTTGTAAAATAAATCTACAGGGAATTGTTGTGTCTGTGTAAGAAAGAATAGTACCTACAGCTAGTGAAGAAAAATGCTGATCTATTTGTCTTTCTTGGTGTTATTTTTCATCACGGATTTTATTTTTGATGCTTTAATAGGATCTAGGTTTTATATGAATTCATTAAAATGTCAAGCCTGTTTTACAGTCTTTTACAGGGTAGGTACATATTCTAAAATTGGGAGATTTTAGAAAATGGCTAAATTGCTATTACTAATTATTAAGTTCTAAATTTCATTAAAAAAATATTAAATTGTGTATTAACTCAGTACCAGAGTTAGGTGAAATAATTATTAAGATAATTAACAACGATACTGCCTCGTTCTAGTGGTAGCAAGCGCGACTGCTGAGCACGAGGTCCTGGGTTCGATCCCTGGGTCGGGCAAAGTGTTATTGGGTTTTTCCATTAGGAAATTCTCAGTAGCAGCACGGAGTCTGAAATTGTGCCCGGTTAATGGCAATAGGCTCGCCCCTATTACATGGGACTTATTACATAGCCGGCAAAACGTGGGTGTACTGCACACCTCTGCCTACCCCCTCTGGGAAATATAGGCGTGAGTCTATAAAAAAAAAACCAACGATAATTATCGCAATAATTACGATAATGATAATAAAATAATTTAAGCTAATAACGTTTATTTAATCTTGCGAGTATTATGCGTAAAGTTTATAGCTATAGCGCATGTTTGAACGCGAGTAATGAAAGAGATGCAAGATCTAGCCTAGAAAGGAAAAACATAATAAGACTTAATATAGTCTCAAACTTTCGCGAACATTTAACATAATGAAACAACTTTTTAACGGATATAACTCGCGATTTTATTTTAATAAAACAATTCTGACGTTTCGAGTGCTTTGTAGCACTCGTCACACACTGCCTGCGACCACGAGTGCTGCAAAGCACTCGAAACGTCAGGATTGTTTTATCAAAATAAAAACGCGAGTTATATCCGTTAAAAAGTTGTTTCATTATAATGAGACTTGAGAATATTGTTGGAAAATAATCGGATAATTATCGAATACCTAAATTATCAATGAACATAATTATCTTGATAATTTTCAACCCTGTTGATAACCTATAGTAATAAGTAAATATTCTTATGTTTACTGAAAAGTTTATAGTTGCAGCAATCGCGCAAGTCATCGTAACTTGTTTATGAATGGCAAATCTGCCATAGAAAATTAAATCTTAAGTAGCGATCTATAAGACATATAACTCGACACATCAATATTAAATCTATCGAAATTGAGACTCATAAATTTTCAAACACCTTCATGTCAGAATTCGGGCCAACCTACTTATCAAAGTATAATTTGACATCTGACATCTCTAAGTCGTCCTCTGACACGGTCATAAAACTTCTTTTGACGATTGTCACAAACAAACAATAATATCCTCCTTTGTCGCGAACCTTACTTTTGCTTGTTGAAATATTAATATGATTGCTACGATTTTCATTCCCTCTTCCTTGGCTGATAACATAGTGGTCAAAGTTTCCTTAAATCGCTTTCATTTCAGGTAAGTTTCAGGATATATTGTTCGAAGTTTTGGATAAAAAGTTGAGCGAGAATTTTATTATCTTGCTATAATTTGTTCTAGATTCAAAAAGGACCGGAATAATTTTCTTAAAGATAATCATCTGGACAAGATATTTTACAAAGGCGGTTCATTTAGTATGATTTATCAAGGGCTTACTCCGATGTAAAACAAGGTTTTTGAAAAAGCTGTGGAAGCAAATTATGAAGAAAAATAGAACAAAGTGAAGGCACAAAGGCAAAGAGATTAAGATGGTACAACAAATAAAAAGGTATTTTCGTTTCAATAAAGACCAACCGACAAAATAATGTATATATCTTAATTCTTGGAAATACTCTTTTTGATATGCAGAACTACGGGGTAAATATAGGAGAGAGGGAATGATATCAATACATATTTATTAAATTAGGTTAATATGAAGAAAAAAATATTTTTTTGTTTTTTTTAAGGAACATAATTTAAATTGAATGATGTGAGGTCAATTTATTTAGATTTTGAGGAAAAATCTTCATTTGCTTTTATTACACGTTTTGAGATCTTAAAATACGAATAAGACATTGTTTAAAAAAAATATATAACAAGAAAAATCATCTCACAATATTATTTTCATTCAGTAGCTAAATTCTGCGAACTCACCCATCATATCTTTTCAATTTATTACCATTTAGCTGATGCTTGTGTTATTTTAATAAAGTAAATGTATTAAATAAATCATAAACCTTGAGGCCTGTGTTAATTTTAATAAAGTTTGAAATTCTTTTTTCAATTTCTACAAATTGGTTTGATAGTTTGAAAGCCTTCATTTATAATTTAAAACGTAACCCATAGACAAAGTAACGTTAACTCATTAAGGACTTGACCAAAAAAATTTAAGCCTTAAATACGTTTGTATTTCCCTGACACTTGTAAAGCCTCCATTTTCCGGCCAATTAGCTTAATTGAAAGAAGGATAGATTGCAAAAACAGCCCCCTGTGCCTACCTCTGTAATGTATTTGTTCGGTAATTGGTGCGTCGTCACAAGGCTACCTTAGCCAATACGAGTTGGGTTTTAAGGGCGTATTTAATAAATCACTTAGAAGTTACAGCATTGTAAAAAAATACAGAATTATCAAGAGATTGGTCAGAAATACAGTGTTATTTTTCTTTTGCCGTGACTAGTAAATCTAGACTAAAAGATGAGACACTTATACCTAAGCTTCTTCTTCTTAGCGTGTCGATGACAATTTAAATTGTGTCAGCCCAAACTGGGCTACGAGATTGGCGCCTTCAATAGTGTCCATCATTTCCTGTAATCAACAAACGACAAGGCAGGGCACGATATTAAGTGCCCCATTGTTTGTGGGACAGCACAACATTTACACTCCAGGACAGAGTCATCAATAAATCTCCACCTGAGCAAGTTTTATAAGCTTCTTATTTTTATTTACAAGAAGATAGTATACTGAATCATAACTGAGTTTCCCAAACTTTCATCCTTATCGATTTTATGCGACCTGCATCCAGTTTGAGCCCTAGCAACCTTGATAATGTCTTTCTTCCAACGCATTTGAGGTCTTGAGGTCTTTGCATCGAACGTTTCTGTTCCTGTAGTCTCCACTCAAGCAGGTAACAAGCTATGACAGGTAAACTTCAAACGTACTGCTAACAATGTCTCCTTGAGTACGAACAAGTACTCAGAACCACCCATTCCAACAGCCTCAAAACACGTTTTCCAATTACTTCCCATAAAATTGGTTAATAATACATTTAGAGGCAAAGCAAAATTTATTTGACAAACAAGTAAACAATGAATATACTATAACAACATCCCTTGACGTATAATCAACTCTTCCTAAATTAATATTGACTGGAGTATTATGAAACAGGCGGATCTGTCGACATTCTACCTAAGGGAGCCTTATATAATTGTTTACGCAATCATCCGCGTAATAATTGAGTTTTTCTTCTCCGACGTTAGTTACGAATAGATATAGTAGATTTCTATAATCATTTGCGTATCTGATCTGTAGAGTAATTAAACTATGATCTTGATACGTGGTATGTTTAGCAAATTAATTATGTACATGAACACTAGAATTTAGTTGAGATGTTAATGAACTGCGGTATAGAACTACATCGAAATTTGCTGTATATTAATTAGAAGATTTACAAGTTAATTTACAAGTATTTTTCAATGTCATATGTACTTTCTTAACTAAGACTAAGAGAGTGGTGTCTTAGATAAACTTATCTAAGACACCACTGACTAACGGTGAAGGAAAACATCGCAAGGAAACCTGGACTTAATAGTTTGAAATCGCCAACACGCAGTGAGCTAGCGCGGTGATTAATGCTCAATCCTTCTCTGTATGAGAAGAGGCCTTTGCCCTACATTGGGACAGTTACAGGCTGATTTATTTATTTACAAGTATATCTATAACGGGTATAACATAACAAAATTAATTTAAAATAACTATAAACATGTCAAAGCGAGACAAACGCGACACAATTGGAAATTTATTCTTGCCGAGCTTCCGGAATTCATTACACCCAAAATAGTTTAAGCAAAAAGATATTATAACAAAATAACTCCAGCAAATATTTATTTTGTACGAACGTGTTTACGAAAGGGTCATGGCGTTTGTATCAACATTAACGTATGTAGGAAAGGATTTCCATAGAATTGTTATGGGAAAAATATAAATATGAGGAAAAAAACATTCGTTACAGCTTCATAAACATATTATGAACTTGAAGCTCTAGTAAAAAAAAATACACCGAATTCGAAACACGATAATTTTTTATTTTTTATTTTTTATAGACTCACGCCTGTATTCCCCAGAGGGGGTAGGCAGAGGTGTGCAGTACACCCACGTTTCGCCGGCTATGTTATAAGTCCCATGTAATAGGGGGCGAGCCTATTGCCATTAACCGGGCACAATTCCAGACTCCGTGCTGTTACTGAGAATTTCCTAATGGAAAAACCCAATAACACTTTGCCCGACCCGGGGATCGAACCCAGGACCTCGTGCTCAGCAGTCGCGCTTGCTACCACTAGACCAACGAGGCAGAGAAACACGATAAAGCTAAAAATAACACGAAGGTTTGTTTTGAAGTCGGTGCCAAGCCAAGTGGGTTCCAGATTTTTATTAACTATCTAGTCCTAACCCTTGATACTGACTCCAAAATCTTAATTTTTTTTAATTGTGAGTGAACACGAACATTTAAGAAGTCTTCTTCTTCTTATCGTATGGTTGATGAACAACCTGGTGTCTGAGTTTAAACCACCCGTAGGCCTCTGACATGGCTTTACATACCATTGAAAAATCTCTGGTATGCTGGTTTCATCACAAGATGTTTTCCCTCACCGTCTTAGCAACTGATAATTAATTTATAATACGCACATAACTTACGAAAAGTCAGAAGTGCGCGCCTTGGGATCGAACTCAAGACCTCTGACTTGTCAGTCGACGGTCATACCACTAGGCTATCAGTGCTATAGAATATATTAAAGAAGTAATTCCCCCTTTCATTCCATTCCTTATATTGGAAGTCAGACTTTAACAACAACACATTATTAAACAAAGTGAAAAAAGTTTAAAATTGCTGTCATCCAATGAAGAGTTCCGTTCTGTAACTCCGAAGTTCATCATCAGATCATGACAATATTTTTATGGAAAGTATGAGAGAATATGTTTCAAACAAAACAATAATATCTCAAATTGGTCCACTGTTCATGGAATAATTGGTGTACACAAATAAACCCATCAAATTAATAACCTCCCTCTTTTAGGAAGTCGGGTTAAAGTGTGACCTTTAAAACCGCTAAGAAGTCGTTTAAATACATCAAACTAAACATTGACTGGGCCAACAAAAAGGGAACACTACAAGAGCTTAATTTGAACGCACGGATAGCTAAGTAAATAGCAGTGTGGGTTGAATTACGTGTGAGAACTGGTAAACTAGTTCTAAATGTATAAAGGAGGGTAACACCGGCTACCAAATTAGAAGGGTCAGCCCAGGGCCGCTTATTAAACCGTGAAATATTGAGCACTGCGTCCAAATTTTGTGCCAAAAGGTAAATCTAAAAGATTTTTGTTGGTAAGATACTTTTATTGCATGTAATTATTTTTGTGGAAAATCAATTATAGAAGTGTCTCAATATAATTCTAAAGTTTAATAAAATAATTGAAAACTTAATATTCAGAAGATCTTTTCTACAAGACGGGCGAAAGTTTTCATATGAACAGAAGGATCAGTTTTTAAACAACTGTAAAAGTAATAGGTGTCATATTCAGCCTCTCAATGGTCTCCTGACTGAATTTCTGTCAAAGCAGCCAATTTCATACATCGCGGGTTCGAATCTAGTTTGGAACAAATCTTGGTTTGAACAAATCTTTGTTTGATCTACAGATATTTGTTTTATAGGTTCAAATTACAGATTTATTTGTTACTGTTACTGTTACTGTCAGCCCATATCATCCCACTGCTGGGCAAAGGCCTCTCCCCCTGATTGCCACGTCTTTCGATTTATTTGTATATTGTTATAATTTTATGTCTGTAAATCGTAACCACAATACCAAATTTACAGCAAAAAATCTTAGTGTCAAAGTTTTATTTGAAAACGGTTTTACTTAGCTTGACCTAGTAATCGATATTTCACCCCCTTCCTGTTGACAGATTGATCTGATATTTGGTACACAGCTTTAGTTTTGATGACAAAACCATTTTATGTAAAAAAAAAATTACTTATTTTATTAAACGTGTCTACAACTTTCCAACGTTTCAAATTATATAACCAAACTTTAACTACCGCGTATCACACTTCACAGTCTATTATCAACCCTACTTCAGCCATTTGATATTAAAATTTCGTTCCGTGTTCCAGAGAGGCTCTTAGTACATACGTAATAAGGTTTCTCTACGACATTAATATAAGAGACCCTGAAGATTTATAGCATAATTATTATAATTCTTCATGTGTGAATGTAAAGTTACTAAGATCCATGTTTTTGGTTTTACCTTGGCTTTGCACAGGTATTAGCAGGTATAGCCTGTATTAGTCCACTGCTGAACATAGGCCTCTTCCAATGCGCGCCACTATTGTGCACTCACTCCGGATCTTTCTCTTTGTCACTTCCTACGACACCCGCGGGACGAGTAGGAGTGGTTTTATTTTTAGACCGGAAACCACACGGCACAGTCTTTTGCCTAAAATTAAACGCAACTACTAGTTAATTATTTAATAATCTATACAGATAATTTATAGATTGGCATTAATATTTAACGGTTGTACAACAACCAGGGCAATTACTTGATTTTCAGGACCTCGGACGTCAAGTATTTGTTTTTTTTTATCTATATTGTCCAATTGCTGGGCCAAGGTCTCCCCAAATCCACAAATTTTCACTTTTTTCTTTCCATGGCAGTCTCCCACCAGTCGTTCTTGAATCGAGTATCGAGATCGTCTCGATTTAGCTTCTGCAGCCGACCCATTGGTCAATTCCCATCGTTAGGCACCAAAGTTGTAGTGGTGGCCCATCATTCCAGAGGCATCCGGCTGTGGTGTCTCGCCCATTTCCATTTGAGTAATTGGCATCATCATCATCATCATCGCGGCCCTTGTTGTACCCATTGTTGGGTGTAGGCCTCCTCCAATATCCTCCATTCCTGGCGGTCTTGTGCCCTTGCCATCCAATCCAAGCCTGTGTGTCGCCGAATGTCATCTACCCAACGTGTAGGTGGTCGTCCCCGCGGTCTAGTATGTTGGCGTGGCCGCCACTCAATCAGTTTCCGCGTCCATCGTGCCTTATCCATTCGAGCAATGTGTCCCGCCCATTGCCATTTACGCTTGGCTATAATGTACACTATGTCCTTGACCTTAGTTTTCGAGCGTATCCACTCATTGGTTTTGCGGTCGCGTAGGGAGATTCCGAGCATAGCTCTCTCCATCTGTCTTTGCGCTACTCTTATTTTTTCTGCAGATATTTTTGTTAGGGTCATAGTTTCTGCTGCGTATGTAAATACTGGTGATACACATTGCTCGAAAACCTTTGCTTTTAACGCAATGGACAGTTTTCCCCGCAAAATTTGGCTATTTGCACCGAAAGCTGCCCATGCTTGGGAGATGCGTCTCTCGACCTCTACAGTCTGATTCTGGTTTCCGAGTGTTAGCTTGTGTCCAAGATAAATATAGTGTTTGACGACGTCGACAGGCAGCTGGTAGTTTTGTGCGTCAGGTAGGTTGGTCATTAATTTTGTTTTTGAGATATTATTTTTTAGGCCAACCTTTGCCGATTCGGTTTGTAGGTCTGTGAACATGCTTATCATATCCTCGACGTTGTCGGAGATTAGTGTTAAATCATCGGCAAATCTGAGGTTTGATAATCTTTCTCCGTCGATGTTAATCCCTTTCTCTTCCCAACTAAGGCGCTTAAAAACGTTCTCGAGCGCAGCTGTAAATAGTTTGGGAGAGATTGTGTCACCTTGACGCACTCCTCTTTCCAGATTGAAGGTTTTTGTCTTCTCGTGTAGACTAACGCAAGCTGTAGCATGACTTTGAAGATATTTTATCATTGCAATATACCGTTCGTCTACACGACAATCTGCTAGTGCCTCTTCGACTGCCCATGCTTCTATCGAGTCGAAAGCCTTTTCGTAGTCTATGAAAGTAATGATTAATGGCTTTTGGTATTCATGGCACTTCTCTATCAGAGTTTTAAGAGTTTGCAGATGATCACATGTACTGAACCCGCTTCTAAAGCCTGCCTGCTCTCTCGGTTGATACCCATCCAGCTTATTCTTTAATCGATTTACAATAACTCGAGTGAAAAGTTTGTACATGTGAGATAGAAGACTAATTGGCCTGTAGTTATCGAGTTGTTTTATATCCCCTTTTTTGTGTAAAAGTGTAATGACTGCATTATTCCATGCTTCAGGCACACGTGTTTCTACAAGGCATTTTGTGAATAATAGAGCAACTGCTGTCTTAAAGGATGTTGTGGTAGACTTTATCATTTCTGGAATGATACCATCTTCTCCTGGAGCCCTACGGTTTTTTAGCTGACACAATGCCAGTTCAACCTCGTCAACATTTATGTCCGGAAGTTCCTCCGATCCAGCATTCATGATTTTAGCTCGCTTCCTTGATAGGTTGTAATGTTGGTTTGGGGCTTTGCTTTGATACAGGTTCTTATAGTACTGGTGGGTGACTTGTAGTATCTCATCCCGATTTGTAATGACCACGCCTTTATCATTGATTAGCTTCGAAATCTGTGATTTTCCAATACTCAACTTCAGCTTCATGGAGTAATTGGCATAACAAATGAAAATATTATCTAGGTGACGGAAAATAGAATCACGGTCTCACCACAGACAATTTAATTAGTTTTACGTTCCGTTGTAACTGCAATACATTGTATTATTTACTCCCAACTGCTGTTTCTGCGTGAAACGAATAAAATATTTTTTATTTGACTCTGTTGGCAACATAGTTTTTAATGGTTACAAAATGTCTCTTACCTATGCAAATTCGAAAAGTCGTTGTCGAAATTAAAAAAATTCTCCCAGATAAATAAATATACTCTCGGTTTGAAATATGTGGAAACAGTTATTTACCTATACGGGTAATATTAATGTTAATTCGTGATATATATTATATTGTGTAATTGTTTGGTTTCCCTAATATATAAATAAATAAATTTAATTCGAATAGATACTCAATGTCGAGTGCTTAAGGATATAATTATATAGCCTATACCTTTTATTTAAATTAAAAGTATACCACCAGCGCGTAAGTGGTGCCAGTATCGCAAAAAGGAGACAAATGCTGATTAGGACAAGCTAGAAAATAAATTGTCTAAAATAGATTCAGACAAAAAAGTATTGAACAGATAAGGGGAGGCCCAGAAATTGGATTAGTCAGGCTAAAAGTGACAGTAACATTACTAAAAGGGATCAGTAATATTACCTAGTAATAAACTCTGACCTTCGCAATGTCACGTTTTGTAGATATTTTATCTGATAGAATGAATTTATTGCCGTTCCATCTAGCGATCACGGTAAAGCTGACCACGAAGTTTTTGGTCGTCTATCGGACAAAGTACTATTGGATAGCTAGCTTTGTCAGTCAAATCAAGTAGTAAAATTGTTTGTGTTCTATTTTTTACTACCAAGGTAACAAACAGGCATAGGGTCGGCAATAAGTAAGTCCGTGGACGACTTCAGGTCCAGAACAAATATCAGCGCATAATATTTAAAATAAAAAAGTATTTTTAGAGAAAATAAGTACTACGCGCTGATACTTGTTCTGGACCTGAAGTTGTCCACGGACTTACTTATTGCCGACCCTGTGCAGGATTATGGAAGGGGAGGGGAGGGAGATTTAGGAATAATAATTTTTCATCTGCTGCTTGTTCAAATTCGCCTATTAGATGTTTGTGGTCACGATAAAATTTACAAGAATAAAATCCTTAAACGGAATTTTATATTCTATCGGAAATAGAATTTTCGTCATAAAAATAAAAAATCAGCCTTTACTGATCAAGTACTAGTTAAAAGCTTTCTCTCACAAATCAAAGTGAGAGGGATTAGTTCTGAGTACGCCATCATGCTGGCTTAATAATAAAATTATGGCCTCCTGAACTAATTTCGTTCATAGCTGCCAATCTCAATGGAGATTGGACATCGATATAATGCGCAAGTTCGTGCATAAATACAAGTGCACTCTCTACGCCCTTTATTTTGTGGCCGGCGGGAATACACTCTCTACGCCCTCACACTCATTGTCCGATGGGACGGCAATTCGATATGACCAGAGAGATATTAGGTGCGGGACCAACAGCTTTGCTTTCGGAGGCATGGTGCAAGAGATAGATATACATATAGTTATACTCACATAACTTACGAAAAACAGATTTAGAGGCCTTGTGTTCAAGCCTAAAACCACTGATTTGCAAGTTAAATGTCTGTTGCAGGTTAAAAGTTGTTCATAATGTGTATGATCTTAGTGAGAGTTGGTAAAACTATTATACACAAAGCGAAATAAACTTCTAGTGTCAATATTCCCACTTTTTTAACAATATTCAGAAAAATATCCATTGCTAACTACAAAGCCTGATATGATCCTGTTTTTACAAACAAACATACAAAATTAACGGAAAAACCCCGACGCATTCGTGTTTGGAATTTGATAACGGTTCTGACATTCAATATTGGACTTTAATAAAGCTGTATAAAGTTGTTTAAAGGTTATTTGCAGAACAGAAACAGGAAATGTGTCAAGGATTTTGTTGCATGCCGAAATATCCGATTTTCACAGAGTTGCAATACATCGGTTATTATGTTACTACTAGTAGGTATTTTGTTGTTGATAAACAAATACTAAAATGAAGAATTCTATAAAAGTTAAAAAAGTTGAACAATATAATTAAATAATTTTTCCAACGGGTAACGTTTTTACGACAGATTATATAATTCTATACCAATCGGACGCTATATAAATCATATCTTGTAGATGTATACAGGCCTATGATGATGATGATGATGATGAAACTATTGAATTACACGAAAGTTTTCCGTTTCATCTATAGTTTATCCACAAAATGCAATCATGAACTTTAGTTATTGTAGTAAAAGGCTCGAGTCATTTCAAAAAGACTCGATTTTTCCAAAGTCTCAAACATTAGTCTCACGAATCATGAGCCTTTTGAGTTCCTTGAGTCAAAATGCGCCTTGGCCTACATAGTAGGACAATCAATCAATCATTTTGAGTCTTTAAAGTGACTGAAACAAGTAAGGTACGGTATGTTTTATATGATGACTAAAGCGATGATCTCACTAACACAAATAAATAAATAATTGATTGATTAATGATACTACTTTTTATTTTTCATTTCAATCAAGCTTAAAAACTCCAGCCAGGCGTTGCACAGGAGAAATTCCGGCTGGTCTTAAGAGGACCCGGGATTTCCCTCAAGATGCTTATGGTGATCACCGGGGTGGTTGTTTAAGTGAGATAAAAATCCCACGCTCCACGGTCTCTTCCCCCGTAGGCCAGGTGCCTTTTGAAGGTTTCCCCCCATAAACAAAAAAAAAGGTTAAAGGACTCCGTCTTGACTTTCTTTAAGAGTCTATTTATAAAAAGACGCAAGCAAAACTTAAGCTCTGTAACATTAAAAGAAAGTCTTATTATTGGAGTCAAAGTTAACCACACGTACCGTACATTCGATAAAACCCCCTTAACCAACGATATCATTTCACTCAAAGCGAACAGGGAAAATGAAACCTCTTGGGTGAACAACACTTTTCCCTATACTTCCTTCATTGTCACAGTTGTCTTCAAGTTTATCTAAAACGACAGTCTCGGTTTTATGCTTTGAAATTAAATAAAACAATAGATTCAATTTTTGGTTTGATTTTATCAATTGTTTTTGTGATAGAGTGTACATATTTTTAACTGCAAATGTGTAACTTAAAAATAATTATATGGCCAGTCTTTTTCAAGTGTTTTCTCTCGAAATAGATCGTGGTAATTTGGTGAATTTAAAAAAATAATCGAATATAGACAATGAAACTCCTAATAAGATGACAGCAAAAATTTCGTAACAATAACACAATTGAAATGAAATTAGCATTTCAATTATATTATTGATGATTATACCACAAAACACCGAGAGTTTAGTTAGTAGTTACTCTCGGTGTTTTGTGATTATACTTTCTCTATAAAAAGGAGGATAATAGGCTTAAAGGGGGTGTTATATTTTATTAAAAAGTTTTTTTATGCTTCTAAGTTGGAAATAAAGCATACGACCTACTCAATGGTAAGCGGTAAGAGCTTAGAGTATATAAGAAAATATAGAGCAACCCTATAGAAGTATGAACCATGAGCACGGGTATGAACAACGCGGCCGCGACACGAGCTCCGTTTGCGATCATACTTCGATCGACTGTGGTTCAACTAGGCTCCACGAGCGAAAAAGTTACATTTTAGCTTATATTATGGTTAACTGCTGAGTTAAATTTTGAAAAACGTCTAGAAAACATAATTTAAAAAAATGACATTTTAACATTTGTATGGTGAGACCTGCTTTCGCTCCGCACAAGGCAATGTGGTTGACGTTATCACTCTATATTTTCTTGAATACTCTATGGGTAAGAGTGACTTATGGACGGTTGCAATACCAGGGCTATGACTTATGCGTTGCCGATCCAGTGCGGGATTATGCCGTAGGTCTTAACAAACTAATGGAGCTGTCAGATTACAAGATCCCGGAATCAATACACAAGCTGACAGCTCTCCAACCAATCTTGTTTATTTAGATTATGCTGCTTCGAGACAAACGGGATTCTAACGTAGTGCACGTTAGCATCTGACTGACGCATTATTGTATCATTATTTTATTCCGAAATGGGTAGCCAGTTGCTTTTTTGTACGATTAAAATGAGTAAAAAAATAGGCCATAAAACCGAGTCTATATTATAGAGAATAAAACTAAGTTCAGCCTTACGCAAATTGCAGTTTTGAACTCAGTTAAACGCTTGAATCGAGTTTAAGTAAGTATTTAGTGTCAGTGGTGAAATCGGCTTTTAATAATTATGCACATGTATTGGCTACAGTGTTGGTAATATTTATATTTATTTATTAATGAAACTACGACACCGGCTACACTATCTGTCAGCGAAATTCAGTGTCAGTGAATTCGCTGTTTAAAAAAAATGGCTGGATATTTTCGTAAAGTGTGTGTGATATTTGTCTGGTTTTGCAAGCGTCTATACCTTAAAGGTTATATATTATGTTATGGTTATTGCTTTTGGTAACCGTAAACGTAGTCGAGCTTTATTCTTGTTTGCCTTCTTAGTAATATAAAAAAATAAGGAAAAGCAATTAAAAAACAAAGAAAGAAAAAATAATTAAAAAAAACTTATTCTAGAAAGTGGCTTAGGCTCATAAAAAAGGCATTTCATCAATAAATCACAAACACAACTCATTTGTTTATTCTTGATCAATGTAGCCCAGCCCACGTAGTCTACATTTGTAGCCCACATATCTAGACTCGCACACCTGTCTGCTAACGCTGTCAAAACCATTGCCGTATAATATTTCACACGTTCACCTTCGTCAAATATCTGTTTCCATCGGCTTGACATTCCATTAGCCTATCACATGGTATTTGACATTTCATTTTCATTTCTTTTTGAAATTCTTACCAAGTCTTTTGTTTTTCTTTTATAATGAAGCTAAGTTTTGTTGGTTTAAACTTTGTTTTAACTTTGTATTTGTAAAAAATATGCTCTACAGTTGTTTAGGAAATATCGATGATGTTGGGTTTGAACCTGAGACCACTTATTAGTCAGTCTATGGTTACAGCACTCGGCTATCATTACACTGTACTCTCTCCATCATAGGTCATCATCATTTATAAATACAATTAATAGATGGTTTTTATACGATGCAGATGCCGTGAAGCGGATTTTGTAGCGGTTTACCGCGCGGATAGACGGTGAGCCTGCGCTGTAGGGTTTCTATCGGTCGACTTTTTTTAAAACACACCATGAACCGCGTGATATTGCGGTTTCTCGTGTGCATACGCCGTCCTAACGCACGGTGTTCCACGAGGAGCGGTGGACCCAACGCGAACGCCGCTTATTCGCACGATCAGGCGGTGTAAGGCATCAGCGAATTCCATATAAGCTAATGCAACGTAAGGTCTGCTTCTCAGCCCTCCGAATTGGTAAGCGGCGTCGAAAATATTGCAGCTGATACAGACATCTAATAAGCTATTTCGATCATTACTTATACCATAAAAGTATTTTTCCCATAAAGCCATGGTACAGGTATGTGTATAAATAAATTACACACCTACATAACTCCACATGATATAGAAATCATCCCTCATTTATCGAAAACCCATCGCAATAAAAATCCCGAACAATAATACCTGCCTTCCTAATTCCATAAATCATTAAACTTCCAAACAAAACGATAATCGATTCTATATCGAAACCAAAAATACTGATAAATACGGCGCCCATTCTGTATTCGTATTTTATAACAACAAACGGGTTTTCATTTCGGTGGATTTGTGTATTAATCATGGTTATTATTGAGCGGTGTGGTTTGCGGCCTAAGAATAGAATCACCCTTACTCGTCCCGCGGGTGTCGTAAGAAGCGACAAAGGGAAAGATCCGGACGATGGGCAGCAGCATCCTTCTGTGTAACAGCAATCATTTGCTACTGCGATCGTCAACCCGCTTGCTCAGCGTGACAATTATGGGCGAATACCTCCAATGAGCGCACAATAGTGGCGCGCATTGGGAGAGGCATATGTTCAGCAGTGAACTAATACAGGCTGATGAGGATGATCATTATTGAGGATGTATTAAATACATCAATTAAAGGTCTATTTCGTAGTCTACTGTTAGGTTAGATTACTAGTATCTACGCAGGGGCGTATATACCATTCCTTTTTCGAAGCCTGGCCAAAGCCCGTCATACAAATGTATTACATTTTCTTTAAAACAGTATTTATTACGTGCGATTGCACTGTTGTTAGGTACTAGGCATGCTATTGTTACTTAGTTAATTCAAAAATAGAACAGACAAAGCTTGATATTAGTTGCCAGGTTAAGTTAACGGGAGCTTAAAAGAAAATTATGATACATATCATGGATGTAAAAATATTAAATCTTGAGTCTTTCGTAAAATTTTTGAGATTGTAAAGCAGAAATGTCAGATTACATTTTGACCTATGAGATTATTAAAGATCAAAGACCACATAAAATCTGCTCGATAATTTATTGCACCTTTTATCTGATACTTTATGTGAATAAAAAGATTAGATTTAAAATATTTGGAGCGTAGTTCTTTTTCTTTAAAAAAATCCACTCAAAAACTTAATTTCGACAAAGTTTTATTTGTAAGACACTGTAGCGACACATTGAAACTCAAACATCACACTACTTAGACACTGTTCAACTCAGACAATACCTAAGTTAGACTTTGTCAAACGAATTTAGATTTTAAATTTTGACCCGTGTATTTTCTGATTAGAATAGTTTTTGAGTTTCCTAATTGTCAGAGTAGCGTAATGTTTGAGTTGCTATATGTCGCAACAGTGTCGCATGTCGAAGTTATTAATTCGAAATCAGAATCAGAATTTATATTAGTGTGATTTTGGGTTCGAAAAAGACACTTATTATAAAGGTATTTTATTTAACAGACTGTTATTATAATTATCTAAAAAGTTGTTTCGCTATATTTTGGAAGAATACAAAACCCTTTATTTATTTATTTAATTTATTTGTACACACAACAAAATATATAAGGACAAAATAAGGCATTAGGTAAGGCGATGTACAGGGTGATACTTATTCCTAATGGAATTTCTTCCAGCACACCCGCGATAGGAGAAAGTGATTTAAAAATGTAGACCCAGTGTGTAGATAAACTATAATTGCTAAAAACTACACTAACCTTCCCTACTACCCTACCCTTCAACTACCCTTCCCTAAGTACGTCTATAAAGCATTAAATAAACATGTCGTCTAAAAATACACGTCGAACGTTTTGTCAAATGTCCCCATAAACTCTCTAAAACAAACATTTTTCATCAATCGGCAATGCCCCTGTCAGCAATTCAATAAATCTTTCAACGAGTGCTTGCCTGATTCCTGTGACGTCACGTTTGTGTACTCCCATGTCACGTCACTTAAGCTTAAACGCCTTTATGCATTTATTCACGTTAGTATGAAGTTCACCGCAGCAGTAAAGAGTCATTACTGGCGTGCACGCATGCGTACAATCAGAAGATTAGGTTGGTACAAAGATGGTGGATCTTCTTTCTTCTTTATTGAGATACTAGCTTTTGCCCGCGACTTCGTTCGCGTGTAATAGTGTAATAGTGACTTCGACTCTTGACCAATAGATGGCGCTGTATGTCCGGAATAAATTTTATTTTTTATTATTTTATTTTTTGTAATAAAAACTATCCTATGTCCTTTCTCAAGTTCCAAACTATGTCTGTACCAAATTTCACACAAATCGGTTCAGTAGTTTAGGCGTGAAGCAAAGACAGACAGACAGACAGACAGACAGAGTTACTTTCGCATTTATAATATTAGTTTGGATATAAATTCAAATTAGGTTTATTGTATTTAGGTTTGTATATAAAAGATAGGTAGTCTGATTTAGTGTAATTAAGTATTTTATTTTTTTAGTATACATGTAAATACCCAATTGATAAATAAAATGTTTGATGTTATAAAAAAAATGTGTAGTATAGAGTTAAAACTAGAGATAAATTCAAATTATTTATTTTGTAAACACAGGGTAGATTACAGATGTTATTAACATTGAAACCACCAGAAGGTATACAAAATATAAAAGTATTTATGTAATATATATATATATATATAATATAATAGTATAACACCAGGTTGTTTTAAAAAATACAAACATGTATGGTTGATGAACAAACTGGTGCCAGAGTTAAAACCACCCGTAAGCCTCTGTCATGGTTTCACACCTCGTTGAAAATTCTCCTAGGTTTGATGGTTTATCTCACAATGTTTTTGTTCACCGTTTTTGATAGTGATAATTAATTTTTAAAATGCACTTGTATCCGAAAACTTAGGTGCGTGCCTATGTTTCGAACCTACGACCCTTGACTTGGCAGTCCAATAGTCATACTTATTATTAAGCCTAGTGGCTATCACTGTTTTTATTTTATCACTAACTTAATTATTTTTTTTGAAATTTCAAATTAACTTGGGGGACAGGTTTGAAAGCCTGTTACGGATACGAATTAGAATAAGATTATGAAGATTTATAGTATCTAAACTACTGAACTGATTCGAACGAAATTTGGCAAGAATAATATTATAGTCTAGAATATAAGAAAGGATACAGGTTAGTTTTTTATGCGATAACCGAAATCCACACAGGTGGATCCGCGGGCAATAGCTAGTGACATTTTTGCCAAACTCACATTTTTCATAACTACATTTAGTTTTTTTATATCTTAAATGTGCAAGCGAGATAGTGTTTTAGCGAGATAGGCCTTAAGAGCGAGCATTATAATTATAACGACTGTACTTTCTGTACTAACTTACACGGTGCCGCGTAACACGTTCATGACCTTGATTACGTAATGTCACGGTGTTAAGAACTTTTGACGTGACACGCGTAAGTAAAATGAGAGGCTCTTACGTTTGTTTAACAAAATGTACACCACCATTGTTTCTCTGCTTTGAAGAAATGTTTGTTTTACTAATAATATAAATTCGGAAGTTTATTTCTTGGTCTGTTGTTTTACGTAGCAATTAGAACAGAGCAATGGAGCAACGGATTGACATGTTTTTTTTATAGTAACAGTTTATGGATTGAAGAATAATATAAGGTTCAGCTTGGATAAAAAGAGTCTAAGGCGGTGAAAAATCTTACAAAATAAGTTTGAAAATAAGTACTAAGATACTTAAAAGCAATTCATTTGATTATATTTGATGACAAAAAAATTATCATTGAAATAAGTAGGTTGTGTGGCGTCCTCAATTTTTCCAGTCTTTTTTGCCAAACTTTACTGTTTATTCCAGAAAAATGAAAAATTCGGGAGCAAAGCCATAGAAAAAGCTAGTTACAATTTAATTGTTGAAATTCAACATCAACGCTCCAAGTTTAAAACTTAGGTAATTCAAGCTTTTTTTAAACAAAATTTTAAATCAAGTTTTTATATTCGAATATCAAGCTAAACGTATATGAAAAAAAATCTTGTCTATGTTTGTTGAGGAGTGCTCTCCTAAGAAGGCATTCCAGGCTTCAGCAACAAGTTTTTTTATCACTTAAATGTATTGTTAACAGAACTGAGTAAGCATTCACTGAGCTCCCGCCAGAGGGGGTGGTACTACCCTGCTAAACCGCACATTTTTTTTTTATTTTTTTTTTTATGGACGGTTTTAAATGCTATGCCACCCTCATCGTGACTCTCATGAACACCAACCATTCCAAAAACAAAAATACAAAAACAACTAAACTATTTTACTACTAATTCCTAAACTGACAACACTATATAATTTTGTTTAATTAGCTAAAAATTTATATGAAAAAATAGTCCAACAGACTATTATAGTCTCTGAGACCTTTAATCGACTCACCGCGTTTCACATACAATTTTGTAAGAACAGTCGGCAAAAGAGTTAGTTTGGCAGGGCCGCTAGATAAGAACGAAGTTTTTTGTAGAAGTTTGCATGTGATTATAAAAATCTTTTAGTTTTATATAAGTTTCAGTCTTACCTTTTCAGAAAATATGGTAAAAAGAAATTATATTGATGACACCTTGAAAAATTTACAGCCTTAGTGCCCCTGCCAACCTAACTCCGATGCCGACTGTACATAGTACTATAGGACGTTCAGACTTCTGAGCGCCTATATTAAATAATAAACACTATTAACTTGTATAAATAAATTATATTTTCATATTAACACATTTTTTGTACATATTTTTAATCCATCTTGCTTGTCAGAACCATTTGTTCTTTCTTATTTTATACTAGCTGCCCCGCGCGACTTCGTACGCGTGATTATCCTACTTCAAGGCCTATTCTACCCCTACCCTACTCTACCCACTACCCTACTCTACCCACTACCCTATTCTACCCCTAACCTACCCTACTGCTACCCTACCCTACTTTACCGCTACCCTACCCTACTCTACCCCTACCCTACTCTACTCTACCCCTTTTTCTCACCTTTAAACCTTCCCTGGATCTCCACAAATAATTCAAGACCAAAATCAGCCAAATCGGTCAAGCCGTTTTCATGCTATGTCGTGACAACGGAAAACGGGTTTCATTTTTATATATATATAGATTAATCTTAATTTAAAGAGGCTGTCACCTCAAGTGGCCAGTTTACGAAAAGTAAACCACCAAATAGGTCGCTCACCACAGTACATAGCAACCTTACTAAAGAATAATATCCGGCAACCGTGGGAATTAAAGAATAACATAAAAGCGGGTCCATGTTTTTGTCTCATACATTTTATATAACACAGTCGCTTTAGTAAATTGAAATAGGGGAAAACGAGTACAGTGTTAACCGCAAAAAATAGACTTGGGACCCTTTTCCATTGGTATATTATGTATTTTGACAGAATCATTAGTGTAGATCAGAGGTTCTCAAACATTTTTAGCCACGAAACCCCTTCCTTCATTAAACGCCATGACAGACACATGGTGTCCGATAAACAATAGAATTTGCTTTGTGTCTGCTGTCTGGCAGTCAAAGTGTTAATTTAACAGAAAAATATGTATTCTTTAGTGATCTAAATTGTTTTATATTTGACATTGATATTAGCAAGTATTGGGAGATATAACATCAATTTAACAAAAATATGAAACTAACTCCAAATAGGGGGGCCTGCGAAACCCTAGGGCTCCGTGGAGCAAACTTTGAGTATGGCTGGTGTAGATGATAACATCTTTTTAACAAATACATATATAAAATTGACTCCAAAAAGGTACAAAAGGTCCTTTGCGGTACCCAAGGCCTAGGCGAAGCACACATTGTCTCTCTACGAAGGTCCTCATTAAATCATCACCAAATAAAAATTGACAACTTCGAAGGAAAACCAACGATTGAATACAAAAACCATTCAAATAGGTCCGTTGTCAGAGTTGCCTACTATAGTTTTTGTAGTCGGTTAAAAGCACTAAACTTACATCAAAGTTATAAGTCAGTAAATTCTAAATAGGGGTAGTGTAGGGTAGGGGTAGAGTAGGGAAGGGAAGGGTAGGGTAGGGTAGGGGTAGGGTAGTGAGTAGAGTAGGGTAAGGGTAGGGTAGGGTAGGGGTAGCGTAGGGTAGAGGTAGGGTAGGGTAGGGGTAGAATAGGCGTTGAAGTAGGATTATCACGCGTACGAAGTCGCGCGGGGCAGCTAGTACCTATAAAATATAATTACTAACCCCATAACCATTAGAGTACCGAACCTCATTCAACTAAATAACTTGCGCATGCACTTACAACTTTCAAGGAACAAGGAAACATCATTAGGCCATGTTTTGTAACTCATGCTGTTCTTAATTTAACTTGTGTAGAGACAAAGAAGTTAGTACTGCGACGTAAAACAATCACAGCGTTGGTATGGGGCACAAACTCTTACTTCTTCTTATCGTGTCAGAGTTTAAACCGCCCGTAGGCCTCTGACATGGCTTTACAAACCATTGAAAAATCTCACAGGTGTGCTGGTTTCATCACGATGATTTCCTTTACCATTTTAGCTACTGATAATTAATTTTTAATACGCACATAACTTACGAAAAGTCAGAGGTGCGCGCCTTGGGATCGAACTCGAGACCTCTGACGGTCAGTCGACTGTCATACAAATAGGCTATCAGTGCTACTATATCTTACTTATAGACAGGATATTGAACCCTGGAGTAAATGCATGGGGTATATTTGTATTTTACCGATAACTTTACGAATCGCAGGACTAAAAACTTTTTTTTACTTTTAGTCGTGATAGCTTCGTGGTATTGACCGTTGACTGGCAAGTCAGAGGTCTCAGGTTCGAACCCAAGGCGCGTTGAACGCCCAACCTCTGACTTTTCGTAAGTTATGTGCGTTTTATAAATTAATCATCACTTACTCCGTGCCTCGGAAAACACGTAAAGCCTCTCGCTCGGGTCGTGTCGGATTGCCGTCCCATCGGATTATGAGAGTGAGGGAATAGAGAACGCAACAACCACTTGTGCACTATAATATCTCCAGCGTCGATGGCTAATCTCCGTTGATATTGGCCGCTGTGACCAAAACTTGGTCAGGGGACAATATTATATTACCTATTAGATTTTAAATAAATATATAATTTAGTGGATTGGTGGATTCTGAAGTCGAAACTAAGGTTCCGACTTTACAAAAATATGCAGCATAAACGCTTTGTTTACCAATTAGTGGAGTCACTTGAGTTCTCCAACTTGAATAGAAACGTACAGTTGACCTAACCAATTCATGTGAACATAACAATAGCGACTTCTAATTTTTCCCGTAACGCCATCTATCGAGCTGAATAGTAAACTTTCATTTCTATACTTCGTTTGAGCGGCTTGAAGCCTATTCCGTACCTCAAAATGGAAAAGCAGAATTCTTATTGAATCGCTTTTACGTCCGTGTGTCTGTCTGTCTTTAAGTAACGTAAGTTATTACTGAATAGACGCACCAGAGGCCTAAATGTTTGTTGTCGAATTTCTTGTTGTGCGATATAATTACAGGCTGTATGGGTGAAATTGAATTAGAAAAATATTTTTATGTAGCAATTTACTTTGGCTTTATTTAGCTTGTTTTTTTTTTAAATTAATAAGTAAGTAATTGAAATTTTACCCCCTTCCTGTAGACAGATTGATCTGATTAAATAATTTAGCGGATTAGTGGATTCTGAAGTCGTAACTAAGGTTCCGACTTTACAAAAATCGTTTTGAATTTTTTTAACAATTAGTGGAGTCACATGAGTTCTTCAACTTGAAAAGAAATGTACAGTTGACCTAACCAATTCATGTGAACATATCAATAGCGACTTCTAATTTTTCCCGTAACGCCATCTATCGAGCTGAATAGTAAACTTTCATTTCTATACTTCGTTTGAGCGGCTCGAAGCCGTATTCCGTACCTCAAAATGGAAAAGCAGAATTCTTATTGAATCGCTTTTACGTCCGTGTGTCTGTCTGTCTTTAAGTAACGTAAGTTATTACTGAATAGACGCACCAGAGGCCTAAATGTTTGTTGTCGAATTTCTTGTTGTGCGATATAATTACAGGCTGTAAGGGTGAAATTGAATTAGAAAAATATTTTTATGTAGCAATTTGCTTTGGCTTTATTTAGCTTGTTTTTTTTTTTAAAATTAATAAGTAAGTAATTGAAATTTTACCCCCTTCCTGTAGACAGATTGATCTGATTAATTAATTTAGCGGATTAGTGGATTCTGAAGTCGTAACTAAGGTTCCGACTTTACAAAAATCGTTTTGAATTTGTTTAACAATTAGTGGGGTCACTTGAGTTCTTCGACTTGGAAAGAAATGTACAGTTGACCTAACCAATTCATGTGAACATAACAATAGCGACTTCTAATTTTTCCCGTAACGCCATCTATCGAGCTGAATAGTAAACTTTCATTTCTATACTTCGTTTGAGCGGCTCGAAGCCGTATTCCGTACCTCAAAATGGAAAAGCAGAATTCTTATTGAATCGCTTTTACGTCCGTGTGTCTGTCTGTCTTTAAGTAACGTAAGTTATTACTGAATAGACGCACCAGAGGCCTAAATGTTTGTTGTCGAGTTTCTTGTTGTGCGATATAATTACAGGCTGTAAGGGTGAAATTGAATTAGAAAAATATTTTTATGTAGCAATTTACTTTGGCTTTATTTAGCTTGTTTTTTTTTTAAATTAATAAGTAAGTAATTGAAATTATACCCCCTTCTTGTAGACAGATTGATCTAATATTAGGTACATACCTTTAGTTCTGATGACAAAACCGTCTTAAAAAAAATTAGTTATATTATTTTAAACATATTTTATTAGATAACGTGACGTGTCATTGTGGCGCATTCGTTACGGACCCGCTTTGCAAGCGCCTGGGTGTGGGTTCGAACCTGGCATACCTATGTGACTTTTTCAATATCATAATAAGTACTTTCTTAGTTAATCTAAGACACCACTGACTAACGGTGAAGGAAAACATCGTAAGGAAACCTGGACTTAATAGTCTGAAATCGCCAACACAAATCGTTAACGTGGTGATTAATGTTCAATCCTTCTCTGTATGAGAAGAGGCCTTTGCCTTACAGTGGGACAGTTATAGGTTGATTTATTATATTATTTTAACGTGACAAGAACGAATGTCTGGTCAATAAAATATCTGGCTCAGTCATAATAGAAACATTATTATCTTAAGACCAATTTAATGTCTTCATAATTGCTACTATATTATTTAGTGCTGTCATAATTTCTAATTATTTATTATAGACAAGCAGAGAATAAAGCTTTTAGGTTTAATTTACGAAGCTACAATCACAATCAAAGACCTATCTGGGCGTCTGGTCGAGACATCTCGTGACCAAAATGCTGGTCTGTATCTAGTCTAAAAGCTAAATAACTCGTTATTTAGCGACACGTTAGGACTTAGATATAAAGGCCAGGGGGCTTAGCCAAGTTGACTATCTACAATCGCTAACGAATAGAAAACGAAAGAAATGTATAGGATTAGATCCTATTCGTTTGTTTTGACCACGTGACATATCGATAAATGTAATGCCATTCTATACATTTCTATTCGTATTCTATTCGTTAGCGATTGCAGATAGTCAACTTGGCTAAGCCCCCAGCCCAGTTAATTTCATACAACAATGATAATAAGTGATTTGTAAAAATGTTTGTAAAAAACCCTTTTTATATATAGCTTTTATTTACTTTCACCTGTCCCGTTGTCTGTAATCAAATCTTGCAAGTTAAATTTGATCCACTTTGCGGTTTCCGATTGATATAAAATTATTCTTTACGAGTACTAAAAGCTTGGTTAGAAAAGTTGTTTTTTAAAAACTTATTACAGTTTAAGTACACAAGTCAAAGTGAATGAATGATAAATTATTATAAAAAAATTAAAGGTGTTTGTAAAAAAATATTTTTACAGAAATTTTAAAACTACTAAGAATAAATAAATCAACTACACTTATCACAAAAATAATTCGTTATTAAAATTAACTTACTATTTTTCTTCGAGGAAATACTAACAAAGCCACATCGAATTCTACACCACATTGTAGAGAATAGACGTTATGTTGTAATGAGCTGTCAAAAGTTGATCGAAATTTTCACAACTAAATGAGGCACATTATATTTCATGTTCGGAACAGCACTTCTGTACAGTTAGCAGAAACGTAGATAAATAAAATTAAAATTAATATCTACAGTAAGGTTATTATTCTTTTGGAATCTAATGAATGAATTTGGATGTGGTTAGCTAATGTGTACACAAGCAAGCAGAGCCAAGACTATCTACAATTGAATCAATTAAAGCTATACAAAATTAAGGAAATGTATGGGAATTGAATATCTTTATCATTATGTCACGTGGTCAAAATATACAAATAGAAAAATCTAAGCCAATTTTACAGGTTATCAATTTGTTAAAGTTATGATCGCGTGACCTCGTACAAAATGGAATTCAATGGAATCCAAGTTGCAATTCGAAATTGAATTGCAACTTGGCTACCTAGACCTTGGCTAGTAAAGTGCTAGAAAATTAGTCTAGAAAATTAAATAACAAGACACGATTTTCAAATCAAACTAAATGCGTCACGGTCAATTGCAATTGGGTTTTATTATAGCAAGACCATCAAAGAACAAGCCAAACCGCTTTTTTCAAACATAAATAATTTTCACATATTATTTAACTTTTAGACTTTAACGTAAAGCAATGTTTTTGCTGATTGTACAAATATTGATAAATGAAAATCGATATTCTGTCTCCAGACGTTTCTTACTCATACTTAATGATGTCTCAGGCTATGTTACAAAAAAAATATACTAGGCCTGTTTAAGTAGGTTAAATAGAATATTTGTATAACTTTTTGTGTACCATTTTGTTGATTTCGGGTAGTCAGAAGCCCGAAAGTCTGACAACCAGTCGTACCAAAAGATATCGTGTAACCCAGTATCTGGGTTGTCGAGGTCTGATAGGCAGTCGCTCCATGTAAAACACCGCTTTTCAGCTGCATCCAATAAGAATGGAAGCCGACCCCAACAGTTGGAAAAAGGCTAGGCAGATGAGGCAGATGATTTTTGTATAGATTTGTCTGATTCTTTATCCTTATTATTGTCTCGATTCAATCTTGGTTAAAATATTGTGTAATTTAAAAACATCTGATAAATTAAGCCCTACAAGTATTCCATACTGGATGTAACTTCCATCTAAGATTTATTTATTTTATTTATTTATTTATTATTTATCTACTTAGTACAGAGTTTTCCATTTACACTAAATAGTAAGATAAAACCATATTATTTAAATATAAGTAATCACTCAATCTTCTCACAGAACCTCGAACCAGAAAGACGATTAAATGTAAAAAAGAATGTCAATAACACAGGCGGGATTACAATTAATATTAGTTTAGTGACAGAGGACTGGCTTTACCGAGTAGGTTACGGGTTCAAATCTCACTCGTAATCGATTTTTTTTTCTTTTTACAAAATTCGAACTTTTGTTTTCGTTTATTATGCACAGATACTTAAAATATTTATCTAATATATTCTCGTCTTTAATTTGGTCAAATAATTTGGGCCAAATGCGGTGGGCAAACACCTCTTCTTTGACCGTCAGGTAAAAATTAGCGTCATGTTATGTTAAAGTAAAGTAAACATGTAAAATCCGTAGACATAATAATGACTATATGGCCTTTTAGCGTAAGTACTTTATTCTGGCCTAGCCCATTAAGGTCCGGGCTTTAAAATTACATATTAAAGCCAAAATAAACATCGTTAACCTACATGATATGCCTTTTTATAGTAGCCTGACTTAAAGCCGAGCTCAAAAAATACATAGTTATATTAGTTATATTTATAATTACGTTGTTAGTTAAATTTTGTGAGTGAGTAAACCAAGTTCACTCGGTGATGTATTTTTCTACTAAAAAACCAGATGCCATGCTTCGCTGTTTATTTATTTATTTATTAAGGGTCTTCAACAAAGAATACACTACACATTCGCCTTAAAAAATAGCAATTGCAAAATTGTCCTCGTGTTCTTTCAATTATATGTAGAGGACCAAGACTATTTATCGGGGTTCTGCTTTAAGCGTGTGAGCTGCCTTACTGCAGTTTTAAAACTATATTTGTTTATAAATAAACATACATACATACATAGACTCACGCCTCTTTCCCAGAGGGGTAGGCAGAGACAACGGATTTCCACTTGCTACGATCCTTGCATACCTCTTTTGCCTCATTCACTCTCATCACGTTCTTCATACATGCTCGTCGGTTTAGGGTACTCCTGACCTGACCTTTCTCAAGGACATCCCCGACTTGGTCATAGAATGTTCGTCTAGGTCTTCCCCTTCCAACTGTACCATTCACCCTTCCCATGTACACTTGTTTCGTAAGTCTTCTTTCATCCATCCTTTCTACATGTCCAAACCACCTCAGCATTCCTTTCTCTATCTTACTGACAACATCCTCTTTCACACCACACCGTTCTCTTACCACACTGTTTCTTACTTTATCTTTTAGGGTTACACCGCACATACTTCTCAAAGCTCTCATCTCAACTGCGTTTATTCTACTTTCATCCTTCTTTTGCCACACCCAGCTTTCACTTCCATACATTAACGTCGGCACTAACACACCACCGTGCACGGCCAATCGAGCCTCTTGCGAGACTTGCCTGCTACTCATAAAAGCAAAATAACAAGAATAATTTATAAATATTATTGAGTATTATCTAACACAGTTTCGTTACGATTCGTATTTGATGTTTTTCATACATAATGATATTAGGTATATAATTTATAATTGTATGCAACTAACATTAATTAATATTAAAAACTAACACTAAAACTAAAAATAAAATGATAAGAATTAAATAAATAAAAATAAAATAATAACATGTAAACATTTGGAAAAATGTACTGCTATTTATCACAAACTGTTGTGTTGTAACAATTGTTTAATAACGTTTTAAAATATTTTATATCTGCAATGTATCAGCACCTTATTGTGATAAAATAACACGTGATGCATAGCATTTTTCCCCTTGCAACCGTAAAGTAAGTATATCATCGATGTATATAGTACAAAACGGACCCTAGTGACACTAATTATACGTTACATATTGTCGAGGTCTCTCACTGTACTTCATTGCTTACTCTGGTAATATTTTATCCTTTTATCTTTGTTCAACAATTTATGATAATATTAACATTATTATGAGTTTTAAAGTTCTTATTGTTATTTCAAATAATTTCCACTTTTAATTTCAAAATCGTCAAAAATTGTGTAAAAGCAAATCTATTATCTTACAGTTTGATGATCAATGTTTGATGGGTCAAACTTCATCAATTTTCATAGCAAATTCAAGTTGATAGATAACTAGATTAAAAGAAAAACAAGAATAAATTTTAAAAACTCCAACAATTTTTTTTAGCTAAGTACACTCTCAATAAAACCTTCATTGTTTGGTTCATCCGTTTGGGAGATGATGCTACAGTTGAGATACACACGATAAACACGTTAAAAAAAACACAATTTCTTTTTGTTTTTAATTCAATATCGATTCATCAGTTTGAGAGCTACGATGCCACAGACACATAGATACACAAATACATATTTTAAATTTATAACATCTCTCTTTTTCGTCAGGGGTTAATAAGGACTAACGAAAAAAACCTACTTATCTGTCTGCATCTCGTTTGTACGGAAAAGGGTGGAAGGAATAAATTATGTATCGATATTTCTAAAAGAAGAACCAAACGGTAGCCGGAGTAAGATTTATGATCGTTTTCCTTGAGTGAGTGAACAGTGGTTCAGTTTAGAAGGAAAATCAGGTTAATACCTGTCTGCAGTGATTGCTTTATCAACGTTGGACTGCCATGTCAAAGGTCGCAGATTCGATTCCAAGGGCTTGTGCCTTACTTACATTTTACATTAGCCAAAATATTTGAAAAAAAAAATACACCGTGAGCTAACTCGCACTCTCAAGAGTTTGTTTTTAATGGTGCGTTTAACCGTGTTTGAAGTTGAAGAAAGTTTCGTCTCTGTACGATATATTTTCTGATGACCTACAATGTAGGTTTAAGTAAAATAACATACCTTTCTCACCGTCACCACAAATAAGGACATATAAATCATTATCTTTATCTGATTAAATAGGAAAAAATGTATAGATGCGGTTTACTAACAATGTTTTTCGATGTTACAGGTACGTTGATGAGAGTAAAAAAAAACCAAACTGATCGTTGTCATAAAAAACAAGTAAGTAAAAAAAACTTTTAAAATAAATCGGGTCTAGTATTAGCCCGTTGGAACCAAAAGAGGATGCTATCGAAGTATGAACAGGACTACGATTGCTTAGTTGGCTGGTGGCTTAACTAATTAATGCGGATTCAAATTCGGCTCGTAATTTAATTTTTTTTTACAAAAATTTGTAACTTCAAACCTCATAAATGTTTATTTCCGTTTTCTAACAAACAATTACTTTTATTCAAAATAGATTATTATCAAAACAAGGAAAAATCAATTTTTAGCCTATTTTAGTTTATTTACAGTTTACACCTTCACTCCAAGAATAAAATAAACAACACCCCACCATATTAGTCCAAAAATAACATTTTACACAATATAAAAATAATATATCTCGGAAAACATTATCATTACAAAATGGCGGATTTTATTAAGAGTTGTTTCCGCAATTTTATTTCTACTTTTGTTCAGATTTCAATATTTTTGATCTGTTAGGCCGGAATAATCAGCTTATAATATTTATAAATTATTATGAATTGTGTTCAGTTTATTTTTATTCGTTCAGTTATTTATTGACGTATTTGTTATTTTCGAGATTTGCTTTATTTTTATTGTGTGCTAACTATTTTATAGAGAAGTAAAATTTCTGGAGGTTACGTCGTAGCTGACATATTGACTTATCAGCTACGGCGTAGCTATTTCGTAGCTGTCTTATTGTAGAGCATTTTATGTCTGTAGCTCGATTTTGTTAACCACGCAAATATTGATAGTTTCCGTAAGATGCAATAAAATAAAAACAATAATTTGTACATTCATCAATACTAACGTTTCTAGGAGATAAATGTCAATCTAATTAAGGAGTATTTCTAAAGTTTTGTCAGTTAAGATATTGCTGTAAAAGTATTGAAATTTTAAGCGTGTATCCGACAAATAATGTACCTAATAGCCATTTCGTTTTGTTTTTTTATAATGAACCATATTTAGGAACAAGAGAAGAGAGAGTAAATGTTTTGCTTTGAAGTGGGACTTTACTTTACTTTAATGAAATAAGTGTTGTATTTAAGGAGGTGTAAACACAACTAAAACTATATATTTTTTTAATAATTTCATAATTAATAAATGACAAAAAGATAGTTAGTACGTAATTCACGTTTTGCACTTGGTGTATTGTAATGGGTGTTATAACACAAGATAGACTTAGGTGAAAATTTAAGTATTGCTACATTTATAATTAATAAATCGTATTTTATTGAATCGAACTTCAAATAAAATCCCGTGGCAATTTATTAACTGTCAAATATTTTACTCCACACACAACCTAAAAAATACGATAAGTTCAACATCCCTTAAAACTGAGTGAAAATAAAACGAATATGCTCTCATTCAATTGGAAACGTTTATGAACGAATGAAATGAATGAACTGAGTATCTGTCGAGTTTTATACAGCCGTAACAATGGTTTTATTGGTGCTTACTGTCTTATGGTTTAAACCTTTAAATGTTGCTTTTTATATCGTCGTAAAATTGTGAAAAGCCTTATGTATGGGGTGGGAATACGAGGATGGAACTTTGAGGTTATAATGAATATCATCAAAAATTTATTGCTTAATTATCTGAATGTTGATTTGAAGGAATTAATATTTAGAATCACCCGTCAGTTGTAAAAGCTTTATTGGAAAATTGTTCTTATTAATAATGAGCCAAATTCAGTCTGAAGGAAAATTTATCAAATAACTAGTAATCATTTTGAAGACGTGTTTTGAATGCGGTTGCTACGCTGCGTCTGACATACTGACTTATCAGCTACGACGTAGCCTCTGCGTAACTGTCTGCCCGAAGAGCTCTTTATCTTACGGTACCCCTAACTCAAGCTTACAAACCACGCGGATATCACAATAATTATGAGTCAAGGCACATGACAGTTACCGCTGATATGTAAAGACAGGACAACGATTGAGCAAATACCATTTTAATGTGCTACGAATGCAGTAGCTACGTCGTAGCTGACATAATGACTTATCAGCTACGACGTAACTTTCTCGTAGCTGTCTTCTTTAAGATCGCTTTGTCTGTCTGTAGTCCGACTTTGTAAGCCACAGCACAGCGATTTTGTGAAACGGAATTATTATATTGTCTCGTTTTCACTCTCTAAAAAGAACATAGAACCTACTAAAATCCTAATCATTACAAAGTCGTCATACACTAACATTCTATAGAGATAACTATTTGTTTGTTCGTTTGCAGAGAACAATCTCTAGAATTACTGTACTGATTTTTCAATGTTTTTACTAATAAAAAGTTATACTATAAAATTATAGGCTATATTTATACGGCATAATTAATTTTACGCGAATAAAATCGTGACTGAAATTAATTAAAATTCAATAAAAAATACATTGCAATATGGTATTCATATTACCAAGCCTGAACAAAATTCGCAACAGAATAGACCCCTATTACAAGAGACACAAAAAACCAACACAAAATAGTGATAGCCATTTTTCAACTTAAAAAAAAAATAGGTGGAATAAAAAACTTAAATTACTCCAGTATCAAGTGACGTCAAACAACGCTTTGTCTTTCAGCGCAAGCGACAAAATTTAATAGCACAAAAGGTTCCATTGAATTACCTATAGCTTTCGAACATCTGTCGATGACAGCTATTGTTTGCCGTGTGTGATTCAATATAGAAAGTTTGATGGATGTGGTGCGTGTGTTTTGATTTTCAGAACTTTTTTTTTTTTGATGGTGGTATTTTTTTTTTAATTATAAGCTTCTGGTCGAAGCTTTGGCTCAGGGTTACGGACCCGCTTTGCAAGCACGTGCAGGGTTCGAACCTGGCATGAACCAATGTGACCTTTTCAGTGTCATAATGTACTTTCTTAGTTAATCTAAGATACCACTGATCAAAGGTGAAGGAAAATATCGTAAGGAAACCTGGACTTAATAGTCTGAAATCTACCCGCAGTGAGCTAGCGTAGTGATTTATGCTTGATCCTTCTCTGTATGACAAGAGGCCTTAATATTTATTTGTTCTCGTGGTACTTAAATTTGTCATGATTAAATTCAATCATGATTCAAAAAACACGTGATGCCATCTATTATTATAAGAAAGTTACTGTTGTTTTCTTCGGGAACAGTACTTTTTTTCAGGGTGAAAGATGCCCTATGTCCTTTTCCTTAAATACTAGCAACCCGCCCTGGCTTCGGCACGGTTACGCTAATATGCATGTATTATACATATAAACCTTCCTGTTGAATCACTCTTATCTATTAAAAATACCGCATCAAAATCCGTTGCGTAGTTTTAAAAATCTAAGCATACAAAGGAACAGACAGACGCGGGAAGCGACTTTGTTTTATACTATGTAGTGATTGTCAAGATCTGATGATGAACTTCTGAAATACAGAATACGGGACTCCTCATTGGACAATAGCACACCTCTTATATCTCTCTTATAACTCTTATAACTCATTTCACTTTGTAGGGGTATGTCCTTCCATTACTAGCAGAATTTGAACCTGCAACCAACCGGTTATAGACATTAGCCGCTCTGCCAACTAAGTTATCGGTATTCCTGCCTGTGCACTATCGAAATCCCACTGCCATGCCAGTCCCATTGCTACGTAAAATCTCTTAAAAATTGTAGTCATAAAGAAAAGGTCAGGATACTGATGTCCCATAATATTTTTGTTATAAAGCCACGGCGTTTCCCAGAAGGGTTGGATTATGGTATATTTTATACACCTACATTTCAACGCTAAGGTTTTTTGATTCAGAAAGTAAGGTACTCCATTATCAATCACAAATCCAACCCCTAGGTGAAAGATTTATAAAAGGAAAACTCAATATTACTTCGTCACTACGCAAGACCGTTATTACAACGTTAATAAAATCAAAATTTAAAAAAAACCTGAATAGCTTTAAATATTATTGCCACACGCCCCGCCCTAGGCGTAGAAAGTGGCTTAAAATATCAACTAATTCTGGTCGGATACGATAGCTTAGCGTTCAAAGTGTCGGCACGGTACGCCGAAGAATGTGCATTCAAATCTAATCCATATCTGGGCTACTACTCCCAAAATCAACCGCCGATGTTTCAAATCGAAACGTAATAACGACAACTACCAAATACAAATTCTAACCACCAAATTACTACTGTTTAAATGAACTTAGTGCTTTCGCCTGTTGTTTCGTTTCAAATCCAAAAAAAAACAATCGAATAAAAATCGAATTAACGAACGAAAACGTAAGATCCATCAGTCAAAGCTTCTTCGTTTGAATTTTGGAGTAGGACCCCAGTTGTTTTTTTTAAAATCTCTTATTAAAAAAAAATTAATTGATAAAAATTGTATTCTAGATTCATATACAGGCTTGACGACAGTATAAAAAAATCGACGATTTAATGATGTTAGGGGAAACATCATATAAAAAATATTAAAACACTGCTTCAGTTTTATTTAAAAATATTAGATTATTAAGATTTTCACTAAAATAAAGCCTTAAAATATTGCAATCCACCAGTTTGACTGAAACTTCAATCACAGCGTATGACGTCACGTTTAGGTAAAATCCGCTGTAAACACTGTTTTGTTGTATTGAATATTTGACATGTTTACCTAAGCATGACGTTAATTAAAATCGACGCCATGACACCTGAGAGCTTTTTTGACGCACTATTGAAAAAGTATTAAAAAAATGGCTTTATACTTCGTTAAACTAAAGTTTATTGCCGAAATAAAGGTTTTTTCGTAAATAGTAAGTGTGTACCTACATTACAGAAGAAGATTTGAAAACCTTTCGTCACGCCTATTATGGAACCCTACGTACGCGACTCCGACTCGCACTTGTCCGGTTTTTATTTTTTACTACGAAAAGAATGTAAATCAAGTACACGTTTCTAATTTCGCAAAAGAATGTAAAATATTGCTTTGATTATTTGATATTACGTTCACAAGGGAGGAAATTTTCTGCGTTATTACGATTTAATAAGGAAAATTTGCTGTTTATCCTTTTTACGCATTTTACTATTGGCAAATGTATGCGTAAGAAGGCCGATAAGCCGCGCAAAATATTTTGGGAAATGTATACGTATAGAACTAACTAATTGACTAATAGTAAAGAAAAACATCGTGAAGAAACGCTAGGTTTCTTTAATGCTCTGAAATTACCAATACGCAGTGAGCTAGCGTAGTGATTATTAATCGATCCTTCTCTGAATGAGAAGAGGCCTTTGTCCTGCAGTGGGACAGTTACAGGCTGGTTTTTTTCACACCTATAGAAAATTTAATTTGTATCATGATGGTGCAATGACAACTTATCTGCTTTGCAGCAGTCAGAGGCATGCATCTCTGACTTTTCGGATTTATGTGCTTTTTAGATATTAATTATTACTTGCTTAAAAGGTGAAGGAAAACATCGTAAGGTGCTGGTTTAGTACATCTGAGAGATCTTCCAACGGTGTGTAAAGCCATGTCAAAAGCTTACGGTTTAAACTCTGACACCAGGTCAAGGTCTGAAGAAAATTACTCTTAAGACAAAATAAATATTTATAGTAATAATAGAATTAAGTATTTGTAATTCCATTTCCACACCGATAGACGGTAGAATATGTGTGACGAAATAGAATTTAAGACCTCGATGTACCATGTTCTTGGAAATAAACTAATTGAATTGAATTGAATTGACACTAAGTACTTATTAATTAATGAGGACCAACCTGTCACAGTTAGCTAGCGTTGAGATTAATGCTTGACCTTTCACTGTATGAGAAGGCGTTTATTTTTCTCAGAAGAGCGCAACCAGTCTTATGGTCATGGTCATGGTCAGTCTGATGGTTGGTAATGGTTCAATGCGGGCTACCCGCCATCTTCCATCACCATCTTCTTCAAATCGTTGGACCCACGTTTGACTAAACTCAGTCTCTACTCCCACGCGTCTGCTCCATCGATCGACTGTCCGTCTACAGACATTGCTGGCCTGACCGGCTGAGATATATAGATTATAAATATAATATGTATATTAGACCATTTTCTCACAGATTATGATTATAATCTGTCCAACAAATCCAAGAAGTCATCAAACAACTTCCAAAGTCGTCTTGAATAACGTTGTATAAATTAAGGTTCGTACTTAACTTATTCTGACGTCATAACTTTGAGATAATGCAGAATGTTAATAGGTATGCCAAATCGGTTGAAAGTTTGTTACAGTAAAGCTTGTATGTTTATAAATACACTAGTTTCTGTTTAGTCAAAAATACTTGTTAGTTTTGATTTTACAGGCATTTAAACTTACGAGTTACAGTCACGTGACCGCGTGACGTCGGTTTACAACGCTCCGCTATGTAAAAGTGTAATAGCAAATTGTCAGGTGCATTGGTGGTTGCAGTCGTACATTTCGGTACAACACATGTTTTCCTAGTATTTGGATTAGACATGGATTGGATAAAATTTCGTAATATCTCCTTCAATTATTTAATTAGATTTTTCATAACTATTTTCATTAATTATATATCTTAAATCGACTTAAATGTGCGAACGGGATAGCAGATTAGCGGCCTTAAGATATTTTAACTTTGTGTAAAATTTTGTATCTTCATCGTCTATGACGGGCTTTAATAGTCTCGACTGTAACTGTTCTATTACCCCTGTGTATTGTAGGAGCTAACAAATTGATTAATCCTGTGGGATAACCTGCGAATTAATAATATAGGTCGTTATGTATGTTTGTTAAAGTTAGGTAAAAACTCTAGAACAAATTAGGATAGCTACACAGGGTTATTTGTTAACAACTTTTACTATAGGGCCAACCCTGAAATCGCAAAAAAAATCAGCTGTTCCATACATTTTGTTGAGTCATGTGAACATAAATGTATGGAACAGCTGATTTTTTTTTTCGATTTCAGGGTTGGTCTCATAGTAAATTTTTTTCATTTTAACGTAAACCAAGCCGCGGGAATCACTAAGTCCCTTAAAAATTTACAGCCAATACCCAAAGTGAATATATCCTTAACATTTTTTTACATAATAAAATCCGTGTATGCAGATCTTACGGAATATGCGAGCCATTTTTTAAATAGACATTGAGAAATTACAAAGGGCTGAATGATTGATGGCTTAGCTCGTACGTTTAAAAAACGATTCGGATGCTTAATTTCTCTGTCGTCGAACGTTGGTATGTAATAGATTGAATTTGAAAGAATGTAGTCTATTTCAATGCTTTTTACGAGAACTCGTTTTCATTTTACACTTTATTTTGTAGGTTATTGTATTTCTGCTGTTATTTTTTAGTTGAATATAGCTCTCGATATAATATAGTCTCAAACTTTCGCGAACACTCAACATAATGAAACAACTTTTTTAACGGATATAATTCGCGTTTTTATTTTGATAATACAATCCTGACGTTTCTGTGACAGTCTGCCTGCGACCACGAGTGCTGCAAAGTACTCGAAACGTCAGGATTGTATTATCAAAATAAAAACGCGAATTATATCCGTTAAAAAAGTTGTTTCATTATAGCTCTCGATATTTTATTGGTCAACCTGCAATGCGATACCATATCGCAACATTGTTGAAGTAAAGAAAAGATTATTATTATTATTTAGCCAAAATTTTCCCACTGCAGGGCAAAGGCCTCCCTTCCCTTTTTTCACTCCTCTCTGTTCTTAGCTTTAACGGGCCAATCCTCCATAAAAGTGACCAGCTCATCCCGCCATCTTTTCTGGGTCTGCCGCGCTGCCGTTTTAAAGGGACGTTTATAGAAAATTATAATAGTTGAATACCTTTCCGGTATCAGAATCTGTTTTTCTCGAAGAGTTAGTGTAGTGACAGTCTAGTGGTATGACCGTTGACTGGCAAACCAGAGGTCTCAGTTCGAACCCAAGGTACGCACGACTTTTTGCAAGTTCTAATAACCCCCTGACAGAATTTTGGTCACAGCGGTCAATCACAACAGAGATTAGAATGCATGAGATATTTTAGTGCAAAATTAGTGTGTGCCCAGCAGCACAAGCAGTGATAACCTAGTGGTATCCGTTGGACTGCCAAGTCAAAATTCATAGGTTCAAAAACCAGGTACGCAACTCTGACTTTTCGAATTTATGTGCGTATTAGAAATTAATCACCACTTGCTAAAACGGTTAAGGAAAACATCGTGAGGAAACCAGCCCACTTAAGAGATTTTTCGACGGTGTCTAAAGCCACTTTGAGGCCTATGGGCGGTTTAAACTCTGACACCGGGTTGTTCATCAACCATACAATGAAGAAGAAGTGTATGCCCAAACACAGGTGCACTCTCTATTCACTCATACTCAAAGTTCGATGGTAAGAAATAATTTAGTAATAATAAGCAACTCACTGCTCACCTAATATTATCTTGAAAATCAAATCGATTGTCATACACAGTACGTTCATCGTACTATCAAAGCCTATTACAGCAAATCATGTAGAGACATTAGGATGGGTCTATATACTCATTACATCATGACCGCAATGACGTCACTCCAGCAGCGGTATAAAGGGGTGACTACTTATGCTTACGTTTAAATCCTGAAATTCTGAAGTCATAATAATTGCAACCGATATTATATAACTGTATATATTATTGAATATCGATTAAGATTATTGATTAAGAGTCGTGATAGCCTAGTGGTGGTGACCATTGACTGGCAAATCAGTGGTCTCGGGTTCGAACCCAAGGCACCTCTGACTTTTTGTAAGTTATGTGCGTCTTATGAATTAATTATCACTCTCCGTGCCTCGGATAGCACGTTAAGCTGTTGGCTCCGGCTGTCAATTGTAGATCTTTGACAGTCGTTACGGGTAGTCAAAAGCCCCAATCTGACAACCAGTCTTACCAACGGGTATCGTGTAACCCAGTATCTGGTGTGGAGGTCTGATGGCAGTCGCTCCATGTAAAACACTGGTATTTAGCTGCATCCGATAAGACTGGAAGCCGACCCCAAGATAGTTGGGAAAAGGCTAGGCAGATGATGATGATATATTATATTATTGATTATATATACAGGACTTTAATATCTCCTGCGTAGTTGGCTAATTTCCGTTGACATTGCCCATTGAAATTCGGTCAGGAGAACATTATTATGTGTTACATACTCACTCTTCTGTTTTTGCTTAGGCTCCATTTCATTTCATTTATTCAGGAACCATTTTTCATTGTACTGGAATTACATGCACTTATTTAAAATATTGAATTCGACAAAACAAATAATCCTCCATAGTTATATCCCTAACATAACACTGTATTATTTCTATAATAAAGAATCTGAGATTTATCTTAAGCGGCTCCCAAAAAATGGAAACTATACACAGAATTCTTACAAAGCATCAAGACATGTCACTCCACCACATTTTTGTAAATTGCCTCTAACATTACTTTCTCATTCGCAAGCCATTAATGGCCAAGCTACCACAAAGGACCCAAACGCGACATTTTAATATTTTTCGTCAAACCCGTTAAAATTCACGACTATCTAATATATGCCGCGCTATAAATAAAACGGTCACGGTGGCCAAAAACCTATTTGGAGTGTTTCCAAATATGAATAAATACTGCACGATGTATGCTAAATAGGCTGGTTGGCTGGTTACGACCACAGTACTTTATCTTATAGCGTGTTGTTCGAGTTTTGATATTTGCGATACAGTTTGTAACCAACTAACCAATGTTTGTGGATGTGAGCCTTTAATGTTGTCATAAGTGTTTGAAATTTTGATTTTAGAACAGTACTCGCCTTGATGTCTGTGAAGTTAGCTGTGGAATAATTTTCTCATTAAAAAAATACAGTAATTTACATAATTGTCAGGTACAACTTCGGGACGCCAAGGGTAACTCAAAAGCAACATGGGATGCTATTCGAAACATCACTGGCACGGGGCAGCAAAAGACTCAGCTAATCGAATTACTTGATGTGTGTAAAAATGCAAAGGAGTCCGTCAATAACGTAAATAGATACTTCACAAACATAGGAAAAACCCTGGCTGAGAAGATAGCGACTCAAAGCTTAACCGCTTCCAATAATGACAGCATACTCCTAGAATCTTCCAAAACTAGTTTCGGATCATCGATGGTCATCCTTGAGATATCTGAAGGTGAACTAGATGCAATTATAAGAGGTCTTAAAGACAAGTGTGCGATTGGTTGGGACGGTATATCTGCATCTGTCATAAAGCTGGCGCGACATGTTTTAATTCCACCTTTAAAATACATCTTTAACCTCTGCATATCAACTGGCACCTTTCCTAGGGTGTTTAAGAGGGCCATTGTTCACCCGATACATAAGACCGGGGATAGGGGCTGTGTCGGTAATTATAGACCTATTTCAGTGTTGACTACTATCTCAAAAATATTTGAAAAATTCTTAAATAATAACCTAGTTTCCTACCTCTCCAAAAACAATATTCTTTCAAAAAATCAATATGGATTTATTAAAGGGAAATCAACCGAAGACGCTGTAATTGAAATGTCAACATCTATAATACAATCTCTAGATAGTAAATATAAAAGTTTGGCTCTATTTCTAGACCTATCAAAGGCCTTCGACACAGTTTCTATCCCCATCCTTCTAAACAAAATGGAAGCAGTGGGAATTAGAGGCATTGTGCTGGAGATCTTTCGTAGCTACCTTACTGGTCGATCTCAGCAAGTCAAAATTGGCGGTTACGTGAGTGATGAGGAAATTCTGTCATACGGAGTTCCACAAGGCAGTGTGCTTGGCCCGACGTTGTTCTTGTTGTACATCAATGATCTGTGTCAACTATGCATTAAAAACTGCAAAATTATAACTTATGCAGATGACACTGTGTTGGTTGTACATGCCGGGGACTGGCATCGGGCATATAAAGTGGCTGAAAAGGCTATACGAATTGTTATGCACTGGCTGAATAGGAATTTTCTCACGCTTAATGTCGATAAAACTCGATACATTCCATTTTCTGGCTCTTCAGTATCTCAACCTCCAAATAATTTATTAATAAAGGCACACTCTTGTAATGCTATTAACTCAAATTGTGACTGTCTAACATTAACACGTACATCCGAAATAAGATATCTGGGGGTACAAATTGACTCTTTTCTCACTTGGGAGAAACATATAGATAATCTTGTTGTACGCACTAAGAAACTTATTCATATATTTAAAAAACTCAGATCCGCGGCAGATTTAGAGACTTTAAAACTTGTTTATCTTTCCCTAGTACAGTCTATTCTGACATATTGTATTCCAGTATGGGGTGGAACATTCACTACTAGTATGTTAAAGCTGGAAAGAGCACAGAGAGCTGTCTTAAAAGTGTTACTAAAAAAACCGTTAAGATATCCTACAACTAAACTGTATCAAGAATGCTCAGTACTCACAGTTAGGCAACTATATGTACTTCAGACCATCTTACGAAAACACGGCACTATGCCCTACAAACCCACAGACAAACGAAGGAAGGATAGAGTGTGTGATATGGAATCTCATAATTCAGCTCTAGCTGGTAGGAGTTTTCATATAAGAAGCAGTCGCCTTTACAATAAGATTAACAAAATAATTTACTTCCATAACTTAAACAAAACTAGATGTAAGAAAATATTACAAACATGGATAAGAAACCTAGATTACTCTGAAACAGAAAATATAGTTAATCCACCAGAAATTTAAGGTTACGCTCCCATAGATTGCATTCACACGAACTCTCACTCAGTCACACACACACCCTCTTACACACACACACATACACCCTCTCCCTCACACACAGACACACCCTCCCTCACACACACACACACTCAATCACCATCATTAACAAATTTTTGTAGCATTTATTTGTTTTTTATTAAAAACTAATTAATTTTAAATGTCACAGAAATAGATTTTGGATGAATTATTTCAAATTGTATTATCACATAATCTTGTTCTATCTTATTGTAACTTAATACGTGGAAGGCGCTGGTGCCTGTGATACAATGTTCGCATTAGTACAGGTACCAACGTGACCCCTCTTTCTGTTTTTGTTCCATATTTTTGTAAACTAAGATGTGTTATATTCCTGTAACTATTTCTGAAAAATAAATAAAAAAAAAAAAAAAAAAACTCATAGTTTACACTACATTAGCTTCATATTCATATTCATTTATTTCCTAAATCCAGTTTACATGTCAGACATTGATCGGTGTAAAATATAATATTAATTTTAAGTAGTAGAAAATGACATTTAACTTATAATTAGAAATCATGTAATATTACATGTAATATTAGTGTATATATCTACCTACTATTTTAAATTTATCGTATAGCGAATAATATTATTACATGGTCACCCAGTTTCGAGGTATCTTAAAAGTTTATTTACTTTATTATACAATTTACGAGTATATTGAAACAAATGGTAATTGGATTAATTGAATACGCCTAAGATTATGAGCAAGTGACTTTGTACTGACTGGACCAAGAAAAACCCCGCAATTCTCAGTTATCACGCGTTCAGATGGTCTGAGGTCTCAAAAAGAACTTGAATGATACTTTGTAATAAAGTTTCCACTATTTTGTGAACTTTGTGAGGTCGCGGCGGACCACTTGGACACTTTTGCATTGCCAACCACAGTCTAAAAAACTTTACACAAAAGAAACAGCTGATCTAAATCCACCAACTTCATAACCCAGTACACCAACGCTGTCAAAAATAGATTGTATTTTGGAAACAATCAATAATGTAGGACATAAGAATCCGTATACCAGTCTCGCTACTTTTGTATCTTGTCCGTCATGTGCGGAAAAATACATTTTTCTCCACCCTTTGTCGGGAACATCATGAATAAATTCTCGAGATTCCTTAAGAGCGGCTTACTCGATCTTTTCCAATAACGTTTTGTGTGTATCCGAGCTAAGATGTGTATAGAAAATTTATGGCGTAACGTTGGTAAATAGATTTATATTTGGATTAATTCTGGAATTGGATGGACGGAATTGTGACGTGTTTGCTTGGTTACATGTTTTCTTGTTGAAGGTTTTTATGTAATTGTTGAGATTGCCTTGTCTAGAGATTAAAACCGACTGCTGAGAATCAGGTATACAGATTTTCAGGTAGTTTTACTTGGGAACTGTTACAGCAATGGTCGAGTCTCTTTGAAAAACACTTTTTGAAAAAAATACTGAGATTTTTTTTTTAATTACAAGATATTTAGAATATTTTTTCCACGTCAAAACATCTGATATTATAGACATGTACATTGTTGTTGTAAAAATCGCGTTAAATCGCATGATCTTGGCGGCCAGTTGATGTCACCATGACGTAAAATAGTGCGACCTCTGAACGCAAAAATGTTTTCTCTTGATACGTGGTATGTTAGTACGTTAAGCCATAGTTAAGAGATTCATATCGTAAATATTATGTTTAAAACCAGCAGTTAAAGTTTTATATACCCGCCATTATCTACACCTTTTCTTTTATTGTGTTGCCAATATCATCTCATCTGCCTAATCCTTTTTCCCAACTATGTTGACGTCGGTTTCCAGTCTTACCGGATGCAGCTGAATACCAGTGTTTTACATGGAGCGACTGCCTATCAGACCTCCACAACCCAGATACTGGGTTACACAAACCCCCTTGGTAAGACTGGTTGTCAGACTTACGGACTTCTGACTACCCGTAACGATTGTCAAAGATCTACAATTGACAGCCGGGGCCAACAGCTTAACGTGCTATCCGAGGCGCGGGAGTGATAATGTATTTATAAAACGCACATAACTTACGAAAAGTCAGAGGTGCGCGCCTTGGGTTCGAACCTGAGACCTCTGACTTGCCAGTCAACGGTCACCACCACTAGGCTATCGCGACTCTATTGTGACTCTGTTGTGTTGCCAACATAGGAAACTCAATTTGGATCACCTTATATATACCCTATTGGTGAGAGTCGTGATAGCCTAGTGGTGGTGACCGGCGAACCCAAGGCGCTGAGACTCAAGACGCAAGACCTCTGACTTTTCGTAAATTATGTGCGTTTTATAAATAAATTTTTACTCTCCGTGCCTCGGATAGCACGTTAATTTGTTGGCCCCGGCTGTCAATTGTAGATCTTTGACAGTCGTTACGGGTAGTCAGAAGCCCGAAAGTCTGACAACCAGTCTTACCAAGGGGTATCGTGTAACCCAGTATCTGGGTTGTGGAGGTCCTATGGCAGTCGCTCCATGTAAAACACCGCTATTCAGCTGCATCCGGTAAGACTGGAAGCCGACCCCAACATAGTTGGGAAAAGGCTAGGCAGATGATGATATATACCCTATTGGCTAGTCTATACTATCCATGGCTAAAAGATGACTTCAGTGTTAGAGTTCACGTGATCGTTTAGCTCGGGGGCCTTAGTTCTTCATCAGCACGTGCCTGTGTTTCTAAAATGAATATATTTTCCTTGTACAACCAAGAAAACAAGGAAAATTCGAGATTGAAGTAAAGAAGCAAGATGAAGGGCAAGGTTCGATGATTCGTTTGTTTATTAGCCGTATTATTCCGGTTCCGTGAGTAGAATAGAAATAAGAATGCTTATTATTTCGAGAAACTGGCAAACCTTGATTGAAAGCTTGCCTTTTGCTGCGATTTTTTTTAATACAAAAAAAAAAGAATTAAGGGTTTATGTAGAATTAAGGGTTGGGTTGCCAAATGAGTTTTTTTAATTAAAAATACTGAAAAACTTATAAGGCATAATTATGAACATGTGTTTGAAGGAATCAATCAATCAATTATCGAATCAATTTGAAAAAGTAATTGTCCTGATTGTTTTCCCCTATGCAGAAAGATTTTTTTAATTCTTAATGCAATAGCAAACATTGGGAATAAAAAAAACTTCTTTCTTTCTGCACAGTAAAAAATAATCAGGATAATTTATTTTTCAAATTGATTTGATTCGATGATTGATTGATTGAAACTTTTTTCTATTTCCTCCATATAGCCCATAATATCACAAAAACAAAAAATGCTATTCTTATACCCAAAAATAGGTTTTTTTTAAAGGGCCCATGAAACATTTTTTTAAGCCTCCAGTGCGTCGTTTAGTAATATTTTGTAAGGTTTGAAATGCGCGCGCAAGATATTTAGTTACGATATGTGTGTAGCAAAGTCATCGGCGCATTTGAAAGCCCTAAATTCTGTCACAAACGTAATTTGCCTGACGGGAAATTGGCGCACGGCGGGCAGTTATTTTGTATAGAAGGATACGCACCGGGGCAATCAAATTGCATCAGCTCTACATACTAGATAGCCGGTCACCCGACAGACAGAGGCAGACAGCCTCGGTTTGAAACAGGTTCAATGACGTAGTTCGATCGTAGTTAGGCAATTGTCTTCTGCGCTGATGTCACTGATTTGAACAAACATTTGTGTGATCTATTATTTTTTTAATGTGGGACTTGTGCATTGTAAAAATATAAAACTGTAACTGGACCCACGATACAGAATCAAATCAAACATTTTTTCTTGAAAAAAAAAAAAACAATTAATTTTGAGTAAAATTTTTTATTCAAGCTTCTTCTCGTTTTACATTAAAACGCAAGGAAATGTCTTAATAATATATATTATAGTAACTCTCAAATATAAAAAAAATAAACGTGCAGTCAATGGTCAAAATTCGACCGTCCGATTTCGACCGAGCTTGATAAAAAAACCGCATTAAAATAATTGGTTAACCATTTTGGAGATAAATAGGAACAGACATACTTAACAACACATTTTAAGCCAAACGCATTTACTGACTCCGATTCATTATGGATTTGTTCAAACCTAGTACCTAAACTTTACTTTGACAGCACTGATAGCCTAGTGGTATGACCGTCGACTGATAAGTCAGTGGTCTCGAGTTCGATCCCAAGGCGCGCACCTCTCACTTTTCGGAAGTTATGTGCGTATTATAAATTAATTATCAGTTGCTAAAACGGTGAAGGAAAACATCGTGATGAAACCAGCACACCTGAGAGATTTTTCAATGGTGTGTAAAGCCATGTCAGAGGCCTAAGGGCGGTTTAAACTCTGACACCAGGTTGTTCCTTATTTTTTCACAGATGCAAAAACTCCACCAGAGTACAAGTTTTAAAACTGTACAATACAAAGTTCTGCTAGAAAACGCTTGTAGCAATCAACAAAAACAAACAAACTAGTTTTCTTGTTTGTTTGCTTTTCTTTCACTGCATGCCGTGTATCTTTTAACGAAGGTCAGTTAATTTGGAGTTTTGACTATAGTCACAGTATATTAAACATACAGTATGGAAACTACACACTCACACAACGACGCGTATGTGATACGTAACAACGAGACTTCTAAGCGAAAATCGCGGTACTCGCAGTTTCAACGACGCGCGAGGCGTCGTTGTGTATGTTTGTGTGAGTGTGCCGTTTTCGATCTAATATCCTCCTGACCGAATTTCGGTCACAGCGGCCGATCTCAACGGAGATTAGCCAATTACGCAGGATATATTATAGTGCACAAGTGTGTGCGCAAACACAAGTGCACTCTCTTTTCCCTCACTCTCATAGTCCGATGGGACGGCCTTCCGACACGATCGGAGAGAGATCAGGCGCAGGGCTAACGGCTTTACGTGCTTTCCGAGGCACGGAGTAAGTGACAATTAATTTATAAAACGCACATAACTAACGAAAAATCAGAGGTGCGCGCCTTGGGTTCGAACCCGAGACCTCTGACTTACCAGTCACAACCACTAGGCTATCACGACTCACAACCACACACGACCGTTTGTACTTAGTTACCGTACTGTATGTTTATTATACTGTACTGTAGTTTCGGAAGTCTGATTTATGAGAAGAATTGTATAATATTTTATGTCTAACATGTATTGAAGAAGATCTCAGAAGTTACTTACAATAAATAAGACATTTATTATAGAAATAAATAGTATGATGTCCTCTTGACCGAATTTCGGTCACAGACTGGAATATGGGTGTCGCGGGTGACATTTAGTCGTTAATACAAATGCCTTAAAATGCTTTTCGATACCCCTATAATCGACGTAATCATAGCTACAATCTCCAGCAACCATTAATCAAAAAGTGATTTAGAATCAAATTGCACTTCAGCGGTTAAACATCAAAACTCAAAACGATTGTTATACAAATACAGTGTAAAAGTGCAGGCGATTTGGTACGTGTAAAACAATGGGTAACAGTGTCAATAAAACTTTACGAGAGTGATGTGGCGTTCACCGCGTTGTCAACGTACGTGTAAAGCGGATTTTAAAAATTCTCGCGTTTTAAGCGCTAAGAGAATTTATTTATTGAAGCGTGTTTTTCTGTTTAATCTCTTTTGGTAAATAATTTGTTTGGCTAGAATCTTTTATTGTATAATCTATTACTAGACTAGCACTCATACATATTACTATAATAGCACTCATTATGTTATATATTACATATTGTTATATATTTTCTTCTTCTTCATCGTATGGTTGATGAACAACCTGGTGTCAGTGTTTAAACTGCAAACTGTGTTGAAAAATATCTCTCATCATTAATTTTTTGAACTGACGGGCGTTTGGCTACACAATAAAACAAGTGATTGCCTTTACGTACTAACGTATAAATAAATAAGATTTCAGACAACAGATACATTAATATAGGGAAGAGTTGCACACCTTACATTTAATACGCACATGAATTTGAAAATTCAGTAGTATCTGGGTTTCAAATTTACAACCTTTAACTTTGCAATTTAATTGTCATACCACTAGGCTATCATAGCTTCATTTATATTTTTAAAGATTAAAATAGATTCGAAATTCGTAAAAGATTGACTTAAAATTAAAATAGGGGTCACTGCACACAATTACACAAAGCTTTTCTGAGTCAATAGACTAGTTCTAGTTCCTGTTGAACCATAACCTTTAGCTATTTTAAGACCAACAGTTATGCCATTTGGTTTCTATACAAAATTAAACTGATAAAGCTACTCTCATATAAAACACGTAGGCACTTCATAAACAAGTACAAAAAATTGTACAACACAAATGCTCATAATGCTATTGTTAGGCTTCTTCCTATAATACGAAAATGGATATGTTTTGCGAGACGCCTTGGTTTCGTTTGTATTTCGTATCAACGCTTTTTGTAGTTGTTATTCTTTTGTTATTGGAGTTTTGTTTCGTTTTGTTTACTGAGTGGATGTCACTTTTTATAACGTTTGTGAGGAAACGTTCAGTTCAAGTTACTGCGTTTATCATTTGTTATTTGAATTTGATGCCTAAGACTCGATTGAGAGAGCGATACGCTAATTGGCGATAATGCGCTTACGAGTAGAATGAATAAGCTCCTGAGTTTTGCTCACCAATGGCAGCCTTTCTGTATTCTATAGATATTACGATTTGGGGATCTTTAAATCAAGAGTAAATAGGCATCTTACAGGCAGGTGTCGACTACAACACTGTTTACAATGAGATGGGTTGGTGGTTATACAAATGCTTTAGCTTGACCTGTTTATTATTTGGTTCAAATTTAGTCATCGATATTTCACCCCCTTCCTGTTGACAGATTGATCTGATATTTAGTACACAGCTTTAGTTTTGATAACAAAACCGTTTTACGTAAAAAAAAAATAGTTTTATCATTAATTATTAAAAAAGAATCTTTAATTAATGTTAATGCAAAGAGTTAATGATTGTGATGTAAACTGAACAAAGAATCAGAAGCCAGCAAACACTGACTACAAATTTTCTAACTAGAAGAAGAAGTATCATTTTAAAAAAATGAATTTGTCAACATTCTATACAACTGAATATGAATAATTTTATAATTTCCAACTATCTTTCCCTCTTCTTTTCATACAACTGATGATGGAACAAAGATCATAAACTAGCAGAGATCGACACCTAAGTTGGTTCTGGTAAACTGGCTTTGGTCATGAGTTCATGACTGGTTACCCCGAGACAAAGAATTCCAAAATTAGCTTTTGGATTGTACAGATATTGCTGGCGACCAGACCACCAAAATTTTTTTATGATTTTGTAAAATATATTGTTTAAAAAAAAAACATTCAGTCAGAAACAAACGCGAGTTTAAATCATAGAGATGCTTAGCCTTAATACAAGACTATTTTGGCTTTACACAAGAAAACATACAAAGTTGGTCGTTGGTCTAGTGGTAGCAAGCGCGACTGCTGAGCACGAGGTCCTGGGTTCGATCCCCGGGTCGGGCAAAGTGTTATTGGGTTTTACCATTAAGAAATTCTCAGTAGCAGCACGGAGTCTGGAATTGTGCCCGGTTAATGGCAATAGGCTCGCCCCCTATTACGTGGGACTTATAACATAGTCGGCGAAACGTGGGTGTAGTGCACACCTCTGCCTACCCCCTCTGGGGAATACACGCGTGAGTCTATATATATATATATATATATATATATACATACAAAGAAACACATTACTATTCTTATCAATTCAGAACGTGGAAAAACCTTACTACCTTATGTTACCTAACTCGCAAGTATTTACCCTAGATAGAAAAAGTTCCATTCCACAAACCAAGCGAATAAAGACATTTACCAAAGAATTGTATAGAAAACAGAATTCCCGATGGAAACCGTTTCCACAGGATGTCCGCGCCATCTAACATTGTTAGTGCTGTGGGCGTCTGATTGAACTTTGCTTTTGTTTTTTCTATACAGAAATTATTGTTCTATACAGAAATCAATAATGCCTTATGACTTTTCGTAAGTTATGTGCGTTTTATAAATTAATTATCACTCTCCGTGCCTCGGATAGCATGTTAAGCTGTTGGCCCCGGCTGTCAATTCGTAGATAGAGGTAGATCTTTGACAGTCGTTACGGGTAGTCAGAAGCCCGAAAGTCTGACAACCAGTCTTACTAAGGGGTATCGTGTTACCCAGTATCTGCGTTGTGGAGGTCTGATAGGCAATCGTTCTATGTAAAACACTGGTATTCAGCTGCATCCGGTAAGACTGGAAGCCGAACCCAACATAGTTGGGAAAAGGCTAGGCAGATGATGATGACAGAAATCAATAATCTCATTAACCGTGTAAACAAGCTATATAACAATTTAGAGTAAAAAACCACAATCGTGTTGATATTTATTTAGATTAATATCGTGCTATCCAATGTAGATTTTTTTTTCATTTCCATAACCATTGAACCGTGTACCGTGCTACAAAAAATAAGTTTCAGATATTAGTTTTAGATTCAGTGTATTAGTTTGAAGTTTCTACAAATAAAAACAACTTCGTCTTCATATTGTACTTGCTATGGCAACCTGTAACTTTAGTCTATACTTAACCATTCATCCATTTAAATTGTGTTACATGTTTGTATTAGTATAAAATTTGTTAATTATCGTAATCTATGTATTGTATTTATAAATCAATTACCACAAATATTTATCCGCGCATCACTTCAAAACGGCTGGACTGGTGTTGATTAAAATTTCTATGTATTTGAGTGATTTACTTATTGGTTTATAATCACAATTTGACCTAGTAGGTGGCACTACGATTGGGTGAAATTAGAACCACTAGATGAGGGTCACAAAATAAAAGAAAAATCTAAATTTTTATTCTAGATTTTTATTTTAATTTTTAGATTTTGATTTTTATTTTATTTTAAGGCTCCGCATTAGAATAAAAATTTAGATTTTTCTTTTCTTCAATAAAGAGTATTTAATTGGAATTGTTTATTTAAAACTAAAAAAAAGAAATCGTATTTCCAGAAAAGTTGAGCTTTACTTACTTCACAAATTAGTAAAATATTATTTTTTAATTATTCTTGTTAACATCCCAGATATTTGAGAAAGATCTTGCTATTTTAATATACGACAGTCTATTTTAAGGCTCAAGATTTTGTAATTGTTCAACGCAGGTGCGCAGAAGAAAAGATAACCCAACTATACCTAAACAAATAATTACAAATAGCTTCAACACACAAAAAAATAACCTCAAACTTTTATTTATTTAAGAACACTCTCGATCAAATCACCTTTCAAATAAAAAAAAACATTTAAGAGCTAATATGCCTCAAATAGACATAGCTACACACGTTAAACCTGTAATACTTCCAATTTTCGTCGAGGGTTAAATTTAGCAGTTAAAGCAAAAATACACGCTACTAGAAAGCAGAGACCTAAAACATTCACTCAAGGAGCACTTGACCAATTTTTCTGTTTGTTCACTCAACCAACACAAAGAAAATTCTTGAGAGACATTAAAACTTCTACGGTGGCGATTCCAAGACTGTTTTAATGGCCGGAAGGAACTGAAAGGCAGTTCTTACAAGAAATGGAGTTACTGATTGAAAAGTTTTAGAAATTAATAAGGCTGAAACGGTATAAGCTTGTATTGATAATGTAGATAGGATGAATGATAATACAAGTAAATTTATTCTTAAGCACGTAACGGTAATCTACTGTTATCAAAGCTGTTAAGTACTATGACAACCCTGTGACACATATTTGGATTTAACTAAGTCTGTAGCGACGCTTGTGGCCTCACTATTACAAAAGATGATTACACTTTTAGCTTAGGCTTAAAGGTTTAATCAGTAATTGAGTTTATTTAAAGCCAACAAACCGAGCATCATCATCATTGTCGTAAACATCATCCATTTGGAACAAAAAAAAAACAAAACTGATTTCAAAAGGAACTAAAAAACTTGAAATAACTTCAAGACGTTTTGGAGTCGGTTCCAAGTCAAGTTTTTAATGAGAAACATTTTTGATGAGAGTAATTCTCTTCGTCATTACTCGTCAACTATCGACTGCACGTGTAAACAAAGAAATATTACTGGTTACGACAATAAATTCTGCTATTATCTTACCAGAAGTTCCGTTTCCGAAGCAAGTTTTGAGGTAACAAACAAAAAAACATACAGTCGAATTGAAAACATAAAAATTAATATTAATTTAATATAGTCTCAAACTTTCGCGAACACTCAACATAATGAAACAACTTTTTAACGGATATTATTAATTTATTTGAAAAAGAAGCCTTTTAGAAAAATGCAGGTAGTAGCCTGCATTTTACATCGTTGTAATTCTAAAAATCTAAAATTACATCTAAATTGCATGGATGTTTAAGCTATCGCTTGCATCAAATTACTATCAGAAGCTTCTAAAGTGTTTAAAGTTCATAATTAGTTTTAGACTAGCATGATATTAAATGTGCAGGGGTCGTGGTAGTTTGTGTCGTGGTAGTTTTGGAAGTTTTAGTTCTTATTTAGTATATTAGTTACCTTGCTGTCCACCTGTCCGTTATCGAACTTAATTTACTGCTTTCATCATGTAAGTTATCAAAGACTTCTAAATTCTATTAATTTCTAGATTGCAAGTCATACTTCGAACTTAAGACTAAACATTATAGAAGTTAATATGGCTGAACTTTTAGGTATTCTTCAATATGCTACAACCTCAAAATTTAGTCAAATCAAATTTAGATTTTAGAAAATAATTACAATTATGACGCCGTGCATCTACAATCGTAAAACAAAAGTTCTTAGAACGGACTCCACTAGCAAGACACAGCACAGAGCATGCGCGACGTTGAACTATTGGAAATTATTCAACATGCTACAACCTCAAAATTTAGTCAAATCAAATTTAGATTTTTGAAAATAATTAAAATTATGACGTCGTGCATCTACGATCGTAAAACAAAAGTTCTTAGAACGGACTCCACTAGCAAGACTCAGCACAGAGCATGCGCGACGTTTTTCACGCAAGGTAACATACACGTGGGCGAGAGTACAAGCCATAAAATAGCAGTACCAACATGGTTGCGCAGTCGCGGTACTGCGCACTACGTTTCACAAACAAAACATATTAGTAAAAAGCAGTTTTGAGACCAAACTTTTCGTTAACTACTCCACCACTTGCAGTAAAGATATAACGGAATGCGGTAAACAGAACTAAATGAGAAGGTACAAGTTAGTTCTACCTCCTCTTATTAAACTAAAAAGAAAAAGTTACACTGACAAATTAAAAAGATAAAAGTTGAGACTTTATAAAGTTTTGCTGCGAAACTTTTGTAATAGAAAGGAAAGTAAACAGTTTCCGTGAGCGTTTACTGCACTATGAATATGGTCATTAAGTCGGGATCCCATTTTCTAATAAACCTTTTGGCTATTTATCCTTTTTGATGGGTACATTAATATTAATGTGATAGTAAACTATGAATTAATCCGTAAAAAAAGATTACCTCATTTGTCGATTTTCTCAGTACAATGAGTACAATTTACTTAATTAATTATGTCTATTTAATTTCATAATGCATTAACCATAAACTGGAACTAATAATCTGTGGATCACATAAATATTTGTTCCATGCGGGAATTGAACCGCTCAACCAATATGCCAATCTTGTCGTCGTTATAAAGTAGGATATTTTTTTTTTGTGCGTGTTTGATAAAAATATTTAAGAAAACAGTTATAATCTTGAGCAAACTGTGTATTAAAAGGCATGTGCTTTACCTTATAATAACCTAAATAAGCAAATGTCTTATTCTACTCTATTAACAAACTCACTCGCAATATAACGCACTCTAGAACTTACACTTGAAGATTTTCTTTATAATTTCGAACAGTAAAACTGTAATTTAATCCTTAACATTTTGATCATTTAATAAATTACATTATAAAGTTTATAACACAATACTAGTTGATGAATTGAAAAACTTACTACTTAACTTGAAGATCTAAGACAAGAACCACACTCTCAATCAAGATATTTGATTAAAACCGAACTTTGACATAATTTGTAACTTCACAACGTAATCTTAGGAGAGTCCAAAAACTTCAGTTGATAATTATGACTAAGTACTGCTGTTACTAGTGAACAAAACTCTTGCGATGTAAACAAAGTATCTTAAGCTCCTGTATTTGAAGAAGCTAAAGTAAATGACGGATATTATGTTAGTTTAGAAGCTTGAAGTGATAAATTTTGTGGGGACATTAATACTAAGAATGTTTTGGAAGAAAGATTACTTAGTTTATTAATCTTAAAACTTTTTGAAATAAAGCCTGTTTGGAACTTTGAGTAGAGTATTAAAATTTAAAATGGAATATGAATAATTACAGAAACATCATCTTAATTATTTTGTACTTTGCATTTGGCAAGCGTTTAAACATTTACAAGTGCAATTTGTTTGTAGTTAATTAGTTTTTAACTTTTTCAAGCCAGCAGCAAGCAGTTGGTTTTTGTTCTGTTGTGCTAATGTTTTAACAACCAATCGGACGCTATATAAATCATCTCTTGTAGATGTATAAAGGCCTTTGATGATGATGATGTGCTAATGTTTTATTTTGAGATACATGACACTTTATTAACAGTTCACTAAAATAATTATATGAACACTGGACAGTAAAACAATTATATTTCAGATATTTTCTTTAAAAAAGTATTAATTTAAATTTTTAATCCAGCGCCATTTTCCATCGGTCCATATTGATTCAAAAATAATTTTGACTATATAAGGATCTTTTCTTTATTTTACTTCAATTTATAGAAATAATCATCTGCTTCCAAACCCGTGAGCAGAGCAGGGTTAAAACCTGGCTCTAAAATTGCAGGTTAACTTAGCTATTGCGTTATCTAAGTATCCGTTGACGTAATCATAACATACAGTCAAAACAATGATTTCTAAATAAGATTACCCAATAATGAGCCCCTATGTTTGTTCTTAGTCCAAAGAATAAAAGAAAGTCAGAACCGACATCACCATAGTAATTTTACCCTCTTATCGTACAAGTACATGTACTGTTGCCTTAATTAGCACAACTCATACAATCCCCTTTGTTCCAGATGATGCATTCGAGTAACAAAGAACAGGAACATAGAAGAGGTACAAAACTTTACAACGAATGGATGAGGCGAGGTTGAGTCATGCTGGGGCTGAATTGGAGGGTCGATATGCATGCAATGAGCTTTAGCTACCGACTCAAGATCGGAATTGTTGTTATTGTCATCATGGTGTTGGGGTTCTTTAACGAAAGTCAAGGTAAGTTAGGTTTTTATATCCGTTCTTAAAAACTAAAATTAAGATGTTATGAAATCTGAAATCTCTCCTGATTCAAAATAATATTAGAGAGGTTTTATTTTCTCATTTTTATGAATATTTAAAACGGCATCAATCGGTTATAATACTAGGTCGGATATATCGAGAATGAGATCCTTACGGGAGTCAATTACCACTAATTAGGTACATTTTATTATCAACGTTTTTTCAGTTATTTTTACAAAATTGTATAATTAAAATCAACAATGTTACACGAAAAGTGAATATAATATTATTCAAACTAAAACAATTTAAAATATATCAATTAAATTGCAGCTTTTAGTAATAGTACGGATGTCATAACAATCTTTAGCGGAATTTATCTCCAAGAATTTACTATTGCGAAATGAAAACGACGGAAGATACTTAATATATTGAAATGAATGTAAATTGCAATGAATAAGAAATCCAGAGATAAGAACCAAGTTTGAAAAGCTTTTAATGCAATGGATGATAGAGATGAAGTTAACCGAGAAAAAATAACTAAAACGATTAAGAATAACCACTAAAATATAATATGGTTAACGTAAAAAATAGTCTTGAAAGCTTTTCTTAAAACATTTCGAATTGTTGCCAGCTTATTCGCATTATTATGTTCTATGTATATTTATGGAGTTTAAATAAATAATTTTCAATATTGTTTCAAATCTCAAATCAAACTTAGATTACACAAAACCACTAGACCCTGAAATAACAATCTTAGATCTACATTGCTATACATATATCGCAGTAAACACGTCTAATCCATTTGTACTGCATCATTGGAAACACAGTAATTAATGTTGCCTAATTCATCATTAATTAGATCATAAGTTAGATTTAGTGGTCCTACTGCGCTATTAAGCTACCATAAACAAGACCAGTAGACAATAAGCTTAGTTACTCGGAAAATTATGTTCTTTGATATTGCGAATTTCTGTTCTGTAATGCACTATGACAAATGGTCTTTTGGGACCTAAAAGACCAAATTTGCAAACATGTCTTTACATCCAGTGTAGGAAATAAGCAAATATATATATCCATATTATGGTCTACAAGAAGAAAATATGTATTTAAATTAAAATAACTATCCGGATTAGTAAATGTTTTAGCTTATTAAGAGACAATTTATCGGTCTTAAGAGAAACCGCATCTCAGTGCAGAGCTAAAAACTTCTACTTACTTTGCAGTTGTCGCCCGGGACCAATTTCTTTAATGGGAGTCCAGCTCATCCCGCCACCTCCTAAGCACGTAATAGTGTAAAATCGTAGATAGCATTTCTTTGATATCGAAATATATTGCAACATTATTTGATACTTCAGATTGATGATAAATGGCGACATGCTTATTACATAATGGCTTGAAGGAGCTTTTTTCTTTTTGTTGATTGTGATTTATAGTAAACAAAATATGTCTCCAAAATCCATATGAAAAAATTGTTTTGTCTATACATAAAGATCTACTTATCAATATGTATTTTATCTTTAGCCTTATATTAGTTTTATTATGAATAGTAATGTTTTCATTGATTTAAAGTTTTTGGTATCGGTAGATTCAATGATAATGTGTTTATTATAAAATTACTCCTCAATAAGTATTCAAATACACCGTTTAGGGTTTAAGTGCACGAATACCTCACCAACTTCACTATAAATTACATCAACACGAAACTTAAACACAATAGTTCAGAATAATTGGAAGCTTGCTAGGTAACTTGGTATTGTCCAGGCTTAGTTTGTGGAAAGCGCCAACTAATTTGGCAGCTCACGATTTAGTTATGTTAGGAACTATGGTATAACACTTGCTTATCTTTGTTTAATGAACAAGATTCTCGTAATTGATACTTTGGTGTACCATGTATCTTGGGCCCGTTATTTGATAAAGTTAGTTAACTTAGTGAAATGTAGTTTGAAGTTCTACTAATTAGAGAATCACCTGAAGATAGCAAAATGTTGATTAAATTAATATTTATATCTGTATATATTATTTAGTTAATTTAATTTGTAATATATATTTAATATACCTATTTAGAAATTACATGTAGCTAAGTTAGCGTGAACAAACCGTGTGAAAAAAACCTAAAAGATACAAAATTTCGTTTTAATTGAAAACGAAAAGGACTAGATGGCTCTTGTTATGATTTTTGTACTCACTAATAGTAGGTTGTCAGGTTCTAGTATTGCTTTGTTCTCTATCAAAATGTTCCCATAAAGACTCCTTTGCTTGACTTAGGTTTCCACAAAGTTGCAAATACACTTTTAGTAAGAGTACTCCAGTTGAATCCAGAATAAGGTGAATCTAGACCTAAAGGATTCACTATTTGCAGTTGTCTAGTTAATGATTTATTTTTGATGTAAATATAATGACGTCATAATTTCTGTTTGACAGCAGGGAATTAGTAATTTGAGCTTATCACCGGCCTGACGGCTTCTACGAATGTCTAATGTAATTTACTCTCGTAATGTATTATGATTATTCATATACCTACGGTAAGAGAACTCTAAAAAGAAAAAGTGATTATTTACCTACTCCTTAAACAAGTAATTATTGTCTGAGTTGCTGAAACACACAATAGCAATAAATTAAACGGTTTTTGTGCAGACAATTTATAAAGGCAACATTGTGAGAATGTGTTATAATGATACATTTTGTATGTGCCCGGCAATTTTTACTCTCTTAATGTAAATATTTTGAGTTTATACTTCAGTTCGTAGAAAATATTATTTGTACATATAAGACATCCTTTTTTATATAGTGTTGCTAGCCGTGAAAACCTGTAATTGGCTCCATGTATCTTATTCCACTGTAATAGTACCTATGAATAGCTGTTCGTTTTCCATCCGTAAATAAATAAATAAAAAAATATGAACATTATGAAACATTAACCGATTGACACAATAATAAGCTCAGTTTATTTTTAGATTCTATCACTGACCCATAGATCGTCTGTGAGGAGCATTTAATGCGATCTAATATAGATGAAAGCTGAATCGCTTTCCTTTTTTTTAGAAAAAGAATAAAATCTTCTAAAGAAGAAGGAAAACGATTAATGTTATGAATTGCAAAAAGAAATCCGCATATACCCTCTGCTCGTAATTTGCTTGCATTAATAATGTATCGTGGCTCCACACTACGTTCTAACTAGGCTATAGAACATAACAAAAATTCAAAAAAATATGTTTGGGCAAAAACTACAGGCCCCAACTTAATTCCTTGCGATATCCAATAAATTGAACAAAAACGTGCTTAAAATTCTCATCAAATATATTATTATTACCATCCAGATAGATCAATTTACATTACTACAAGCAAACTAGCCCCAGTCATCATCATTTATCATACATTAATTCCTTTAACTACACCGTGAAGCGTGTCAGAGGCTTCTAAGGGATTATACATCAGGGGGACGAACTGGCCCATATTCCTATAAACTTATCTAACATAAACTAGTCCTACCATGAGCTGATTGTCATCGTTTGATAGATTTTCCGTATTGTTCTCAGTCAAAATATTGCCTTTTACTTTAAATAAGCAAACATAGTTAATATAATTATTTGCTCATTTCTAATATGCATCGCATCACATATTTGCTAATGTAATGGCAAAATGCTTATTTTATTAAACGACAGTTTTTACTCGACTACTCCATTCTAATGTTTACATTTAGAGCTCTGGTCTATAGATAGAGCACTTATCATCGTGAGAATGAGAGAAGTAGAATAATATTTCGACAAAGTAGACTGAAATTTTTTGAACGTCAGCATTCTGCATATTTGTTATTTTTATACTTTTGCATTTTTTTTTAAAGTATTGTTGAAGTAAATCGCATAAAAATCATAGATACGACGGCACGGCACCAAAAATTCTTAATTTTTCGCTTAAAGTATCTACGTCTATAAAACTAATAGAATAAAATACTTTACAATTTTATTAGTTATAATAATAAATGTAAAGAAAATGTTTTCGATAAAAAAAGAAAAAGTAACCGGTGATATTCAAATTCTAGGGATAGATAATCCATTTTCCTAACAAAAAAACGAAAACACTATTGTAAATATCAAATCGTATCCATCAGCAAATAACACGCATAGAGTGCTACAATATTTGTGCACCAATGTTTGTCCAACTAATGTGATTATTTTGTTCAAATAGATTTCACTCACAGACTAGTATGGAGGCTGGTTCGGAATATTTTACCAAACGGTTGGATATTGTTTGTCACGTTTGTTTGTATCTTTCAACTGTATACATTGTTCGGATGGTTTCCCGCAAACAAGTTTAGAGGAATCGTATTTCAATTAAAATTTATTTGATTTTAGAGTTATTATTTTGTATTGTTGAGATTGATTTGACTGGTTGGAAATGATTTGATTTAATATGCACTCCCATGAATATTTATTGTTGGTGCCGAATAGAATAATTCCAGTTGAAATCAATTGTAAATCGGAAACAACATTTCAATTTTTGAATTAAAAAATTGCCCAACTGATATTACATAAATGAATGATATTAATAAAAAAAAACTGTTTTTAACTTCCTCACAAAAAAAAACAAATAAAAACAAATCATTAAATAAAACAACCTGACAATGAACATAAAGAACACCATTGTGACGAACAAGATAAAATACAACAGAAATGATCAAAAGAGAACGAGACAGAAAAAGATAATTAAACCAATAAAATAACCCGGGAAGCAAGACGCGTTCGCGATATCAATTTTTCTTCTGATAATTGGGATCGTTTCTAATGAGCCTTAATTGGAGGCCTTCTGGACTTAAATAAAATTATTTTTACAGGATGTATCTTCGTTTTGTCGTGTTTAAGAGATATAACGTCAATTAGTTTCCTATCTTTTCCTGAAAAAAAAAAAATAACAATGTCATTGTCCTTGTTTTATTCTACTGCATGCTTTAAAATATTCAAGACTAACTATTCAAGACACCGATTCTGGTATAAATATTATTGATCAACCCATTCCAAATTTTTACCGTCAAAAATAAGAACAGCTTCTCAAATTGACGCATCATTGATCCGCATAAGGACACCGGGCATTTGATAACTTTTCACTGTACCTCATTTTCGGTAGAATAGTTAAGCTATATATTTACTTTATTTAGTACAAAGCCAAGCGAGGTCAGACACAAAAACACATAAAATAGAAGGTGACACATATTTAGTAATTTCTCCTACATTTTCACACAAACGTCCCATAACTGTAGTACTGTAGGCCTTTTCTATGCCATTTATATACAATATGTCGAGCATAGCGAGTTATTAACCGAAGTAACGAAACAAAAGAGGGGTACAATTTCCAAAATCGCACAAGAAACAAAAGACATTTTAGTGAGCGCAGATGTTATTAATGTGTTTCATTAGGAAAGGGTCACGGATAGTGCTATATGGAAGCGGTAGAATTAAAACTGGGATTTGGAGCGTAGTTTTGAGAAAGGATTTTCATTTTGGATTTGTTGGTAAAGGTATAAATTTTGTTTGCCTAGTTATGCTGATACGACAAAATTATAAAATAAAATATTTGTTCATTGTTGAGGTTTCAAATTCCATTGTTGTTAGTTTTGAAAAGACGGTCGTATGAAGCTTGTATTTGGTGAGTAAACTATTTATGTTCCAAGTCGTTGACCTTTAGTGAAACCACTGGGCATAATATGATTAATGAGTTCAGTCACGTTAGAAAAGTAGAAAAGTTTCACTTAAAAAATTGAATTGAAATGATTGAATGATTTCAAAACCATTGGATTTTGAATTTTTAACGACTATAATCACTTTTAAAGTAGAATCTAGACACGCGGCAGCGTGTCAAGCCAAGTTCAAGCATTGGCTAGCCAGCGCCGAGTGTAATATTACACGAACCACTTGGTGCCACTTTTGACCCTTCTATAACTCAAAACCTGTTTAACTTAAACACATAAAACTACGTGTGTTTAATTATATCCATAAGGACATGTAGAAGCCCAAATTTCATGAAGCTAGCTCCAACGGTTACAAAAATATGAAGGTCCAAAAATCGTAAATTTTAGTAATGACTGACTTATAGTACCTAATTGTAACCTACTTCTAGATGACCTAGAAGGATGAAATTTGGAATCCAGCTTGGAAATTGTGTGTAAGCGTAGGAAAAAATCAAAAAATAGAAAAAAATCAAAAAAAAAAAATTGTGGTGTCCCCATACAAAAAACTTGTAATATGCGCAAAACAACAATTATACACATAACAGAAGTAAATCGACATAAAAGCTCTCCCGAGCAACACATAATAAACATAGGCAACGCTTACGAATACCGATTCAGTATTGTTTTATTATATTTATGTTCATCATGCTTCTTTCTCAACGATGAATTAAGTGTAGTTTTCTTTACAAAAAGTTATGATATCCCATCAAAAACATATATGTAAAACGAGAGCCAAGTTCAATATATGCCTTGGTTGATGACTTCAACGACAAAAGCAGTGATATCTAAATGGGTGCCAAGTTCAATGGTCAGTCCTGAAATTTATTTATAATATAAAATACTTTATAACAACTTAAAATAATATTGCTTCTTGCTTAGGATAATATATTGTAGCCTAAGGTCTGACTTGGCTAGTTTTCATATAAATTATAGCCTTCGCAAGTTCTAAAGCTGTAATTTCTCATGTTATTCTCCTGGACATTTGGCTAGTAGGCAAAAACAAGTCATCGAACATTAGGCTTTTCCATGACTGTTTTAATGGGTACTTATCTAATAATAACCATCAAACCTATCTACTCTTGGGGGTTAAATTTCGCAAAACCCTTTCTTAAACTACGTCTACTTTATTAGTTTAACAACATTTCCAAATTTGAACTTTCTAGCTTAAGTGGTTTGGGCTGGGCGGTGAAGCTGATGAGTCAGTGAGTTAGTCAGAACATTGCCTTTTATATATAGATACAGATAGATATATAGTTGAATATATATACAAAAAATCGTATATCAAAACTAGCCAAGTCGGACCTTAGGCTACAATATATTATCCTAAGTTATAAGAAGCAATATTATTTTAAGTTGTTATAAAGTATTTCATGTTGTAAATAAATTTCAGGACTGACCATTGAACTTGGCACCCATTTAGATATCACTGCTTTTGTCGTTGAAGTCATCAACCAAGGCATATATTGAACTTGGCTCTCGTTTTACATATATGTTTTTGATGGGATCAATTTACAAATGAATACACAAAGTTTTAGAAATTTGAAAAAAATAAGAAAAAGAATATTAAAAATTAAAATTTTCACTTTAGTAAAATAATCTTTCAACTGACAATGAGATTTTTTAATCATTCAGATGGATCAAAGTGATCACTAACAAAAAATATTAAGATCTTTGAAATGAACACGAAAATTCAATTAAACCCGAAAAGAGTTTCAAGTAACTTTAATGGAAAGTTTTTTTTAATTAACAGAAGTATTTAATATCGTCTTGAATTTAAAGTTTACAAACTAATTTAACTCTTGTCATATCCACTTACACAAAAATCTTTGTTTTTAGTAATATTTATGAAAATGGTTGTAGAAGAAAGTCAAGTAATTACTGAATTTACTAGAACAGGCGTTATTTCTTTAATAATTTTCGTAGTATTTCGATTTTTTTATATGTGTCAATAGAAAGATGTTTTTAAGAAGTGTTTGACCCACCCACCATAACTGCTTTTAATATTATGCCCTATCCACTATTGCTTTGAAGATCTTCAAATTCCACTCAGTATGAAAATGAAAGGTATTCCACTCTTTTGCTATGCGCAAGAAGATGCGAACCGTTTGGTCTGAGCAGAGGAGATATCGACCAGGTAAGGATAGTAGATACAATATTGCCGTATAACGCGATATCTGGTGAAAGAATGGAGCTGCAGAGATAAGATAGTGATGTTCCACCTCACATTTCCCGAAGTGAGACTTGTAGAAAACAGAAAGGCTGGTGGTAACTTACGCATAATGGCAGCGAGCGAGACTCTGGAGTTTATTAGCAATAAATATTTCAATTAATTAATGAACTCATCGATCATTACTTAGTACATAAGCAACCACTAAGGGCAAAACATTTGTAGCTCTTATATATATATTCATAGCAACTGTTTGTTGTGTGTGTTTGTTGCTATTACATGTACTGTACTCGTGTTTTATACAAATAAAAAGTTGTTATTTTTGTCTTTGTCCAAGTGTCAGAATTGAAACACTGTCCGTGGAATTCTGACTGAAAATTAATAGTAATTAGGTTTGTTAGTTTCTTCTTTCAAGGATAAAATCTATCATGATTACACACGGTACAAACAGTTGTGAAAATTGTAATTGTAGAAATATTCTTTCATCTCTACGATGTTAAGTGCTAAGGTATAATTAACGAGGTTGATACGGGTTCCGTACAAAAATGCGTGGGCGTTTTGATGAAGGCACTGAGCGTAGGTGGATCTGGGTACAACACAGCGTCAGCAATAAGTTATACTGATATAAAAGCAAAATGTTAAAAGATGCATGACTATTTGAATTAGATCAACATTTAGTTAAGATGTATAAGTAATAAGTCATATAAAAAATAGTATTGTAATAATGTGTTCCTGACCGAATTTCGGTCAACGGAGATAATTATCAATCTCAACGGAGATTAGCCAACTATGCAGGAGATATTATAGTGCACAAGTGTGTGCGCAAACACAGATGTACTCTCTATTATAACACTGTGTTAGTCCGATGAAACGGCTTTCCGATACGACCGGAGAGAAATCAGGCGCAGGGTTCACGGCTTTCCATGCTTTCCGAGGCACGGAGTAAGTCATAATTAATTTATAATACGTACATAACTTACTAAAAGTCAGAGGTCGCGTTGAGTACGCCTTGAGTTTGAACCTGAGACCCCTGACTTGCCAATCAACGGTCACATCACAAGGCAAACACGACTAGAAAAATAGTATGTTGAAGACATAAACATATTGTTAAATAATAAAACTTTTCGGTCTTCGCAAGCAATAAATTTCTAATAGCCAGTCCAACCAGATGTTTGTTACAAAAAAAAATCTCCCAAATTCCCTGACAGAACTCAGAGTGTTCTAGGGATTTTTACGGAACAAAACATAGCTAACAGTTGCGAATTCCTTAAAAGCAAAAAGGAATTATTGTTTCCGTCACGAACAAGTCCTTAGATACGTTAAAACCACGTCAGTGTTACACTTCTCTTTGATTGAAAGCGATGCCTCTAATACAACCGTTCGCGTGAATCACGAGGGATTAAACAAAGGGGTTTTAGCAAATCTATGTGATATGTAGTTTTGAATTGTAAGCATAGATACGTAGATGGCTGTTTTGATATAGATTTGAGATGGTTGATGGTTGATTGAAGCATTAGGAAACTTTGAATAGAATCACTAATGTTAATTTAATCGATTAAAATTAAATTGGATTATATCGATGATGTTATGCAATATTTGATCAAAATAATATAATAATAACATAACATAGACTCATGCCTGTATTACTCAGAAAGGGTAAGCAGAGGTATATGCAATATACCCACGTTTCGCTTAAAGTAAGTCGCTTAAAATTTAGGTCGTAAAATACGTAAATTTTTACAAAAAAAAGAAACATTCACAATAACACATTCTCTTGTCCCATGATTCACAAAAGGCCTATGCTATAGTTCTTTTTATTGTGTCTGTAATCAAGACAGCAAACCTGTATATCAAAATAATTATTTAACTATATACCAATTTTTTGACATTTCAAATAAAACCGTCAACGAACGAACGCAAAAAACTAACTACTAAAAACATTATTCACTGAATTCATATATTTTTTCTTTGACAACCCTATAAGAATAACAAGTTTAGTTTCGCAAAAATGGCCTACATTCTGGGTTGCCAGTTGTTTCAACAGTTTTGTTTAATTTATGTTTTCAAACAAAATAGACGTCACTCGTCAGGACTAGACTAGACTAGGGTTCTGTTTCTGAACGTGAGACGTGAAATAGTCACCACCAATAGGACTAATTTAGATCAGGTCTTGTAATTCGATGAATTCAGGTCTTCGAATTTCGTTTACTTTGTAGTGAGTGGAACTCATAGCCTACCATGGTAATTTTTTCAACGAGGTTTTCAACTGCTAAAACCCAGTAACATGTCTGTTCGTGATTCTGAAACAACAGCTGAACAATAATTAAGGCTTACGTCAGTACAATTATTCAAGTTAAAAAATTCAAACACACTTGAATAAACCGGATTAAACGAAGTATGAGGATTTAGTAAACCAAAAACATAACCTTAATGAATGCCTAAGATAAACAAAGCCGAAACATTCATACAATACCTGTCTCAGATCTTTGTGTCTCTCAAGTTAACTGCGAAGTTAAGTTATCCTAATGTGGGGCTCAGAGAAAATTTAACATTTTATAAATAAGTTACTGAACATCATGAAATATGAATCTAATATTGGATTCATATTAATTGTAGGTACAAGTGTTAGGAAATTAAATAAACATTATTAATAGACTTTATAAATATTTAATAAGCTCTACATTGGGATAATTATGATATACGGGAATGATCCGAAAATTAAGAGTTACTACTAAACTTAGCCATTTTTGATCTGACAACATTAATCTAGACGTCACCGCGCTCAATGACGTAAAATCTAATTTTTAACCTAATGAAAACGTCTGTTTTATGCCTGATGAGCTGTGCGCTAAAGTCACCACAGATCACGTAGAAGATGGCGAGACGATTTAGATAAGAAGAACAATCAATGGTCCCCAATAGCCTTGGACAGAAAGGTATAGAAATCATGGGAGGAGGCTTTTACCCAGAAGTGGGATGATATAAGCTAACAGTAATGAAAATGTAACAAATTATGCTATTTATTGAAAAGGAATTTTGAATCAATCTCGAGCAGCGATATTTTGAGCTTTCTTAATATTATTCTGACAACCTTACCCGATATCGAGTCAGAATGAATAAATGACGACACTTTTTCATCTTGGTAAGGGATCAGGGAACTATAAATTATTAAAGACATTTCACGGTTGGAAAATAAAAATACTGAGCACCTGAACATAGATTACGAAGTGACGGAGAAATAAAATTTTAAGAAAAGGAAAATTTTGTTACGTACCTATTTGAACGGGGCAGTATTACCTTTTACAAACTGGGGTATGACGTCACACAATATTGGCGTAAAATAACAGTATTCGTACTGTAGTATATTTACTCAATATTTATTTATTTTTACGCGAATCAATCAGTTCAGTGCTTGCAAAAACCTAAGACATAACTATTATTTAAATTTGCTCTTGGTGGACAAATATTAATGGCAATTTATAATACTTTAAACTTAATTTCAAATTGTACTAAAGTTTTAAATTAATTTTATAGTTTATGTCTTATAATAAAACTATAAATAAGGCTTATAATTTAAGTCGTTAGACTGACAATATTACGTGTGCCTTCTTTACATAAAAGTCGCATTTCGGAATATACACCAATGAACTTACATAAAACAATAACAGTCACAATTATTACCTTACCTAGAGCATATCAATTTTGCGTCGCTAAAACTATAACCTGGTTTATTTATATTACAAACATAAAGGTAAACCGTATCTACATAAAACAAAATCGAAACCAATTCAAATCCTTAATCTAAAAAGGCCAACCTTCGTAATTTTCCATGTCAAAGAACGCCAAACTAAACTGGGCCCTTATACAAAACTTCGTAGCAAAAGCAAGCTGTAAAAATAGACATAATCATAGAAATTCGCCTATTTATACGTTGGAGGGCGCTCAACGTTACGAGCTCCAGTCCCCAAGGTGTGCTGAGAATCCATATAAAGGTTATCTCTACGCGAGATATTCAGAGTCTTATGTGGTTGTATATTTGTGCGTTGAAAGGTATGTATCACTTATACTTATCTACGCAGTTGCTGGTAGCTTCGCTGTTAGAATTTATATGGGTGGCGGCGTAAGGTATTCGTTTTTTATATTTTTTGACTGATGCTTCCATAAATATAAATCTGAGCCTTTGTGAATTTTGTAACGGTACTTTCATGCTTGATAAACTGGTTTCCAAATAAATATAAAACATATTTACTGTCAATACTTTACATTTACATTGCACGAGATTTTTTATTGAATAAAATTTTTATGCTTATTGTTTAACTGCACCCACTATAAAACCAATCCTTTAATTATAAGGATAAGAGGATTGATTTTATAGTGGGTGCAGTTAAACAACTAGCATGAAAAATTTTATTCAATAAAAAATCTCGTGCAATGTAACCAAAGTATATCGAGTGTTAACCTAATCAATCTACATCTACCAATCCAGCAGTATTTCAAGGAAACGAAACTCAAATAAAAAGCAAGTTTGCGGACACCAGTGTCCTTTCGCTGCTTGATAGGTCAAATAGAGTTGCAACACATTCCATTTTTAGACCGTGTTTATTTTATTTTTATAATCCCCATGTGACGTGACATTTGAAACTAGATAGTGATCAATTATTTTGATAAAGGTATCATCTGTTGTGCGAAATGATAACTGGCCATTAATGCAGCACATGGCTTTATGCAACAGTGAGTTCGAGTTCGAGTGAGAGAGTCGTGATAGCCTAGTGGTAGTGACCGTTGACTGGCAAGTCAGAGGTCTCGGGTTCGAACCCAAGGCGCGCACCTATGACTTTTCGTAAGTTATGTGCGTTTTATAAATTAATTATTACTCTCCGTGCCTCGGATAGCACGTTAAGCTGTTGGCCCCGGATGTCAATTGTAGATCTTTGACAGTCGTTACGGGTAGTCAGAAGCCCGAAATCTGACAACCAGTCTTACCAAGGGGTATCGTGTAACCCAGTATCTGGGTTGTGGAGGTCTGATAGGCAGTCGCTCCATGTAAAACACTGGTATTCAGCTGCATCCGGTAAGACTGGAAGCTGACCCCAACATAGTTGGGAAAAGGCTAGGCAGATGTGATGGCTTTATGCAACAAGCTTTAAAAAATAATATTGAGCAACCATCGCAGGTCACCATTTTTTTTTTATTTGTAGATATTTTATCATGTACTCTTTATCACTCTAAATTTGACCACATCTTTCTCTCACATGTTGTACAATCATCTAATACTGCAAGTCCAGTTCAAAGATCGCAATAATTACATCACGATGCCACAATCCATTACTTAAAGCTTAATTATCACGTCTCTAACATTCCATCTTGGCCGGAACACGTCGCTTGCAGGCTCCTCTTTAATTGGAGAGTAATTGCCATAATCGGTGCGCTCAACAGGCTGTCTGGTGAAGACAGATATTATTAGTTCACTCATACATTTTAGATGACCTCGTCTTTCCGAGGATTGGACTGCCAAGCGTGGAATCTTAATTATTTCTCGATCGAGGAAAGCGTATTATTTTGCTGTCAAAAAGTCTTATCATAAATTGATTATCGTTTTGTTCTCTCCTCCTCTCCTCTGAGTCTTCTAAGGATCAATCCTTAGAGGACTTGTGAGGAACAAAAAAAACTCGTGTAGCCGTTTCTGTTCCCAGGAAAAGCTATGACGGTTGGTTTAAGGGAATCAAAAACTATGATTACTATTCATGATGTTGGTTTACGGGAATTAAAGTTTCAATAGATCTGAATACTAAAAAACATTTTAAAGACAAAACGGCACAGTGGGAGAAGTTTTGCGCAGGTTTAGGACTGTGCAACAAATCGCATGCGATGGCGCAGTAGAAATTTTCTCACCAATTCTTCGGTCCACTAAAGAAGCTTAAAAATCGACTATTGCGCTTATGCTATTCAACTTTTGACTTCACATGTGGACTAGAGTAAGTTGAATTCAGTACTAAGGTTACTTACCATAAAGATGACAGTCAATCCGCTAAATCATCTCTGTCATTGTCAATGCATGAGATGCTACCTCTTTGACAATCCTTTAGAGAATCACAGATCACAGGCGTTGCACGTTGTTACGTTCAATTTCTTTTTCAAATTCTCCAGCAACAACATTGCCATTCTTATAAGCTATATTTCTTTATATTTTATTAGAAGCCAGTCACATGTACGGATGGAATTTTCGATTTCCGTTCAAGCATACGTGACCTACACAGCGCGAGCGGGTTTTAGATATTTGCATTCAAACTAATATTCTCGACATTTTCTAAAAAGTCTGGATATAAAATTGTTTGGCTTCGATAACATTTTATGTATTTTTTTTAGAGATATGCGAAAAAGGAATGTCACGTCGTCCTTCTTATTACTCTTGTATTATTATTTTTTTATTTTGTGCTGTCAATGTTAGAACACATTTCACTCATCTTGAAAAATACTTGAAGCTTTAGTGTAAAGTTTGAATGAAAGGCTAGATAACCATGCAACAGGACAAGCCTTGTGAGAAGCCGCTAAGTGACATTGTCGTATTCTAGTTCCAGCACATTGATTGGTGAAACTTAACTGGAGGACGGATCTGGACGATTCCGTTCATACCTTCTCAGCCGTGATAGCTTAGTAGTATGACCGTTGGACTGCCAAGTCAAAGGTCGTAAGTTTAAAACCCAGGCATGTACCTCCAACTTTTCTAATTTGTGTGCGTTTTAGAAATTAATTATCATTTGTTTAAATGGTGAAGAAAGATATTGTGAGGAAACCTGAGAGATTTTTTAAAAGTATGCTAAGCTATATCAGACTCTTACGGGCGGTTTGAACTCTGACACCTTATTATTTATTCCTTAACGATACGATAACGAAAGATCTAAGTAATCGATAAACAATCTCAGAAAATACTTCCACATTATTTTTATTTTAATAAGTTGAAACACAGAGTTTGAAAAGTATTTTGGTTTTTCAAACTTGACTTTGACGTTTTTGTTCTTTATCTTACCAATCATCATCCTCTAAGCTTTATTATTCTAAAGTTTCTATTATATCTATTTTATTAAAAGACATTCATTAGCCATTAGATCTCTCGCAAGTTCCGCTACAACATGTAGAATTCAGCTTTCCTCAGTAACTTCACGCATCCTCACCGCCAAGCACTCAACTAAGGCTTAAAACACACACATAAATTACCCCGTACTTTGTGTTCCATCAGGTGCTTCCATTAACGTATAAAACACACAAGTACTGTTGAAGTCTCTTCTGGGAGCCTCCCCACTTACCCATAGGCCGGCCTCTTTACAGTCTTTATTATAAAAGTTTAGCTCGTTCAAACACAGTAATATACATCAGTGTAATATTACCTTTATGAGTTGTAAGGAGGAGGTGATGTCGTTAGCGTGTTAATGGAAATTATATTTATGGGCAAACATTTTCTTCTATAGTAATTATGTAACACGGTAGTTTAAGCTGAAACTAGGTTTAAACTAGAATTTTAATAGCGGTGTGAAGGACATTTTGTCAACAGTTTAAGACATAAAGATAACAATATGTTCAAAGTCAAGCTATTACATAACATGCGTTGAGTACCTTGCCTAACTAAATTTTGATAACATTGTCAATGTTATCAAAAGTTTTATACATATAATAAAATTGTTTCTATATTTAATAATCAGCCTGTATTAGTCCACTGCTGAACATAGGCCTCTCCCAATGCGCTCCACTATTGTGCGCTCATTGGAGGTATTTACCCATAATCTCCACGCTGGGCAAGCGGGTTGGCGCTTCCAGTAGCAAATGATTACTGTTACACAGAAAGATGCTGCTGCCCATCCTCCGGATCTGTCTCTTTGTCGCTTCTTACGACATCCGCGGGATGATAGGGGTGGTTCTATTCTTAGGCCGGAAACCACGCGGTATTTAATGATAATAAATAATAACTTCTTCTTGACAAAGACCTCTTCTCTTCCAGAGAATAATCGATGATCTATGAACGACTTAAATAAAAAAAAATCGGTCAAAAGTCCTGGATGAGCGCATTGAGCACAGTGCGTAACACCATCTAAGAACCTAAGTCCAAATCAAAATTAATATATAAATTAACACAGCACCAGTCTAGGTATAGAAATTATAGATAAACACTTCAATTTTATTTGTAAAAATACCAATAAAAGCAAAGATAAGTAAAATACTTTTTCCGAGCACTCAGACACTGCCTAATGTAGTTTTACAAAGGGAACGAACAAAAATTTCCAAATAGCTTTACGAAAATAGTATGAACAGCATATAATTCAATAGGGTATCCTTTTACGTACCTACGGCACTTACTTTCTGTTTGAAAAGCTAAAAAGCGCTTTAAAATCGAATCGCATGATACGCTTTTACACTTAAAAGCATGTCGCGCGATCAATTTTAAAGCATAATTTTTCTTTTCGTAAAACACTTATTACGAAAAGAATAATAAGCTACTTATAAAATGATTTAGGTTACTATAGTAAAGAAAAATGAGAATATTTTTCTATTGAATTACATTTTCCTGTTGTATCAAGCATTAACTTAAATTTTGAGATATGTACTAAATGACCTTCACTCGGCTTTGTCCCCGTGCTTCTAATTTAATCTGAACGCAGCGCCACCTAATGGTCTAATTGTAAATATAATCCATTCAAATCCACACAAAAAACATCAAAATCGATCCATCCGCTTTGAAGTTACTACAAGAACAAATGTATAACAGAAAAGTAATGAACAGTGAATACATTTTTCATTTTACGCTGATGTGAATGTAGCGAAATTCCAAGCCACATATTTTGACTAAAGTGTGATGTTTGTGAAGTTAGGGCTTGTAGAATTATGGCGTGTAGCGTTAGAAGCTTGGCTCTACATGAGATCTGATAACTTTTTTACATGAAAATGTGTTTGGTGGGATAGTTTTTACCATAGAGTATTCAAGAAAATATAGAGTGATAACGTCAACCACATTGCCTTGTGCGGAGCGAAAGCAGGTCTCACCATACAAATGTTAAAATGTCATTTTTTCAAATTATGTTTTCTAGACGTTTTTCAAAATTTAACTCGGCAGTTAACCATGATAATGTAAGCTAAAATGTAACTTTTTCGCTTGTGAAGCCTAGTTGAACCGCAGTCGATCGAGGTATGATCGCAAACGGAGCTCGTGTCGCGGCCGCGTTGTTCATACCCGTGCTCACGGTTCATACTTCTATGGGGTTGCTCTATACGTTCATATATACTCTAAGGTTTTTACTGTAATCGATTCCATATCTGAGTCAAAATATTAATCGGCGTCCTCAATAACAACAAAAATTCTGAAAACCCCGTATTCATTTCTAATTCGCCCACGGCCTAAACCTCGGAATAATAAATCACTGTTTTGTCTACCTTTTTGGAACACGAATGCATAATTCCTCCATCAGAAATGGCCGCTTGACAAGCAATATTATACAGTCAAATGTACATCACGCAGGTACCGAATAATTCTTGTTTCTGTAAGTCCATATCATCGAATATTCGAAGGTTAGGATATTGAGGATGAATGTTCAAGTCAATTGTTTGTCGACGTCAACAAATAGGAGCAAATAACGAAAATTAAAGCAATACCTCATCATTTATTCAATGGTATTCTAGAGATTGGAATTCATTGTGTGCTTCCAAAACATTATCGTTCTTATACCTTCCTCACCAGCGCGAAGTCGCAAATACCTCATAATAACCCTCCCCAAGTTTTGCTTATGCCAGCCCAGGCTTAGCCTGGAGCCAAATTTCCCAAAATAATCTTTACTAGAACTAGGTTCGTTCAGAATCGTGCAAGCATGTAGGTGTACATTTGAACCTGGCAAGTACCAATGTGACTTTTACCATGTCATATGTAGTTTCTTAGTTCATTTAAGACACCACTGGCTAACAGTGAAGGAAAATATCGTAAAGAAACCTGGCCTTTAGACTGAAATCGCCAACACGCAGTGAGCTAGCGTGGTGATTAATGCTTGATACTTCCTGTATTTGAAAAGGCCTTCCCGTACGGTAGGACAGCTATAGGCTGGTTTATTATTTGTGTTTTATTACTTATAGACCCAGGTTGTTTCAAGCTTTCTTTCTTTTTCTTTTTTTCTCTTTAGCTTTTTTTCTCTTTCTGTCTTGTCCCTTTGCAACACCGTAGTTCGTACCGTCGTAGTTCCACTAGATTTCTTAGCTGCGGTTGCTTTATTTTCGCTTTTTACTTTGAAAGCAGAGTAAAGAAGTCCATTTAATCATCATCATCAGCCCGTATCAGTCCACTGCTGGACATAGACTCCTAGTGCGCGCTACTCAGGCCGATCTCTGGTTACCAGCATCCAGCCGCTACCAGCCACTTTACGTAGATCATCGGTCTATATCGCGGACGGGCGCCCCACACTACGCTTGTCTATACGTGGTATACATTTAATCAGTCCCTAAGAATAATAACTAAGAGATACCACTTGAAAAAAAAAAACCAAAATATTATACTTAAACTTAAAAGCTACTGAAAACATGGAACGTGAGTAGGCTACTTCACAAGCAAGTCAACTTTCTCGACTTCAACAAAAAAATTTAATCTTTTAATAAAGTAGGTATTTTGTTCCGCGCCTAGTACTAAATTACCCGTAACTTTGCCCAGAAGCTGACACTGACAAGGAAACTTTAGTAAGATTAAGTTGTTTTTAATGTCATGCTCATTATTAAAATTAGTTTTATCATTTAGTAGCAATTAGGCTGGTAATTACTTAAAGGTTTTATCGGTGAACTGACGTAATAGAGGTTACGAATACATAAAGTTGCGTATTACCACAGTATAATAATCATACAGTATGGTAACTACGTACAAACGCTCGAAAACGGCACACTCACATAAACACCTAGCGTGGTTACCTAGTGTGGCGATTATGGGCAAATACCTCCAATGAGCGCATAATAGTGGCGCCACTATTATGCGCTTATTGGTCGCTATATAGGCTATATTTACACAAGACAGACGATATCATAAAATTATACTTGAACGAAGTCGCTCGTGACAGCTAGTCTTTAACAAATTTGAGCGCAAACGTGACTTGTATACCAGAGAAATACCTATTTAAGTAAACAATTATCACTTTCTAACTATTGATTAAAACCAGTCGTCTGACCTTATCGCGGTTTCAATGCTTACGAACTTTGGTGAAAAAAAAAACCTCTAGAGAAAAAAGTGCTAAGTGCAAATCGGACCGTCACACAAAGGGTTCCGTTCAAAAACTCGGAAAAAAAATAATTTTAATATGGGGCTTTTTTAATTATTTTTACTTTGTTTTATTTTTAACCCCTGACGCAAAAAAAGGAGTGTTATAAGTTTAACTTGTCTGTGTATCTGTACTATCTGTATGTCTGTCTGTGACTACATCGCTCTCAAACCGATGAACAGATTTTGATTTAGTTATTATTTTATTTGAAAGGTAACTTGATCGAAAGTGTACTTAGCTAAAAAAACGTTTTTCTGTATCGTGATTTTTTATATTACACACTCTGTGATGACAAGTATCTACATAATACAGTTGAAAAGATACAGCCCTGTGACTTAACAGAAAAAAACAGCGAATAATATAAGTATTTTTTTTTTACGAAAAACAGTTTTGTCATCAAAACTAAAGCGGTATACCAAATATCAGATCAATCTGTCAACAGGAAGGGGGTGAAATATCGATTACTAAATTTGAACTAAATAATAAACAAGGCAAGCTAAGTAAAACCGTTTAAAAAAACACAGGGCGTTTTCTGTATGGGGACTGTTTATAAATTTTGCGCATCGAACATTTTGCTAATAAAATTTGCGCTTTATTTGCGCCACAATTTTAGCGCAAATATAAGTGTATAAGCGAAATGTACAATACACAACATTTGTATTTTTGGTGTGTAACTTACGGTTCGAAAGATAAAATCCTGAGACAGACGGTCAACAGAGGCTTAGTAAAGGTCCCGTCGGCACCCTTTAAGTACGGAACCCTAAAAACTGATCTGTATTCAAAATGCGTTTGTGGTAACTTCGACCTTTTACTTGACCGCCCAAAATGTTACCACTTCAGTCGATAGCAGTTTAGTTCGAGTTGTGACCTTATAACAGTTTGGTACAGGTTCGTACTACCGATGTCCTTGTGCTTTAGGTGAGACAGAGAAAGAGGAGGGAAAGAGACGCGTATAGATCGAAATGTATTGCTGAGAGAAAATTAAAATATTATTGTTCTTCTGCTTTATCGTATGGTTGATAAACAACCTGATGACCACCCATAGGGCTCTGACATGGCTTTACACACCATTGAAAAATCTTTCAGGTGTGCTGGTTTCATCATGATGTTTTCCCTCACCGTTTTAGCAACTGATAATTAATTTATAATACGCACATAACTCACGAAAAGTCAGAGGTGGCCTTGGGATCGAACTCGAGACCTCTGACTTGTCAGTCGAAGTTCATACCACCAGGTTATCAGTGCTATGTAATATAGTGCTGAAAGAAAATTATATTTAAAATACTATTGACCTAAAAATATTAAATTATCTAACTGCAATAGATGCAAAAGGTATTTGATAACTTATGCATAAGGTAGTTGAAATTACGAATCTCTTTCTTAACGCCTGGAAAGTAATTTCAACTGAAGCGGGCAGGACTCGGTAGCTTGATTGGTAAAGCGATGGCACGGCACGCCAGGGATCGCGGGTTCAAGTCCCAGCCAAGTTGTTTTTGCGTGTTTCTTATTAAATAACAACGAGAAAAAAGTTGCATTAAAAGAAGTATTATCACAACATAGTCCCAATATCTCAAACACAGTCATCTTCATAAGCCTTAATAACACAAAAATTGAGTCTAATAAAAAAGATAACATAAGTTCATATAAAGGGTAAATAATATTCTCATTTTATGAGCTTTTAATGAAAAAACATGAATAATTTTCAAATAATCTGATTCCCGGCTTACAGAACCTAATTTGGAAAAAAATATACCTAATGAACATTTCCATTTCCACGGTAACATTTTCGAATAGCAAAATCTATTCTCAATGGAAATCGCAATAATTGGACGCATAATACTGTTCAATACAAAAAAAAACTAACAAATCGATTGAAAGCAAATGTAGAATCATAAAAGTTGAATTTTTTAATTGCGCTTTTCTATCTATCTCCGTCTATAAAATAAGAATGAATGGCTAAATGTTGTTAAGCGCAAAGCTCGAGAATGGCTAAACTAATTTGAAAGATTTTTTTTGTATATTTGAATTAGTCATGGATGGTTTATATTCATAATTGAACCTGGTTAAATTGGAACTAGAATCACAGCAACTTAACAAACTGTTATGGCCTTTTATGAGGATACTCAGTCAACGGTTATGAATTTTTATAAGTACTAAATTTGGCTAATAGATGGCGTCTTGCATTTTATTGCGAAACCTGAATGGCGGTATTAAAGTTTCAATATTCTTAAGTTTAGATCAGTTGTCAGGATTTTAAGAAAGAAATAAAACTGTTTATTAGGGTCTCGCGCAGGCAAATACAATAGAACATAATATAGAACCATGTTACCATGTTTAACAATAATATCAACTGTCAAAGATTTTCATGACAGCCTACGGCTCAAGGCCTACGGCTCAACACGTGCTTTCCGAAACACGAAGCAGTTGATAATATTTTTTTATACACACACAACTTCCAAAAAGTCTGAGCCTCTGAGATTATCGCCTAATTTACTAATTTCCTCTCGCTTTAGATGCGAACTCGAGACCTTTAACTAGCCAGTCAACGGCTATTATATACCATATGAAAATTTACATTACCGCTCTTCAAAAAAAACATTTTATCTACTTAAAGTAAAACGCTTTCTGTAAAGCTAGAGCTCTTATATAACGCCATCATAGCACCTTTATCCTTTAACGTGTTGCCACCAAATCTCCGCACTAGAGTCTAGAAAAGGCGCTTGGCTAGGATTCTTATTAATGTAACAGGCTTAAGAAGCCTCACACACGGGCACTTGACCTAATAGCCTTACACTAAGCCTTTGAAAGAAGTACTAATATCTAGCTATCTAAACGCATTAGTAGGATGCAAAATGCAAAAAGGTTTTTCTTTTGCAGTTTTGATGTCGTTTATTTTTTTTTTTAGCGCCTTTGAAGGAATCTTTTTTAATTTACACGCGTTGAGAAATTTTAAAATTTTCTTTTCTTTTGCACTCATCTGCAAATACATTTTGAAAGTTTTAACATCTAGTAAGGTATGTGGGTCAATAGAAGATGTAATAGCGTGTGTAATTGGTGGGGTATGTCCGTTATATATACATATATATTCCCTTGCCGATTTCGGCAATGGTGACTGTTCATATTTGATGGAGAGGGCTTCGATCATGTGCCTCATGTGGCTTATGTACCCTATTTTGGCACTGAACTTTCTTGTATAGCGCGGGCGGAGTGGACTGGGTGGAGACGTTTACTGCATAGTAGTATCCATCGCTTTGAAGACCAAAGGAGGACTGATCTAGACGCCAAGAGAGATCTCCTCAAAAGTAGACCTCCCTCCAGCATACAGTACAATTATGTTAATAGTACCTTAACATGTCCGTTATTATACCTATTAAGTAAAGGAGTGCGCTCCTTAATTCTTTAAAATTATTTTAATTATATAACATTATCATTTGGTGACCCGAAAGCCGAAAGTAGTTTGTTCAGAATCAGTAACAGAATCGATTGTAATGGTTTTTAACCTATATTATATTTTTGTCTCAAAACATGCTAAAAGTTATTTAAAGACACCTATTTTTAAAACAAAAATCGGCGTACACACCGAATAGAGAAGTCAATAGGTTTATGGGCTAGTTCGCGTTGTTTCCATGATTTATTAGTAAATAAAGACATGACATCTTTTAGAGCTCGTCACCTCGTCAGTTTTAATTAGCTACTTTTTATTTTGTATTTTATTTTTCCTTTCAAATAAAATTCATGTTGGTGTGGTTCAGCTTTTGGGTCACAAAATTCTAACGTAGTATATTATTATCATTATTATTTATTAGATATAATTTATATAATTATGTAATTTACAATATGAGATATAATTCATATGATATTAAAATTATAATTATATTTAACTAGCGACCCGCCCCGGCTTCGCACGGTTACGCTAATATGCATGTATCTATCTATACTATAATAAAATCGTAAAGGTCAAAAAGTCTGTACATTGAATATTTTTTTGCAAAAATCAGCTAGGGAGGCTAAAAATAAGCAACAAAACATAAATCAATCGTTTTTAAAATTCTTGTCTGTCTGTCTGTCTGTCTGTTTGTTACCTCATCACGTGAAAACGGCTGAACGGATTGTAATGACATTTTAGGGATAAGTAGGTATTAGCTAAACTTAAAAACTGGTGTTTGTTTTATCAAAATCGGTCAAGTATATCATGAGATACAGCTTGATCCCTCTATTGTATGCAGTTTCCTAGAACGTAGGGGTCTTGATCCACTGGTAATTGAAATACGCGTCGCCGACCGACTGGAGCCGAGTGAACCCGATTTAGCGATCGACGCGACCCAAGCGTGTCAGTTTCATCTGATGAACTGCGCCTAACAGCTTGACCTCTCTTTTATTAAATACATAGTTGCATTATTATGTATATTTATGTATATAATAATAATGTCCTCCTGACCAAATTTCGGTCACAGCGGCCAATCTCAACTGAGATTAGCCATCGACGCGGGAGATATTACAGTGCACATTTAGTGTGTGCGCAAACACAGGTGCACTATCTATTCCCCACTGTCATAGTCCGATGGGACAGCAATTCGACACGACTTGGGAGAGGTCAGGCGCAAGAGCAACGGCTTCACGTGCTTTCCAAGGCTCGGAAGAAGTGATAGTTAATTTATGAAACGCACTTATCTTAGGAAAAGTCAGAGGTGCGCGCGCCTTGGGTTCGCACCTGAAACCTCTGACTTGCCAGTCAACAGTCAACACCACAGTGACGGATTAAGACTACTTGATGCCCATAGCAATCCATGCCTGTGGGCCCCCCTATCCGCAAGTCAACTTGAATCGGTCTTTAAACCTTTACCGCCTTATTTTTTTTGTAAAATATGATGATGAGATGTAACGTACTATATGTAGAAGTGGAGTAGGTGGGACAACAATCAGTCCTAGAATTTTTGGTTTTTCATTTTTTGGTGTGGTTTTGGGTGACGTGAGAGTGAGACGTGATGCCCTAAGGACGGTTTTTTTTGTGCTTCTTCTGGTACCCCCTCAGACGTGATGCCCTAGGCAATTGCTTAATTTGATTAAGGGTTAATCAGTCACTGACACCACTAGGCTATCACAATACAAAATTATGTATATAGGTATACGAGTACATATTTGCATTTGCAGAATCGAATATTGTTTAGTAGTTAGGTACGGTTTTGTACAAGTTTAATTCGAAACTAGGTGGCAAATGTCGCACGTCGGCGTCGTTCGTTGTCTCTTCATGTTCGACTTCCACGCGAACGAAGTCGCGGGCACAGCTAGTTATACATATAAACCTTCCTCTTGAATCACTCTATCTATTAAAAAAACCGCATCAAAATCCCTTGCTTTAAAGATCTAAGCATACATAGGGACAGACAGACGTAGTGATTATAATTCTTTACGCTGATGTGTTCTATAGATTATAATCTAATCTTACACGTGATGCGGCAAAAATATTAACTTTCTTCTTAGTATTAGTAAGCAAAGTTAAATCAATTTTACTTTAAAATAAGGAAAAACATCATCTACAGTCTACTTACCTACTTCTGAGTATTTACCTACAGATTTCGAGTAGGTACTCAACCCAATAATTTTAATAAATCAAATACTTCTAACAGTAGGATTTATAGAAGTTAATTTTTAAAAGTCTCTAATTTATGAGTAATCAGATAAAGCGACTATTTTTAGAAAAAAAGGGTAGTCTGGTTCGCGTTATCAAGGTTTTGAACTTTTCAGTTTATGAACAAACAGTTGATCACATTAATTTAAATAGTTAAAGTTTACCCTAAAGATCTAGACCATAAAAATCTTGAGTGGCTTAAAAGGCTGCTTTAGATATATAGGAGATATTATTTATGGTAAGTACGACTTTTAATTGATGATAGAAATAAGGAAGTTCTCAATTCGACACGTATATTTTTGTAAAATAAGTTAATGAGTCATATCTAATTATTAATTAACGATAAAAAGGTGGAAGTTCTCAACTTGATATGTATATTTTTGTTGTAGTCACATCTACTAGTAGTTTTTTTTTTTTACATCCTTAAATAATTCTTTCTCGACATGGCACGAACTGTTATTGTATTATTTAAAAGAGGGTCCAATTTATTTGATAATTGATCGAATCTCTCCTTCTCCTCGAATAGAGAGTAGTACCTATGTTTGCGCACACATTTGTGCACTAGGTTAGAATATACACTAGAATAATTATAGTAAGTAATGCCTAAAGCATTGAGTCCGATTTATACATTTTTTTGTACATAAAGAATTTAAAAAATATCTCCAGCGTAGATGGTCGATGACCTGACCGAAAATCGGTCAAGGCATTATAAACCACGTATTACACCATTTTTATTACATCAGTAAATTCAACTGTTAACATCGAATCGCAACAGAAACTCCATTAACAGGCTTATCGTGTTTACTTTAGCTTAATCACATTAAAGCCATTGTAATGCACACTTTCATTGTAGCAGGTAACTTTTTAAATATAGTTTTAAAGCCTTGATGAATGTACTTAATGTAAATTGTATTATTGTAATTAAGTTCTCATTTATTCATTAAATTACATATAAAATACATTTTCAAATACATTAAAAAATAAAAATAAACATTTAAAAATATAAAATGTAGCCCTCCAGTATCGGGAACAGGCTCCAAGCTACCGGTGGTTAGGGCTCCAGAGAAAGGAACTAATTAATTAATTATTGTAATTTTTATTATGGTTTTGATTGTTTATTTTGATATCGTGTAGTATATACTGGTAAACGTATATTATTTTTTTTAATAAGCATTTACCCGCGGTTTCGTCTGCGTTGTGTTGATAAATTGTACCCAACAAATTTTTTCCTCGGTTCAATGCTTTAGGCGTGAAAAGGTTACTAACTTTCTTTCGCATTTATAATATTATTTAGGATTAGGATTGTTAAATAAATGGAATAATAATTTGAGTTTCAATATTCTGTTTCCATTTATTATTCCATTCCATTATTAGTTTTGTATTCTTTGAATCGTTTTTTCAAAATTATTGATTGATTCCTATCCCACGAATCCTTCAAATTCAACACACACACACACCTTTTCACATACGTAAAATTACAATTACAACATTTCATTACTCATTCGACCTTTCCATATCTCTAAATGGCTACTTCATACTGAAAATTACACCCAAAAACTATTATACTTTAATTAAATAGCAGACCGCATTCTCGACCACAATAACTAAACATTACTCCTATTGTTGTCTACCTGATTTCATTGTCTAACAAAAAGAAACCCAAGGTTTACACAGATAGAATATAAATTCCATTAACTGTTATCTTTTAAAAACATTCCACAAAATCGTAAAAACAGGGTAAATGAGATGTGAACCGCGCGATTTTAGTCCGGCAATTTGGCAAAATGTCGGGGAGGTGTGGGACGGTCACGTTGATGTTCGATATAATCGGTGACGGATGCGGTATGCCATCAATAAAATACATAACATTATATTATCAAGTCCGATATCCCAAAAGGGTAGGCTGTTTTGGTGACCTTTTTATACTTAAAGGCATTTTTGTAACCAACCCCTCTGGTAATCTGCGGTCGTTTATCGGGTCAATACCTCTACTTTCAGCTTTGAACTGCTATTAGGTTTTGACAGAAGCATATCAAACATGCGGTGAGAAAAGTAAGTTCATAGGTCAGGCAGTATTGCAATAGACAGGAGTTTTAAAAAGAAGCGCTTTCTTTATTGGCGTTGTGGTGTATGAACACTGCCTAATACAGCACTAAGACAGTAAGGCAATAGCACAGTATAAAGAACTTTTTTAGGCTGTGGCAATAGTACGCTCCAAAGTGAGATATTATTTCTATAGTACCTTCTTTTACGGAGGGAAAAAGCTTCTAAATAATCAGCCCTCCAAAAAACCTGGGAGCGTAAAATTCTCACTAAACCTACCCCGGTGATAACCATCAACACATAAAGGGAGGTTCTGGGTCCTCGTTGGATGGCTGGATCGAAGGCTTGATGCAGAAGGCGGTACTCAGCTTGCATAGTCAGGAGGTTACTTTCTTGCCCTTTTCCTCTCTTTTTGCTGGAGCCCTGACCATCTCGGTAGCTTGGACCCTATTCTCGATACCGATGGACTATATTTTTAAATGTACAATTTTATTTTTCTATATAATATTTAAAAATGTATTTTATATGTAAATGTAATTGAATAAATGAATAGTTTTTTTACGTATTTTGCATTAAGCAGAAGTAAAAGTTCGCGCTCACTGAGCTATAATTACACTTTTTTATGATTGCTTTAAAAAGCTTATGTAAGTAATTATACTCAAATACGCTCAGGTTTATTCTAAAACTAAATTACCCACATCCAAAGAGGAGACCAAAAACGCTAAAGTAAAAGCAATTTTCTCAGTCCAAATGTAATTGTACGGAAGTTTCTGGAAATGGGTTTAATTTTTTGAACACACGGGCATGTTATGTTATGTTACCGCTGTAGCTCCAAGCTGTTACGTCACAAATGAAACGTTGTCGTAATACAGTGTTGTAAACATTTACAGCCACTAATTTTGCTGTAATTGAGCGTTTCTTTGTTGTACTGGGTTATGCGAAGGATATTGTGTCAGATGAATTGTATCTTAATGTCTTTGTACTTTAGGTACAAATTACGTACGAGGGAGAGGTAAATTAATTAATCATCCAATTTTTTTAATGAAAATAGGGTCAAACGAACAGGCGGGTCACCTGTATCTGATGCAATGCTAGCCTCTGAGTGAGATTGGTCTCCAGTTCTCTTTACTGACTCAAATTATAACATTGCGAGAACTGTTAGTTCACTGTTATTTATACTGTTCCACAGCTTGGCAAAGTCTTTCTCTCATAAATGGAGGTGAAAGAGGTAGAGCCGATTTGTAGACCTCCGTTGTTGAAATTTATCAATCTTCCAATGAAGCCTCTAAGTAGGGATAACGATTAAGGCTCTCCACTCACGTCTGATTTTTTCACCACCGATTTGGTGTCCTTCGGAAACAGTACGTTTTTTGGTATGAAAGGTACCCTATGTCCGTTTTTGTACACTTGACAACGTATAAGCAAATTTTGAGTTTGATCGGTTCAGTGGTTTAAGCGTGTAAAGGTGACAAACAAACTTACTTTCTTATTAATATTTAATAAGAAACTCGCAAAATCAACTGACTCGGGTGGGATTTAAACCCACGATCCCTGGCGTGTCGTGCCATCGCTTTACCAACTAAGCTACCGAGTCCTCCCCGCTTCAATGGCTTGAAATTACGAATCTCTTTCTTCCTTGTGGTGACATCTACTTACTTTTGCATTTATAATATTAAGTTAGGATTAAGAGCAAGATTGTCTCGTATAGGAGGCTAAAACACACTGGGTCGCTGAGCCAAAGAAGTAAGTAAGGAGTAGGTTTAGTAGGATATCTAAACCTGAAGCATAAAGCAGATATCTCTTATAGAAAGTTGATATTGGTGCTGATTCTCTTGTACATCCTGCTAAACTAATTTTAGTCTAACTATATCTCTTTCTAATAAACACCATTGAAAAAGGACAGCAAATTTTTGAGCTGTCAAATTAGTCTACGTCCTTGCAAATGACGTGAAATTAGATGAGACCTCTATGACATGCCGACTAAATTCTCGTTGATATCACGCAAATGGACTAGTTTGACAGCTCTAAAAATCTTCTATCCTTTTCTTATGATCTCCGTTAGAAAGAGAGATAGTGAGTCTAAATTAGTTTAGAGCGTGTGCAAGAAAATTAGCACCATTATACATCAAATCTTTAGCTAAATTCATAGCGAACTTAGTCTATAAATATCTAACTACTAAAGCAGACTTGCAGTCGGAACTAAAGTGCAGCTTAAATGCTAGTTTAGCATAAAATATGTCGTCTATCCTGTAATGTTAATGAAAGCCTTTGAAGTCACATTTGTGGGTTAGATCTTACATTGTGAATTAATAGAGTACGAATATCTTAATTGTGCTTAATTTAATTATCTCATGTATGATAAAATTTGTCAATCTTGTCAAGATTTTTAAATGATTCAGGTCGTAAGCAATTTTCTGATTTTTTTAAGCTATTGCATAGATTTTATCGCGGGCTTTGAGCGCAGCGACCGAATCAAAAAATTACGTAACAAAAATAAAAAACCTAACACATTTTATTGCAGAAGTGTTTAAAACCTTATTAACTAACAAAAAATATAAATAAAAACTAAAATGTAAACAATTGAATTTCGAAAACTAATTGTATGAATTTTAAAACTAATAATTCTCCAAATTCAATTTACACATTCTTATTGATCCCAAAAACCAACCCCAAGTTGCCACGTTCAACCGTCATAAAAAAGAGGGCTTAAATGACCCAACAATTAGGTCTCTTTACATAAATAAAACATAACAACTCAGTTGTTTGTGCTGAATAATTTCTTAATCATAACCCTCAGCTTTGTTTTAAAACGCTAATTGTGTCATTTGGAATTCTTTTTTCTGCAAAGAGAATTGCTGTGGACGGGGATAATGAGCTACATTAGTTGTGATTATGCAGTGTATAAGTTTATATGAAGTTGTGTATAGGTATGAGTTTGTGTTTATTTTGTGTGAGCTGTGTGTGAGTTTGTGTGTTGTTTTCCTTGGGAATGTTGTGGTACAGTCGGCAACGGAAGTTGATTAACATAATAATTATCAAAACAACAGCATACTACTCCAAAAACAGAAAGACTAAAGCAAAGTCCTAATCTTTAGAGAACGTTTATCGTTCTTATTCTGATACAGATTTTAAATAAGTTTTTTTTAAAAACAACAATTCAATCCAAGCTTATATTAAAATTTCAAAATTAAACGTATAATTATGCAAAATTGCGTGTCCGTGCTACTAAATGTTGAGAAGTGCCCTTCAGAGGAGACAATCCTTGCTACGAATCGGGTTATTTTTATTATTTCAGTATATTGTCATTCAAACTAAACGTACCTTAAATCGGTCGAGATTAACAACTTTATAACTCAACGTACATACATAATATTGCAAATTAAATAAAAGATTTAAAAATTAGTGTTAATCACAAAGACAGTCAAACAGTCTATTCGTCTTATATTTATTGCATTGCATAAAAACCTTATTTTTTATGAAACCTTCTGAATTTAGCCCTATAACGTACCTAACTAGCTTCGGAAATGAAAAAGGGTCGAAATGGCTCGTGTAAATTTTACACAGTGCGTGCGCGGCCATTTTGAAAATATCTACTTGGCCTGGTGTACCTACTCTGTGCTTAATAAAAATAAAATGGTGTGATTTTTGGTTAGATTGTCTAAGAATCAGCCTGTAGATTGAAAAATCATCATCATCAGCCTGTTTTAGTCCACTGCTGAACATACGTTTGTAATGCGCGCCACTATTGTGCTCTCATAGGAGGTTTTTGCCTATAATCGCAACGCTCTGGGCAAGTGGGTTTGCGATCGCAGCAGCCGATGATTACTGTTACACAGAAAGATGCTACTGCCCATCCTTTGGATCTTTCCCTTTGTCGCTTCTTACGACACCCGCGGGACGAGTTGGGGCGGTTCTATTCTTAGGCCTGAAAACTACATGGCGCTGTAGATTGGATAATAGTGCCTTTATTAATGAACAATTTATGTAGTACAGATAAGCTCAGTACCGCAAAAAGTGTTTCTGCCTTGGGCTGTAACAGCCTCAACCTTTTCATACATATTTAACTACTAGCTGTTCCCCGCGACTTTGTCCGCGTTAAATTAAATTTTCCCGTAAACACATGTTGATAAGCAGCCAGATTGCCTGTTTTTTTTCCGACTTGAATCACAGACATTGTTATTTTGTACTGAAAACTCAACTTTTTTGTTACAACAAAAAATAGCCTGTAGCACTCAGGGATAAAGTAGTTTCCTATTGGTGAAATAATTTTTAGGATCGGATCGGTAGTTCCAGAGATTATCCTTACAAACATACAAACTTTACCTCTTTATTATATTAGTATAGATGTATGGAGTTGCAAATAAAAAAATAAACATTTATCCATAAATTAAACACCCATGTAAACGTCAAAGTAACCCTTTCGCATAATTTATTAGCAAAGAGAAAAAGAAATCCCTTTTCCTACTGACAAAGAAGACAAATTGTCCTTTATTAAGAAAACACGTCTTGTTTGAAATTAAAACTAAAACATCGGCACTAGTATTCTTGTTAGTCTGTGCATCGGCTGTCTTTTTCTTTAATTTGTAAAAAGAATGTTCTATCTATTTTGAATTTGTATCCAAAGTATGCATTCTTGCAGAGAGAGCTTGCGAAATCGCTGGCACTTTTTTTATTTAAAAATCCGTTCGGGAATATTAGGATTTTCTACTGTTTCATGTTTAAGATTTTTTTTTATTTATTTATTTATAGACTCACGCTTGTATTCCCCAGAGGGGGTAGGCAGAGGTGTGTAGTACACCCACGTTTCGTCGGCTATGTTACAAGTCCCATGTAAGAGGGGGCGAGCCTATTGCCATTAACCGGGCACAATTCCAGACTCCGTGCTGTTACTGAGAATTTCCTAATGGAAAAACCCAATAACACTTTTGCCCGACCCGGGGATCGAACCCAGGACTTTGTGTCACATCTAATTATTAATTAACGATAAAAAGGAGGAAGTTCTTAACTTGATATGTATATTGTTGTTGTAGTCACATCTACTAGTAGTCTTTTTTTTAAATCCTTAAATAAGTAATTCTTTCCAACGATATGACACAAACTGGCCAAAATAAATAGTATTTGAGGCCAACTTATTGTTTAAAAGGGGGTCCAATTTATTTGAATAATTGATCAATGTCCTACTCGTAATCTCTCTGCGGTCATGTCGAATGCCATCCTATTTGACATAACACTTTGCCCGACCCGGGGATCAAACTCAGGACCTCGTGCTCAGCAGTCGCGCTTGCTTACCACTAGACCAACGAGGCAGACAATTTACAGATAGATAATTGTACAATACACAAACACCTTGACCAATACAAATATCTGTGGATCACACAAGTATTTGTCCGGGACCGCGTCATATCAAACACGATTCCAATTTCCGAGGCACGGAGTAAGTGATAATTAATTTTTAATACGCACACAACTTACGAAAAGTCAAGGGTGGTTCGAACCTGAGACCTCTGACTTCTTGCCAGTCGACAGTCATACCACTAGGCTATCACGACTCCATAAAGATGTATACTTAAACAAAAGCCTAGCTACATTAAGTATAGTATCATTTTAACCAAGTACTCACATGTGTAATTTTTTGCCTCGCTGAGCAAGTATTTGGCTGCTCGCTCGAACAAAACGTATCTTATGGAGGTATATAAGAAAGGTAACAGCTATACCTCCGACTAGGGTTGCATGGTGTTAAGAAAAGTTATTAAAACTTAACAAAAAAAGTTATTTATATCACCAGATCCTCATTTGTTTCTTTTTGACTTACCTAATATTTTGAAATGATTCGTATTAGTGTGTATAATATTTAATTTGCAATCAAATTTTCTGATGTCATTTGTCACCTCTAATGTCAAAATCAAAGAGCTGTCACTCCATACTCCTTAATTTTATTTTGCGAAAAAATAATAGCAATAACCCACTGTAGAATAGTGAAAAATTAATAATTTTGGTATTGATATTTTTAATACTTTTTTTTTTAAATAATGCCGACCTCAGATAATGGGATAAGGCGAAGGAAAGAAGAAGAATGTCGTGTTATTTTTGAACTTTCTTTAAGCTGTAAACAAATATGTATTCTATGTATATTAACAGAAATAACTTACCATTTGGTTTATTCTTTATCATCTTGGTTACAATTCCCAAAAGTTACAACGACAATATTCAACCCTAAAATATGTTTGTTCTCAGGTACAGCTCACTATGGCGAAGACAGTGTGGGTTCATTTCCATACTTCGAATACAACGTGCCTCGGAATGTCACCACCGTGGTCGGACAGACCGCCTTCCTGCATTGTAGGGTTGAACAACTAGGGGACAAAGCTGTGAGTAGTTGCTTTTCATTTATTTTTAAATTAGAATCATTATATCCTTGTACAACAAAATACCTAGACTACCTTGTTGGTCTAGTAAGGTCTAGCAAGCGCGACTGCTGAACACGAGGTCCTAGGTTCGATCCCCGGAGCGGGCAAAGTGTGATTGGGTTTTTCCATTAGGGAATTCTCAGTAGCAACAGTCTGGAATTGTGCCCAGTTGGTAATAGACTTGCCTATTAGGTATATTGGACGTGGGTACACTGTATACACCTCTGCCTATCCCTTCTGGAGAATACTAGAATAATATATTTATGTTATTTGTAATTGTTAGTTACGTAGTTTACGAATGAAACAAACAAGGTGCTGGAATGTATAAAAGCCACATTTATTTTAAAAATACTCTCTTACAAAAGGTGAAGCCGCGTGAACTCACTAGTTTTACAACTGTACGTACTTTTTGAATTTAGAATACAAAATAGAAATTCAAAAAGGTGATCCAAAAAAAAAATTTTTAAATCGGTCCACGTGTCTTTGAGCAATCGGTAAACATACATATTCAATAAAAAAAAGATTCCGACGAATTGAGAACCTCCTCCTTTTTTTGAAGTCGGTTTGAAAAGGTGATATTTAATGAATTCGTAACAGTAATAATACTTAAATAGGAAGAAGAAGATAATTAATTTAGCCTCGTCGAGAATCAAAATCAAAATATTTTTATTCATGTAGACTATTTTACGCACTTATGAATAGTCATAATTCTAATATTATTATAAGAGTGACTCTAGTTGCCAGTTCCAAGGGCAGCTTACCCCTCATGGAGAAGAATCTGGCAAGAAACTCCATAGTTGCTCTTTTAAATAATGGCCTACAATATTTTTGGATACATTGTTCTGAGATGTTATGTGAGAACAATGCGAGTCGACTAAACATACTCGTAGGTACGCGCCTTAAATATACATATAAAAGCTATAACTCAATATAACAACATACAGCAATGTTGCCTACACGTATTAAGTTCATCATTTGCGGTCCAGTAAATTCTTGACCATTGCACCGGACACAAGCTGACGCCCTTAGGTTACATGCAAGACTGACATATACAACATACATATAAAATACATACACCCTGTCTTGTCCAGCCATTAACGGTGGTTAAGCTAGGCCTCTATAGACCGATACAGTCAATATAAACGATCTTGAAGATACCACAATCGCCTTCGATATCTTGGCATATGGTTTTGGTGTTACGATAGACCCTATAGCCATTATTTAGCTATTTGCGGGCTACGAGAAGCAATAGAAGTTATTGTTATTTTGTCTATAGGAGTGTGTCGGAGATACGGACTCGCTTTGGCATGAATATGACATTTCCAATGTCATATTATGTACTTTTTAAGTTAATCTTAGACATCGCTGATTAACGGTGAAGGAAAATATCGTGGAGAAACCTAGACTTAATAGTGTGAAATAGCCAACACGCAATGAGCTAGCGTGGCCGGTGATTAATGCTCGATCCTTCTTTTTGCCCTGTAATGGGACAGTTACAGGCTAGTTTATCATATCAAAAACTGGCCAGGTGCGAATCGGACTTGCACACAAAGGATTCCGTTCAATAATGAAAAAAAAAAAACAGGTTTTTTGTATGGAGTCCCCACAGAAATCTGGAGACCCCCTTTATTAAACTTATTGTATTTTTATTATTTATTGTTATTGCAGCACACAACAGAAATAAATAATCTCTAAAAATTTAATCTGTCCACCTATCACAGTTCATGAGATACAGCCTGGTGATAGACAAACAGACGAACGGTTGGATGGACAGCGGAGTCTTAGTAATTGGGTCCCGTTTTACACTTTGGGTACAGAACCATGAAAACAGCCTTTTTCCTGCAGTAAGGCAATTATATTATGCTGGTTTATAAATATATAGTCGTAAAGCCGTACCATGTCTTAAAATGCCTATTATGTGAATAGTGGTCAGTGTTTAGCACTTGTAAAAAATCTTCCCGATACTCTGGCTGTAGAGTGCTCTAGTTTTCATACAATACGAGTGAACCAACAAAGAGCTGGGTATTGATTATTAGCTATTTTAGAACAACAATCCAAATGGACGACCTCTTTTTAAGTAGGTGAAGTCTGTGAACTGATGAGAAAAAATTGACAGATCTCCGGTTAGGTGAATGGATTTTTTTATCATTTACAAAACTGCACCCACAATACAAGGAATAATTAGTACGCAACCACATTTTTTTTAAATAAAAACTTCAAAATGTGTTTGTTTCGAGGTTTGGTTTGAAGAAATGATATTTGGTTTCTCTTTAAGTAAAATTAAAAGGGAATAAGGAAACAGTATATCAGTAAAATTATTTCTATCGTTTCGAAAATTTGTCTAGACAAACAGAGGGACAAACCGACGAACAAAAATAAAGGCAGTTATTTCGAAGTCGGACAGGCATTTCAGTTTTATTTATTTTGTTCAAATAGGCCGTTAGGTTGTTTGACTCTCTTTTCATTTAAATTATATTAATTTATAATAAGGTACCTACAGTATAAACATAGCCGCTTGGTACAAGTTTGTAGACTTAATTTCGTGGGTAAACAAACAATATATATGGGTAAATATAAGGTCATACTTTAATAATTAATACACAAGTAAAAATATTTCCGCAGAAAATAAAAAGAAAACAAAATAATTTAACGCATTCGAAGCGAAAAAGTCACGGTTTTCCGTCACAAAAAAAAAATTGTGTCCAAAGTATTTTATTTCTTTAAAATAAATTCGGAAACATTATTTCATCTCGTTTCAAGTAATTTGCGAACGATGAACGTATCTCCGAGACTTAAATTATTAAGTGTCTTAGCGAAAGGTCCGTTAGTATCGCGATTCTAAATTGGGTCACGAAAACGAGAAATGGGCAAAGTTGCTACTAAATGGGACATCATACACGAGTAAGTAGCTGGCGTCACCAGCACAGTGAGTAAATCGAAAAACAAGATAATTTTGAGGCGTATGAAAAAATACTGTATAGCTTTAGTTATTAGAATAGCATTATGGTAATTTATAACAGCATTTTCAAGCTATTTAAAATTTTGCGTAAAATTATACTTAAAAAATTCAAAATACCTACTTAGAATGTTTTCTATTAAAAAAACAATAATATCGAAATGTTTTATAATAACTTTTCTAGTTTTTTTTTTCATTTGTGTATAAAATCTTCCTTCCTAAATCCTAAATCCTTATAGATCGGTTCGATCCCCGGGTCGGGCAAAGTGTTATTGGGTTTTTCCATCAGGAAATTCTCAGTAGCAGCACGGAGTCTGGAATTGTGCTCGGTTAATGGCAATAGGTTCGCCCCCTATTATACATGGGACTTATAACATAACCGGCGAAACGTGGGTGTACTGCACACCTCTGCCTACCCCCTCTGGGGAATACAGGCGTGAGTCTATAAAAAGTCTATAGACCTTATAAAAAACGTACTTATTCTTGCTGGTGGCGCTTCTAGTGATGAAACTGCGCAGTTTTTTCTTCTATTGCCTTGTTACTTTAGTAAAGGTAAATGCGATTGTTGCTGCTGTTATTGGATTTGACTCCCAGGTTAGGGAGTGTTATTAGATTTATTCCGTTATTTTAAATATTTTCGGAAGCAAGTAACGGAGTTAGGAACTATGTCCTATATAAAGAACATAATTATTAAAATAACGAGCTCAACTTTTGTTACAATTTACGGCACGAGTCGTGAGCACGAAGCGAAAGGTTATGGAGGCAATTTCGAGCTTTTACGTCGAAGCAAATTAATTTCATAATTATTTTTATTCAGCTGTAAGAATATCTGTCACTTAACTGTGTATTTTTAAAAGTTATAAACTAGCTAAGTGATCTTCATAGTTACATAATAAGTGTTACTATGGCCGCTACCAAGACTATATACTAGACTAGAAGTATAATAAAAAAAACTCAAGATATAAGAAAGGCAATTAATCACCCATTGCGCATGTCCGACTATAGAGCTTTATTTGACTTTACTTGCAAAATCGAAATTTATACAACTATCATCGAATGTGTCTGAGTACATATTAACCTAAGTCTAAGTTCACAAAATCAATGTTTTACTAAAAACTTAGACCATAGCCACTAAGCCCATCAATTTCTATTTTATTTTCCCAAGTTCTTCGTATGTAAAAAAAGCAAGCTGGTTCAGTGGTTTACAAACGTAAAATTTACTGTTTTAGCAAAAAAAATATTTGAAAAAATATTTTCTGTCACATCTTAAGCTAACCTCTATCGAACCTATATCGAAATCTGGGTGTGAAATATCTCTGTCTTAGTCAGTCTCCTTCATATCATATCAAGAATATCTTTCAGATTAGCTTTTATAACCATATTGACCTTCACTGTTGCGTTAGTGACCGATTGGCGTTTGTGAATACTATCTAGATAAAATAGTCAGTTCAAAAGAGCTCAACATAGGTACTATCTAGATAAAATTGTCCATTCAAAAGGACTTAATAATTTTAGAAAAGACATTTTTGACCTTGACAAAGTGACCTTCACTTTGAAGTAGTGATAATTTATTTGCAAAGTAGGACTTGTCTGACCAAAATGGCCACGACATTTAACTTTAAATATATTTTTCGGTGAAATATCTGCAAGTGTGAATCTAAATTGAGACAAAGGAATATATAAATTGGGAAATAAAACTTGGCACTGAACTTTTTCTTTTTCGCAGGTATCTTGGATTAGGAAGAGGGATCTCCATATATTAACGGCTGGGATCCTGACATATACATCAGACCAGAGGTTTCAGGTAAGTCCGGAAATTACTTTTCGAATTTTTAAGCGCTATTTGTGTAGGCCTCTTACACACCTTTCCAAACTATTATTTTGGTTTCTACACAATGTTTTGCTTTAGAATTTAAATTGGGGCCTTATTTAAAGAAAAGAGAAGATCATGTTTTAAATATTATTGTGGATCTATTCGCGCACAGATAATGACTATTTCGAATTATCTGTGCGCGAATATACCCGAAATAATATTTAAAAGAGAAGATCACTGTTCTACTTTAAATGAACAACACATTTTATTAGCTTCAAAAGTTTGATAACTATTAAAGCTATCCTTCACATCTAGTATATTCACCGATTTGTCGGAAAATTCTACAAATAGAAAATTCAATTCCTCAGAGAAGTATCTTTTGCAAACTTTTAGTTTATGAAACGGAAATTCGCTTGAAACTCGTTCCGGAAGACATGACATTGACTGACTTAACGAAAGTTCTGGCAACGGTTGAACAAGATTATATAATAAGAAATACTCGTGTAGAAATTTAGCTTTAGTTTTAGTTAGTAGATGGAATATTCTAGATTTAGTAATTACGTTTAGAATGACGTCTAATTCTAACTAATATTGTAAATGTGAAAGTAAGATTGTGTGTGTTTGTTTGTTACATTCTCATACCTAAACTTTTGAACTGATCAGCCTGAAATGTTGTGTACAAAAACAACTTATAATACCTTTCATCCTTAAAAATGTATTGTTCCCGAGGAAAACAACATTAAAGTTCTTATGATAAAAGATGGCGCCACGTGTTATAAATTAAGGCAAGCGTAACCGCGGGAAAAAGCTAGTCAGCAAAGAATGAGTAAAGTTTAGAATATATAGTCAGATTTGTTTTTTATTACGCATGACGTACGGGAAATTATACTCTTAACTTACAGAGTTTATCACTAGAAAATATATAATTAAATTTGCTAATTTAATGATAATTTTACTCGCGCTTGCGCCCGTTATTTGATTCTGTTTGCGCTTACGTCCATTAATATTGATTCGCTTTTGTCTATTATTTGATTCTACCCGCAGATACGTCTGTTATTTTAGGAAAAAAATAGCATAAGATTTAATCCGGGACAGAAACTAAAGTTTTATTCAAATCTGGTCGTTTTGTTTCGACAGTCATTCAGTCGTGATCGAAAGAAATACATTCAAACATAAAAATTTTCATATTTAGTACAACATTAGTACACAGTGTCCCGTGTGGTTTCCGGCTTAAGAATAGAACCACCTCTACTCATCCCGCGGGTGTCGTAAGAAACGACAAGGGAAAAATCTGCTGGATCCTACAGTGTAAAAGTAACCATCAGCTACTTCAATCGCCAACCCGCTTGCCTAGCGTGGCGATTAAGGTTAAATACCTTCGCATGAGGCCTACATCTAGCAATGGACTTATTTAGGCTGTGAATGTAGTACACAGTGCAAACGCTTTAATATAATATATCTCAAAAGTCGATGAAAACGTCGACCTAATTTCGGACAAGTGGACAAAATTACTAACTAACATAGTTTACAAGGAACTAAGCTAGAATTTAATTGAATAATGAACTAAATTCTCAAACAAGACACTTTCGATTCGATTGTATCTAACCCAAAGAATCAATTTGCTAATTTATACTCCAGAAACTTAGTAATTTAGAGATAAAGCGCCGTCTGAATTTACAGTACAATTGATACGATCTGTAAATTGAAACCCAGGAGGAAGCCATACATAGCTCAAGCTAGGAACTTTGAATCTTTGTGTAAGATCTCTAAGCATCTAGAACTTTAGATTAAATACAAATTTAATCTATAGTTACAAACGGTCACTTACCAATAGACTGACTTAGTACACAGTCAGTTACACATCAATAACGCAAGGCGCAATAATCTCTTTTACTTTTCTAAAGTAAATAAATCATGTTTATTACAAACATAAATTAATAAACCAGACTGTATCTGTCCCTCTGCAGTTCAAAGGCTTCTTCTCATACAGAGAAACATCGAGCATGATAAATCACGCTAGCTTACTGCGTGTTGGCAATTTTAGACCATTATGTACAGGTTTCCTAAAGATGTTTTTCTTCACCATTAATCAGTGGTATAAGATTAATTAAAACAGTATATTATGACATTAAAAATGTCACATTGGTACATGCCAGGTTCAAACCACACTCACTTGCTTACATAGCAGGGTTTGTAATCAATGCACCACCAAGACCTCATTTTAATAAATATATATTATGAATTAAAAAATATATCATGTAATGGAATGTTAAAAAAAAATTTTGATTGAGTACTAAAATGTCTACATTTTTTTCCAAATCTTCGGGTTTTTGTCAGGACTTTCTAAATTGCGTAATGTTTACCCTACTGTCATCTCAATTTGTAAGGCCTTGGTACAGAAGGCCGATCTATTTATTTATTTAATCTTTTGTTACCAGGTAATCAGGCCAGAGAAGTCAGAAAATTGGACGTTGCAAATAAAATTCCCTCAAGAAAGGGACGCCGGTATTTACGAGTGTCAAGTCAATACTGAACCCAAGATGTCTTTGGCCTTTCAACTCAACGTCGTTGGTAAGTCCAATTACAGCAATTAATTTAATTTCTTATCTATCGGTTTGTACGTGCTCTGAAGTTGGGTAAGAAACGTTGATGTTAGCTGTTAGAAATAGGGGAAAGTTTTTGTGGTACCTTTAACATTGAATAGATATTACAGAATATTTGGTATCAGCTTTTTCCTCGGGTATTCGTGATTCAAATCCCTCATTCTCAGCTCAGCTCCAGTCGCTCACCCAGTTTGCCGCAGCACGATTGCACGATGCTGTGACAGCTCGCGCTGGACAGACAGCTACCCAGCCCAAAAGTATTTTACGTTATTTCTGGTCCATAAACTATATCTATGCTAAAAATCATGTCGATTTGATGGTCTGTAGCTTCATGGAAGAAGGACAAACCAATGCATACGCTTTCTCGTAATCCTAATAATTTTATCAATGTGGCACGTACGGGAGAGACGTAGATATTTTTTATGTTGGTTTTTATTTTTTCTATACTCAAAATAAACAAAGATTATGTTTTTTTAAATAATAACGGGCTTCTAAATGAAATGAGATTGAAATCTTATTCAATTAAAATGAAAAAATCTGATTTAAATTAAATAAATCCGTATTTTTAATCACGATTTTAGCAACCCCGTATAGGACATTATCTTGCAATTTCGTTCCCTTGCCTTGATTGTAATTTTTCTCAAAATAAAAAGTAATATCAAATATTTATGCAAAAAATCACGTAGACGCAACCAACAAGCAACAACGTACATAAGCGATATCAAAACTACCATTGCTCTACGTGTACACACAGGTACAATACATGTACTTGTAGGTACAGGGGCTTATCACTCAGAAGTTGTGTATCAAATTAGCGGATTGCTATGTCAACCTGTCGCGATCTTATGGCATAGAACTAATTATAGAAGGCGCGTGACGATATCTTTATACAGGGTTATTTGTAAAACACCAGCATCCTTAAGCGGGGTTATTAAACTCATCATTATAAACAACTTTTCCTATGGGACCAACCCTGAAATCTAAAAAAATCAGCTGTAACATACATTTTGTTGAGTTGTTTCTGTGAACATAAATGTATGGAACAGCTGATTTTTTTTGCGATTTCAAGGTTGGTCCCATACTAAAAGTAGTTCATAGTGATGATTTTAATTACCCCTTTTAAGGATGCTGGTGTTTTACAAATAACACTGTATACAAGACAATCGACGTCTTAATTGTAGTCACGGTAAGAACTGCAAATTGTTTTCAATGAAATTTTACTAAACATCCTTTCCGCTGCTACACCACGAGTGCCTTCTGGAGGAACCTGTATATTTCACTACTAAAAAATAATAATACCATTTCGTCTACATCCAAAGAAAGGTGTCAACGTTCTCTTTGGAAGTCTAATTTTATCATCCGCATTGCAGACTCGCTGAGGGCGGTTTTTATTTCACAACACAAAAGCTTCCACAACAATTCCTTAGCAGAATCATTTGGTTTTACTCAACATATTCTAGTTTTAGCTTTTCACGAGTAATTTTCATGTTATTTTCTCAGAGCAATCGTTGTCAAGGTCATTTAAGTCACGCTAGCGTTTCCATCGATCAGCAAAATAGAAATGTCTTTCTGTAAAATAAGTTACTAGCTACTAGTTGTCACAATTGAACCTGTTTAATATATAAAATGGCATCAGGCGTTACTTTGCAGAAATCCATGATATTATTATTAGGATTTATGAAAAAGACAATTGTATAGTGGCCTATGCCCAGCAAAGAGCGTCTTACGGCTGAAATGATGATGATGATGAATTGTATAGTGTTAATTTTGCTAATTAATAAGTATGTCGAGTATGTATTAAAAGCTTAAGCAGTAAGAACTAATTATAAAAGAATGCAAGCCCAAAACACTACTCAAAACGTGTTTTGCCCTCCAAGAGGCATCCTTAAAAGATGTTGACTCGTCGAATCGAATTTCTGAAGTTATTAAGTATTTAATCAAAAACATAACCTTTCCTTGACAGTCGGGTAATAAATAAAGATAAGTGATTTTTGGTTTGTCCTTCTTTAAGCTGTCACGGAGTAATTTTTTGCATAAAAAGGCAGGGCAGGCAGAGTGTCATGAAATTTTTGTCTCAGAAAAATTATAACCACGGGAGCAAAACCGTGGTAAAAAGTTAGTAATTTTAATAAAGCATAAAGTTGCTGAAATAAGAGCGCTCGTTAAAGGCACAGTACAAGTTTCACCGCAAACTTTCAAACTACATACAATACAAAGGCTAAAACTGGCGTCACTTGACATTGCAATTTTCCAAGCTTCCTGAGCACTTAATGCTTCGCTGTCTTGCCACTTGCCTTCCCCAAGCCGGTCTAATGACACAGCAAAACATCTACGAAACTTGAATATTTACGAAGTAAATGGGTCAAACGATGAAATGATTTGGGGATTTCGACGGTTATGGGAAGTTGGAGTTTTGATTTATAAGACAGTGTTTTGATTCCTCACCCTAAAGAATAAAGTATTCAGTGACATTATTTAGTATTAAAGGTAATAAAATAATATTTAAAAAGTTAAGTTAAAGCATTCACAGCAATAGAATCATTTAATAAAATGTATAAATGGGAATTCTATAAAATTACCGGCCAAATTTTTGTCAAAGTCACATACGGAAGAATTTACCATCAATTAAATTCGACTCTAGTTTTTTTAAATTATTTTTAAAGAGTAAAAACAACCTAAGTCTTCTATCTCTATTTTATTTGATGTATATTTTAGCATACCTAGATCAAATAAAAAGCGAAGATCGCGACGTATAAGGACGTCATGTAAGTCAAGGAATTAGCTCTTGATAGGGAGAGTTAACGCCTATAGTAGTAACTAGGTACGTATTTTGTAAAATGTTCAATTGGCTATCTATTAAGGTTACAAATTACAGCCCAGTGACAGACAATCGGACCGACAGATAGATGGAGACAGAATGACTGACGAATGACGTGGGCTTAGTAATAAGATTCTGCTAGCACCCTTTGGATACAGAACCCTTAATAATATTGTAGGGTTAACCAAAGGATGCCATAAATATAATAAAAATATTTTCAAGTTACGTCGCTAAATATAATATATGTGGATCTCATATTTTTGTTAAGGCTTCCAAACCCGGATATATAACAAAATCATATCATACCTATTTACATGTAAAATTTTGGTAATTGCGTCATAATTTCATTTATACGACGTTGGGTAACAACATTATTATCGTTAAAGATTATATGATATCTTAATAATAACAATGGAGGCAAATATTTTTTTGTCATTTATGATACATCTTTATAATTTGTTTTTTATATAAAAAGCGAAGATCGCGACGTATAAGAACGTCATGAAAGTCAAGGAATTAGCTCTTGATAGGGAGAGTTAACGCCTTTTATATATTAAATTGTCCTTATTAAAATATTGCCTTTTGTTGTCACTTTCGATAAATTACCTTGTAAGAGCAAAAGCCGATTCTTAAAATAGGGTTTCATTTTAAGAATTGGTGATCGATTTTCTCTTTAAAAGAGTTTATCTTACGCTGTTATCAGTTGCGCGTATGAATAGATGCAATGCTTCTAAGAACTACACTCTGTTGTGTGTTGACGTCATTGGCCCGTGACTAAATTTCAAGGCTATGTAGAAATAGGAGTCCAGATCTCAGTTTTATGGTCTTCTAATTTCTATTTAAACGCAAGCACAGCAATGACATAGACGTCTCGTTTCGCTTCGCGCTACGTGACATTGCTTCGTTTTTGCAGTGAGCATGTGAATTGACCGTATCAGTTCATTTCCATAGCAAACACCTGGAAGCGGCGTCATCACACACATTTCCAGACGTGTCATAAAGATTGAGGTTGCTGCTTTTTCCAGATTTTCGATCGCATCACAAATATGCAAAAATGCTTAATACCATACCATCGAATATATACAGTTGTCAAAACGCGTTGCAGCATTGGTTTTGCTACTTAAACAAAAAGTATTTCATTTTTTTCTAAAAAGAAAGCTTCAGTTAGAGCCTCCATTATTTTTATAACTTAATTGGGGTTTCTCGACAAACTTTAACTTTCTTGAAAAGTACTTTGCTTAATAGTTATTGTTACTTGTCGCTGCAGTTACCAACTACAAGTGCTATTGCAATGCAAATTTAACAGAGTTTACTGAGAAGATGACTTTCTTGTTTATTAAAAATGTTCAAGGGAGTAATGGTTTGAGTAATCAGCAGTTTATTTTCGTTCTCAATGTTCACATTTTTTGTCCAAAATTTTGCACATCCGCATAATTTGCAAGTAACAACCCCCAATTTTCTTTATCCATGCTTATTAGCCGTGACTTTACAGAAACTCCTTGCATGAACCCTCTTGAACTTTTCGAATCCCCCGATAACAATGTGAAATGAAGGCTTCAACACAACCTTTACCAGATTTAATCTTGGCCTAATTTTTTCTTCATCGTTTTAAGGGGCATTTTCTTTCTACTATAGACGTGCTGTATCACGGTTTCAAGGTACTTGATAGGCTCTTGTATCTTTAATATCTTAACAGACAACATTTCTTGCGGAATTAGGACGGTAAAAGAGAAAATGAGTTTTTTTTCTTAGCTATTACAAAACACACTTATATATTCATAGAATTATTATTGTTATGTAGAACACTTTTGTTATTAAGTTTGATCGTATGAGCAGAGTGGAGGATACATTTTTCATGATAAGTAGTATAATTTGAATTTTAAATGTGTTACGGTCTGGATATTGCTGAGATAGGAGATCTGGTGTTCAAAAATTCCAGTATGACAAATATGGAGTCGCAAAAAGATCCACTGAACGTAAATTAATGATAAAATAAACATGAAATAAAACAGAGTTTAGATACTAAATATATTTTGTTTTCTTATGTGAAAACTATGTCAAATATTACGGGTATTGTAACTAAAGCTTATATAAATAAATCTCTTTCAACAAATCTTTTCATCACTGTTGAGAACTCGTTGACAGAATATGCACCGTCATCTCAAACTCCAACAAACTTTTCTGACCCGGCGACATCAGTGACATAACTGATGACAGTTAGAATAGAACTCTGCTTAAGGAATTAATATTGATCGATAGTAACATTCTGATGCCATATCGGTATCAGATAAGATTTTATACTTTATTTTATATCTAAGTAATTTAGTATTGTTATCAACGATGAGATAGGCTTAATGATAAAGCCATTTCCATCTTCAATATGGTTTTTAAGTTAAGTTGCAAATAAGAAAAATTGCTCATTAACCCATAAATTGTTTAGCTATCCTTTTTTTTTCATTTTTTTGAAAGCCTAGCCTAACTTATTCCTTATGTGTAGTGGTTACAGAGGTGATTATAATTTCACATTATGTATGTATTATAAAGATTTTAAAAAATATGACACGATGTCATATTTTTTAAAATCTTTATTAACCAACCAATCATCCAACAGGCCAACCCCATTGTACTAACATGAAAATCATCCATACACTTAAGTTTTTGGGACTATTATAAAGAATATAATATTTTTGCTGCTTCACATTAATTTTAATAGGCATTGTTTTGTTAACAGAAGCGAAAGCACACATCCTGGGTCCAGTGGACTTGTACGTGAAAACTGGCAGCTCTTTATCACTAACGTGTATACTGAGTCAAGGTCCTCATGATTTAGGCACCATATTTTGGTATAAGGGTAAGTAATCCAAACATGAATTCTTAGACTTTAGGCTTTGTTTTAGAATTCGAGTTGCCCAGCCAAGTAATTCAAACGGGATTTGCAACGGTGGTCACAAACCTAATAACACAAACACATTTTGAAACTGCATGGTGGATTGTAACTTACTTTTAATAGTAGGACAGTATGGTTTTTAGAGTATATAAGAAAATATAGAATGATAACGTCAACAACATTGCATAGAACAGAGTGTAAGCAAGTCTCACCATTGAAAGTTTTCTAGTCATTTTTGCAAAATTTAACACAACGGTTAAACAAGATAAGTTAAAGCCAAAGATAAAATAAGCTAAAAGAATAAGATAAAATAGCTAAAGTTAAGATAAGCTAAACTGTAATTTTTTCGCTCGTGGAGCCTAGATGAACCGCAGTTGATCGAGGTATGATCGCGGAAGGAGCTCGTATCGCGGCCGCGTTGTTCATACCCGTGCTTATGGCTCATACTTCTGTAGGGTTGCTCTATATTTTGTTATAAACTCTAAGGCTTAAATTACTTAATGAAACAACTTTTTAACGGATATAACTCGCGTTTTTATTTGGATAAAACACTCCTGACGTTTCGAGATCTTTGCAGATCAATCTGCCTGCAACCACGAGATCTGCAAAGATTTCGAAACGTCAGGAGTGTTTTATAAAAATAAAAACTCGAGTTATATCCATTAATTTATTATTATTATTATTATTATTTTCTTTTTGTTAAATGTTCGCGAAAGTTTGAGGCTTAATTACTTATTGTAAAATGAAATTGAATAAAACATTAAATATGGCTCGTTTTCTAGGATCAAACATAATAGAATATAAGGAAGTAGAAGAGAATGAGCTGGTGGATGAAACTCGTTTGAGACTGAAGACAGAATGGACGGAGCAGTTGACGTCACGCTTGACGATTGAGAAGCTGTTGCCAGGTGACAGCGGGAATTACAGCTGCGTTCCGACTATGGCCGAAGCGGCTTCAGTTAACGTGCATGTTATTAACGGTGAGGGCTTTTTTATATTAATAGTGAGTAATAGGGAGTCGTGATAGCCTAGTGGTGGTGACCGTTGACTGGCAAGTCAGAGGTCTCGGGTTCGAATCCAAGGCGTGCACCTCTGACTTTTCGTAAGTTATGTGCGTTAATTAAATTAATTATCACTCTCCGTGCCTCGGATAGCACGTTAAGCTGTTGGCCCCGGCTGTCAATTGTAGTTCTTTGACAGTCGTAACGGGTAGTCAGAAACCTGAAAGTCGGACAACCAGTCTTACCAAGGGTATCGTGTATCTGGGTTGTGGAGGTCTGATAGGCAGTCGCTCCATGTAAAACACTGGTATTCAGCTGCATCCGGTAAGACTGGAAGCCGACCCCAACATAGTTGGGAAAAGGCTAGGCAGATGATGACTTTTTGATATTAATAATGACGTTATAATAAATAAATCAACCTGTAACTGTCCCATTGCAGGGCAAAGGCCTCTTCTCATACAGAGAAGGATTGAGCATTAATCACCACGCTAGCTCACTGCGGGTTGGCGATTTCAGACTATTAAATCCAGGTTTTCTTACGATGTTTTCCTTTACCGTTAGTCAGTGGTGTCTTAGATTAACTAAGAAAGTACATACGAGTATGACATTGAAAAAGTCATATTGGTACATGCCAGGTTCGAACCCACACCCACACCCAATAATGACGTTTGTGTTAACCCACACATTGCCAAGTTCTAAAGAGGTTTCAAGTGAAAACCTGGAGCTCGCTGAGAAAATTCAAGGAAAATGTGGAGAAATATCCATCCATTTACTCTCATTAGAGGAAGCTCAGATCATCGACTATTAAAAGTGCTTTACGGTTTTGTGGTAATCGTATCCATACATTTACTCTCATTAGTCGGAGCTCAGACTATACAAAAAAGCTTTATGGCTTTATGGTAGTCGTGGAAAAGACCTAAGTGAGATCTACACAGTCCAGAGAAGATAGGCTCTGTGTTGGTCTTTTTCTAATGAATCTCAGTTTTCAATTGGGTATTAAAGTTTATTTTAAAATAGTCACAGTATAAAATTTATTGAATACGGAAAGTCGGTGATTTACAGTAGTCATGTCTGAGGTGAAAGTGAGAGAACTTTTCTCAAATAAAGATAGAGGTTTATGTCTACAAACTAAACTATAATACCTAGAAGATCTACAATCTCTGTCTAAGATCATCAGCATCAATATGTAGCTAGTCTGATTCAAAACAAATTAACTGATTAACTTTATCATGGGCAAAAATTATTTTAAAAAAACTCAACAAAATTAGTCCGATGTCATGTCTTATTATGAACAATTGCCAACAATTTTGATAAAGAAACTTTCTAAAACTTCTATCCTGTGCGTTACGTCGTACCTACATGATATCATGTGGATTTGCGACCTAGCCATCAGATTTAATCTCTTAGTCGCCACTTACAGCGCCCTCGGGAAGATATGGGGTGACCTAAATTCCCATAACTGGGCCCACGTTGCTCAAATAAAATATTGTAGGTCCTACATTGTTATAGCAACCCAAATTTACTGAGAAGAATTGTATAAATGTGGAAATGAAAATATTTTTATACGGCTGAGTAAAAAAACAGTAGTAACTCTATATTTTATGTGTAAATTGATAGGTCAAAAGCGAAACAGTACTATTATATTAAAAAAATACCGATATAGGAGTAGATTAGAGTATATTTGTGTTGTATTTGAATAATGGGAGTGGTTAGGTATATAACTGATGATGGTAGAAAATTGAGATCAAAATATTAAATGTTTTATTCAGAAACTGTTTTTGCTGTTAAAAAATACTAGTGTTTTGCTTAGTTTAAAGTGTGCAAGAGTTTATTCAATACAATGTGAAGCACAAATGGTAGTCGAGTAGAAGACATTTTTGACTAATGTTTTAATGTTTTTTTCTACAACTAAGGTACAACAGTTTACTTATGGTAAGTGGTTATTGTACCCTATAGACGCTTCCAACAACACGATGTATCATTTGCGCATTGTTTAACTTGTGCCGGGTTATGACATGGGAGGGTATAGAGTCCTACGATGCTCTCACACTTGCACTGACATGTATGAAACAAAACGAGTCGTGTAGTCGTGAGATTATGAGTCGTGATTGCCTAGTTTGAGTCGTGTCTCGGGTTCACTTCACTTATTCCGTGCCTTGGAAAGCTTGTAAACCCGCTGCGCTTGATATCTCTCCGGTCGTGTCGGATTGACGTTCTATCGGACTATGAAAGTGAAGGAATAGAAAATGCACCTGTGTCTGCGCACACACTTATGCACTTTAATATCTCCTGCGTAATTGGTTAATTTTCGTTGAGAGGCCGCTGTGACCGAAGTTTGGTTGGGAGGACATTATTATGAGCCGACATATTCTTGCTAATATCTATACTACTGCGATGATACTGCCTACAATATCATTAATTACAATGAACTTGTCTTTCTAAAATTAAATTTTTCAACAGGTGAACATCCAGCAGCGATGCAGCATGGAAACGCAAATACAGCATCTCCGTGCGCTCTGTCGGTGAACCTACTCATTTCTTTGTACTGCACACTTGCTACACTATATACCAGCACGGTAGATGGATTCAGATGAAAATTACATGCACTATGAACAACATAAGGTTGTTTGTATAAATTCTTAGTATTTTGGTAAAAGATAAATATTTCAGACGTGAAATTTTGATAGACGAAGTAAAGAAATTATATTTATGAATTTGCAAACCAGTTTTAAAGTGCTACTTTTACTTAAAGCATTTCAACTAAAGAATAATCTAAATAAAAGTAGAAAACATCGAATTATGTCTGAGCATATAAATGATTTAATTTGTTTCATCCTATTTTGTATTTCAAATTATATCAGGAACGGTCCAATAGGTTTTAAATAGAAGGATTTTAACGGACGAACAGTAATGGCTGATCAAATATTCAAGTGACAAGATACCTACGCTCTTTGATTTCAAAACTGTTAATTTAAATTTTGTCAATGAATGTTTTTGGTTCGATGAGTGTGCTCAATGGTTTGTTAGGATTAGGTCCTCATTGCGAGTTTCATTTCAATAGATTTTTAATTATGTCCTATATAATTCTTGATATATTTTTGTTATCCAATTTGATTTTATAATAATAAAAAAGCTTTTTATTCAATGGGTATAATAAAATGGAGAAATTTAGTTGATTTGAATATATTCAATCAAATTGAATATTTTTACATTTAAAATTAAAGATCTTTCAAAATATTTATTCACGTCTGAATTTTTATCTATAAAAATACCTTTTTATTGAACAGTGTATAGGATAGAATTTATAATAAGTTTCAGGATAAGTTTAGGTTATCGTAATTATATTTATTGTTAATTTTACTGTCTTGCCGAAGATAAACTCGATGTAGGTATAGTTTCTTTATCTAAACATTCATTAGAAATAAGAAGATTTGGGAACTCTTTTAAAAAAAACTTTTATAATTATTTTACTTATGAATTCTGTTATCGGAATTTATCCTAAAAAAAACTATTCCAAAAAAATATTAAGTATATTTATTGTAACACAATTTTTGGATACTATTTATTTTTAATGTGTTATACTTTATACGATCGTTTATAAATAAAATCACTTCAAAATGTTATCTCTGTTAATCAAATACATCGTTGTATATTTATTATTATTTACTGTAATAACACAATATTACATATTACATACACGAGCTCAAAAATACATTACGTACTCTATCTTCATTGCACCATTTCAATTTCGAAACACAATCAGCTTTACTATTTAATTGTATTAATAAAATTGTAGAAACTGTACCTATGTTAAAATGGCCTTCTAAATTCGGCAAAACGTTAATGTAAATAAAGTTAATTAAATTTTAGATGGGCATACTATTGAGAGAAATGGTATGGTTTATAAGTGATAGCGATTGTAAGGGAATAAGAGTAGAATTTTTATCTTATAATGTACTGTTTTAGTTATTGACATTTAAAAAGTCATCAATTAAGTTGAGATATTAAAATAATCAGGTTATTTCACGACATGGAGCTAAGGTTTAAAAATTTATTACAAGGTTCTAGTCTTAATGTCTACGTTATCAAAACGTTCTGATTTTATTAATATTAAGATTCTGTTAATAAAAATATTTAGTTCTAATTCTGAATGTTCTTCATCAGATTTGTAAAAGACACAATTTAACTTTCCAAATTGACATTGTTTGTAATTTATCATCATCAGCCTGTGACTGATGCAGGCAGTGCTGAACATAGGCCTCTCTCTCAATGCGGAGTACTATTGTGCGCTCATTGGAGATATTTGCCCACAATCGCCACGCTGGGCAAGCGGGTTGGCGATCTCAGTAGTAGATCATTGCTGTTACACACAAGGATGCTGCTGCCTATCCTCCGGATCTTTCCCTTTGTCGCTCTCTTACGACACCCGCGGGACGAGAGGGGGTGGTTCTTTTCTTAGACCGGAAAACACGGCATATGTAATTTAACTGCTATTTAAAATTGTTATATCATTATTTTACTCTAGTCATTATTTTAATTATCTTAGCATATATTGTTATTTTGATAAAAACGTCTATTTGTCTCTCATGCCTTGATCACTATCACTTTTCCTTTAATTCTCTTACAAAATCTTTTTGGCAATTTAATTTGCGTTTAAGGGATTATACAGCAATTTCAATTCTATCCCACATAATTGCACGGGTTTTAATAAAAAAAATTAAGAACACTTTTTGGGCTTTTAGAAACCTTTCAATCTGGATTTTATTATGATGTTTTTCCTTATTTTAAGTTTTTTTTTTATTATAAGTATTTTTGTACTAATTCATCAATGTGTTCAATTTTATTAAATATTTGCATAACTACGAATTATAATTATATTATGAGTGTAATTTAATTATCTAAAAGTCTTTATGTTTAGATCCTGAGACTTGTAAATTAAAGAAAAATATATAGTTTAATTTTAAACAAATTATATTGTTATATTTACAATTACAAATTATAGATACAGTTATTATTTTACTAAATGAATGTTATATTTAATTAATAGAATAATTTATTGTAAATATCTTATTATATTTAGCAAAACTTTATGTAAACAACAAAAAATATAAAAATAGCACGGAATATATTATAATTTTATTGTTATTTTGTAGTTGTTTTTCTAGTCTAATGTTTAAATAGGATTATGACGTGTAAAATAAATTGTAAATAATATTTTTTTTGTAAATAGTACAATAAAAATTATTTATTAAATTACTTGTTTCTATTTGTTATTTTTATTTTGATATGCAATAATGTGCGTTAGGAGTTATTTACTTACTTAAAACAAAACAAAATGTTTGTAAAAGTTGGATTATGTTTAAAGGGAGAGATTATTATGAAATGTAGAAACTGATTATTAAAATGATTATGTAACTAATTTGTAAAATGTAAGGAAAACTTTGACAAATAAAGATAGTAACATTGAAAGCGTGTTTCATTTTCTATCTCCTTTTTTTTGGCCGGGGGGAGTAAAAAATATCTACCGCATATCGCACGTCCGAGAACGTACGGTTATATAGGGCTCGCACTCACTAAAAACATCTCCCCCCTGCGTGTTTCTCACACTGTATCAGCCGTACTCAAATTGGCCTACAACGGTCAACAATCGGTAATCGAAGCATAAAAAAACGGATCGAATTAAGAACTTCTTTTTTTTTGACATTGACTAAAAGTAGAGCGGCTATAAGATTAAATTACACCTTAATTATCTTCTTCAAAACTACATTTACAAGTATAAAAAATATACCTACCTAAAACATGATTGAACAACTGTAAAGATCTGAATATAAAAATATGAATATCAAATTCTTTGATAGACTGATATACAAATATGGCCGCGCTTTATTCAGATAAGCTATAAAACCGAATATAAAGACATATTTTACGACATTTTCTACTATTTTACTACGCTAGATTCTTGCCTACGTAAAGACCGTTTAGAGGGTATTTGGTTATATTTGCTTTTAGGTAAGTTTTGTAAGTTAGAATACGTAAAAATATATATTATGTGGTGGTATTTAATGACGGATTTTTTTTCTAATATTGTATTACTTACGCATTTTTGCAGCAATGATTGCCAAGTGATATGAACGCCAACTGGCAAGTCAATGATCTCAGATTCGAACTCATAACTCTGTTTTTTTGTTTTGCATCAATCACTCAAATCATTTGAGTTGTTTGAACTGGAGCTACCGTTTTACACTTATGCATACCATCCCGCTCGGGGTATGCAAGACGGTTATGTAGGGCTCTACGCCCTACCTACAACCTACATACCTACCAACAAAACCCCTCCGTGTCACTTCTCTTTAGCAAAAAGACGGGAACGCGGGAACGCTGTTCGCATGCTTCTGCGAAACCGCCGCCCGCGGACGTCCGTTGCCGGACCCTCCAGTTACAACACTCCAGGTAACACGGCGCGTCGTAACAACCTTCAGGACTATATTCATTGGACGCCAGACGGTTCGGACTTAACTTTACCTACCACCAAAAAAGTCAAACCAGTCTCTCTAGTAACCACTAAACTACAAGAGAAATCCAAATTCATTCAAATTAAATCCACTGAAATTGCTGTAGGCGTAAGTACCCATATTATGCAACAGTGAGCAATGACAAAATTAAATAAACAAAATATTATACAACGAGTGACGTACAGGCTACCAATTTTGGTTATTGCATCCATCTCATGCATGTTGTATGTGTTGGCGAATGCAATTATTTTGACGCTGGTTATGTTTTGCATGACGCTGGCAATATTAGAATTTTGTTATGGTGAATATTCGTATTCAATGTGTTAATTGCGTGATAATTGCTGTTGTATTTTGTTTTATGACATAATAAATGCGAATGTTTGTTTATTGGTTTATCATCTTTTGTCCTTATTTAACTGTGATATCCTATGTTATGACCATTAACTGACAAATCGGAGATCTCCAGTTCAAAACCTCTGACTTTTCGTAAGTTATGTGCGTATTATAAATTAATTTTCAGGTGCTCCGTGCCTCAGAAAGCCCGTAAAGCCGTTGGTCCTGCACCTGATCTCTCTCCGGTAGTGTTGGATTGCCATCTGATCTTGCATCTCATTAATAAATGAATTCGATATTCATTAAAACCGTGAAGGAAAATCATAATAAATCCATAAGGAATCCGGTATATTTTGGAAACTTTCATGAGTCGTAATAATATTATTAAATAATATCTATAATATCTATCATCACTGATAGGACTATTGTAGCCAATAAGCCTGATATAGTGGTGATAGATCGATTGGAACGCCGCGCAATGATTGTGGACATCGCTGTCCCTCATGACGGCAGTCTCACGAAAGTCGAAAAAGATAAAGAAGTAAAGTATCTTGACTTGGCACGTGAGATTGTCGACATGTGGGATATTGACTCTGCAATCATTGTGCCGATAGTTATATCGGCCCATGGCTTGATAGCCAAGAGCCTCGACAAACATCTGAAGAGGCTCTCGTTAGGCAGCTGGATTGGGAGTCTGGCGCAGAAGGCAGTATTGCTGGACACGGCGCGAATAGTGAGGAGGTTTCTCTCTCTGGACCCCTAACCACCGGTAGCTTGAACCCTGTTCCCGATACCGGTGGGCTACTATATTTTATATTTTTAAATGTATATTTTTATTTTTTTTATATATATTTAAAAATGTATTTTATATGTATAGAAAATAAATAAATGGAATTATTAAATAATAACAGCTTTACTCACGGATTGATTTCGGAAAATAATGCTTCATTTAATTAATTTAATTTGAATTTAATAGTGGTTTTTAAGTTGATTTTATTTATTCTCAAAATTGGCAGTACACAAAATAAATTTGGGAACCAAAAAGTAAAGTAATATTCACAGACGAAAATTCATATTAAATGAGTTCTACTCCTTTTTAAACATAGATGTATCTCACATTTTAATTAGTGTTACACACCAGTGACCCCGCACAGATAACAGGATATCTAGATCTAGATCTAACATGACAGTACTGTCACAGACCGTAGACTGGTTGTAACGCCAACGATCCATGTATCCGAATTATCACCATACGTTGCGTATTGTACGTTTGAAATTGGAAGTGATGAACGATGACGTCATGATGTTAGGTTGAGCTAATGTTAGCTCAGATAAGATTATAATCATCTTTCGTTATCGTATGGTTGATGAACAACCTAGTGTCAGAGTTTAAACCGCCCGTAGGCCTCTAACACAGCTTTATATACCGTTGAAAAATCTCTCACGTTCGTATTATAAGTTAATTATTACTTACTCTGTGCCACGAAAAGCATGTAAAGGCGTTAATCCTGCGCCTAATCTCTCTTCGGTCGTGTCGGATTGCCGTCTTACTTGACTATGAGAGTGAGGTAATAGAGAGTGCACCTGTGTGCACACACTTGTGCCCTATAATATCTCCTGCGTAGTTGGCTAACCTCCGATGAGATTGGCTTATTTTATTATTATCTCATTTATTCATTAAAATTCTTACAAAATTTATATTTTAAATGCATATTATAAAAACAAAAAAAAACACATATATTTAAAAATATAAAAAATATGAGCCAACCGGCATTAGTAATAGGGTCCAAGGTGCCGGTGGTTAGGGGTCCAGACAGAGGATTATTATTATTTTTTAAATTAAGGCATTACATTACTTTAATATTTTATAGCTGCCAGAAAAAAAAACAACTTCCATTAAAAAATGAGCAGCCTTTAGAAAGTTGAACTTCTGTTTTCTATTTGGTAGCATAGTTTAATGCCAATATACCGTCGAACTACCTCTAATGCGGTAACAGGTCGTCTAGTAATCAACGCTAATGTAAATCTAGGAATAGTTGTACCTGTAGCGTGAAATAGAAAAGTGTGCATATATTTAGGGGTTGCATACAACCCGAGTATGAAATTTCCAGAATGGAAGCAGGCAAACAGATAACAGGCGGTACGTTTGTTTGTAGTACGAGTATAAGATAAATATCGTTGATTTTGCGTGTCGCATTGCTGTCAAGCGACGATACTCAAATTCCATAATTACTCGAATTTTTAACGTATCCATGATGACGAAAAAGATTCAAATGCGATGAAAACGTAATGTAATCAACAAACAAATGTTTATTTTTGAAAAAAGAATTCCATGTTTTTTTAAACTAAAATAAATTATGAGAAAAATTAAAGAATACTTAGCCAAACAAAAAATATTTTTAATATGACCACTAAACTGTCAAGTTAAAGGTTGCAGGTACACAACTGACTTTTCAAATTAATTTTAGCGTATTATAGCTAAAGTTTAGCTCTTAAGCAACTGTTCATTTTCCATATTGCTTTATAATTTATTTTATCTACTATTTTGCTCAGAGTGCTAAACCTTGCGACTTTTAAATTTGAGCACGCCTGCTTTAAATGCTGTAGGTTGTTAGAAGTGGTAATCGGTTAGGTCATAACTGTGAAATAGCTTAACAAGCTCCACTACATCTTAAGATATGATCATCACATACATACATCTTAAGATATATAATATGATCTAATGATGTGTTTGGTTTTGTGTTTTTAGATTTCCGTCCATCCATCCGTCTGTCTGTCTGTCTGTCACCAGGCTGTATCTCTGTTCTATGTGTCTAGACAGTTTAAATTTTTACAGATGATGTGTTTCTGTTGCTATAACACAAAATAATAAAAATAAAATAAAGTTAATAATTAATTAATAACTATACAAAAAACCTATTTTTTTTTAAATTTTGAACGTAACCTTTTGGGTCCGACTCGCACTTGGCCAGTTTTTTAAGGTAAGTTTGGTAGCTGTGATAGCTTAGTGGTATTATTGTTGAACTGGCAAATCATAGGTCGTAGGTTCGAACATAGAAAATATCGTAAGGAAATCAGCACATCGCCACATCTTAGGCCGAGGTACATAAATGTTACTCTCCATGAAGAGAAATTCCTTCTTACGCCATGGAGAGCCTTCCCCTGCATCAAGCCTTTATTTAGATGTTGATCGTAGATGTTGACTACTACTGTAGCTGAATCCATTTCCCATAGGTCAACAACCTAACATAACATTGACTCACGCCTGTATTCCCTAGAGGCAAAGGTGTATCCACATCCACATTTCACCTGCTATATTATAAGTCCCATGTATTAGGGGACGATCCTATTGTTATTAACCGGATACAATTCCAGACTCCGTGCAGCTACTGAGAACTTCTTGATAGAAAAACCCAATAACACTTTGCCTGACCTAGACATCGTACCCAGGACCTCGAGCTCAGCAGTTGAGCTTGCTACCACTAGACCAACGAGGCAGTCCAAGTATGTTTTCAATATCCCACTTAACGGATGTTTTCAGTTAATGAATATTGAACGTGAATTACATTACCATTCCGCCAATCGTGTCATCAATAAAGTAAAATACAATCGAATTAAGAACCTCCTTCTTTTTAAAGTCGGTTAAAAAAAAGGTATTACTGAGCTCTTCACTGCCTTCCTCAAACCTTCTCAACGTTAATATAATTCCTACTTCATGCAATGCAAATATACAATCACAAACTCAGTCTTAAAGGTGTTAGGGAACGTTAAATTCATCACGTCAACATTTTAAGCTATTGTAATTAATTCACACACAGATAAATGGATATGAAGTACGGGAATCTGGAATGATATGAAATGTATGAGTTAACTAAACAAGGTAGGTAATGTAGAGAACTGTGATTGTATTTTACGTTAGTATAGATCAAGTAAAAGGTTGTGAGAAACTATAGACAACAGTCTTCTTCTTCTTCTTATCGTATGGTTGATGAACAACCTGGTGTCAGAGTTTACACCGCCCGTAGGCCTCTGATATGGCTTTACACACCATTGAAAAATCTCTTAGGTGTGCTGGTTTCATCAAGATGTTTTCCCTCACCGATGTTTTTAGCAACTAATAATTAACTTACAATACGCACATAACTTACGAAAAGTCAGTGGTGCGCGCCTTGGGATCAAACTCGAGACCTCCGACACAGTGATAGTGCACAAGTGTGTGCTCAAATACAGGCGCACTCTTTATTTACTCACTCTTATAGTCCGATGGGACGGCACTCCGACACGACCGGAGAGAGCAGGCGCGGGGCTAACGGCTTTACATGCTTTTCGAGGCACGGGGTAAGTGATAAAATTAATTTACAATACTCACATAACTTACGAAAACTCAGAGGTTAGGAGGAGGAAGGGACGCCTTGGGTTTGAATCTAAGACCTCTGACTTGCCAACCAACGGTCAAACTACTAGGTTTTTACGACACGACGACGAAAATAGAGGAAGGTTGTTTGACTACATAATTCGTCATGATATCATAAACTAAATCACCGACAAGACTAAACGAGTTAACATTTTAATAAGTATAAGTCACAGGCTATCTTTATACTCTTTGCAAAAAATATTGATCTAATAAAACTGCCATAATTAAATTGCTAGATACTCCTTTAGATTTATTTAAATAATTTTGGAATTTCTATCCAATAAATATGCCACTAATTCTAAGAAACCTCATAATCACTTCTTTACGGCCGAAAAATTCTTACACCTTTAATATTAAAAAATAAAAAGGCATTTTGGCTTTTAAATTCCACGATTCCTTCCAGAAAGACCGGGAGCTGACGAAAAAAATTTTTAATATTGACAAAACGTCTTTTATAGCGCACCAATTTGGGAAAGTAATTTTTCCTTTTGAAAAATGCCTCTCTTTGTGCCGTTTCTATTGTAAGATTGGTCTTCCTATATTGAATAAGTGTGGGTATTTGTCGTAAATTTTCGTAATGTTTTCTGACAAATAATCGTTTTGTCCGATTAGTGGTGGTTTCGGTTTTTGAGGAAAAAAGATTTAAATATCTTCTGTTTTTTTTTGTGATTCTTGGATGTTACTTACGCAAAGACGTTTTGGATGTATCAAGTGCTAACTGATAGCTGAAAAACATTTTTTAGATAGCAATTTTTATATATCTATAATAATTATTGTTGAGTTTTCCTTCCACAAATTTGTAGTGAGCGACTTCGATAGTTTTATTTATTGGACCGAGTTATCCAGAAAACGAAAAGGAGCTATATTATCTATGAGCTCTACATTATACAGTCCACATAAAGAATGTCTATATTATAAACTTTTTTATAAAGCATTTATACAATATGTTATGCGTACACGCAGTGAGTTGGCGTGGAGATTAAAGTCTGATTCTTCTCAGTATGAAAAGATGCCTTTGTCTTCCAGTGGAATAGCTGTTGTTTGCCTGATTTTTTTTTTTTTTTTAAATAACTAAAAAATACATACAGGGCAAAGGCAAGTCTCATGCGAGGAGAATTTGAACCCGCGACGACGATTAACAAGCGAAGTTAACTTTCATTTTTTTTATTGCTACAAATGTATGCCAACACTAACGTGTTGAGAGATACGATACGCGACAAATGTTGTATAATATCTATGCGGATTGGTCATTCATCAGTCAGGACAAGTATACGCACCTCTCTGGGGAATACGGGCCTCAATGGTGCTAATTCTCTTCACACGCTCTAAACTAATTTAGACTCGCCATCTCTCTTTCTAATAGGGATCATTAGAAAAGGATAGCAGATTTTTAGAGATGTCAAATTAGTCCATTTGCGTGATATCAACGAGAATTTAGTCGGCATGTCGTAGCTCTAGTCTAATTTTACGTCAATTGCAAGGAGGTAGACTAATTTGACAGCTCTAATTTGGTAGTTCGGTTTGCTGTCCTTTTTCGATGGTGTTTATTGGAAAGAGATATAGTTAGACTAAAATTAGTTTAGCGGAATGTACAAGAGAATCAGCACCAATATCTACCTACGTATGTGCTCCATAAACAACTAATGATTGGTTTCCACGTGCGAGAGGGTAATCGCTATTATTTGGTCACAGGTGTTCAGGCTGCCCATCCGAATTGTAATCCCTTTTTATGGCGGCCTCTGGGACCGATAAGGTATATTGAAACTCTGAAACAGATCTGTGATTAGCTGAGATTCTATAATTTGTAGGTAGGGTTTATAAAATTAAAGGCCTTATAAAATATTTTTGAAAAGGTTTGCTCAGACAGTTTGGCTGTATCAGACTCGGTGAAATAATTAAAAAATAGGTCCTAATGTAAACAATTTTTATATTATAAATACACTGGCCGCCAAAACTAAGTAGTACACTTTTAAAATTGCAATAACTTTAAAAGTACACAAGATATATTTTCGAAATAGAAAGGATTAGAAAAAGAATTCTTTTTTTTATTTATAAAGTTCATAGTTGATAGAAAAAATTAAGGAATGGCTAAAAAAAACTTTACAAAACAAAAACACTCCTTTTCAAATTGCTCTCTTACTTTTAACTTTTTGTTTTGTGATTTTTTTTTACATTTATTTCTTGATCTATGAATTTGGATTCAAAAGCCTAGGTAACTACAGCACTTAAACTTTATTTCTCATGCCTCTTTGACCTTAAGGATGTGCAAAAATCATGAAACTTTTCTAAAACTAGGCATCCGTATGCCGGAGTGTAAAAATGGTGGGTGTAACATTAAAAACGGTCCGAGAGGTAAAGGAAAGGTTCGAAGAAACTGAAAACCATCTAAAAAGATCTTGTAATGGCAGACGCAGGGACACTAGTACTCGAGAAAACCGCTATATTGTTTCCACTGTGTTGAGAAATCGCCACCTCAATGCAGTTAAAGTTCGGCAACAGGTTCTTCAGACGCGAAGAGACTACATCAGTGATAGTGTAGTGAGAAGAAGACTTGCTAAAGCAAACCTGAAGCCCAAAAGGCCAGCAGGTTGCCCCAAACTCCACAGGGGGCATCGAGTAGCAAGACTACGCTACGCACGTAAAACATACAGGGGTGTGACTAAGAAAAGGCAAGATTTTTGTTCACTGATGAGTCTTAATTCTCACTATTCACTTCCAATTAAAGGTGAAGAGTCTACAGGTGACCTGGTGAGCAATACATTTAAGCCTTCTTTACAGAAAGAGCCCAATACGATGAAAGCTCTGTACACGTATGGGCTGACAACTTTTCTGATGGTCGCACAGAGTTAGTGGCTATAGATAATGGCACCCTGACTGGAGAGAGATATGCTCAAGAGGTCCTTAAATGAGTATGTAGTAGTATTTAATAAAAATGGTTGATGGATCGATGCTGATGCAGGATAAAGCCCCGCCACACATCGCTCGGATCGTACAAGACATGCATTTATGAGGTTGTTATCAGCTTTATGACTTGGCCATTAAGAAGTCCTGATCTCAACCCGATGGAGCATACCTAAGAGGAACTCAGGAGGATAGTCAAAAGCAGCAAGCCACCTCTTTTCACCCTCAGGACCCTAAAACAAGCCCTATTGGAAAAATGGGAGAATATTCTCCAATATCGCCTCCAAAACCTAGTATTCAGTATGTCAAACCGGCTTGAAGCTGACACCAGAGCCCGAAGAGGCAATACCATGTATTAAAATGTAAATAAGGTGTAAAACATACTTATAAATGTTGTTTAAGTTTTTTGCCAGTAAGTAAACAATTGCTATATTTTTGGTTTTTTTCTTTTTTTAAGATAATAACGTTATTAATGTATAATAAACTATAGCTTCAAAGAAAGCTGATAAAATTTGCTATAAAACGTTATATTATTTTAATACTCTAACTTCTATAGTTTAGGAGAAATTGCAATTTTAAAAGTGTACTACTTAGTTTTGGCGGCCAGTGTACAAAAAAAAATTAAATAGTACTCATGCTTACTTAAGTTTAATGCGTACTTAAGTTTGAAATTTAAATATATATACTTTACAAAAAATTAGACTTATAATAATTATGTTGTGATGTTGAACTATATAAATCGTCATGTAAATCGTATATTAACTATATAAATCATCTCTTGGAGATGTATAAAGGCCTTTGATGATGATGATTGATGTTGAACATAGGCCTCTTTCAACGTTCGCCACTATTGTGCGCTGATTGGGGGTATTTGCCTATAATTACCACGCTGAGCAAGCAGGATAGCGATCGTAGTGATGATTGCTGTAACATAGAAGGATGCTGCTGCCAATCTTCCGGATGTTTCTCTTTGTCGTTTCAATTCTTAAGCCGAAAACCACATGGCACGGTTTATGTACATATAAGCAATAATCTCTAGACACGCTAGACCACTAGAACTCCGTACAAGGGCAGGATAAAATTACCATCTGAGATGGTTGATTGTAGAAGTGAATTTTGATAACATAGGCGGGGTTACAAATAGCTTACTGACTACAACTAGTGGCTTCACCCAGTAGTTCAATTCCCGCTTCAATTTCCAAATTCCCATATTCCTAAAACCTTCTATTCCAAATTCCCATATTCCTAAATACAAACGAAAATACATCATTTAATTTCAAAATGAAACCAGGAAATAACGTAGATAACGACGTGTACTGACAGATTAATAGCGGGTTAATCTACATTTAGTTCAAAGGGATCACGCATAAGCTTAGTTGCAGTTGACTGAATATTGGAGGCTTTTAGCCATTTGACGACATAGAAATTATTGTTTTACTGTAACTGTATGTTGGGGTACATTAGTAAGATTGAGTATCTACTAATAAGGTAGATAATTTGAGTGTCATGACAGCTCTGGGACTGTTATTTGGGACTGATATTATGGGCATGCTTCGTGGCTTTTTTTTGGAAGAAAAATCTAGAGTCTGTTTTGTAAGACAGTTGAATGGTGTGTTAGGTTATGTTAAACTGTGAACTTTGATACGCCTATTTCTGTTACATGTTTTATTTTATTGATTTTTGCGTTATTTTATACTATTATTTTTTTCGTTTTTCTATCTTTTATTCCTGGGATAGGTAGACAATATTTTTTTCATTTATTCATTTATAACAATACATATAACTTACATTTTTAAATATTATATAAAACATTTAAATATACATGAAAAATATGAAATATAGTAAATATGAAATAGTCAATATTATTATTAAATTTCTGCTAAATTATAAAGAATATCATGTGTAGTTTGCTGGTATCAGCTTCTACATTTGCTTTTTCATACTTGTACCTATACCTATACATTATATTTAAGATGTATGATGTAGGTATACATGACGTATTAAAAATCAATAATTAAATAATTTTTTCCCACTCACATTGTGTTTGAGTGGTTAAGCATGATATATTGAGTAGGCTGGTACCCTCGAATCATTTAGGAAGTCTTTGACCAGCATAGGGATCGATATATCAATCCAAACAATTAATAGGCGCAATAAGCGTCATTAGTTAGTATTTTTATTACTTTTAATCACCTTTGTCCTATTAAATAAACTAATTGATCTACAAATTACCAATTGAGTTTCATGATTCAAATAATTTGAAACACATTTAGTTCGACACATAGAATCATAAAATTGATTCTTCGAAACAAATTTCAATGGTAATGGTATTTCGTAATTGAAATAGATTGATTTGGGTTTCATTGTTTGTAAGATATCTAGAATGAATTGTATTTTGATTGGATCTGTTATGAATATAAACATGACTGTGTATATTAATATGTTTGTATTTTATAAACTAACTAGCTGTCCCGCGCGACGTTGTACGCGTGATTATTCTACCTCTACGCTTTTTCTACCCTACCCTACACTACCCTACGCTACTGTACCCTACGCTACTGTACCCTACCCTACCCTACCCCTACCATACCCAACCCCTACTCTACCCTACCCTTCCCTACCCCTACCATACCCAACCCCTACTCTACCCTACCCTACCCTACCCCTACCATACCCAACATCTACTCTACCCCTATCCTACTCAACATCTACCCTACTCTACCCTACACTATCCTACGCAACTCTACCCTACCCCTATCCTATCCAACTCCTACCTACTCTACCCTACTTCACATCTACCCTACCCTACTCTACCTCTATCTTACCGCTCTATTCCTACCCTACCCTACTCTACCACTACCCTACCCTACCCTACCCCATACCCTATTCCATATATCTTCGATTCTTCTATTATATTATAGGCGGAGACTAACCCAACAAATCAAAAACTACTACTAATTTTCATGATTTCAACTTTAAAAATGGCAGAATAATATTCAAACTTTTATCTTCTATATTTTCTCCCCATAGTCATTGAATATCGAGATATACGTGCATTAGTTATGCCACTTTGATGTCTCTTACTAATACCGAATTTTCTACACAAACTTTCACCCCCCTCCCCTTTGCCCCCTAATAGGTAGAGTTTTCAAAAAGCTGAAACACGTCTTATTTGTTAACCGAAAAGCTAATTATCAAGTTTAATGACGGATTTTCATAACTACAAACTTTAGTTCCCTTTTATATCTCTTTAGGGGGAAAAAATCCGAATTTTTAGATACACGTCTTTCTTATTTTTAGCGTATAAGCTTAATACTAATTTTTACATCTGTAACTTAAAAAATAACAAATCTTCCATACAAACTTTCACCCCCTTTTTTATCTACTCAAGGGTAGATTTAAAAAAAAAAACAATGCTCGTCCTTTCATTTATCAACCGAAAAGCTGAAAACCAAGTTTCATTCATTTAACGTTAAGAACGACGGATTTACATACAAACTGTTACCCCCTTTTTTACCTACTTAGGGGGGGAGTTTCAGAAAATCCTTCCTTAGTGCACCCCTACGGTACTTAAAGAATATTGTCTCAAAATTTCAAGTTCCTAGGTCCACCGGTTTAGGCTGTGCGTTGTCTGTCAGTCAGTCACGTTACCATTTTATAAGTATAGATGTCCAATAATAATTATTAGAGTGATAGTCCTACTTATGTTACAAATGTAAAAGTTTATAAGTTTGTGAATTTGGAACGCGTTTGGATGTTCGGGCACACAATTAGAACATATGCTGAAGTAGGTTTTAGGATACTTTTAATCTTAGTAGAGACTATATGCGGTCGAAACCGCAGGTAAAAGCTAGTGGTCAATACAACACAAACATAAAATTGCTATCGAAATTATTTTTTTTTCCTTTTCAAAAGAAAATTTTAATATTTACCTAGAATTTTGTCCTTTATAGTGGATAAGATATACCATAATTTAATGTCAATTTGTTAATCACCTAAAATCATTGAAATAAATATCTGTGGCTTACATATTTGTCCCGTGCGGTGGCGGAGATAAGCTCGCGAATAAATGCACGGTACGACAATTACGTAATATCCAATGCGCTTAGTGTCTTCATACCATTTCAATTTTATCATTTTGTCTATTTGAAAGCCATTGGTTCGAAAGCCATATTTATATATACAGATCATATTTATATGTATTGCAATTATTTAAGATGGATTCGTCAGGACTTTTTTCTTTGGATTCGTTTGTTTTGTGCCTTCTCAGAGCAGTTTTTCAGATAGCACAATCTTTTTAACTTTTCTTAAAACGAAGTGTAAAGAATATCTCATCTGAAAAGTAATTACTTTAACCACATCAAAACCACGAGGGCATTGACTTTTCGTCTCGCCAACAAATTAATAATTATTTATTTTCCATTTAAAACACATAAAAATGGGTAAATAGAATGTTATAATTAAAATAATGACTCCGTACAAAGAAAACTTGGTTCTTGTATACAAATGAATGACTTTTAAGAACATGATTTAGCTAAGGCTTCGGGCTGAGTGTACCGCATGGTAGAAAACTAATTGGTTTTAATTTTAATGAATAAAAGAAGCATTTTATAAACCAACCTTTTTTTAGTTGAGTTGAGTAATAAATGTTCCTGCCGCATACTGTAGTCCGAGGACGTAGAGTTATGTGGGGCTCGCACCCACTAAAAACATCTCCCCCTGCGTGTTCCTCGCACTGTATCGGACGGGGCCGGGTACTGCTAGCGCGCCTCGCAGCCCCGTCCAGTGCCTACCTCTGGGGGCTCGCTTAAATTTGTACTCGGAGAAGCGATGTCCTGGCGTCATTTAAAAACCAATCTTAACTGTATCATTGTAGGGCAACAGCTCATTCAATTTGGGTTAAAAGATAACAATACATCATACTCCACAGAATTTGTGGCCATCTAACGTTGGTTACTAATAAAACTTCTTTTAAGCGGGTCTACCGTCTAACAGAGACGTTGCTTTTTCTTATTTTGAACAAACGTTGATGAAAAACTACATGTCAGAGCACAAACTGCCTGTAGGCCTCTGACAAGGCTTTTTATAGGTATAGAATATCCCTCATGCAGGTTTCCTCACGATGTTTTCTTTAATAGTGGTGTTACGTGCCTATAATTGAACCAATGATATTTTATAAATAGATATGATAACTAAGCAAGGATTTCAATGTACAGTTGGCAAAAAAGTTAGGTTGGCAGGGCCGCTAGATAAGAATGAAGTTTTTTGTAGAAGTTTGCATGTGATTATAAAAATCGTTTAGTTTTGTATAAGTTTCTATACCTTTTCAAAAAAATAATTATGGTAAAAAGGAATGATATTGATGACATCTTGAAAAATTTACAGCCTTAACTCCGTTGCCGACTGTACAAGCGCTATACTTAGTGATTCTGAACACCAAGTAAGACAGGGCAAATTACAGGGCAAACCTTGTTTTCGTCATCACTTTTTACGCAATGCCATTTGAATTCCGACTTTAAGGGCCCGTTATGTTGTTCTTGTAATGACTTTGCTCATTGACTTTTATATTTGTTTTATTTTTGTCAGTGTCCTTCGAAGTTTTATTTTCGTAAACAGTATTTATTAGGATAATATTTTTTTTTAAATTGAACCCGTCATTTTGAAAACGTCACGAGTCACCATTCGAAAAAGGGTTTAGTCCAGAAAGTTTGATTTAAAATATCCCCATGATAAATAGTTTTTTAACCATAAAAAAGTTCTAAAGTCTTCCTAGAGTTGTGCTGAACGGACACTGCTTCGGGAGGTTCCGGAGCAGGTCTCTTAAGACGACTCGGATGTCCTCGGCCATTTCCTGGAGGTTTGGTGCATTTTGAAGATTTTTCGCCACAGTAAAAATAAAAGATTTTGAAACTGCGAATTTTGGCAGAAATGAGTAAGAGTGAGGAGTGAGAATTTCCTAATGGAAAAACCCAATAGCCCGACCCGGGGATCAAACCCAAGACGTCATGCTCAGCAGTCGCGCTTGCTACCACTAGACTAACGAGGCAGTTACGTGTATTACTTATTCCATAAAAAGTAACAACTCCTGTTAAACTTGCACTTTTAGATGTAATAGCCAAAGCAGGTGCTGTTGTTAATCTAAGAAATGAGTCCTTTTAATCTTTTCCGACATAAACAAGGAAATACAAAGTATCACAAAGAAATAGATATAACACAAAATTATTGTTATTTATACCATTAAAAACATAAATGTAAAATGAGAGCCAAGTTCAATATATGCCTTGGTTGATGACTTCAACGACAAAAGGAGTGATATCTAAATGGGTGCCAATTTCAATGGTCGGTCCTGAAATTTATTTACAACATACAAGTTTTTATAACAACTTAAAATAATATTGCTTCTTATAACTTAGGATAATATATTGTAGCCTAGGGTCTGACTTGGTTAGTTTTCATGAAATTTAGTTTTGTTGTGACTTTTTGTCATTTGTATCTAAAATGGATGAATCAGACATAAAATTGGTAGGAATGTGGAAAGAAAGAGGCCTATATCCGAATCTGGATCTCGATAATGCTATAATGATGCTGATTTTATAGAGCGAGTGACTTTTTTTCTTTCATGTAGGTCATCTTTCTTCCAGTTTTATTATAAACAAAACATCCATGAGTTTATTTTCATAGGCGGGTACAGTTTTAAAACATGCCGTTACGAAATATCAATTTTTTCTCCCAAGAATACTTTGTTCTACGTTTAAATTGTATTTAAAACTTTTTGTTTAGGTGCCGTACTTGTTACCACAACTCAGAAAAAGAATTGAAATAGATTACCACGCTCAATGCAGTCACTGATTGAGAGTAAAGAGAAAGTGTTGGCAGTCTTCAAATTTTCGCAAGAAAATAATGTGTAGCTACAAAAATTTTTACACGCAGGGAACACCAAAAATTAGCCCCGAAACCTTCTTTAAGAAAAACTGGTTAGCCGATGAAATATTACCGTTGCGGTACCCACTTAATTAAATAAAACGGCCCCCGTCAACTCTAGGGAGACATTAACGATGTTTATGTAAAAACCCTTCTAACAACTGACACGGCAATTAGGGAGGTTTTCGAAATTAAAAATAATAAAAATCTCGGTTCTTAGGAATTTGATAAGGTATTATAAAGTTTGTTAGGTAAGCGGTCAAACGAATTTTGTGGTTTAAACACGGTAGTGGGATTACCCTACTATCTAATAACTTAATTGTTTTTGAAACCCGATTAAAAATTTAATCGAAAAGAAAACGGCCAAGTGCGAGTCTGGCTCGCTCACAAAGGATTCCAAATGATATTACAAAATAATTTTAATCAATTAATAGCAATTTATTCGAATAGTTACGGAGTAAGAGTTAAAAACTTTACAATTTTATGGTTTTTTTTTTCACGAATAGTGTAAAATCAGATTTTAAAATTTTTCTTGATTATTATATTCAGCCTACTATTCGTTAAGAATTATTTCAAATTTATTGGTCCGCAGACGTCGGAAATAGAGGAAAGGGAGTATTTTAGTACATTTTTTCAAATTCTTTGAAATGATACACGAATTATATATAGGTATATTTAATATTATAATACCTGATATACATAACTTTAATACCTAAAAAAATACCCTCATTTTAAATATATGGGTGGCTCACTAAAATATATTTTTAATTCATAACATTGTCGGCATTAATAATAATTATGTCCTATATTTATAGCAAATTTCAGTTTTCTAGCATTGACAATATCCGGGTGAAAAACAGCAGTAACAGACAAACGAACAAAAAGACAGACAAACATGATAAAACTATAAAGATTCCTAAAAAGATTATAAAGATATGATTTTGATTTTGAACCCTAAAAATACGCAAACACCTCTGTGTCGGTTGTCATAGAAACGACAAGTTATATTTTTGTTCACTAGTAATCTATACTTATAAAATGGTAACGTGACTGACTGACAGACAACGCACAGCCTAAACCGGTGGAACTAGGGACTTGAAATTTTGAGACAATATTTTTTAAGTACCGTAGGGGTGCACTAAGGAAGGATTTTCTGAAATTCCCCCCCTAAGTAGGTAAAAAAGGGGGAAACAGGTTGTATGTAAATCCGTCATTCTTAACGTTAAATGTACGAAACTTGGTATTCAGCTTTTCGGTTGATAAATGAAAGGACGAGCATTGTTTTTTTTTTAAATCTACCCTTGAGTGGATAAAAAAGGGGGTGAAAGTTTGTATGGAAGATTTGTTATTTTTTAAGTTACAGATGTAAAAATGAGTATTAAGCTTATGCGCTAAAAATAAAAAAGACGTGTATCAAAAAATTTGGATTTTTTTCCCCTAAGGAGATATAAAAGGGGACTAAAGTTTGTAGTTATGAAAATCCGTCATTAAACTTGATAATTAGCTTTTCGGTTAACGAATAAGACGTGTTTTAGCTTTATATAACTCTACCCATTAGGGGAAAAGGGGTGAATATTTTGTGTAAGAAATTCGGTATTAGTAAGAGACATCAAAGTGGCATAACTATGCACGTATATCTCGATATTCAATCACTTTGGGGAGAAAATATAGAAGAGAAAAGTTTGAATGAAATTCTGCTATTTTCAAAGTTGAAGCCATGAAAATTAGTAGGTATACACGAGAACTGCTGGACCGATTTTTATGGTACCTATTTGATTTGTTGGATTAGTCTCCGCCTATACTAGAAGAATCGAAGAAAAAAAATGGAATTATACCCCTTGGGTATGGTAGGGTATGGGTAGGGTAAAGTAGAGGTAGAGTAGAGTTAGGGTAGGAATAGAGGGGTAGGGGTAGAGTAGAGTAGGGTAGAGGCAGAGTAGCGTAGGGTAGGGTAGGAGTAGAGTAGGGTAGGGTAGGGGTAGCGTAGGGTAGGGTAGGGGTAGAGTAGGGGTAGGGTAGGGGTAGAGAATGGTAGGGTAGGGTGGAGTAGCGTAGGGTAGTGTAGGGTAGGGTAGAAAAAGCGTAGAGATAAAATAATCACGCGTACAAAGTCGCGCGGGACAGCTAGTAATATATATTTCTCATAGGGCATTTCAATTTTGTACTCTCAAAGACATGCTAAAGTATTTTGAATACCTCCGAACTATTTGACGTCACTCAATAAAAGTTTCCTTACAACTTATATTGCTCAACCGTATCGCGTGAAACTCGAAGGCGTATCATCATATCATATTCTCACTGCGAATTGTAAAGGTACGCTCAGACAGTTCCGTATATTAAACCAACTAACTGTATATTAAATTTAAACAAATTCTTCTTACTATCTTACGGTGGTGTCAAAATTTAAACAATCTTCATAATTCTTCTTCATTTTCTTTTTTATCGTTTAGTTAATGAATAACCTGGTGTTAGAGTTTAAACCGCTTGTAAGCATCTGATATAGCTTTAAACACCGTTATAAAAATTCTTAGGTGTGCTGGTTTCCTCACGATGTTTTCCTTCATCGTTTTAGCAAATGATCATTAATTTCTAATGAATCCAAAAAGTTTGAGGTGCCTAGGTTTCGAACATATGGACCTTTGACTTGGCAATCCAACGGTCATACCAGCAGGCTAGTAGGTAGGTGATGATAGGCTATGATAGCCGCAAACAATTTTGTGTTACTTCTGGCTTCTGTAAAAAAAAAAATTTCAACAAAATCGATTTTGAGACGGTCTGGAGGTAAGCTTACAAGCCCTCAGATTTGTTGACTCAGAATCGTAATATCTAACGGATAAAAATGATCCTGAACTAACAAATCATGGATGTTACAGGTTATTGTCCGTTCACAGATATTTCTTTAGCCGTTATGTTGTAGAGCCTTCTGTGTTGCCGTATTAATTTCATTTGTACAAATTACCCTGAAATAATAGAAATAAGGCCAATTACTACAATGAAGGTATTATCATCATTTTCCTAGCCTTTTCCCAACTATGTTAGGGTCGGCTTTCAGTCTTACGGGATGCAGCTGAATACCAGTGTTTTACATGGAGCGACTGCCTATTAGACCTCCACAACCCAGATACTGGGTTCATCAACCATTCGAAAAAGCTGAAGAATGATACATTTCCATGTAAGTAAAAATAATGATGCTTACATGCACAAATGCTTAACCAATGCATCTCAACGAAAAACAAAACTAGTTATTTCTTTAATGGTCTTAGTTTTTTTTTTCGTAATTGGTTTTTATATTGTTTAACAAGCAAAGATTTTTATGTTACCAAGATTCTATTGGAGTTCCTTTCTAATATAAATTACTGATGTCCCGGAAACTTGAGGCCCTTATTTCCTTCATCTACATTTTATTAGGAAGGAACTTATTTTAGAAAAAGTTTTTGGGACGATTGAATATTTAATTTAAAATTCGCGAGGACAAACCTAATTTCCATGATATTCTGTCCAAACTTCAGTGTCTCTTATTAGTTTTTATTAAGTTTCAAATATTAATCGTGAAAAAAGAACAGGTTTTGGTTTACTTAAAATGTCTTGAGAAAATATTTTATAATTGGTTAGCCAGGTGATGCTGATGGCATACAGCCATTTTGGTCGCTGTGTAAGTACTGTTACCACAACAATGGTAACCGTTGTGGCAATTGTTCCTTCACATCGACCAAAATACACCGGCCTTCAAATTGCAAAAATTTTTAAAGTACACAAGATTTATTTTCGAAATAAAAAGGATTAGAAAAAAAAATATTTTAAAAATTCAAAGAAAGTTGATGATGTTTTTTTCTTTTAAAATCCTAACATCTATAGTTTAGGAAAAATTTCGAAGTGTGTGTGTAAACTGCTAAATCTGGTTACATTAGAAGCGGACCCCAACAAAGTATGGGTATAACAAGGCTAGGAAGACGATAACGAAGTATTTAGAAGTTTTTTTTTGTGTTATATATAGTTATGACATCTTGTCTCATTGCAATAAAATAAGCGATATAATTTTGTCGACTGAACAGATTTGAATGAAATTTGACCATAAGTAAAACATGACCTGGAACAAAGAGGACAAAGACTATTTAGCCTCAAAAGAAAACGCAGAGTTATTTATAAAAAAAATGCGTGTGTATAAAAAAATATACGCATCGATTTTGGAACCTCTTTTTTTTCGTTGATCAAAAAAGCCTAAGTCTCGCATATAGGAAACCCCAAAAGTATACTCACCAATTACCCGCAGTACCCTTGATAATTCCTTAATATTTTCTCCTGTTATAACTTTTAGATCGCGCCGTATAATTTTGTCTAAGTATGTTATCCAATATCGCTTTATGAATTTATGTAAATAACATAATTGAGAAGGAAATTCGGTTTCTATTTAAAGAGCTTTATGTAGATTGGGCAAATTTGAATTAGTGCCACGCCGTGATTTAAAAGTAACCGGGATCTATTGATTAAGGCTTTTAGAGGCGCCAAAAACCGTAACCATACAAATACTATAACGTAATGTCCTGCGCGTGCGTGCTAAAGTCATACAAAATATTACTAAACAGATACTCTAGAGACTAAAAAAAACCTGCTTCAATGTTTTAAATTTCCTATTAATAAGATTAAATTATAACGCACTTATTGTTGTACGAAATTGACGTTACATTTTTTTTTCTTATTCCCCTTGTAATTAATAAAATAATATTCTGCGCAGAAAAAAAATATCAGGATATATTTTACTGAAAAGAATTTTTTTTTCAGTATTTTGAGTTGAATTAACTGAATTGGCTACTCTAAGTCTCTGGTCTCTTTATCCTTCTATTCCTTCCGGTTCTGCGCTTTCTGCAGTCATTTTTCATCTAACTCGAGCTGTCATCTCCTCCTGAGCCTGCCAAAACGTCGTCAAAAAATAAAAAGCACAAAAATGTTGAACTTAAAACTGTTTCAATTTAAAAAATAACTAACTCCATCTTACTCAACACAAGTTATTCAACCACTTTTGTAGAAACCAACTCTCCGCATGCAGTTCTTGCTTGTCCTAATCTTCTTAGTTCTCGTGTACGAACATGAAATTTCATAACAATGTAAGACAACTGTATTTAGACGAACAGAATACTTTGTATAAAGTATTAAAAAAAACTAATAAGGCAACGTTGTTGGGTGCACAAAATGTAAGAAAACTTTCTTGTACAGTCAACCACAAAAGATGTTGAACACCGTACATTTCTACCGAAGGACAAAACGGTCTCTAAGGACCGGGACTTTTCATTATTAATTAAAATGGTGGATATAGAGAGTAGAGTAGAACTCTTGAAAATAGTTGAGTCGCAATTTATTAATAACAGTGGTCATTGTTCTGGTATTAAAATAGGGAATAGGCATAAGTATTTTTTTCGTTGCGGGTACCATTATTGTTAGCTTGGGTCATCTGGACAAAAGCCTCCCCCAATGATTTCCATACCTTACTGTTTAAAGTTATAGTGGACGTCTGGTCTTGGTAGTCTTAAATGTATAACTAGAGTCCCCCTGGCCGAATTTTGTACACAACACCAATCAAAACGGAGATTAGCCAACTACGTAGGAGATAATAAAGTGTACAGTATGTGCACGCACACAGGTGCACTTTACAGGGCTATCACAAGTCAGTCTATCAAATCAGCTGTTAGAGAGGAAGATGGCAAAATTGGTTAGTTCTGGACGCTAGCCGCCACATCGCTTGGCATTGAAGCGTAGGGTTGTATTTCGTTATTACGAGTAAAAGAGTCTGCCGGTCGTCGCACTTCCAGCTGTCATCGAGTTTGAAGCCTAATAAGGAGTACTTTATGTCAATTGTTTTATAGTAAAGAGTGTACGATTTTTACATAGACTTTTGTTTCCACCTGTACAATATAAAGTTTCTAGGGAATACTTACCTTTAAATTAAAATATTCGGTCCCTTGTCGGTTTACGTGGCTCAAACATTCATTTCGTACTCTTTTTAGTGTTTTGTTATGTTTTACCGCTCATTTCACGGTATTCTGTTGAATTAAGTGAAACGGAATGTTGGTTTGCATATTAAATTATATTTTGAGGTTAATAAACTTGCCTGGGAATGTTGAAATATATATTTTGTTAGTCAGTTTTAGGTAGGATTGGGAATTGAACATTACAGAGGCATGGCCAAATATCGTCGCATTGGAGGGCAAAGGAGCTAAGCCACAGTTTTTTCGAAATGGAGTTAAGTGAATTAACGTGTTATAAAAGAGACAAAATTTATATAAGTCAATAAATCTAACAGATCTTACGACTATAAGCAGGTTTTTTTTATTTGCTAATAATTTTAAGTGTAGTTCCAACAAAAGTCTTACTTAACTCAACTTAGTTAACAACAGATATCATGACTATAAGCAGGTTTTTTTTAAAATTTTCCAATAAATTTTAGTGTAGTTCCAACAAAAGTCTTACTCAATTCAGCTTAGTCAACTTAACTCCATTTCGCATAAAATGTGGCTTAGCTCCATTGCCCTCAGAAGCGACGATATCAAGTCTCACTTTTCGCAAGACCGTTGTTGCAGAATGTCTATGGTCTTTACTGAGTGCCTAACAAAGATTTGCATAGTTATTTAAATTGATTTTAAAGTTCGCATGTGAAAAATTATTTCTTTATCATATGGTTGATGAACAACTTGGTGTCAGAGTTTAAACTGCTCATACGCCTCTGTCATGCCTAACACACCATTAAAATATCTCTCAGGTGTGCTGGTTTCATCACGATGTTTTTCCTCACCGTTTTAGCTACTGATAATTAATTTTTAATACGCACATAATTTAGAAAAAGTCCGAAATGCGCGCCTTGGGATCGAACTTGAGACCTCTGACTTATCAGTCGATGGTTATACCACTAGGCTATCAGTGCTTCAGATACATACCGTTGATCTATCAGCAGTGCTGATTTCCTTGTGCATGCCTTAATACCGTGATGCCTCGTTATTCTTAAGAGCTGCTTATATACATATAACTATAACATATACTCATATACACATAGCAATTTCGACTTATAAGTAGATGTGTTAAAATATAATGACCTTGGTTTTATACAGGCAGCGATAACTTTCTTTACTACCCGCATAACGTTAAATAAATTTTTATCATCAAGCGTATACGTAAAATAAAACAGAAGCAAAAGGAATTTAAAATATAAATGCTTACTATTCATTAACATGCATGAGATTCTTATCAAAGGAAAGGCTGAACAAAGGTAATGGTCCTGTCTCTATATTGGTTGAACTAAAGGACCAACAATTAACATTTTTACGTTCAGTCAACGGCAAATAAGTGGTCACTAATAGTGATCTTTATGCGATTAGTAAAAAAACAGCCTGTAACTGTCCCACTGTAGGGCAAAGGCCTCTTCTCATACAGAGAAAGATTAAACATTATTCTCTACGCTAGCTCACCTCGTGTTGGCGATTTCAGACTATTAAGTTCAGATTTCCTCACGATGCTTTCCTTCAACGCTAGTCAGTGGTGTCTTAGATTAACTAACAAAGTACATAATTATGACATTAACAAATAATACAGATAAAGTCTTGGCTTTCAATTGGGCTTGCATTTCAATTTTTAATTTATACAACTAGTTAATAATTTGGTGCATTGTGAAACATTCAAAACCAATAAAATAATATATTTATACTCAAAAATCATCGTCTTCTTGCCCCTGTCCTAATTTAATTTTTTTTTTTAATTAACGCTATCTCTAGCATTTACAGTATGTTGATTTTTATTGTACTCATTCTGATATTAAGGAGCCTAACTCGCTTTCTCGAAAGTTCTCGTTTATTTTCGTTTACGTGAAGATATAAAATCACTAAAAATAGTTATGAAAAAGCTATTGCAAAATAATAGTTTTAGCTAAAATATCAGTTTGATCAGAACAACATCTTTTAATACATAAATATTACCTATACAAAAAAGTATTTTAGGAAATTTTTATGTATGGAAACTTCTGCGATTTTATATGTAATTATGCCAGCGAGATAGTGCTTCACATAGATAGGTGCCTTAAAATTTAACTACACGTTCTATTAGTATAACCTTGTAAGTCATGAAGAATAAAACTAACTACGCTTTGATAATAAGGTATTGAACAAGAAAACAAAGTAATTAACGATATAAAGTCAAAGCTCTCAGCTTCAGGAGCGCAGAATTAACTTTTGTTCAAACTTGTTGTAAGCATTAAAGAAAATTTCATAATGTTCATCGTAGTAAGTAATTAAGTTTTTACAAGAAATATTAATTTAGGTATTGTGTAGCCTAGCTTATCCCGTAGTTTACGCTCGCTTTCATCAAAATGAAGAAGACTGAAATTTTAATAAGAAATTCGCAAAAACAACTGACTCGGGCGGGATTTGAACCCGCGATCCCTGGCGTGCTGTGCCATCAGTTATATTATAGATAAGTATATATATTTTAAATATTTTCTTTTTTTTTCGTATTCTTTAAAATGTGGCTCAATGCTCAAAAGACCAAAACTGGTCCTTTGATCCTAAAAACTCATTCCACCTCTTTTGTCTCAAATATTTCCATTAATTACCCTTTCGCAAAGCAACGCCTTGTTACCAAAAAATACGGATCAAAGGCAGATTTAATGCAAAATCACGAAGATTTAATTACTCGTTAACTAACTCTGTATAATCAAACCTCAGGAGACAGCTGTCCATTTGGTTCGCCGAAATGTCAATTAATCATAGTATAAATAGGTTATAATGCCTTGTAACTAGAGGATTGCGTAATAGTATTTCACTATCATTGAGAATGACGACTGCTGTTGATTTAGTGGAAGTGTTATGGGGATTATTGAGTCGTGGAACCTAGTGGTATAACTGATGATGATGAACAGGCAAGTCGGAGACTAAGACCACTTGTGATTTAATATAAGTTATATGCATAATATAAATTAATTATCATTTGCTCAATGCCTCGGAAAGCACGTAAAGCATGTCCTGCGCTTGATCTCTTTCCGATCGTGTCGGATTTACATCCCATCGGATTATGAGATTTAAGGAATAGAGTGTACACCTGTGTTTGCGCACACACTTGTGGACTAACTATCTCCTGCGTAGTCGGCTAATCTCTGTTAGAACAGCCACTGTGACCGAAAATCGGTCAGGAGGACATTATCATTATTGGGATAAATATTTGTATGGAGATAATAATTATTGTAGTTGGGCTTTGTTTAGAAATATATCGTCGCTTACCTATACCTATAGTGCTGAACATAAACATGCGGTGGTTCCTATAGGCTGTACCATTTCTATATTTTATCTGCTATTTTACAATAGCATAGTATAATAGTCGCTCCATGTAAAATTCAGCTGCATTCTGCATTCAGCTGGTATTCAGCTGCATCCGGTAAGACTGAAAACCGACCCCAACAGTTGGGAAAAGGCTAGGCAGATGATGATGTCTGCTATTTTACAATAATTTGACACATCTGTATCTTGTAAATATGTGCGAAACAAAATGACATTTACAATTACAATAAATTAAACAAAATTGTTGTTTTTTCTTCGTTGTTCAGCAAAATTAAAACTGTCCACTTTCTTGTACTCACTTCTAATGATAACAATTATGAAAAGAATAATTTACATGATGCCGTGAAACTAACTTTAGTTCACATTGCAGTTTTCAAACTAGATCAAGTTAAGTACTTTGGAGATAAAACGCTAAATAAATCACAAGTCAATACCCTCTTGATAAACTGTTATGATCAGAATTGTTACATCTTTGAGAAAATTTATAGAGCAAGTGAAAGTTTAAGCAAGAGATAATGAACAGATTTAAGGGACTTTACTTTGTGATTCTGATTTTAAGAGACGAAAGCAAAAGTAGTAGTAAAAGTTGGAACGTTTCTTTAATAACTATGTGCGTATATTATACTTTATACAGGGTTATTTGTAAAACACCAGCATCCTTAAACATTAAACCAATCAATCCAAATCTGTCCAAATCCAAATCCAAATCAATCCAAATCTGGACCAATCCTGAAATCGCAAAAAAAAATCAGCTGATCCATACATTTATGTGCACATGACTCAACAAAATGTATGGTTCAGCTGATTTTTTTTTTGCGATTTCAGGATTGGTCCTATAGTAAAAGTTGATCATACTGATGAGTTTAATGACCCCTTTTAAGGATGCTGGTTCTTTGCAAATAACCCTGTATATACTTTATATATTTATAATGTGTGGTGTTTCCGCTTTGCATGTCATAACAGTCGAATAATGGTGAGACAAAGATCACAAACTAGCAGCAATCAAGCTAATTGGAGACTAGAGGCTGTGAAAACCATCGGCCTTAACTGCTGTCAAGCGCATGTCAAGTTCCATGACGGTCGGTAAAAGTTATCTAGGGAAAATTAAGTCTCCACTTACCATACGGAACAGGTATTAATACCAATTGTTATATTCACGCCGATATTTTATGAAGGAGTAGTACTTCTATTCCGGTGAAATCTGCTCATTAGTCCTGAAAACCTGGCTCGATCACTTGTGAAGGGTTGATTAGAAGTTAACCCTGTTGAGGCACGGGGAAGACAGATAAACCGTAAAAATAAAAAAACCTCTAAAGACAAACCCAACCGTTTTACATCTCTCGTTTATCTCTCGCCTCATAAAACAGGAATAGAACCTCTATTGTTAGGATTTGTTTGGGAAATTATTGCTGTCATCATTTATTATGTTAAGCTATTGTTTGATCTTCGCGTTTAGTAATAAGTACTGCGTTGATGGCAATATTTAGTAACAATAAAAGGAATAAAGCTGTCAGGGATTGATTAGGTACGGTCGGTAACAAAAGTTGATTATTATACCTTTATTCGCCAACCAGAGTACTAAAGGCGTTTATTTATAAAAACGTTTTCATGTTTATCAATTTATTTCTGTTGCTATGTATAGAGAAAGTCTTAATGTCAGCCGCCATCTTGCAGCAAACATTTCAGCTAGTGGCCAAGATGGCGGCCGACCGCTTTCGCAAGCCTAATTAAATTTAATATGAGAAACAAAAATAAAACTTAAACCAGCCTGTAACTGTCCCACTGCAGGACAAAGACCTCTATAAAAACGAGAATCATCGAGCAACAATCACCACACTCGCGCTAGCAGCTAACTCAATGCATGTTGACGTTTTTAGACTATTAAGTCCAGGGCTACTTATGACGTATCCCATCACTGTTAATCAGTGGTGTCTTAGATCAACTAAAAAAGTACAGAAAATATAACACAGGAAAAATTACATTCAAGTGATTGAAAAGCAGGTCCCTAACCAATGCGCAATCACGACATTCTTTGAAAATATAACATTACTAGCTTTTGCCCGCGACTTCGTTCGCGTGGAATAGTGACTTCGACTCTTGACCAATAGATGGCGCTGTATGTCCGGAATAAATTTTATTTTTTATTTTATTTTTTGTAATAAAAACTATCCTATGTCCTTTCTCAAGTTCCAAACTATGTCTGTACCAAATTTCACACAAATCGGTTCAGTAGTTTAGGCGTGAAGCAAAGACAGACAGACAGACAGACAGAGTTACTTTCGCATTTATAATATTAGTTTGGATGGCAATTAAATTCTGAATCGGCATTTTATCTTCGTTTCTTAAATTTCCTCATGATCATTAATTTGACGCTAAACTAGTTCAAAAGTTACCAGTAATTTAGACCACTGACTGCATTTCAGAAAGTGGGTGAATATTTTATGAATTAAACTAAAGCCACTTCTAGTTCTCTAAAATCAAAGTCACACGCATAATTCCAAATCTAACGTCCACTAATGAGATGGTTAACCGTACATTAATTGGTGTAGCCCGGCCGTTCGGATTGGCATGATAAATGACAACAAATAATTAATTTGTGACGTAACAGTTAAGTTAACCCTACACGTTTTTCTACAAAAACTATTCCTTACCTTGGAATCTATACCTCGTGAAATGTCATTCTAAGTTGACACTGTTATTGAAACTGGCTACTAAGCATCAATAGTCCATTCTTTCTTTAGACCACTGGAGTGTGGTATGACTAATAACGGGCAAGTCAGAGACCTCGGGTTTGAACCAAAGATTCCTCTGATTTTTTGTAAGTGCGAGTATTAGAAATCAAAAATGCCTTCCCCATACCGCTTTTCCGAGGACTTGCGGTTATGTGGAGCTTGCACCTACTAAAACACATCCCCCCCTGCGTGTTCGTCGTACTGTTATAAATTGTTACCTCAAAGAGTAGGTAAAGCTGTTAGTCCGGCGCCTGATCTATTTCCAGACTTGTCGTATTGATGTCCCATCGAACCAAGATGGTAAAGAAATAAAGAGTGATAAAGAAATAAAGAGATAAATGTTTGTGTATTTTAATATCTCATAGTTGGTTCATGAACCATTGAAAAATGCCTTTTACTTCCTGCACGTCCGAGGACGCGCGGTTATGTGGTGCTCGAGCCCACTAAATAGATCTCCCCCCTGCGTGTTCCTCGCACTGTATCGGACGGGGCCGGGTATTGCAACCGCGCTTTGCAGCCCCGTCCAGTACCTGCCTGTAGGCCCGCTTTAAGCAAATCGCACCAAGCAAAGAGAATAATTTTACAATTTTTTTTTTTTACGTAAAACGGTTTTGTCATCACAACTAAAGCTGTGTACCAAATATCGGATCAATCTGTCAACAGGCTCTTCCTGGTGAAATATCGATTACTAAAGAACCAAATAATAAACAAGCCAAACTAAATAAAACCGTTTAAAAATAATTATTCAAACCGGCTTATTAGTCAGTACATCGAATTGAGTAAGGTACTCACTCTTTTTAAACGGTTATACTCAGCTTGCCTCATTAAACGGTTTTACTTAGCTTGACCTGTTTATTATTTGGTTCAAATTTAGTGATCGATATTTTACCCCCTTCCTGTTGACATATTGATCTGATATTTGGTACACGGCTTTAGTTCTGATGACAAAACCGTTTTATGAAAAAAGTTTTACTAATATTATTTAGAAGTCAGTTAAATTCATTTCTCAGATGTTCTGGTTTCCTCGCCACGTTTTCCTTTAACGTTTAATCAAGTGATTTATTATTTTCTCATAAATGAATTTGTACTCTTTGACGTGAAACTTTTTTTACGCCGAGTATTTTCTCCTCAGTTTCTTTGAAGGAACTGTAAGTTACCGGCAGAAGTTTCTGCTCTTAAATTAGTTTGTTTTTTTAGCTTTTCAGTTTCTCTCATCTCTGTCTTGGTAAAAAAAATACTTAATTATGCCTATGATATAATTGAAAAACTTTTTACATTAATAGGAATGACATACAAACGTTCGTTGTTGAGTCGAAGCGGTCAAAATCTCTCTCTTTCTTTATCTTCCTTCGCAAGTGATAATTTTTCTTTCGGTCATGGCTGGTTTCCATTCACCGCACAAAGCATTGCTATCAAGTGACATTGTCGTTTTTTGGCATGATCATGGTATCTTGTTTATATATGTAAACATTTTCATGAAGTATTTATATGCATACTATGCGAACATTACATTACAGAACATTTTGGAGAAAGAAACTTGGTAGTTTGTGTGAGTGTGGCCGTTTTGAGCGTTTGTACGTAGTTACCGTACTGTATGATTATTATACTGTGACCAAGCTATTCATAACTCCACCCATGTTATCGAAATTTTCTTCTACATTCAAATACCTCTGGTGTTAGTTATTTGAAAGCAGTTTTGCTTTATTGTAGACTACCGATTTATTGTAGACTCATCCGATGTGAAGCGATGCCATCATCGCTTCACATCGGATGAGTTCATGGTTAAAGACCAGTTTTTCCATAATATCTAAAGAAAAACATTACATACGGCTTTGCGGCAGACCACGCATGAGATAGCGGGTTGAATTAGACAGAAGCTACATTGACTGGTCCGTACTGGCTCTCGATCGAAAGACGTGGAAATCAGAGGGATAATTCCGTTCCAACCACGGAAAACCTAATCACCACCTCCATAATTAGTGATTAAGAGAGTCACCACAGTGCGATTGCTGAGCACCTTGCCCGACCCTTTCCCATGTGGTAAACGAATGCCCACTTCGCTGTTTCCCCGGTGGAATGTCGGAAGTCCACAAACTACCTGCCGCCGTACGCTGGCTGAAAAACTTGGATATAGAGATCTGATCCACGCAGGATGAATGCCATACGCAATAATGATCACAGGTAGAGGCCTTTGCCCAGCAGTGCGATGATATGGGCTGACAGTAACAGTAGCATTGCTAACATAACATTAAAATTTTTTGTGAATTTTTTTCATGTTTTAGCACATGTTAGCTTATTAAATATAAATATTTAATAAAAAATTTGAAAAAACAACTGATACGGACGGGATTCGAACCCACGATCTTCGGGCTGTCGGACGTAGAGCGTCGGCACGGTAAGCCGAAGATCGTGGGTTCGAATCCCGTCCGTATCAGTTGTTTTTTCAAATTTCTTATTAAATATTTATATAACATTAAAATATTAATTAGCGTGATGATCTAAACCTACCTTCATTATTGACAAATGACAACAATTAGATATGTCAATTATGTAACAGTATAATCGACAATAGCTAACTGGTTTATTGATTATGCCGATTAACGACACCATTAATTAATGACGCTGTGCTTGACGTTAATTTATATAAAGCCTATCTCAATAATTTGCGCATAACTTTCACTGTTTGTATTGGAGTGTTATTGTATTGAATAATGTCTAATCTCAGTCTACTTGAAATTTCTCTGGTTATTAAAACAATTAAGCAGAGAATTTTTAAAATTGATCTCTGAAGAAAAAAAATATTTTTTAATCTATAATGCGGTCAGTATTACAAGCAGCACAGGACTTATATTATTACATACATTATCTATAGGCGTAATTTATATCTATCTAAAGTGAGCAAAATAATATTATATATGTCTGGACTGACACGGACTGTAATTGTTGGTAATTACTACTACTAAAACTTAAATTATAATTTAATAAGCTGCAAGTTACGTGTCTGATCTTCTTCTTCTTATCGTGTGGTTGATGAACAACCTGATGTTAGAGTTTAAACCACCCGTAGGACTGTCTTCTGTAGAGCATAGATGTGTCTAGATGTGAATGTCGAATGTGGTTAAGGCGCTGTGCACAGTCAAGTTTGGTATTACAAAGGGGGTGAAGCAGGATGAAGTGGGAACGAGCCGCCCCGCCCATGGGTCCCGCCCCTTCCGTCTATTGCAAGCTTGAAGCAAAATAATAGATTGCGAGGCATCGCGCAAAACTCGCCATTGCGTAACGTCCATTATAAATAAAAGCGTAATTTCGTCAGTATTATAACAAGTGCATTTGACCTATCGTGGCAATGACCCGCTTGAAATGAGCGTGCCCGCGGCAACCTCTAGGTTCGAACCCTATCAGACATCGTATATTTTTGAATTTTTATAATACGCAATATAATAATTAGTAATTACCTACATATCTTCTTTTTGTTATTTTTTAAAATATTTATGTTCATAATTTTGTTTTCTTATTTTTAAAATAATGAAACAATAATTGTTATTTTCTAGAAAAGATTACATCAAAAATGCGCAAAATTGAAAAAAAAACTGTAAAATTTTAAAAATAATTATTTATGTACATATATTATATTTATATCAAACAAAAAAAAAGACAAAAAGTAAAAAAAACAATTTATTTAAAAAAGAAATCTTTTTACTCCAAAGAAAAACCATTAAAATTGCATTATAATTGTTTTAAAAATAAGAAAATCAACAAAAATAAAAAATAAAAAATAAAAAAAAGTAAAATAACAAATAAGAAAATCAGCAAAAAGTAATGCTCGATGCAGGATCGAACTCTACTCATACACTATAGTGGTTAACTACATCAACATTCTAGTCCGCTAAACCATTTAGACAGTAATGGCAGTGACCAAATTACATTTCTCGTTGATGGTCAGAAGCTTGAATAAGGTAGATGTCTGATTTAGATGTCAGACATCGTACATTTTTGTATTTTTATAATACACAATATAATAATAAGTTGGTACTTACACCTACATATTTTCTTTTTGTTATTTTTTAAAATATTTATGTTAATATTTTTTTTTTCTTATTTTTAAAATAATGAAACAATAATTGTTATTTTCTAGAAAAGATTATATCAAAATTGTGCAAAATTAAAAAAAATGTAAAATTGTATAAACAATCATTTTATGTACCTATATTATATTTATCAAACTAAAAATAGACAAAAAGTAAAAAACTATTTATTTAAAAAAAAACTTTTTAGGTACTCTAAAGAAAAGCCATTAAAATTGCATTATAATTGTTTAAAAATAAGAAAATCAACAAAAATAAATACTGAACATTTATTTCAGACAAGAAAATAGAAAAAAAAGTAAAATAATAATTAATAACAATTATTTCAAATAAGATAATCAACAAAAAGTATCGCTCGATGCGGGGAAGGAACTCCCAACCGGTCGCTCTCGTAGGTCACATGTGCAACGTTCAAGACCACTAAACCAATTGGACGGTATTGGTGGTGACGAAATTACATTTCCCAATATACAGCTTTCAACAACAAACAAGATACGTAAATAATTTCTGAGCGGGGGCGGAACAAAATGACATAGGTCCATCTAGCAGCGCGCCTCAGCGGTCACTGTCGCTCCGCGTAGAAATGAAAGAGAAGGGATAATGGCGTGACGTTTGGTTCGACTCGTCCGAATTATTTATCAGTAAATATATTAATTCCTACTAATATCTTATTTCAATCGATAAATACAAGTGAGGGCTCCCTTTATTATTATTTATTACGTAACTGTTATAAATTTCATCAAGATTGGTTTATAAATAATAGAGATAAAATTGCAGGAATGTTAATTTTAATGGTTGTTTTATGATTTTTTTTTATCGAAAAAAAATACCAAAAACGTGTTTTGAAGCCGTGAGTTCTCTCATAAATATGATCGAGAATAACATATATTTTTTTTGCTACTCTAAAATGTATACATTAGGCTAAAAAACTGTTTAATTAAGCCTATTTTGACTGTGCACAGCGCCTTAAACTTATAAAATAGGTATCTTTGTCTCCGTGGCGGCAGGTACGGTCGCGGTAACAATTGATTTCATATTGTGTCTCTTTTCTCGACCTGTGTGCCTGTGTGCCCTGTGGAACCTGCACAGATTTTCACATGTCGCAAATGCAACCGTAACTGCCGCTCTCAAATAGGTCTGTTCAGTCATGAACAGAAATGCTTGAACTGACCCAAACTTACGCCACTTAAATCATCTTTTATAGATGTGAATAGGCCTGTGTGTCTCGACCTTATTAAGTAAACAATTTTTACACATTTTAAGCAGTTTTCAATTTGTTTGAAATAATTTACCAACATTTTGGAATAACATAAGTGTCAGTAGGGCTGACACTTTGTGAAAATGCAAACGCAACGTTAAATCACTTCTCAATGTATTCTCCTTAATCGACTCTCAGTCTTTCACAAGAGAACAATCAATCAGCCCTTGAGAGGTTGGAACTGTGCAAGCGAATAAAAAATAAATCGTTGGTAGGTTCTGTCTTTTATTTCGCTCCTATCCAAATGGAATACATTTTTATTTTGTATTCGATTTTCTTTAGAGGCTCTAAGTTAGTGTAGTGAAAATGTAAGCGGCATTTGTGCGTGGAGTCAATTTGTCGTGGATCCCGTAAATCATGTTTTGACGAAAATACAAGGGGTTTCGCGAAATATCGTATTATAAATTAATTATCTAAATGCTCCAAAGGTCGGAATATATGTAAAGCTAATTGGTCCTACGTCTGATCTATCACTGGTCGTGTCGGATTACCGTCTCATCGGATTATGAGAGTAAAGGGATAGAGACTGCTCCTGTGTTTGCAAAATAATACACTTGTGCACTTTAAGATCTTCTTCGTAGATGGCTAAATAGCTCATGGCTAATGGCTAAATCTAGCTAGTAGCAAAATTCTTTGACTAAACTGGCGAAAGGCTAAGCTGGCTAATGGCTAAATCTTTTGAGCCTTTGTAACCAAAATTCGGTCATGACATTACTGGTTACAATAATCACTTACTATGCCGGACCGTGTGATTGTTTGCACCTATAATGTTGTTTAAAAAAATGTTTTAAGTGCTTAATGCTTAGGCTATTTTTCCACCAGAGATTTTTTATACAGCTATGCTGCGAGGATTCTACCAGTGCTAAGCTATGTGCACTAATAATTATACGATTGGTTGATATCAAACGTATCCATAGCAACGTAGCATAGCACCTTTAAGCTAGCTTTAGAGCGATCAGTCTATAAACGGGGCAACTATTTGTGGTTCTTTTAGTCCAAGCGTCTCTATGCTTCGAAAGGTAGACTAAGCCGTTAATCTCGGCTGATTACTAGTTAGTGAACTGTTTGCGACGATTGTCTATCTGTTAACTAACTGAACTGTTAGGTACTAGTGCCAAGTTTGAGAGAAGACTTAAAATCGGTTAGTTATTAATCCATATTTACTTTTTATCCGAATTTTGTTTGGTTGCCTATATATTTTTAATAAGGAATAAAACCACCCCTACTCATCCCGCTGGTGTCGTAAGAAGCGACAAAGGGAAAGATCCGGAGGATGAGCAGCAGCATCCTTCTGTGTAACAGCAATCATCTGCTACTGCGATAGTTGCTCAGCGTGGCGATTATGGGCAAATACCTCCTATGAGCGCATAATTGTGGCGCGCATTGAGAAAGGACTATGTTCAGCAGTAGTCTAAGGCTGTTGATGATGATGATGTATTAAAAAATTACTCGGAAACATTATGAAAGATGAAATACAAACTTACTAAGCTGATAAGTATAAAAAAGGCCTCTGTATCATACAAACTCGCCAGTAGTCCAGCTCACTACACCCAATTCACTGAACCGACTAAAAAGACTTTATGTTCTAGATCTGGATCGTTTATTATGTGAGTGATTCCCGATAGAGAACCAACTTCCCATGCAACTTATTATACGACACGTCATCTGGTCACAGTCCCAGGACTGATGCGACGATTTTATGAAAAGACAGCTTGGTCTGTGATTACGTCAGCGTAGATTTCGAAATTGTCATACCCTGTTTTGTTTGCTTACGTGTAAAATTACCAAAAGTCCGTCCTTAGTCATGCACCTCTAGGATAGGTTAGCTTAGGTTAGGAATATATTCTCTTTAATAAATCTCTAGATGCAGGCTGTAAATATGATGTCTGCGAAATGCGCTAACGGTACCCGGCCCCGTCCGATACAGTTCTGCACGCAGGAAGAGATGTTTTTAGTGGATGCGAGCCCCACATAACCGTACTTTGCATAACGTACGGTATGCGGTAGGAACATTTTTTACTCTCCTCGACCACAAAAAATATAGCCATGACATCGGTCAGTCAGTCAAGGTACTGATTTATGAGTATAAGAAGATAAAAGTGATTTTTTACAAAACTACATTCAATAATTTACTAAAAAACATCTAATATTCTAGCCACAACATAAAATAAATAAATAACATTAATTTTTCCCAAAAGATTTCATTATCCCTTGCATATTGTTTCGTGTCCCCTAACTTAAAGATTTTTAATTAAAATAGTTGAGAAACTTTGTTGGAACCAAGGTGTTTAATTAAAGCCATTTTCTCATGAGGCGACTTTTGGTGGTCAACTTAATATCGTTTACTAATTGAACTACAGCGTGTAAGAACATTTTTTTTTATGTTGAACTTTACTTATACATTTGGTATTCGTGTCAATTAGATTCTATTGGCAATTGTCAACTTTTATTAAAATAAAAAAGATTTTTGTAAGTTATCTGTGATATTCTAGCCATTATTTCTTTGACACAGTCTACTCCTATTCCATTAACAGATTCTACAAAGGCAAATCGCTACAGACGTAAATTACTAGTGTTATTTATTATATCCATTTTAAAACCTAAAAGGTTAGAAGGAGGTGTAAAAAAACACCCCCAAATTATTTTAGAAGGCACATTACTGACCACTCCAGACTAATTTTAGATACCATTATATCTAGCTCGGATAAAGATTTTCTGTTGTTGAAAAATTCCAGATGTAAAAACACAAAACATGCTTCTGAGAATTGAACTCTAGCCCTTCTAGTCCTTGTGTTCATAATTTATTGAGGCTTCAAAGAATGTGAATTCAAATGAAATATTTTTTTTCTTGTTTGGCATAAATAAATATATATTTTCTTTACTAGAACAACTAAAAGTTGACAGGCTCGCACGCCCCGTGTGAACGAAGCTTAATTCCAAAACTTTTACATCACCGTAAACAGTATGGGTATTAATTACGGGGTTTTGTTCGAGCTCAGCTTTTTGGATAAGAAATAATGGATTATTAATTTCGCCGCAAATCTTTTGGTAGAAGAAAAACAAGAGGCTAAGGTTATGGTTGTGGAACTGTTAATTTATTTCAAAACTTTTAGGTGGCAACCGTGTTTTTGTGTACATAGGAACGAGGAGTTTGTTGAGCTAAATTTTATAATTTTTAATTATATTATCATAACCACCGCAGCGTAGTGTGACGTAACCTTTTTTAATATTTCAGATGTGTTAGTCGGACCTTATGTATTAATCACAACTAAACTAATGAACAAGTTTGGATAAAACTTGGCATAATAATATGGTCAGTGTATGAACTAGATTTTATTTTTGATATGTGTGCTAAATTTTTGTAAAAAATATTAAAGTTTTTAAATATAGCAATCAAAAACTGTTAGTTCCATAAAAAAACAAACAGTCTAGTGCCTAAATTACACATAAAAAATCTAGACTCCAGGCACAAAAGTGTTAGAAAAACACAGACAGTTAAATTGGCAGACACAAAGCCACTTGATCGTAAAGACAGAGGCGTGAAAAAGGTTTCAAGTACATAGGTAGGACCTAAAACCTCAAAATGAAAAAAAAAAGGTAGAAGATCTTACAATATCATTTTTGTTCTCGATAAAACGCCTTTCTTTTCACATTGAAGTGAACAAACACCGGTTGGGGGTTTTCAAAATAACAGAATTGAATGTCCTAGGCTAGGATACAAGGACCACAGTGCAGTAAAATCAGCTAAATCACTAGTTTCAGCTTATTAAGCACATATCGGGCAAGTCTATGACATACAATTTGTAATAACAGCAGGTCTAGGCAAGTGTCGTAAACCTTATCGAGCCCAACCTCGATAGCTTGTCGTCTCATTTAGGTCTTCTGGGTACACATCGATGAGTACAAGCAAGAAATTAAGTGTGGCAAGTCCTATACAGCCACTCTGCACACGCACTGTCTTGTAGCTAAAATATGAAAGCTGCGACGTACGTGTATCCGGGTTTAATATTAGCCAACGACAGGTAATTTGATCCAGCATATTTTGATAAAACGTAATATCAGTTTAGTTTTGCATCCTCCGTGCAAGTATATTTTTTGCAAAATATAGGTATGTACTCGAGAAATTATCTACGTGAATAAGGATTGCTTATTATTATTGATTTATTGTGTTGCTCTTGATTCAAATATGGCTAATATTGTTGTAAGGTATAAAGTGGTCTAGCTGTTTCGTCTAAGCTATGCTTGTATTTAGAACTATAACTAGATTTGGAGCAAAAGGTCTTACGGATGAAATTCCCTTATATTTGTCCCCAAACTTCAGGCTAAAAGTATTGATGAAATTGATAGAATTTCCCGTTTTAGAAAAAGAAACTAGTTTAGTCTCGGAATCTCATTTGGGAGGGTCAATAGGTTTGACTTTTTACGGATTTGGGAATTATAGGGAAAATGTAAAATTTACCAGCTACCTTATTTATCTGTATTAGTTTTTGTTGAATATTGTAAAGAGAACATTGTGAAAAATTGATAGTTTGACGTAATTACATTGACGCTATTAGTGGAAATGTTTAAATAGCTGCTTGTTGTTAATTAGTTACTATAATCATAGTCTAAACATCATATAGTCAGTCGACGCGTTTGATGTTTTCGGAAATGCCGACAACGTCTAGACATTCGTCGCGACGTAAAAAGTGTTAGGGTTGACACAGGACTAAAAACAAAAATATGTTTTTATAGTGTTTTTTTTGTAAGTATGTATAACACGTTATCAAAATTGGAAAACGTGGCCGCCATTTTGAAATTTTTATTTACTGGGCCGATTGCTTTCAAAATCGACATCTGAGAGTCCGCATGGTCTCCGAGTACATAACCGTTGTCAGAATTGGAAAAGGTGGCCGCCATTTTGAAATTTTTATTTACTGGACCGATTGCTTTCAAAATCGATATCTGAGAGTCCGCATGGTCTCCAAGTACAAAGCCGTTGTCAGAATTGAAAAAGGTGGCCGCCATTTTGAAATTTTTATTTACTGGACCGATTGCTTTCAAAATCGATATCTGAGAGTCCGCATGGTCTCCAAGTATAAAGCCGTTGTCAGAATTGAAAAAGGTGGCCGCCATTTTGAACTTTTTATTTACTGGACCGATTGCTTTCAAAATCGATATCTGAGAGTCCGCATGGTCTCCAAGTACAAAGCCACCCCTGAAAACCTAGAAAACGATACCCATATTGATTTTTACTCAAAATTAGCGTTCGCCATCTTGGATCTCAAAATAAATGTCATATTCGTTATCACCGCCCCCGAAAACCTAGAAAACGATACCCATATTGATTTTTACTATAAACTCGCGTCCGCCATCTTGAATCTCAAAATAAATGTCATATTCGTTATCACCGCCCCCGAAAACCTAGAAAACGATACCCATATTGATTTTTACTCAAAATTAGCGTTCGCCATCTTGGATCTCAAAATTAATGTCATATTCGTTATCACCGCCCCCGAAAACCTAGAAAACGATACCCATATTGATTTTTACTATAAACTCGCGTCCGCCATCTTGAATCTCAAAATAAATGTCATATTCGTAATCACCGCCCCCGAAAACCTAGAAAACGATACCCATATTGATTTTTACTAAAAACTCGCGTCCGCCATCTTGGATCTCAAAATAAATGTCATATTCGTAATCACCGCCCCCGAAAACCTAGAAAACGATACCCATATTGACTTTTACTAAAAACTCGCGTCCGCCATCTTGGATCTCAAAATAAATGTCATATTCGTGATCACCACCCCCGAAAACCTATAAAACGATACCCATATTGATTTTTACCAAAAACTCACGTCCGCCATCTTGGATCTCAAAATTAATGTCAAATTCGTAATCACCACCCCCCAAAACCTAGAAAACGATACCCATATTGATTTTTACCAAAAACTCACGTCCGCCATCTTGTATCTCAAAATTAATGTCATATTCGTAATCACCACCCCCGAAAACCTCGAAAACGATACCCATATTGTTTTTTTTTACTCGTATCCGCCATCTTGGATGTCTAAATAATTAATGTCAAATTCGTAATCACCCCTCCTGAAAACCTCGAAAACGATACCCATATTGAGTTTTTTCAAAAACTTGTATCCGCCATCTTGGATCTCAAAATTAATGTCATAATTATTTATAATCAACACACCCGTTGAAAAATTGAATCAACATTCAAAATTAAAATAAATAAAATGTGCCACCCACTAAAAACAAATGACGGTGTAGTACCCGAATGGAGTATGGAAAAAGGTACTGACAGCCGCGGCCCCCCCTCCGTCCCTCGCCCCACACACCCCGCACGATTGCTCTGTCTAGACGTGTTCGTTGGACTACTGTAGGGAAAGAGCTCTTTATACTGTGCTATAATTATGTAAAAAATTAGCTGCTAATTTCCCTAAAATAAATAAATAAGACTTTTTTTTGTGTATTGTTCATATCGATTCTCACAACAGATCGTGCAACGGTGCAATATAAAAATAAGGCAACAACCTTAAACGTTGCGTCACTCGTGAACGAATTTATCATTTGATAGAAAATTTTATAATATTTATTTATTTATTTATATACCTATTTTATTTTATCTCTTCGTTTCAATTTGAAAAAAACATGGCCACATAAGCATTTTAGTTTTAAGCCGTTAGATAACTACTACTAGGTACTAGAAATTCTTACAAAAATATACAAAGTGCAAAATGGCCTTTTATTGGGTCCCGTTCGCGTTCTAAGATTTCTGAACGAACCTGGGTTTGGTTACGAAATTTTTATCGTATATTGATTTTGAAAAGTTTGACTAAGAATTTTAATTTACAATAATTATAATGAAACAACTTTATTCGCGTTTTTATTTTGATAATACAATCCTGACGTTTCGAGTGCTTTGCAGCACTCGTGGTCGCAGGCAGAATTATATCCGTTAAAAAGTTGTTTCATTGTTGAGTGTTCGCAAAAGTTTGAGACAATATTACAATAATTATTTGCCTCCAAAAACTTGCACCACTACTCCAAGATCATAGATGTCACTGCTCTCAAACCACAAGTCTAGGTATTTATTTAGATAACTATCTAGACTGCTGCAACGTAGTCTAGCCACAAGCGGTCACGATGTTCTACCACATAGAGTTTCTAACTTCGATGTTGCAGTTTGTCACCGAAGTCTTGTTACTTTGAAAAACAATAACATAAGAAAATAAATGGTAAATAATTTGGCCAAATACAAATGGGATCATATATTTATATTAGCTGCCCGGCGCGACTTTGTACGCGTGATTATTCTATCTCTAGGCTCTACGCCTATTCTTCTCTACCCTACCCTACTCCTACCTCTACTATGTTTATGTTGCAAACAATTTTTAGAGACGCTAGCTAAAGGCTTTTCTCTTTTACTTTTTTATATAAATAACTAGTTCGTATTGTTCTAAATTTCTAGAGACCTAAAGATCTCTTCAAGGTTTCTTAAAGGTTTCGCTTGTTAATTCTAAAGAATATATAAAAAAATATAGACTGATAACGTCAACAACATTGCCTGTGGTCTCACCATTGAAATGTGAAAATATAATTAATTAAAATATATTTTCTAGTCATTTTTGTAAAATTTAACCAGCAGTTAACCATGTTCAGCTAAAATTAAACTTTTTCACTCGTGGAGCCTAGTTGAACAACAATCGATTGAGGTATGATCGCGGATGGAGCTCGGGTCGCGGCTGCGTTGTTCATACCCCTGCTCACGGTTCGTACTTCTGTAGGGTTGTTCTATACTTTTTTAATTATACTCTAAGCAAAGGCTAAGATCTGAATTAATACTTTTTCTTTCTTTCTATTTATAATTACATAAATATTATAATTGAGCGAAACTTCTTTAATTAAACACATTAACATTAGCCAAATTAATTCTGAAGTTTCAAATGAAGAAAAGTTTTATTTCGAGCAGGTTATCAACCTTTTAAAGATTTGTACTAAAAATATTCGGCTTGGTAATTTAGTCTTTGGTTCGCTCCCACGCCGCATGTGATAATTTGAAATGTATTAACAAGATATTATTAGATCAAAAGCTGTTTTCTCATTTACCTTGTACGTGAAATCAAATATCATAAACTTTGACCTAATTAGAGGGTAACTCTTGAACGTCGATCTCAATCCTAATCCTGTAATTTTTTGGAAAAAAAAATGTCATGTTAGAGGCCTTTGGATAGTTAAACTCTGAAATTAGGTAGTTCATCAACCTATTGCGATAAAAAAGACCATACGAAAACTTAACTTAAACTTGACATAAAATTATATTACTGGGTATATGATTATATCACGGCTACGACTATATTTTACGGTTTAGATTCGTAGTTCAATAGTTACCCCCTAGCTATCTCACTCATAATGATAAGAAATATGTTATTTCAAACTGTACAAACTGTTAAGATCGTCCCACGTTGCAATACAAAGAGAATTTTCTAGAAACCTCATAAAAGATTCTTCTTCAAAAGGAAAATGAAATGATACTAAAAGTAGATGATATTTTAGTCATTAATATTTTCATTACGAATTGATGAATTAGCTATTTATACTAAAGCACAATTATTTTGTAAATTAATTACATTTGTGGGGTCAATCATCTCATCTGCCTAGCCTTTTCCCAACTATGTTGGGGTCGGCTTTCAGTCTTACCGGATGCAGCTGAATACCAGTGTTTTACATGGAGCGACTGCCTATCAGACCTCTACAACCCAGATACTGGGTTACACGATACCCCTTGGTAGGACTGGTTGTCAGACTTTCGGGCTTCTGACTACCCGTAACGATTGTCAGAGAACTTCAATTGACAGCCGGGGCCAACCGCTTAACGTGCTATCCGAGGCACGGAGAATGATAATTAATTTAGGGGTCAATACATTTAATTATTAGCACGTTAAGACTGTCGACAATTTTGCGGACACTTTTCAAAATACCAACTAAGTAAGTACTTTTATATTGTAAAAAAAAAACAAATGGACCACCATGAACTCATCAGATGTTGAAAGGACTAGGTGTATGATGATGATAGAGCGCATTTGTCAAAAATGGTAAACAAACTGGACGGTACTGCAATAATTTCATCCACAGTGGCCAATCTCAATGAGATTAGCTAACGCAGGAGATATTTTAGTGCACAAGTGTGTGCGCAATGGGTGCACTCTCCTTTCTCTCACTTTTATAGTCCAATGGGACAGCAATCTAATACGACAGGATAGGGATCAAGCGTAGGACCGACATTATGTGCTCTATGAGGTACAAAGTAGGTAAGCATTAATTGTACGTAGTTATGCAAAAACGTCCACAGCAAGTTCAAAACTAGAAAAAAAAACTATCGAATAAAGATTACTGTTTTATTTTTAATTTTAAAAATAACTATTTGATGAAGTGTTTGCTATAAGAATAAGTAGACAAGACGAAAGAAAATACAATAAAAAAAATAATTATGTGTGACTATGAGTAATTTTAAGCACATTCGAGAGTCAGCAACTGCCTGTATCTTCATCAAGAAACAAAATAGTTCTCTTCTAGCAAAAATACTATTTAGAATACAAACTTCTTACCTCAACCTTTCGCTCAATAAACTCACACCAGAACTCCAATATTTGCCACACTCCTGCGACCTGATTAGTTCAATACAAACAATGGGAATCGGACCCTACCGTTGTGAACAGGGTAAACGTACCCGGTTGACCGCTGGGCAATTTTTCGCACTATTTCACCTGTCTGGAGCAACACTCGTTTACCAGCGCTGTAGAAGGTACTGGATATGGCAGAATAATACGTTCTGAAGCGTAGTTAGTATTTTGATAAGGTGTCTCCATGATGTCTGAATAGTTTAGATCACTGGGTGTCTGGGTATCGTCGTTTGAGAGCAGTGAAAGTCTAGTGGTATGACCGTTGGACTGCCAAGTTAATGAAACCCAAGTACGCATCTTTGATTTTTCGAACGGTAGGGGAAAACGTCGTAAGGAAACCTGCACATCTCTTCTGTTACAGAAAAGGGTCGAGCATTAATCACCACGCTAGCTTACTGCTTTTTGGCGATTTCAGACTATTAATTTCAGGTTCCCTTTTAGTGTTAGTCAGTGGAGTCTTTAATTGACTAAGGAAGAACACCTACATTGGTACATTCTAGGTTCGAACCCATGCTCACTTGCTTGCAAAGCGAATCCGTAACCAATGAGTGCGTGAACCAATGAAATAAAAAAAACATGGCGGTAAAGCGAAAAATATTTATAAAAACATCTTTTACCAATTCTTATCACTTCCATACATTCTAATATTAGCAAAATCATGTACCCATTTGTAATAAAGATATAAAATTTTCTATCTGCGAATAACAAGGAAGCTTACGCAGAAAACAACAAAGACTTTTCCAGTTAATATAATTCTGTCTCAAGGCAGAATAAATTTGGTAAGTGGCCTGATGTGGGTCACTTATTTTTTCTGAAAATAATGCTGATTGTATAACAGGAAACGGTTTGCTTTGAGGTCCAAAAAGTTCTTGTTAAACATAGTTCTTATTTGGCTTTGTAAATTAATTAATTGTAATAATTTGTAAATAAAATAAAATAGAAATTATATTTCAAAATCTCCGATAACAGCAACGATAACGATATTTTTCACACATTGGTCAGAGCACCAATTAAGAACGCTTAAGACATTTTTTTTTAAATATTTATATTTGCCTAAATAATGTCAAGAACAATGGAAATATTTCTCGGAAAACTGGAAAATATTCAGAAAAAACGGAAAGTTGTTTTTTCTATACGATTTTTGACAAGACGACGCCTGTCAGCTGAGCTATAATAATTTATTATACAAGTTACGCCTAATATTTTTAATGTCACATTCATTGAAATACTAGGTAAAATCTTTATTGGTATTGACAATCTTTACATGATGAAAATCATTCGATATCTCGTATCATTAAATTTAAATGAATAATGTTGTTTGTGTATTTGAACTGACTGTGTAATTGTATATGTTCTGAGTTTTTTTCATTAACATCATATTCTAGATGTAAGCGAAGTCCTTCAAACTATTCATTTTTAAATTCATCAAAACTTGAAGACTCTTCCTCTTTCCATTATCTGAAGTAAATATAAACCTGTTTTTTTATGAATTTTCTGAATTTTTGAGAATATTTTCAAGTTTGTTTTTTTCAAATGCTTCAGTTGATTGGTTTCCATGTTGTTTATTTAAAACTTCGTCAATTATTTGATGTATCAAAATCTCTTTAGTTTCTGAATTGTTTTTAGTGTTCATTACCCTATTTCCTAAAATTTTAATTTCTGGTAACACAGAAGTTAAAGACGGTTTTGAATCTTTTTGTTTAATATTTTTCAAATCACTGTCATTCTCAATAGAATGATTTTTTAATTGTTTATTAACCAACTTTTTTACCTCAGATGATCATTCCGTTTCGTTATCCACCTCATTTTCAACTTTCACTGACTCTTCTTCAGGATTGTTATTATCAAGATCTTTTGTAAGAGTTTCGTTAACCGTAGCATCTATATCTGCAGGGATTAGACAGCATTCTTCAGTATTCGGACATTGCAGTGACAGTTCTACTTTTGGCAAACTTGCGTTTTGTTGAGTTTGATTCCCCGAATAATTCGTAGTATTCGTAGTTGAATTCGTAGCATATCCGCACTTCGGACATTGCAGTGACAGTTCTACTTTTGGCAAACTTGCATTTTGTTGAGTTTCATTCCCCGAATAATTCGTAGTATTCGTAGTTGAATTCGTAGCATATCCGCACTTTGGACATTGCAGTGACAGTTCTACTTTTGGTAAACTTGCGTTTTGTTGAGTTTGATTCCCCGAATAATTCGTAGTATTCGTAGTTGAATTCGTAGCATATCCGCACTTTGGACATTGCAGTGACAGTTCTACTTTTGGCAAACTTGCGTTTTGTTGAGTTTGATTCCCCGAATAATTCGTAGTATTCGTAGATGAATTCGTAGCATATCCGCACTTTGGACATTGCAGTGACAGTTCTACTTTTGGTAAACTTGCGTTTTGTTGAGTTTGATTCCCCGAATAATTCGTAGTATTCGTAGTTGAATTCGTAGCATATCCGCACTTTGGACATTGCAGTGACAGTTCTACTTTTGGTAAACTTGCGTTTTGTTGAGTTTGATTCCCCAAATCATTCGTAGAATTCGTAGTTGAATTCGTAGCATATCCGCACTTTTCGTAATACTTTGCGGATGCATCTTCACTCAAGGTTAGAACGTATTCCACTGCATATATAGTGCAGTCAAAAGTATCTCGGACGTCAGTAGCTAAATCACTTAGTAGTTTTCCAAAACTATTTTGGACAGATAGCACCGCGCCTTGAAGCACTTCAAAAAACGATCCTGATACCTGGAAATAATTAAAAGATCACTTATACCAAGAACAGTGAAATGGTAGCGTGTTGGTGGACCCACTTTGTAAGCACGTGGATGTGGGTCCGAACCTGACATATTATAGCAGTGTGATTTTTTCCATGTGATAATGTACTTTCTTAGTAAATCTAAGAGACCACTCAATTCTTCCCTGTATGAGAAGAGGCCTTTGCTCTGCAGTGGGCACAGTTACATGCTGATTTATTTTGATTTATTTATTTATGGCCTGACCTGATCATGACATTTATTTGCCCTGCAGTGGCTTAATTACAAGCGGCTTTAGTTTTAGTGTTTAGTTTTAATTGTATTATGTTTATAAAAAATATTTGGGTTTATTTTAATTTTTAATTTAAAGTCGCTTTTAAACGCACCTGTGCAACCAATATAGTTGAAATAATCACTAATATTTTCATGATGCACTGTGATCTTGGAGTGTCTAGTCTAACGTATCACTACCGACTTTTTACAGGCACACAGACGTACTCGTCGCATGCGCAGTAAGCGTCCTTTATTATTAACTATGCAATTAGTTCTACTACGTATGTTTGTTTTATTAAGAAAGACACGCGTTGTTGTTGTGCACCTGCACCTGTGCTAATATTTAACGTCAGACTTTTATAAACCGATTATATTGTTTGAAGTTAGTCAAAATAGTTACTTTTATACAATAAAAAGGTTAAATGCAAATAATAAAGTTGGTTTATTTTTGAGTAGCATAATCTACATGTTTAAAAATAAAAATCAATTGTACAAAATATTTATGGAAGAACACAGTGAGGCGTTCCTCTATTAAAAAGGTCCTCCGACCAGGCGGGTGTTCTGCCTACTGGGCAAATGCCCAACGACAATTTTTAGGTTTCTATATTTGTAGTGCAGTTGTCATAAGTTTTCCGTTCATCAATTCAAAGCAGCTAGACCGATTTTAATTTTGGCAATTTTGATGTATTTGTTTTTTGCATATGTTTGGGTGGATCCTTAGATGATTTATATTGAAAATTGGACCCGGTAGGTGGCGCTGCGATCACGTTAAATTAAAACCATTGAAACAAGCCGTGTGAAGGTCAACTAGTACAATATAATTATCATGAACGTCATACTAAACTTCGTAAACAACACTTGTAAAATACTCTACAATTCTATGTTAATTCAATTTACCTATATTCTTTAAATATATTAATATATTAGAAATATGTTTAAACTTGTAAAAATAGGTGTGTACTGTACACACAGCTGTTAGCAAAGCTGTTAGGATACGAGGTATAGGTACAGGATAAGCAGGAACGATAAGGTTGTGATTTTCGAGAACTCATCAATATAATTTCATTTAACCATATTTTCTAAAAAGATATGACTGAAACCTAAACAAAACTAAACAATTTTCACAATCACATGCAAACAACAAAAACTAATCAACAAAAAACATTATCCTTAATTAGCGGCCCTGCCAACCTAATAGCTTTGCTGTGTGTACCTAAAATATTTTTAAGAGATACGTCTTAACATGAAATATTTGTAGTACGATTAATACACCGCCGTGCGCCGTGACAATAGAATAAATGAAATAATATAAGTAATTTTTTTTTACATTAACCAGTTTGTCATAAAACTAAAGCTGTGTACCAAATATCAGATCAATCTATCAACAAGAAGCGGGTGAAATTTTAATAACGATTTCTAAATTTGAACCAAATAAAACCGTTTCATTATTACGTTCAAATTTACAAAAGAAGATTATAAAAGCCATAAAAATATAACACTCATTTTAGCATAACTCAAACCAGCATGTCTGAGATTTTTTTCAACGGTTAACAAAAATAAGGTTTAAAAGCTACGTCGCTAAATGTTTAAACTGATCTTGAATCTTAGTTTCTATTACAGAAAAGAATCTGAATGAATTTATTAGCCCATTAAATCTTCTACAAGAGACTTTAGAGTTAAGAGCGCATAAAAACAAGATCAAGTAGATTCTTAAAGAGATTTTTAATAAAATGGTATATGGTATGGTATCTTGATGCAATTAATTTAGTATATGAAAAAAACAGAAAAAGATGCCTTTACTTAAAAATGGGATGGCTTATATATGTCATAGTGATGTAAAAAAAATGTCCTGACCAAATTTCGGTCACAGCGGCAAATCTCAATGAAAATTTGCCATCGACGCAAAACACTATAAATGCGCTCTCTATTCCCTCACTCTCCGTCCGATGGGACAGCAATCTGACACGACCGGAGAGAGACCAGGCACAAGACCAACGGCTTTACGTGATTTACGAGGCACAGAGCAAGTAATAATTAATTTATAATACGCAGATAACTTACGAAAAGTCAGAATCTGATACCTCTGACTTGCCAGTCAACGGTCTTACCACTAGGCTACCATTGCTGAATATTAAAATGCAACATTAAAAGTCTCTCTTGTAAATTCTAAATTTAAATGAGCAGATCAAGTTAAACATTAAGTCAAGTAAAACTTAAAAGAAAGTAATTTTACTATCGTCACTAACTTAATACCAAAATAGTTCCAAAGTAAATAGGCACATAATAGTATTAATATAACGTTCAATTTTCAACAACAATGAAGTTTTTCCCTAATTTTGTCAGCTGGAGTGCTGGCATCTGTAGAAATAGGCCTGTAACTGAAATAGACCTGCTATTGCCAAATTCTAAGTGGAATATTACGAGTCGCTGTAACATTACATTATATAACATAACATTACAATTAAACCCGTCTTTTTGCAAAAGGTTAGGTAGATATTGTGATTTTTACAGGTTTTTTTTTAAATTGTATAATAACTAATTATTATTTTTGACGTGCTTTCTGAGGCACGGAGCAAGTGATAATTAATTTTTAATAGGCACATAACTCACAAAAAGTTAAATGTGCGCGACTTTAGTTCGAACCTGAAACCACTAACTTGCCAGTCAAGATGGTATACCACTGGGCTATCACGATTCTATTTTCTTCTAATTTATACAATTCTTTAAAAAAATTCTTAATATTAAAATAATTTTTAGCTACCAATAAATAAAGGCTTAAGATTGGCTGGTCCTTCTTTTAACATTTTCCTTATTCGTAGCAATACTACGTCCTACAAGGTCTACGCCGTAGCAGATTTGCTACGTCAGCTACGCAACGTAGCAGATGTGAAATTTGGTATTATTCTGTGGAATTTATACTGTTAGTATAATAAATTATGTTTGTCTTTTGTCGAACTTCATGTAATAGAACTACCTTGTATTTAATGCTTTGTTTATAAGGTCTTATTTTAATAATCCAATCGTATCTAATATTTACAGTTTTAAATATTTTAGAAAAAATCACATTATTGTTCTTTTTGATTGTAGAAAACATTTCCCCAGGCAGCAACCTAAACTCAGTTTTTTATTTATAGGTTAATCATTATTTTATTTTTAAGTTATTTAGGTTTTTCGTTTTATCTTTAGTTAAGTTTATATATCTTTAATAAAGTTATTAAATGAAAAAATTTTAAAGCTTATAAAGCGCCAATCGATACAAAACGCGTTATATGGGCCTATATCAAAATTCCGATTAAACTGATATTTTTGTTGAATCTTGTTTTGTTTTTCTCCTTTATTGTGGTCTAACTTGATTTTTATAACTATACTCAGTAGTTTTATATCTCCGATGTGCAAGCGAGATAGTGATTAAGCGGAATAGATGCATTAATTCATAGAGAAATAAAATTTATGTGCGACAAAAATGATAAATATTATAAAAAATAGTTTGATTGGTCATTGTTTTTCTTTGCATCTGCGCAACCAAAAGATTTAGTTCTTTAAATATTTTGCATTATTAAAATAAGTACTTATTTATATACAGGGAGAATATTCTGTTTCTTAATTTAAGTACTTCGCGTAATGCCGTTTTTATCGCGAAAACCCAGGGTCTTATTTGTGACGTGTTTTCCCGACGTCTGGGAATAAATTTCTTTTTTCTTTTTCATGAATAAAAGTGTTTTGAATTGTGAATTATCTTATGTGATAAGGTGACCTCTTTTTGTTGGTGTTTGGGACATGATATTCGGACGTTTCTCTAAGGCTTAATAGATTACTTTTTAAATTGAGTTAAGAAGGTTGATTTAAATGGTAATAAAACTCTTTTTATTCCCCGATACAAAAAAGGTGTCTGTATGTTTCTGTATATATCTGTGGCATCGTAGCTCCTAAACAAACGGAACGATCTTGCTTTAGTTTTTTTATTTGAAAGATGACTTTATTCAGTGTGTTTTTAGATAAAAATATGAGGTTTACTTAATTGTGTCGCGGGATTTTAACTTTTTTTTTTTATATTTAGTTTGCCCAATTTGAACTACTTCTTCTTAATTGACGACATTGCATATTTGCAATTGACTTTTTTGATCTCTATGATGATCTGTCATGTTAATGATTATCAGTTCTGATGAGAATATATTAAAATGATAGAAATAACCTGCAACCAGAATTGGCACTCCTCAACAAATTTAAAGTGTTCCGGAAATATATATTATGTATAATATGTCATGAGTATATTCCACTGTTTTGCGAACAGTTTAGTGTGAAATGATTTTTTTTCTGTTTTTCCGAACTGTATCAAAAAGTTTGGACACCACAGCGAATGAGTGTAAAACGCATAACAGTAAGCCGCATGTCCCACCGACATGGGCGGTTTCAGTAAATTATTTCCAACGAAAATATTAAGGATATACGTTGAAAATATAAGATACGTCTAGACTGATATCTTTATAGAGAAATATCTAAGTAAAATATAAAAAAATTAATAAATTATGTAGAAAACCATCATTATCATCATCAGCCTGTATTAATCCACTGCTGAACATAGGCCTCTCCCAATCCACGCCACTTTTGTACGCTCATTTGAGGTACTTGCCCATAATCGCCTCGCCTGGGCAAGCGGGTCGACGTTGCAGTAGCAGATGATTGCAGTTACACAGAAGGATGCTGCTGCCCATTCTGCGGATCTTTCCCTTTATTTCTTATGACACCCGTGGGACGAGTAGGGGTGGTTCTATTCTTAAGCCGGAAACCACACGGCACAAGAAAATAGGACCTCTTATTACGCATAAAAAAGCGCATGATCACTATGGTTGATCGTTTGACACGATCATTCTGTTACATATCACATATAAAGGTGTTTCTAAATTATCTGCCACGGCTGCAATGGGAGATAATAATTTATCTAACGTCATATTTTTTTTTCTTTTGCCTGCGTTTTATTGCGTAGGTCCAATTCTGCTCCATGCTCCAATTTTTCTTTTACTGTTCCGGGGTACGAAATTTCTTCACTATTGTAATCTATATACCCAATACTTTCTCCCAATGCAACCGTGGCAGATAATTTAGAAACACATTATATACATAGCTCTATTTAAAGATATTTTCCGCAGATGTTCTGTCTCCGTGGGCGCAATTACTGTCAATACAATTTTGATTAAGGTTCACGCATAAAACATTTTTTTTTAAATTTCTAATTCAGTACAGATTAGAGTAGGAGTCAACTCAGTATATTAACATTAAATATGACATCATTTCATTTTTGGTTATAACATAATAAATTGCCCTTTTGATCCGCAAAAGTAATTACTAACACGTAATGATAAACATAGAGTATTAAGCTGGGTATCGACATTACGAGACTCGCAATAAACGCGTTTGTCTCGCGAGGCAACGCGATTATTGCCGCCCATGAAAGTGCGTCAGGCCATTTAACGTAGTGTCTGAAAAGTGTGGGCAGTATTAGGTAACTAGACTTTAATGGGCCCGGTGCAGGCTTCTATAATTCCGTCCATATATGACCCAAAACTTGGTCCTGTCTGGTCATTTAGCATACATCCAGAGTCTATGTACCATGATACACACCTGGGCACCCCTGGTGCCGTTCTAGTTATGGCACTCAGTGTGAGTCGTTCAGTTGCAAGGAGCAGGCATTCTTTGTAGTTCCTCGCGTGCTCGAAACAGAACTATAAATTTGAAAACCCCTTGACACAAACACCTCAATTTTTTAAGCTAAGTACACTCTTGATTAAGCCACCTTTCGATCTATCTATGTATTTGTTTTGGACACGATGCCACAGACAGATATGCAGAGACACAGACACGTCAAACTTATGACATCCCTCTTCTTGCGTTGGGGGTTAATATAAAATGAAGGTTGCATGCGTGGTCAAATATAAACTGTGGCCTCGCAGTCTCAGAAAGGCTGGTGTCCATGTAGATGGAAATTAAGTATATCGAGGGATTACTTCGCGACTTCACGTTCAAACGAACATTTAATGAGTACCCTCGGAATATCAATACCCAGCTTTATATTTTGTACCAATTCTCTTGTGTAAGTTCTTAAAAGCAATTTTACGGAGGTTGGTTGTTCTAAATAATATTTTCGGCCGACTCATAGGCTCTGAATTTATTTAATCTGTCTGATATTTATAAAAACATGCCTTTTTGTTGTTTGGCAGAATTAAAAATAAAACTCGTTTTGATGGTGTCACAATTTGAACTGATTTTTATAAGCTTTCATTTAATTTGCAATGTGTGAGTGTTCGGGTTAAATTTTGCAATTATGAAGTAGAGCCACTTCGCTTTTTCTACGGATTTTTTCATGTTGCTTCAGTTCCGATGACAATACATTTTTATGGTATTAAGCAAAAGGGTGTCGTGGTGGTGCATTGGTTACGGACCCGCTTTGTAACCTCATGGGTGTGTGTTCCAACCTGGCATGTAGCATGGTATGAGAAGAGGCCTTTGCCCTGCAGTGGGACAGTTACAGGCTGATTTATTTCTTTATTTTATAAACATAACCTGAATCGACATCCAGATAAGTAGGATTCAGGGCCAAACAGAACCGCAACGGACTAAGACTATCGCCCTATTCCCCGTTCTATTCTAATAGCGAAGGACTTTCATCCATTACCCCATACATGACCTTAAGAAGGCAATTGAGCTGAATCTACATTATATATTCTTTTATTTATTTTATACTTTAATGTTCAGCTTTCTGATTGAACATATTCAGATATTTCGTTGATCGTACAATGCAGGTATATAATTACGATATGCTAATTAGGGTATATGCTTTCATCTCACGCACGTAATTACCGATATTGATTTCTGATGAAATCATTACAAGCGAATTGATTTTAAATGGAATTATTAATTATTTGAACAGAATTTTGGCAAGTAATTTTGAAACTATGTTTATACTTTTTATACTATAATGGTGGAAAATAAGTTTACGGCCCGCCTGATAGTTAGGAGTTATCGAAGCGTTTTGTGAAATTTTGTCGCTTAAAAGCATCACATTAACTTTTAAAACTTGATGCTTTTCTTGAAGAACCTCATACTTAGTCCATTAGGAAAACTTTGACAGGCAGCGCACTCCAAATTCGCAGAATTCAATTCAATTTACAATTCTTCAGAATACAACTCCGATAAATATGATGAAAAGCATTGCATGTCATTTGTCTGGTACGACAATCGACATCTATCTTTTTTCTTTTTGTTTACGGGGGAAAACCAACCTTCAAAAGGCACCTGGCCTCCGGAGGAAGAGACCGGGAAGTGTGGGATGTCGGGCTATTTTATCCTTTGCCTACAGCTCGGGCTTTAGATGTCCCTTAGATAGTAATTGTGTACTTACCGCCCTAGTAACACAAGATGAATATATTTCCACCTTGTGAGTATGGGATCTTATTATTATTAGCCTAGGATATCTCATTTCAGAATAAAGGCCTCCCTCCTTTTTCTCCACACCTCATGATCCTATGATATGTCTTTATGTAGATAGTATTTTCCATATAGAATCAGTACACAAAAATCGAAAAAGTATGTGCTCTATCTGTTAATATATTCACTTACGTGTAAACCTATAAAAATATTTTTAATTAAAATGAAAAGTTAGCAAAATAATATTTACGGCGGCAATTCAGGCCTGCAATTTATTTTATCTGGGCAAAAAATTACCCATGGGAATTAATCTTACAACTTTACGGAGAGCTTTGCAGCGCAATAAGTAAACTGCTATAAAAACTTAACTCTTTCGACGGTTTATAAGGATGGGATATATTTTATGACAATCGACTATTCCTCATCTTTTATATTTTAATGATATTATAATAATTAATACGCGCAATGATGCTATATCACCACTGTAAAGTCAGACCCACCTCCTGAGTAAAGTAGTTTACCTGTTGACTCATGTCAAAAATCTCAGGTTCGACACGCAACTCTGAATTTTTGTAATTTATGTGCGTATTATAATCGACAGATCTGATCCATGTCATGGTGAGCACGTAAAGCCGATGGTCCTGCGCCTGAACTATTTTCGGTCTAAAGAAAAATTTAACTAACTAAAAAATGTCGGATTGCCGTTCTAAAGGAATGTTAAGAGGAAAATCTGGAGTACAGGTAGAAGTAACCTATTGTGTAATAACAACCATCAGCTACTAGAATCACCAACCTGCTTGCCCAGGCGTGGCTATTAAGGGCAAACACCTTTTAATGCGCGAACAAAATAAGTGATGCGTATGAGAAGAGGCCTATGTTCAGCAGTGGACTGATATAGGCTGTGTGTATGTATGCAAGGCTACAGATTACTAAATAGTTACTACGTAAGTAGCCGTTAAGAGTCAAGGAATCGCCCTAATTTTGGTGCATATTATTTTCCATCGCCAACCCCTTTGTTTTTATTAAGGTTAATCTGATTCCGTTATCTGTTATCCGTTACCTATAGCTGGCGCCAAAAACAACATTTTTATCTTTTTATTTCAATCAATTTACTTAAACTTAAAGCGAAATTCTATGTTATCGCAACGCTTCAAACTCTTAGTCGGTTTTACATCGAATAAATCGACTAAGATCGAACGGACGTTCCACATCACTAGCTCATCGAGTATTCCAAGCAGGGTTGTCTCGTAAAAATTGGCATTAGTTCACACTTAGTCTGTCGCTTAAAATTCAAGTGAGGCTGTCGTTTTTGCATTGAAAGTGGCAATTACTTACTTCGACGGCATATGTGGACCTGAAGTATGAAGTATTTAAACACTGGACAATTTTATAGTCATTGGCGTAATGGCAAAATTTTCCCTAAGGAGACTTCCTTATTTAAGTTTTTAACCTACGATGAAGACAGAGGTGTTATTAAGTTTAACGTGTTAAGCTGTATGTCTATATCTGTTGCATTGTATAGCCCAAATGGATGAATCGATTTTGACTTTTTTTTTTGGTTTTAAATATTATTTTAGGTCTATTCGCCCGTAGATAATTCAAAATAATCATTATTAAACTAACCTCGTTTTGGCCAAGTTGCATGGTGCCAAGGCTTAAAATTAGATAGTTTAATTGAATCTGAAATCCATTCGGCTAGACACCAACCCTAAGACGAAAATTTTTGTGGGTTTTTTTTTTTGTGTGTTGTTGGTTTATTTTTTTTAATAATTTTAAAAAGACACCGACTTAAAATCCTTGTATACTTCTATGCTATAAAACTTGTCGTAATCTATACATATAATAAAATCGTAACGAAGTAAAAACTGTACATTGAAATTTTTTGGAAAAAAGTAAATGCTACGTGTTCGGGGAATGATACTGAAGCCGAATATGAAGAAAAAAAAAACTTTGTCTGTCTGTTTGTATGTAAAGGGTTGGCGCGAAAACTACTGGGCAGATTTAGTTGAAATTCGGCAAATATACTTTTTAAATTCTTGGTCAACTTATAGGGTATAAATTATCACGTTTATAATTATGGGGGATGAGCAGTATTGTAGTAAGCAGCGTATTTCTAGAATTTGCTGCGGAATTGTGGTTGTTGTTGAGAAAAATGTTATTAAATTGCAATTTACAAAATATTATCACGCTATATCCACAAGGAGCTAAACATTACCTAACATAACATAATAATATCTTTTAGGAACGATTATTTTGACTACATGTCAACAGACTTCATAGCCTTCCGGTCGGGCGTACGCCTAGGAAGTGTAAGGCTTTGGGTTCGATCCTCAGTTCCGCAAACTTTTTATGGATTCTTTAGTATTTTTTTTTGTCATTAAAATTATGTATTTTTGTGGTATTTCATTCATAATGACTTTTATTACTTACCGGCTGAAACCCGAAGGAAACAAGCTTTTTAGTATTTTTTCAACTTATAAAAAACGTTACCACTTTAATTTGAAACATTTATAATTATATTATTTAAAACATAGTAGTGTTCTAGATGGCGTTAGAGTCAATTTAGATCAGCAGAATTCTTTTTTAAATATTTCAATTTGAAACCCGAAGGAAACAACGCGCATCGTGTGGAATTATACTTTTTAAAATTTCAGCTTATAAAAAAATACCGCTTTAATTTGAAGCATTAAAATTATTATTATTTAAAACATAATGTTTCCTTTTTCTTAACTAGATGGCGTTAGGAGTCGATTTACAGGAAAAATATTTATAACCACTGGCATCCTTGCAGTGATCAGGAGGCAGGGCAAAATTACAATTGTAGTAGCGTCTTCGGGTATTACTGCCACGTTGTTTTCTGGTGACAAAACAGCGCATACCATGTTTAGGATTCCCATCAATTTACAGACCAACGAAACACCTGATTGTGATGTGTCACGGAATAGTGACAAGGCAGGCACTTGCTCAAGAATTGTTCTTTGATCGTATGATGGGATGAATGTATAATGGCAAACAGAAAGCAGTTGATGCGGTACACAGAACTCTACAAGACATCCGTAGGAACCAACACATAATGGGTGGTGTCACAGTTATGTTCAGCGGCAATTTCCGCTGAACGCTGCCTGTGGTGACGCGAAGAACTGGGGCTGATGAGGTGAATGGTTTGTTGAAACGATTATTTTTATGATTCTGTATTCACAAGTTGAGCTTGACAATAATTATGGGTGGCTGAGTAGGAATCCACATGCTCAAAAATTTTCCAACTCAAAACGCCCAAAAATAATGAAGCTGCAGCAATCAATGAATGCATTCTTTTATAAATGAAAGGGAATGAAGTGCTTTACACATTTATAAACACTGTTGTCAATCAAGATGACGCCACTTATTATCCTGTAAAATTTCTCAATTCCCTCACTGCAAGTGGACTTCCGATGGACGTCATCAAGTTGAAGGTCGGTGTCCCGATTATGCTTCTTCGGAACTTAACGCCTTCGAAATTGTGTAAAGGGACCCGGCTTAATGTAATTTATCTGCAGAGAAACATCATCAAGGCGCAAATTCTAACGGGTTTCGGTACTGGCGTGACAGTGTTTATACCACGTACCACTAATTCTCCACAATTATCCCTTTCAATTTAAGCGAGTGTAGTTTCCTGTGGGCATTTGTTTCGCCACGATAATCAATAAGTCGCAGAGGTAGACACTGAAGTCTGCGGGTGTTGATCTCAGGACCAGCTTCTCCTCACATAGACAACTGTATGTCGCTTGCTCTCGGGTCACCAGTCCTGACTCTCTGTAGGCATTTTAATTACCGAGAGCAAAACTACAAACAAAATAGTTGGTATGTTTTTCTAAATATCCTGGTTCGGGTTTGATATTGATGCGAAACTTTTGTTCTTTTACAAAGGTTTTTCGCTTTATTTGGTCAGACATTATGCAATAAAATATGCGAAGCGCACACTTAACTTTTGCCCTATAAATTAGTTAGACTTAAATGTAAAACTAATCTTTGTTGGAATAATTGCTCTCAAATGTGCATAACGATATATTTAAAAAAATACCTCATAATATTACAAGTTTACCATAACAAAAATGTAGGAAAGTTCTATATATCTAGCTGACAGAGAAATGTTTCTACATAATGTAAGTAAATTCTTAAATGAAAGCTAAATAATGAAAGGAAAAATTAATATATTTGATTAATTGTAATTATAGGGAATTACGAGTTAATGTAACGGCAATATATAATGTTTTCAATAATAAATATTTTGGATAATTTTAATGTTTATGCACATGTTTTGTTTATTAAATGAAAATAATTAATAAGTAACTCGCTAAAACAACTGACTTGGGCGGGACTTGAATTGTCATATCATATCATTACTAATCTGCACTAATAAAAGTTTGTGAAGATGTTTGTTACCTAAGCACTTTTGATTTGAATAAAACTCGGTAAACATAAAAACCATATATCTTGGATTAACAAAAAATATAAATTTTATCCTGGTTCGACATCCACGCAGGCGAAGCTGCGGGCAAAAGCTAGTAATATTATAAAGTCCTGGCTTGCGCTGGTGTTAATTGTTCATCATTATGATTTTAATGTTATACATCATTTCATGTTGTGGTGGCGCATTGGTTTCGGACCCGCTTTGCAAGCGCGTGGGTGTGAGTTCGAACCTGGCATGTACCAATGTGACTTTTTCAATGTTATATGTACTTTCTTAGTTTATCTAAGACACCACTGACTAACGGTGAAGGAAAACATCGTAAGGAAACCTGGACTTAATAATAGTCTGAAATCGCCAACACGCAGTGAGCTAGCGCGGTGATTAATGCTCAATCCTTCTCTGTATGAGAAGAGGCCTTTGCCCTACATTGGGACAGTTACAGGCTGATTTATAATTGATTATTACATCATTTAATATTTATTTATTTAATAAGAAAATAGGTCAACCCATGTGACTAGCTAAATGAGCTTAAATTTGTAATATAAACTCTAAGCTACTTAAAAAACATAACTTCCCAACTCTGAAATCGAACTCAATACCTTGTTATCTCCGCTCAAACTTGACTAACGAAACAATTTAGATTCTGTTATAAAATAGTTATCGTGTAGCAAGGTTTTTTCTCGGTTATAAGGCACGTGGGAGTATAAAAGGTTTAAAATTGTTTGAATTATTGCACCCAAAGGAGAGGTAAGGGTTGGGGCAGAATAAGCAAAAAGTGGCTTAAACATGCTCGAGCATATTTTTACTGGTAATTAAAAATCATCCTTATCGTCGATCTAACGTTAAGGATACTTGACGCGTTTTGTCCATGGCTTTATAATTTTAGCGTCTTCCTGACTACCTCGTTGGTCTAGTGGTAGCAAGCGTGACGAGAGCACGAGGTCTTGGGTTGGATCCCCGGGTTGGGCAAAGTGTTATTGGATATTTCCATTAGGAAATTCTCAGTAGCAGCACGGAGTCTAGATTGTGTCCGGTTAATGGCAATAGGCTCGCCTTCTATTACATGGGACTTAATATAATATACCGGCAAAACGTCTGCATACACCTCTGCCTACCCCCTCTGGGGAATATAGGCGTGAGTCTATGTTATGTTATGGTTGAAATGACGTTAAACAGCTACTGAATTGCAGTTACAAAAGCCAATTTCAATGAAGATCGGCCATTAGCGTAAGAGATATTATAGTGCACAATTTTTGCGCAAACACAGTTGCACTCTCAGTTCTCTTGATCTAATGATGGCACGGCAATTTGACACAACCGAAAAGATCAGGCGCAGGACTGACGGCTTTTCCTCTCCGAGACACGATGCAAGTGATAATTAGTTTCTTATACGCACATTTCCCTTCAAGATAAACCGATGACTTCGTAAGAGTTACGGGAAGTCGCTAGATGAGAACAGTGAAGGAAAATCTTGGTAAGGTCTATACCCAGCACTGGGTTTTTCCAACATTTTGGTAAGACTTATGTCCAGCGGTTTTCCGACAGAAAGGATGATGCACATAACTTTAGAAAAGTCAGAGGTCTTGGTTGATTAAGAGGCCTTACATTTGATCCTAAAACCATTGTCTAACCAGTCAACAGTCATACCGCTATGCTTACATTGTACAACTAGAAAGAAAGAAAGAAACGTACAATCAGCAAATGAGTATAATCATCGAGCACAGTATGCAATATAAACACTACTTGTAGTAGTAAATTTGGAGGCTTTACAGCACCTTAATTAATTTCTAAATCAGATTTAAACAATGCAAATAGTGTTTAGTGAATCTTCTTTAGTAACTGACTGTACTTTGATGAAATAAAAAATAAGAGTAAATTGGCTGCATTGCCTTTGATCCCAAAAGCACTAGTCGGGTGTCAGGTGATCTCGAAATTCGTTGAAACATGTATAACGTGCTTTAATCTCGATGTGTCTCACGAAAGTGGACTCTAAAGTGGACGGTAGGGTCTGGTCCACTTTAGACTTGTGCTCTAGTAAGATCGTAATTACTGCATTGACGTTTTCAAAGGTTGAGTTAAAATTATAACCAAGTAAAGTGCTAGCCTAAGTGTGGCTGTAATGTTTGTGCCTAATTACGTCTCAGGTTTGAACCTATGAAACGCAAGGCCTCCGAGTTTTTGTAAATCAGTCCTCGGAAAGCAAGTAAAGTTGTCGATTTTGCGCTTTATCTTTTTCCAGTTATTTTGGATCGCCAACCCGTTAAAAGAATAAAAAGATAGAAAGTACACCAATTTGTGTTTGCACATTCATTTGTGCACTATATTTTTTTTATATATATTTAGGGGCTATTATCCAATAGATATGTCAACCCCATCGTACCTTATTACAAAATTAACTCCTAATATAACAAAAATAATTAATAATTATAGTTTATTACTTAATTTAAAACGAATCACTACTGAACGATCATTATCAAATGACACAGTTTTTTTGCTGCCTCTGATCACGGCTTTGATAAGACGCTTTGAATTAAAATTGTATAATTGATCTACAAGCTGTGACGCAATGAGTGTACACACATTAAACACAGAAAAGAAAACTCGTTGCATAAGATTATCTTTTATGTATAAATTTGCATTTTATGCATACTATGCGAACGCCAAAGTTCGCAATTTTTCTAGAAAGAATAAATCTATTACGAGCAGGATATAAACTTATTTGTAGCCCCGTGCTATTGGAATTCTCTTCTACATTCAACCATCTCAGATGGTTGTGACAAACATCTATCCCTTACCTACTTATAGTTTAGGTTATCACGGATAGCTTAATTGACAGAGCGACTAGAGCCTACAGGATCAATTCACAACAAATATCAACATAAATTTTCATCTCACACCACTGATTAACTCGGACACAATGAGACACGTAGGGCCCATTTCCTTAACAAAAAGGAAGGAGAAATAAATCCAACATTAAGAATGTTTGAGGAAAAATTCTTTAAGAAAACGTTGACCACGTTCAACGATGTTTTAATCAAGGTACCTATGGTAAATACGTCGTGACTCGTGATAGCCTAGTGGTATGACTGTTGATTTGCAAGTCAGAGGACACAGGTTAGAACCCAAGGCACGCACCTCTGACTTTTTGGAAGTTATGTGCATATAAATTAATTATTTTACCACTTAGTTCGTACCTCAGAAAGCACGTAAAGCTGTTGTTTGCACTTAATCTCTTTCCGGTCGTGTCGAATTGCCGTCCCATCGGACCATGAGAGTGAGGGAATAGAGAGTGCACCTGTGTTTGCACAAACACTTATACACCATAATATCACCTGCGTATCTGTCTAATCTCCGCTGATATTGGCCACTATGACCCAAATTCGTTAGTAATGTATTATCAAACAAAGGCTTATATAATAAAAGCCTTGGGTCTCAGCTACTATTTAATGTGGTTTCATTAAGTACATTTAGAGGCCTTCGGACGACTTAACACAACCAAAGTACGGAACAAGATTACAAGTTTATAGGTTGTTGCCATGATTGAGACAAGCAGATTAAAGTCTTTATGTTGCAACGTTGCTTTTCGTTTATCTGAGGCCATCGGCTCAGTCAATGCTGAGAATATGGTCAATACGGTTTTATAGCAGCAGTTGGTATCAGGCTATCAGCTAGATCATGTGGATTTCGGATGTCATAATTCGTGATACTTACTATATTTGTACTTGTACGTTTTTTATTGTATGTAGATCTTATATTATTAATCAAGTCAAATTTTCAAGTCAGAGGTCTCGAGTTCAATTCCAAGGCGAGCACCTCTGACTTTTCGTAAGTTATGTGCGTATTATAAATTAATTATGAGTTGAACGGTGAAGGAAAACATTGTGATGAAACCAGCACACCTGAGAGATTTTTCAATGGTGTGTAAAGTCATGTCAGAGACCCACGGGCGGTTTAAACTCTGACACTAGATTGTTCATCAACCACACGTTAGAAGAAGATTATTAATTTAATTATTTGTTTTAGTAATGAATACAAGTAGGTATCTTACCTATTACGATTAAAAACATACTGCCCTGCCAGGTACCGTGCCCGAAAAGTCCAGAGTGTGGACTGTATTGCCAACAGGAACCCTAAAAAAACGTTAAACCAACATGAATCTTTGTTTGATTAAAAATACCATAACATTCACAATCTACCGTAATCCATGGACCAATCAGATTATTCCGTAACATCAGGTACACGGTCAGTCTTGCTTAAAGGAATAATGTTTACACAGAGGGAAAATTGAGTAAAAAAAACAGGCAGTTGCCGAAAAGCTCAGTAAACAAAGATATAAAGCTTAATGACACCGTCGTAACCAACAAACAACGGTTTTACTATTTTGTATTGACATTCTTGGGTTCCGTGGAAAAAGACGAATTGTGAAACAAATAATTGTTAAAACTGTCTCGTTGAAAACGACTGCCTCGTTGGCCTAGTGGTAGCAAGCGCGACTGCTGAGCACGAGGTCCTGGGTTCGATCCCCGGGTCGGGCAAAAGTGTTATTGGGTTTTTCCATTAGGAAATTCTCAGTAGCAGCACGGAGTCTGGAATTGTGCCCGGTTAATGGCAATAGGTTCGCCCCCTATTACATGGGACTTATAAAATAGCCGGCGAAACGTGGGTGTACTGCACACCTCTGCCTACCCCCTCTGGGGAATACATGCGTGAGTCTATAATAATAATAATAATAATAATTGTTAAAAAAAACTTTTTGAAATTGATTGATAAATAAAATAAATAAATATTAATATATTAAAAATTTATGCATCAACTGTGTTTGAATTTTTATTTTATTAATATTTAATTTATTTATCATTTATTTTTTTTAAGTTTTTGCTAACAATTGTTTGCTGTTAGGTTTTATATTTAACAAGTGAATCGTCCGCGATTTCGTCCGCGTCAATTTTTCATTCTCTATTTTCCCCTATTTTTATTGGAGTCCAAAATCTCTTACAGTGCACCTCTAGGGAACTTAAGGAATATATCTTCTCTAGGACCAACGTGCCAAGTCTTGGCGTGCGTTATCTGTTAGTCAGTCAGTCACGGCACTGTGTTACAAGTGTAGATGATAAATCTGTTATTTATTTTATTTAGGTATTTATATTTGGGAAACAAACAGTGATTAATGAGCGCTGATAAAGGATAGTATAATAATTATCATGGTTGGTTCATATTAATGCACCATTTTTAATTCAGTGTTGCAATCTGAACCAATGTAAACACATTTCATTGCAGTATTCAGCACTGATTACTGAAATGAAATAAAACCATTGATCCAGCAAGAATCCAGTGTCACAAAATTGAAATACGGGATCAATATTAAACCAGCCAAGATCAAAATCCCACAAGTCACTAACAAACAAAAATGTTTAACACTCCAGGGTTTTATAAATTTGCATGTGTACAACGACTTTTGTTACCGACCGTACAAAAGGACCAAAAATTATTTTCGCTGAAAACTGCACTGGCCCGTGGCCCCATTATTCGGCGAAAATAGATTATTTGCATAATAGGGGTGCGAAACCCTTGGCTTAAAATATGAGACGCACTTACCTAATGTTTTATTAAAATGTCGACATTTTAATATCGTGTAATGTGAGATATTGTTAATGGTTGTTCTTGGTTTTGATTTTGTTGATAGATGCAGTCTTTTTTTTATCGTATGGGTAATGAACAACCTAGTGTCAGAGTTTAAACCACCCGTAGGCCTCTGACATGACTTTACGCACCGTTGAAAAATCTCTCAGATGTGCTAGTTTCCTCACGATGTTTCCTCACCGTTTTAGCAACTGACAATTAATTTATAATACGCACATAACTTACCAAAAGTTAGAGGTCTTGGGATCGAACTCAAGACCTCTGACTTGTCAGTCAACGGTCATACCACTAAGCTATCAGTGCTGATAAATGCAGTCAATCTACTTGATGGGGACTGGATGTGAAAGGCTGAAGCTGGTTGCAGTTTAAAATATGGTAATTGCCTCAGCAGAGAAATGCGAAAAATTGTGTTTTAGTGTATCTGTAGATCTCTACCATAGAGTATTCAAGATAATTTATAAGATAATTTCAAGATAAATGCAGTCAATCTACTTGATGGGGACTGGATGTGAAAGGCTGAAGCTGGTTGCAGTTTAAAATATGGTAATTGCCTCAGCAGAGAAATGCGAAAAATTGTGTTTTAGTGTATCTGTAGATCTCTACCATAGAGTATTCAAGAAAATATAGAGTGATAACGTCAACCGCATTGCCTTGTGCGGAGCGAAAGCAGGACTCGCCATAGAAATGTTAAAATGTCATTTTTTCAAATTAAGTTTACTAGACGTTTTTCAAAATTTTACTCAGCAGTTAACCATGATATAAGCTAAAATGTAACTTTTTCGCTCGTGGAGCCTAGTTGAACCGCAGTCGATCGAGGTATGATCGCAAACGGAGCTCGTGTCGCGGCCGCGTTGTTCATACCCGTGCTCACGGTTCATACTTCTATTGGGTTGCTCTATTTTTAGGGTTCCGTACCTCAAAAGGTAAAAACGGAAAACCCTTATAGGATCACTTTGTTGTCCGTCTGTCTGTCTGTCTGTCTGTCTGTCTGTCTGTCAAGACCTTTTTTCTCAGGAACGCGTGGAGGTATCAAGCTGAAATTCATATCAAATACTCAAGTCTATGGTCTCTTGGAGCTGTGAAAAAATCAAACTTCTAAGTCAACGCGATCAAAAGATACTCCCGTTTATGCCGCAAATTTTCGACACTCGCAAGGGAATCAAAACCTACAGGGTACTTCCCGTGAACTCAGAATCTTGAAATTTGGTACGAAGCAACGTCTTATAACACAGATAAAGGAAAAATTGCGAAAAGCATAAATTTTTAGTTACATCATATAATAAAAATATTTTTAATAATTTTAAACTTATTACCCCTTTACTCATGAACGCGTAGTGGTATTATATTGAAATTCTTAACAAATACTCAAGTCTACATACATAATGTTTTCATATATGTATTGACAAGGTACCGTCAGCTTTCCACATTGTTATGTTATGGATTTCATTTAGCAATAAAAATACCATAACTTTTACTTATATACCTACAGGTTTGTACGGAACCCTCGGTGCGCGAGTCTGACTCGCACTTGGCCGGTTTTTTTTCTTATATACTCTAAGATCTCTACTCTACTGATATGAATCACAAGATTTTTTTTTATATTTTTTTTATAAGTATTTAATAAGAAAATTTTTTCTTGCTTATTTGAGTCCAGTCTAGTATTAACATATCCTATACTAATAGAATATTATTGTGTAAGTTTATCCTACTACTATTATAAAGGCGAAAGTTTGTAAGTATGGATGTATGGATGTTTGTTACTCTTTCACGTAAAAACTACTGAATGGATTTGAATGAAACTTCACCACAATATAGCTTATACATCAGAATAACACATAGGCTACAATTTATCAACATATCATGCGGGCGAAGCCGCGGGCGGAAGCTAGTGTTTAATATGTTTGTTCTCAATTACACGAAAACTTTCGGAGGCATGGTGCAGGTGATAATTAATTTATAATACGCACATAACTTAAGAATAGTTAGACCTCTGACTTGCCAGCCAATAGACACACCACTAGGCTATCTTTGCACTTTCGTAAGTTAACATATTTAATAACTAAATAAATATATAAATCAGCCTGTAACTATCCCAATGTAGGGCAAAGGCCTATTTTCATACAGAGAAGGATTGAGCATTAGTCACCACGCTAGCTCACTGCGGGTTGGCGATTTCACACTATTAAAAGTCCAGCTGGTTTCCTTACGATGTTCTTTCTCCTTCACCGTTAGTCAGTGGTGTCTTAGATTACCTAAGAAAGTACATATGATATTGAAAAAGTCACATTGGTACATGCTGGGTTCGAACCCACACCCACGCGCTTGCAAAGCGGGCCCGTAACCAATGCGCCACCACGACAATTAATAAATAAATTTAGTATATTAATAAATAAATTTTGATTTCGCTTATATCAAGTTAAGTGTTACAGAAATAAACTATAACAAGTTATGTTATTTACTAAAGGTCCTAAACAAATATACGCCAGAAACATTTATTTGTTTATTCATATAATTACACTATATTCGTGATGAATGGGTTCATTAAAACAATAATATTTTGTTTTAACGCAATTCATAGTTCAGCAAACAATATAGTGCTTTAATTAAATGTGGGTTATTTTATTCATAATTATAACTAAGTATGCATTTTGTTACTAAAATATATAATATATTGCATTTTGTTTATTAGATGCAGCTGAATACCAGTGTTTTACATGAAGCGACTGCCTATCAGACCTCCACAACCCAGATACTGGGTTACACGATAGTCGATACCCCTTGGTAAGACTGGTTGTCAGACTTTTGGGCTTCTGACTACCCGTAACGACTATCAAAGATCTACAATTGACAGCCGGGGCCAACAGCTTAATGTGCTATCCGAGGTACGGAGAGTGATAATTAATTTTTAATACGCACCTAACTTACGCAAAGTCAGAGGTGTTGGGTTCGAACCCGAGACCTCTGGCTTACCAGTCAAACGGTCATACCATTAGTTTATCACGACTCTTGATAATGACTTCATATAAATAAAAGAAAGAAATAACATCGGATACAATTTTCTTAGTAAACATCACAACTAACTTTACCTTCACGGAGTCTCTGGCAGAGACAGCAAAAATCACAACACATACGATACTGATAGATGATATTTTAAAAGCTAAATTTTGTTATTGAACGGAAAATAGCAGGAAAATCCTGGAGACATCAAGCTCGCTTAAGCTTAAATAAGATGTTCTTGCGAGAACACGACGACGTCGTTCTTGTTGTGTGGCCCAAGTATAAGCGGTGACAGGGATGAGATTTTACGTACGAAATATTATTCGGAATTAACTTTTGCCCACGACTTAACCTGAGTGGAGGTTGGACCAGGATAAAAGGTATTCTTAGTGTTAATCTGAGACATGGAATTTCTGCGTGTTAAGTTGCATCCAAATCCCTTCAATTTTTACAAGTAAAAAAAAAAAATCATCTGCCTAGCCTTTTTCCAACTATGTTGGGGTCGGCTTCCAGCTTTTGGCTGATATAAAAATAAACTCATAAATATGTTTACAAAGTCTCAAATTTATAATATTAAAATTTAGAGAATTTGCGCCCGTTTTCTCTTATGTTATTTTTTTACATTATACTTAATGTTATTTTTTTTACATTATTAAATCTGAAAGAAAGGTTAGTTAAAAAAATAGTAATTGCGTTACAGTTGTGTCCAAAAAGTATCTAATTGAACGCGTGCCAGAGACAGATAGATAGTGATTGCCAAAAAAAATTGTTGGATTTTTAAACAGTGTTTGTCGCTTTTTTGGTGTGTAAGAAACCGCTTAATTGCTGAAAATCGCTAAGTTCTTCAATTAAACCACAAACAATACTCAGAGCCACGTGAGTTTCCTGTCTGCTCTAAGCAAATGTGACGGGAACACGCTTTGAGAGTAAATTTTACTTTTAAACCAACTAGTTATTGGTGTGCTGAATTATTCAAACCCTGAGACTTTGTAGGATATTACTTGGCCAGTGTTTGTGCCGAAAGTGGAGATTAGGGGTCTTATTTTAAGTCTCAAAAGAATAATAATAAGATTAAATGTTTAAGATTGTAAGCAGTAGTTGCTGGACGGAAAGCTTTTGGAAATGATGAGCGCTTGCAATTTATAGTTTGTAGGCCATCTAGTGGCAGAGTAGGCCACCACTCGTAGTTGTCTGATACAGCTTACAACATTATGTTAGTACATCTTAGGTGAACTGGTTTTCTTACGACGCTTTCCTTCGCCGTTTTAAATTTCGAACCTGGTATGGATGTATGCGGAAAGTAATGTTCTTTTCTTATAATTTTCAAAAAAAGAACACTACACTTGGATGGCATTTGGATTGCTCAGATAAAATAAAAGCTCTGCATATGCCCCCTGAACTGTGATTTGGTAGTTAATTATAATATTATCCAACTATTAGCAATTTTAAAAAAATACACGTTGAAAATATTAAAAACGTAATAATAACCTTCGGCATATACCACCTTTATGCTACTCATAGTTGTTTTTTTAAATAAAACAGAAACGTAAATGTAGGTATCTATGAGCACAATGCGAATTTTACAGTTTGACATACATTTTTGATGGATGTGTTTTCAACTCAATTAAAAGGTGAAAATCTATTCATCAAAAATGTAACTGGCACGTACATTGTTTTATAATTAAAGCTGGAAAATAGTTTCATTTAAAAAACAGATTTTGTTATTCTATATTTGAATTTTGTTTTTTTTCCTAGTTGTTTTTTTTTTAAGGTGAATGTTATTTTTGGTCCTGATTGAAATGCTGATCTATATTAGTAAAATTTTGAAACAAAAAAAAATATTTTTTGTATTTGAAACTACAATTCACACAAACAATAAATTTAAAAAAATATATGTTGAATATTGGGATTATCATCTTGGTGAAGGGATAAATAAAATAATTATTAGTTGATTATTTGTAAATCTAATGAACATCATGCGCATCAAGTGGCACTGGGACCAAATTTCGTAGAAACCCTGTCCTTAGATCTTTATTTTCTTAAAAAAAAAATTCTGTTTTAGACAAACCTCAATCAGTAAAGGTCAAAACTGTTATCTTTATTAAAGTAAAGGATTCTTTTAAGTAGAAAATTAAAGAATTATTTATCTTTTTAAGAGACAGTTTAATTACCCTACAAAGGACAAAGATAAAATAAAAACAATTATTCTCAAATAACAATTTAAAAAAGATTCAAAAAGTCAGAGATAAAAAAGACAGATGATCCATTGAAATCAAGATTCAAAATAAGAATTTAAAATCGCAATTCAAATTTCGCATAAATTCTTCGCGTATTTTTCGTCCATTCTCGTTCACTCGTTCATGACGACGTAACGTAGATAGCATCAGTTCACTGAACGAGTGAGGTGAGTGCACGAATGAATGATTTCAAGTAACTCAGGTGAAAGTATCAGGTAAAATTTTAGAGATATGAGCTTTTGTAGGGAATCCTTTGAATATTTTGTACAAATAGGTACTTAATATCCAGTTGTAATAACATAAAAGGAAAAGGCTTAGATATAATTGATGAAGATAACTGAACTTTTATTTCTCCAATTTTGGTAGGAAAATAAATTCTATCACAAATAGGAATAATATGAATTCAGTAGGCAGAACAACTAATGTTTTCAACTAGTATTTCGCAAGATAGGATTCTGAATTCTCGAAATCTAATTTATCTTTGTACAAAAAAGTCCTGCTATCGATCGCGCAGATAACATATGTGTTTTGAGGTTATTTATTATTCTATTTTTAAACTTAATTAAAAAATACAGAAATAGCAAATAAATAAATTGTAGTAACTAACGGGTCTTAAACGGGTCGGTTATATAAATAATAATATATTATTATAAAACGGATCTGTATGAAGTGTCTCAGTATCTAAGCGAAAGTTGCATCGCACGTGTAGTTTAATTTATTAAGCTCAATTTTTTTCTGTTTAATTTTTACGCTGTTCCACTTTTATTTTTGGTGTGTGCATATAAATGTTATAGCAAAAATAAAACCGTTTTTCTGTTTGTCTTCGTTCTAAGTTTCGAGGATTTTTTTATTATACTAGTGGTCCAGTCAGTGGTCGAAATTAGAACGTTTTTTTTTTCACTTCTTCTCCATATAAACTTTTACTATACCATGTTTCACACTCCTCCGTGCGCGCAATATTCTTAAAAAGAGATCCACAGTTTTCGCTTTAGGTATTAATATATAGATAATTCTTCTTCTTATCGTATGGTTGATTAACAACCTGGTGTCAGAGTTTAAACCACCCGTAGGTCTCTGACATGGCTTTACACACCATCGAAAAATCTCTCAGGTGTGCTGGTTTCATCACGATGTTTTCCTTCACCGTTTTAGCAACTGATAATAATTAATTTATAATACGCACATAACTTACTAAAAGTCAGAGGTGCGCCCCTTGGGATCGAACTCGAGACTACTGACTTATCAGTCGACGGTCATACCACTAGGCTATCAGTGCGCTTATATATATATAGGTAATGTTCGGTTACTATAATGTTGTGTTTGGATCTAATAAATAACCTAAACTCTAATTAGGTTGAAAGGTTCTTTGGTCTGTAATTAAGATAAAGTATAAATTAATGTTTATGAAACCAACATTTAGTACGTTTCAACATCAATCTTAGTTGTCTAGTCTGATGTTTGTAATTTTTCCTAATTAGTTTAATTAATTATGTAGGTAATTAATGTGTACGCTAAATTTGTTTTCGATTTCCTATTTAAATATAATTATTATTACATCGTATTATAAAACCCGAGTGTTTGCCATTCATACAATAAGTTATTCTATTATGTCAGTGCGTAGATCCTAATCATACCGTGTGTCAAATTTTCATATTATTTTAAAAAACTCAACTATTTCATCCAATTATGTTAACAACTCAACAAAATGTATGGTGTATGTGGTACAACTGTTTTTTTTTCGCGATTTCAGGGTTGGTACCATAGTAAAAGTTGTTCGTAATAATGAGTTTAATGACCCCTTTTAGGGATGTTCATGATTTCAATTTCGTCCTGTATACAAAGGAAATCTTTTCAATTATACATTTATAAATAAATACATTACATAATATACATTGTATAAATTTCCTTAGATATAAATTCAATTAGTTCAAATCATAAAAAGAAATATTTTTTGCCCAAACACACGAAACTAAAAAAAATTGTAAATAGCTCCATTGTAATAATGATGTCTATACCACAATAACGATTACTAATCAGAGTTACGTAATAAATAAAGTTACTACTATTCTGATCCGCTTAATAACTAAACTTGGTAAACCTATAATCTAGAACAATAAAACTGTTATCCCTTTTAATCCTATTTATTGGATCAAAACTTTGTTTTACCCTGAAGTACAAAAACCGGGGTAAGTACTTTCAACAATGTAACTTATTTAATCCCTCTCTATTACTAAGCCTACACCGTCTGTCCGATTGTACGAGTATGTTCTTCTATATGTCCTACATTTAAGGCCTTAAGAATTACCATATTATTTGTCCACTATGGCATATCTTCCAGGTTACGATTAGGGCCTACAGGCAGGCACTAGACTGCACTGGGTTTTTACTCCCCCAGCTACAAAAAAAAAATAAGACTTAGCTATGCGAGCTGTGCAGCACGAAGTTCGGTAGAAGAATAGAGCACCAAGAAAAAATATATAAAATAGTAGTCTACCGGTATCGGGAGCAGTTTTAGCTACCGGTGATCAGAACTTCAGAGGGAAGAACTTTCTGATAATGCCTGCTGTATTAAGAAGACTATGCTTCAAGTTCATGATACAGCCACAAAACGAGAGAGAGCTTGAGGTGTTGATCGAGGCTCTTGGATATTAATCCGTGGACTAAAACAACTGTTATTATTATTTGGACTTGTAATGTCTCACTGCAGAATAAAGGCCTCTCTTCTTTACTTGCATTTATCTCTATCAAGTTTCATCTAAGACCGGTTCGTCAAATACAAGTCCAGTTCATCCTTCATCAGTTCTTTTCGGTTCATCGCAAAAAAGTTTTCTACTTTTTGAAACCTGCATAGAATACAACAAAGCTAGATAACTTTAGAGCGGCGATCAAGACTCTGGAGTTTAAGGGCTCATGCAGCGTGCTGGCGAAGTCACCGTGATATTGTTTCCACCGAATACTGGTCCACTGATTGTCAGTCGCGGACATGCTGCACTAAGCCGTTATACATGTTCAATCAAGTCGGTGCAACCGAACTCGCGCAGCATCACGCTGCATGAGCCCTAAGCTTCGTAAGCACATCATCGCCGATTAGATATATGGCTTGCATTTCTATGGTATCTATCGAGTTGAGTCTTAGATGAACCATCTTAAAGGTGTTGGCTGCACTTCAAACCCGATTCAGAGATATTTTTATTAACTAGGATAAGAACTTCAAGACTGGGATTATAATTTTTAGTATTAATCTTTCCATTTTCGATCGTAGTTTTATGATCATAGGGAGTAGTCCCTTTTGATTTGAAGAATTTTTTAATTTTCCTAGAAGCATTAAGTATAACTAAATAGCGATACAAGATAGAAATTGTTCTACTAAGTTATAATGATTTAAAGGCTCCACAAGAATTCTGGAAACCAGGTGAGATAAGTAATTTTGCTTTGAACCACTGAATATGAGACCGGGGACTAACCCAAACCGTCCCACTCATAAATATAACGATATTACCTCTTATAATATGTAACTTGTGTTCATACGCATTCATTGAAACAAAAGAATATGAGCCTTAATCCTAAGCAGTAAGGTTGAATATCAAAAGGGGTAAAATCAACAAATGAACACAGGTCTTAAGTAATATGTTCGCACATAATTCTTGCGTGAAGCCTTTGTTGTAAATTATTTTTTTCGGAGCTAACTTGGTAAGGAATTATTGTTGTTATTAACTTTGTCACTTAGTTATGACGAAGACAAAGTTGAATTTTATTGTTAAAGAATGTTTTTTAGATCTGTGTATGGGTCTTTTGTGGCAGAGAGGTTGTGGCTGATTCACATTGAGTTAGTTCCTTTCTTCACATTCAAGACAAACTATTGCTGACCCTACTGGCATCGTGGCATCGATATATAGAAAGAAACGTTTTCATCACGATGTTTTCCCTCACCGTTTTAGCAACTGATAATTAATTTATAATCGCACGAAAAGTCAGAGGTGCGCGCCTTGGGATCGAACTCGAGACCACTGACTTCTCAGTCGACGGTCATACCACTTGGCTATCAGTACCAATACTAAAGACTCGATATGTAAATACTACGTGTAAACTAAAGTGAAATTTCAACGTTCGTCTTTGAGCAATTTCTGCTCCAGTTGAAGTACTACGAGCGTGAATTAAAGTTTCATTTAAATTTACTATCACCATATGAAGCAGTTAGACGTTTGCTAGCTTTTGGCTTGTTGTAAAGTTTGCTTAGGATAAACGGCTAGTTTCATTTGAAGTTTAGCGCCTACTGGGCGAAATAAATAAAGGAATCTGAATTAAATAGCTCAGTTTTCTCGTATGATTTGAACTAGATTATTTGGTTATATAGAAAGAAAGAAAGAAATAAGTTTTATTTTCAACCTCACAAAAGATAACACTTAGAAAGATAGTATTTATACTTCATTATGTCCCTATTATTGTAATATGTTTATATTTAACTTTCCATTTTTTTAGTGCATCTACCATATTATATCTCTGCATCACCCAAAGGTTGACTGGTAGACAATGCCAATGGCATTAAGTCCACCTTATACATTATTTTGAAACATTAAATAAATAAACAAAAAAACAAACAAACAAAAAAATGAGAATGTGGATATGTGAGGCCAAAATATGGGTTTACTGACGTTTGGCAAAAAACATTTCCCAAAGTGACACTTGCCAAAGTATGTTTCCCAAATTTTCATTTCGCAAAAAAACATTTGGCAAAACCATCTTTTCGCAATTTTACAGTTAGCAAAACTATTTTTAGCAATTTATTGTTTAGCAAATAATTACATGGCAATGTTTCATTTTACCAAATATTAGGTAGTCAAATATGGTTTGAAAAATATACTCTTCCCACTCCAACATAACCTCACTTTTTTCTCTAAGTTAAGGAATGGTTATGTTTTATCTCCATATCATTACTTCTGGGTGGTTTAAAAAAAAACCCACGAAGATGATGACGGGGGCAGTTCGCTCGCTGCGCTCGCTCACCAGCCCCCGTCATCATCTTCTAACCTTTTTTTTTTTTTTTTTTTGTGCCAGGGTGGAAAATCCTCATGGATGTCCCCCGCCCTGGGGAAGGGCGGAGGGGTCTGTCAGACTCTTACTGACTAAAAACCACCCCGGTGTTCCCTCTCGCACGTGGGCCAGGGTCGCGGGAGCAAGTGCGCCTTCCGCAGCCCCGGCCGTGAGTGGCCCGCCACCGCGGGCCCCGTCCCGGGGGAGTGAGGTGTCCTCCCCCTTCGACGTCTACGAGGGGCGCGCGTGGAACACTACGCGCCGCCGCCTCGGGTCCATGTTGATAGGGGGCGACGGACGTCCCCGAGTCCGCCGCCCCTGGACCCATTTAGGGGGGCCGGAAGAGGGCGTTGTCCGCCCTCCGCCGCCGCCCGGTGCGCCTGCGGCGGGCTGGGAGAGTGCTGGTGCTCTCTCTCACCCTTTCCGCAGTCTCCTTCTGCGACACGACTGTTTCGCAGAAGGAGATCACCGCGTCCCAGGACTCTGCGCTGTCGACCATCGCGCGAACAACGGCCGGCAGCGACAGGTCTCCTCCTACGGCTGATACGAGGTCACGGCGCGGCTCCTCCCAAGCGGCACACTCTGCCAGCGTATGCCGCGCCGTTTCCTCCAGACAGTGGACGCAGTGATGACACCGAGCGTCCGGCTCCCTGCCGATGCGCCACAGATACTTTCCGAAGCAACCATGCCCGGTCAGCACCTGCGTCGCACGGTACGTCAGGGAGCCGTGCCTCCTCCCGAGCCAGTGGTCGAGCACTGGCCGGACCGCCTCGATAGTGCCGAGGCCGGCGGTGGGGCGCAAAAGCCTCCCCCGCCATTCCGCCACCAGGACCTCGCGGAGCCGCGACCGGCGCTGCGCGATCTGTCGCTGCACCAGCCGCTCGCCCCACGATCGCGCCTCCTCGCGCCACTTGTGCAGCGTCGCGAGGGTCTTCGCCTCCAGGTCCCAGGGCGGGGATCCGGCCAGCACGCAAGCCGCCTCGTAGGAGACCGTGCGATATCCCCTGATGACTCTGACGGCCATCGCTCTCTGCGGTCTTCGCAAGATTGCGATGCTGTCGGCCGTCAGGTCAGCAGCCCACACCGGTGCCCCGTAAAGGGCCATCGATCGCACGATCCCCACGTACAACCGCCTACAGGCGGTGCTCGGGCCCCCCAGATTGGGAAGCAGCGTTGACAGCGCGCCCATCGCGCCCATCAACTTGGGCGCCAACCGCTGGAAGTGGGGGCCGAAGTCCCACCGGCTGTCGAGTACCAATCCTAGATACTTCATGGTAGACTCGACAGCGATTCGAGCCCCTCCGATCACAATGTGTGATCCCTGCGGCGGCGCCTGCCGGGGGCCATGAAAAGCGATGGCCTCCGACTTGTTGAGGGCGACCTCCAAGCCCAGGCGCCGGATGCGGCTCACCACCTGTGACACCGCAGCCGTAGCCAGCAACGCTGCCTCCCGGTGCGAGCTCCCCCCGGCCGTGACCAACGTGTCGTCTGCGTAACACGTCAGTTTCACCCCGGGGAGCAGCTCGCCCCTCAGCACCCAGTCGTACCCGATGTTCCACAGGAGCGGACCCAGGACCGAGCCCTGTGGAACACCGCACGACATGTCGCGCCGACCTCTGCCGTCGCGTCCCCTGTAGGTGACACACCTTCCCGCCAGATAAGCCCCAACTATGTGGCGGAGGTAGGGAGGCACCCGATGATAGCGCAGGGCCTCCCGAATACAACTCCAGGGCAGGGTGTTGAACGCGTTGGAGATGTCTAAAGACACCGCCAACATCACCCCACCCCGGGACACCGCTTCCTCCGCCAGGACTCTCACTCGCATGATTGCGTCGATAGTGGAGCGCCCATGCCGAAACCCGAACTGACTGTCGTCCAGGTCCGGCCCTTCTCTGTACAAGTGGCTGACGAGGCGGTCTGCAATTATCCGCTCGAACAGCTTGCCCACCTCGTCTAGCAGCACTATGGGCCGGTACGCGGACGGCGAGTCCGCAGGGCGCCCCGCCTTCCTGAGCAGGACCAGACGACCTGTTTTCCACTGAGTGGGAAACTGGCCCTGCTCAAGACATGCCGAGTAGAGTCCTCTTAGATGGGGCTCCAGCTCCTTCATGGCGAGGACAAGCGCGCGACCGGGAACTCCGTCGGGCCCCGGGGCGGCGCTCTTGGCCCGGAGCCGCATAACGGCCGCACGCATGTCCTGCTCTGTCACCTCGGGGACGCTGACGTCCTCAACCGACTCTGCGGCTGTGGGTGGCGCCATCGACGGTGGCTCGTGCTCCGGCCTCGCAGGGAAGAGCGAGGAGACCACGTCCTCCAACAGCTCAGGTTGGAGACCCTCGGTAAGTGGGGGAGCCCAAGGACGCAGTTTCCCGCGTACCATCCTATAGGGGCGCCCCCACGGATCTGCGTCGAGGGTCGCCAGCAGCTCCTCCCTGGACCGCGTCTTCGCCTCGTCGATGGCCAACCACAGAGTCTTCTTCGCCGCGCGGTACACCTCATACAGCGCGGCCTCCTCATCCGGATCCCGTCGACGTCTCCTTCGGTACCGAGTGTACCGGCGCCTGACCACCACGCACTCAGTGCGCATTTGGCCAATTTCGGCCGACCACCAGTACACTTGGCGCCTTCTGGAGTGCGCACGTACCCGGGGCATGGACGCATCGCAGATCTGCGTCATCGCCCCGCCGAACCAGCGCGCCTCCTCTTCGACGTCAACGGGCCCGTCATTCGCCGACTCCCGGACCCAGGCCTGAACTAAAGCGGCCTCCTCGAGAGCCTCCCTGTCGAGACGCTTGAGCGCCCAGCGTGGACCGTCCGTCTGCGGGGCCGAAAGGCTTCGGCTGCCAGCGGTCTGGGTGGAGACGTCGAATCGGATATACCGATGGTCCGACGACGTCTCCACCTCCGCGGCGACCCGCCAGTTGCAGACACGGCGCTCGACGGCAGGGCTAGCGAACGAAATGTCCACTATGGACGCGCCCCACTGCCGAACGCACGTGAAAACCGAACCCCGGTTCAGGACGGCCAGGCCCGTCGTGATAGCCCACTCTGCCAACGCCTCGCCCTTAAGGTTCGTGACCGGGGAGCCCCAAGCCGAAGATTTGGCGTTGAAGTCCCCGAGCAACAGAACGGGACGAGGCAGGTACCGACTCACGACGGCTCCCAAATCGACAAGGAAGCTCTCGAAGTCGGCGAGACTCTTGCTGGGCGGGATATAAGCCCCAATTGTGACGATACCGTCCGCGAGGGCGGCCACCCAGCCGTGACCTCGGGACGGGTCGACAAGAGCCTCGCCGATGATGGCCACCGAGCCGTCAAGGTCCCCCACCCAGTTGTCGCGTGGAGGGACAAAATACGGCTCAGAGACCACCGCCACGTTGATCGACCACTCCGCCATGCTCTGGAACAAAAGGTCCTGAGCTTTGGCGGCGTGGCCGACGTTAGCCTGGAGGAAATGGAGTTGCGCCATTACTGGCACTCCATTTCCTCGGCTCCTTCTCTGTTCCTGGGCCGGGAGTCGGCCATGGAGCTGCTAGGCTGTGGGAGTGGCGCGGTTCCCCCGACTGCCTTGGGCCTCTTCTTGCCCTTTTTGAGGGCGACGCAGCCCTTTGCGCCTGCCCTGTGTGCCGCGGGCTTGCCTGCAGCTGCGCAAAGGCTGCAGTTTGGCGCCGCGGAACATTGAGCCGCCTTATGCCCAGGGAGACCGCAACGGTAACATTGATCGCTGCGGTCTATCTCTGAGGTGCAACCGGCCCGGACGTGACCCGTCTCGAGGCATCGGTAGCACCGCATGGCCCTGGGCTGCAGCAAGGTGACCCTCGCGGCCACCCACCCCACCAGCAGACGCCCAGCGTCGGCGATCTTCTTCGCAGCGACCGCCGGGCACCGCACCCAAACTGTGCCTAGCCCGGCAGCGCTGCTCCTGATTGCGCCCGCCTGAACGTTTTCAAGCGGGCATTCGCCGCGACTAGAGATGGCCGCCGCGACTTCCTCCGGGGTCACCGAGTCGTCCAGCCCATCAACGCGCACTTCGGCGGTCTTGACGGGCCTGGACACCCGGACATCCTCTGGCTTGAGGGCCTCCCTTAGTTTGGCGGCCAGAGCGTCCGCCCTCTCCTCCTTTCCTGGGCCCGAGAGCTCATACATCTTGGCCCCCGTGACCGCTCTTTTATAGCGGAAGCCGGCTGGAGTGCCAAACTCGCTGAATTGGAGTTTGGCTTTGGCTTCCGCTAACACCGACTTGTAGGACACCCCTCTATCCGCCGCTCCGGGCTGCAGCGTAATAACTACCGCTGCAGAGCGCGGAGCGCGGATCTTGGGTGTCTTCGGGGACTCTTTTGGGGCCGGGCCCTTCGCTCCCGGCTTTTTTCGGCCCTTCCGACCCTTCTTCACCACCTCCGACCACGTCTCCGTCGCGGCCGCAGGCTGTGTCGCCTTATTTATACCCTCCGCGGGCTCGTTTCCCTCCACGGGCTTTTGGCTCTGGGGTGCCTTCTGGGGTGCCTTCTTGGCCCCTTTTTGAGGCCCTTTGGAGCCACCCTCAGTACTAGTGGCATCCCTGGGTCCACCATCCTTCCGCTTATCATGCGCAAGCGGGGGCCTAAGGGTCTCGGCCGGTTTCAGCCTCGGCTCCAACGCCTCCAGCCGGGCGTTCATCATAGCCCCCACCTGCACCATGACGGTCCGCGTGATTTCAGCGGCCATGTCTTGCGGGGGGGCTTGAGAGCGAGAGGCGGTAGAGTTCCCTCGCACCGGCTGCTGGGAGAATTCCGCCCTCATCGCGGCCATCTCGCGCTGCATCTCATCCATGCGCGCCTGGAGACGGGCGTTCTCCTCCCTCAGTGTGGCAGAGTCCTCCGAGGCAGTGCGGCCAACGAAGACCCCAACTGCCTCCTGTATGTACTCTACCGCCTCTTTCAGGGCCCTTTGAAATGTTCCCTTTAGGTTGCCCGACTTCGTGGCAACCTTTAGGACCACGTCCAGGCCGTCCCTAACCTGGAGGCTAAGGGCGTCCGAGGTCAGGTCCTCAGCGACGGCTGGGAGAGCAGCACGTCTCTCCCTCGCCTGCCGGGCCAGCTCTGTCACCTCGTCAACAGCAGCCAGCTTACGGCCCTCCCTCTTCGCGGCAGCAACCTCCGCCTTGGTGGTGACCAACGAGGCACCACTTAGCTCCTCCTCTAGGGCCTCGGGTTCACTACCCCCGCTGGGCCCAGGTGTATCGGGGCGCTTAATAAAGCGACCCCGTATGTCGCGTGACGATGCAGGAGCGGATGCTCCTGCAGGAGTCCCGCGACCCCTCCCGCTTCGTGCCGTTGTTGGCACTTTCGGGGCTGGCGGGTTTTCCTCATCAGAGGATAAACCCGACAGACCCGGCGCCGACCCTGACGGTGGACGCTTGCGCTGCCAGAGCCTGGAAGAGCTTCCCGCACTCTCCACGCTCATTACGCTCGACACAGACTCGCACTCTGAGACTGCGTCGGCACCATCTCCGCCCTTTTCAGGGCCTGTTAGCCTAGCTAACATCACCTTTGGGGTTTTAAATTTTTCTTTCTCCATATAAATCCCACGAGTATGGGGGAAATAAAAGTCCACCCGGGCAGTGCCCCCTGTACCCGGGCAAGTGCAAATTTGTAACCCAACTAGGGGGTCCACAGGTACCCTAGCTGGGAGTGCGCTCAAGACCGAAGCTCCCCAAGGAAGCGAACCCGTCGGCCATTCATTCTCTCGCCACGCACCAGAACTTAGAATTCGGGGTAATTTTTATAGAGGTGTTCTTCCTCGCAGTCCGGGCGGTTAAGCCAAGACCCTCGGTCCCGTTCGAAGCCATGAGACATGACCACGATACTCCTCGCGGGATTACGAGATCAGCGGGGGCAGTGAAAGGAGAATCCTCCCACTGCCTGCTCAGCGGCAGTGCAAGTGCACACCAAGCCCGCTCGCTGCCCGTCTACAGTGTCCTCTGCTAAACTCAGAGGAACACGTAGAGAGCATGGCCCTTCTGGGCTCCCCCCCCGGTCGTGATTTTCGCCACAGACAATAACTCCTCCTCCGAGAAGAAGGCGTTATTGCCCAGTGCCCAGAGTGCACCGTCCCGAACATCTGCCGTTCCCCCCGGACGTATCCAGAAGGACAAGCAGCGTCGGGCACACGAGGAGGTAACACGACCAGTAGCACCCCATCATCTTCTAACCTAACCTAACCAAGTCGGGGTGCCCCCAAGTCGGGGTGCACCGAAGTCGGGGTGCACCCAAGTCGGGGTGAACCCAAGTCGGGGTATTCCGTTCTCGGGGTGCAAAATTACGTTCTATTCACGAATTTGCGAGTTTATAGACGCGATTTTGAAAAAAAATTCGGCGCGCCTCCGGCAAAAAAAAAATGATTGAGGGGGCTCAATCATTTTTAAGAAGAACTGGAGACGCGCCGAACTTTTTAAGAAGAATAACGCCGTAAGAATAACTTCCCCCACACCTTCAGATTACACAAATTCTGGATGTTTATTTCTAAACCCAACCCAAACATCAGATTTTAATTTACAATTTTTCACCCTTATTAAAATTAAAATATGAACGAACTTCCTTTTGGAATATTTTTTTTTACAAAATGAAGCATTTGCTTAATGTATATTTGACTAAATAAAATTTGAGCAAGTAAAAATTTGCCAAATGAATATTTGACCAAGTGAATAAAATGCGAAATATAAATTTGCTAAGCATTTTTTTGGGAAATGAAACTATGCGATAAGTTTTTTGGGAAGTGAAATTTGACGAAACATATTTTGGGAAACGGCAGGACCCCCAAAATATGGTGCCTATCTCAGCTGAAGCTGCAACAAACTGATCGCTGCAGCGCTGGTATTCTGATAGACCCAAGGTTTGAGGTCACGGACACTGAGTTGTTATCGTACTATTATTTTAATAAACTAGCTTCCGCCAACGGCTTTGCCCGCATGGTATGTTTATAAATTGTAGTTTATGTGTTATTCTGATGATTGTATGTGTTTCGGACCCAAACCGAGTCCATTTTTAAGAGCGCGTGTAGTCGGGCATTCGCAAAAACAATCCATGAGTAAAGCCATTAAATAGTATATTATTAAAGTATAATATATTAGTAAAGTATTTAATAATTATTATATTAATGTGCAGTGTGGTTTCCGACCTAAGAATAGAACCACCTATACTCGTCCCGCGGGTGTCGTAAGAAGCGACAAAGGGTAAGATCCGGAGGATGGGCAGGAGCATCCTTCTGTGTAACAGCAATCATCTGCTACTGCGATCGCTAACCCGCTTGCCCAGCGTGGCGGTTATGGGCATAAACCTCCAATGAGCGCACAATAGTGGCGCGCATTGGGAAAGGCTGTTCAGGCCCACTGATGATGATGATGAATATATTAGTATGACCCACGAAATGTATTATTCCAAAACTCCATAGATGTTTCAAAAGTTTAACGTCCTCCAAAAGTCTAATCTCAGAATTTGTATAACAAACGTCATGTATTACTTACAAGTTCCTTTTGTTACGAAGTTAAGTCCTTCCTAAATGTAATCCAACTTTATTTAACTTCCTAATATCTTGCCAAGTTTCAGGTCTTAAATTACTAAATGTGATACCAAGATGTTTTGTTAGATGTTTGATCCTGATGATAAACTTTCATTGAGTATTGAGTCGAGTTTCATTTCAATTAAGTCGTGATAGCCTAGTGGTGGTGACCGTTGACTGGCTAGTCAGTGGTATCGGGTTCGAACCCGAGGCCCTCTGACATTTCGTAAGTTATGTGCGTTTTATAAATTAAATATCAGTTACTCCGTGCCTCGGAAAACACGTAAAGCCGTTGGCCCTGCTGGTCTCTCTCCGGTCGTGTCGGATTGCCGTCCCACCGGACTATGAGAGTGAGGGAATAGAGAGTGCATCTGTGTTTGCGCACACACTTGTGCACTATAATATTTCCTGCGTAGTTGACTAATCTCCGTTGAAATTGACCGCTATGACGGAAATTCGGTCAGGAGCACATTATTATTATTATGTTCATGTACCTATGTTTAAAACTTTGATAATTTTTAACTACACGATGCATATCTAATTATAATTATCTTTTTCTATAACTATATTTTTGTTTCTTTCATAAATGTCTTAATTTCTAAAGTTAGATCAGTTGTCAAGATTTTATGGGGTACCAATCCCCTATATCGACTATCAAAGATCTTCATGACAACTAGGGCCAAACGGCCTAACATGCTTTTTAAGGCACGCAGCAGGTGATAATTAACAATTAACGCACATAACTTCAGAAAAGTCAGGGAGTCAGAGAACCTTGAGATAAAATCTGAGACCTGTGACTTAAATGATCAAAGTAGTCAAGAACATAGATCATCGTAGCAGTAAATGATCGTAACTTTAGGCTATCAGAGCTCCGCTAAATCACGTAACACAAATAAATAATAGAAAATTTGGTAAACTCTTAAACATTCACAGAATTCATGTTAGTCACGTCTTATTTAATGTAAAATATTGAACATTTTCCCAAAGTTTTTACCGAACTTGTAATGTACTTTAATGTTTTAAGGAAAACTTTGTTTAAACGATTTTCTTTGACTTGGGGTTAATACCCTCAGGTATCCTGTTACTATACATTTTTAAATTGTTAAGAATCGATACCATAGATAAGTGTAGTGATAAACTAGTGGTATGATCGTTGGCTGCCGTCTGTTGTACCGTGTGCTTCCGGCCTTAGAATAGAACCACCCCTACTCGTCCCGCTGGTGTCGTAAAAAGCGACAAAAGGAAAGATTCGGAGGACTGGCAGCTGCATCCTTCTGTGTAACAGTAATCACCTGCTTCTGCGATCAAACCCGCTTGCCCAGCGTGGCGATTATGAGTGAATACCTCCAATGAGCGCTCAACAGTGGCGCGCATTGGGAGGGGCCTATGTTCAGCAGTGGATTAATACAGGCTGATGATGATGATTTGAACTCAGGGCACGTCTGACTTTCCGTAAGTTATGTGCGTATTATAAACTATCGCCTGCTCCTTGCCTCGGAAAGCACGATAAGCCGTTGGTTTACATCCAATATTATCATCCATTTTCAATGAAAGAAACCTTCATTGCGTTCTTCCTTCGTTGTGACTTGAAAGGATTAAGAGAATTAAGTAGCATTAACACAAAACTATACAAAAAGAAAATGTACCTCAAATATTCTCACTGTACACTTAAAGACAAATAACATCGAAATCAAACTCTAAAGAATCTTACCCTGTGATCTATAGCATTATATTGCTCCAATCTACAACGAAAAGGGTCCCTAAACTAAAAATCAACAGCCTTCAATCAGGGCTCAAATATATTTTCTTTAGTACCCTGACCTTCGAAACAAGCGATAAAATATTCTCAATTCAGGGCGAAACGGATTACACCACAAATACCGATGTGTCACACTGATTGTCACATTTGTCTCTTTTACGACCCCCAATGACGTTGCCACGGACACTTTCAACGGTTTGTCTTATAATTTTGTGTGTTTTGTGACCTTTGAAATAGTTAACTTGAATAAACTTGGTCCTTTGAATGCATTTTTTCAGAATTTTCTTTTTGTACGAAAATCAAATTACGATTTCCGTGAAACTAATTATCGCGTTTAATTTTGTTTTAGGAACTTTTTTCTCTATTTTGGTTGTGATGTTGGTTTTAATTCTGAAAATGGAAAAGTATAATTATTTTGATTTTGTAGGTTTATTTTTGGATGGTCGATTTATGGTCGCTCGTAACGTTGAGGCGTGTTGTTGCCTGTTGGTTCCGGTCAATCTGCAAATGGATGACTATTTGGTAGCATTCCTTAATTGGATTTTTGTACTAGGCTTGAAATAGGAGTTGAGTAGTAGAAAAACTATCACGTAATAGGGGTTAAAAATACTAGTGTGAGTCAAGTAAGAGATATTATAACATTAGAGATAGAGTAATTGTAACACACTCTTATGTTACAATTCTGAATATGTACTTCTTCTAAAAGTCTTAATACTTAATTATGAGCAGTTTTCAACACGATTTTATCTATTCTCATGCAAGTCAAAAAAGTAATTTCCAAAGAAAAAATTTCATAATTTCACTAGTAACAGATTGTTCGACATCTTCGTGGCTGCTTCCAAAATGTCAGTAGGAGTCAAATTTTTTTTTAGTATTACCGACGACGTAAAAAAAAATTAGCTCCGGATATTTTTTATTTATTCAAAGAAGAATTACAGTTCATAATACAACGTAGTTTAATTGTCAAACAGCTAAACAGTTTGTCAGCAGCTAGCAGTTGGATTGACAGAAAAATAGTAACAAAGTATTAACCTACTACTAATACTGCTAATGAGCATGTTCTTCTAGCCCTACAAGTGATACCCCTGATATTTAACAAACTTCTAAAGGTAAACGTATTAAATAACCGCTAAATATCAGTTGGGCTGGATACTATTTGCTCGTTTACCACCTTAATAATAATAACTATAAATTAAACATTTAAAGAACCCCCGATATAGAATAGTTAAAAATTTTTTTTAGCTAAAAACTCTCGATCAAAAAAATACTAAGTCCGAACTGGTTCTCCTATTTAGGGGCTACAATACCAAAGACAGACACATAGAAACGTTAAACTTAATTATGACCTTAATTATAACCCCTCTTTTTTTTGCGTCTTGGGTTAAAAAAGGATATAATATTTGCTGACAAAACTGATACGGATACGCAAAACTTTCACAATATCATGCACAAAATATACCCTTTATTCAAAGATCAAATCGGTGAAAAACATGCTACTTAAGAAAGAAATCAAAGTATCAAGTATGCGGAATCCTCAGTCGAGCAAGAATAAAATACAGCGTAAGTTTAACAGCGTGAGTCCAGTGTAGGACAAGTTTAGTTTGTGCTGATATTTGGTGCTGACCCGTTAGGAAAGCGGTTGATTTGGGAAAACAAATATAAAATATACTATTTTGACTGTCAATTTCAATTTTTTTAGGAGAGATTAATAAAGTTAGACCTTTTATACTTCTAATTAAATTATAGACCTTCACAAAAAACATACTACATAGACTCACGCCAGTTTCCCAGAGGGATAAGCAGAGACAACGGATTTCCACTTGCTTCGATCCTTGTATACCTCTTGACGAATAACATGCCTACTAAACCCAAAAAGCTTTAAATTGTAATACCAGCCACATAACTGTCTTTATAATTCAGTTCAAGCACATTTTTGATGCAGGTAATTAAGCAACAAAAAAGCACTTAAGACGTAGAATTGAATTTAATTACATACACCTTTTCATAATTAAAAAAAAATTGGTCACATTTTTGAGAAAAGGTAATAAAATAAAAAATTAATAAAATCTTTTACGAGCGGGATAGTACATTTATAGATATTTGTAATCAAAAGTGATGTTGCAAGGGTTACCTTTGGGATATCATCATCAGCCTATATTAGTCCTCTACTGAACATAAGCCTCTCCCAATGCGCGCCACTATTGTGCACTCATTGGATGTATTTGCCCATAATCGCCACGCTGGGCAAGCGGGTTGGCGATCACAGTAGCAGATTATTGCTGTTACACACAAGAATGCTGCAGCTCATCTTTCGGATCTTTTCCATAGTCGCTTCTCACGACAGTGGTTCTATTCTTAGGCCGGAAACAACACAGCCAATTCACACAGAAAAAATTATTTATAAGAACTTTGAGATATAAAACCCTAAAAATAATTTCCAGCCTACTTTTTAGGGACGAAACTTTTAAAGTGTTACATTTATTTTATTACACAAAATTAATTTTGTCAAAAAACTAGGTCAGTCAGACTGTTCAAGTCTTTTTACGTAAAACTTTGAGCATTTGATAAATGATTTTTTTTCTTTACTTCTGGGAACCCAGTAATTTATTACAGCGTCAAACAATAATCACAGTTATAACCAAGCGACGTAGTAATTAATTTAACTGTTTTTAGGGTTCTTTGATAGGAAATAGCGCTTTATTTATTTTGAAATCCTAATTTAAAAGAGGTTTAAGTACACCTACGGCTGGACATTGTTATGTCACTAAGGGGCTTATATGTTGTTTATAAGATTTAATCATTTGTATGATTTTACCTCATTGAGTAAGTAAATACATTTTTACCATCAATACTTCACCATATCGTAGTTGAAATGTCTTACAGTCGACCATCGAATACACCATACCGAACGATTGTCGGTTCGACCGATCACTAAATAATAATCAAAAACATCACACCCAATTAATTATAATCCTACACCATCATCATCCTCCTAGCCTTATTATTTCCAAACTTCGTTGGAGTTGGCTTCTAATCTAACCAAATGCAGCTGAATATCAGTTTTTCTACAGAGCGACCGCCTATCTGACCCCCCCAACCTAAAGGGGATACGAGTATCTAAAGTTAGAATGTGGTGTCAGGATTTTATGAGGGTACTGACTTCCTCAAAGATCTTCATGACAGTTGGGGCAATGGGCTTAAATGCTTACCGAGGCACGGAGCAGATGATAATTAATTTATATGTAATACGCACATAACTTACGTAAAAGGTGCGCGCCTTGGGTTCGGACCTTTGAATTGCCAGTCAAAGATCATACAGAGTGGAGAGGACAATGCGACATTAATTTAAAGGGGTAATTGTGTTCATCATAACAAACAACTTTTACTATGGGACCAACCCTGAAATCGCAAAAAAAATCAGCTGTTCCATACATTTTGTTGGGTCACGTGACCATAAATGTATGGAACAGCTGATTTTTATTGCGATTTCAGGGTTGGTCCCATAGTAAAAGTTGTTTGTTATGATGAACACAATTACCCCTTTAAATTAATGTCGCATTGTTCTCTCCACTCTGTATAACTACGGTATTACTGCTTATAATCTTACTATCATCTAACAATATTGCTGCGTATGAAAATCTTAATTATTCGAAATTCATACTTAAATCAACAACCACGTTCGTAATCAAATAAGGTAATTAAACAAAACCAGTCAACCAATATTAATTATCATACATTTTCTCAATCATGCAGTTCGGATTTAATGATGATGCCGACGTAATTGATTATTGAAATTTTAATTGTTGATTACTGTATTAATTAATGCAGTGTTTTAATTATTTGAATTGTGCTTTTTGTTCAGGGGTTTAACAGAAGTTTTTTGTTTTATAGACTCACGCCTGTATTTCCCAGAGGGGGTAGGCAAAGGTGTGCAGTACACCGTTTCGCCGGCTATGTAATAAGGGGCGAGCCTGTTGCCATTAACCCGGCACAATTCCAGACTCCGTGCTGCTACTGAGAATTTCCTAATGGAAAAACCCATTAACACTTTGCCCGACCCGGGCATCGAACCCAGGACCTCGTGCTCAGCAGTCGCGCTTGCTACCACTAGACCAACGAAGCAGTTTAGCAGAAGTGTTTAATATTAATAATGGCTACTTGTGATTTAGTATATTTTCATGATCCAACTAAATACAGTTTTATACGTTGACTAAACTAAAATTGTGATAGTTTTTTTCGTATATGATTTTTTGGTTAGGTCCATAATATTTAATTTAGTTTTACAAGACATAGAAACAAAGAAAACTCGAACTTAGGCATGCAGTTGATATTGACTTCACTTGACTACAGCCGACCGCGTACAGTTGATATCATGACTGCACGAAGTCGAACGGTATAACTGCATGCAATTAAATATATCAACAGCGCGCGGTCACTGCGATGCAGTCCGTCTGATGTCAGCCTGATGACATGATATTCATCATGAACCAACAATGACGTCAAGATCTACTCACTTGAGAACTCCTCAACGGTCATAGCTCGTAAACGAAACTATGCATATACCTAGGATTACTTAGATGATAGAATTGGTCAAATTATTTGAATTATCCTTATGTACATGTTTGTTTCATACAGGACATACGGACAGACTCAACCACACGACCATGAATCAAAACGCATGGATCGCAACGCAGAAGTGATATATGACGTCACGATTGCCGTAAATCCTAAGTAATCTGCCAATCCACATTCACTCTGCGTGGTTCCAGTAACCTAGGACAGAAGATAAATAAAACAAGATTTATATATATTCTCCTGACCGAATTTCAGTCACAGCAGCCAATCTTAACGGAAACTAGCCAACTACGCAGGAGATATTATAGTGCACAAGTGTGTGCGCAAACACAGGTGCACTCTGTATTCCTTCACACTCATAGTCCGATGGGACGGCTTTGCGACACGGATCGGAGAGATCAGGCGCAGGGCCAACGACTTTTACGTGATTTCCGAGGCACGGAGTAAGTGATAATTAATTTATAAAACGCACATAATTTACGAAAAGTCTGAGATGCGCGCCTTAGGTTCGAACCCGAGACCTCTGACATGCCAGTCAACGGTCACCACCACTAGGCTATCACTACTCGAAGATTTATACTAAGGACATAGTAAGCGGATGGAGGATACGGTGAGCAATGTGCAAATAAGAAAAATTAAAGAATCCAAAACAAAAATCTCCCGAACTGGTTACCTACCAAGACTAACTTTGGAACAAACGAAACTTTTTAAGTATCTACAGTTTTCGCGACATTTTGACGTAAATAGCTGCACTTATACCGATCTAACTGACTCTCCTCTTTTTGCAGTTTGTTCAAACAAGGTTTGTGATTACCGGAATCTATAAACTGCAACGTTTAAAAACAAAGGCGAATCTTATTACGAAGGATTTTGAAATTGGCAGGTAATTATGAGTTATTAAGAAAAACAGAGTTGACAAGCGATTTATAAGCTCTATATCTACTAACAAACTTACCACAAAAAATATTTGAAAATTTCCATGGTCTGCAAGTCCTCAGCGCCTTATTCTAATAAAGATTTTAAAAAAAGTCCTAATTGCTGCCGTTCTCACTTGATACTGGCAGAGTTGTTGACAAAAGTCAGCTCGAAGGCCAATAAACAAAGAAGAAGATGATGAATTTGAAATCCCCCAGTCGATTGGTCACTAAACTAATCGTAACCCCGCCTGTGGTATCGAAATTCTCTTCTACAATCAACCACCTCAGATGGTAGTTACAGCCTTTCAGCCCTTTGTACGGAGTAAATGATTCAAATATTTTTGGTTTTCATTGCATAAAATCATAATTATTTTACAAATTATAGGATCTGAGCGGGCATCAACTTTTGACTGCATTACCTGGCGGTCAAAACAAAATTAAAATTAAAAATAATCAAAACTATTAGAATTAATTTTGAGTAATTTAAAAAAAGGAAAATTTGATAGTTTTTTTTTGCTGCATATTATTAAAAATATTTTGCATTGATAAAGTTGGACTTCATAATATATCAATTCAAATAACAATTTACGCATCTTTTACAAGTAACTATATTTTTTTATTAGAGATCGAAGTAAATCTATGTTTTTAAGAAATTCACTTAAAAATCTCTCAGCTCAGTGTTATTCAAAGATATTATCCGCGGTTTATTTTATCGGGGAAAGCTTCAAGCGATTTAATACTCAGAAAAGCTGGAAGTAAACAGACTGAGGCAACCAACAATTATTACGAAGCCTTTTTCTTGAAGAAGCTTGAAAAAAACTTCAGTTCCCATCGTTTCACTATCTTACTTCAACTATTATTAAGTGAATCCATATAAAAATGGTAATATTACAAGGAGTAGAATTACACTTTTTGCTGTATTATAATTTTGGGATACATCTGATGCTGTATTAATTTACGTCCTCCTGATAGTATTTCGGTCACAGCGGTTAATCTCAAAGGAGATAAGCCGTAACACAGGAGATATTATAGTACACAAGTGTGTCCGCAAACACAGGTGCACTCTATATTCCCTCACTCTCATAGTCCGATGGGACGGTAATCAGACACGACCGAGAAGAGATCAGGCGCAACGCCAATGGCTTTACGTGCTTTTCGAGGCACGGGGTAAGTGATTTAATTTATAATACGCACATAACTTACTTACCGTACACTACTGTCACGACACACATGCACACATATGACATTAATTAATGCTGGTTTCTCATAGTAACGAAGGTTAATCAGTGCAATATTACTTTAAATTTTATGATTCCGAAGGCGTTTAATAATAAACTCACATAAACAATAACTCGGGCTTGAACCTAGAATTGGGACGAGTCCGAGCTTCAGTTTAAATTGCGAATTATCTTAACGCCATATAGGCGTGTCGTAATAATAATACCTACAACTTATAGTTTTGTGCTTAGTATGAACCCCAAGCATGCACGTCTGACTTTACAAATTCATATGCGTTTTAGAAATTAAATTAAAGAGAGTCGTGATAGCCTAATGATATGACCGTTTGACTAGCAAGTCAGAGGTCTCGAGTTCGAACCCAAGGCGCGCACCTCTGACTTTTCGTAAGTTATGTGCGTATTATAAATTAATTATCACTCTCCGTGCCTCGGATAGCACGTTAAGCTGTTGGCCCCGGCTGTCAATTGTATATCTTTGACAGTCGTTACGGGTAGTCAGAAGCCCGAAAGCCTGACAACCAGTTTTACCAAGGGGTATCGTGTAACCCAGTATCTGGGTTGTGGAGGTCTGATAGGCAGTCGCTCTATGTAAAACTCTGGTATTCAGCTTCATCCGGTAACATCGGAAGCCGACCCAAACATAGTTGGGAAAAGGCTAGGCAGATGATGTGTTTCAGAAATTAATTATCACTTACTAAAACGCTGAGGGATAACATCGTGAGGAAACGAGCACATTTGATAGATTTTTCAACGATGTACATAGTTACGTCAGAAGCTAAACTCTGACACCAGGTTTACCGTTATTCTCAAACGTCAAACTTGACAAAGTAAAGAGTAACTTTCTATCATTCCGATTCAAACTGTAGTTTATAATGTTAGTAGCAGATCCGAATTCAATGCTCAAGTTCTGATATGTTCAAAAGTTGCTAGTTGCATTGTTATGTTATTTCGAACAACGCTTTGATAGTTTAGGAGTTAGAATCTAGCTGGATATTTACTTGTCAATATTGTTTCTCTAAAACGCTAAATATAAACTTACACACACAATACAACACACAATAATTTTAGACTATCTAGAATATAAAAAATAAAATAAAAAGAAAAAACTCTGTGATAGACAAACAGACGTACGGTATGTAATGTACAGTCAACCGCACATCAGTGGTAACAATTTGACATTGACAGCGCCCTTATTACGTAGCAATAAAGGCTATTTTTGTAGTTCAGTGTCACTCACGAAGCAAATACTAAGCTTCATGGTGTCACTACTGTCATGCGGTTGACTGTACCTACATACAAATATATTAATCTATGTGGGTAACTCTTGGCTGCATTATTTTATTGTGTCCTTTGAATGTCAGTTCGTATTAAACTGTGGCGACTAGATGGTATTTTACTCGGCTCCTAGTAGAATCTTCTCAGAACATTACACGGTGTAGGCATAGTATCAGGGTCTTATTTGGCCTCTGTAGGTTAAAAACCTTAAAAAACCCAAAACATATAAGAAAAGTTCTAATATACAGCAAAAAAAAAAAACAAAAAAATAAAGTCGCATAAAAGTTATAATGATATTAATGCTATTTCCATGAATCTCTCAATAACTGCAACTCCTCAGACTCGTGGAAATTCTTGCGGTCTGTTGGTATTGGCAAATCTCAATATAGTGCAGGCAAGGATGTTAATCTGTGTGAGCTAAATAAACACTTTTCTCTCCCTCCTGTCACACTAGATTCCAACACAAAATCCTTGTCACTGTTTGAATTATTGAATAAGTCATTACTGACATGTCCTAACTTTCACCTCGCTCCTGTGTCTGAGGAGGATGTCAAAAAATCTATCCTTTCTATTTCTTCTTCTGCAGTTGGTGATGACAATATTTGTTCGAGAATGATCAATCTTATTTTCTCACAACTACTACCTATCCTCACGCATATTTTTAATTACTCCTTTTCCTCGCGCTCATTTCCCACAGCCTGGAAATTGGCTCACATTATTCCACTGCCAAAAACTTCCAACCCTACAACTTTTACCCAGTACCGGCCCATATCTATTCTTCCTTTCCTTTCGAAAGTTCTCGAGCATATTGTTCACCGTCAAGTATCTTCCTTTCTTTATTCTAACTCTCTAATTTCCCCTTACCAATCTGGCTTCCGCCCAGGTCACAGCACCGTTACAGCTCTTGTCAAAGTTACTGATGACATCCGTTGGGCTATAGAGAACAAGTCCCTCACTGTACTCGTGTTGCTTGATTTCAGTAGCGCATTCAACTCAGTTGATTTCGACATACTGTTGGGTATTCTCCGGTCCCTAAACTTTTCTCCTCATGCTCTGGATTGGTTCGATTCATATCTTCGGGGCCGCTCCCAGTGTGTTCGCTTTGAAGAAAATTATTCTGATTGGTGTGATCTCACTTCGGGTGTGCCTCAGGGTGGCGTTCTCTCTCCTCTTTTATTTTCCATCTTCATCAACTCTGTCACTACTGTTCTTACTTCCAATTTTCATCTCTATGCAGACGACTTGCAGATTTACCGTCAATTCAATTTAATGGACGCTGAATCTGCCATTGCAGCCACGAACCTTGACTTAGCTAGTATCAGTAGGTGGGCCAAGTCCTACGGGCTGCAAATTAACCCTGCGAAATCGCAAGCAATGGTCATAGGGAGCCGGTACTTGCGAAACGCGCTTGATTTTAAATCTCTGCCGCCGTTATGTTTAGATGGTGTAAATATTGAGTACTCTGACTCTACAAAGAACCTGGGTGTATTAATTGACACAAACCTGTCCTGGCGTACACATGTTGGTGAGGTTAGCCGAAAGGTGCACTACACTTTCCATTCGCTCAAGTGCCTTCAAAGTTTTTTACCTATAAAAACAAGGATAACTCTTGCCCAGACTTTAATCCAGCCTATAATCGATTACGCTGACGCCTGTTACTTGGATGCTACCGAAGAACTTTTAAATAAGCTCGAGCGCTTGCAGAATCTATGCATAAGGTTTATATTTGGTCTTAAAAAATATGATCATGTGTCTGTATTCCGTAAGCAGCTCAATTGGCTTCCGATCCGCCAACGTAGGAACAGTCGGATTTTATGTCTCCTTTTTAACATCCTTCACAACCCTCAATATCCTTCGTACCTACGTGAGCGTTTCTCCTTTGTCCGTCCTTCTGATACTCCTTGTAGACCTCACCTCAAGTCCCTTCTCCATTTCCATCCTCATAAATCCGACATGTACTCTTATTCTTTTTCTATTCATGCGGTAAGGTTGTGGAATTCACTGCCACCTAACATACGTAACCTCTCCACAATTTCTCTCTTCAAAAAGAAAGTTAAAGAGCATTACCTTTCCTCCCTAGTATTGTAGTCTATGTATGTATGTACTATAGCTATATATTTTGTATATTATTATATATATTGATATATATTATTATGTTATATATTTTATGTATATGTGTTATATCTATTCATAATATTATTTGGTATGCTCCCATTATTTATTTAAAACATCATTTTTATTTATTTTTTTTGTCACTATTGAAATTATTTTACACACTCTAGCCACATTTATATTTCACCTTTCCCATCGCAGGTCTGCTGGCAGAAATTCCTAAATGGAATAAGCAGTACCTTTGTACATAATTTTAATTATCATGTTACTGTAACTTTTTTTTTTTTGTGTGTACATTAAATAAATAAATAAAATAAATAAATAAAAAATGACATCAAAACAATCGGAAACCAAACACTTACAAAGGAAACTGATAAAACATACAAAACATCAGAAACAAAGTTCAAAAACAATCACAGAATGAACAAAGAAATTAAAAATAAAATGTAACATGTACTTGTAAGTGAAGACGTTGCCACAATTCCACAAAGCATGCAAATGAGTTCTGAGAGGCCGGTCGTTTTTTAATTAACATTTTGTTTTTAAGATCCTTCGAAGACACAAAGTAGGGTTTAGGTTGTAAAGAAAGCGGGAAACGTTTAAAATAAATAAAATATTAGAACTAGGAAATCTAAAAAAAAAAATAAGTATAATGTATGGGGCTCGTTATAATCGCTCGTAAGGCACTCCTTGCTTAGGAGTGAAAAGATTGTAAGAAAACAAACTATATTAGCGGAAATAATATTTAGAATCCATTTTTGAACCACAGGACCCAAAAAATTATATATGTAGATACTCGTATATAATTAATATTATAGTCAAAAATAGAAAAGTTATAATGACACTATCTACGCAGTGAAAGCCACGGTTAAAAAATTATATTCAATAAGGTTATTAAAGAAGTGCTTCCAAAGAAGATAAATATACAGATAGAGAAAACTGTCAGATACCTTAGTTTTCAAAGCTCAAAGTTTTTAAAGTTTAAAATTATTTAAATGATTCTTAGCACACTGCCCAAGTATTAGTTTATTTTCAAAATAATATTCTTAAACAAAAACTTGCTTTTTAAGACTGTTTTCCAAAAAAAACTCTTTTCAGAACCGCAAATATAGAAGAGCGAAATATTTTACTGTTCGTTTACAGACGAACCTCTTCTTATGCGGGCAAAAAAAAACCTTTTGCAGAGCTTTAACGATCAATACAACATTGTGTTTATTCAATGAATGCGTTTGTTTCTATCAGAAGTCAAGCATTTGTTCCGCGTTACTGCGGTCTCTTTATTTTTCCTTTATAAACATCATCAGGATTCAAAAACGTCAATTTAATGTTAAAATAGAGCTCGCCATGTTTAAATGTGTTAGTTAATTTTAGAGCTAATAAAAAAGCCAATAAAGTTAATTTTAATAGTAAATATTGTGGTGTAGTGGAGTTATACTAATTTCTAAAAGAGCCTCAAAAGCTTACACAACCTTAATAAGACAAAAGGGAATAATGAAGTACCTGGTGAGTTAGATAATAACAGTATCAATACTTAGAATTATAAGTTAAGTAAAGAAACTAAACAAGGCCTTTTATAGAATTCACAGAAAAAACATCGGATTACATAAACGCGAACACCAATAAAAGCGACTAGGAAAACTAATTTTACAGCGACAAAAGTAAACCTAATCTGCCTAAACCAAATTCCTAAGAAATATTGATCAAAGAAGCAATACCCGACCGCCAAGAGCTGTTAGCTTTAAGAACTTTCTATATTCCGACAGATATAATGGATAGATATCCGAAGAAGTTCATATCTCTAAGGATTAAGATACCTTTGATAAGATTGAAGATACACTCAGCTAAGAGGATCGGTCAACACCATCGAGATTTTGCTAAGGAAATTTTCATTATTGTTATCTGATATGAAAAGTTTATTTAGAAACTTCTTGGTACTGCTTTTGATGTTTAGGGTATTGAATTGAGTGACAAGTGTTCAATAAAATTTAATTTATAATATCGCTAACTTTAATCCGATGGCTAGAATTTTCAGGGCTAAAATCATTCTCCCAAACAATAACCAAATATTCACGTCAATCCGTTGCTCTTTTGTTGCGTTAAATAAAAACAATTGAAAAAACTTTTACATTTCTAACATTTTACGGTTTTATGTAAAATATTTTTGAGGTTGAATTTTAATACTGTGGTGGTTTATCTGGTTTTACCAAGATTAATTTAGTAATGAAAAGGGTAGCTTTATTTGGAACTGATAAGCGGTGAATTGTTTGAATGATACCTACGGTCACAGCCGTAGGACACTTCTGTCCTCGATAGAAGAGTCCTAAATAAAAAGTCAAGAGATCCAATGACTTTAAGAATAGATTGGCAATGCATCTCAATTTACTGGCATCTAATCTGATGAAAACGAAAACATTCAGAAGCCTTAAAAGATTGGCTAGACACACAAGATTAGATTTTGAAGAAAAAAAAGCAAAACACTACAGAAATAGATATAGATGGACCAATTGGATCATGCCGAAATTCAACTATAATCATCACAACAGATAGTGAACGACAAAGAAAGATAACGGCATCAAATAAATAAATTAGCCTGTAACTTTCCCAGTGTAGGGCAAAGGCCTCTTCTCATACAGAGAAGGATTGAGCATTAATCACCGCGCTAGCTCACTGCGTATTAAGTCCAGGTTTCCTTACGATGTTTTCCTTCACCGTTAGTCAGTGGTATCTTAAATTAACTATTTATTAAAGTGATTTTGTATTTATTAATTGTTACACAATTCCTAGAAGTAAAACAAACTGTATTCACAGTTCGTCTGGTAGAAAAGCTTATTCAGTTTTTTTTTGTGGTAGTGCTTAAATTTAAACACATACGTAAGTACTAAATTTTATTTAAATCCAAGTTATTCAAGCAATTCCTATCCACAATCCTGAAAATGCGACTCGTACTACACAAGTCGCAGCCACAGTACATCAAGATAGAATTGTTTAAGACTGGCAAATTTACCTTTTTTGTTTAATAAGGAAAAGTGTTATTAAGGCTTTAAACTGTCACCGTTTTACGCAAGTGATAATTAATTTCTACACAACATTTCACGCTCCAACGCTTGTATTAAAACTGAGCCTATTCCTGTTCGTAACCTTTCTGCCCCGTATGTCACAAATTCAGTGGCTAAGAAAATTTATTCCGTTACAAACACACTCCGGGCTGTGACGCTGTGAATCCTGTAACTGCTCTTAATGACTGGCCATTCAGATCATTAATCCGGTCCTTTATGGCCCTTTTTGTAGGGCATTCGTTATGCCCTCTTTCGGTTCAACTTGGTTTTGAATAAGATTGTGGAGATGCCATTACTTTGTGGTGTTTCGCTTTTTGTTGTACTCAAAAATGAGGATTTGAATTTAGAATGTTTTGGTAATAAATGGTGTGGTAGTGTTTTGTTGCGTAAAATTTTAAGAAAAGACTTAATTGATATTAGCTCTGTAAATAAACAATTACATATTATATTCTCTAGTAATGCTGGCAGGATCAACTGTATTTTTTTATGCATTTATAAGGTAAGAACTTATATCTTAAAGATCCCATCACTGTATCGTCACGTAATTATTTCTCGATATCTGTTGAATTAATTAGGTACAAATAAGGTTTCTTTTTCACTATATTATACCTTGATAGATCTGAAAACTAGCTGATTGCAAAAGTTAAGTCCGCCCATAGATACTGAAAACGTCAATGATGTATTGACAACTTTTTTATAAAATTGGTCTTTTGGTGCTCAGTTGAAAGTTTTAATTATTATTATTACACAAATTAATTGATTGCGGATCAGTTATGTCCAATGTGGCATTCGGAGGCTTTCAAGGGGCAGGTAAAAGCAAAACTGCAAAACCTTCAAAATAAAAATCCTTATCCAGAAAATTATAACAAACTTTTGTAAATAATAGGAAAAATATAAGAAAATAGGTCACTCGAGAAATTAAGATTCATGCAATAACTTTGTATTGGTACAGTCAGAAACAGAAGTTGATATACAGAAGTTTGACATAATATTATAATTGGGGAGGAATTCTTTGACGCATAAGCATGACTTAGAACTGTTAAAATTTTGTTTATTTTTTGGTTTAGTAGTAATTAGTAGGTAGTAGTAAAAAAATCAGCTGTTCCATACATGTATGTTCACATGACTCAACAAAATTTATGGAACAGCTGATTTATTTCATGCGATTTCAGTATTGGTCCTATAGTAAAAATGGTTCATAATTATGAGTTTAATGACCCTTTTAAGGAAGCTGGTGTTTTACAAATAACCCTGTATTGAAAATATACTTTATAATTTTTTTACTCAGTTATTTAATTTAATCTTTAAAATTAATTTCATAATATATTTATGAAGTCAACTGTACTTGAACAAGTACATTCACAACATTATGCATTTGGACGTGACAAAAACAGTAATTGCGCGACCGAGATTAATTAGCGTTTCGCTTTAAAATACACGAGGAGAATTTTAATATTGCATTTGTTTTTGCTTGTTGGTAGGTACTGTAGTACCTACTGTGTCCACAAAGTACCTAGCACGTAAGGTTTTGGTTTGAGTAAGTTTTTATCAAAATCTGAAATTAAACTTGGACCTTTCAATCCTGCTCCTACCTCCATGGAAACAAAACCGAGGGTAAAAATAAACTTTTCAAAATAATACTTTTTATGGCATATAATGAAACAACATAAAAGAAAAAAATCCTACACATAATACGAAATAGTTGTCATCCAAAACTTTTCTGAAGAGAATTGTCAACAAGCCTTTAAAATTTTATTGTTGGAAAAAGTATCTTAATTCGAAATATAAAAGATATATATTCATGTGTACAGGAAACACAACTAAGAATTGCGCAGATCAGATAAGGCCAATTTTGTTTTACTTCTTTTGATCTACATAATGGTTGGAAACTTGGAACTAAATGAAATAAAATATAATAATAATAAGTATCTTACTAGTTGGTTGTCGTGACTCCGTTTTCATATTTTTCGATCTCGTTATAAATTTTTAATGCTTAATGAAAAAAAAAATATCAGTAAAATAAAACTTAAATTATTAGTGAAATCATTTTGGTAAAATCGGTGAAACAGGTTCTTTGATTATCCCCGACAATAAGTCACAAACATAATTTCTGTTTATATGTAAGTATAAATTTAAAATATTAATTAGTAAGTTAGATTAATCAAAAACTTTCATCATGTAGAGCACAAAACCAAAATGATCGAAAAAACTGAAGACCAAAAAATTTCCATAACCTCTCGAAGACAAAAAAAAATCTAAATATTTAGTACTTTTAACATATTTTTGCCTGTAAAACTGCCAATCAGTTTGTCAACAGTGCAAAATATTTGGTCGGTAATACAAAACAATTTAGCAGATTTTAAAACTCACATACAACTTTAAAACCCCCAGCTATGCATTTACGCGGGTTATAGGACCAAAATGTTAGACGAAAACCAAAAGACCAAAGATAGTTATGTTTAAGCGAGCGTTTAGCACAAATGATTATTACTCGCCATTAGTCTCAGTCGCTGAAGTCTTAGTGGAATTAAAGAAAGTGCGGTTACCTCGGTAAACTGTTTAGTGGGGCCACTAAGTGAGCAACTATTATTTTTATTTATCTTTAAATGTGTAAAAAGATTTCATGTAAATATTATTTAAACATAATATATTGTATTGACTTTATATGTTAGATGAATAGATACAAATCGTAAATATAGATAGAAGAAGATTTAAAGTTTTTCAGCTGTTGGTTGATTTTTAATCTACGTGGCATTTAATATTGTAAACAATATTTAATTTGAGTAGATTTTCATGTATCTTCTGTTAAAAACTTATTTTAAACATGGTAAGACTTTAAATTAATGTTTTAATGTTTTGAATTTCATGAAACTCTTTAAAAAAATATAAATTTGATTCAGAGTAACAATTAGTACTGAAAATTCCTGAAAAGCAGTTTTGCAAAATAATTCTCATAAAATTCCCGGACACATGCAGGGATGGAACTCGAAGAAAAAATAATTACGATATAAAACTAAAACGCAATGCAGTAAATGCTTAGTCTTTGACTTTGAAAAAAAAATATAGGTATGTATGTTTGTTTTTGTATTACTTACATAGATATAAGGACAATTGTTACTAACACTGAGAGTCTTTGATACTTGAATAATTAATAATTATTGAGTTAATTCAATTAAACCTCAGGGTGCGGTTTTAAGAATAAGGTTTTTAGATCAAGATGTTTTTGTTTATCTTTCTTTGCCAATTTAACACTCAAACAAACCACACACGCCAACTTCATAGCCACAACTGGGCGTAATAAAAAGAACTTTGTTATCTTACACAAAAGAATTTGCAAACAGTCAATCTTTGAGACAGTTACGGAACGTTAATCTCAAATAATGTTTATAGGAAAAGTCGTTATGAACAAACAATAATAATTGTAAATCAAACAACTTGTATGAAATTTTTATTAGTGAAGATTATATTACTCAAAAGTCTTCGGACTTTAGTATGTTTAATAATGATACCCGGTCATCGCTACTTGTAAAAATAAATATATATAAATAAATCAGCCTGTAACTGTCCCAATGTAGGGCAAAGGCCTCTTCTCATACAGAGAAGGATTAAGCATTAATCACCACGCTAGCTCACTGCGTGTTGGCGATTTTAGACTATCAAGTCCAGGTTTCCTTACGATGTTTTCCTTCACCGTTAGTCAGTGGTGTCTTAGGTTAACTAAGAAAGTACATATGACATTGAAAAAGTCACATTGGTATATGCCAGGTTCGAACCCACACCCTCGTGCTTGCAAAGCGGGTCCGTAACCAATGCGCCACCACGACACCACTTCTTGCAGTAGTCATTTTAGCAAGTAACAGCTCGATAAGCTCAAACTTGCTCTTGCGTTCTGACTTGCCAATCGAAGGAAGCTCATCATCATCCTTCAAGCCATATTACTCCCAAATTTGGTTTGGGTCCGTTTTTAATCTAACCAGATGCAACTGTATTGCCACACACACATTATTATGCTATTAGGCCTGCTAAAGCACGCGCCCCTCATGCGCGTTGCGGGGACGCCGCCATCTTGCTATCTCAGGGCTCTACTTAGTGATGATTTTAGCCTACAGTTCATCAGACATACGAACTGACATAGCCAGCCCAACCACAGACTAAAATAATAAATGATAACAATAATATTTTTGTGATTTTTTTTTACATGATAGCTTATTAAATATAATTATTTAATAAGAAAATTTGAAAAAACAACTGATACGGATGGGATTCGAACCAACGATCTTCGACGTACCGTGTCGACGCTCTAACCGCTGAGCCCTAGGCGTGTAAAAGAGATTTGAAATTTCGACTGGTGCTGGTGGGATACGGTGGCTCAGCGGTTAGAGCGTCGACACGGTACGTCGAAGATCGTGGGTTCGAATCCCATCCAGTGGTTTTTTCAAATTTTCTTATTAAATAATTATATGATAACAATAAATAACGGAGCTTATGCCAGTTAGGACATAACTATCGTGTTCACCAGTCTGTAGATAGCATTAGAACATAGCTTAGATAACAGAACAACTGGTTTTCCTACCCAGATGGCTAAATGAAACTGTCAGTCGAAATAATCCCTCTAAAATAATTTGTAAGATTGAAAAGCATATTTCTCGTAAAATCCTGTTACAAACAGAAGCGCCAGTTTTCCTAATAAACAAGATTAAGTTAACTGTAAACAAAATCAGTGAACCGATTTCTTGAAATCTAGTTACGACTATTTGATAGTGTCGGTATCTGTGTGAGTATCTATCTGTGTGTTTGTCTGTGGTATGGTAGCACAAAACGAATGGACCGAAATTGAATGGTGACTTTATCGAGAGTGTTCTTAAATAATAATAATAAATCAGCCTGTATCTGTCCCACTGTAGGGCAAGGCCTCTACTCATACAGAAAAAGATTGAGCATTAATCACCACGCTAGCTAACTGCAGGTTGGTGATTTCAGACTATTAAAAAAGGTCTTGGTTTCCTTACGATGTTTTCCTTCACCGTTAGTTAGTGGTGTCTTAAATAAACTAAGAAAGTACGTAGTATGACATTGAAAAATCACCAGGTTCGAACCCACACCCGCGTGCTTGCAAAGCAGGTCCTTAACCAATGTACCATCACTCACAATAATACTTACAATAAAATTAATCCTTGTATTTCCGAAACACTTACAAAACTAAACATCATTCTACAAATTACAGGCCGAACTAGGAAATTGATGACATATTATGCAATTAGTTCGTCCAATCTAGTGGTCGTCGAAAACGCGGCTATTTACGACACTCCGATGTATTCAATCTACGGTATTGGTGAACCAGACTGGGTGTGTTTTGGTATATATATCTCACACAAACCTGTAGATACTTTGTTGTAGATTTTAACATAGATTATAGATTTTTATTTACTTTTTTTCTGTTTTTATAGTGATTCGATTTTTACAACCCTTGGTAATCACTGCTTAATTTATGGTATAAATATATGAAAACTATAGAATAATAATTGTAGTACTAATAATAATAATGTAATAGTGATGAAGTATAAAATCGTAACGAAGTAAAAACTGTACATTGAATATTTTTGGATAAAAGTAGGTAAATGCTACATATTCGGGGAACAATACTAAAGCCGAATAATTGTATAGTTTTTAGAAACTTTGTCTGTTGGTTTGTTTGTCGGAGATTAGCGCAAAAACTACTGGACAGATTTAGTTGAAATTTGACAAAAATATTTGTTAAATACCAAGTCAGATTTTAGGGTCCAAATTATCACAAAAATTATGGGGGATGAGTAGTATTGTAATAAATAGGGTTACCGAAATCCACGCGGATGAAGTCGCAGGCGGAAGGCATAATTTATTTAAAACTCAACCTGTATACAAAAGAATCAATTGAATTCTGCTACACGTATTATATAATTTTGTTCTTGACTGTACATAAATTCCTACCAACTTAGACTAAGTCAAAACAACAATATTTGTTGATACGCAGTTTGTCGTAAATTGAAACTTCCATGCGGTTTCACTACTAGTTTGGTTAAATATGTTTGTGTATTAAACCTACACTACACACGCTCCGCGGAACAACTTACTCATGGTTTAAACCAGTATGTTGGATGTAGGGTTTGTTAGTAGTGTTACATAATCAATTTTTCAATCATGTAAATTTTCCCTCAAGGGATAAGGCAGAGGAGTATGATACTTAAACTTACAAAAAATTGGTTCCACAATTGGGTAGTTGCCGACTGTTTTAATAAGGTTTAAAAAACTAAATTATGTAGGTACCTATAAATAAGTTAAAAAAACTCTAAATTTCTTATAAAATATTTATATTTAAGTTAAAAAAGTCATGCGATTTGTGAAAAAATCAAGATCTAGGCTATCTTAACTTTATATTGTAGTTCAATTGCTGTTCTCTTCGTTCTAAATAATGTCCTCCTGACCGAATTTTGGTCACAGCGGCCAATCTCAACAGAGATAAACTAATTATGCAGGAGACATTAAATAGTGCCAAAGTGTGTACGCAGTCGCACACATAGGTGTACTCTCTATTCTCTCCCTCACTCTCAAAATCCGATGGGATGGCAATCCGACACAACCAGAGAGAGATCAAGCGCAGGGCTATACGTGCTTTCCGAGGCACAGAGTAAGTGGTAATTAAATTATAATACGCACATATCTTACGAAAAGTCAGAAGTGAACCTGAGATCTCTGACTTGCCAGTCAACGGTCACCACCATTAGGCTATCACGAACATTGATCCTTCAAAATGGGATGTATATGGGAGAAGCAGTTTTGAGAATTTAAACCGTAGGCCTCTGACATGGCTTTCCTAACGATGTTTATCCACCGTTTTAGCAAGTACTTGATTTACTTAAACATCAAACTTCGCATAACAAAATTTCAACGGCAACTGTCCAATTTTAAATTAGACCTGGACCCTAATTCCCAATCCATTTCAAAGTGTTTACCACAATTATCTTCCATCGCCAAAAATCCGGATTCGGGTCATATATATTGCAAACAGACATCCGTAACTCAGCAGTTAATCCACATCGACCACTGTCTGATTTAGGTTTCTAGAAAAATCACTCTCATTTTGTATACAGCGAATTAATTCTGAGTCTTGCTCGGGACATTTGTTTTGTCCAAGCTGATTTCAGTTGTGTTGCAGATACATTCTTGGTTTAGATGTTTATTAAAATTACTAAAAACTGTGTAATGAAAACTGTAAGATTTTTATTTATGCCTGCGATAAAATAGCGTGCCTCGGATAACACGTTGTATATATCACAACCCAGGTTGTAGAGGTCTGATGGGCAGTCGCACCATGTAAAACACTGGTATTCATGTGCATGCGGTAAGACTGGAAGCCGACCCCAACATAGTTGGGAAAAGGCTAGGCAGACGTAAGATTTTTATTTATTTTCCAAGTTACCAAGTTTTAATAATTAATTATTCTTCTTGAGCATTCATAATATTCATAGTTTTCTTATTCATTTTTATCTCATAATTTTTTTTAGCTAAAAACACTCTCGATCAAGTCACCTTTTAAATAAAAGAAACGTAATCAAAATCGATTTATTCATTTAGCAGCTACAGTGCCACAGTTACAGATACACGACGCGATAGACACGTCATACTTATTTCATCCCTCTTTTTGCGCCGGGGTTAAAAAATCAGTGCTGCCAAAGAGATTTAAAATAGCAATAGATGGGACAAAGCATACAAAACAGTATAATCTGACACTTGTTATCTACAAGGTAACAAAGCAGCTGTCACTCAGTTGTCTAGTGGTCTAGTGTCATAATTAAGCCCTCACTTGACATAGCATGTCAGTACATCAACGTTCGATCTCAAAGTTTTTTTTATCGGAAACTAACAATTTGACAGCCCACAGAAGTGACAATTTGACAGCCTACAGGAATGACAATTTGACTGGCAGGTCAATAGTTGCTCGTTCGAAATTATGATGAATCTGATGACCAAATTTGTCACAGTGGCCGATCACTGAGATTGGGTTGAGGACTAACTTTACTTTCTCGAAAATGTATTAATAATACGCACATAACTTACTCGGAGATGTACCAGTAAACGGTACATAACTACATACTATTTGAAAAAAAACGAAAGATATCGATAGAGTTTGAGTTTTGCAAAATTATGTCTGTAAATCGTACCCACGGGGCCTAATGGAACATCTTTATTTGCAACAGAAGAAAAAATAAAAACGAAAAAATAAAAATACTAGGTAAGTTCAGTAAGCTGATAATTTACATTGACACATTCTTACATCGTTCAGTTCATTCGATGTTTCACAAAAACCTTATAAACAATGTCTTCCAAACTACCTTATTTAACATTCTTACCGCAACGTCCCCTTTATAGTCATACAATAAATATGATTTGACAGTAGTGGCAGGATCTAGGTATCGAAAACCCTGTATTCGAGGGCGCAACAAAACAAATGGGACATACATGTCGCTTTTATTTTCTTTTGCGCAGCTCGACACAATTTTTTCACGAAAACATGTTTGGAAATATATTTTGATAGTACTCCCACTGTGTACTTCATACAAAAGTTATTTCTGGAAGGTCAAAGGACAAAATATTTTCACTACACAATCCTCTTCTCTGATATTATTGAACTCACAATTTCAAGATCTTCGCTAAGGTCAACTAAATATGTCTTAACTCGTCGAACGTAGGCGGTTGTATTTTTGAAGAAACCTTCGTGGTTCAACAGAATATCATAGTATGTTGACATTTTTAAACGGTTTTATTTAGCTTGACTTGTTTATTATTTGGTTCTTTAGTAATCAATATTTCACCCCCTTCCTGTTGACAGATTGATCTAATATTTGGTACATAACTTTAGTTCTGATGACAAAACCGTTTTTAAGTAAAAAAAATTTTACTAATATTATCTTGTTTAATATTTTATTGGAAGGGTCATCTCATGGCATTTGTTAAGATTTTTTGTACTACTATGATGGGTTCGCTTTTAGGAAGGCAAAGTGTAGTTAAGTTACCTTAACTACACGTTACCGACCCTGTACGAGATTATGGAAGGGTGAATATGGAAGGACGGGGGATTGGACTTTCGATTCTCTTCTCTGACAGTAAGTAACACAACAGTACGAACACTGGTATGTCAGACTATTCTGTAAGCGGGTAGTACTCCGGCCATTTTCACATAGCACCTAAAAAATATTCACGTTTCTGATTAATCAATTCAGAGGTTATAATTTGTTTACCTGACCATTACAATATTTCGTCTCAAAATATCATTATTTTCTTACAAGTCTGACATACTATCAGTCATCATGTTAAGATTTTCAATTTCATTTGAAAAGACCAAAACGTAAAAAAATCACTTACATTTCGAAACAAAAAGCTAAACCCCAATTCTCTCACGATTTTTAATTCTCACTCGCAAAAATTGCGGTTAACTCCAAAAAAATATAATAAAAGACCTTTACTTAGAGGTACATAACTTAAACACCCTACATTATGCCTCTTCATTCTATCTAGCGTTTTGCCACAAAAATAATTCTGGTACTCATTTTAGCGAAAATGAACCTTAAGATGATGGTCATAAGGTGTTAACGACGAATCGCTGTTAGCGAAATGCGGATATGTTCAACGTGCTTAAAAAACCGCGTTCATTTGTCACCGGCAGATGCAGTCGAATCAGGAAAGGGGACATAAAACCAACGGGAAAAATATTTTATTTTTAAAAACAATGGAGGAAATATTCAATTGAGATTAACTGAAATATAAGTGTATATTATTTTAGCATTTTTCGGTATATTAAAAAGCAGTAAGCGCTAATTTTAGGGAATTTTTAATTTTCAGGGACAATTTTTGTCGTTATTTTAAATCTCTTATCTCATTATCTCATTCATTCATTCAGGCCTATTCACATCTATAAAAGATGATTTATCTAGTTGGTCAGTAAAATAATAATCCAAGTATAATAAGTCACCGAAATTTGTGAAAAATGAAGCCTCTCCCTCGAGACCGATCACAACCTTAATGAAAGGCATCATCACAACAGAATCATCAATTTTTTTTTCGTTTTCGAAATTACGTACTTACAGGTTGCTGTTGGTGCTGCCTCGCACTCTGCTTAGAAGGGAGGCGGTTCTTTTGCGCGTAAAAGCGTGGAAACCATCAACCCTAGCCTCCGCAAACGTGGTAGAGGTACTACAGAATCGCAGCAGCCCCATAAACACCCTGAATACATTATTATTATTTAATTGGACGTGCATTTGAGTCATCTTTGTCTACAGCTGACCCACAGACTGCTTGTGTAGAATGTTTGGCAATATGCTATAAAAGTGTTATTAACCTGTTATTATAACATACCTGTTATTTCCAACTTATCATCATGATCACAAAAACCGGTATTTTTTTTCCAAAAACCGGTATTTGTTCTGCAAATCCGCTCTTCTCCAAGCCCAACCGCAGTCGGCAGGTGATTGAGCACTGTCCTTTGACACGGCCCAGAGGAAAAATTACGCGGGTTTTTTGCGAAGAATTCAGGTAAGCATTATGGCGAGGCAACGTAACTTATGCCGAATGTACGTTGAGATTTTAAAGGTATTTTATGTTGAGATAGGTTTTACTAGAGTTCTTGAAGTGTTTTTAGAAGGGAATGTTTTTGGGTCAAGGTTAAGTGGTGGTACTTACGTATTTGTAAATGGTTGATTCGTTTTTGTATTTGGAGAGAACAAGCATTATTTTTTTTGTTCATATCTTAAATAATTACACTGCATTTTTAATGTAACTGAATATACAAAGGCGAGCTAGACTCACAATATTGAGTTTTCTACCAGCAAAGCTTTGAGCGATAGAGGTTACTGGTAAAATTTGAGGTCAAAGTCATAGGTAGATCATTTTTGTGTCGCTCTCGCTTTAATATATAATTATTTTTTATTGTTATAATTGTATCGTTCTTTTTTACCTACTACGTACTAGTGCGAGATCAAAACAAGACGTGTTTTTTTCTTTTAAATAACACAATAAACCAGGCACAATAGCTTTTTTCAAACTTCAACTTTTTGTTCATACCTATCCATATCCTGCAGTCGCAGATTAAAAAAACATTAATTAAATTCCATCTCACTACGAAGAAATGTGAAAATAAAAAGCGTATCCCTCCGAAAATTTCCTTATTGTATGAATCCAACATCCATCCGTCATTTGAGTTGTCGGACGGATTTCGCAGATCACGGCTGGACGAATACATTATCCTTAGCTTTGTAAAGAACTGTTTGGATGGAAAAAGAATCAAATGGCAAATTAATGAGCTTGGTTTTAGGAGAGATTATGTTTTGTTAAATGGTGGAATAACTTAAAAGAAATAATAATATAAGCAATTTTTTTTTACGTAAAACGGTTTTGTCATCAAAACTAAAGCTGTGTACCAAATATCAGATCAATCTGTCAAGCAAAACCGTTTAAATATTAACTTATTGCTGAAAACTGAATAGCAATCAATTATTTTTTATACAAATAAAAACCTACTGACGTAGGAGATATTATGGGCGCAAACACAGGTGCAATCTCTATTCCTTGACAATGTGACGGCAATCCGACAATACCGGTGAGCGATCAGCCGCAAAACCAACGATTTTACGTGCTTTCCGAAGCACGGGGCGAGTAAATTTTTACTTAGCTGGTTTCACTTAGCTTGACCTGTTTATTATTTGGTTCAAATTAAGTAATCGATATTTCACCCCCTTCCTGTTGACAGATTGATAAGATATTTGGTACACAGCTTTAGTTTTGATGACGAAACCGTTAAATGTAAAAAAATCCTTATATTATTTATGTTATAATACGCATATAACTTACAAAATGTCAGAGGTGCGCGCCTTAGTTTTTTTGGTACAGCTTTCATAATAAAGCAAACATGCTCGCCTAAGTTCATACAGGCAAATATTGTGTTAAGTTTCTCAACTAGTACACAGAAACTACTAAGAACTTCATATATCAGTTCTATCCAAACCATTCGACGGAATATTCCAATCGCAATACTCCGTTGCTTCGAGTTTAATCCATTGAAGTGTGTCTTTAGATAAGATGGCAACCAAATTTAGAATAAACTCTCTTGGCTACGAAATAGAAAACATTAAGAAAATCAATAGTTTAATCAACTCTTTAAAATTCTAAAGAGTTTCTTAGACAAAGAAAAAAAAAGTGTACTTAAGTCTAATCCAAATCTTCATTAGATTTTTTTTGTTTATTTTGTGTTAAAAATTATTAGCTGCAAACTGGAAAGTCTAAAAATTTAAGACTATAAAAATATTGAAATAAAAATGAAATTCTATCCTTTATTATGAACATCACTTCAGAACGGACGGACCGATTAGGATAATTTCTTGTTTTAGTGTTCTTAATTGTCTGAATCAAATCATAAGGACAAGAAAAAAAAACAATAATACTTAGATAGCTGGGAATAAAACATTCTCACGCGCTCCAAATCAAGTTTCATTCCATTTCATGTCATCACATTTTCAATCCATGGTTTTAAATGTTAGAATATATAATTTCCGAGGGCTGGAAAAGTATTTGAGGAATATCAACAAAGCAAACAGGTTCCTATTATCTTAATAATTATAATTTTGATTGATTTTGCAACGTATTTGTTCATCCGGTTCCACCTTTCTGTAAAGAGTATTAAAAATAAACTGTGGTTTTATAAGACAATTCCAGCGCCTGTTTCATTCGTAAACTCATTCGTTAGTTACGATCAGTAACAGGTACATTATTATCAGCCAAAATTTTCTCACTGCAGGGCAAAGGCCTCCCTTCCCTCTTTCCACTCCTCTCTGTGCGTAGCTTTAACGGGCCAATCCTCCATATAAGTGTCCAGCTCATCCCGCCATCTGTAACAGGTACAAATAAGTTCTTAATCATCACACAGTACGTATTTAAATTTGGAATACTGCAACTCAAATCTTATATAATTATGAAGAACACTTTTTAAAATTCTCTTAATCAGAAAAGCAGAGAGGATCCATTGAAACTCTTAGTAAAATAAATATGACCATCTTTCCGAGAACGTTACTGTGTAATATTCGAACCTAATTTATTCAGTTTCAGTCGCTTGGGAACTTCCTCTAGTAGTGGAGTTCGTTAATTATATTTAAGTTAATGTCGTTAATTATCGATAAGGATGCCTTTCTTCCTCTAGTAGCCACGAGGACATAGTCTTGGGGTTGTATTTTAGGTTTCAATGAATGCTTTTATTTTTCTGAGGTCCAAAACTGTCCTAGGTTAGGCTATAGGCTTCAATAACAGGGTCTCCAAAGGATTTTGCAGTTTAAACAGAAAACTATTTTTAGTTTTTTTTTCCGGTAGTTATATTTTTATTCAGGAATTAGCAATTATACATTTAAAAATAAAATAAAATTAAGAAAAATTAAATTAATTTAAACTAAATTTTTAGTTAAACCGAAAAAAATTGCACAAAGAGAGCTTACCCTGTAACTGAGAACGCAATCCAATTTCGACTATGAATAAGTTGCTTCTAATCAGCCAGGAACAATGCGCGGATTGGCAGCCACTTTTACACAAACGGGACGCTGAAATGAGTTGCAATGAATATAAATAGGATTGTTTTTGTAATGCAAGAGTAATCCTTTAGGTTTAAATATGAGTGAGACGAGTAGGGGTGTTTCCATTCTTGGGCCGGAAACCAAAACGAAAACTAAGTTTTTCTCGGGAACAGTACTTTTTTTCGGGATGAATGGTACCCTATGTCCATTTCTGTACACCTGACAAAATTTCAGGACGACTAGTTCAATAGTTTAGACGTGAAAAACAAGCAAATAAACACGTACTTTTGCATTTATAATATTAGTAAGGATTTATTTATAAGGCCACATGTTTCAAAAATCAATGGTGATGAATGATGATGACGTAATGTCAATGTCACTCAAATGTCATCAAAATTTCTGCAACCTTGAAACTGTCACAAAACCCTAATACTATTTGGATGCCATTAAAATTCTCTCCCTCGAGGTTTTTGAAAGTGTATTCTCTGCTCCTTTCCTAATATACGCCACAAAGAGACTGCTTAAAATGTAAAGTGGAAATTTCGCTAATTTTAGATGTAGTGGCTGCGACAATTCTGTTTATTAAGGTTATGTACCTGGAAGGGGTTGGCAGAGATGTACCTCACACACACAAAGTGACAAAAACGTAAGATATTTCAGGGTCGTTATAGGTATAAATGGTAATTGTACTGCCCATGAGTGTTTATCTGTGTGTGTTTGTATCATTCACTACTTTTAGCGTCATTGTATAAGCAGACTTAGTATAAACAATAATAAAAATAATAATACTTTTATTTTAATCTAAAAAAAATTAATAAAAATTACCCTAAACCAAAGCATCATTGATGCATTGCTACATTTTCCCAACCTAAACCCCGTAGACTTCCGGTTTTTTCTTACAAAGTGAAACACAGCAACATAATATTACTATTTCGACGATGTTCTTTTATAAGAGCGAAGTACTTTCACTTCAACTTCACTTCAAGAAAAGTCACTTTGCTACATACCAGGTTCGAACCCACACATGTGACTTATAATGCGCCACCACGGAACCAGATCTTTCTCCATAGTCGTGTTAAATTACCGTGGACTTTGAGAGTAAAATAATATAAAATGCGCCTGCGTACTCGTAGTCTTGTCTGCTTCGTGATTGGTCGCTGTGATCGAGATTCGGTTAGCAGAAATATTATTTTCCACATGGTTTATAAATATCCTAACCACAAATAATATATTTTTCCAGAACTATCCATCTAAAATCAGATGCCAGACAGTCATATAAAGGACGATGTCTGTCATCTTTCTGCCTGATGTTATTTCAATACAATAAATAAATAATAAAGCTTGTCTTCCACTGCGACAGGCTAACGAGTAGGAATTAGCTGAAATTTCTCCAAAACAGACCTACGTAACAGATAGATATGAGACTTTGCTTAAGAGTTTAATTTAGATATTCCAATAAAAAAGCTTTTTTCCAAAACATTTTGACAAAAAAAGCCTTAAAATGAAAATCAAAATGAAAGTATTTTGAAACGGTTTTATTAAGCTCGACCTGTTTATTATTTGGTTTAAATTTAGTAATCGATATTTCACCCCCTTCCTGTTAACAAATTGATCTGATATTTGGTACACAGCTTTAGTTTTGATGACAAAACCGTTATACGTAAAAAAAATACTTATATTATTATTCATGTAGACCATTAGGCATTAATGAGTAGTCAGAATAAGTTCTAATATTGTTTTTAGTAAGTGTGACTCTAGTTACCAGTTCCAAGGGTAGGTTACTTACTTCTAATTTAAAAAAAAAAAAAAACAAAACAAATATAATGTTTTTTGTGACACGTTCTATTTGTTCGATTTTATACTTATTTATAGTGGCACTTCTATAAAATTTACTGTTGCGAGTCAAACGTAGCACATACGGGTACAGCGCCGCTCGTAGTGGACGGCAGGCGTTTCTGTTTTGTCGGCGTAATGGGTTATATGTCAGACAAGATCGCAGATAGCGCGATTCTTTATGCCTATACACGGACTAAACTATTTTATTCTTTTTTGTGTCCCAAATTGAGAAGGTCACTGTTTTATTTTGTAAATATGAATTGCACAACATTTTTGTAAAGTATTTATGCAATCTATGCGAACACTAAAGTTCGAAATTTTGTAAAAAGAAGATTGTAACGATTTTTCTTTTTTCAAAATATTGAACTTCATGGATGTACTTATGTAAATAAATTGTAGTCTATGTGTTATTTTGATGTAAGTATAAGCAATACTACTGTAAAATTTCAACAAAATCTGTTCAGTAGTTTTGGGGTGAAGCAGGAACAAACATCAATCCATCCTACATCCTCACAAACTTTCACTCCTTCAGTCTATTCTATTTACTATATTTATTAAAGTGAGGGCCCTGGTACCCGAAAATTCAAACTTACCATAGTTCAATAACATTATGCACCTTTCGATTATTTATCTGTGATGTTCATTTGTGTGTATCTATAATTATGAAATAAATAGCGAGTCATAAGTGTTCTCGTAAGGAAGTAATCTTTTTCTGGGGTCGCCGTCATCAATATCGATAAGGAACACCATAATTATATGAAATTTAAAAAAAAACATTCTACTTTTAGAATCCAGGACTAGAAAAATATAAAGTTCCAATTGACATCAGAGTCTAAAAACATTTCACCTTAAATGAAATAATATAAGTAAAATTTATTTTGACGTAAAACGGTTTTGTCATCAAAACTAAAGCTGTGTACCAAATATCAGATCAATCTGTCAACAGGAAGGGGAGAAATATTGATTACAAAATTTGAACCAAATAATAAACAGGTCAAGCTAAATAAAACCGTTAAAAAACATTTCACATACTCCACGATCACTTACGGCGAATAAAACAAAGCAATCATAATTTTCCCATTATATCAAATATTCCATAATGAGTTTTCCTTAATCCTCTAAACGAACGTTGAGCTTGCCATAAACTTGGCTAATTAAACTTTGTCACAACTGTAGTCCTCAGGGTCCCTTGGATACCTGCGTATATTTATGTAAAGACCAAATATTTTGTTTTGGACTTATGTAAAATTCGTTTTTTAGAGATTTTATTCGAATACGACCGAAGCAAATTGATTATTAGCCTAGTATAATATTTCTTACTAAAACTCGGTATTTGCGTTGTTTGATAACTCGTACTAGGCTCCCTGATGGAAGCGATGTTACACTCGACGATGGTGCACGCCTGCAAGTATACCTACTTACTATTCTTGTTTTAATTTTGACTTCTTCCGTAGCACTCGCATCTCAGAATTAAAAAATACTTTATGTATCAGTGATATGACTTTTCGTAAAATATTATCACTTCGTGCCTCGGAAAGTAGGTACGTAAAGCGGGTTCGTAGAGGTAGGCAAACAGCGTTCCTACGTTTCTGTTACTAGGCGTATTAATAAGATGAGACACAAGACCTGAGAGAGGTCTCTAGACCCAAGAGCCTAGATTTACAACGTCTGGTATACCCCGAGAAGGATGGTATGCATAAGGGGCATTTCCCCTGTAGTTTCATGTCTTCTTTTTTATGGTACGGTTGATGAACAACCTGGTGTCAGAGTTTAAACCACCCGTAGCCTAACATGACTTTACACACCGTTGAAAAACCTCTCAGGTGTGCTGGTTTCCTCACGATGTTTTTCTTCACCGTTTTAGCAAGTGATAATTAATTTCTAATACGCACATGAATCCAAAAAGCCAGGGTTTCGAACCTTTGACTTGAAGTACAATGGTCATACCACTGGGCTATCACTACTTACTTTCCCCGATGAATGTAGCAAAGTAAGCGTAGTAATAGTATATATTCTTTGTCTTTAGTACAAACAGCAAACAATTAAAAAAATATTAGCCGAGACAAAAAACCCTTCATTATTATGTATAGACACACAAAATAATATTACGTTAAAACGTTGCTTATAATATCAGTAAACATAAGCATTTACAAATATCATGTTTACAAAATTCACAAAGAAATTTCTAAATATCTGACAAAAAAATATTTAGAATTTCGTCAGTTCTTCTCTGTTCCTTTTCAACGAGTAATGGGCACGGCACATTTATTACGAATGATTGATCACTCCCTCTCCCTATATCTACATGTAAATAATGTGTGATATTTTGCTTACAACACATTATTATTCTAATGTATTTTGTCTTATGAAATAAGGCATATTTTTTGGAATATAAATCATTGTTTTTGTTCCATCTTATTCGTAGGTAGTTTGTGGTAATACATTTTTGGTATTTGCTACTTTTTGTCGTGAGAAAATGAATAAGGGTTTATATTTTTACTAGCTTTTGCCCGCAGCTTTGCTCGTGTTAACACGTGGCGCCATCTGTTAACATAAGAACGTTATTGTTGTTTTACTCGGGAACAGTACTTTTTTTCGGGATGAAAGGTATCCCATATCCATTTCTGTACACCTGACAACGTATATGCAAAATTTCAAGATGATCGGTTCTGTAGTTGAGGCGTGAAAAGGTAACAAACAAACTTACTTTCGCATTTATAATATTAGTTAGGATGACAGGGTTTATGTAATTTGAGCCTTAAGATTGCTTGATATAGCTAATACACTACTGTAGCCATAAACATGTCCCTAAATAATCAAAATCAGATCCAGCTAGTCCCTAGCATGTCCGCAAGCAACGCCCTAAACTGAAGCCCGAGTCCCGTTAGGGGGCGCCCTTAGTTGCTGTTACTTTAGGTTTAGTTTAATTGCTTTAGCTGGAGGCTTAACTGAAGACTGAACTTAAGACTGATTAACCGGACTTCTTGCGACACTTAGGTCTCGCAAGAAGTCCGGTTAATCAGTCTGAGCTCCCTAGAGCTATAATTGAGAGAGACCACGTAGAAAAAAAAATAGCATAACTAAAAGCATCATTTTAAAATGTCAAGTGATCACTGCCGTCCATGCACCTGCAACACTGAAAGCATTGCAAATGATTAAGTTTTCCTCACTGGCCATACGAAATACGATAGTACGAATACTTAATAATACGATTACCTAATTACTTATTCTTAACTAGATTATATTATTTCGATTACAATAAATAAAATCTGTACAAATTATATAGTCTACGTGAGCGAAGCAACGAGGGAAAGCTAGTTCTTAATAAATTCGTTCAGCATAATAAATTCCAACTTAAAAAATCCTAAAATAAAATCAACTTATGTAGAAAAAGATAGACAATCCATTCATCTGTCCGCAGTTCTCAACCGAAATCCTAAAAGGCTATTATTTTAGTTCATATCACAATGTTGACAAACGAGGCCTGTCTAAAGGAACAAGGGAACCTTTGTAGAATAGATCCGTTTTTATTTATATAATATCTTATCTTATAAATCGTCTTAGAAGACAGTTTTTTTAGGTAAGTATAGATGAACGAATATTGTTTTACAAACCTGAGTGTTTACTCTTAAGAGAAGTGTCCCCTGAGAGCATGGAGCGCCTTAAACGTTAACAAAGTACTATCTGAATAATGCGATAATAAATAAATGCCGTGTGGTTCCGGCCTAAGAATAGTACCACCCCTACTCGTCCCACGGGTGTCGTAAGAAGCGACAAAGAAAAAGATCTGGAGGATGGGCAGCAGCATCCTTTTGTGTAACAGCAGTCATCTCCTACTGCGCCAACCCGCTTACCCAGCGTGGCGATTATGAGCTAATACTTCCAATGAGTGCACACTAATGGCGCGCATTGGGAGAGACCTATGTTTAGCAATGGACTAATACAGGGTGATGATGAAGATGATTCATGAATAAATGAAGAATATCCAATTAAAATCAATGATAATTTGTAAACCAGAATTCTAGATAATATCTATAGCTGTGTTCAAAATCCAGCAGCTTTGAAGAGATGCGCAAACTGTCTTGATTGTCTGACTGATAGATAACTAACAGCCTGAACTGGTGGACCAAGAGACTTCGGAGAAAAAACTCCTCGAGTACCCTAGAGGTGCACTAAGGAAGAATTTCCGGAAATTTCACCCCTAAGCGAGAAAAGTTAAGGTATAATTTAACGTACAAAATGCTAGTACACACAGCAAAGATATTAAGTTGGCAGGACCGCTAGTTAAGGATAAAGTTTTTTATAAAAATTTGCATGTGATTGTGAAAAATCGTTCTTATATATTTATATGTCTTCTTTCAGTTATACCTTTTGAGAAAATATGGTAACTATAATTGTATAGATGACATCTTGAAAAAATCACAACCTTATCTAGCGCCCTTGCCAACCTAATAGCTTTGCTGTGTGTACGTAGTAATACATTCTTCTTATGGCAAAAACCACCTCAAATCAAAACATAAACAATGGTGCTAATAATTCTCTTGCACACACTCTAAACTAATTTAGACTCACTATCTCTCTTTCTATCAAAGATCATTGGGAAAGGATAGAAGATTTTTGGAGCTGTCAAACTAGTCCATTTGCTTGATATCAACGAGAATTTAGTCGGCATAATGTCATAGAGGTCTTCTTCGTCTTATTTTACGTCAATTGCAAGGACGTAGACCAATTTGACAGCTCTAATCTGATAGTTCAATTTTCTGTCCTTTTTCTATGATATTTATTAGAAAGAGATATAGTAAGACTAAAATTAGTTTAGCGGGATGTACAAGAGAATCATCATCAATGTATGAGTATTTCCAACGCAAGAAATCTAATAATTTTAACATAATTTCATTCTCTGGATCCAAAAGGTTACGTCAACGATAAATTATGTTAGGATTATAAGCACATTACCGAAACTCAACACGGTTTTGTATTAAGTGTTTCATGAAGTTATGGAATTTAAGATTTAATAAGCATCCTGGGATCTACAAGAAAACAACACTGTATTTATTAATAAGTTATGACGGTAATAGAATTTTAATGCTTTATCAAAATAATCTTTTTACTAAAGCGTAGAACAAGAAGCGTTTTTTTGAAGAATTTTTGCTATTTATAATAGGTATGTCTAGTAGGAGGAAGTTCCTTCGACTGTATTTTTATTTGTGTGTGTGTGTGAAGTGATGTCTCCGGTATTGAAAAACTGATTTTAACGATTAATTTTTTGTGGTCCTTTAGTAACACTAGGAACCCTTATAGCTTCGTCAAGTCCGATTGTCTGACACAGCAATCACAAAAAAGGCTCAAATCTATAGTAGATAGGTACATAATTTGACATTTGATTTTACTAATTGACCCCCAATTTATATTGTTCTATAAATACTGACGCTAACAAAAGCTTTAAATTTTAAATAATATAATAAGGCTTAATAAATAGCGAAAATAAATGTTGAAGAATGAAGGGGGGGAGGGGGAGAAAGAGACTAAAGAAAAGATGGATGGAATGCATTTAAGCATTGATATGAAAGTCAACGGTGTAAATGTTAAAAAAGGAAGAAGGCATTCTGGACTAACCCAATGAGATGCAATGGTCCCCACAAAATCAGGGCAGGCGAAAGGCAACCAGAAAAAAACGTCAACACTAAAAGAAATCTTCATTTTAATTTTCATCCAATAACGTCTCAATAACACTAAACTAATTTACAAGAATCATTTACATCAGAATATTATCTGACCAAACTTCAGAATCGTGCCACAGGGATCCTTCCTCAGATCCATCCGTTCGAAACTTCACAATGTCAGTTTTAATTTTATAGAATTTCTTTCGCAGAATTTCATCAATGAGAGAGGATGGTTCCAATCTCCGCAGTCGGGCTTTCATATTGTTTTTTTCTTTGCTCTTTTTTGAGGAACTTTCTTTGCCTCATTCGGAGATTAATAAAATGTAAATTTTTCGACACGGTCCCCGTTTCCGAACATTTTACCAAAACGTTTCTTGAAAATTCTTCAAGAGTCTCAAGGTTGTGCCTGATATAGCTAATCTTTTCAACAAACTGTATATTTTAAAGTCGATTTCTGATGAACGCTTTTGTGAGGTAGCCTGGCGATACTTTAATTTAATTTTATTAATAGAATTACGTAATCAAATCTGATGCTAAAATGATTTAACGATGGAACTGTTTAACACGTTTTGTTTAAATCAATTGTAAGTGACTAATTCAACATTTATCTTTTTTGCTATCTAATATTATTATCATACAAACAATCTGCTACGTTGCTTATGTCTCCTGTTATTTAACAAATGTAAATAATTAAACAAAAAAAGACTTGACAAAGTCTGCATAATGAGTTCCACGTTGACTGTTCATTTGTTTATATAAATAAAATAATGAAAAAATCACATTGGTACATGCCAGGTTCGAACTCACACCCACACGCTTGCAAAGCGGGTCCGTAACCAATGCGCCACCACGACACACACGACATTGTTTATATTTAAACATTGTTTATAGATGTAAATTATTTCTAAAAGTAGTGATAGCCTAATAATAAGACCATTGACTGGCAAGTCAGAGGTATCAGGTTCGAACCCAAGGGGTGCACCTCTGACTTTTTGTAAGTTATGTGCGCATTTTTCTATCCCTTCATTTTTCGAAGCCTTTGGATAATGATGATAGAACTTCACTTACAGGTAGGTTCGTTTAATCATTCATTAACACTTGCACCATTCCTCGGAGAGCATGGAAAGCTATCGGTCATGTGAGACTCTCTCGCAACCACTTGTGCACTATTATCTCCTGCGTTGATGGCCAATCTCTATTCAGAATGGCTGCTTTGACCGAAATTTAGTCAGGTGGAAATTATATTTTATATGTCTTAATCCTGATTTAGACTTTTGCAATTAGACTTCTGAATCAAACATTTATGAATTTGGCTACTTCTTCTTCAGTTTGTAAAGAGCATACTTACACTGTAAATTGACGTCTACCACATGTTTTGCGTCGGAAAGTAAGAAGCTCCGCTCCAGTCAGCCCACTTCTTCAAGGGATGCCAAGGCCTTCCTTCACGTTAGTGATAGATTTTTTAAAAGATTTCTTGCTAGCCGGGGTATTTTTCTCGGTAGTTGACCACTCTACTGCATTACAGCAGGACGTGAGGCCCTTGCATGAGATTAGTTATTTTAAATTACAAAATTCTGCTCATAATGAGAGTAAGTAATTTATTTATTTATTTATTCATTTTGGAAGACTTACAGCTCAAAAAAACACACTAAAAACAATATAATGATCGGTCAGCCAATTACAATTCTCCACGTAAAGAGAGTATATTTATTTTATTTATTTATTAGAAGTAATATTTTTTTACAAAAATGAATAAATTGAGAATACCAAAAAACAATGCAAACAGACAAAGCATATCTAATTCACACAAGGCTCGTACATTAAATCTTTTCCATCTATATTGATAACACAATGAAATTCACCCCCGAATAAAAGATTATTACGATGTAAAAGACCAATTTCCTACACAAGCCTTCATCAAATATGAGAAAATACAAATGTATAACGTTTATACGGGTACATTACGAGCCCAACCTTTTGAAATGAAAGTGACCCGCGAGCGGCGAATGAGGAAATTAAAGATATGAAGGTATAGAATTGCACAGGAAACGAATGCGAGGGGCGAGACGAAATATTGGCAAGTCATTCGTTTGACCATCTGACAGTACAGGTATTTAGTCAGACATAGATTAATATAGTCTCAAACTTTCGCGAACACTCAACATAATGAAACAACTTTTTAACGGAGATAATTTGCGTTTTTATTTTGATAATACAATCCTGACGTTTCGTATACTTTGCAGCACTCGTGGTCGCAGGCAGACTGAGGTTGACAAGCGTCTGAACAGTTATTTAAAATTATTTTTGATCTACCGTCAACTTTATTTAGTTATTGCCCATAAATATTATGTGAATTTTTAATTTAATTGAAAAAAAATTTTAAAAGCTGTTATTAAGATTTTTACAAACATATAGACATAGATATAACATAGACATAGATTAGTTACAAACTTTTAGGGAATAAATTATATGTATGTTCTTTAACATTGTCGTGGTGGCGAATTGGTTACGGACCCGCTTTGCAAGCGCGTGTGTGAGTTCGAACCTGGCTTGTACTAATGTGACTTTTTCAATGTCATATATGTATACTTTCTTAGTAAATCTAAGACACCACTGACTAACGGCGAAGGAAAACATCGTAAGGTAACCTGAACTTAGTAGTCTGAAATTACCAACCCGCTGTGAGCTAGCGTGGTGATTAATGCTCGATCTTTCTCTATATGAGTAGAAGCCTTTGCCTACAGTGGGACAATTACAGGCTCATTTATTTTTATTTATTTCTTCTTCTTTCTTCTTCATGCACAGAGAGGTACGATATTTTTAAGTTAGATCAGTTATCAGGATGTTATGAGGGTACTAACTCCCTATATCGACTGTCAAAGATCTTTATGACAACCGGGGCCAACAGCTTCTCGTACTTTCCGAGGCACGGAGTAAGTGCTTAATTAATTTACAAAACGCACATAACTAACGAAAGTCAGAGATGCGCCTTGGGTTCTAACCTAAGACCTCTGACTTGCCAGTCAACGGTCATACACCACTAGGCTATCACGACTACACATCAACTAGCAAGCTTTAATAAAATATCGAAAAAATTTCAACATTAAGTACCAACAGATCTCGATTTAAGAACCAAAAATAACATTGAAGCTAAAATAAATCTAAGTCTAATCCAACTTCGTAAAGCGACTTGAACCGAATTTATCAGATACCAATGCTTTTAACATTTCAAAGTAATATTAGGATTTTGATATTGACATCGCATGCCGCCTTATCGACTCATATCCTGGAAGGATCCGCCTTACATAACTTTTGGTTGCATGTGTTTAAGAAATGGAGTAACAATAAAGCAGATTCGTTCCCGCCTGATCGAGGCTTGTCGCAAAAATCTAGCTATTACCGTCCCTGATCCTTGTTTTTACCAGCTCGGACTAAGCTTGTAGCCATAATCATGTCCCAAAATAATGATAATTAATCAGAGCCATTTTGTCCCTAGCTTATCACCAAGCAACGGGTATGCCAAAGTCCCACTAGGGGGCGCCTTTAGCGATGTTACTTTAGGTTAGTTTACTACCATAGTTGGAAGTTTTTTAGGTTTCGCTAAAAGTCCTGCTACTATAAAAGTACTCAATTTTACGCCGAAATTTTGTGACAGAATGGTACTAACTCGAGCCGACACATTCATGTTATAATCAGAATGGCTGTGATTTCAATTGTTAAACATCAACACTCCACTACTTGTTTACTCTATGATCTGTTTAAACGTAGGGGAATGAAATTGATTGGACTTTCAAAAAGAGAAGCTGTCATTTGTAGGCACCACGACAGTTCGGATGAGAAGATCGAAGATAGGAGAAGAAAAAGTATGGGGATTTCGTAAAGTATCAAATTTACATTTTCACTGTCAACCACACTAATGGCATGGTCGCTTTTTCGATAATGTAATTTTGGTGCAACTAGGGTGCTGAAAAATTATCAGATCAATTTTACTACCTATCCAATTTACTTTATTTGTCATTAAAAAAACATTCCTAAACACCTTGCAAGATTAGACTTATACATAAAATCTAAAACTGCGCACAAACTTTATCATTTTATAATCCCGACGTTTTGAGCAGGTAACACTGCTTATGGGTCATAGCTAGACCGTCTCAGCGATGTCAGGGTAGAAATGCCTTCGCCTATCCTCGATTTTAGATGAACATTGGGATCATTAAAAAATAAGGTTTGTCCTCAGCTTTCAATTTCATATTATTGCTAAACACTTATTGGAATGTTCTAGAACACAGTCAAGTGTGATGGAAGATCGATTGATATAGAGCATAGCATTATGAAATAGAGAGTTAATGCGGATGCCCTCTGCCCTATTTTGTGGCCTAACAAAGTAGCATAAACTATTACCTACTAGTAATTAGAGGTTTCACTATCAAACTCAAGGCACTATCTCTGACGTTTCGGGAGTTATTTGCGTATTATGAAATAATTATCACTCGCTCCGTACCTCAGAGAACACGTTCAGCCAGTACTGCGTTTGATTTCTCTCCGGTCAGGTCGAATTGCCGTTCTATCGGACTATGAGAGTGAGGGAATAGTGAGTGCACACTCTTGTGCACTAATATTAATAATAAACGTTTTATTTTCGAGCTACTGTGGCTCATAGACTAAATAAACTAACATTGTATATTATTATAATATAGTTTGTGTTAATATAAAAACTTAAACCTGTTACTAAGACACTTCACTTAGGTAAACTGTCATTGTGCTATTGGATAACACTTGTCCGCGGAAACAGAAGAACACCACGCCCCGGCCCTGCGGCCAAGAGTCCTCTCCCATAACGAGATGCAGCAAGTTTTGCTGCGTTGAGATTGGCTGCTGTGAGTCTTTTTAAACTCCGATCTGAAAGACATTATCCTTAGCAGTAGGCTTCATATTAATGTCAAAGTATTATATAATAGAAAATTGTAGTCCATTCAGTTATATTATTTCTCTAATAGAATAATTTATTGGCATCGTGACCTAAACACTTGGAAGACTGCCACAACGGATCTATCGGGTTGCAACTTTGTTGGAATGCTAGCAGATATGACGTGTTCACTCATCTTTCTAAGTCAGCGAAATTCAAATCAGGATAATAATACCTTGAATTTATTTCTGTTAGAGTTAGTTTTACTAGGTATTCTTTGTTGAACTTTGGTTGATATTTACTTACCCTGAAGTGCATGGATTTGAAGTCAAATTTCCATATATGACCTACAAGTTGGGCTCTTCAATTGTTTTGACTATGTCAATAACAAATGCATAATTTTCTAACAGTCCACATTAGATAAAAAATTGCTCTTTAACAAAGTAGTTTAAAATACAGATAATAATTAATTTAAAAAAAACCCCGATACTACTTTTTGTTTAGCTGAAAACACTCGGTCAAGTCATCTATCGAAAAAAACTAAATCAAAATCAGTTCATCCGTTTGGAAGCTACGATAGCACAGACACTCAGTTACACAAATACCTACATAGACACACAGATACCTAAACACGTTAAAGTTCTTATCCTCATCCTTCCTCCTCTTTTTTCGTTGGGGGTAAAAAACATGGCTGATACTCAGGAATATTTTTAAGGATGATACGAAATACTAGTCCACACTGGCTCTGGATCGAAAGACTTGGAAATCAGAGGGAAAGGTCTTTGCCCAGCAGTGGGCAGAGGCGTTCACAGACATTTTGGACAGGGTAGGCAGTACATACAAATCCTACTTAGTTTCACTAATTCGTCGTCTGCGTCGTATCTGTCAGGGTAGGCAGTGCCTTTTTGGCTACATGAACTGCATGCTTCCGGGCAGTGGGATGATATGGGCTGACAGTAACAGTAAGAGAAATGATATAATAATTATATGTTAGTTAATGTTGTAATGTCGTGTCTACCCTTCATAAGAAAAAATTTTTTTTAATAAAAAATAAAACCGACTTCAAAAGGAACTAAAAAGCTTGAAATAACTTTAAAACGCTTTTTAGTTCCTTTTGAAGTCGGTTTTATTTTTTATTAAAATTTTTTTTTCACGATTTTTAGTGGTGCCTAAAATTAATCCCCCTCCCAAACTTTTGTGAGGCTAATATTTGAAATCCTTATGAAAAGCCCATTCAAACGATACCTCACACAATATTTTTTATCTTGGATGATTATAGGGGGGGGGGGTGACCACGTATCCCCCCTCTTCCTCTTTACTCGTCAGCCATCGACTGCACGTATAAACAAAGCAATATTACTTGTTACGACAATTCTGCTATAATCCTACGAGGAGTTACGTTTCATATCTCGTAAGTTCATGATCAGATCACGATAATATTTCTTTGGGACCACCTCGGGAGTATACCCTTTTAATTACAAAAAGAATTTTGAAAATCGGCCCACAACTGAAGGAGTAATCGCGTAACAAACATACAAAAAAAAAAAACATACAGTCGAATTGAGAACCTCCTCCTTTTTGGAAGTCGGTTAAAAATTGATTGGAACTTTAAAAAATATTAATCCTTTACAAATAATCCAGTCATCACCAATCACATTAGTTTTTAGGTAACTCACATTAACGATCGTTTCGTTCAAGCTGACAGCCCTCGTTCTGCGTGAAAGGTTGCGATTGCGAGTTTCGATCGAGTTTGAAACTTCTAGGAGTCCCCAAAGACATCTTTTTGGTCGTATAATTATGTAGTGGTGTACGTCGCGAACTACATAGGAGACCGCTTACCGTTACCGTTGCGATCTTCTGAATCGGTATCGTTCGCGAACTGATCACGTACAAAAACTTTATATCCAACGCTCCAAAACCAAAACGGCAGACCGAGACGACTGACCAAATCCATTGGTCGCGATTCTTTCAATTTTTCTACTGCGCAAGTGTCGCGTTAACTACCTATGTGGGTACTATTCATAATAATTAAGTACGTGAATAATATGTGTACGAGATATTCTCTGGCAGTTGGTTGATGTTAAATTGTGTTTAATAATTACTGTTAATTAAGAGAATAAGACTTCCTCGTTGGTCTAGTGGCAGCAAGCGCGACTGCTGAGCACGAGGTCCTGGGTTCGATCTCCGAGGCAGGCAAAGTGTTATTGGGCTTTTCCATGAGGAAATTTTCAGTAGCAGCACGGAATATGAATAGCACGTGAATAGCATGTTAAGCTGTTGGCCCCGGTTGTCAATTGTAGATCTTTGACTATCGTTATGGGTAGTCAGAAGCTCAAAAGTCTGACAATCAGTCTTACCAAGGGGTATCGTGTAACTCAGTATCTGGGTTGTGGAGGTCTGATAGGCAGTCGCTCCATGTAAAACACTGGTATTCAGCTGCATCCGGTAAGACTGGGAGCCGACCCCAACATAGTTGGGAAAGGGCTAGGCAGATGATATAAGCTCTCGGCAAATGTTCAAACCATACCAGTACCCCATCTTCTCACTTTTTAATAGCTTTGTGGCATACCACAACTCAAAAGTACTTAAAGATGCACAATGCTTTGCGCACACGAGCACAAAAGTAAATAAACTTAATTTCTGCTTATCGCACTTCAGATCGGTTAAGTGCTCTAAGTTGTAACTTAAAAGTAATGATGTCGATAATATTCCTTGGGCTAAAACGTCCAAAACTCTTTTATGGAGGTACTCCATTATAACAAGCTAACAAAAACATTGAAGGTCGTGACTAAGTACCCATATTTTTTTTAGAAACACTTAGCCATAACTTAACTGATTTGTTTTACCTAGAAAACCTTGGTGGTGATAACCTTTACCTGTAATGAAACAACTTTTAAACGGATAAAAAACACCTGACGTTCTGCCTGCGACCACTAGAACTGCAAAGATCTCGAAATGTCAGGTGTTTTTGAAAAATACAATATACGCGAGTTATCCGTTTAAAAATTGTTTCATTATGTTAAATGTTTGCGAAAATTTGAGACTATATTTTACCTATAATCCGGTTATTTAAAATAATTATCATCAATCGTTTCTGGTGCCTTGTGGTTTCCAGCCCAAGAATAGAACCACCCTAACTCGTCCCGCGGGTGTCGTAAGAAGCGACAAAGGGAAAGATCCCGAGAATGGCCAGCAGTATCCTTCTGTGTAACAGCAATCATCTGCTACTGTGATCGCCACCCCGCTTGCCCAGTGCACAATGGTGGCGGCCATTTGGGAGGCCTATGCAGGCAGTGGACTAATACAGGCTGATGATGACAGACCACTAGGCTGCCAAGTCAAAGGTTGTAGCTTCGAACCCCAGGCACGCACCTCAGACTTTTCGGGTTCATGTGCGTTTTAGAAATTAATGATCACAATGATGACTTGCAAAAACGGTGAAGGAAAATATCGTGAAGAATTTATCATACTTTAGAGATTTTTTTACGATGTCACCCGTAGGCCTCTGACACCATATCAGAGGCCTACGGTGACTTAAACTCTTACACCAAGTTCAAACACACGCAGACAAAGTCACAGCTAACACTAACATCTAGAAACTAATCACAATTCACAAACTGCTTTATATCTTAACCCTCTACGGACAGTCCAAGTTTAGAGAAGTCGCGTTAACCCTGTAATACCATTAATATTTGAACAACGTGAAAGTTAAGCACGTCATTAGGTAAACAACATTTTAAATGTTTATTTAGCTATAGTGAACGCACTCGGTTTCTCTTGAGTTGCTATTTTGTTATTAGAACTATGGTTTACTCGTTTTTTTTTTGTTCTTAATCATACTTATATTTTTATTCTAGAGACATTGCAAACTATATTTCGGAAAAATAACATCAAAGATAGTTACTTGAAGAATTTATTTCAATGACAATTTACTAGTTAAACCGACGAGCATGTATAAAGAACGTGATGAGAGGTGAATAAGGCAAAAGAGGTATGCAAGGATCGTAGCAAGTGGAAATCCGTTGTCTCTGCCTACCCCTCTGGGAAACAGGCGTGAGTCTATGTATGTATGTTTACTAGTTATTAACTTTCACGTTTTTTGTTAGTAATATTTTTGCTTCAAAGCTGCATTCATTCTGCTTCATTATCTTATAAATAGACATTTATATACATGTAATTGATACACTTACAGAATTTACTCCCTCTGACCTTTTGCTAGACTATCAAATAAATTTGGCTCCGGCCAAGTCCGGCGAAGCATGATATCTAGCTAAAACGCTGGCTTAACGTACGTATTCTGGTACAGATGATATTTAGGCGACCTACATTCGAGAATTTCCTAAAATATTTTGCTTAGGTTGACTTTTAAGGAAAGTTTGGCTTAGCTAGAAATAAATAAATTCTTCTTATTGGATGGTTGATAAATAACCTAATGCTTACATCAGGTTATTAAATAAAAATATATAATTAATAAATTATTCTTAAACTCTTAAGTTTAAGAATTATTTAAGATGCTGATGACCTTGACCCCATAAACTTCGTCATGTAAGATCTCGCGCATACCCTCAAAATCAAAATCAAAATATTTTTATTCATGTAGACCATTTTGAATAGTCATAATTCTAATATTATTATAAGAGTGACTCTAGTTGCCAGTTCCTAGGGCAGCCTACCCCTCATGGAGAAGAATCTGGCAAGAAACTCCATGGTTGCTCTTTTAAATAATTCCTTAAAATCATACAAAATTTTACCAAACAAATCATTAGCAATAAAGAAAAAAAAAATATAAATTACCTATCTATTTTGGGTGTCACTGAATTAAAAAGGTACTGCCAACATACGGGACATACAATAAAAGACACCAAATCTACATAATTTTAACTCTTTGAATCGTTATTCTCAAAAACTCTTAGGAAAAAGGTATTTAGATATTTTTATAGAGGTGCAGTATGGAAGGATTTCAGGAAATTCCGATCCTATCCGATCCGATCCTAATTATCGGATGAAATCGGACAGTGTATTGCGTATCAGGTCCTAATAATATTCGATAATTAGGATCGTATCGGATAGAATCGGGAGGTGTGAAACGCACTTAATTTCTGTCCCAGGTCGTAAACTTAATATGACCTATCAAATGTTTTATGGTCAAGTGGTTAAAAAAAACAGAATATGATATTATTTAGTAATAAAAGTAGGGCAGCCTTTGCGGGTATGATATACCCCTTCTGGGTCACTTTGTATGTCCCCTTACTTAACAGTAGATGGTGAAAACATAACTTAGCCTTGAACCTCGCGTTCTTTTCTCATTTGAAACCAGCCTTAGGGTAACAAAAAAAGATTTTGTTATAACATTATCTCAATATTATGAGCACGAGAAAACAGCCTATTCATTTCCATAACATCGACACATCGTTACCCTAAAATCAATTTAACCACCAAAGTTTGTAAAGATATTGAAATTTATGAGTACACCCGACCATAAACTAAGTACCCTGCTATTTAGATGGCACATGATAGCAGTCTGTTTTGTGTGTCGCTTGCTATTCTTGCCTATTCCTGATTTTCACCTTAGATCGTGATCATTTCAATTTAGTTAATAATTTCTTTAAGTCTTAATTTTTTACAGACTTTTATTTTAAACAAAATAATATTTAAATAATGCGAATAAAAAACCTATACTACAAAAATGAAGCAAGGTTATTTATAAATAATTCTTTTTCAACTGTATCGTGAGTGCCGTGAGTGCAGTTACTCAGACACATAATTTCACACTACATAAACACCTCAAGTAAAACACAATCTTGAGTTTTAAATATCAATATCCAAATTATCGGATTAGTTCTTATACTCTGGCAGTCAGAGTCCGAACTCTTTGAGATCGGATATTTAGCGCAAAAGAAAGTAATAAAGGGATGACACGATACCTTTCTTTTTCGGCCCTTTCTCTGCCCCAGACGTGCCAACTTGATAGCTGTGTACTGTAATTCCGTATTTTGTAGCCTAGTTTTTTTAGAAATAGCTTTTTGTAGTATCATAATAGCTTGAAGCCGTCAACAGATGCGAAAATTTACAATTCATGATCAGGATAAATATTGCTTTAACAATATAAACACAAAATTATTCATTATTCTAGCTGGCGTTTGCGGGTTCGTTCAGAAACCTTCTTATACCAGTCAAAAGTGTAATAAGTAGGTATGTTATAAATTAGTCAATAGAATCTATTTATTGCGAACTGCTACTAGAAAACAACATTACATAATTTTATTTACATTATTATACAAGTATTTACAATTTTTTGTATTATTTACATTTTCCTATAGAAAACAAAAAAATAAATAAAAAATAAACGGTTTTAATTAGCTTGATCTGTTTATTATTTGGTTCAAATTTAGTAATCGATATTTCACCCCCTTCCTGTTGACAGACTGATCTGATATTTGGTACCTAGCTTTAGTTCTGATGACAAAACCGTTTTACTAATATACTACTAATATTATTTTAATCACGTAGACCATTACGCACTAATGAATAGTCATAATTCTAGTTATAAATATTTAATAAGAAATTTGAAAAAACAACTGATACGGATGGGATTCGAACCCACGATCTTCGGCGTTCCGTGCCGACGCTCTAACCGCTGAGCCACCGTATCCCATCAGAATCAGTCGAAATTTCAAATCTCTTTATACGCCTAGGGCGTGTGGTATCAGTTGTTTTTTCAAATTTCTTATTAAATATTTATATTTAATAAGCTAACATGTGCTAAAACATGTAAAAATTTCACAAAAATATAATTCTAATTGTTCATTGTAAGAGTGACTCTAGTTGCCAGTACCTACTTTGTTTTCTTTAAATTTTCGCTTTCAAAATCAAGACCATTATTAAACAAGACCTCGCTAATATAATCATAACCTAAACACAAAACGAGGTAAAACATCAAGTACAACACCAAGAAAAGCAATTGAGAACCTTAAGTAATTTCATGAAAAATTCACTTTGAATAAGAAAATTACTTTAGACTCGAGTTGGTGTAACTTTTAATTTATTTACACACTAATTTGACTACTAAAGTGGGTGTGCGCGATTTAAGTTGTGAACATACATAACATTACGCTAGTGTACCCCGAAGGATAAGCAGAGGTGTAACGCTTTACACCTACAGTATGTTGATGACGTCTTTCAGATTCATAATAAAGAATTATCTGAATTTTAACAAAAAGGAGGTCTTCTTCTAATCGTGTGTCAGTTTAAACCACCCGTAGGCCTCAGACATGGCTTTACACACCATTGAAAATTTCTCAGGAGTGCTGGTTTCATCACGATGTTTTCCCTCACCATTTTAGCAACTGATAATTACTTTATAATACGCACAAAACTTACGAAAAGTCAGAGGTGCGCGCCTTGAGATCGAACTCGAGTTCTCTGACGTGTCGACGGTTATACCACTAAGCTATTTAGTGCTGTAAAAAGATAGTCATTACCAATTCAAGCACTTTTGAGGAGAGAAGAGAGTGCATCATACAAACGAAGTTTGATCTTAACTTGAATCATCCTCCTAGCATTATTATTCTCGAGCTTTGTTGGGTCGACTTCTAATCTAACTAGATGCAGCTGAATATCAGTTTTCTACTGAGCAACTGCCTATCTGTCCTTGCGGGGTACGATATTCTAAAGTTAGATCAGTTGTCAGAATTTTATGAGGGTACTGACTCCAATAGGGAAGATGCACTATTTTTATTTTTGTTTTCATTTTAAAGAATTCCATGTAGAATAGACCACAAATATATTTAAAAAATTAAAACATTGCAATTTATCCGAAAAAATGCTGTTTTAAATTGACAGTTTGACAGTTCGCGGGAAAACGGACTTATGGTGCTGATGACGTCACTCTTGTCTTTTACTGATTCGCCGTTGGCTTTCATACTTTTGCATATTTATTTAAATCGAATAAAAAATAGTATTTACAAAGCATAGAATTTTATTTTATAAATTTACAAAAAAGAATAACTTAAATATTATATAGTTATTACATTTTAATTTTGGAAATACAGCATCTATCCAGAATTTCTAAGCAGCATTCATAACAGATAAAATGCTTTTATCGTATATACAAATATACTTCTTTTAATTTTTCAAAGTTTGTGTGTGCTATACAGAGAAGTGATGTTTTCCTTATGCTGAAAAACATTTGAAGTTGTACTTGTGCCCAATATTTTGGTGTTATTTTATTGTCTTTCACATAGGAAAGTATGGTAGGTAGCTTCTGTTAAGGATATTTCACCTCTACTGTGTAATTTTCAGCCGTCAGGTGTTGCACCAAAAAAGGGTACTCGGCATTACGAAGAAATCCAGCTTCTTCAATTTTAATCTAAAATGCTGATTAAAATAATATAAACAATATTTATTACTACAAAGGCCTGGAACTAAACATACCTAACTAATTATTTTATTCAAAATATTTAAACTAGAGAAAAATAATGATGTTATGTCAATACTAACTCTAGGTAAACACCTGGAGTCTGCTTTGATAAACCCAACTCCCATTTTTATTAAAAAAACGCAATTAATATTCCCATAAAATAATATTCACCTTTACAACCATAACCTCAAATAAGTTGTCAAAACAAGTGTGACGTCACGAAACGCTAATTCGTGTTTTAAAATACGTATTGTTTCAAGTCATTTTTAAATCGTAATTATTGTAAAAAAACAACAATATGTAAAATAAAAACGTTGCAGTGACCTTTCTTTTATATTTTTTTAACGTTTTATCATACAAATTCCATAAATATTACATCTGCATCTTCCCTATTATACATACACACAGTAGAATTATTTTGATTTTTTCTTTATTACAAGTTGACATTATAAATAAATATACAACTCAAATGTTGTTTCATATCTAATAATAATGTCCTCCTGACCGAATTTAGGTCACGGCGGCCAATCTCAATGGAGATTAGCCATCGACGCGGGAGATACGGTATAGTGCACAAGCGTGTGCGCAAACACAGGTGCACTCACTATTCCCTCACTCTCATAGTCCGATGGGACGGCAATCCGACACGACCGGAGAGAGATCAGGTGCAGGGCCAACGGCTTTACGTGCTTTCCAAAGCACGGAGTAAGTGATAATTAATTTATAAAACACACATAACTTACGAAAAGTCAGAGGTGCACCTTGGGTTCGAACCTGAGACCTCTGACTTATCAGTCAACGGTCAACACCACTAGGCTATCACGACTCGATGTTTTATATCTACTGTTACAATAAATGCAATAATACGTACATTTTAAATAGGAGCTTTTCTTGAATTTGCGTCTACTTTTTGCTTGTAACTGTACAGTAAAGTTATTTAAATTTTATGTGACTTTTTCGCAAATACATAAAGTTTTTGTTTAACATGCACTCAGTACAAGCATTCTTTTCCATTTTCTTTAGAAGTACTACGGAACTTGTAATGTTATATGATCGTCTCTTGCAAATGTATTTTTATAGTCTAAAGCAGGGATGACGAACATTAGCGCGATATCCAAGATAAATTAATTTTAAAATTTATTAAATTAAATTTTTTAAAATATTTTGAAAAAAGACCACGAACCTACCTAACGGTAGACGGTGTTATGAGGTAGAGTACCAGAGGACAAAGCACACCTGTCTTTCTGTCGTCCAGATCCACCGAACATCACGTCGGATCATGACAAAGTCTCTTGACACCAGAAATAGTTTGGTAGTTAATCGCTGCCAATTGGACATTTATCCTGCCATTCATCGGCTGAAGAAGAGACGTTGATGCCTTTCTTCCCTGGCACATAAAATAAGCTGGAATGTGACATGAGGTACTTTTTGTCCCGGAAAATTAGAGCAAAGCTGCGCTGAGTTAGTAAAGAATATTTTTGTTACTAACATTTCCTTCAATATTTTTTTTATTTTTTAACTACATAGTCTCGAATTTATAAAAGGTTCGACATCCCTGTTGTACACTTTTATAACTTTGTTTTCTTGTAGTCGTCAAACGTGTCTAGACTCGCCCTAAAACTGTCACGTCCATGTTTTAGAGAAAAACACTTAAGAAAGAGATTAGATATTTTATTATATTTGTTGTTTTAGGAGTCTAATTAATATTTTTATGGGTAATTAAAGTTTTGGAGTCTGCTTCTAATATAACTAGATGCATCTGTATATCTATGTTTTAATCCTCAAAACAGAGATACGATATTTTAAATTTATATCAATTATCAGGATTTAATTTTTCAGATTCCCAAAAGGCTATGACAGCTTCTCACAAGACTATCCCATCTTCATCTCTCCATTTTCACAAAGCTATCACACATTTCTTACAAGACTATCACAGTTTCTCACAAAACTATCACTCTCACAAGGCTGTCACAGCTCCTCACAAAGCTATCACAGCTACTCACAAAGTTATCACAGCTTCTCACAAGGCTATCACAGCTTCTCACAAAACTATCACAGTTTCTTACAAGGCTATCACAGCTTTTCACAAAACTATTACTCTCACAAGGCTGTCACAGCTCCTCACAAAGCTATCACAGCTTCCATAAGGCTATCATAGCTCCTCACAAAGCTATAACAGCTTCTCACAAGGCTAACACAGTTTCTTACAAGTCTATCACAATTTTCGTTTCGAGTATTTATTCGACATTTTAAATAACTGTTCAGACGCTTGTCAACCTCAGTCTGCCTGCGACCACGAGTGCTGCAAAGTACTCGAAACGTCAGGATTGTATTATCAAAATAAAAACGCGAATTATATCCGTTAAAAAGTTGTTTCATTAAGTCTATCACAGCTTTTCACAAAACTATTCCTCTCACAAGGCTGTCATAGCTTCTCATAAAGTTATCACAGCTCCTTACAAGGCTATCACAGCTTCTCACAAAGCTACTATCACTTCATACGATTAAAATGAATATAAATAAAAAACACTTCTAAACGATTTAGATATTCTTTTCTCGACTATCACTAATGCTTATTAAATAGTCTGTTCAAATTTATAATACTTTCATGTATATTCTAAGGAGGTTATAACTCTCTTTGTAGAGCGCGGTTCTTCAAAGAATATGAATTTTATAACCTTAGTGTGAAGCGCGTCTCGAAAGACCAGATTACAATTTATGAAGATATTAATATTATGAACTAAGATATGTGTGTGTGCAAAATTATACTTTAAATTATCTTCTTCTTAGCCAAGAGATGTTTTCTACTGCAAATACAAAAACAACGACAAATAGCCTCGTTTTTTAGACTACTAAGGTAGCAAATAGGCATACGATTTGCGTTATAGTAGGTGGTTACCGTAACCTATGTTTGCAGTGATATCCTTGTGGTGATATCGTGGGACTAGCTGCCAAGTCAAAGGTTGTAAGTTCGAAACCAAGGCTCCTCTGACTTTTCGGTTTCATGTGCGTTTTAGAAATCACTTACTAAAACAGTATGTAAAGCTATGTCAGAGGTAACATCGACCATATTATCAGCGTGGCACGGTGTTCAGAAACGAATATATACGAATATACTTTTCATCCCGAAAAAAGGTACTGTTCCCGAGAAAAACCACAATAAAGTTTTTATGATAATAGATGGCGCCATGTGACTTTTGATTTATGATTAATTCAAATACCTACTAATTTAATGCAATTAAAGCCGCGGGCAAAAGCTAATTTCAAATAAAATACAGTCAACATCATTTAAAATTCATTGCTTTTAACTTTGCCCGGAAATATTATACGGATATGACAATCCTACCAGTCCAATCCTAGCTGATTTACCACGGGGCCATGTTCACGCATATTAATTAGATCTATTCAAACGTTGAGGTATTTACGTGACCTGTGGCCTTTCAAAATAATTAGTGACGTCACCGCCTAGCTAACATCAAAGTCTGAGCAAATCAGACATTCATGTACAGTTATAAGCGCAAACTTTCACGGCCAGTAGTGAAATCGGCTCTAAATGGTGACAAGAAGTGAGGTTTGTGGAAGGTTGTAACTAAGCTAATCAGGAGAAAAGAGATGCGATTAAGCATATTGCGCGAAAAATCCGAGAGCCTAACTTCAAGCCCGAGTAAGATTACGTTTACTGTACCTATAATTGTCATATCTTGCGCTGTCTACAATTACAGACAGCACGATCGAATATAAAAGATGCAAATTCTATCAAAATAAACTGACTTAAAATCTGGCTATCAGAGGGAACATACTGTGGTATAGATGAGTACTGTAAAGTATCTTCTGTACTTTTATAGAATTACTCTGTATGTCACTATTATTTTTATTTTTTATAAATATTTTTTTAATAAATAGATATTTTTTTTATTAATATTGATTACTTAAATATTTATTTTAAATAAATATGAATGTCAGGATTTTTTATCCCTATATTCAAGGATCTTCATGGCAGCCGAGGTCGGCTGAACGTGCTTGCGCGAAAGTGCTTGCTGTGATCATAATTATACGCACATAACTTTCGAAAACTCGAGCTGCGTGCCTTGGGTTCGAACCTGAAACCTCTGACTTGCCAGTCAACGATCATACCACTATCACTGCTTCGTGTCGTCTGTGTTAATAAGTGTGTAAAAGAATATTATTGTGTCTTTCTGTACGTAACCTTCACCAGATCCTTCGACATCCGAGCTTGATGTTATTATTTTAATGACAAACCACACAAAATATAATTCACAAATTAATTATAATTGAGGTTCTGGTTATACCCATAATATCAGTTTGTTGAACTATAATAATATCTTATGATTTTCAATGGGTACGCAGCCCTTATTTTCAATGTACATTACTTGTAAGCTATAATTTCTCCCAAGGGCATCGTGAGCGAGAAAGGACTAAACCGTTGTTATTTTAAAAAGATATACTTAATGTTGTTATTTTTGCCAAATATTGATAATATTTTATAAAGATAACATATAATACATTGGTAATAAAAAAACGATATCGATAAAAATATTTAAGTAATTATGATAACAACAATAATCTCATATCAATAATAATTACCTTTTTAAATGTTATATTTATAATTATTTTCTTATTTGACTCACCACTATGGATCCTGTATTATATTTAAAAAAAATAGAAAAAGTTCTTACCTACTCTTTTTTGTTATGCTTTTAATAAGCACACCTTTATGTTTCTGAAAGTTTTTTTTTAAATTGTTTGATTACCTTTTTAATATTTTATTGAAAAAAAATGGTTTATAACATATAGAACGGAGGCCTAATGCCAGCAAGGCTTCTGTAATGCTTCTGATGTTGCGGGTACTTATGGACGGCGATGATTACTGATAGGTACATTAGACGATATGTCTGTTCGGTTGCCCCCTTTTTTCTCTTTCCCCTTTTTCCATTTTATGAGTGTGATTACTGATAGTAAGATTTAACATTAATAAATAATAGTAGAGTGAGCCTATTTTTTAAAAATCGAACTAATAAAGTCCGCTTTTTACATCATACCATTTACATTTCATTTAGCCTCAAAATTTCGTTACAATATAATTATAAATTCATATTTTTATTACACAATTCTTGTGTATTTTCCATTGTGGTCTTTAGATACGACATCGCGTGTTTGTAAAGCAGATATACGCTCAATTCTCATATTTGAAATGCTTAGTAATGTTAGATCAAATACACATAGCCTACTGTCCTACGTAGGTTTAAAATGCGATATGCGATGCTGAGATACGAAATGATTCGATTAATTATTTTTAAACAAGGTTTTTTTGGGACTTCCTTCAAGTTATTCTGGTTGAAAAGCTGCATAATTTTTGTAACAGTACATAATCTAACTTTAAGTGCGGCAGTGATATGACTGCTAGGGAGTTAGCACTCAAGATTTAACTTTAGAATATCGTATCCCTTTGGGTTGCGGGAGTCAGATAGGCAGCCGCTCCGTAGATAATGGATATTCAGTAGCTGGTTAGATTAAAAGTCAACCCCAACAAAGTTTAGAAATAATAAGGCTAGGATGAGGATAATCAATAGTGCTAATCTCTTGCACACTTTTTAAACTAATTTAGACTTACTATCTCTCTTTCTACCAGAGATCATTAGAATTTTTGGAGCTATCAAACTAGTCCATTTGCGTGACATCAACGAGAATAATTTAGTCAGCACGTCATGTACAGTCGCCTGCAAAATTGCATGGATACCTTAGTGTCTACAATCCTATGAACATGTTAGTCCAAGTTCACCAAAATAAACTAGATGGCGTTGGTTTTTCACATATTATTTTGATAACAATAGCGTTGAAATTGCACTTTTACGCAAATAATGTTGTCAAATTATACTAAAAGGTTTGCTATGTATGATTTGTATATTTTGCCTGAATCCTGTCGATAAGTTATGTCAAAATTCAGTAAAACTTACAAGATGGCGTTGATTGTTCATTTATTGCGATAATGGTATTTATTTATACACAAAACATTTTTGAAGTCAAATTACCACAGATAATTGTTTTATATATTTTGTGTATTATGCCTTTTACTAATTCAAGGCTCGCTTGCCACTTTTAAGATTTTTTACGGAGTCTAGGATCAACTAGACAAATGCGTAGTTTTTTTACCCTCACATTTTTTTATTCACCTCCACAATTATTGTTTCCATAATCATCTACCTTCAGAAAACGAGACGCAAAAGGAAATCATAGTTCAGCATCCACGTCACGTTGTGCCTTCTGACAAGAAACTATTGTTTCCTTTTGTAATACGAAATGAAACAAGTATTTAATATTAGGTTTATTTATGATAATTACAATTTTTATTATCGAACAAACTTTGTTGTAAAAATAAATGTGGCTGACAACTTCTTATTGAGACCATAGCTTAAGTATTCATTTCCGAGATCGGAAAGAAGATTGAAGCTTAGGTTACCACAATAAAAATAACTGGAGACCGGATTATCTTATCATGAAAGTCAAACGGTTTAGATTTAATATCTAACAATTATAAAATGTTACAGAAACATTTCAAATAGGTAGTTGTTAGATTATATTTTATATATATCTACACAAAAACATTAAAATGGTTTTGAACATAAAAAAACTAAAAGATGATACAAAAAGTTATGCTTGAAATCTTCATAAATTTATGATAATAAGTTAAGCACAACCCGGTCTCCACTAAATCTAATTATTAATAACTAGTGTAACCTCCATTTTGGTCTATTACAGCTTGCATACGTGAATGCATTGAATTTACGAGATTTCTACACAAATCCGAGCCACGAATATTGTCCCATATTTTTACACAATGAGCCTCTAACGCATCAGGAGTTCGCTCATTCTGATTGTCCCACCGTTGAACAATAATACCCCATAAATTTTCGATGGGATTTAAATCTGGTGATCTGGCAGGCCAAGGAATAACACTAATGTCGTCATGCCGGCTAAACCACTCCCGCACACTACGCGAACGATGTATCGGACAATTATCTTGCACGAATCGTAATGTTGGTAGGTCTTCTTCTGGATACACATTTCGAACAGTGGGCACCATGGTCTCCTCGAGCACTTCTATATAATTGACACTATTCGCTCGACTGGGTATTCTGACTAGTTCTCCCGGGTCAGCTGCACTCATCCATCCCCACATGTTAACGGTTATACGACCAGACTCCATATTAGGCACTACGTGATCACTATCAAATCGTGTGTTATTTCGACGCCACAAACTTAAGCGTCCGTGTTGACTTGATTTAAAAGTCTTTTCGTCTGAAAAAATAACACTGCTCCAGTCAAAATTTAAGTGTTCCAAAGCGAACTGTAACCTTGCTCTTTTGTGGTTTTCCGTTAACAAGGGTTTCACAGCTTGCCTCCGGTGATGTAGACCTTCACTGTGAAGAACGCGACGAACAGTGTCAGCACTAGTATCAAATAACCCAGCGTAATGGTTTGTCGGTATGAAACCATTTTCTTCATACTCCCTAACCATAGTTTGACGCTGGATTGCGTTTATGAGTCGTGGGCGACCTGTTCTTTGACGGTGTTGCAAAGAACCCTCCGCTTCAAATCGTCGTACCCATAACACAACAGTTTTTCTCTGTAACAATAAACAGAAATATATATAATATAATATTATAATTATGTTAACTGACGATTTATTTAATAAATAAGTATTTAAGAATATAATTTAAAAAAACTACTTACGTTTACACCCGTCTCTCTGGAGATTTCCGACAAATTTTTGCCTTGATTATGCAAAGCAATTATTTGGGCCTTTGTAACAAGGTCAATACTACAACGCGTACTCATGGTTATAATATAAGATGTGAAATTAAAAACTCAAGAAAAAGCACTCGAACAACACAACAGGAACGAAGTTGGCGAACGAACAAAGGAGTGTTAGTCTGTTAAACGTAAAATCGATCTATTAATTAAACTACCCGCAATTTATTTTATCAATCCATAACTGACCCACTTAATTGTTCGAACAAAATTTCTTAGAAAACGCACCATATAATAAACAAAGTGGTATTAAATTTCAACACGTTATCCATAAGTTGCGATGGTCTAATGGCTAAGCATCGACATTGACGCTGAGAACCTGAGTTCTAAGTTCGAATCCCGGTTACGTCTTTTTGTGAATTTCGTTTTAAGTAGATGTTAAAAACAAGGTTTTTATTAGATAATAATGATAAAACATCAAGAAAAAAACATCAAATAATAATAATTATAACTTGAATGCAATACGCGCAAGTTTCTATTAACAAATTGATTTTTATTGACGTTTTAATGTAACGCAGAGCCATCTAGTAAGACTTTGGTGAGACTTGGAAGTTTATAGTTTTGCTCGTACCTTGATATCCAACAGATGGCGTCATTACTTCCTCCATACGATTTTCGTTACAGATTGTCCATGCAATTTTGCAGGCGCCCGTACATGGACGTAGACTAATTTGACAGCTCTAATTTACTAGTTCAATTTGCTGTCCTTTTTCTATGGTGTTTATTAGAAAGAGATCTTTCTTCTTCTAGGTCGTTTTCTTCATTTCTGAAGGTCGTGTCCGCCTTGAAAGGCCTTTGTAGCATCAGCTACTAGCTTTTTCGCTACCTTTCGCTAGCTTCCTATTTTCCCCTGTCTTCAGCTTTTCTTAGAAAGAGATATAGTCAGACTAAAATTGAATTAGCGTGATGTAGGTACGAGAAAATCAGCACCAATGTATCCATAATGTATTATAATTTGTAACCCAAAAATAACGTTTCCGCTTTTACATTAGGTAATTGAAATTACATAGCATAGCTTCGTTCCCGTTTATAACTCGCCTGGGACATTGAGTTAACAGTAACATCGGATCAAAGACATGTAAACCTTCATTTTACGACACTCAAGTTGGTCATAAACTGTCTTTTTATGACCTAACACACTCCAAAGTTATGTTTGAAGGTTAACAGTTTTCGGTCATTTACTTCATAAAATTTCATATACTTGTTGATAAGGAAGGTTTTTGTAAGTGATGTCAGGTTTTTTATGAAAAGACGAGTTGATACGACATAATATAGTCTCAAACTTTCGCGAACACTCAACATAATGAAACAACTTTTTAACGGATATAATTCGCGTTTTTATTTTGATAATACAATCCTGACGTTTCGAGTACTTTGCAGCACTCGTGGTCGCAGGCAAACTGAAGTTGACAAGCGTCTGAACAGTTATTTAAAATTATTTTTGATCTACCGTCAACTTTATTTAGTTTTTGCCCATAAATATTATGTGAATTTTTAATTTAATTGAAAAAAAAATTAAAAGCTATTATTAAGATTTTTACTACCGTTTCCTAGTGCTTTGTCTGAAAAGAGAAGAAACGGTGAAACAAACTCTCCAGCAGCACCCTACTATGAATTATACAAAAATAATGTCAAAATATAAAAAAACAATAAACAAAACATTTCATTTTAAGCATTGATACGACATGTTTGGGGTGTGGTTAATTAAGCTATTGGCTTTTGGAATATCGTAAGTTCAACCTTAAGATCAGCATTCACGCTTAGACTATGACACCGTTAGACAAATGGCATAGTTTTCCATTGTGCGGTGTTGGGAAAGAATAGCAGAAATAATGCCTCTTTTTCTGTGTCGTAAAAGCCTAATGTCCTCCTGACCGAATTTCGGTCACAACGGCCAATCTCAACGGAGATTAGCCGTCGATGCAGGATATGTTATAGTGTACAAGTGTGTGCGCAAACACAGGTGCACTCTCTATTCTCTCACTCTCATAATCCGATGGGACGGCAATCCGACACGACCGTATAGAGATCAGGCGCAGGGCCAGGGCTTTACGTGCTTTCCGGTGCACGCAGTAAGTGATAATTAATTTATTTTATCTGTCGTAAAAGTACACAAATGATGAGACAAACGGTACCTACAATTTCTTCATAACGCAACAATTTTATTTTCATTTAAACGTGTATCATAATCTCACACAAAACCACAAACCACATTTTTATTTAACAGAAAATAGAAAACTGAAAAGAAAATTCATACAATTTTTATCACTTTTCAAAACCGGTACATTTCTCGACAAATTATATGGCAGAGTATTCTTATTCCCGACAAAGCCCTGTCACTTCACGTTACCGAGTGTCTACTTCGAACAAAATTCTCTTAAAACAATATGAATAGTATGAGAGACTTCCTTAAACATTTCGTTTCTGAAATCTTTTCATAAATAATGCGACTTACTTTTATGTGTTTATTATTACAAGAGGTTCAGTTAGTGGGTGAGATTTGACCTCTTTTATTCTTTTTAAAATAATTTTTAGCTTTCTGCTTTCTGATTTTAGATTTCTGTTGTACGTTCTACGATTCAGGGACTTGGGCAGCCGAAAAGAGGTTTCAGAGATGACACTGGTAGTTGCTTATGGCACGGACTTTAACCTAACGTTTTTGTGTTATGTAGCTTTGTATTTTGAAGTCTATTTTTTTATTTATTTTTCTTCTACGCAGTAATACCCTAGACAAAAAAAAACATAAATCATACTCATATTTTCTCCTGTCCAGATCGCACAATACGCCAACCATGTCATCATTAAAAATAATATTTTCCCATCAACCTTTATTCTCAAAAATACCTTTAAATTTTACCGTCCTAACAGCAAATTGACACATTTCCCTGTTCATCCCCAAATTCCCAGGTCGTCGCTAAAATTAAAACGGCCAACTCATATTAAGCAAACAAAACAGATTTTAGGGTTTAACCCTCCAAACGTCACGTCATTGCCGCTCAAAATTGCCGAGCCCATAAAATAAACGCTTGTCAACCCTGCAAATGAAGTTCAAATGAATGAATGTCAGTCCTCATTTGCCTGAAAGTTCTTCGTAATTGCTTGACAGTTTCAAGTGTACTTTTTAGGGTTCCACACTGTAGTCCTGTGGCAGGTAGATGGCATAGGCCTATGGCATCTGTTTACCTAAAAAAATTATAAATGTACACTAAAATAACTAGTGGACACAAGAATAAATAAAAATACTTTTACTTAGATACTTCTTTTTATGCACAAAACTCAAAGATAGCAAGCGCGGCGAAGTTTCATTTTTTAAATTTTAAAACGCGCGTTTTCTTGCGGCGACAGACAGCCTTTTTTCCTCTGATCGTCGAGGAACTTTCGTTTTCTGACACTGTTTTTTACGATTCTAGTCTACAGAGGCGGCGGCTAGTATCTCGGTGTGAATAGAGCCTTAATTTAAAAAGAGATTTAAATAGAGATTTAAAACAAATGTTAGAAACTGTTAGGGCACTAACAAACTTTAAACTTATTGTAAGTATTTTATAATAAAAGTATTTGTGATTGTAACACAGTAAACATTTTTGCTGGATGCAGGTTGCTTCCAACCGGCCAATTTGGAAGTCATTGGGGGAGGCCTATGTTCAGCAGTGGACGTGTTATGGCTAAAATAATGATGATGATGATGCTGAAACATTTTTAATTGTTATACACGGCTACACTTCATACTATAAAAAACTAGCATGAACTGACCTCATATTGTATGGACTCTTCGTTTATCAAGATGTCAGCTTATACTGGATGTATAGCTTGATGAAAAGTCGTGTGTAAGTCAAATACCTTTGGAGCGAAATAGTCTTTTTGAACAAACTCCTTAATTAAAAATTAAAATAATTATAATATGTGTATGTTAATTAATTTATCAGATCAGTTAGTCAAAACTTATTAAAAAGTGATGAACTTATTAAAATTTCAATCACGCCTTTAAACTCAAAATAAACTAATTTAAATTCAGATTAATTAACAACTGAAGTTGAATGGTTTTAGTTATTGAAATTACAATTAGCAATAACTCGATTATTTTACTGTTAGTGACTGTGTAATCAAAGTTATTGAAAATATGTTCTGCTAACATGAAACTTCATTAGAAACTAAAATTTTAAAACAAAAATTTATTTGAAAACATAGAATATAATCTAACTGAGCTACTGAACGAACTAAGTTGACCCTCACGCTTCGCTCCCGTATTTAAATTTAACCTACTCGCTACCCCACCATTTTTTTTAAACCATCCAACAAATTGTTTTATCAAAATCGATCCAGCCTCTTTGAAGTGATGCGCGGATAAGCATTTTTTTGGTAATTGATTTTTATTTTTTGATTCATTAATTTCTGCTCCGTACCTTACGTAAATCTAGCTCCCAAAATCACGGCCAATTTCAACGGAGATTAGCCAACTACGCAGGAGATAATATAGTGTACAAGTGTGTGCACAAACACAGGTGCACTCTCTACTCCCTCACTCGCATAGTCCAATTGGACGGCAATCCGATACGACCAGCATATAGGTACCTTCTGCGTAGATGGCTAATCTCCGTTCAACTTGGTAACTGTGACCGAAATTCGGTAAGGACACTAGACACTATTATTATTTACTATCTTTTCCCCGCGGCCTCACTCGCGTTCATTTTAAATTTTTAATTCAATCAAGATTCGAAAGACATCGCGCCATCTATTAACATTATTGTTCTTTTTCGGGGACTGTTTTTTCGGTATAAAAGGTACCCTATATCCATTTCTGTAAACCTGACAATGTTTATGCAAAATTTTAGGACGATTGGTTTAACAATTTAGGCGTAGAAAGCAAGCAAGCAAACTTACTTTCGCATTTATAATATTAGTGTCTAAACACACTATGCCGAAAGTACGCGACCGAAGTTCGGCATGATTACGCCTGCAATGTTATTTGTATTACTGACGGCACATTACGCCGAAGTTTCATTGCGTTATAAACGCAACGTAATTTCGGTCGGGCGTAAGTTCAGCGTAGCGTTCAGCTGTAGTGGACACATTATACGCGACCGAAGTTCATACACACTACACACGCATCAAGTAACGCAACTGAATTTCAGCCGCGTAAGTTCGGCACTTGTAGTGTGTCATATCAGCCGAACACGTCGAAACGTAAAATCAGCCGCGGAACTTCGGTCGCGTACGTTCGGCATAGTGTGTTTAGACACTTAGTTACGATTATATAATTTGTTTTTTCAAGGATAGGGTTTAATCACTCTGTTATCACGCCACCCTTTACTTCAATATACATTAATTACTACAGTTACTAAAGTCAATTCCCTCACATTTATCGTAATTAAATACAATATAATCTGGTTTGCTCGAAGTTGTTTGTAATTAAACAAGTTTCTAGTGTGTATGGAGATAATTATTGTTGATTACACTTGCTGGATACCACTTGAACACTGTAAACGTCACAGAGATGTTTTTGTTACAATATAGTCGTTATAACTTTGTACATTAGGCTTGTATTAGTAAAGCAGGAATATGTTAGGTGAACTCACATTTTCTTATCACCCTATCTTGTATAAAATAACAGTATTCAGTTTTCTTTTTCTTTTCGTTTCGATGATACTATCGTGGACAATGCCGGTGCACCACTCTTAAGGTTAAAATCGCTTGCACTAGGCGTCCGAATGTAGCGCTAACCCCGCCTCTACGCGCGTAGCATCGTTCAAAGCATTTTGATGGCAAAATGGTGCACCGTTTAATGTCCACGATAGTACGTTAAGACTCTATCCTAAACAGTTTGCGCCCAGTAGGTGGTATTCTAAAATTTGTCCCGTGTGGACCGAACCCGCAACAAATAGCGCTAAAAGTCATTCGCTCTAACACCGATACCAATCGAGTCGTCAATACCCTTAAATTGTATTATTGTACTACCCACAATTACGATAAACATCTACCCTTAACGTTGAGGGTTCTTAGTCACCCGTTCTTCGATCGATTATCACTTATCGTGGCAAAATTGGTTCACCACACGACCAAAATACAACCTTTGGTAACATACAATTCGCTTATGTCAATTAATTCTAATAATAAACCAAATTGGTGCCAGCCAAAATGCTAACGGCCTTTAACAAGTTTTACAAATAATGTGGTCGTAATCGTGATAGCCTAGTAGTGGTGACCGTTGACGGGCAAGTCAGAGGTCTCGGGTTCGAACCCAAGGCCGCACCTATGACTTTTCGTAAGTTATGTGCGTTTTATAAATTAATTATCACTCTCCGTGCCTCGGATGGCACGTTAAGCTGTTGGCCCCGGCTGGCAATTGTAGATCTTTGACAGTCGTTACGGGTAGTCAGAAGCTCGAAAGTCTGACAACCAGTCTTACCAAGGGGTATCGTGTAACCCAGTATCTGGGTTGTGGAGGTCTGATAGGCAGTCGCTCCATGTAAAACACTGGTATTCAGCTGCATCCGGTAAGACTGGAAGCCGACCCCAACATAGTTGGGAAAAGGCTAGGCAGATGATGACAAATAATGAGCTTAAGCTAAGCTTAGAATAACAATTCCTACCCAGAAGCGTATTGCTGTAGTACCTGCAAGCTCAACGCGATAATGTGTTGAGCAACAGTATTGTTTTCAAAAACGTAGATAATGATGCATTGAGTTTTGTGAATCCTATTTTAATGTTGCGCTGAATATGAGGATGTTTTCCGAGTTTCTGACTTCTTTTTATGCAAACTAGATATGAGTCATAAAAGCCATGTATCAGCTATTACATTACGAAGAGAATCTTTACGATTATTTTTTGTTTCTACAAAAGCCGTCGGGTAAAAATCTAACTTTAGTGTTCGCGTAGTATGCATAAATAATTTATACAAACGTTTATGAATCTTTACAATACTTTAACTTGTATTTATACAATGCCTTTTAGAGTCGTAATAGCCTAGTGGTGGTGACCGTTGACTGGCAAGTCAGACAGTCAGTCAGTGCGAATAGTTGTAACCTTACGTTTACAGTTAATAAGAATCCGCTACACATCCTCGCACCACTTGGCTACCATTGTACAGCTTGGCTACGCATCCTTGCAAGAATACGTATTTTTTTGCACCGCTCAAGGCTTTGATGGAAACCATCACACCTTTTCATAGCTTTGCTACACATCCTCGCAGTGCCTAGCTATCTCGAACATATCTGGAAGAAACGCAACCTTAATATAGTTTGTATCTTGTCAAGCAGCGCTTTAATTCAGGCTTCATTATAAAAATTACGTCACTTAAACATTCTTGTTAGCGTAATACACACAGACGTAATATACTAAATTTATGAAATGATCCGGGGTACCTATAAACGTAACAAAACATAAATTAAACCCATAAAGGACTAAAATCAATAGTCATACAAGATAATGGCTATAACAACTCAATAAGTACTTTCTCTCGGCCTTTCTCGGTCATTGATCCACGACCCAAAAATCCCATTACATGAGAACAAACTAAAATCTTTTGTGAAACATTTAGCAAATACTAAAGACATGATTCACTCATGTGCCTTCGTCTATTGTTAAGAAAAAAACAGCTATTTGATAGATGCCTTCCCCATTTTCCCTCGCTCCAGTCTGGCCCCATAAATTATCCAAATTGATATATTTACGAGAAAAAAGTAATATAACTTTTGCTTAGGCAATGTTGAATATTTAATTATAGTTAGAATGAGTTTTTGGTGTTTTGTTGTTAAGACACTAAATACTAATTTGGGAATGTGCTAAGAACTAGGAATTAAGGAAAACTAGGTAGGCACTCTATGTATTTGGTGTACCCTTAAGTACTAAAGTTGAAAGCGCAATTTTTTATGCTGAAATCTAGCACAATCATTTTGCTTTAAGCCTCTGGTTTTAGTCTACTCTCTGACTGTACGAACAACTACAATACGAGTATTATTATTTCACGCCGATATTCTGTGAGACAATGAGACTAATCTGGTATTCGTGTAGAAACCTTAGAGTATGTAAGAAAATATAGAGCAACCCTATATGTAGAAGTACAACCTTACAAAATTATTAACCGTGAGCAGGGTATGAATAACGCGGCAACGAGCTCCGTCCGCGATCATAGCACGATCTACTGCGGTTTATGCTCAACCAGCGAAAAAGTTACATTTTAGATTATAACGGTTAACTGCTGTGTTAAATTTTGCGAAAATGACTAAAAACATAATTTTGAAAAATAACATTTCAACATTTCAATGGTGAGACCTGCTTGCGCTCCGTACAATGTTGTTGACGTTATCACTCTATGTTTTCTTATGTAATCTAAGGTTGAAACCAACATGGGGGTAGTAGAGCCACTATAAATACTTGCGAAACTTAGACTTAGACTCCAACGTTCATACCAAAAGGCAAATTGTCGATGGCAACTAGAGTCACTCTTTTATTTAAAATATTAGAATTACGACTATTCATAAGTGCCTAATGGTCTACATGAATAAAAATATTTTAATTTTGATTTTGATTTTGATTTTGATTTTTGGTCGCATCGAATAAATGTGCAAGTGAAAAATGTCAACTTTACTGGAGAAAACAAAAACGTTTAATCCTTAATATAGAAATCCTTAATATATAAAAGAAATCAAGTACGATTGCAGACGTATTTTTGGACTAAAATTTATTTAAAAAAATTGGGGGGAAGGGCAAAAACGAAAAAAAAAACCGTGTAAGAGCTCTTACACGTTTATTCGACGCGGCCATCGTTGTATTATTACGTCATTACCTTATTGTTTTATTTTCCCGACATTAAATAAATACTATAACCATTATTCATGTAAATCTTTAGACAAATATTCGACCACTTAAGTAACGTCTCCTAATTCTCTCTGCGCAGATAATCTGCTTACATTATGCTAATTCTGTGGTACTCTCGACATTGTTTTGAGTAAATGGGGTACCTACAAGTCCTTGAGACTTGATATTTTGCTAATGTTCAGGTATTTTAGGATTGGGCAAGTGAGTGAATAATCTTGTTATGTAAGGCGGGGCGTTAGTGGATTTATTTAAACAGTCCAAATCATGAATAAATTCAGGAAGACGTTTTTAAATAGTGTCCTAATTTTTGGGACAATTAATGGGACAAATCTATTTTTTACTAGATTTTCTCGCGGTTTCGCGTTAATACAATTTAATCATCATTCCAAAAACACGTGGCGCCATCTGTTATCATAAGAACGTTATTGTTGTTTTCCTCGGGGACAGTACTTTTTACGGGTTGAAAGGTACCCTATGTTCGTTTCTATACACGTTTATGCAAAATTTCTGAATGTTAAGTGGTTTAGGTGTTAGGCGATAACAAACAAACTTAATTTTTTTAGCGTGCCGTACTAGTCAATGTACAGTTGACATAAAAAACCGTTTTTTAGCGCTACTCCGTTGGATTAAAACATTGGAAAAAGCTTTTTATTTTGTCATCGAGTGTACGCGCTTATCGTAAGCCAATTCACAAGCGTGAAGAACTAAATATTGTATTGTATGTGAGTATTCTATTTACGTTAAGCCAATGATCCTGATTTTCAAAAATGGAAGTCGTGCTGGCAATCAGAAGTATTTTCAAATGTATAATTGCAATAACTCAAATCATCGAGCTTCTTTTCTTGTTGACTGTCCTTTTAAAGATTTTTAACATAAAAAACCTTGACTAGTTCTCGCATACTAGGTATGTAGTGACGAGTTTACATACATAAATAGCAGTGATAGGCTAGAGTTATGACTGTTGGACTGCAAAGTCAAAGTTCGTAGGTACGAAACCCAGGGACGCATCTCTGACTTCTCGGATTTATGTGCGAATTAGATGTTAATTATCACTTGCTAAAACGGTGAAGAAAAATCTCGTAAGGAAACCAGCACACCTGAGAGATTTTTCATGGGTGTGAACAGCCATGTCAGAGGCCTACTGGTTTAAACTCTGACACCAGGCTGTTCATCAATCATACGATAAAAACAAAATACATAATTAATTGCGAAGATACGTCTTAGTCAAACATCATCATTAGAAATCCATCCATTACGCGTCACCGCCATTCTAGCGGGAGTTCATAGGCTAACCTTTTCTCCTTCTTCTTAGCGTGTCGATGGCAGTCTAAATTGTGTCAGCCCAGAACTGGGTTACGAGATTGGCACCTTCAGTAGCGTCCATCAGGTCCTGTAATGTACAAACGGCAGGGCATGCAGGGCACGATATTAAGTGCTCCATCGTTTGTGGGACAGCACCACATTGACACTCCAAAGCAGAGTCATCAATAAATCTCCGCCTGAGCAGGTTGTCTTTGCTTCGGCCAACCTGGGTCCGAAGTCTATTTCAAGACTTCCAGGTCAGCCATGGCAACTCATGTCCAGGCGGAAGATTTTCAGCAGGTGGAACAAATGGGTTTGGTAGGGATGGCTAACCTTTTGAATCCTATTTACTTGTAAAACAAATATTTCAATTTAATTTATCAGTTTCCTCTGAAAAAATGTGACAGATACTAAACCGCTTTAAACAAAAGACTTTATCTGTCTTTCAACATCACCATTCGCTTTATATTGCACCCAAAAGATTCACTAGACTCACATCTCCGCGTAATATCCTCTAACAGCTAACCTTCAAATTACGGGCGAGGAACGTTTACATTCTGCACATAACTTACATAAATTTACGTGATGTTTTAATCTTAAAAGCCGAGTGTGTTCACGGGGAAAATCACAAATTAAAGTGATCTTAGGTCCCTTTAAGGTACGAGGAAATATGAAGCTGGGAAGGAAACTTGTAACCATCTTCTTCACATTCTTCGCAGTAAGGTCTCTATCTCCTTTTCTGTACCAACACCTGACACCATACAAGGTTATTTTTAAAGCAATAACAACCTGAAAAGGAGTCATTAAACTCATCATTATGAACAACTTTTACTATGGGACCAACTATGAAATCGCAAAAAAAATCAGCTGTTCCATACATTTATGTTCATGTCATAATTATCTGCCTAGCCTTTTCCCAACTATGTTGGGGTTGGCTTCCAGTCTTACCGGATGCAGCTGAATACCAGTGTTTTACATTTATGTTCACATAACTCAACAAAATGTATGGAACAGCTGATTTTTTTTACGATTTCAAGGTTGGTCCCATAGTAAAAGTTGTTCATAATGATGAGTTTTCAGGTTGTCAGTGCTTTAAAAATAACCCTGTATATGCAAAATTTTAGGATGCTCATTTCAGTGGTTTAGGCGTGAAAAGGTAACAAACAAACTTACCTTCGCATTTATAATATTATTTACAATAACCACTAGTAGGAACCCAAATGCCTTTAATTAACATCGAGACACCCGTTACCCCCCTCTAAATCCCACTACGAACATTTGATACAAAAGCTTATTATGTATTCTAGAACCAAACCCGCATCAAACGTTGTCTGGGCTGCCTGTAGCTTCAAAGATGAAACGAAGGAATCTTAAGAACACACACGTTATGTTTGACAAACAAGAATTTATGTTTAAAATTATTTCTGTCTTTCCCCGGAGGGTTAAGCTGAAAGAAAAGATGTATACCTATGTATAGGCGTTTTGCCTTTTGCCTTTGGTGTCACGAGTTTGATGTACGAAACAAATATTGATGGAATTGACACATGCCAGACTGTGTGGTTGTGTTTTAAAATTACTTACTTTTCAGCAAAATTATCATCCACCATAACGTCCTATGTGAACGGTAAGACTCTCAATAGATCACCAGGACATTGCCCTACCGAGTGCAAATTTGAGTGGGCCTACAGGCAGGCACTGGACGAGGCTGCGAAGCGCGCTAGCAGTACCCGGCCCCGTCCGATACAGTACGAGGAACACGCAGGGGGGAGATGTTTTTAGTGGGTGTGAGCCCCACATTACGTCCGAGGACATACGTTATGCGTACGAGGACGTACGGTATGCGGTAGGAACATTTTTTACTCTCCCCGATCACAAAAAAAAGACTTTCAATAAAGAGTAACTATTAAAAATAAATATTCTATTAAAAATCTGTCGATGATGATTTCTTGGTGATTTCAATATTACCCAGAAAAATTATACCACTAATGTGGAATGATACGCAGATTCGACTAAGACTAACTTTTATTTCATTGTAAGGCAGTTCATCAAATATACTAACCATATACAATAAATCACTATGTATCTACAAATTGACGGCTCTCTAAATGTTTAGTAAAATATACGTTAGATTCTTGACGTAAACAATTTATAACTTGCTATGCACCTTGTCTTCGACAAACATAATAACATTACCGCAAGACCGCTGCAAGTTGATATTGAAATAACATTATAACTAGCATGTTGGAGTCTTCCATATAATTATATTATGTCGTTCGTTTATTTGTTATTTAATTAAAATATATTCTTGTGTATGTTCGATCTTGAGTCGCAATTAGAAAAATCTTCAATTTTCTACAAAATATATTCTATACTTAAGTAGGGATGAAAGGAATTAGTGTTTAAGTGAAGATTGGGTGTGTAAGTGTACCTATCTCTCTCTGTCTGTCAATCTCTAGAGAGATGAAGAGAAAAAAAATGAAAAAATCTCTAGCTTCGACGTAAACTTTCATTTTTAAAAGTGGTTGCGCTGGGGTACTCCCCTGCGCAACCACTTTGCCTTCACGGCAAAAGAAACATTTTGCGCCTGAGCCATATATCCATTACATAGCAGAAGCAAATAATTAGTAAGTATCAAATAATAATATCAAATAATTGTATAACAATTCTTCCATCTAATTTAAATATATAAACAAACTTTTTCTTAGAATTAGAATAGGCCGATTTACGATGAGCATAAAACAAAGCTTATTGCTATAGGTTTAACGCAAATCAGCCTGACTCTAATCCATCACACTATCGATCTTCAAAGGTCAAGCAAATATCAGGCAATCCGTCTAGTCAAAGGCGTTTGAAACAAAAGAACAACACGTTTAGTTTTAATGATAGCATTATAACTTTATTTTTCTTTTTTAGGGTTCCGTTTGTAGGTTTCAATCTTAAACTTTAATCCTAACTAATATTAGAAATGCGAAAGTAAGTTTGTTTGTTTGCTTATCACGCCTAAACTACTGAAACCATCGTCCTTAAATTTTGCATGTATGTGGTCAGGTGTACAGAAACGGACATAGGGTACCTTTCATCTCGAAAAAAAGTACTGTTTCCGAAAAAAACAACAATAACGTTAATAAATGGCGCCACTTGTCTTTCGAATTAAATTAAATTTAAAAAATCGAAATGAATGGGAGCGAAGCCGGCAAAAGCTAGTCAGGGGTATAAATTCAAAACCAAAAAGTCAACCAATTTTCAAAAACGTGTATTTAACAGTATTTTCATTTTCCACTACATCATGCGTCAAAAAACAATTGCGCGCATTGGGAGAGGACAGGAGTGTACCTAATAATACAGGCTGATGTTGATATCTCTGTGCTCAAAATGTGCTATACATTTTGGACATTTTTACAATTCTTACTCAGTTTTTGCTTCTCTATCAATCTGTATCATTCACGTTGTGAAATTCACAGAAAAAAAATCGAATTCTACCTCATAATTTTCGTAACGTAAACACAATTTATTTCAAGATTAGATTATAAAGCTTGGATATAACGAAAAAATCTTTTTGTTTGTTTTTTGTTTCTCCTAAAAAATTGTTTTGTGCTACATTCATACATTCATAGCTTCTGATTAGACAATCATATTAGAGCTGTAAAAATTACGTGAAAAATGTCGTTCACGTTGTTATTACATTAATTAACTAATTTAATAGCTCTAAAACAGCTCTTATGCAGTAATAGCCTAGAGGTATGACAGTTGGACTGGCAATTCAAAGGTCATAGGATCGAAACCCAGACACATAGGTAGGTACCTCTGATTTTTCAGATACACGTGCGTATTACAAATTAATTATCACTTGCTAAAACGGTAAAGGAAAAATCGTCATACCAGCACGTCTAAGAGATTTTTCAGCGGTGTATAAAGCCATGTCAGAGACCTACGCGTGGTTTATTCTCTGACACCAGGTTGTTCATCAACCATACGATAAATAAAAAAGAAAGCTCTAAAACACAACTCAATAATTTATTTTCATTAAATCAATACAGAACTTATAAAATACAAATCCTGCTCGCACTTGACCAGTTTTTTTTCAATCTAGAATAAGTCGGTAACTCTCTAGAGTATTATTACCTACGTTTCAATAGAACTGAATAGTTTTTTCTTGAGATATCAATGGATTGGAGGCAAAAATTCAACGAATATTGTTTTTTATAGATATCGTAAGACTGTAATACTTGTATCTATTATTATTTGTTTTTGAATATCGAATGTTGTGAATTTTGAATGATAGGCAAGATTTTATTGTATATCAAGACTTACTTCAATATAAAAAGAATAATGAAAAAATAATAATTCAGATTACATTTTTAGTAGACCCATTTTTATATGGTTAGAAATATTTTTTTGTGTAAAATTATGGCCATGAAATATTTTTTTTTATAAATTAATTTAAAGTACTTACGTGTTGTCATATCCGGACTTAAATAAAAACAACAGGCTCGAGTACAGGGACGAATAATCATGAAGAATTCGACGGTTGCTAGGCCGCCGCGACGATGGTGGGACTCGCCTGGGCGGGCGAGTCGAAACCTGGCGGGGGGTACGGTGAATGCGCAAGCGAAAACCATATTTCGTGGAAGAAAACCGTGTGGTTTTTAGTCCGTGCGAGTCGGACATAACTCCATCGCCAGCCCTTAGTGATGGGGTAACTTATAAAGAGTTTTCCACGCGACAAAAAAAAGAGCGCAGATAAAATTTAAAAATCGAACTTTAAAATACCTACTATAAATAACTTAATACTCAATCACATCGACTCTATTTGCCAGTTCCAAGGAAAGCCTACCCCTCATAAAGAAGAATCTGGCAAGAAACTCCATGGTTGCTCTCTTAATTAATGGGATACAATATTTTTTTTAACATGGCACTAGAATTTTCTTTCGTTTCGTGGGTGCAGTTTTAAACATACCTGTGGATTCACACCCACGATACGATGTAATTAGACAGATATTTGTCACGCGCGGCAATTAAACACGCAACGCGAGACCAAGCACAGAAGGCGAATCGCCTAACCCAACCAAACGTAACGTCAATAATATAATATTCGGATTCCTGTCCAAAATCTCATACCCATCGTAACAACCCTACTAAACCCTTTTAAAAACCTCAGCCTTTAAAGAACACGGCACGTTTCTATTTTACATTATTACAAAAAAACTCTGAGCCCCAAAACACGGAGTAACTTTTATACCTAAACAAAAAATTACGTCAATATATCTCGACTCTTAGGACCAGTTTTTTTCTCGATTTAGTGCTTAGATCCAAGGACTTGGTTCTTAAGAAAGAAGGTGGCTCTTTTGACTTCCTAATCGAGTTTCTTGAATGTTAAGACGTAAGCCGTTTCGGAATAAAGTGGGTTTAATAAAATTTGGGAGACGTGGAGCTTATTTACAAAGTGTAAGCTTTGCTGTTTGTTAAGATTTTCGGGAACTTCTTTTTGTATAGCGCTACTGGATCTAGGGCTATTCTTTGAAAATATTGGCTAAAAATTAAGCATGAAAATCCCAGCCACTGAAAGTTCAATTGGAATCAATTATATTGCTTATTATTAAAAAAACATAAACTTATATGACACCTTACAACAGGGGAGACTTTTTTTGTCGTGTGGAAAACTCTTTATGAGTATCCCATTACCAAGGGGTTATATCTGACTCATATTATGGACTAAAAACACACGGTGTTCCTCCACAAACCTCTGGGCAGAAATACGGCTTTCGCTTGTGCATTCACCGTACCCCCGCCAGGCAACAGAGGAGGCAAGTAAGGTGCCGAGATAATAGAAATATAATTGAAAAGAAATTTTAATCCTGAAATCTATGTGACGACGACGGTAAGAAATTATTAAGAAAATAATCCAAGTTTTTAAAGAATAACCCTCTATATCGTTCTAGTGACCGTTTCTATTTATTTTGGACTTTCGATCATAGAATTATATCAACTTATCGGCATCATATATTATTACTAAACATATAACGCTGTCTATCCATTACTCCATCCTATCCTACTTTTAAAGCGCTTTAGCTTTGTTTTTTAAACCATAATAGGATCACATAATAATAATGTGTTATTGAAATTACAAGTCTACAAGTTATTTTTCGCGTTAAGTTTCTGTTTTTTTGTCCCCTTTATTTTTTTAGATACCTAAACTTATTTAGAGAGTACTTATAAGCCAAACGTTTCTGGACTTAAATACTGGTTTGGTATAATGTGTTACTAGATCATTAAAGTGTCATTTTAAATTACAAAAAGATAAAGTAAAGCATATATTCAAGAATCCTTTGATTAAAACGAGGGCAAACGTTCTTTAAATCCCTTTAGAAACATTTTATGTTACTAAAAATGTAGCAGATTTGTGTAAGAATGTAATTAAAAAATTTAAGGTTCAAAAATCCATCGAAACACTTCCTGCAAAAGTAGGTAAGGTTACGAAAGTGCCTTTTGTCTAGGCTCATCTTGCGGAGACACCACTGTGTCCCCCGATTTCAAGAGGTCCAAACCCTGGTTACAAATAAACATACACATCCCAATTACTTTTCAAAAAGTCAAACGCTACCAATATTTGTTATAAAAGCGAAAGGTTGGAACAAATAAATTGTCATAATTTTTAACGACAGGGCCTACATATTACCGATAGCAGTACCAATACTGTGAAATAACGGAGTGTAAAATTTTACGCAAAACATAACTCGCGTCGAAATTAAATTGCACAAAAAGTGTGGTTGGAACATCGAGGGGAAAAGTGTTGGGAAGGTTTTGCCAAGTGATTAAAATTGCCGTTTTGTAGGTTTGTATGTTTTGCAATTAAATATAATTTTAGCTGTTATTTCAAGTTTCGTTTGTAGGCCAAAATGTTTCTTATTTAAAAAGTAAGACCTTATGTAAGGTTACTGCGCGGTCATAAATACATGACGTGACTTTGCGGTCGAAATTAAGGTTTTATAATTCAGTAAAAATAATTATTCAAATTTAATTAATTGCGAAATATTATAAAAGTAATAATTTTGATAGGTTTTTGTTCCAAAACATCTTAGACGATTTACTAAACATATTTTGTAAGTAAAATCGAACAAGCATCATATTTAGGATGTATAATTATGTTGTTGGTGTACCCAATTAAAATAATTAGATACAAAGCGACTGGAGGTCACGGGTTCAAATCTTGCATGTAACGATTTTCCGTTATACAAACTTTTGAATTTTGCGCTTGATATAAATAATATAATAAATCAATCTGTAACTGTCCCACTGTACGGCATCTCGTGTAATTTCACGTCAATTGCAAGGGCGTAGACTAATTTGACACAACAATGTGCTGTCCTTTTTCGATGGGGTTTATTAGAAAGAGTTATAGTTAGACCAAAATTAATTTAGCAAGATGTACAACAGAATCAGCACCATTGGCAGGTTTTCAAACTACCAATAAAAAATATTTTTGTACCATAAATTCCAATGTGGTTCTTGTAATTTATGTTTTTTTTTTCATTGCAAAGTGGTGATTGTTTTTTTGCGTAGCGTGAGCTCACTGTGCGATGCTGTTATGACATTTGTTCATCTCTGATTTATTGCTCACTAAATGTAAATTGTTACTGAAAAATAAACAAAATAAATAGCGTGCGCGGTGAATGGTTAAGCAAAGGTACTGTCAGACCCATATTAGTGACTTACGAAGTATCTTTAAAAACAGTATTTTTGCAACAATATTAACATTTTACTGTAAATAGATCGAAACTAATCTACATATTAACCTATTTGCTTCAGAATGAGATACTATACCAAGTTTTTTAGAAATATGAGATGCAGCATCAATTATAATTCGGTTCTCGTCTAAAAGTGGCATATATTAAGAGTTTGTCGTTGTCATTTATTGTAATGATAAATAAAAAGAAGAGGATATTATGTTGAATTGTGTGACACTTGATGATCTGAGTTTTTTTCACTTTGCAGAGAGTTACATATTAGGTAAGTGACTTTTTTCATAAAACAAAACTTATTAGGATTTTTAAAGTAAATTAACTTTTCGCCAACGACTGTTCCAGCCGACTGTACAACCAATGGATATTTTTCTGTATTTCAAGCTTCTCGCAGATAAATGTATAGCAATTTTATTTATATTAGAAAGTTTTTTACACACAATTAGGGAATATATTACGTTCAATTTAAAAATATGTTTTTTCTACATTTTTGCGTCGTTTGCCTCACTGTGGGTGACAGGGCATTAGTCTTTTGGACTTTTTATATATGATATTATGACTGAGGCTAGAACATTTTATTTTATAAATACATTTGTTAAAGTATGTGAAAAAAAAATGTAACCCAGATTTTAGTTGGTTGGCCTGTATATGAGGTTTTATTTTACAGTGTGTGAGTCATAGATTTGAGCCGAGTCGTACTTATTTTACCCGACTGCGCCAGAAGGAGGGTTATGTTTTAATTATTATCTTAGTATTACAAACACATTAGGGGTATACCCGCGGCTGGCCAATCTGTAAATCACTGAGCGAAAATAATAAACATTATTTTCGCTCAGTGATTTACAGATTAAATTAAAATTTTAAGTTAACAATAAATTAACTTGTAAGAGTAAATAAATTATATAATTTACGCAGTGATAGACAAGTTTAGCGGGCTTACAGACAGCTAGACGGTGGCTGCGAAGCGCGCTTGCAGTACCCGGCCCCGTCCGATACAGTGCGCGGAACACGCAGGGGGGAGATGTTTAAGAGGGTGCGAGGCTCACATAACCGTACATCCTCGGATACGGTATGCTGTAAGAACATTTTTTTACTCCCCCCGGCTACAAAAATAAAAGAATCTAATTTTAGATTATCGTATCCCTTTGGGTTGCGGGGGTCAGAGTGGCAGTCACTCCATAGAATACTGATATATGCATCTGGTTAAATTAGAAGTCGACCTCACCTAAGTTTGAGAATAATAAGGCTAGGAGAATGGTGATGTTAAATAAATGATTTAGTACCCAAAATAGTTGTTCAACCATTTGGAATGTTACACGGAGACGGCTTCAAAAGCACAAGTTTCATAACTTGGTACAAATTGACAACTTAATAATTACACATTAGTTAACTCGTTAACTACATATTAAAACTTTATAATGAGTTAAGAGCGTTATTTCCTTAGAGTATATAAGAAAATATAGAGCAACCCTATAGAAGTATGAACTGTGAGTACGGGTATGAACAACGTGGCCGCGACACGAGCTCCGTTTGCAATCATACCTCGATCAACTGCGGTTCAACTAGGCTCCACGAGCGAAAAAGTTACATTTTAGCGTATATCATGGTTAACTGCTGAATTAAATTTTGAAAAACGTCTAGAAAACATAATTTGAAAAAATGACATTTTCACATTTCTATCGTGAGACTTGCTTTCGCTCCGCACAAGGTAATGTGGTTGACGTTATCACTCTATATTTTCTTGAATACTCTATGGTTATTTCTCAATGGATTTACTTCAAGTTACTTTATGCTTCCATGCTTTATGCGTTAAGCTATTATCCTTCCTTACTTTAATAAATACGAAATTGAGTTTGCTGTTTAACCTTTAGAGTGCCAAGTTTCTATTAAGGAAAAAAAAATGTGCCCCATACACCATGGGGCTTAGCCAAGTTGACTATCTACAATCGCTAACGCTATAGAAAACGAAAGAAATGTATAGGATGACATTACTTTTATCGATATGTCACGTGGTCAAAACAAACGAAAATAATTTTCTATTCGTTAGCGATTATAGATAGTCAACTTGGCTAAGCCCTCATGTCTTTATTTGAATATGTAGGTGTATAATTGTGGCGTATGGGGTCCGTAGTTTTTTGTCTTTTATAGTAGACTAACGCTCAAAAAGTTAAGGCGCTTGTCTCGCTAAACCTAAACTAAAACTCGCCAAAGTGAAACTTTTTTTTTTTTATTGTTTTTATTTATTTAAACTTCATGTCACAAAAGTGTACATTGGCGGTTTCAATGCCTTAGGCATTCTCTACGAGTCAACCATTGGGTGATGCAACTTTTAAATCTTTTATGCGAAACTTTTATATCTTTTATGTGCGAGCAAGATAGCGGTTTAGCGAGATAAGCATACCTGAGAGATTATTCAACAGTGTGTGATGCCATGTCAGAGGCCTACGGGCGGTTTAAACTCTGATACTAGGTTGTTCATCAACCATACAATAAAGAAAAAGAATTTAAAAAAATGGCCGTTGTGCGCAGAGCCCTAAACTCCTTAATAAACAGAATTGAACCCTGAAACGTTATCCTATCAGCATAATGAAATAAAAACTACATTAACCCTTGAGTAAAACACGTCCATTTCCTTTAGCCTGTCGTGTTTAATATTTCCATACGAAAGATCTTAAGAACTTATTTTGTTAGCGCTCGAATAAAACTCGTGCTCTACTCGTGATAACATTACGAATGATAGAGTTTTGTAGTTATTGCGGCTAACAGCTGCACTAAATCGTTCGTCACGCACCAAACGGTTCGGTGCCTTCTATCTCTGCCGTTCTATTAAGATGTGGAACTCGTTACCAGCCCACGTGTTTCCCTCAACTTATGATCCTGGGTCCTTTAAGCGGTACGTAAAAAAAGATTTTCTCAAGGCCGTCAAGGGGGCAGGGCCATCATGCCACATTGCTATGCTAGCTGCTGGGATGATGGCCATCACTATAGAACTCCACTCACTGCTTTCCATCAGGCAGCATGGAGTCAATTTGTGTGGCAGTAATAAAAAAAATATATCGTCGACTTAGTCTTTAGGAACACAATCTGATGTTAAAGTGTTAGATTATTTCTGTCAAAGTCAAGGCCTACCTGGGGGGTTAGCCAAGTTGACTATCTACAATCGCTAACGAATAGAAAACGAAAGAAATATATAGGATGACATTACCTTCGATCGATATGTTACTTGACATAACGATAAAGTAGATTGTCAACTTGGCTAAGCCCCCTGAATCACCCATTGTATATTCTTTGTAGTAGGTATGTAAAGTCACTAAATAATAAATTGATTACAAAATAATTTTAAACTCTGTTTGTTCATGAAATATTTTACCAAATTCTTAAGTTGAATTAGCGTCATTAATATGATAAGCAAATCAAAAATGGTTAAATATAAATATTTAATAAGAAATTTGAAAAAACAACTGATACGGATGGGATTCAAACCACGATCTTCGGCTTACCGTGCCGACGCTCTAACCGTTGAGCCACCGTAACCCATCAGAATCAGTCGAAATTTCAAATCTCTTTATACGCCTAGGGCGTGTGGTAATATCTATCGGAATACATTACGTATCCGACTCAGTGTTCCAAACTTTGCAGTTTTAGAAGACACCGATGCGATATTACCAATTGTCTTAATATTTTTGTAAAATTTTTACATGTTAGCTTATTAAATATAAATATTTAATAAGAAATTTGAAAAAACAACTGATACGGATGGGATTCGAACCACGATCTTCGGCTTACCGTGCCGACGCTCTAACCGCTTTCACAAAAATATTAAAACAATTGGTAATATCGCATCGGTGCCTTCTAAAACTGCAAAGTTTGGAACACTGAGTCGGATACGTAATGTATTCCGATAGATATTACCACACGCCCTAGGCGTATAAAGAGATTTGAAATTTCGACTGATTCTGATGGGATACGGTGGCTCAGCGGTTAGAGCGTCGGCACGGTAAGCCGAATATCGTGGGTTCGAATCCCATCCGTATCAGTTGTTTTTTTCAAATTTCTTATTAAATATTTATATTTAATAAACTAACATGTGCTAAAACATGTAAAAATTTCACAAAAATATTAAGACAATTGGTAATATCGCATCGGTGCCTTCTAAAACTGCAAAGTTTGGAACACTGAGTCGGATACGTAATGTATTCCGATAGATATTACCACACATGTAAAAACATGTAAACATGTAAAAATTTCACAAAAATATTAAAAATGGTTAAGTTTAACATCAACTAATAACCCGCTTTTAGTCATAATCTTGATCTTTTATTTCAATCTAATATTAAAAGCAAGCACGCATGATTATTTTTAAATCGATATAATGAAATCGTAACTTTTGCAGTGATATCAGACAATCACAATTTGGAGCCCTAAGAAACGAGCCTACACTTTTCTTAATACTCGGCAATATGCTAGCATTCGTACTGTCATGTGGGTGCCAATAGACGGTTCTGATGATCTGATCACTCACCATTAAGCGACCTAACCATTTGCCTCTTTTTTTTAATAAAAAAAAAGAATTTACATCTTGCCTAATAACAAAAAAGTGTTTTGATAATAACCCCCTCACGTTTGCATTTACTTCGTCCCAACATTTGGGGCTTCTTGTTTGCTTACGTATTGTACGTCTGAACCGTATTGCATTACATATACGCCTTTATTTTATAAGTAAATGGTTCCGTGACATTGTGTAAATATTCCTTTTATGTAGGTGGGCGTTAGGGGCTAAACAAAACGACAGGCATCCGTCGATCGATATAACCATTCCATTTTTTTAATATTTTGTAAATTTTTGTAGCAAAATGTTATTTAGGCAATTTATACAAATATTTATTTGACGTATTATTTTACACTTGATTTAAAAGAAGGACATCATTAGAAAACTGGCAAAAATAAAAAGGTGTGATCCGGTAAACCAACTGCCTATAAGCACTGATTGCCTAGTGGTATGACTGTCGACTGATAAGTCAGTGGTCTCGAGTTCGATCCCAAGGGGCGCACCTCTGACTTTTCGTAAGTTATGTGCGTATTATAAATGAATTATCACTCTCCGTGCCTCGGATAGCACGGATCAATTGTAGATCTTTGACAGTCGTTACGGGTAGTCAGAAGCCCGAAAGTCTGACAACCAGTCCTACCAAGGGGTATCGTGTAACCCAGTACCTGCGTTGTGGAGGTCTGATAGGCAATCGCTCCATGTAAAACACTGGTATTCAGCTGCATCCGGTAAGACTGAAAGGCGACCCCAACATAGTTGGGAAAAGGCTAGGCAGATGATCTTTTGACATAGCTGAATACACCATTAAAAAAATAAACAGGTACACTCTCCTCTTCGATGAGACAGCAGTCCGACACGAGCGAAAAGAGATATGACGCAGAAAAGTCAAAGTTGCATGCCTTGGGTTCAAACCTGAACACTCTGACTTGTCAATCAACGTTCATACCACTAAGTCATACCGCAGCATCGCACATGTGCTATTACATGGTAAAAACCAAAAAAAAGAGGTCGTAACTCGGTCTCCGAACCTATTTTCAAACATTTTTGTACGCTGGTAGTATTCGTGCCAACTTTTCACTTTATCTGCACGTTCGACATGGTACTACCCGCTCGGATTTAGCGAACATGTAAAGCAATGTTCGCCTGGGACGTGCGTTGTTAACGATAACTAAATCTAAACTGACTTTATGGGTGTAAGTGATAGGTAGGATTTAACAGTAATAGTATAACCATAGTGTATAGAACTCTTATGATTTTTAGACTGTCGTATAGCTGAACGCCGCGCGTCGTGTGGTTTCCGGCCTAAGAATAGAACCACCCTTACTCGTTCCATGGGTGTCGTAAGAAGCGACAAAGGAAAAGATCAGGAGGATGGACAGCAGCAACCTTCTGTGTGACAGTAATCATTTGCTACTGCGATCGCCAACCCGCTTGCCCAGCGTGGCGATTATGGGCAAACAATTCCAATGAGTGCACAATAATGGCGCACATTGGGAGAGATAGAATACGAAGGGAGTTTGGAACCGCGACACTTGCCGTACCGTGGCAAATGCTCTAACCAACTGGTACTGAGCGATACGATAGCTCAGTTGGTTAGAGCATTTACGGTACAGCAAGTGTTAGTAAGTAATGTTAGTCAGTCAGTAGATACTAGATAAGTTCTTAGTAGTACCATTCAGAGTAGCAACTTATTAGAAATCTGTATGCCCTTGAACCCAATAGACTGTCAAAGCCACCGTATTTCGCAGGATTTCTATAGAGCTCAATCTGTAATTCAAACAATCCTGAGAAATCCATTCGTTATTCTACCGATCCAACATTCCAACAAGTTTGATATGAATATTTCAATTCAGTTTTTTCACTGAGACAAACATATGGTTTTGTATTAGAACAAAGATTGAACTTTTTTTATTTCAACAAGATTTTTTAGCACGTTAGTCGTTTTTTGGAAATTGTACTTAATCGCATTGTTTTAAGGTGCATTATCGTACTACATTTTAACGTAGGAAACTGATTTTTTTGTACATAAGTTGCCATATATTGGCCAGTAAGCCTTGTCTCGTACTAGCGACATTTTTTAACCGACTTCAAAAAGGAGGAGGTTCTATGTTCGGCTGTTTGTAGTTTTTTTATTATTAATTTCAAGCGACATCTTACACTACCCATAATATTATTAGGTTTTTTAAGGTATTTAATTTTAAATAGCGTTTCAGCATAATTTTTTTGTTGTCGTTTTTCTCGTCCACACACAACCTCAGACACAAAAAGATGTTATGAGTTTGTCTATGTGAATGTTTGTCTGTGTGTCTGTCTGTGGCATCGTAGCTCCTAAACGAATGGACCGATTTTAGTATTTATTTTTTTATTTGAAAGGTGACTTGATCGAAGGCTTAACTAAAAAAAAATGAGGGTACCTAATTGTATCGCGGATTTTTATTTTTTTCAAAGCCAAAGAAAAAAAAACATGATTTTGAATTAAAATATTAATACAAAGTACGGATAGGATACTGCTACCCATCTCTCTTGTCAGCTTACACGGCCTCAAAATTCATTACAATAGAAAGGTAGCCTAGATAACTGCGGACGGAGCTCTTTCAAAAATATTAATTTTTCCGCACAAACACACAGAGAGAACATTTATCATAATACTACTTATCATTACCACGCGTTTTGAAACAAAAGGACAGCATCAATCACTGTCGAGCAAAAACGTGTGTTCTCAACAAACGAAATGTACATTTAAAAGGTTTTCTTTGCTTCACAATTTCGCTTTTTGTTTTGGTAAAAATTATTTAAAATTTTACCCCTAGTCTGTCATGAAGAAGTTGGTTGGACATCAAACGTAATTTTTCAAAGAGTTCTGAAGTTTAATAGTTGAATTTTGCTAATTATAAATTCTACGTAATCTTGACTGACACTATTATATTATATCTGTTTTTACAAGATTTTATTTAACTTGCAGTGTATATATATTTATTGTGTATTTTATAGAGAGCTTTCCTCCAGGCTGGCGGACACCACTGGTGACCGGAGGGCTGGCAGTTACCTCGGTCAACGCCTCAGTCTGGCTATTCAAAGAGGTAACACCGCTAGCATCCATGACACGGTTTTCCCGTGCAGCAACCTAAATTCAGTTTTTTATTTGTAGTTTAGTTGTTATTTATTTATAAGTTATTTAGATTTTAGTTCTATTAATTATGCTGTATATTCGTTATTAAATAGTAATAAAAGTAAAAGGCTTGCAGTGTTGAGATTTGTTTGTTTAAGTCAAATCTTGTTAGCTGATTTTAGAACCACTTTCTCTAAACTTAAGACTTCGAAATTTTGGATGCTTGTTTCGTTTTGATGATACACTAAAATTACAGAAATAAACGAATGCTGCAGCCAAGATCGTCTCCTCACGAGGGCAATTCTCAACGGCTAGTAGCACGGACGAAATTTTGCATAAACGTTTACTTAATTTTGAGATTCCCGTATAAAAGTTTGGTTTAAAAATGTCCCGAATTTTAGTGATAAGTATGAGTAGTAAAATATATTTTGTTTTTAAAAATATAGGCAGTAAAAAAGAAGCTTTTAAATATTGCCAATTTAGAATGAACAGACTGTGATACAATATGTATTTATACTGTATACATACCTATACTTCTTTATAGGAAGGAACCTTCATTGATTCATCCATCATATATCTTCAAATTGAAATGTACGACAATACGAAGTACGAAATACTTTAAAAAGCTTTTAGAACCAAAATATTGTGGTAAAATTGAAAAAAATATCACGCATTATCACGTATCAGTTTATCACGTAGTAAACCTAACCTCAAAGCAAATTCCTAAAAACGATTGCTCTTAAATGCATAAAAGCTTCACTACTATTCTGCACTAAAAACTAGTGATTACTAAAACTCTAGCTCCGGTGAAACCGCTTAACGCTCAGGTGGTACCGAATCCTCTTGATAAATAGCTGTAAGAGAAATTTATGAACCAGTTAAACCAACTTAAATAATATTCCTTTATCATTATTACAGTAGATTGAAGAAGTGTGAGTAACTTAAATTAGGTAGTAGAGCTATGAATAAATTGACTGGCTCAACTTGGATAATACCAACCTCTGGAAAATCTTCTTCTTTCGCCTGCCCTAGTCCTATATTACTTTGGTATCGGCGCAAAATTTCTTCTTCCATCCCTGTCTATCAGCCATCATCTGAACATTTACTCCTTTTTAACCGACTTCAAATAAGGAGGAGGTGCTCTAGGGGGTTCATCTTAGGCACAACTAATATTATTGTGAAAAAAAAAACCTATTTCGTGTACTTGTAATAATTTACAATAAATAATTTCTATTCTATTCTATTATGTAAGTTTGAATATAGACCTTGTGCGAGATGTGTACAAACTTACAATCAAATGTACTTATTCAAACTTACATACAACTTACAACAGCTTACAATCAAACTTACATTCAACTTACATTCAAACTTACATACCTACTAACATTAAAACTTACATACAAACTTAATATATAGTAAACTGATAAACTTAATAAAATTGCTCTCTTCTTTTTGTTTCGGTAAAAAAAGCGCTGTGGGTTAAAAATAGGAATGGTAGTCCGCTTTGGCGGCTGTAACAAAATAAACAAGTAGTTCGATATACATATTTTTAGCTTTTTATTACGATTGAAATAAAAAAAAACTAAGGACACCAGAAAAAAATACGAACAAATAATAAAAACTGAACGCGCCACAAAATATAATTTCTATACATGTCATATTTCTACCTGTCGAAACCACGTCACGTTGTTAAGGGTCTCCGAAGTCAATTGATAAGCGTTACCTTCCTTTTTAGGGTTCCGTACCAAAAAGGTGCCAACAGGACCCTGTTACTGAGACTATGACATCTATCATTAATCATTTAAATGCTAAAATTTTTAACCATAATAACTAGCTGAAATAAATTTGTCACACAAAAAAAGGAAATATTTATGGATTTTATTCCATTTTACGGTAAAAACGCTAATATTATAATACATAGCTAAAACTTAGAATACGAAAATAACAGTTAAAAAAAAATTGCGATCTGTCAGTCAGACTCGCGCTAAGGGTCCTGAACTGAATCCACATTTTTTCTGGTAAATTCATGTCATAAAAATATGTTGTGTAGTACAGAACCCTCAGTGGGCGAATCCAACTCGCCTTGACCGATTTTATTATTTCCATTCATTTTCCAAGCAAAAAATACTACAAAAATAATGTCACAAAAAGTAAAATCTATAATATTTCCTTTTTGTTACGTTATCGGGTAAATAACTGTTCGATTCACACATGCTACGAGTACCTTTAATACTTTTACGTGAAATATTTCAATTGGAAGGATCAAAGGATTTCCAACGATTTAGTTTTTGTTTGGTACTTTTAACAGCTTAACTTTTTTGAGCAATGGGGTATTACGTGACCATACATCCCGTTTTGAATGGACCCGTCCCTTTTTTTACGGTGTCTCTGAAAAATGCCTCGGGGCACCAAGTTGTCCCGTTTTCCTAAGCAAAATTGACAGATCGGCAGCGAAAAGACATTAAAACCTAGTTTAAAAAAAAAGGTTTTAAAATTTCAACACTAAGTAAGTAAATTAAAATAGTAATATTAAGTATATTGCCGTGACCGGAGGGCTGGCAGTTACCTCGGTCAACGCCTCAGTTTGGCTATTCAACGGGGTAACGCCGCTAGCATCCTCGGCACGATTTCCCCAGGCAGCAACCTAAACTCAGTTTTTTATTTATAGGTTAATCATTATTTTATTTTTAAGTTATTTAGGTTTTTTGTTTTATCTTTAGTTTGGAATTAATTATATTAAGTAACAGTAAATAGGTAATATAAAAAGGAAATATTATATCTAAAATATCCGTAGAAAGCTAACATCGGTACCTACATTACGTACAACATCTGATAAAAGTTTTGCATACTTACATAAAAGTATACATTACATATTATTCTTTTAAATTAATTGAAAATATCAGATTGAGCGAGCGAGATAGAAAGCCCACACAATGCCCTGTCCCGTATTAAAACAAAAAATAAATGGTCACATTAGCCGTAGGTATACAGGTATTTCGGATATCGAGGATTTTGTTAAAAGCGGTCGTTTTTAGGTTCTCGGTATGAAAGGATTATAGATGAGTGCTAACACGTGATGTTACGTAAACCGTAGGTACTAAATACAACAACACAGCCAGCGAAACGTGGGTGTACTGCATACATCTTTACTTATCTACCACCGCTGGGGAAAACAGGCCTGAGTCTATGTTAATACTCAATACTCAAACATTTATATTTATAACTAGCGACCCGCCCCGACTTCGCACGGGTGCAATATACATATAAACCTTCCTCTTCAATCACTCTATCTATTTAAAAAACCGCATCAAAATCCGTTGCGTAGTTTTAAAGGTTTAAGCATACTCGTACATAGGGGACAGAGAAAACGACTTTGTTTTATACTATGTAGTGATGTGATGAAACAACTTTTAAAGGATAATTCGCGCAAATGTTTATTTATTTGTCAAAAACCTGACGTTTCACTGACGTGGTCGCAGGCATACTGTGATAACAAGCGTCAGAACAGTTATTTAAAATTATTTTTGATCTACCGTCAACTTTATTTAGTAATTTTGCCCATATTATGATCGAAACGTCTGGTTTTTTTACAAATAAATAAACATTTACGCGAGTTATCCGTTAAAAGTTGTTTCATTATGTTAAACGTTCTCGAAAATTTGAGAATATATTATTTATATTTATATTTTTATGTAGATACCTATGTTTTTCTTTTTAAATGTTTATGCACACCACACGCTTTTAAGGCGAAAGAGACTCGTAAATTCAACTGAAGCGGGCAGGACTCGGTAGCTTAGTTGGTAAACCGATGGCACGGCACGCCAGGGATCGCGGGTTCAAGTCCCGCCTGAGTCAGTTGTTTTTGCGAGTTTCTTATTCTATTATCTCATTTATATTTATGTTATATTTTACTAAATGTGTAAGGAATCAAATCCTTTACTTAGCAAATTATAAACCTACGCAATAATTATGTAACCCTAAATCTTAAACGCTGATAATGTAATACCCTTACTCAAATACGTACATGTTAGATAAACGCTAGGCGTTTAAGATCTAATCCATTATGCCTTAATTAATCATCTTATGTTTACTTCGTGTCTTAGTGTTTGGAGAATAACATGTCATCTTTGATTAGGGTTTCGTTACTATACCATGATTGAAGTGAGTTTTCTTACTGAAGGATCGGCATGGTTTGATATATCACTTTATTATCATTAAAATTGCCGCGATTTTTGGCATCTGTCCATCCTTGAGTCCTGAGAGTCAGAAACGGCAGTAAGAATTTTGATACTTACAGTAAGACAGTTATGGTAATGTTTTATATATTATTTCGGGTCTATTCGCGCACAGATAATTAAAAATAATAGTTATTAAACATACCTGGACGTTTCAGTCTTCTCGTAACTGTTAATGCAACTTGAGCGAAACGTCGAAGTTAGTTCAATAATTATTATTTTGAATTATCTATGCGCCACTAGACCCGAAATAATATTTAAAACATGATTCCAATTATTGAAAATTTAAAATCTAAATTTGTAAGTGTTGCTGCTTTATTAGTACGTGGGTGTAGGTGGTAACGTAGAAATTTGACTTATTTCAATGAAATGTACTTTTTTGGTTAATCTAAGACACCACTGACTAACGGTGAAGGAAATTCTCGTGATACCTGGACTTTAATAGTCTGGAATCACCAACACGCAGTGAGCTAGCGTGATGATTAAGCTCGATTCTTCTCTGTATAAGAATAGGCCTTTGTCCTACAGTGGGATAGTTACAGGCTGGTATTTATTGAAGTTCGAATTTCAAGACTAGTTTTCCACTATTGTAAAATCCGAAATACATTTTCACATATCATTTTATAGTATTTCGGTATATTCTTTTATTTACAGCTATAACATCGGTGGCAACGGAATGGCGTAATATTGTATTGTGAATTTAGATTCAAAAGTTGGACCGTAAACAAACTGATTTGTTTCAATGTTTTGACATTTTGCTAGGTACAAAGCCGTGTATGGAATGGCACGTGTATAAATATCTTTATAAGGAAGTTTATTCTTGACATAGAATTAGTTATAATTATATCATCATCTTCCTGCCCTCTTCCTATTTTATTTGGGGTCGGCGCAGTATGTTCTCTTTCTCTACACATCTCTATGTGTTTAAAAAGAGAATTAATTATAATTATATATGTATACAAACTTATTTAATACACCTAAATATAAAGTAATACATACATTATAAGGCGTACAAAATTTCCTCTACATCGCTGTTCCCGAGTATAAAGGTATAGGTATTTCTTTATAAGGTACATCTTTCAATATTTAGGTACATTTCTGTTTGAACATTACTCTTTCTAGGTTGAGACGTATACTTATTAAGTGTTCTTTGTCGACACTGAGGCATTATACGGCCATAACAACATGTATTAAGAATCAAAATAATTATGATCAAATTGTCTTAAAGCAAATATGCGAACAACGTGGAGTAATAGTATGTGATCGGGAACTTGTATGTGATACCCCCTTGTATTGTTAGCGTCGCGGGCCGTATGCCAATCTACCATATTAGGGTCACGACACATCTGCGGAACTTACGGCGCCGAATGTTCGCTTGAATACAAATATGAACGCGACGTAATTTCGGCTGATGTGTCATTGAGAAAGTGCAGTGATAGTCTAGTGGTATGACCGTTTGACTGGCAAGTCAGAGGTCTTAAGTCGAACCTAAGGCTCGCATCTCTGACTTTTCGTAAGTTATGTGCGTATTATAAACTAATTATCACCTGCTCCGTGCCTCGGAAAGCAAGTTAAATTGTTGGCCCTTGTCTTGAAGGACTTTAACAGTCGTTAAAGGGAGTCAGTACTCTTAGTCAGTAATCCTGACAACTGTTGTTTCAGATACGAAGGGATACGATGTTTCAGAACATCGTATCCCTTTGGATTGCGGGTTCAGATAGGCAGACGTTTTGTGAAAAACTGATATTCACCTGCATCCAGTTAGATTAGAAGCCGACCCCAATAAAGTTTGGGAATAATAAGGCTCGGAAAATTGTATCATTGGGAATTTGAAAAACACTGCGAGCGTATTCAACCGAACATTCAGTGCCGTACGTTCCGCAGATGTGTCGCGACCCTTAGTATAAAAATGTGCAAGAATTTTTAAATAAATCTTCCTTGTCAAGACAAGTCATTTCGAAAAAATCACGTGCAAACCCACTAAAACAAATCAGTCCTTTATAAAATTTATCGCCGCAGTCGCAAGACATTATTTTAAAATAACTACGTCGTTCCTCGTTTTGAGCTCACAAACAACGTTGAGAACAATATTTTCCGCACAATAACGTTTCATGTTCGACAGTCACATTACTTTTAGGATTGTTTTGAGTTTCTTAGTAAAATATCTTGGTTCCGAGGTCGTTCAGGTTTTTCCGAAGACATTCAGGTTTTTAATTATTTTGTTTTATTAAACCATACTGGTTTCAGTACGAATGGATCTTTTCGACTAGGGTTGTTACACTCTCTCACAGAAAGGTTTTTCGTACTGTTGTGTTTTATACGGTCAGTGAACAGAACCGGAGGCCTAATCCCCCAAATGGTTAGCAGTGTATCTACAGTAGAGTACTTACCTAACTACCCAGCCTGTATTAATCCACTGCTGGTCATAGGCCTCTTCTTATACGCATCACTTATTTTGTGCGCTCTTTAAAAGGTCTTTGCTATCGCAGTAGCAGATGGTTGCTATTACACAGTAGGATGCTGCTGCCCGTCCTCCAGATTTTTCCTTTTGTCGCTTCTTACGACACCCGCGGGATTAGTAGGGGTAGTTCTATTCTTAGGCTGGAAACTACACGGAAACGGTGGAGCACACTTGCCTTTAAAGCAGGAGGACAGAAGTTGGATGGTATCGTCCACAACCATTCATAGATAGGGTCCACAGAACATCATGCCGGCAAATGACAAAGTCGCTTACCAATTGAGGCTTTGTCCATCCGGCTGCATAAATATTTATTCTGTGGTACAATAACCATTTATTTCCACTACAATTGAATTAAAAGAGTATTACAATAAATTGAACACGAATAGGAAACGATATAAATAAATCCTGGTTACCAACAGCGATATATTTTCAACAGTTCTAAGTTTAAAATAAATTTAAACAGCGTTTTAAGTTTTAAATACGTTTTTAAACGTTTCAATCGAAACTTTGCCACTTTGGTGCACTTAAGCAGTTTTACTCTTGAACAGTATTCTAGAATACATGTGGGATAAAGTTGTAAATGTATAATTTAAGTAATATCTTTCTGTTTTTTTTAAATCTAGCTTCTTAAGTTTCGAAATCAATTCCAAAACGATTCAAGTTTACCACTTTCTTAAAATTTTCTCACTTCTGAAACTTCACAAAAGTTGTATTTTTAAATCGAACGATTTTCCACTAGTTTTCCTTAGAAATAATATGGCTAACGTTTTCCGAAAGCCACGAAACGTAAGCAAAATCCCACGCCAAGTTTGGGTCCCGTCATTTGAACAAAAAAAATGTGGACAAATTGCAGGATCGAATCCCGAACATCGGCCTTCCCTTTTCCATCGTATTCAAAAATTGACATCCAGGTTGGAGGTCAAAACCGGTTAAGTCATAGTTCGTTGCAGTTAAGAATTAGCTCAGTTAGTCAGAGTGGATTTATTTAAAAGTGGCTTTAACTATACTTTGTGCGGTGTAGCATGGTGCGGGTGCCAGCAGTTGGTATTGCTGTTTGCGCTTATTTGCTGTGTTGTATGCTGGTAGCTATCCGTGTCAATTTTAGCTGAATCTTAATACCATATATAGACACTGAAATAAAATGTAACATGTTTTATTTATTACTTTTTTTGTATGTTTTGTTATTTAAATAGTGCAATATAGTGAAAGTATTTTTAGTGCTACTTCTATAGAACACAAGAAACAAAGTGACTTCCCCTTAACTAGAGACAATAAGAAAAGTGCCACTGGCTGGACACATTCTTAGACAAGGATTATTTTATAAAACTAGGTAAAACTAAAATAACTAATTAGCCTTTTTGGCTAGATTGTAATAATATTAGGGTACAATGTATATTATTATATTGTAGTCCGGAAAAAAAAAATGTTTCGGAAAAATGTATAGGCTTCAGAAAAATGTCTGATAAGCACGCCACTAGGTCGTATTACCCTGGTGGCCCATTATAGTTGATGAATCTACCACCATGATCAGCGTCGAGCATTAGTTCTGGACACTCGTTTGGTCCAGCCGTGAGACACATTCTCATGTCTCCTTGCTATTTTTTTTAAAGTATTTTCTCCTTAGACCTAACTTTAAGTTTTTGTCTGAGCGTCTCTGTGCTGAGTCCAAATAAACGTTTCTTTCTTTCTTTCACGATAAAATGATCTTTAGACATCATAGAAATGTAACGGGTAAACACTAAAGTAACCTCACCAATGATATAGGGAACGTTAGTGCCTCTAATGCGTTTTCAGCATTATCGTTAGAAACTCATTGGATAAATGGAGTATTACTACAAAATGAACTTTCTTGCTATTTTTTGAACATCAAAATGAGTTATGATACTAATGTTTTTTTAGAACAGAGTTGCATTTTTAAAATCAGCTTTGTTTCAAGCACATGTTAGTTGAGTTTCATTTAATTGCACTTTATTTCTCAACTACACTTGGAAAAAGCCACGGTCCACTGAATTTTATAATCATGTATTTAAAATTAGTTATTTAATTTTAAATAAATATCTATCCCATAACATACTGTGGGTATCGAATATATAATTTAATGAAGTGTTACGCTTCAGATTGGATAGAAAAAATGTTTCGACTAGCAAAATATGTAGGGCAATCTTGTCTACACATACTACCGCACACAGAGACATCAAAATTAATTTTAATCTAGCATTGAATCGTTGTTTTTGTATGGATTTTGACACAGTTTAATTATAAATCATTAGCGTCGTTTTACTTCTCTGAGTGCAGCAGTTAGACATACATTTATTAATTCTATAAAAATTAGATATTAATCTTTTGGTGACTAGCTTTTACCCGCGGCTTCGCTCGCATGATATGTTGATAAATTGTAGCCTATGAGTTATTTTGATGTAAAAGCATTATTACTTTAAAGTTTTATCAAAATCCGTTCAGTAGTTTTTACGTGAAAGAGTAACAAACATCCATCTATTTCTACAAACTCGTACATTTAGAATATTAGTAGGATTTCAAAAAACGCAAGTAAACATATTTGCATATTTGCAAAGTATACATATTTGCTTGTGACTGTACTGTTACACAAAGTAGGATCCATTTCGTGAGTCGGTTTACATCGAAAACCCTACATTCGATACAGCCTATTGAGAGCAAACATCGAATACCACATGCAATATCTGGAATTATTCAGTACCCTGTACCTAATGTTCACAAAGGCCGACTTAGGGAAGAATTATACCTCTATCTCAGTGTTAAAGTGGTCAATTGAATCTAGCCTTTATTGACTTTGTAAATCTTTATCGTAGTGCGGGTAAAAAATGGATGCATTTTAAATTCAATTTGAGTTTTGTTTGTTGTACATTTACGTACAGCTTGCCAAAGAAGAAACTGAGGTGGTGACAGCTGGAACTAAAAATAAAAATCTTAAAAACGCAGTTTGTGAATACTAAAACAACTTAAAGTTGAAAGTAATTCGTTGATTGAAACCCTAAAATCGCAAAAAAATAATCAGCTGTTCACATTTAATGAAGTTTTACGCTTCAGATTAGAAAAAATGTCAATGCAAAAAGAAAATCAGCTGTTCCATGTTCTCACGATGTTCTCATGACTCAACAAAATGTATGGAACAGCTGATTTCTTTGCGATTTAAGGGTTGGTCCCATAGTAAAAGTTGTTCATAATGATGAGTCTAATGAACATGCTGGTGTTTTACAAATAACCCTGTATATTCATTGATTTTATAATTATATTCAATGTTCGGGCGAGATAGCAGATTAGCGACTTACCGCGCTTTAAGTAAAATTTTAAATAATTTTAATGCCTCGGGCTTAATGTCTAAAGTCAGATCTTATCGAAAACATAAATGTTTTTCCAACCTAATACCCTGATTCATTGTTTGTGAACATTGAACTAAGGTTGAAGTCGAGACTGTTCTGAAGGGCAGGTAAAGATCACACTTGATTACGTGAAATATATTCATAATCTTACTCCTACGATTTTAGACTACAATATTATAATCCTATCCTACTAATATTATAAAATAATGTGTATGTTTTAAGGATGTTACTCTTTCTCGTAAAAATTACTGAAAGGATTAGATGAAACTTTACAATAATATAGCTTATACATTAGAATAATAAACATTATCTATCTACATACAACGCGAGTAAATCTACGATCGGAAACTAGATTAAGGAATTTGCATCTTTTGCATTGAAAAAATACGATTGAAATTGACGTCATAATTCTGTCAAGCCAGTCAGCTATTGCTGCATTATTGCCCTTCACGAAAAAAGTTTTGTTTTGTTTTGTTTCGAATTAAATTAAAAAACGGGCAAGTTCGAGTGAGTGCACAGAGAATAGAAAAAAATCAGATTTTTTGTTTATTTAGATATAACTCGAAAAGCAATCAATTATGGTTACAGAATGCTTGAAACAAGCCATTTTAAATTTACTGGGTTTAATATTTGAAAAAATTATATCGTCACCACTTTTACATGCAAGTAGGTATATACCTACATGTACAAGTACATTTCACTGTATTCCATATAAGTACATGGGGAGCAAATAAAGAATAACGTTCGATCCATTACAGGAAACATTACATTACACATTATTCCAAATGCTTTGGCATTTCACTCATTTCATTTCAACTTTCTAGTAATAATAGTCTGTAAGTAAATTGCGCGATAGACAGACAGACAGGCGAAGATGACGAAAAAGGTTCCTTTTCTACAGAACCCTAATACTACAAAACTCATTAGAAACACTGATTAATCTTAATGAATTCTGCATACTTTATTACTAGTTTTGTAGACCTTGTCATTTCGTCCTTCATACGCCGAAAGGACACCTTTAGCATTGAATAAGCCTAAATTGCTTATTCGTATTTTTGGCCGCAAGTTCAGGCAACATCGTAAATTAGTTTAGATTTTAGAATTTATCTTTTACCAAATTAAATACTAAGGCGCTTACAAGATAAACGCGAAAGGCTTTTAAGCATTTCAGTTTTATGGGAGCTAAAGTGCAATAGGGGCTATAAAGAAGATTGCTAAATGCCTGTGCATTGTTCGAACGATATTTACTTGTTGAAATGTAGTCTTAGATGGTATCTCTCCGTCTCTCTTGTTTTTATTAATTAACTGGTTCAAAAACTGCCAAAGATCGGAACTAGTTTTTGCCCGCGATATCGTCTACATGAAGGCGTCTAAGATAAAATGAATCATATTTTTTAATTCAGAACGTACAATGGTTTACGCGGGATTGAGTTTCAAACGTCGAAATGTCTTTTTTTAACTTTTAGACAAAAACAAACTTTTAGATTTACAATATCAATAAATAAACCAGCCTGTAACTGTCCCATTGCAGGGCAAAGGCCTCTTCTCATACAGAGAAGGATTAAGCATTCATCACCACGCTAGCTCATTGCGTGTTGTCGACTTCAGACTATTAAGTCCCAGGTTTCCTCACAAAGTTTTGCTTCACCGTTAGTCAGCGATGTCTAAGATTAACTAAGAAAATACATTGGACATTGAACAAGTCATCTGATCACACCATCTTATTGGACTCCTTTCTTTAGGCCGTTTGCTCCCAATTTTTACCTGCCTACAAAAAAGGAGGGTTATTACCAAAATGTTTGAAATAATCTTAAGGCAAACAGAGATATCCCTAAAAGTTTGCACCGTTCTTGAAAAATCCTTCTCTCTAGCGATCAAAACTTAAATTATTTATTTGTTTAAAAATTCCTTCTCAATCAAAAAATCTGACCTGAGCTAGTATTTTTAAATGTAAAAAAAGTCCTTGGAGTTTACCAAACCAATGAAGCGGTTCCATTTCAAGCAATTTTCTCGGACACAATAAAATGGTTTTTGATGTTTCGCACCAAAATTGGAAAACTGGAACTTATGGAATTACTACAATGTGGGTCGCCAGAAAATAGTCGGCGTAGAAAGTTGAAAAGTAAATAATATAAAAACGGGTGACCTCACAGGTATGTTGTTGTAAATTCAGATTTTGATTTTGTTGATAAAATTGGGGAAACCAATACCAAGCTAGAAAATCTAGGATAAAAAAGTGTTATTTTTTCTGATGACACGTTAGGTGCAGCGATGAGGGATTCACGATTTTCTGTTAACGCAGAACCCATTTACGAGTAACGTTTCCATTAGTCGATTGGGCATTTTAATTGATCAAGAGGCCCACAGGCGAGGGGCTGGAGATCCTGTACAGCACAACCGCAACTTTCGCAGTTGCTTTGAAAGAATGATTCCGGCACCCCACACGCATTCTACAATATCAACTGACGAATTTCATTGATCTTCGCGCCGCTCCCACGTGCCATATGGTTTTCGGCCTAAGAACAGAACCACTTACTCAACTCGCGGTCGTGAGAAGCGACATAGGGAAAGATTGGGAGGATGGGAAGCAGCATCCTTCTGTGTTACAGTTATTATCTGCTACTGCGATCGCCAACCCGCTTGCCTTGCTTGGATCTTGCTTGGGGAAATAGCTCCAATAAGCGCACGATACTGGCGCTCATTAAGAGTGACCTGTGTTCAGCAGTGGACTAATACAGGCTGAGTGAGGATGATGATAATTACGCCACTTGCGGGGAAGTCCCCGCATTCTGTATCTAACGAGTTATCGACCAATGAAAATGATCCTTTAGCTTCCATTTCCCGACTATTTTCAAGAGCCTTTTTATTTTTTATTAGTCTAGAACGTTATTATTCTAAAAAAAACAATATTATCTCTTGCTTCTTAAATTTACTTTCAATAACGATACCATTAAAGTAGCAAACTAAAACCTTCTTGTTAAACATTTCTGTAGCCAAAATAAAGCAATATCATGAACATTTCGCTGAGTGCTTGTATCATTCGAAGACAATTTGGGTATTTGAGGTCGGCCGTCTATTCTGTAATGGCATTGGAGATACCATTCGAAATACTCTAATAGATATTAAATTATTCTCGATTTATGAACTTGCTTTCTGAAATTGCATTACAACTACGTAAGTTTTATTATAAAATACACTATCGGCTAACTTTAAACGCTAAATTTTACCAACTTATGATAAGATATTTGTTGATTACCTTTTCCCGCCTAAACTTTTTTTATGTAGGTTACTATCGTGGACAAAACCGGTCAACCACTCTTAAGGTTAGAATCGCTTGCACCCGGCGCGCGTCCGAACGTAGCTCTAGCCCCGCCCCTACGCACGTAACATCGTTCAAAGCATTTTGAGCGCAAAGTGGTGCACCGTTTGAGTCCGCGATAGTACATTATCAGGTGTACAGAAACGGACATAAGCTGAAATTAGGCTCTCGAACTGTTCGCGCAACATAAGTATTCACATCGTTTCTCCTCACTAGGTCAGTTACAACTTCCCCACCCACCTCGTTTCTTGTCACCATTTAGTTCCTAAAATGTGTACTGCGACGACGTTCGTGTCTAACTTCAGCCCAGTCGAGTAAAATTGCGCTTACTGTACTGAGGTATACAGTCTTGCTGCAGCTGTTCTCACAACACAGTCCAGTCTACTAGTGATAAACAGTATTCTATTCGGGAAAAAACATCAAGTAGGTATATTCATTACCCCTTTTCTTACACTACAACAGAAATCCGAACCAAAAAATTTTTCAACACTTTCAACCCTCCATCACCCAAAGTATCAGAGTTTCATATTCGTTTACCCTCTGGAGATACACAAACATGTTTGCTCACACTAATGGCCGAACTTGCTTACACTCGGCGAGAACGGGTTAATCGATCTTTGTTTGTTTCAAAATAACCTTTGACCTGAATGTTATATACATTATCTTATGTAAAATATATGTATGTACTGTATTTGCTAGCAACAACCTACTGAAAGCCAAAGACCTATTTTCAATCAGTCAAAGCATGAATCACCACGCTAAATCAAAGACCTATTCTCAATTAATCACCACGCTAAATCATTGCGTGTTGGATTTCAGACTATTCAATCCAGGTTTCATCTTATCTTCTATCTCCTAGCCTTATTGCATCCAAACTTTGTTGGGGTCGGCTTCTAATCTAACCAGATGCAGTAGCTTACGATATATAAATACTATACTCTAGACTTAGATCAGTTGTCAGTATTCTGTTAGGAAATTTGACTCCGTATAGCGACTGTCAAAGATTTTCATGACAGCCAGGGCCAACTGCTTGTGCTGTCCAACCCTGAGTGATAATTCATTTATAATACGCACACTACTGAAAAGTCAGTGCTGCATGCCTTGAGTTCTAACCTGAGACCTAAATCCAGGTCTCATATGTCATTGAAAAAGTACTTCTTGTTTTATATGACTTATTAAAAAGGAAGAAACGGAAGAGCTTTTTTAAATAAAACTTTTCACAATTTTATCCGACTGTCCGTAAAGTGGACATTAGACATGTTGAACGTACCAACCTTTCATCCATTTACTACTCAAGTAAACCCGCGGGCATTATGAAGTACAAAATGAAAAGTAACAACTCTGTTTTTACCCAACATTTCAATACCGTACTCTCTCAAAGAACATTTTATGTAAGTTCAAAGGGCAACTGCTTTAATAGTCATGTGGCAACATTAATTACAAGGGAACCTCTGCGTGGTTCCTTTGATACGTGTACTCGTACAATTTGTGCTTAAATATAGTAATATTATACATTTAAAGTTGTTGGTTATCGTATGAATTATTTACTCACAGTTAAATGAATAAATAAATCAGTCTGTAACTGTCCCATTGCAGGGCAAAGGCCTCTTCTCATACAGAAATGGATTGAGCATTAATCACCATGCTATCTCACTGCGTGTTGGCGATTTCAGACTATTAAGTCCAGGTTTCCTTACGATGTTTTCCTTCACCGTTAGTCAGTGATGTCTTAGATGACTTTTATTTAGTACTTTGACTTTATTTTAGTACTTTCTGTGTCATATTATGACAAAGAAAAAGTCACATACTTACAGTTGTCAATAGTAATTTAATACTTAAAGCGAAAACTTCCAAAACCTTTTTAGAGGAGTATGAAATTTGGCGGGATGCTTAGATGCTTATGGGAGGTTTGGCCACAGAAAGCGCAGAACCGGGATGAAGGAATAGGATGAAGGATAATGGCTGAAAATAATAATAATAAATAGATTTGGCATAGTTGAAGTTTTCTATAATCGAATAATTACTACTTTTGTCTCTTAAAGCTATTTTGCTTACAAATTTATTAATGGATTATCTTCATTTCAAGCGAAACGTGTGTTCTGCGACACCTGCATGGCACATATGTAGAGAAGCTTTCTAAATTGCCTTTTTGATAGAGTTTTGTATTATTCTCGCTTCGCGCTAACTTCGACCAATATCCGATAGTAAAATATCATCACTACATAGTATAAAACAAAGTCGCTTTCTCTGTCCCTGTATCCCTATTTATGCTTAAATCTTTAAAACTACGCAACGGATTTTGATGCGGTTTTTTTTTTAATAGATAGAGTGATTGAAGAGGAAGGTTTATACATAATTATTATGTATATTGCACCCGTGCTAAGCCGGGGCGGGTTGCTAGTACAAAATAAATCAAACTTTATTAATATTTGGACGCTTTAGTCATATCAAAGGTAATTATAAATTTATTTCAAAAACATCCCACAAGCATGATTCACGAAACTAAAATGTGTTCCACAAACATCACATTGTCTAACCAAATAACCTAAAAACATTATTAAGATTGACCAAAACAATATCCCTAATACAAAACCTAATTACGACATTAACCTAATTACTTTGGTATTCCGTATAATTTCTAGTCAAAGTGAGAGAAAACTAATCTACCTTATTATCCTAGCCTAATTAATATTTCAGTTACTAAGAACTGCAATGTTAATTAACACAAAACTGGGAACTGTTAATTACTGTATTTTGTTTATTCGGTTCTGTTTGGGGATACCAATTTATTTCGCTTCTTATCGTATGATTGAAAAACGAGTTTCAGAGCCGATGTCACCACTAACACTAAACGCGATCAATTCAAGTTAAACACTGTTCAAGCGTTTCAGAACTGCTTTTTGCGTAGGGCTGAACTTAGTTTTATTAAACTAGGTTTTTAAATTGAATGGTCGAATTGGGCCTAAATGGTCGGTTTAACGCCTGTGTTACAGCCGCGCCGACCGAAAACCGGACGAATAGCTGGTTTTCTATAATTATCTAGGGAGTTATAATTCTAATTCTAATTATCAAGGCAACTAGAGTCACTCTTTTAACCAACAATATTAGAATTATGACTATTCGTAAGTGCCTAATGGTCTACATGAATAAAAATATTTTGATTTTGAGTTATCATCTAAGATCAGATTCATGAGCCGGAGCTGCCGCCGTATTCGGCAGTCGAGTGAGACAGTCTATGAGTGCTAGTTTTACTCTAGATGTTTGACTGAAGTACGACGATGTATGTTCCTATTTCATAAGAAAAAGTTGTGTTGTATTGTACATTGTACCTACAGAGGACGACTTTAAATTCATTTTGAATGTGCATTCTTTTGCTATGCCGGAACGGTGTCGTATGTGCACTTCAAACAGCTAGCCGCCGGATTCAAACCGTGCTCATGAACAAGCGTTACCGAACCAGTTAAAAACCAACTTGTGAAGTCGGGCTCTAATCATTTAAACTGTATAATGTTACCATTTAGATATAGGTAGGTATAGGTATACAATTTATCTTTTCAGAATCTCTTTCAAGGTAGGTCGAGCGTGAGTGCCTTTGCTTAACAAAACGCGGGTCGGAGGAAGGGTAGCGGGTACTATTTTGTTTAAAGCAAGCCTTTACTTCTCTCCACATTCTAAAAGCTAGGATCGTTAGTGATTATAATATATAGAAATAAAGAAAGAAAGAAAGAAAAGACATTTATTCTGGACTCGCACAAGTAGATACAACACATGAGTAACAAATTAACAAAATAAACCACGGATAACTGTACGAGGTCAAAAAGGGCCCTATCTCAGCATAATGCTGCAGCAGAATTAAATTAAGCAGCAGCGCTGATATTCTGATAGGATATTTATATTCATATAATAATATATATATTATTATTTATATTAATTGTTAATTCCTGAATTAGTTAAAAAATAATAATAAGTTAAAAAAAAACTATAATGATAGGATATTAGATAATATATTTTACTCAATTGTGTAAGCAGTGATGACCTAGTTTTTCCCGCTTCTTATAATCTAGGAGTATTCAAGGCTGGGCACGCCACAATAGCGGCGGTAAGGCCCACCATGGAGGATTGGCTGGGGCGCCAGCACGGCGCCCTAACCTTCCGGCTGACGCAGGTGCTAACCGGACACGGCTGTTTTGGAAAGTACCTGTGCCGAATAGGCCGGGAGCAATCGTCTGGTTGCCATCACTGCAATAACGGCCTCGAGGACACGGCGCAGCATACACTAGAGGAGTGCCCAGCCTGGGCGGATCAGCGCCGTGAACTCGAGGCAGCAGTCGGTGGCCTCTCGCTCCCGAACATCATCCAATCGATGGTCGAGAGCGAGACAGCGTGGAACGCCGTCGCCTCCTTTTGCGAAGAGGTGATGTCCACAAAGGAGGCGGCAGAGCGAGAGAGGGAAATGACAACCACACTTCCCTCTCGCAGGAGACGCACCAGACGCCGGAGGGCGACTAACGACCTCCGGCCTCCATGAGTTGCCGGCCTGTGGGCGTCGGACCTAGGGGCAGTCTGACGCCCAACCACTAACAGGCCCAAGAGGACGACGCGTCGTGTTCCACGCGCGCTTCTCAAGAGGATTCGGCGGCGGCCAGGGCGCCGACAACGGCGGGACCTGCCATTGGCGGGTCAAGACCAGGGCGGGAGGGCGGTGAATACACAAGTGAACCCCGTTCTCCCGTCCAGAGGTCCGTTGAGGAACACCGTGTGGTTTTTAATCCGTGCGAGTCGGACATAACTCCATCACTGGCCCTTTGGTGGTGGAGTACCCATAAGGGGTTTTCCACACGAAAAAAAAAAAAAAAAAAAAAAAAAGGAGTATTCAAGGCAAGAGTGAATAGGCATTACCTACTTGAGTTCATGTATACCATTTTAGACTGCATCGTCACTTCCCATCAGGTGAGATCCAGTCAAATGCGCTCAAGTTTTTAATAATTTAATAATAGTGGTATGACTTTTGGACAGTCAAGTCAAATATCGTAGGTTCAAAACCCTGTGAATATTGTACTAGAGTCACTCTTACAATAAACAATATTAGAGTTATGACTATTAAAGTGCCTGTCTACATGAATAAAAATATTTTGATTATGATTTTTGATTTTACTGATTCATGTGCATTTTAGAAATTAAGTATCACTTGCTAATGAAGTGTCACTTGATGAACAACCGGCGTAAGAGTTTAAACCGCCCGTAGGCCACTGACATGGCTTTATACACCGTTGAAAAATCTCTCAGGTGTGCTGGTTTTTTCGATGTTTGCCATCACCATTAATCAATGGTGTCTTAGATTAACTAAAAAGAAAAAATCACATTGGTACATGCCAGGTTTGAACTTACAGCCACGTGCTTGCAAAGCGGGTCCGTAACCAAAAAGGTTGTCACTTCTATTAAAAAAATAATCTTAAATGACACTTCAATTCCATAACGGAACACGGAATTGTAAGTTACAAGTTCCCTCAAAAAACAATTGAAGCACTCGTACAAAGTGCGACACAAAATGTCAACAGACGCCGCGACATAACCGCTTCAGTAATATTTATAGTGACACTTTTGCCGCAAAAATACTCGTGTCATTTTTTACTTGCTGTTTTATTACTATTCGTTGAGTCTGTTAGCGATATTTAAACATTTACGGAACTGAATACTGAAAATTATGTTTGTGCAATTTTTTTAATTAATTTGTGTCTGTGGTTATGGCAAAATAGCATATAATTATTATCTTTGCTAAAATATTCGTATCCAAAAAGAATGCGGGCATAGCCACGTGGTTTTGGACCAACGTTATAATGAGTTTGTACAAAGTATTTAGTTCAAAAGTAACCTCCCTAATCTGGAAACTGAATCCAAAACCTCACGCTTGTTATCTCGTAATTGCATTTACAATCTTACCATAACTAACTAGCAGTAAATGTGTACACAATATTATGTACACGTCATAACCTGTAAAACCTGTACACATCTAACTTTATTAATGTACAGGACATTAACCTCACAAAGATTAACGATGCAACGTTTAAGTACCTAATTACTTAAAATGGAGCTCACGTTTTCCTTTATAATAAACGGACGTAAAAAATACTTGTACACAAAGAGTAGCTACTTTTACGAAAATGTATGCATTTTGATATATTTCTAATTTACTTTAATGCAATGTTGGGGGCCTTGCATTTGCTAATTGGTAGAAAGAGATTGTTGAGTTAATTGCTAGAAAATATAAAAGATGAAAGGAAAGCAGCGAAATTTTCATTGCAGATTGTTAGGTAGGTAGAAAATGGTTTTTATTTATATTTGGATGACTCCTGTAGATGCAGATAAGATAACAGATAACAGATACGTGACGTTGCCAGACTGGTACTCGCAGGTGGTAGCTGGTGTTAATACACCGTTGCCGATGCATGCGTACTGCGGGAGCTGTGGCACACACATGTCAGTCGCTTACCGTGGCCGTAATGGGTAATACCCTAATGGTAATGGGTAATAATAACCACGTATAGCATGTTTGACAGTATACAGTAAGCACTCATGCTTTCTGTGACTGTTACAGAACGATATTCTCTGGTTAAGCAACGGAGAGTGGGCTTTCACTTTTAATGTCGAAGTGAAGAGCGCTGTTTAAATAGAAGTTTGCAGGTTCATATCCTGATCGTAATCGAATGTTTTTTGTTACAAAAAAATATTTTGAATATTTAGTTTACTCTATCGCAATATTCTGTCTTGTTAAAACAATAATAGAAAAATAAGATAGCAAAAACCATTCTAGAAACGTTTTGTTACAAGAATCTATTTTTAGAAATAACTTGTCATAATACCCTCAGGGCAACACGAGTAGATTCTAAAGAAACAACTTTAACATCAAATTTTGAAACATGTGTTGCCTCTTTCATTTGAATTTTATTGTTGAATTTTTGTTAATTGTCAGAGGTATTTATTCTAATCCAAGGCACCTCTGACTTTTCATAAAAGTTTCAGATATTTATGCTTTTCGAAAAAAAAAGTGTAAAATTTATATCTCTGCCTTACTAGGTACTTAATTATTCATGCAAATTACTATTAATTGTTTAAAATTATAATTATAATATCTTAAGGAACTCTACGTGCGTGAGTCCAACTCACACTTGCTTGATTTTTCATAATTAAAAAATATATCACTTGGTTCATTTCATAAAGCACGTGAAGCCATCGTATTTACAAAATTACCGTCCCATCAAACCGATAGACAGAGAGGGCACTAAATTTTGCATGTACTATCGCGGACAACAACGGTGCACCATTTTGCGATCAAAATGCTTTGAACGATGCTACGTGCGTAGGAACGGGGCTAACGCTACGTTCAGACGTCGAATGCAAGCCATTCTAACCTTAACAGTGGTGCACCGGCTTTGTCCTCAATAGTACAATTATGGGCTATAATATCTACTGCGAGGTTTTCTAGTTCTCGTTGAGTTTGGCGGTTTGTTTGTAATTTTGTGAATGATACAAATACTTAAAAAGGTAGCTTACGTTGTCGCTCCAGAATCTACAACTTTTTCTGTTTATATAACTAAGAATTGTAACAATATAACTTTATAAGGAACGCCTTGAGGGTATTTACCTTATTTCTTAAACATTAATTCAAAGGAAAATAATACTTTGATATTCTAGTTTGGCCGAGACATTGAACAATAGTTGTTTTAGTGGGAGTTTGAAGAGGAAAGGATATAAATATACTGTACACTGTACATTCTTGACAAAGATTTTATTAATATTACAAATTTTATGCTAAAATTTGTTTGTTTATTAATTTGTTCTTCTTTCAGGCAGCAAAGGAGCATCGAATTGCCATAATTACGGATAGTATAAGAGCTGTAGGGACACCTTATACTTATTACCTGGACAATGTTTAAACACGGGAAACAGATTATCAAGAATCATAAAAATGTTAGCTTGTTTAATAAAAAAAATTGAAAACACAACTCATATGGATTAGATTCGTACCCACGATCTTTGACATATCGTATCGACGCTCTGACCGCTAAGCCACCGTATCCTACCGAAATTTCAAATCTCTTTCTACGCCTAGGGCGCGCGGGCGCGTAGTATTAGGTATCTATCGGAATAAATTACGTATTCGACTCAGTGCTCCAAACTTTGCAGTTTTTAAGAAGGCACCGATGCTGTATTACCAATTTTCTTAATATTTATCCTATTATCTACTTCTATATGCTGATTTGTATGCTCAGCCCCGGATCTAGAATTTTGTCGAGTTGGAGTAAAAACTGAAAAATGCCGCTCCCACCCGCCAATATTTTTGCCTATACATATAAGCACCATCATCAGTCACAAGACGCCACTGATAGACAAAAGCCTCCCGCAAAGAAAAAGCCTATATTATGTGCCCCCCTCCTAGATCCGGGGCTGTGTGTGTATGCTTAGAATTCAATCTGAAAATGTCGTACCAATAATTATTTCCCGTACAATTAATTATTCAAAGCTGAACTCGAGTGAGAATTCTCGTTGCATACTAAGTGATAACTAGCTGGTGTAATAGCTATGCCATTTTTCCTTAGAAACAGTACTCTTTCGGGATAAAAGGTACTTTATATCTGTTTCTATATACATGAGAACGTATGTGTAAAATTTCATAATGATCGGTTCAATTGTTTAGGCATGAAAAGATAACAAAAATCTTCACATTAGAATTATAATGCAAATGGAAACAATTCATATCAATCAATTTCAAAAAGTTAGTTAGAATACACCTACTAAAATATTTCGCATAAACTTTACTTAATAAAATATTTCGCATAAAATTTAACTTTATATAACTAATTTGAAGAAATTCAAATCCCGATTTAACGTTGTAAATTCAAAATCCTTCTGTACGCTCGAAATGTTAACCCCAATCAAGTAATTACGTAACCTAGTTAGTAAATCTATTAATTGTTCAGTCAAATTAATTGGACCTTAATCATTCTGATCAGTTTTACGTAGTGATAAACCCCAGCTGTCTGAATTGATTACCACATATATGGACATGTCAGTTCTCCATAGAGTTAAACACAGGTTAGTTTTGCAAATTGAAAATGCCTGTAACGATAGTTTGGGATTATTATCGTGTAGAGACGTTCGCCGATCCATAAACGGCAGTCGATGAATCGGCAATTGTTTTTTAAAGTTAAATGCACTTTACGCATACCATCCCGCTTGGGTATGCATCATCTGCCTAGCCTTTTCCCAACTATGTTGGGGTCGGCTTCCAGTCTTACCGGATGCAGCTGAATACCAGTGTTTTACATGGAGCGACTGCCATCAGACCTCCACAACCCAGATATTGGGTTACACGGTACCCCTTAGTAAGACTGGTTGTCAGACTGGGGCTTCTGACTACCCGTAACGACTGTCAAAGATCTACAATTGACAGCCGGGGCCAACAGCTTAACGTGCTATCCGAGGCACGGAGAGTGATAATTAATTTATAAAACGCACATAACTTACGAAAAGTCAGAGGTGCGCGCCTTGGGTTCGAACCCGAGACCACTGACTTGCCAGTCAACGGTCACCACCACTAGGCTATCACGACTCTCGCTTGGACGTATCTCGCTTGGGTATGCGAGACGGTTATTTCCGGCTCCCCGGCCAACAGACATAAATGCCAAGTGGGTTGGAACATTTATTTATGCAATTTTTTTTTAAATATTATCGTGCAAAAACCTGGACTTAATAGTCTGAAATCGCCAACACGCATTGAGCTATAGCGTAGTGATTAATGCTCGATCCTTTTCTGTATGAAAAGAGGCCTCTGCCCTGTAGTGGGGCAATGAGGTGGAGGTTTTTAATGTCAGAGTCTTTTTTTATTTAAGTTTTATTAACATCGCTTACAATAAATTTACCATCCCATATTTTTTTTTGTGATTTTTTTTACATGTTAATAGCACATGATAGCTTATTAAATATAATTATTTAATAAGAAAATTTGAAAAAACAACTGATACGGATGGGATTCGAACCCACGATCTTCGACGTACCGTGTCGTGTACGTACCATCACGTTACCATCCCATCTCTACCAAACTCTCCGTGTATACTTCAATCAAACTCTAATTTAAATAAGAAAACATGTTGTTTTCCATAAATCATTTCGTCAATATTGTGTTGGATGGCCAAAATATGCTATAATATATTCGTACGTCCCAAAAATTCGTATTAAGGGGATGAGGGAAGACATTAGGACGGCGTCTTTACATGCTTCTACGTAAAGAGGGCATAGATTATTAAGGTCGGTATTTGGACTACATTACTAGGCAATTTGTAGATTGTCTATAGACAGTTTATTGAAGGAACCGAATTGTATGTATACCTATATCGGTAACTTGATACTACCTTCTAACTAGCTAGGTGCAATTAATAATAATAATAACAATATCCTCTTGAACAAATTTCGGCCACAGCGGCCAAATTCAAGGAAGATTGATCATCGGCGCAGGAGATATTATAGTACATAAGTGTGTAGGCAAACGCAAGAGCAGTCTCTATTCCCTCACTGGAACGGCAATCGGGCACGACCGGAGAGAAATCTGGCGCTCGACGGCTTTATGTGCAGCGAAGCAAGGTGAAGGTAAACGCCTTGGGTACGAACTTGAGACTTCTGACTCGCGAGTCAGCGGTAACTAGGCAACATGTTGGCTGACAACCATGTCAATGAGGATTCGAGAATTCGTGTTTTAATACCACGGAATCCACTCCATTCACGTCTATTCAAATGAAAATTATTTAATAATAGCTCTTGCCTGCGCCTTCATTCGCTTTAATTTAAAATTAAATCATGATTCGAAAGACACGTGACGCCATCTATTATCATTAGAACGTTATTATTCCTTCGGAAACAGTACTTTTTTCGGGATGAAAGGTACTCTATGTCCCGTTTCTGTACACCTGACAACGTGATTTAGGCGTGAAAAGGTAACAAAGAATCTTAATTGCTCATTTTTAATATTAGTTAGGATAGGATGTTTATAAAACAATTTAATCTAGGAGATATCTTAAAATCATCAACTGAAAATGAAGCTAGCTCAATCATATTACGGTTTCAATTTGCATAATAGCCCATTTACTTCATATAAATTATTTGCATAACTACGCGAATAGCAACGACAAACATTTCAACTGAATGCAGGCCCAGAAACTACAGTCGTGTGCATAATGAATGTATAATATACATTGTAAATTCTTTTCCGCATTTTTACGAACACAGAACGGCAATATGGAGAATTTAAAATTGAAATTTATATTCCTTTAGGACCTGTTAAAATTGTGACCGTGTATACCTGTAATTTTGCCACGTAGTGTACTTGTTGCGGTGAAGATTTTAAAAAAGGAAAACTGTTAAATTACTTAAATAATATGAAATAAGCTGAAATCATTTTTGGAACAATTATTGGGGAAAAAAGGAAAATAAAAACATTAAGTAAATGATTAATTCAGTTTATAGAGAAAAAAATTATATTTCTGATGGCAGAGCTACTTAATGCATTCTACGGTCACAGATTCAAAACTAACTCGTAGCTACAATATAGATTCCTTATTGCCTTTATGCCTTTAATTATATTCCAAAAAGCTCAAACTGTTAGGTGGTTTGCAATACGTCGTTCTTGGAAATCTCATTTGCAGCTTATTTAGAACATTGTTAAAGGTAAAAATATTAGGGCGATTTAAAAAAAAAAGTCTATGTTACATCTGCATCGGTCACTGTTTTTAATAAAACAAACATCGATTTTCTTACTTTCTAGGAACATGGGAAAATAACGAATTTCACTTTATGCACGTAACAGCATTGTTCCTCAGTTTGCAATATTACATTTTCCGTTTTATTTGGTCTTATTATGGCCGTACTGTTTAATGATTGGATTTTAGTACCTATTCAATTAAATTCGCATAAACCATTATTTACATATTTTATGTTTTTGCTCAGCTTCTAAAGAATCTATCTCAGAAATCCATCCATCCATCCCAATCTAAGAAATCTATTCTCTCTTGAGTTAAAGTCTGTAAGGTTATGTCTCAGCTGATGGTAAGTTATAATTATTATCGATTTATTACTATTACCTTTTTCCATAATATTATATTATGTGTATAGTTTAGTGTATTATATATATAAATAGGTTTTAATTTTATTTATGTATATTGGTGTGTAGTTTATATTATTAAATTTAAGTAATTTAAGTAAGGTATATTATACTGTTTGTAAATACTTGTACACCTAGACTACCCGTTATCGTTTTTCCAGTCACACCATGTCCATCCTAAGGTTGTCTGGAAGAAATCGCCGTGTGCGATAAGGCCGCCCATTGTACATTCATTTTAGATAATATATGTTCTTTTTGTTTACTTTTGGTGTACAATAAAGAGTAAAAATAAAAAATAAAATAAGTAATGACTTTAACTCAAGTCAACGTATCATGCAAGACGTATCGTGCACAAATTAAACAAAATCAATTGTGAGTAAAGCCATGTCAGCATACAAGATGATTTAAACTCCTATACCAAGTTGTTCTGCTACCATACAATGAAGAAGAAACACAATGACAAACGGATCTTCACTGCTGTGATTTGGGAATTTTATGTTTACATTCTTAAAATAGAGAGTCGTGATAGCCTAGTGGTGGTGACCGTTGACTGGCAAGTCAGAGGTCTCGGGTTCAAACCCAAGGTGCGCACCTTTAACATTTCGTAAGTTATGTGTGCTTTATAAATTAATTATCACTCTCCGTGCCTCGGATAGCACGTTAAGCAGTTGGTCCCGACTGTCAATTGTAGATCTTTGACAGTCGTTACAGGTAGTCAGAAGCCCGAAAGTCTGTCAACCAGTCTTACCAATGGGTATCGTGTAACCCAGTATCTGGGTTGTGGAGGTCTGATAGGCAGTCGCGCCATGTAAAACACTGGTATTCAGCTGCATCCGGTAAGACTGGAAGCCGACCCCAACAAGTTGGGAAAAGGCTGACAGGCAGATGACATTCTTAAAATCCACTTCATAAGAGTAAAAATTCTTAAGTGAAAGAAAAGCCTAAAGTTCTTTCTTGTATTATTTACCAAATGTTTCTACCACAACATAAAGAGCTCAAATATCCGTCGTTACAGTTAAGTGTCAGCTTCAAAAGAACAATTTTGTGTACAAATTCGATAGATGTACGCGTCGGTAATGAGCGCGTTTCTCATTCGATCCGCGCGCCTGCTACGTTGTTTTAGCGTGTGGCTATGAAACAAGCGGGTATTACGAAATATAATCATTGATATACAGGGTTATTTGTAAAACACCAGCATCCTTCAAAGGGGTCTTAAAACTCATCATTATGAAAAACTTTTACTATGGGACCAACCCTGAAATCGCAAAAAAACAGCCGTTCTTACATTTTGTTGAGTTATGTTATAAATGTATGGAACATCTGATTTTTTTGCTATTTCAGGGTTGGACCCATATTAAAGTTGTTCATAATGATGAGTTTAATGACCCCTTTTAAGAATGCTGGTGTTTTACAAATAACCCTGTATACTCAGAGGGACGTGGACGTGCCTTAAATTTGAACCTGAGATCTCTAACTTGCCAGTCAGACATCATACTATCAATGGCATATCACTTGGCTATCAATATATTTTTTTTTCTATATTTTTTCTTCTGGCTTTTAACCGGTAGTATGGTGAATGCGTAAGTAAAACCTTTATTGAAACCGCCCTGAGGTTCGCGGAGAAACACCGTGTGGTGTTTAATCCATGCAAGCGTAACGCTCTCACTAGCCCTAGGTGATGTAACAACCAAAAGGTCGGGACTCCACCAAAGTGGAGAAGAGCGGAGAGATGTGTTTCCATACAAATGACAACTCGAATGAACTCGAGCAGCGCCGCTTAATCCATCCACATCTCCACTCCGCTTTGGTGGGGTCCGGCCCTTATGGTTGTTACATCACCTAGAGCTAGTGAAAGGGTTACGCTTGGATAAATTAAACAACACGGTGTTTCTCCACGAACCTCAGGGCGGAAATAAGGGTTTTACTTGCATATTCACCATACTACTTGTTAAAAGCTGTAAATTGCCAGTACGTGAAGTTCAATCACAATTACTCGAAGAGCTTTGTTTAAAGATACAAGATGTTGTATTAGTCTTCTTCTTAGCGAATCAATGTCAATCTAAATTGTGTCAGCCCATCACTGGGCTACGAGATAAGCGCCTTCAGCAGCGTCCATCAGTTCCTGTAATAAACAAATGACACAACATGCAGGCACGATATTTAGTGCCCCATCGTTTGTGGGACAGCACCACATTTACACTCCAGAGCAGAGTCATCAATGAATCTCTATCTAAACAGGTTTTCTTTGCTTTTTTTTCTTTGCCAACCTGGTTCTGAAGCCTATTTAAAGACTTTCAGGTTGCATTACTAATATCAAATATTGATATTGTTTACCATTTTACTTACATATCTCTGATTGTATTGTCGTCCTTATTGCAGTCTTAGGGAGCAAACACACAGAAAAGACGTAAGGCGAGGACAAGACGCGGACGCATATTATTTCTCCATACATTTCCAAATACATTTCCAATTGCGGCCGCGTCTGTTTAGAAATGTATAGAGAAATACGCGTCTGCGCCTCGTCTTGGCCGTACGTCTCTTCGGTGTGGCTCGCGCCTCGCCATATTGCCTTCACAATCAACGCCGCTTTCAAACCCCCACTGTTAGGGATGCAAGAAAAAAACAACCAGCAATAACACACAACGACGCGCGTGACCTGGAACGCGATTGTGTCTAATGACGCTGTAATGTTCGTATAAAAGTAGCACAAACAGATTTTATGAGTGTTTGACTAATGCTCTTTTGACGTTTCTAGTGCTTTTCGAAAGAAAGTTTGGTATTTTTGTGATAGGCCACATTTATAGCTTAGAATGTGTTACACTTTTTGTGGAATCGTGTATCGATAGATTAAAATATGTACCTATATTCTTAAGTGCAAATAAAGCACAAAAAGTTAATAGAACTGATAGTCTAGTGGTATGACCGTCGACTGACAAGTCACAGGTCTCGAGTTCGATCCCAAGCTCACCTCTCACTTTTTGTAAGTTATGTGCGTATTATAAATTAATTATCAGTTGCTAAAACGGTAAAGGAAAACATTGTGATGAAACCAGCACACTTTAGAGATTTTTCAATAGTGTGTAAAGCCATGTCAGATGCCTACGGGCGGTTTAAACTCTGACACTAGGTTGTTCATCAACCATACGAAAAGAAGAAGAAGTGAAACAAAACTTAGTTGTTACAGTAATAATATCCTCCTTACCGAAAAAGGGAATTCAACCCATTTTAGTAGAAGATCATTGTATCTAAAACCCCATTAGACAAACCTTCGACCCCGAACACAAGCTTCACCAATAACTATTAAATTAAATTATTGAAATTTTCCTCGGTAGCTAATGTTTAAAATCCTATCTGATGGTATAGATGTTTCCGTACCCAAACCATGGTGAAAACAAGGGATTTACATTATATTATTATAGTCTCCTGACGATGGTTGTTATTAGAATTTTAATTTCAAATAAAATGGTCGTGAATAGTTCAGTAATTTTTTTTTATTAACTGTTGTAAGTTGTTTGCGAATTTTTTTTACTTAAATTATACTGAATTCAAAACACTCGTTACTTATATAGGTACTTAAGGCGCGGGTACTCACTATTCTGCTATCTCGCTCGCACTTTAAAGATTATACTATCAATGAATGAAGTTATTAAAAATAGGCATTAAAAAAAATAATTTAAAGCCATTTTTTAAATTTGTAAACTTATTTCAATCAAGCTGAAGTTTTTGCTGAAACTTTTTTAATGTTGTTCTCCTTCAAATGGTTGAGTTCGATTTTTCATTACTATATTTCTTGATTTTTTATCTTTAATCAACTTCAATGTGCGAGTGAGATAGCAGATTAGCGCGATGATACGCTAGGTTTTGTAGGTGCTCCATTGGCAACCAATACCTCTGGCTCGCTAGCTCGTTGGCGTACCGAAGAGTTCACTCGCCAATGTATCACCCCCTTTCAGTTTTAACAATTTCATAAAAGTCCTTGAAAGGTGTAACGGGAAAAAATCCTAATCAACAAGCACTTTCCCAACTTTTTTTATTTTACTTGAATTTTTTAAAAAGAAAAATACTAATACAGTACTTACAAAAGAAAAATAATGCCAGCAATTAATTTAAAACCTTAATTAGACATTACAGACCCTTTGAGACCAAAAAGTAAGGCTTGAATTATTAACGGGACAGCTTATATTTTTCCTGGGGTACTACGTAAAGTGACAGTTACAAATTAAAAAGGAATTTAAAAGTAATTAATTAAACATTCGTTTTATCTTTGAATAGTTGTATAAATAATTTGAGTTGTGAAAACTGATCTAGGAAAGAAGCAAGTCACGTCAAAGTATTTGGTACTTTACCTTTGAAATTGATACTGGCTACTTTAAAGTTCGATTTGACATTCCAAATTTAAAGTTTGTATCTTTGAACGCGCTAATGTTAGGAACAATAGAATTTTAAATCGATTTGAATATTATAGATAGCCCTGTTCTTGAAGAAGGCTTTAATTTAAATTTAGAAAGCTGAAGAGTTTGCATATTTGAACGCGCTTATCCTGAGATAAGCGTGTTCAAATAAATCGCGAATACTTGACCATACTGATTTGATAAATCGGCCAAGCCATTCCTGAGCACGACCTATTCTCTATAGCCTGTTTACCAAAATAGGTATTTATATACGCTATATCATTTGTACACCTAATAAATTTTTTAGACCAACTATCTGACCTCTAGACCAAAAGAATATCATATTCTAAGCCAACTAAATATAATTAAACTAGAGAAACTACATCACGTCGTTCGTTAATATTTGTTCATGCAAGACTGTTCAAACATTAAAAGCCCCAAGTTACAAATTAAACTATAAATTGTATGAAACAATGTATGTTTAATTATTTGAGACCACGTTTCATTTCATGTTAAGTTTTATTCGCGTTTAAAACAGATTAAATAATTATTTGAACGCTTTGCTTTGAGAGGCGTTAATTATGGAGTTTTAGAGCCATAATTTACGTTGCAGTTGTTAAGCAACGATAGCCTAGTGGTATGACTATTGGACTGCTAAGTCAAAGGTCGTAAGTTTAAGACCCAGGCACGCACCTATGAATTCGAATTTATGTGCGTATTATTTATAGTAATTAATGATCACTTGCTAAATCGCTGTAGGTAAAAGTATCTTAAGTAAACCAGCACATCTCAAAGATTTATAATTATTTTATAAAAAAAATTGAAAAACGGTACGTCGAAGATCGTGGGTTCGAATCCCATCCGTATCAGTTGTTTTTTCAAAGTTTCTTATAAAATTATTATATTTAATAAGCTATCATGTGCATAACATGTAAAAACTTTCACAAAAATATCTCAAAGATTTTTTAACGGTGTGTAAAGCCATGTCACACTGGCAGGTGGTTTAAACTTTGACACCAAGATAAAGAAGAAGATTATTTGTATGACGGGCTTGACAGGCACGCCTCTGCATTCTGTTAATAGATAACTTAATTTTGTACCTACCTAATACCTTAATTTTTGCATGTCATGTTGCGGCGGAACGTGCAGTATAACGTATTTATCATGTAACAACTTCGTTACCAGGTTCCTAGCAAATAATTCATATTCTTGTTCCATTAAAGACAGAAAGAAAGAAATCATTTATTACACGCAATATTGCGGAAGGCGCTACATAATAAAAGTATAATATATGAAATAAAAATAAATAAATACACAAAAAAAAGAACTAAAAAACAAACTAGATCTATGCCCAATATTGCCCACAGACACAAGCCGCAGAGATCTAAAATCGAAAACATATTATTTTAAAAAAATAACTAGTCTGTGTCTATGGGCAAAAATGGCGACCTCCAGTATTGTACAGGAGTGTTTATTTTTTTTCTCCTACCACGTTTTGCGGCCCGGTGTTCTCACCACATTCTCATCCCACGATTCATTTTAATCGGAATACTACAGTATTTTGATTAACAACAACAGTATTTTAACAAATTTTTTTGCAAATGCTACTGAATACCCAATACCCGGTTGTCGCCATGTGTAGTACCTACGCTGTATCTAGCCAAATAAGGAACTCCAAATATAAATGAGCGTAGTCCCCTTGAACTTGGACTTTTGACCTCCAAAGTAACCCTTTTCTTATCGAATAATCAATCTTAAGTAATAAGGTTCTGTACAGTATATGGACAAACTCATGATACTAACTATTATACTTTTATCGCATTGTGAAAGGCCTTTATAGATAACAAACAAATTCAAGTTAGTCAGCCCAAAAAAATTTGAAAACCACTGTCTTAACTTACCACCTCACGCACATGCTAATTTTAAGGCCGAGATAAATAAACGCGAGTGGCGTTTATTTATCATCAGAACAAACTTTGGCTAAGACATGTTCCTGTCTAGCAGTTGAACTCGGCATAAGCTACATAACTGTTTTCCTTAAAGTACATTTTTTTTATAAAAGCTAAGTATATATTTCTGGAAAAACAGTTCAATTTTCCTCTAATTTTTGATCATGTGTTAAAAATTTGTTTTAAAGATTTTTATGACATATTTTACTAAAATCTTTCAATCATATTTTTATGCCTAGTATATTAATATGCATAGGTACTATGTGAAAACGAAATTTTTGTAGAAATTAAAAATCGATTATGAGCGCAGAGGGATTGGAATCCCCGACCTACTTGGTAAAACCCCCGTCGCTCCGCTACTAAGCAATTCGTAACACCGTATCGTATTAAAATACTCCTCTGTTTTCCAAAGAGTTTGTATACTTATTTAGCCTTTTTAATAGTGACGTGACGTCACTGTCGCCAAAATGTCTGCATTCGCGGGGTCAACATTCAGATAACTGGGGAACCAAGTTGTTTGTCGACGGTATCTCGGAAAGGAACGCCTCATATCATAAGAGTTTATTTTTAAAAGAATACATTGTTGTCTAGATTCTAAAAGTTTTGGAGATTTTTAGAATTTATTGATAAACGCTACCGTATTTTTACCCGACTACAAAAAAAAGGAGGGTTATGATTTTAGCAGTCTATGTATGTATGTATGTATGTATGTATGTATGTATGTATGTATGTATGTATGTATGTATGTAAGTTTGTTCATCTGTTCCCTCCTAGCTCCTAAACTATTTGTTGTAATTCAATAAATAAGGTGTCTATCGATGCGTCTTAATGGTCTGCGGGTTATAGGATTTATGAAATTTCGTAAAATCAAATAAGGTGGATTTTAAAAATAAATTAGTCAGCTCGAAAAAAATAAAGTTAAGGTAAATTTATCGTGTTTGATATCAAATGGAAGGTCTTGATGAGCACATTCAGAATATGTATATATTATCTATATATTCTGGACCACTTCTTAGAATATCAGGCTTCTAACTACCCGTTACGACTATCATAAATATATGTGATTATAACACTGCATACAATGTGAAAACGTGATAACAATAAATATTTACTAATTAAATTAAAGTTTCTACACATCACTGCCTATTAAATTATGATTATATTTTAAAATAATGTTAATTAAATTGAGATTTCTTTTTCGTAACTAGATGGCGTTGGTTTGCGGTTTTGTGGAAGTAAGTAATATAGAGTTAAAAATACCTCCTCAAAAATCCCGGAATCGTAAACATAACAATTAAATCTCGGGATTTTATTAATATGGACTGGATTTTGACCTATAGTTTTTATTAGAATTAATTTTGTATGTAAAATAAAACTCATTAATTTAACAGTTTTAGTACCGAACTACTTAAGTATTACATTATCTGTTACCGATGTCTAAAAACATAATAAAGACTTTTTATTATAATAATTTAGTTCATATGTATTTAAAACGTTAAATTAATATTTTGGAGAATTTATTACATGTTTTAACACATGTTTGCTTATTAAATATAATAAATTATTTAATAAGAAATTTGAAAAACAACTGATACGGAAGGGATTCGAACCCACGATCTCCGACGTACCGTGCCGACGCTCTAACCGCTGAGCCACCGTATCCCATCAAAATCAGTCGAAATTTCAAATCTCTTTCTACGCCTAGGGCGTGTGGTAATATCTATCGGTGCCTTCTAAAAACTGCAAAGTTTAGAACACTGAGTCGGATAATTAATGTATTCCGTTGGATATTACCACACGCCTAAGGCGTAGAAAGAGATTTGAAATTTCGACTGATTCTGATGGGATACGGTAGCTTAGCGGTTAGAGCGTCGGCACGGTACACCGGAGATCGTGGATTCGAATCCCATCCGTATCAGTTTTTTTTTCAAATTTCTTATTAAATAATTATACGTAAAATTAATTTCTTATTTCCCGGGAATTAATTGTAATGTTTATGATTTCGGGATTTTAGAGCAGGTATTATCAACTCCATGTTACTTACTTCCTCGAACTTTAGGTAAATGTACTCTATCTATGATGATATCCCACAAAAAAGGTTTCATGTGTACTTATACAGCTTGGCAAAAAAGAGTCTAAGGCGGTGACAGCTGGAACTAAAAATAAAAATCTTAAATAACTACGTTTGTGAGTACTAAAATAACATAAAAATGATTCATTTGATTATAATTAATGACAAAAAACTCGTCATAGAAATATGTAAGCACTTAATAACTTGTAATTTGAATTGTAGTATGAAAAGTGCGACAGCGGCGCCCCCAATTTTTCCAGACTCTTTTTTGCCAAGCTGTATTTCTTACTACTTTTCATGTATACTTCTAAGAAATATATGAGGCCATGTTTTAATAGCTCGAAGTCGCGGACGACACCATTGAAATAAATTTAATTTAAAAAATACATGACATTGACTAAAGGTTTGAACCGAAGTTGACAGTTAAAGAAATCTACCTATTTAAGAACTACCACATTCTAAAAAATTGTGATTAAAATGAATTTTATTGGTTTCTTTACCACTAAAAATCATTGAAAAAAAATATAGTATAAAAACTAAAACCCGACTACTTAAAATCTAAAAACAAGCTTCTTAGATTTGAAATAAAATTCTGTAGTCGGAGGCCTTAATGTATTATAGGTAAATAGGTACTAGATAATCTTCCAAGGGTAAATACTTTGTAATTTGGTGGCCTCCGACTACAGAATTTTATTTCAAATCTAAGAAGCTTGTTTTTAGATTTTAAGTAGTCGGGTTTTAGTTTTTATACTATATTTTTTTTTATAATATCAATGTATCTCATATTTTTTCCTTTTTTTTATTTTATTGGACACTTGCTTGCATTGCAATTGCGAAATTGTAAAGTATCAATAAGTATGTATAATATGTTAATAGTACACACGGCTACACATCAAGCTATACAAAACCAGTATGAACTGACCTTTTTTTTTTTTTTTGTGGCCGGGTATGTATGAACTGACCTCATATTGTATTGTGTTTCTTGTAGGTATAGGCTTATCGTACAACAAGATATTGTCAGCTTGTACTGGAAATATATAGCTTGAAATCAGGTGCAGGACCAAAGGCTTTACGTGCTTTTCGAGGCACGGAGTAAGTGACAAAAAGGCGTCGTCCTAATACAACGCGAATGCGCGAGTTAGCGATGCGACCATCGCGCCTTACCCCACTTTCCGTGGATCATCGCGCGAACGTCTATTAGGACACCTATTTGACATCAATATGTCTGATCGCGCGTTCGTACAAACGAAGTTCGCGCGAACTTGCTACGATCGCGCATTCGCGTTGTATTATGACGAAGCCTAAGTTATAAGTTAGAGGTGTGCGCCTAGGATTCAAAATTGTATTTATGTATGCAATTGCATGTATTAGTTATTTTTTTGTTTCTACTGTAATTTATTCTATCCTTAGCGCATCGCATCGCGCATTCGTCTCTGCATCACCCAAAGGTTGACTGGTAGAAAATGCCTACGGCATTAAGTCCACCTCTATACATTTTTTTTTTTAAAGACTCACGCCTGTATTTCCCAGAGGGGGTAGGCAGAGGTGTGTAATACACCCACGTTTCGCCGGCTATGTAATAAGTCCCATGTAATAGGAGGCGAGCCTATTGCCATTAACCGGGCACAATTCCAGACTCCGTGCTGCTACTAAGAATTTCCTAATGGAAAAACCCAATAACACTTTGCCCGACCCGGGGATCGAACCCAGAACCTCGTGCTCAGCAGTCGCGCTTGCTACCACTAGACCAACGAGGCAACCTCTATACATGTGTGCATAAAATATAAATAAAAAAACAAAACGTAGGTACATTAAAATGCTAAATATAGTATTCCTCTTTTATAATAAAACAATCTTACGAGCGGTGACAGGGCAATGTGTAGTGGTAGTGGAGGACATTGTTGAGATACCACCGGCGACCGAGACATACGACACTGGAGAATGGACAACACTTCATCATCTGCCTAGCCTTTTCCCAACTATGTTGGGGTCGGCTTCCAGTCATACCTGTTACATGTTTTACATGGAGCGACTGCCATCAGACCTCCACAACCTAGATACTAGGTTACACGATACCCGTTGGTAAGACTGGTTGTCAGCCTGGGGCTTCTGACTACCCGTAACGACTGTCAAAGATCTGCAATAGACAGCCGGGGCCAACAGCTTAACGTGCTATCCGAGGCACGGAGAGTGATAATTAATTTATAAAACGCACATAACTTACGAAAAGTCAGAGGTGCGCGCCTTGGGTTCGAACCCGAGATCACTGACTTGCCAATCAACGGTCACCACCACTAGGCTATTACGACTCGAATGGACAATACTTATCAAGTATAAATATTTAATAAGAATTTTAAAAAAACAACTGATTTGGATGGGATTCGAACCCACGATCTCCGGCGTACCGTCCCGACACTAACCGCTGAGCCACCGTATCCCATCAGAATCAGTCGAAATTTCAATTCTCTTTCTACGCCTAGAGCGTGTGGTAATATCTATCGGAATACATTACTTATTTGACTCAGTGCTCCAAACTGCAGTATTTAGAAGGCACCGATTCGATATTACCAATTTTCTTAATATTTTTGTGATTTTTTTAACTTATCAAGTAGCTTTTGCCCTCGCCTTCGCCCGCGTGGAGGTCGTACCAGGATAAAAAAGTATCCTTATCCAGGGCATGGTCTACAATCATGTGTCATGTAATCGAATCAACAGGCTAAACTATCCAGTCAATTTGTATAAAATATTTAAAAATACAGACAGACAGGACGACAAAAAAATGCAGTGTATGATTATTAGGTATTATTATTTAGCCTGTATCATCCCACTGCAGAGCAAAGGCCTCCCTTTTCTCCTTCCACTATTTATTTTATTCGTGTAAGTTTATGAATATGCGCGTAAACCATTGAACATATTTGGATGAAAGCTGTTAAAAAATAGACCATTTCCTGCATTAACACATTTGTCCTCCGTGGAAAAAATATTTTTACTTATATTATTTTATAATTATTGTTCCTAATTATATATATTTTTTTTACGTAAAACGGTTTTGTCATCATTGTACTAAAGGTATGTACAGTCAACCGCACATCAGTGGTAACAATGTGACATTGACAGCACCCTTATTACGTAGCAGTAAAGGCTATTTTTGTAGTTCAGTGTCACTACTGTCATGCGGTTGACTGTACCAAATATCAGATCAATCACTCAACAGGAAGGGGGTACATTTTCAATTATTAAAGAACCAAATAACAAACAGGGCAAGCTAAGTAAAACTGTTTAAATATGGTAAAAATATGCCTTCTGAAATCCCTTCTTGGAGTAAAACGCACAACAGGATCACGATAACCATTACTGACGACACGGTTAGACCGTTAGAACAGTGGCTAAGCAATTAGTCGATCCCAGGACGGTACAAAATGTATGTATTCACTATTTTTTTTTCTTGTATTAGTATTTTTTGTAATACCCACGAGACTGGAAAAAACCCCAAGTGTGGAGCAACTTTTTTTTGTATCTGACCTGTTTTTCGATAAAATCATAATTAGAATCTCCATTACAGGGCTACGCAACCCTATAAAAAATAAGTTGAAAATAAGTTTTCCCATATTTTTACCAGTATGTCCCAAAACAAAGTCCTCTTTCGCTCACCCGCAGGAATTTGTATCTGACAGTTGTCGTGGCTCGTGCAAACCCTCAAGTCGAGAATAAAAATTGAATTAATTGTGCTGTAAACTAGGATAACGAGATGCAAATTATCTGTGGTTATTGTAGGGTTATGCCAATTATTGTATAGGTACTAGTATTTGCGCCATCTATTATCATACGAACGTTAATGTTGTTCTACTCGAGAACAGTACTTTTTGCAGGAAGAATGTCCGTTTCTGCACGCCTTTTTTTTGTTTCTTTTTTGTCGTGTGGAAATTTCTTTATGAGCACCCCATCACTAAGGGCTGGTGACGGGGTTATGTCCGACTCGCACGGACTAAAAACCACACGGTGTTTCTTAACGAACTTCTGGGCAGAAATACAATACATTTGGACTTTTTGGGTTTGAAATAAAGAAGTTTTATTATTTTTTATTTATTTAATACGGTTTTTGCTTGCGCATTCAACGTACCCTTGCCAGGTTTCGACTCGCCCGCCCAGGCGAGTCCTACTATCGTCGGCGGCCGCAACGTATATGCAAAATTTTAGGATGATCGGTTCAGTAATTTAGGTGTGAAAAGATAACGAACTTACTTTCACATTAACATTATGTTAAAGTTAGAATTGTAATATTAAGTTAGGATTATTATAAGGATAAATTCGAAAGTGAATTTGTAGCTTTATCCTCTTCTGTCAGACAGTGAAATTCAGGGAAAGGTAAACGTTTTCCGTTTCCCACAAAATAATATTGTTTAGACTTAAATTGATACCAGGATACCCTTCATGATTAAATGTAGAATTGAACTTCCGATATTTCGACACTGTTGTAAGCGCTATAATCGCGGGTTGACTGGAGAATGCGGGTGGATAGAAAAAGAATAATTATTAAGAGCAAACAAATCTGTCTACCCTCGAACTCGATTTAAAATCACGACAAAACAATACAACATAGACACACATACATACTCACAATATCAACTAGTTTTTTGGGGACTTCACAAGTGGTTTTATGTTGCGTTTTATTTGATGTACACTGGGGAATATCCCGTAAGTGACAATTTAAGTATAATTAGAAAAGAAAATAATTTGTTTCTTTGCGCACACACTTCACATTAATTAGAAACAGTAAAAGTTTAAAAAGTGTTTAAGATGATTTAGATTTTTTTAATTACAAACTTTATGATGTCAAACAAAAAAAAACGAAGTACTCAAATTGGCATACTAACATTTTTTAACGCTGTGTAAAAGTCATTGCAGAGGCCTAACGGGCGGTTTAGACGACACTAGATAGTTCATCAACCATACGATAAAATAGAAAAAAGTCGAAAGCCATTAATACGATTTTCTAATAAAACTGTTGCCGTGATTTTTGAGATTCTAGTGGCATAATAGTACGTAATTCCTTCGCAGCTGAGATCCTTAAGCCCTCGCCGTATCTCGTCCGCTGATTTTATAAGACATCTGTGTCCGCCACCATTTCTCCTTCCGTAGAGATTATGGTACAGCAATTATAAATGGGAATTTAAGCCACAGCGCTAGTGCATTTAAGTGGTTCAATTTTATTTTTTATAGACTCACGCCTGTATTTTAAAGAAATTTAAGGCTATATTTTATTCTAATTTATTAGCTATATTACTGTAAAATCCATGTAGTAGTTTTTGCGTGAAAGATTAACTAACATCCTCTTTCATATTTTTAGGTAGTATTAGTTAGATAGGATAGGATAAGTGACGCTTAAAGCATTAATTCACGAAACGGTGAGAATTTTCACAAAATTCTATGTGATATTATATAATTTTCCGCGAATAAAGTCGTGGGTGACAGCTAAACTAATATTAATCCGCTGTCTTTCTCTTTTTCTCATAAAACAACAGACTTCAAAAGTGAACTAAACTCACACAGCGTTTTCTCAGCGAACAAATGAATATTTGCTCTCAAACAATGAGTGCAAGCAAACGTTAATTAGCTTGCACGAAATTAATGTTGCACTCTTGCCACTTGCTAAATCGCTTGCAATGCTTGTCTCAGCTACGCCCGCGACACTCAATACAAACTAACCAGTTTCATTACTTACTACTATTGTTTAATTGACTATATTGTTCTATGTTATAGCACATTTAAACGAAATTTAAAACTAGATAGCATGTGCTTTGTTTCACAAATAACCATTTTGTAAAGTAGAAATAAAACCCAAATATAAATAATTGAAATGAAAATTCACAAAATTTGCATTAATATATTTTTTTTAAATTGGTGTCCTCCTGACCAAATTTCGATCACAGCGGCCTATCTCAACTGAGATTAGTCAACTACGCAGGAGATATTCGCACAAGCATTGAAGTCGGTTTTTTTTAAATATTTTTTTTCAATCATATAAACGAAAAGCAACATTTAAATAGGTACTTAAAGGACCAAAAACAATGTTTCGGATCAAAAGTTCAGTTTTAAACGCGAATTAAGCCAAACCACAACTCGGATCAAGTGATAAATAACTGTTAAGTACCGATTGGTTAAAGAAATCGGGCCAATCTGTGAAAACTATTGCCTGTAAAGCCCACATTTTCTTTTGATGACCTACTACCTACCTAGCGTGGCAATTATGGGCAAATATCTCCAGGCTTCGTTTGTCGTCTGTTTTGTGTAAGTACTTATGTTCTTTTTTTGTTGATGTTGATTGTTGTGCTTTTAGTTTTTATATTATTATTACTGTTTTATTTGTGTTATTTTTTTTGGAGTCGTGATAGCCTTGTGGTGGTGACCGTTGACTGGCAAGTCAGAGGTTTCGGGTTCGAACCCAAGGCGCGCACCTATGACTTTTTGTAAGTTATGTGCGTTTTATAAATAAATTATCACTCTCCGTGCCTCGGATAGCACGTTAAGCTGTTGGCCCCGGCAGTCAATTGTAGATCTTTGACAGTCGTTACGGTAGTCAGAAGCCCGAAAGTCTGACAACCAGTCTTACCAAGGGGTATCGTGTAACCTAGTATCTGGGTTGTGGAGGTCTGATAGGCAGTCGCTCCATGTAAAACACTGGTATTCAGCTGCATCCGGTAAGACTGGAAGCCGACCCCAACATAGTTGGGAAAAAGGCTAGGCAGATATATATATTATTATTACTGTTTTCTTTTTTATTTTACATGTTAATATGTGGTGTTTTGTGACTTTAATAAAATTATTATTTCTTTTTTCTCAATAGTGGCACGCACTGGAAGAGGCTATGTTTAGCAGTGGACTAATACAGGCTGATAATAATGATGATGATGATGATTACTATTATAGTACAACTTTATTATTGTATCTATTTTGCTTTGAGTGCAGTGATAGTTTAAGTAGTTCATTTCCTCCGGGACTTTGGACTTGTCAACGACAAGTCGGAGGTCTTGATTGGTAAATGGTACATAGAAACACGTTTGTACGATACGACTACATACAGAAAGAAAAGCTAATAGAAATCTATATTCCTAGACAACACGTTTCACCGAAAACTTAGTTGGTAGAAAATATTGTTCGTAGTTACCTCGGTCCATAGAAAGCACTGTTGACAGAGATCTCTGTTCATAGATAGCACTTCTTACTGTAAACTTTGTTCATAGAAACCACTGTTTCCAAATATCAACTAAGATACAGTTCATAGAAAGCGCCTAAACCATGTTTTCTATCAACAAATTTTTCGGCAAAATGTACTTTTCTAGGAATAGACCTTTCTGTATGTAATAGTATCGTGCAAGCGTGTTTTTGTCTTAGGTTTCAAGCTTGGAGGTCTCATGGTTGAACTCAAAGTGTGACCTCACTTTTCGTAAGTTGTGCGCGTATTGTGAATAATTTTTAGTTGTTCTATGCTTCAAAGATCATAGAAGACTAGCTTCCGCCCGCGTTTTAGCCTTTGTGTTATTCTGATGCTATTACTGTAAAGTTTCATCAAAATCCATTCAGTAATTTTGCGCTAAAAACGAAAGAGGATAATATTAGTAGGATAGGATAGCCTAATTAATTTCTAAGCGGTTGAAATGATTAGTCCTATACGCATTATGATACGGCGCGGGCGCTTTGATAATTGAATGTAGCATAGCTTCAAATTCAAATTCAAAATCTTTATTGCATTCCACAATGTGAGTCTTAGATGGTAACTTATTAACTACGAGATCATCATGGACCCTGTCGGGCACAGCAAAAGTAGGAGAGAGAAAGAGGGCTTAAAATTAGGTACCTAATATTTTTTTTATGAACTAATAAAACTAATTTGAAAATATATTTGGTGTACATTTATGCATTGTTCTCCTTAATAAATTAAATATTAATTATTCAAGTACTCAGCATTAGGTATGTAGGTACTAGGTATTTTTATAAGATTTATTAATTTATTATATAATATAGCTGTTAGTCTAAGGGTGTCAGATGTAACATGAGGGACAAGTTCCTTCACATAGTATCGTCGTATTGCTTTGTTTACCATCAACAACTTTTATTATGTTTCGTTCACAAATGCAGTGTTGTTTATTCCTAGTAATCTTTTTCCTCCACATCTTGTTTACCTTAAGGTAAGTTATGCAGTCGATATATCACTGAGTGAAGAAAAACATCGCGGAAGCTACAATATGTTAATGATAACATCTGACGTAAGGAAAGACGAACGTCTTGTACACACCGGGATTATAATTTTTTATTACATGTAGGTATTTGAAATGTGGTGTTGGAGGAGGATGGAGAGGATTACCTAGCTGGACAGAAAGAAAAAAAAATATAAGTAAAAAATTTTTTTACGTAAAACGGTTTTGTCATCAAAACTAAAACTGTGTACCAAATATCAGACTCAACTCAACTCATCATTATGAACAACTTTTACTATGGGACCAACCCTGAAATCGCGAAAAAAAAATCAGCTGTTCCATACATTTTGTTGAGTCATGTGAATATAAATGTATGGATCAGCTGTTTTTTATGTACCACAGCTGTATATAGCCTTGTAAAATACATGCCACAATTTTCTTTCGATAACTTCATAATATCAACATTCTTTTGGTCTGGAGAACTTCATATTTATTTTTCTTACAACTTGTTTATTTTTCTTTGAGCTAAACATCCGCATAGATATAATATAATGTATATTATATCAAAGGTTTGATATTCAATTCAAAAACATTTTACTCGAATACAAATAACAATTCTGAAGATAAACTGTTTGCGGTAACAAAAACAATATCATCATAAATACAAAATCTTTGAACAAAAATAAAGTATATGTAATTTCGACGATTCTACCTTAAAAGAATATTGTAATGCAAACCGAATTCTTATTGTCTATGTCTCCTTTGTCTTTGCTTTCTTCAAAGTATTTGTTTTCTCGCCATTTATCATTGAAGGCACCCCTTTTTTCTCGGCTACATTAGTACGTCATAAGCTCCGTTTGTTAAATAAATAAAACTCGGGGGACCTCGGTTGACGTCGACAAAGTTCGGCCCGTGATGGACACCTAAAGGAAAATTAAAATTAATTTAACTTTTGTTATAATAAGTATGTACTATTTTAGAAAATTTGTTAGAGTTTTCGTATATCATTACTAATTAACTTAAGCAAACATAATTTTGATATAATAAACCCTAAAATATTCATCACGAGTTTGAAATAAAGGGTTTCCAAAGTCAATTTTGTTATGGACATCATTGACTAACCACTATTGACCATTGTTAGTCCAACCAATCCACCTAAAATACTAAATTTCCAGAAACGGACTTCCACTGTGTGGTGGCAGAAGAGAATGGTACCAATGCCTCTCTCTCTCTCTCTTTGCGTTTAGTAAAAGTCGACGATGCTACTGGAGGCGCCAATCTCGTAGCCCAGTTCTGGGCTGACACAATTTAGATTGCCATCGACACGCTAAGAAAAAGAAAGTCGACTAATGATCAAACAGCAGTAAAAGAACACATTTTTAAATAAAACTATTTTCAACGAGCTCTAAAAATAAGAACAACAATACGCTCACAGAATAAAAAAATCCACATACATCATCTATTCTTAAGCCTAATAGTTCAACAACTCGTAAAGGTGCTCGGATTCTGAAAAAACAAATTGAAACTAAAATAAAACAAAAAGAACTCTTCTGAATCCAGTCAAACAAATTCCAATGGTAATTTTAAAGGGTAACGTTTATAGATAGCTGAATTCTGAACGTGCTTCGAGGAAAGACAAGGGGAAAAATCTCAAAGATCTTCGATGACACTTAAACAACGCGAGGAATTGCTATTAGGGAGCAATGTTCTTATAACGTGAAGGGTGGCGAATATTTCTGACGGTGTGAGCGATTAATTAAGGATTATTAATGCTTATGATTTCCTTGTTTATGGGGGAAGGAGTAAAAGCCTTGGGTGCTTTGATATTTACGTCACTTTATGGCGATTAACTCTCAGAAAGTCCGATAGGGTAAGAAAACAATATTTAGTAGACTTACGCCTGTATTTCCCAGGGTAGGCAGAGTTGTATGCAATACACCCACGTTTCGCCAGCTATAAGTCCCATGTAATAGGGATCGAGCCTATTGTCATTAACCGGGCTCAATTCCAGACTCCGTGTTGCTACTGAGAATTTACTAATGGGAAAACCAAATAACACTTTTCCTGACACGGGAATCGAACCCAGGACCTCGTGTTCAGCAGCCGCGCTTGCTTCTACTGGACCAACGAGGCAGGCAGCAACCGATTTTATTGTGACAACAATACGGCTTACGGTGACGGCTTAAAAAGTTTATTCCTACATCATGTTCTACTACTATTTTCATACTAATAATACGAATAGCAAATGTAATTCATGCCTTTTTGCTTGCCACCTTATTATTATTATTATTATTTAGCCTATATTATCCCACTGCAGGGCAAAGGCTTCCCTTTCCTCCTTCCACTTGTCTCGGTCTAATGCAATCTGAGACCAACCCTTCAGATATGAGATATTGCCACCTTAGCGGTATAAAAAAGTAATGGACAATTTTGTGTTTACCATATTTCGTTGCTGTACCTGCCACCGTTAATTAACCAATAAAGGACTAAAATTAGATCGCGCAATTAATTAATTGGTGGAAATTTCTCGTTAATATAAAATATTTACTATTGTAAAAAGTGTAAGACGAAAATTACAGTTTTAATTATTGTATCTCGAGCGTAGGTACTTTTGTTAAAAAAATAAAATTCGCTCAATCGAAACCAAACGTCGACGGGCAAAAAAAAAGAAATTTACTATCAACGACATTTACACTTGGGACGTTCAACAGATTTTGAACTTAGACTTTTGCGCTTAAGGTTGAATATTGGGTGCGGTTATTGTTTTAATATTATCTGGCTTCCTGATTGGAACACCTTCCCGGGGGACCAGACTCAGTGCAAATAGTATTAACTATGAATTATTTCCACATTTCATCTTTTTGTGCAAATAGTTTCAACTTTATCAGAATTGAATTGGTTTTACTGTAACATTGCATGTTTTGCTTTTAGTTTATTTTAAAAAATACAGGCTGCTGGCTGAAAAAGATTAATTATTCAAGTTTTAAAATTGACTTGTCTACAACAATGGCTTCAATTAAAATTCAAAATATCTTTACAAAAATTTTAAAATGTAAACTGACTTAGTTGGTGATAACCATTTTCCACTCGTTGGAAGTAAGTTCCACGTTGGTAAAAAGAAAAAGAGTAATGCAAAGAGTGTAAAGGATTTCAGAATGTTGTGGTACGTCCAAATAGAATTATGTTGAAAATAATTTAAATTTAATAAACACATTAGGGTACAAAGAAGGGATAAATACAAACTTTTTTTCACCAGTCTGAGAAACTATAATCTACTGATTAGGCTAATTTTGGTCTTGAATTATTTGTGAAAGTCCAGGGAAGGTTTAAAAGGTAAGAATAAAGGGTAGGGTAGGGAAGGGGTAGAGTAGACGGAGTACACGTTAAATTTTTCCACCGTTTTCACCCGAGTTTTAATAAAAATAATTAATAACAACAATAAATAACAAAATAGAATGACCCACAGATTCTCAATAACAGACCAGAATACGAAACAAATTTCGCACCAAAAATTTAACGGCAAAATGTCTCTTTCCTCACGGCTTACCGTAACTCTCATATCACCACGCCCCCAGCGGAATAAATCGGAACTAAGTGAAACTTATACGTTTAGCGCAAATCTGTCCCCGATAGAACCGTTACTTGCAGACTTATCGATCGACAGTATTTATTCTAGACTTCGACCTATATATTGGGGTTTGTTTTGCATAGAATACCTGCTCAAACTTTATTTTGGTTGGAACTTTTGGTGAGGGATTTGCGCGTATTCACTCGAATTGTACTTTTTCTTTGTTCTATGTCATTTATTATTCTAGCGAAGATATTCTCGCAGCTTTGTCTATGTTGAATTTAGATTCAAGTCTTTTCATCAATTGTTTTTTTTTTTTTGTTACACTTCAGTTGATCATTATTTATTACTGTGCATTTTGAAACTACAGTGATTTTATGTTGGCATCAGAATGTATTTCTGATCAAATTTATTTTTGCGACTGCTTAGCGAGTCCTGGATTCGATTCCCGGGTCGGGGAAAGTGTTATTGGTTTTTTGGATTAGAAAATTCTCAGTAGCAGCAAGGAGTCTGGAACTGTGCACGTTTAATGGCAATAGGCTCATGACACCCTTCTACATGGGACTTGTAACATAGCCGGTGAAACGTGGGTATATTGCTTACTTCTTACGAACTTTGACCACGAACCCATATGTGGTCGAAGACATACCTTTTCGAATTATAAAAAGCATGGTCACATATTTTAATGGAATATAAGTGACCATGCTTATAAGTGGAATATAGGGAAGTGAGTATGGTAACTACGTACAAACGCTCGAAAACGACACACTCACACAAACATGCGCAACAACGCGACGTTGATACTGCGTGTACACGACGTTTGCTTATAGAGTCGCGTCATTTCGCAATATTACGCATGTTTGTGTGAGTGTGCTGTTTCGAGCGTTTCTACGTAGTTACCATACTGTATGATTATTATACTGTGCCATTACTAAGTAATATAAACAGATGTCCATCTCATCTCTTGACAGTAAATTTCAACACGTTGAAACTTGAATTTAAGAAAATAATAAAAATCTTTTGTATTTCAAAAACAAACTGCAGAGGATCTTACGTCTATCCACGTCACGAATTCATATTTTATACCCCTGTCAAGAAAAGAAAATGTTTATGTTTGTTTGTTATCCGCAGTTTGTAAAATCCTTTCTTGACCTTTTAGAATAAAAGGGGGAACAAGATTATGTCAGATATTTTTCGTGTTTAAAGTAACCGTTGAGCCGGTAAAAAGCTTTTCAATAATTCTTGGCATATTTTTAATTTTTAGGGTTCCGTACCCTAAGGGTAAAAACGCCACCTTATTATCGAGACTCCTCTGTATCTCATGAACCGTGATATTTAGACTATGATCTTAGTTAAATGGTCTGCAAATGCGATGGTTGAGCAAGAATACCGTTTATCTAGAATTATAATAATGTCCTCTTGACCGTAATGTTCTCGTGACGGAATTTCGATCACAGCGGCCAATCTCAACGGAGATTAGCCAACTACGCTGGATATAATTATAGTACACAAGTGTGTGTGCAAACACAGATTCACTCTCTATTCCCCCACTCTCATAGTCCGATAGGACGGCATTCTGACACGACCGGAAAGAGGTCAGGCGCAGAGCCAACGGCTTTACGTGCTTTCCGAGGCACGCAGTAAGTGATAATTAATTTATAAAACGCACATAACTTACGAAAAGTCGGGACCACTGACTTACCAGTCAACGGTCACCACCACTAGGCTATCACGACTAAATAGCCGCCTCCTGACCGTATTTTAGTCACAACGACCAATCTCAACGGAGATTAGCTATCTGCGCAGGAGATATTATATTGCTAAAGTATGAGCGCAAACACAGGAGCACTCTCTATACCCTTAATCTAATAATCAGATGAGACGGCAATCCGACCGAAGGGAAAATGGGTTTACGTGCTTTCCGAGGCACTCGAGGAGGTAATTAATTTACAAAACGCACATAACTTACAAAAAATCAGCGCTCATACCACTAAATAAACATAGTCATTACAGCTCTAAATAAATATAGACTCACGCCAGTATTCCCCAGAGGAGGTAGGCGGAGTGCAGTACACCCACGTTTCTATGCTATTTTATAAGTCCCCTTGTAATAGGGGGCGTATTGACATTAACCGGGCATAAGTCCAGACAACGTGTTGCTACTGAGAATTTCCAAATGGAAAAACCCAATAACATTTGCCCGACTGGATCAAACTTAGGATCTCGTGCTCAGCAGTCTCGCTTGGTACGACTAGACCAACGAGACAGTCGAATATAAATTAGTTGTTTACATAAAAAAATTAACAATACTAAAAAAAAATATCTATATAATATAGGTACAAATCTAACTACCTAAAAAATAAATAAAGAAAAATTAAACCCTAAACTAAAAGACCGCTATCAGTAGGCAACGTTCCCAAAATGCTGGCCGCATTGCCTCGCTGAATAGCTATAGGTACTCAGCCTGTGGGCCAGGTACAGACCAGCATTTAACCATTTCAAATATGCCTTTCGTCATTTAACTAAGAACGTGTGTCACAACCTTTTCATCTCCAAAGACAGACAGAGACAGACAGAGGGTTTCAATTTAAATCCTTTTGTCTCACAAAATGCTATTACATTCCACAGCTTGAATGCATTCAATTTCATTACATTAAAAGTTGTATCCTTCGGTAATTTCGCAACACGTATACGAGACAATATAAATATCTTGGCAACGTTTTCCTTATCGACCGTTTCTTGTCCCTTTAGGATGACGGGTTTCGTCTCTGCACCATACGATTTAATATTGTTCATTCTTTCTTCATCGTATGGTTAAACCACGTGGTATCAAGGTTTAAACACAAATGAAGATAGACTAAATATGAATATAGAACATGAATATAGAAAGAGGTTTGAAATTTCAACTGATACTGGTACGATCAGAGCATCGGCACGGTGCGCTGAAGATTGTGGGTGCGAGTCCCGCTAATGTCAGTTGTATTTTTTATTAAATAATTCTATTTTATAAGTTAACATGGCTAACGTGTATAAAAAATCACAATATTTAAACACATAGCTTTACACACCTTTGAAAAATCTTTCAGGTGTGCAGGTTTTCTGACGATGTTTTCCTTCAACGTTTTACCAATTGATTGAATTTCTAATACGCACAAAAATCCGAAGTCAAAGGTGCGTGCTTGGGTTTCCTGCAACCTTTGACTTGGCAGTCCCACGGCTATTCTACTAGGCTATCACTGCTTACCTAAAGAAGAGGAGAAGACTGTGGCAGGGCAAAGGCCTCTCCTCATACAGAGTAGGAACGCTAGAGAAGAAAGAGCGCTAGAGTAGTGAATTCGTTTTCTAAGCTTGAATTTGCTGCCCATTAAATGTGCTACCCAGGGCTCGGGCCCCGCCTCGGCCCCCCTAGATCCAGGGCTGCTTACAGGGATTGCAATTGCAGTTGGCAGGGTTTACACTGTTGTAGAGTAGAGTAAAGTATTCTTTATTGTACACCATAAGAAAATACATCATAAATACAAGTTTTTAGAAGGTAAGTACAGTAGGCGGTCTTATCGCTAAAAGCGATTTCTTCCAGACAACCTTTGGATGGACAAGAGCATAAAAGAAAGATAAATGGGTAATCCACGGTTAATAAAAACAATGTTGTATGTAAATTAAAAAGTCGCATTTCGAATTTTGCCTTTAATAGTATTTTTTTGTCAAAATAAGTCTTTACCAAAAAGATTTAAGCCACATTATTAATATTGTATGGAGGCGAAGATGGAAATGTCTTCCTTAAGGTCCTAATGTAAGAAGCGTTTACGTTTAACATAAATAGTAAGTGCTGAGGAACCAAAAAATAAAAACAGATGCGACGGCCCTGTTACATAGAGTAGTGAACCAGTAGGTCAACGTAGAGTACTATTGGCTTAACTTTTGTATGTGTGAAAGAAAGAGATTTTTGTTATTAGTAAACCAGCTTTTAACTGTTCCAGACTTCTTATTCTTCTTCATCGTATGGTTGATGAACAACCTGGTATCAGAGTTTAAACCCTCTAGGCCTCTGACATGGCTTTACACACTCAGGTGTTACATACAAAATCAGGTGTGCTGGTTTCCTCACGATGTTTTCCTTCACCGTTTTAGCAAGCGTTAATTAATTTCTAAAACGCACATAAATTTGAAAAGTCAGAGTTGGGGTTTCGAACCTACGACCTCTGACTTGGCAGTCCAACGGTCAAAAAACTAAATAAAAACCATCCATTCAAAAGACATATAGACACAGATACATCAATCATATAACAACCCTCTTTTTTGTCAGGGCTTAAAAAATAAGTACCTACCCTAATATTTCAAAGAAACTCTGTAGTTTCAAAGTTCTGTATAAATTGAACTGTAACTTTCTCGTATCAAACGTCATGACAGCGTCCTTTCTAACGATGTTATGATGACCCAACCGTAACGTTACTTACCCGTTATTTTGAAGGGTATGCAAATGTAATGCTTTGTTTGAAGGCTGAGACGACAAGAAAATGTGGGAAGGTCTGCTGACAATGCTGAAGACAGAAATACCTTGAGGCTCTGTTTACAAGATATTTTTAAGAAATGCTTTAGCTTTGAGTGATCTGATACTTAGTGACTTTGAATCATACTGACTACATGATTCTTGCAGGTTGGTTTCCCGCACAGGATAAATATTTCATATAGGTACATCGTCAGGTGTACAGAAACGGACATAGGGTTACTTTCATCCCGAAAAAAAGTACCTACTGTTTCCGAGGAAAACAACAATAACGTTCTTTTGATAATAGATAGCGCCACATGTCTTTCGAATCATGATTTAATTAAATTATAAGTACCACAAAAGCAAAGCCGTGGGCCAAAGCTAAAAAATAATTAATCGTTTATTGATCAGGTAACATTAAATTAAACATATTTCCGGCGAACTGCAAACTAAACCTTGGCTTGTTTTTTGCTGGCTTTGCTGAAATAGCTCTTGGGTCTCTTACCAGCCAATTAAGGCAAGACATGGTTGATCCTGCAGGAGCTCTTGGAGTTCTTTAAGTTCTCCAGCTACTCAATGAGGGCAAACCCTCAGTATAGCCACACACATTCAGTCCACCACAAGCTACGCTACGTTTTATGCGCTTACGACATAGTTTTTTTTTTTTAATCAAATGATTGATGTAGACAAAAGCTTATCTAATCTACCCTTTAGATTTAAATCCATTTCGTGACGAGATAACGCGAGTCCAAAAGAGGGTGTACTTTATTTTTAAGTATTTTTTTTTTTCTTCAAATACTTACAATTCTTAAGTTTCAATACTTAAGTGACAGTCTTCAGCTCGCTTTTCGCCCCATATGAACTTTGAACAGTAGCAGGTAGCGTTCTGTAGTTTCTGCCTACCCTCATGGCAAACCTACCTACCTACCTATGTACTTACAATTCCAAATAACAATAACAACATATCGAATTGTGTCAGAAGATGAAAATTGTCAGGTGCCAGGTGAAATTACAAAATAAAGTAACACAAAATGACTACCTCTAAAAGTACCTCTGAAAGTACCTCTCTGACATGTTGCTCTTTCGAGTAGTTCTAACCGAATTTTATGTGTGGAAAATAAAATGTACGCGGAGCACTCACTCCAGCAACACTTACTTTTGTGGCAATAAAATTAAACCTCTCAAAATTAACTTTAATAAAATTTACTTACATGCAAGTTTATTTTACAGAATATTGCAAATTTTAAATTATCCTAACTAATATTATAAATGCGAAACCCTGTTTGCTTGTTACCTTTTAACGCCTAAACCACTGAACGAAATACCTCATCCCGAAAAAAAGTACTCTTCCCGAGGAAAACAACAATATCTAATTAAATTAATTAATCCTACTATATGAGAAGAGGCCTTTGCCCTATATTGGGACAGTTACAGGCTGATTTATTTTTTTATTTTTTTATTTTTATGGTTAATACTTTGAACGCCACGCCGGTCACCGGTGACCGGCAAACAATAAAAATTGCATTGTGTCTGCGGCGTGGCAGTCAAAGTGTTAAAGATGGCGCCACGTGTCTTTCGGATCATGATCGAAAAATAATTTTCACGCAGATAAAACGCAGGCCACCCTAGTACTCAATGTTTGTACACGGATTCTTTAGGCAAGTCGGACAGAAGCCAGATAGATTTTCTTAAGGTTGCTAAAGGTCTTTGTGGTAACCAGCCACTGACGAAACCTTCCACAAGAAGACACTTGAATTTTAATTACTGCTAGTTTGTGATATTTGATTTGTCCCATCATTAGTTGACTTTTACGACACGAAGAAAGAAAGTTGATGTTATTTTTTCCTACACAACTCAGTAAGTACAATTTAATAGTTAACTTGTGAAATCATAACAAACGAATAAACTTATTTTCATATTTATTTTATTTGTAGGGTTTTCCTTATATCCCGGATAAAAATCTACATTCTAATGGTCACAGAATAAGGAACCAAAATATACAGTAGGTTCATTTGCCGCAGACGCTATAAAATTTTATTACACAACCTTTCCTCAATGGCTCAAAGAAAGTTACGTGAAAATACATACAATAGTATTGCGTTTACTAAAGATTTGATCAAATGAGTTTATGCACGGAATTTTTGGGCACGATTAGCTAGGCTGTGACCCACGACTTTGCTTACGTAAATAAGGGCTTATAGGGGGATTGGTCGGTCTCGTAATAGGTAGCATGGTTAAGAAACTAATATAGACACTGATTAATAATTAGTCTCAAGATCTTGTTTACAAAATTTCATTGGGGGGAAATCTCTATCCTATCAAACCATGCCAGTGATATCATAACCTAATCTAAATGCCATCAACCCTATTGATAATTAAATATAAATAATTTTATTCTTCAAAGCACTCTAAGTAGCGCAAAAAAGCCCATATCCTACTAATATTATAAATGTGGATGTTTGTGAGGATAGACGGATGCTTTTTAATCTTTCATGCAAAAACCACTGAACGGATTTTGATGAAACTTTACAGTAATACAGTTTATATATCAGAGTAATAAATAGGCTTCAATTCCAGTAACAAACATCCACACATCCTCACAAATTTTCACATTTATAATATTAGTAGGATTAGTAAACTCACTCTGTTTGGTCCTAGATTAATTTCACCAAAGGATGCTGGACATCATCAATAACTCTATACACTTCATTGTTTGGCTTTGTGGAGCTCGCCATGCCAGCTAAAACAATACTACAATAATGGAGGTATGCAATACACCACAGTATATCCCTTCGTGAAATCCATGACTCTATTTTGCAAGAGTAAAACATAGGTGGCTACTAACATAGTGATTGAGGAAACACAAAAACAAAATGACCCAGCACTTTAAAGCAGGAAAGATCAATACCCCGATTGGTTGAAATGACCCAGATCGTGATGTATGATAGAATATTAGTTCAAGTTAGCACTCGTTTAGTAGATTAGTTGCGCTCAAGGCCGGTAGACGGCGTGATTAATTGGCGTTAATGAACTAAGACGGCCAATGATGTAAGGAGTTGGGTTGGAATGGAGGAGCTTCTTAGAATGACGCGTAAAATAATCAAAGAACAAAATGATTGACTGAGATTTTTGTGACGTGTAAAATGTTGATGATATTGTCTGAACCTAAGACACCACTTGCGGATGATTTTTCACCTAATAATTTGAAATATTATAAGTAAATTTTTTTGTTACGTAGAACGGTTTTGTCAAAACTTTAGCTGTGTACCAAATATCAGATCAATCTGGCAACAGGAAGGGAGTGAAATGTTGATTACTAAATTTGAACCAAATAATAAACAGGTCAAGCTAAGTAAAACCGTTTAAAAGGGCGACTTTTATGCGAGAATTAAATATTTTTTAAATGAGTTGTCACTTAAGCCCATTTTATTGCATCATGTAAGTGTTCGTATACATAAAAAGTGGCTTAAAATAAAAATTCATTTAAAATTGTTTTTTATTTGAAAACATGTCGAAACATCCAGCTGAAATTTTGGCTGAAACTTTGTAATGTTGTTCTCCTTGAAATGGTTTAGTTGGATTTTTCATAACTATATTCACCGATTTTATATCTTCAATCAACTTCAAAGAGCTAGATAGCACCATTAGCGCGAAGAGGCACCCTAAATTTAAAGTAACCCAAAACACTAACTCAATGTATATCAACCTTTACTATAATGTACCTCGTTAGACGTAGAGCCTACGCAACTGCGTCATTTGACCAATTAAGTTTACAGCTAGCCCGCTGCGGTTGGAAGTTACAAGGACGTAAATACCAAATCGATACAAGGGGTTATTCCGACGCATTTGATGCGTCAGCTTATTGGCTTCTGTTAGTATTAGGTATTTAACAAAACGAAACGACTAGCTTACTAATTTGTAGTAAGGTAGTGTTTTTGTATTTAGAATTATTGATATACTTATATAAGTACCAGAGACCAGTGTAGCCGTGGGGAGTTTCCGGCAAGTGCCCCATCCCATTTTAGATTAAAGTTCTCAAAGGGGCCTCTGCGTGTTGGACCTGTGTCCCCAGGCAAGCCCTCCAAATGACCGGGTCTCTTTCTTTTGAAAGAGAGCCCGTGAATTAAAAGAGTACCAGAGACCTATTCCCCCTTCCAGATTATTCTCTCCCTTCCAGATTATTCTCCCTCTTCCAGATTATTCTTCCTTCCATAATCCTCCTCCCTATATATGTTCCCTCTCATAAATCCGCACGTTGCTGAGCAACAAGCAAGTAATACCCCTGGTGTTACAAGCGTTCATAGATTAAGGTAAGGTAACTACTTACCATCAAGTGGATAGTATCTATGCTTGTTTGCCAACTTGGTCCGATATGGTATGATGGTAAAACGGCTGCTAACTTAAATTAAATAACAGACGTAAAGTTAGATGAACACTAGAATTAATTTATATCCTCGTAAAACCGAACGGGTTGACATGGGTTTCATTATTTTTTTAATTTAAAAAGAAACAAATTTTAATTAAAACATTCTTCCATGTTTTGATTTAGGGCGTTTTGGTGACATTGCATCACGCACGCGGGACTGACGGTCGTGTGAAAATGTAAGCTTACTGTCCAGTAAAACAACTACTACTAGGTCTAACTGATAGTACGCCTGTTGTCGACTTGGCGGCGTCGCAACTCAGCGTTTTATAAAACACATGAGACAGCAATTCCACATGACTGCACACCGAGATTTAGAAGCCGGACCGACGACTTAGCGTGCTCTTCAAAGCACGAAGCAACACATAACTTACAAAACGTTGTGTGTCGCGGTGACGCATTGGTTATGGACCCGTTTTATTAGCACATGAGTGAGGGTTTGAATCTAGCATGTATCAAAGTGACATTCTCAATGTCATACGAACTTTCTTAGTTAATCTAACTGACTAGCGGTGCCGGAAAACATCGTGCGGAAACCTAGAACTTCAATGGTTTGAAATCACCAACCCAGAAAAGAAAAGAGAGGACATCAACGTTAGTTATCTCTGCACTAATTCTTGAGTGAGTTGAGTAGTTAGGTAGGTGAGAATAATTCCTATAGTACCTCCAAAAACATTCCCAGTTTAATGGTTCACATCTGCACCGGTCGCAGTCGAGATCCGTACCGTATTTAGCCCAGTTATCTTTGAGAGCACACATTAGATGGTTTTACTGTAAAATCTAAGACATTTGTTGTTTTACGGTCGGAAAGCCAAGAGCTGGAATTATTTTAAAGCAGGTGGAGTGGTAATAATCGTAATTGCGAAGCTTTCTAAGCGTTCTGTAGCGTACGGTCTTAAGTGCAGTATGTTGGCAACTTAGTCTTACATTAAATTGAGTGTTACAAAAGAAATGTAGATCCATAGAAGTTTTGATAGGTACTTTAGAGAATTGGATTCATGTTCTTATTATTTTAGGTCTATTCTATATGGTCTTTTCATGACCACGGTCAATGCAAATTGACCGAAACATCGATGTCAGTTCAATAATTATATTATTTTGAATTATTATCAGTGCTTGAATAAACCTGAAAAACTATAAACATGAGTAAAATTACGCTTATCCCACTAATATTATATAGTAGTAATGATACAGTTGGATGACTTTAATGATGAGGATTTTGATAAGGAGATTTAATCCTAGGCACACACTAGACTTGAAATCATGTATTTGAAATTAATTTAATCGATTGGTTGAGGCATGTGATGAGGAGGGATTTATTTATTTAAACTTTATGTACAAAAAAAAATGTGTACAAAGGCGGACTTAATGAAAGGGATGACACGCATGCACTAAGATGAAGGGGAGAATGATACCAAAGAAAAGATGGGTGTAATGTGTAAGCATTGATATAAATGAAAAAGGAGTGAATGCCCAGAAGACGGCTGAGAACGAAGAATGGAAGAAGTAGTAGTAACATGGGACCAGGGCAGGCGTAAGAAGAAGAAAAATTAATAAAAACAGTGAAGGAAAACATAGTGAGAAAACCAGCATACTATAGGGATATTTTCAAAGGTTTGTAAAGCCATGTCTTAATAGGACTAAACGGTGCTTTAAACTTTAATACTGCAAGCTTGTTCATCAACCATATGACAGGAAAAAGATTAATATTTCAAAACAAATAAGTATTGACATTGAAGTCTCCGTTTTTGTTGTCCTACACGAAACAAAGGACGTTATATTTTGTAGGGTGTAGGTGTATGTATACATACGAAAGATAATATGAATCATTGGCTCGAACAAAATGTTCAAACTTCAGCATTTACTTGCCCCGAAGACAGCAAAGTTTTCGTCTTGAAACTTCAAATTTACAGAAAATCTTTTGTTTCAAATATATTCAAAGCAAACTCCTTAAGTGGAATTAATGTAGTTAACGGCTATGAAAATAAAATTAATACACTTGAAGAAAAACATAATTATTGAGGCGGGAAAAATAGGTTGTATTGTGGACTTGTAGTCCAGGCAACGAATAATTATTATGGATGGTAAAGTCGAAACCAGAAAGTTTGACTTAAGAACTTTATTTGGACTAGTTAGGAGATGAACATACTAGGAGTCCCCACCCCTCCGAGAAAAGCCCGAAGACACAATTAAAAAGGTCCCATTTTTAGGTTTTTTGCTTATATCTCGAAAACGGTGCGTCGTTCGAAATTTTGTTGTACTACATAATGAAACCTGATAAAATTATCTTGACAAATTAATTAATTTTTATTGGAAGCATAGGAAGACACGATATACAACGTTCGTGGTAAAATTTTTGAATAAATAAACAAAACCGACTTCAATAGAAACTAAAAAGCTTGAAATAACTTTACGTTTTGGAGTCGGTTCCACGCCAAGTTCATAATAAGGAGGTTAAAGATGCTAGAACTTGGCTTGGAACAACAATAAACTTGGAAAAACAACAATAAAGTTCTTATGATAAAAGATGACGCCAAGATCATGATTGAAATTTATAAACGCGAGCGAAGCAGCGGGCAATAGCTAGTAATGTATCTCTGAAGTTTTTTTAGACATAATTTTCTTACATCCTGCGCAGTAAGTTATCTTTCATAATATTGTCCAATATAATCTTCAAGACAAACTTAATGCAACTTAATACGTTCTGCTCTCCGCTTCAAGTAAGCCATGCAAAATCTTCAAAGGCTCCGGTAGCTGCTGTGGTTTTTATTGCTCCCCCAATCCTCCTCGCTTCTAAGGATTAGTATTCTTTCTGCGTCCCCCTTTATGTCGGGTTCTAACGGAGCGATTAAATTTAGTTCTTAAAAATATGTTGAATTGCGATCTTGAAAATGAACTCAAAGTCATTAAATATTATCGTGAAATGAAGATAAGTGGAAAAAAAGATGAAATTAATATATTATTTATTTATTTTAGAAACTAATAATTCTTAAATATTTTAATATAAATGTGCTCAATGACATCAAAGAAAAGAAAATATTTATGTATTCTGTCAATTTTAATCTGAGAGTTGACTTGTATAAGTGTCTTCTCATGTCAACTTGTAGAATTATAAATGCTAATTATGTCTGCAAAGAGACAGTCATTCAGCTGTCTTTCGTAAATCGATCTTGAATTTCGTGGAAACATGAATCATAATTGGTTTTTGGCCATCTGAACTGCAGCAAACATACAATGTTATTTTAGTTTATGAATAATTTAATAGTTTCTACACTATCCATAATAAAGTTGTCAAGTATCAGCATCAAAATATCGTCGATTTTGGAAGGCGTTGTCTAATAAATAAATAATAACCAATTTTAAGTTAAATGATGTCACTATAATTAGTTTTAAACTTTAACTAACTAATTTTACAGCATCGCAGGCCTAGAAAATGGTGGTATGCATAAGTTTTTAAAAGACTGATGATAGTCCTGGATCGGGATAATTTGTAAAAGGAGTATATTGCCCGCCTTTGCTCTGCAGTAAGATGCTACAGGTTTTTGAAAATATTAATAACTAGCTGTTGCCCATAATTTCAACCGTGTGTTTTCAATCATGATTCGAAAAACACGTGGCGCTATCTGTTATCATATTAAGTACTTCATCTTGGTTTTCCTCGGGAACAGTACTTTTTTCGGAATAAAAGGACCCTATGTCTGTTTCTGTACACCTGACACAGAATAATCGGTTCAGTGATTTAGGCGTTAACACGTTGACTGCCACGCCGCAGACACAATGCAATTCTTATTGTTCGCGGTCACCGGTGACCGCGGTGGTAGTCAAAGGCTTAAAAAAACAAACTTACTTATCTAATATTAGTAGGAGTTAAATAAATTAGCAGTGGACGTCTTATGGCCAACCAAAATCGCTCCGTCAGAACAAGAGCTTGCGGTTAAAACGATTGTCTCTCTTCTGTTTGTGTTATTCCAATTTCTGCAATAATCCTTATGTTACCTTATTTTTTCCATACCCTTTTATCTCGTAATCCCCTTCGGTTGGTTCTGGTGGTAACTTAAAGAATTGCGGTTGAATATTATAGGTTTGTAACCGACTTTTCAATTGAAAAAGCGTCTTTATTTTGGTGAAAGTGTTTGTGTTACAGATTCGTATTGAGACGTCTTTTCATTTCTGGGTTCTGTAAAGGGCCTTATTGATTTGTGGGTAGTTGCATTGTTCTGCTAATTTTGAATCTGTGGATCATCATCATCAGCCTGTATTAGTCCACTGCTGAACATAGACCTCTCCCAATGCGCGCCACTATTATAATAATAATAATAATAATAATTTATTCAAAAAATTCTTGCATTACAGAATATGATAATATGTACAAAGTTTGCTTAGGTAGATTATGACACTTACCTGAACTAGGAAATTTAAATCCTGTATCTCAGGCGCAAAAGTACAGAAATATAAAATTAAACGTTTAAAAATCTTTAAATAATCATTAGATATGTATAAATAAGTATAATAGGTATAACTGTAAATTAATCATATAATACTATACAATATATTCGGTATAAAATAAAATTTATCATTAGTTTTAAACATGAACAGTAAATTACATAAGAACATACACGAAAATTACGGATCAGCAGAATCGAAGTCTAGGTCATATTCTAAGTAGCATAATTTATTTATTTGTTATATAAAAGTATTGTATTGCTAATTACAGTTAATTTATAAATTAGGGTTAGTAGGACAAATGGAGTAATGTAAACATAAATTTTGTTGTGTTAGGCGCATTCATAGTCGACAGAGTTTATGTATCTTTTTTCGGCCATGATTTTCGCAGGGCAATCTGTAGAACCTGTACAATGATTACTTGGTTTTTTAAAGTGCCAGCATGTAGCGCATTTTGGTCCTTCCAATTTCTTTGAGCAGTCCTTTATTGTATGTCCTTTCTCGCCACAGTGGCCGCAGGTGGGGGTTGATTCCCGACATGACTTAGCTGCATGACCGTACTGCTGACACTTATAGCACCTAGTAACCAAAGTAAAGTCTTTAATAGGGCACGACGACCAATTCACAAACACTCTTTCCTTATTAATTAGCGTTTTACGCACGGCTGCAGGAATTTCTATTATATAATTACAGGTCTCAGCGTCCTTCTTGCCTGACTTGTGACTCAGCCTTATTGAGGTCAAAAACGTCTCAAGTGTAAAGTTCTGCAGTTTGTCACTCAAATTTTGATGGTAAAGGCAGGTGAAAACTTCTTTTTCCGTCATGGATGAAGGCACTCCGATTAATACCAATCTAGGCTTTCTTTTATGAGGCTCATCAACTGTAAGTCCGGAATTCTTCAGTAGTGCCGACTGTTTCAGCTTTTCGATGTCGTCCTTCTTGTCAGTGCTGATAACAATACCGCCGTTCTTTGTCTTCCGCAGACCTCTTACTTGCAATTTTAATTGTTCCGGATTGATTATTTTCTGAACTAGCGATTTAGTCTCCTCACTTGATTTGAGCTTGTCCGTAGGATATATAGCTACTGCACTCAACTTTGTTGGCTGGATGAAATGGTCGCTGCTTTTCTTAACCATGTCAGCAAAGGATTTTCCTGAAGATGCTTGGGATGATTCGTCTATGCTTATTTTTAGGTCTTGTAGCCGCTGCGACAAATCAACTTGGTCCTGGAGAGTTTGTAGAGATGTGTAGGTCTGCACAGTTCTCACCTTCAGGGCCTGGTATTGCACTGCCATCTGCGAGGTGCCGTGAGCTACTTTACGGCACAAGTTACTGATCTTCAGTTTCTGCTCGGTGTTCAATTTACCTTCGGCTGATATAGAACACACCTCGTTGAGGTACTGCTCGATGGACGACATCCAAGTCTGGATTTCCGACGTCGATATTATTTCTGGAGCATCTTCTTTGCTTGGCTCTGTAGGTCGAGCTGCAGGTCTCGGTGAAGGCGTAGGAGGCGGGGAACGGGGAGTCCTGCGACTTCGACTGAAAGGACTGTCTTCCATCGTCGCACTTGTTTAAAATAGTTTGTTTTTAAAAATACTATTTGAACCGAAACGTATGACACATAGTATCGATAACTAGGTCAGCATTCTTAAAGTGATTATTTAAATATTTTAAATAAACCGATTCGACACGTTTTATCACTACGGAGGTCGGAGATGTAATCAATATTGTGCGCTCATTGGAGATATTTGCTCATAATCGCCACGCTTGGTTGGCGATCGCATTAGCAGATGATTACTGTTACACAAAACGATGTTGCTGCCCATTCTCCGGATGTTTTCCGTTGTCGCTTCTTATGACACCCGCGGGACAGTGTGTGGTGTTAAATCTTTGATTTTTACCCCTTTTCACTTCTAGGTGTTCTAAGTTTAGGTGTTTTAGGTGTTCAATTCAAAGGTTTCGAGGTTTGAAACACAGGTACACGACTCTGGCTTTTCGGAATTATGTGCGTGATCACTTGCTAAGACGGTTTAGGAAAACATCGTAAGAAAACCAGAACATCTGTGAGATTTTTCAACAGTTTATAAAAGCGTGTCAGACGCCTACGGTCAGTTTAAACTCTGTGACCAGGTTGTTCATCAACCATACGATAAAGAAAGAACAATCAACTAGGTATTATGCACGGCTTGCACGATGACAGCTAACAGCTGAAAAGCTAGAGGTGCACGCCTTGAATTCGAACCTAAGACCTCTGATTTCGCTGATTAGGCTATCACAATACTAAGCCAATATATCCATAACATCATACAGCATCATTTTCACAAACAAGATGATGAGGGATTAATCAATCGTCAAGATAAAATTTCAATATAAAAGGGAAAGTTGGCCAAGTATTTATGTATTATGTATGCTAGCAATCATTATGCAGCATATTTCTCCAGTCCCATACAAACTCTCGCGCGCATATTTGTCAGTGAAGTTCATTCCTGCTTTAGTACACTGGCGGACCCGAAAAAGTACAATATGAAAGCTGAAAAATATTTTTACAGCTTTATTTTCATTTCATAATGCTTTTTGTGAAAAGAATTTATGGTTTGAAATAATAACATAGAAAATTGTGCGTAAAATAAAAGGGCGTGTTTATTTTAACGATATTTTTAATAAAGAAATTGAAATACAAATTTCGGTGTAGCTCATGGTGTAGCTACATAAAACTTTTCAATATAATATGTCATTATATAAAATGTATAATGAATCAAGTTTAATGTTTTAAGGTCTAAAATATTTTATGTATGTAATAATGTTTTATGTTCTAAATGATTATATTATACTTGCCTATTGCCTATTTTGATTATGATAGAAAAAATATGATTTTAAACTAAACCGAGAGATTTTTATTACAATTTAAAGTAGCTGATGAAATCGGTTTTTGCATTAACACTTCTTTATTCTTTCAGCCAAATTGCCTTCTTTTTTTAAACGACAAAAATATTCTTATGTAATCAGTTTTAATTTTCTCGGCCTCAACTGTAAAGAGGCAATATAAATAATGCGTACGGCTGACTTCAGAAATTGTGAAACATCTTAAGCTGTGTTTTGGATTGGATCCCTTGCTCCCGTTTCTACATCTGAACAATAAATCTCGTAGTTACGAGGTACCAACATAGACGTCGTTATGCTAAAGAGAACAATTTTTTTTTTAACTTGGAGATGAACTGATTTTTTTTCCTTATTGCTGTTCTTTGTACTGCTTCATTTCATTAGGTTTGGCTTCAAGGGGATATCATTTGTTAACGTTGTACGTTAGTTTTGGAACTATATCCAAACTAATATTATAAATACGAAAGTAACTTTGTTTGTTTGTTACCTTTTCACGAATGAACCACTGAACCAATTATCCTAAAATTTCACATATACGTTGTCAGGTGTACAGAAACGGATATAGGGTATCTACTTTTCGTCCCGAAAAAAAATACTGTTATTTTTAATTAAAATATATTTTTTACTGATAAAAAGTAAGTAAGTAAGAAAATACTATTTCTACATACAAAAGTAGCTCCATAGAAAGTAATTCCTAAATGGTAGCTGTACCTGACTATCTTTCGATCGAATCTCTGAACGTTCCATTTTATTTTTATCAGAAAACATTAAGAACATTATTTCGATCCTTTCCCTTTGTAAGGTCTAACAAACATCTTAAAGGTTTAAGTTTATTTGCTCCTTTTATTCTAGACTAGCATTCCACCCCGGCTTCGCACGACGGCTTTTCTCTTTTATTAATATGCATGTATTTATTATACATATAAACCTTTTGGAAGAAATTGAAAACTGTATTTAAAAGAAATAAGCAGAGAAAGAGATGATAGACAAGAATAGGACTGTAGCGTTATACTTCATCATTATCATCAGCCTGTATTAGTCTACTGCTGAATCTCGAATCTGAGATCTCTGACTTGCCAGTCAACGTTCATACCACTAAGGCTAATAATCCTCCTGACCGAATTTCGGTCACAGCGGCCAATCTCAACGGAGATTAGCCAACTACGCAGGAGATATTATAGTGCACAAATGTGTGCGCAAACACAGGTGCACTCTCTATTCCCTCACTCTCATGGTCCGATGGGACGGCCTTCCGACACGATCGGAGAGAGATCAGGCGCAGGGCCAACGGCTTTACGTGCTTTCCGAGGCACGGAGTAAGTGATAATTAATTTATAAAACGCACATAACTTACGAAAAGTCAGAGGTGCGCGCCTTGGGTTCGAACCCGAGACCTCTGACTTGCCAGTCAACGGTCACAACCACTAGGCAATCACGACTATAAGTCATATCGTATATCCTTCTCATAGTATCATTGTGGCAATTGGAGCCTCTACTTTTCGAAACATCTGTATGCGAACAAGAATTATGTCTTATGACCTCAACATTCATCCGATCCACCGCTATACAACTACGTAACAACTTACTTGTCATCAATCAGATTAGTTCAGATTGCTATAATCACGAAAACACTTAACCCAAATTTTCCTGTCTGACAAAAAGCTAACAAAATCAAAAGTGTCATCAAAGATACCCCTTTCCTCTTTAATATTCAATCCTTTATTTTATAAGGCTACAATAACCGCTATCAAAAATACGATAAAGATTGTAATAAGTATTTTGTCCTTAATTACATCTTTCTTTGTCTTATAATCTAACATCCCTTGTCAAAAAGTTTGGTTGTTTTATTACAAAGTTCCCCCAACCCCCCTTTTTTTGTAATAAATACTTTTTAATATTCGGTTCTTCGAAGTTCAAAGGGATTCGAGGCGGCTTTTGCCTCTCAGTTTTTAATAGCCAATAGAAATTGTTTGATTGTTCAGATCGGCGGGTTTATTAACCTTCGAAGCTGTCGTTAGAATCTAGAAATTAATGATGATACTAATTCATAATATCTAGTAAGTAATAATCTTTATGAGGAAAGAGGCGAAAGTAAAGGCAGTAGATTTTTTGTGAATTTTTTTTACATGTTATAGCACATGATAGCTTATTAAATATAATTATTTAATAAGAAAATTTGAAAAAACCAATTGATACGGATGGGATTCGAACCCACGATCTTCGACATACCGTGTCGACGCTCTAACCGCTGAGCCACCGTATCCCATCGGCATCAAAAAAGAAAATAAAAAGATTGCGTGTAAAAGAGATTTGAAATTTCGATTGATGCCGATGGGATACGGTGGCTCAACGGTTAGAGCGTCGACACGGTATGTCGAAGATCGTGGGCAGTAGATTTTTCCTATCCCGTGGATTTTTTGGGAGAGTTCGAGAGGTTTAAATTCAACTTAATATAACATAAACTAAATAGAGTACACCCACGTTTTGCCTGTTATGTTATGTCCCATATATAGGTGGCGTTTCTATTGCCATTATCCGGGCACAATTCCGCACTCCACACTTTTAGTATTGTTGTTATAGCAGCAAGAGAAATACATCTGTGAAAAATTTAGCTGTCTAATATCACGGTTCATGAGATACAGCCTGGTGACAGACAGACAGCGCAGTCTTAGTAAATAGGGTCCCGTTTTTACCCTTTAGGTACGGAACTCTAAAAAGGATGGAGATTAAGTGCGTTCGTAGTAAGCCCCCTTATGTTAGCGAGAGTTCGTTCTGTTGACATCGATAACCTAAAATATTATGCTAAACTATTCACCGCCTCGATCCGGTATTAGATAACCTACAAGCCATATCCTGATGTCATTCTACGTTGAAGCATCAAACACGTGTACTATTAAACGTTTTAGACCACAATAAACCAATATAACTTGGTCCACCTCGATACCCCCAAACTATTCCAATAAGACGTCACAAGGGAACTTTGGCACGAGCTAAGGATCAAGTTTAAACGGTCGAAGTAACCGTCTCATGCGCTTGGCAAACTTATTTCCCATTTTGATTTTGGGAAAATAGAGTTTATCGCGTTGGTTTTAAGAGTGTTTTTAAGCGCATGCTTACTTTGGTTTTGAGAACACGTCGACCGCATTCCGTTGGAAAGGAACTCAATTTTACGGTAGACATGCACTTATAGAGTTTACTGAGCCGGAGATGTGTGTAAAGTTTCAGGAAGTGTCGAAAGCAGTCTTGAAGTGAGGATTTGACGTCAGTGGTAAACATATCATCATCTGCCTAGCCTTTTCCCACCTATTTTGGGGTCGGCTTCCAGTCTACAACGTGATATTTTTGCCGTTTTTTGCTCGATATTAATAACGGCAACGTAGACGCTTGAGTGTCAAATTAATGTTGTATAGATAATGGTACAGTCAACCGCATGACAGTGGTAACACTTAAACTACGAAAAGCGCCTTTACTGCTACGCAAAAAGGGTGCTGTCAATGTCAAATTGTTACCAATGATGTGCGGTCGACTGTACGAAATCCTTCCTACGCGAGTCCGACTCGCACTTGGCCGGATTTTTTTTTAACATAGTTTTACAGATACGTTTTTTCAATAGCAAAATTTTGTTACGAAAAATAAATTATATATTTTCGCATGAAATAGTGGTGCTGATTCTCTTGTACATCCCGCTAAACTGTCTAACTATATCTCTTTCTAATGAACACCATCAAAAAAGGACAGCAAATTGAACTATCAAATTAGAGCTGTCAAATTAATTTACGTGCAATTGACGTAAAATTAGACAAGACCTATAACATGCCGACTAAATTCTCGTTGATATCACGCAAATGGACTAGTTTGACAGCTCTAAAATCTGCTATCCTTTTCTAATGATCCCTGTTAGAAAGAAAGATGGCGAGTCCAAATTAGTTTATAGCGTGTGCAAGAGAATTAGCACCAGTGTCTGTTTAATTTATGTATTAAAAATCTCTGAACCATTTGATTACAATGTCACATGTCTTAATCACAATTTCACATCAGGTATCCCATCTTCGTCGTAATTTACAAGACCTTAGACGCAAAAGGAAAATGTCGGTAGAAAACCCTCTCGCTAATAAGAAATTCCTACTGAGTGTTATAAATTTATTAGTATGGGATAGGGTCTTACAACATTCACGTCGATTCTGTATACAAACGAACCGATTTTATAATCTTACTATCTTCTACTACAGAAACATCAGTGCTCAGCATCACGCTTGCAATTTCATAGGGAAGATGCACTATTTTTATTTTTGTTTTCATTTTAAAGAATTCCATGTAGAATAGACCACAAATATATTAAAACAATTAAAATATTGTAATTTATCGGAAAAAATGCTGTTTTAAATTGACAGTTTGACAGTTCGCGCGAAAACGGACCTATGGTACTGATGACGTCACTCTTGTCTGTCAACAACTTTCAATTTACATTTACTTTTCATTTTAACTTTTGCTTTTTCGAGATTATTTGTAAAAAATTAAAATGGACTATCCATCGACGTCAGGTGATTGTAACAATACCATTAATATTCAGATAAAAAGCCGTGTTGACTCATGTTTTGTGCCAATGTGTCCATCTACCTCAACAAAGTTTTTGCAAATAAATTATTTTTGAGTGGACCTTCTGACCCAAAGCTGAGAAAAAAGTGGTTTCAAGCTGTGAAGACAAATGGTGCACACCCTTTGCTACACTCCGACCAAGCTTTGCGTTTCATTAATAATGGCTGTAACCCGATAACCTTCTTTACGTTCTTTGTGCTCCGGAGTAACTCTACTTTTTATTGTACATAATTCTCCTCCATCTCTTTTAATTTGGACATGGCCGATTGCGTTATCGCCATAAGATTCTCTTGTCGAGCTGAAATAACTGCTATATGTAGAAGCCGCTGAATAAAATACAAAGTTTAACAACTATGAATGACTATGATGTATACATACCGTAGTAATTTAGCCCCTTTCATTTCTACACCTGAAAACTCTGCACTTTCGATAAAAAAGTTACAACCATGTCAACACTAACTTTCGGTAAATTCCTGGAGTCTGCTTTTATAAATCCAACTTCCATTTTTATTTAAAAAACGCAATTAATATTCCCATAAAATAATATTCACCTTTACAACCATAGTCCATAACGTCAAATAAGTTGTCAAAACAAGTGTGACGTCACGAAACGCTAATTCGTGTTTTAAAATACGTATTGTTTCAAGTCATTTTTAAATCGTAATTATTGTAAAAAAACAACAATATGTAAAATAAAAACGTTGCAGTGGCCTTTCTTTTATATTTTTTTAACGTTTTAATCATACAAATTCCATAAATATTACATCTGCATCTTCCCTATTGACGTCATCATTTAAGAACATTAGATGCAATTATAGCACTGATAGCCTAGTGGTATGACCGTCGACTGACAAGTCAGAGGTCTAAAATTCGATCCCAAATCGCGCATTTCTGACTTTTTGTAAGTTATGTGCGTATTAAAAAATTAATTATCAGTTGCTAAGACGGTGAGGGAAAAAATCGCGATGAAACCAGCACACCAATGAGATTTTTCAATGGTGTGTAAAGCCATGTCAGAGGCCTATGGATGGTTTAGACTCTGACACCAGGTTGTTCATCAACCATACTATACGATAAAAAGAAGATTAGATGCAATGCAATGATTGACATGACAAAATGATTGATATTTTATGACAAAATTATTGAAGTTTCAAAATGATTTTATGTTGCGTTTATTTTAAAAACAAAAATAATAACTACAATAAATTGTGTTATTTTGTCATTAACTAGAATACACCTTTCAGCTTTTAGTTAGGCCTCGTAGAATTCTTCTTACACGTGTACAGGTACGGTCAGAAACATAATTAAGTTAACATTCTACAAAATTTAAAAAAAATTTTTTATGTAAAACCTCGACAACTAGTATTTTTCTTGGAGCAGATTTTAATAGAGTAAATAAGTAGGTAGCCAGCAATGCCGTATGCAATTCGTCAACTGAACGTCATCGCTCATATTTCCTTGCAGAATTGTTAAACTTTATGTTTTATTGTTCTGCGAGAAATTGCGTTATGAACATCTTTGTCATATGAACAAAAACTTTTGTAATTTTATTATTATATAAAAGTAACACTTAATTTAAAACTGTACAAGGATAAATTGAATTTCCCACGCTAAAACCCAAAAGTTTAAGTGGTGCTATGCAACGCTTTCGTGTGTTTATTTTTTTATGATAAATAATTTTTAAAAAAAGGATAGACGCCGCTGACATCAACCTAAGACGTTCATAAAATAAACTTTAAAAAAGTTATTTTTAGGCATAAAGATAATATATCTAATCAGAAGGTCGCAAGTTCGAATCCTGCTTGCAATCGACTTAGTTTTCTCTAAGCACAAATTATTCAACTTTACCAGTTTGCTCTACATTCGCAATATTAAATATCTGACCTATAAAATGAACCGTGACAGGATGACAGGCAACGTACCGTCTAAACCGCGCGGTGGAACTATATAGGTTTGAAATTTAAAGAAAATATTTCTTGACTATACTAGGTGTACACTTAAACACAGTTATAATAATCATACAGTACGGAAACTACGTACAAACGCTCGAAAACGGCATCATCATCATCCTCCTAGACTTATTATTATTCATAAACTTTGTTGCGGTCAGCTTCTAATCTAACTGGATGCAGCTGAATATCAGTTTTCTACGGAGCGACTGCCTATCTGATTCTGCAACCCAAAAGGATACTAAAGAGATTCTTAAGTTACACATACATACAGTTACAGTTACATACTACTGACTCAATTTAACAACTGTCAAAGATCTTTAAAACAGCTAGGGCTTAACGTGTTTTCCGAGGCACGGAGCAGGTGATAATTAGTTTATAATACGCACATAACTTAAGAAAAGCCAGAGCGTGCCTTGGGTTCGAACCTAAAACTTCTGACTTGCCAGTCAAACAGTCATACCTCTAGGCTATAACTGAAATAGCGTTCGAATAAGAAAATGAAAAGCGTTCTGTGACAATTTAATTCATAAATTTTGAAAAGTTAACTTACTTACGTTGCTAACTGTACCTAAAGGGTTAAATATCAGGGTCAAAGTGTAAACTTGGACAGTATAGCCATGTTATTTACGAAGTAAATTAAGGTTAAGATAACATGATGCTTTTGCTGAAGAACTTCCTTGATTAAATTAGAAAATTTTGTGCAGACTGCCCCATTTGTCTAATGGTCACTAACATATCGAGTTCCTGGGTTCAATTACCATGTTATAACAAGTATAGTGAAGAAAACTGTTGTGAAGACTCCGTACTTGAAAGATTTTTTCGATGCTTTGTAAAGCTTTGTAGAGGCCTAGGGTAGCTTAGGCAAACTTGGTGTGAGACTCCCTAATCCATGATGCCAATAGACTGACGAATTAAAAAAGGAGGTTGGCAGTGGATGGTTCATGATAAAGGAGGAAATCTTTAATGATCAATAGCACAGACATAAAAATTTGCAATTTACGCAGAAGATTATAGTGCACAATTTATTGCGTTTGCAAACTCTGGTACAAACGCTATTCTCTAGTGAGAGAATAGAGATAGAGAATAGAGATTGCTGTCCTATAGAGCTATTTTAGTGCAAATATCTATATTATCTATATAGGACAGCAATCTGACGCGATCGGAGAGAGAACAGGTGCAGGACCAATGGCTCTATGTATTTTCCGAGGCACGGACAAGGAATTATTAATTTACTTAAGAAAAGTCAGAGCTGCGCCTTGGGTTAGATTGATTTATCACGACTTTGAATCTACTAATTAGTACCTACACACTTATCACATTAACTAGGGCCCCATTATTCTATCACCTAAAACAAGAAGGCATTTTTCTAAATAACTAAACTTCTACCTGAAGAAAACACAGGTATTGTAACAAACAAACAATATAACACTCATTGCCTAAACAATCTCGTTGGTTGCGTAATGACGGAAGCTCGCTCGCGTTATTCCACATTATTCAGCGTAACGACTTTACTATTGAAAGTCACTTTTATTTCGAACGGTTTTCATATTCGAGAATAGCGAAAAAATGGAGGAATTCCATGTTGGAGGTAGGTACTATAGTCACTCTGGAACTATACTGATCCAGGAATAATTACGTTAGGACTTTTCTTATTTAAAATAAAACTAGTGATTCATCTGCGAGCTGATTGTAGACTGAATTATAATTATTATTATAAAATTTTACAACAGAACACACATTTTTGATTTAAAAAAGATGACGTCCGTCACTTGAATAAAAAAGAAGAAATGGAGCTGCTCATCGCACTATGTCTTAACGCAAGCAGGTTTGTAGCTCTTCATGAAGGTCGTATAGGCTTCCCATAGTACACACTTTGGGTAGTTGATCCAACAGACCAACCTCGTTTTGTAAGAGGATTAATTTACTCAGCGAAGCTTTCTTAAAGACAAAATTTTGTTAAAATTCTATACGGAAAGACCTTTATTTACTTCGACATTTAGATTAAACCTCTAGTTTAAGTGATTAATTTTAATAATTTGTAGACTATAGACTACATCGAGCTTTGTAGAATTATAAAGTCTGGTATTTATTATGTCATGATTAAGATTTAGTCATGATTAAATTGAAATTTTACATTTAAATGCTTTAGTAATCTAAAACCTAAGGCTAATAAAATATTATATTAAAATCTTCCTTGCTGAATTTAGGTCACAGCAGCTAATCTTAACAGCACTAGCAGAGATCTTCGGAGTTATTATAGTGCACAAATGTGTGCGCAAACTCAGGTGCTGATCAATCTGTTTCCGATCGTGTCTGATTATCCACAGATAGTCAGCCGTTCCATAGAATTATGTGAGGGAAAAGAGTTCACTCATATTACCCATTATACTTCAGAAGCAGCTCTTCGATGATCACTATGTAGTCTCCCGTCTTTTCATTCACAACGCACGAATTTTTAAAGCATTGCAACAGCAAAAAAAATATTGAAACGCGATTGACACTTTCCCGCCGAATCCGCTGTCATCTGTAATCTCATTCCTTTTTTTTCGTGTAACGACGCGCGACGTGAAAATTTTCTTTTCACGGTTTAAAATGTTTACCCAAGTTTATATTTCAAATAATCATATTACCTAATCGGAAAAGTGATAGTGATAAGTGTATCTTAGAAGAAATGTAAAAAACTTGGAAGAAATACGACGATGAGGGCAAAGAATACCTATCTAAGATTGCCGTCAGAGTCGTCATCACCGAGATCGACACCTGTTGAAGAAGTTCAAGAGAAGAAACAGTTACTCCTATGTTCATCGTCACCAGAACAAGTCGAAATCTTAGCAGATCCCGAAGAAAATAGAGTTGTGTTAGCGATATTGTCGCAATCTTGTACTCCCGTACAAAACAATGCTAGACCTAAGATCGATACTGTGGGATCGTTTAATGGTCGCAACTATGTCTAGGATCAACACAGAGGGGTTGTTCAATGACATTATCACGCCAAGGATTGTCACTGTGGGGTCATTCACGGCGTTGTACACTGCCTAGGATTGGTACAGAGGGACCTTTACATGGCAACGAAGTGTACCTACCAATATACACACTCTATACCTGCCTCCGTTGTGGTTGTAACAACAACGACAAGAAGGGGGGGGGGGGGCACACATCAGAGAGACCAAGGTAATATTAAATAATATATATTTATTTTTAGACTAATAAGACAATCTTCAAGAGATTAGTTCTAATACCTGTATACCAGTAAAAAGTGCACCTGCTTACAAAAATGCAGAAGAAGCAGGACAGAAAATACACATTCCATCCATTGAAAGATGGAAGAAGATAAAGAAATGTCACTGTTTGACTATTCTCAGTTATGTCCTGTGTCCATTAAACTGCCCCCGCTTAATCAGTTTGGTATTAAGCATAAATACTTGCTGCACTGCATGCTGTGAGATGAATAGATAAAGAGATAGTAGTAAGTATTCTATTTTTATGATAGGCAAAGAATGCTTAGACATCATAACTTAGACATACCATTACTGGACTAACTTTGTCAGTAAAATAAAACAACCCTAGTTATTTAAACTGGATAATATTATCTATTACCTATATCTATACTACAATGATAATAAAACCTGCAGTAACTGATCATATCAGTTCTGGGAAAAGATGTGAGGGATAGTCTCTAAATAAAACAAAAGAATCCCTGCTTGGATATTTCCAGTTATTACTGGAATAGATTAATGGAAAACACTGAAAGAGACTTGTGATAACAAGGATCTTACCGGTGGACACATACAGAAGAAATCAACAGAATCATAACCCTGATACAAAGGACCTTAATAGGATCATCAAAGTTATCATAGGAACCTATACCAACTGCAAGTGAAATCCCTTTTATAATGCTCGGAGAGAATTGCTAAAGATTCTATAATTCTTGACTTAGTCAAAAGATATGTCTTTCCTTCCTGTTAAAAACCAGTTCAGTCATAATTTGACATGTGATAACTCTTCAAGGAAAGAGAAATAGTTATAATGCAGGGAATTAAAAGTTAAATTAGGTATAATAGATGCAATATCTATGTAACCACTAAGGAGCCAAATTATTTTTTGGTAGTAACCAAACTAAATGGCTAAGTACTATAATTTTATATTAAGCCTTATAGAATTGAATCAGTTTGGTACAATAACATAACACTCTAAATTTGAAGGCTCATTTAGTTCTAATGTTTGAACAGATAGGTATATAGTCAACCTAGACCAAAGAAATTACCTATTTTATGATTTTAATACAGAAAATAATAGAAAATACCTAAGATCTCAATGCAAAAATAAATAAAGTTTATTAATTTAATATTTTTACCCCTTGGTTAATCAACTGCTCCTTTTGATTTTATTAAATATCTTAAATCAGTTGTGATAGATCTTGGGATCTAAAATTATGTCAGTACCTATACGATTTCTTATGTATTGAAGAATAACATGAACTATTAGGCATATGTTTAATATATAAACAACAAGTAACCTATAACAGAACCTTGGTTACTTAAATAATGATGAAAAAGTACCATATAATATGTGAATTTTCTTTTTAATTCATATTGGATTTAAAATACAATAACATACTTACTTCAGAAAAAACCATATAGGTACCCACTATCAGAGGCTCAAGTACTAGGTACAGTAAGCTATATACATATATGCCCTGCTATTAATTTGTTATTGAACGGTTAGGTATACATTAAGAAATTTAAATAACATAAATAGTTACTTCTACAAATGCATAATGATAATAAGGTGAGTAAGGTAATTACTCCCACTTGATACCTACACCCAAGTTTAAAATGGTGAAAAACCAACATTACATAATTAAGGCAGTGGCACCTATTAAACAGCCTTACATATGCAAGGGAGATATTTCTTCTTATCTATACAAATATTATATAAGTACTTAATTTATATTATTATCTAATTATAATAATGATAGATGCATGGTTTTTAGTCACAAGAAGAACTACATATTAATGTGTTAAAAGAACTAAATATTGATGTGTTAAAAATGCAATCTTAGGATTAAACACATGTGATTGTAACTCAAATAAATGTAAAATATCACAATTAATAGCTATAGGTACATATAAATATAATGGGTAGTGATTAATACCCTCAGTTTTAATCAACTCCTGAACAAAAATGGATATTTTGTGGAAAAATAAGTTTTTACTTTATACATATTACATATATTAGCTCCCAAGACATGTCCCAAGTCAAGAAAACTTATGTTTTCTTATAACTTTTTCTGTTTTAAGTATAACAAAAACAAATTGGGGTATGCACCTACAGAAAATATATTTCATAAGCTAGACACACACAAACAACTTTAAATATCCCAGTTTTTATTTATTTGCATCAAGATTTTGATGGATCCATATTATTATATTATTGGAGTTTTTTCCACCTCTCTTTTAACTGTCAGATAATAAGAATAGACAAAGCTGAAGCTGTAGCTATTATTATAATAGGTACTCAACTTGGTACCCAATATTCATATCAATGCTTGTGTCAGAACTAATAACTGTTAAACCAAGATATAACATCTTATGTTCAAATACCTACAGGCAACCCACAGCCCACACATAGAATTTGTAACTAGCTGTAGAAGTGTTGCCCATGAAGAAATTATGAGGTGTAGAATAATGGCTACCGCAGAGAGTAGGTGGACTTACATTACTGAATCATTACTGAAAGTGCTTATCACCAATTAACAATAAATTGGTGTGAGTAGGTACCTACTATAATATAAATAATTTAAATTTTCCTTATAGTTTCATACTTAATATTTTATTTTATTTTTTAAATCCCGATCAAATAAAAAATTATCCATTTATTTCAATTCCAGATTTATCCCATGGCTCCTTAAAGTCAACAAAGTCGAACCTAAGCCTAATTTTAAATACGTGCCAAATATTGTCTGAGGAAGATAGAATTAAAAGATTCTTTAAAGAAATATTTAAAAGTACATGTTGTGGATTATGCATACCTATTATGCATTTAGTTATTTTAAAACAACCATAACTCATTATTATGCTATATAACATAACTCATTACTATGGTGGTATATAAGACTAGAAGTTATCAAGAAAGCAGTAACATTACTAGCAATATCTACCTACTGTTCATATAATCCAATCTATCTTACATTATTATTCATTATTATTAAATCTATCAGATAATGATCATTAACATAGTACGACCTACATATTACACTGTAATCAGTGTATTATAGTTTTAATAGAATCTAAAATAGCAGATTCAATTAAAACTACTGCTCTAGGTCACCGACCTAGAACCAATCAACCTAACTTAGTTCTTCCTTTAATGTAAAATGAATATAAGTTTTATCCTCCTAAGATAATTATGGACATCATGAATAAAACAAAGGTTCATAGAAGTAATATTAGAAAAATTTGCAAGTTATAAAAACAATATAGAAAGGCTACAAGTTCGACAGTTATATGAAAGATAATTACTTAAATAAGTTTAATGTTAGAAATATATTGTTATTTCACGACAGACAGTAGGTACTAGATACATCTATTTTAACTGCGGCTAGGAAAAATGAAAATACCTACTGATAAATAAGAAGCACTGTAGAATGGACCTCACAGTCATAGGTTTTTTGAGTGCTTTTAGGTATAGTCTAAAAACAGTATGCTGTGGTAGAAGTGGTAGAACCATCCAAGATAATTAAATCTAATGATAGACAAATTAATACAATTAAATTATTTGTTTTATATTAAAGTTATATCGCCAATCTTTACAAGCAAAGAAAGGATTATTTATAATTCTAATTAAGATATTCTAAGTTACATCTGGAGGCACGGTAGTGCCCCCGCCAAGGAGAGCCGTTGGCAACATTTTACATAAAAATGTGTTTAAGGGGATAATAATATACAATATTAATTTGATTATGAGAATTAAGTCATACAATGTCTTAATTTATTGTCATGTTAATTAATATTACTACTTAATAATAATCATAAATGTATATTTTTATATATATTTATTTAAAAACGTATTTTATATGTTTACAAATGAATAAATGGAATCATAATTAGTAAGTACAAGAAATAAAGACTGGGTTATAGTTTATATTATAGTAATGGTCTTTATTCTTACACATTTGCTACAATTTTAGTACCTAAAGCTTTGAACATCTACATAGTGATCATCGAAGAGCTGCTTCTGAAGTATAATGAGTGATCAAACAAACTTACCTGTAAGTGATGTTCGATCATCATTATATGAAGAACATGCTCTTCGATGATCAGGGGCCCACCCAGACCCCATTTGAAAAAGTTTTTTCAAGGACCCATAAAATTGTAATAAATGTGTAGCTTTTAAAAAAATGAGATTACAGATGACAGCGGATTCGGCGGGAAAGTGTCAATCGCGTTTCAATATTTTTTTTGCTGTTGCAATGCTTTAAAAATTCGTGCGTTGTGAATGAAAAGACGGGAGACTACATAGTGATCATCGAAGAGCATGTTCTTCATATAATGATGATCGAACATCACTTACAGGTAAGTTTGTTTGATCACTCATTAATCACCATAATAATCCTTCAAAGTTAACTAGTCTCGGTTCGGAATTGGCTGCTGTGAGCAAAAAAAATCAATTCTGAGGACGTTATTCTTGTTAAATAAAAATATGGCGTGTTTGATTTGTAGCCATGACCTCTGGATATCGTATCTATACGCTTCCACGAGGCTATCACATCGTTTCATGGCTAAACACTCAGAATTCTATCAAAACAAACTTAATAGACATTGAAATTATTTCCAATTTGTAAACCAAGTTTCTGTCTGAACCAATAAGAGCTGAATCAATTATCAACTATACAAATGTTTACAATTACTTTGCTCTCAGTTAACCACCCACTTAATTTATTCTGTTTAAAACAATTGGCTATATTTTGGGTGATTGTTGACATTGTTTTCGATCTCTAGACATTGAAGCAAGTTAGACTGACTTTTGGTTATTGTAAAGTATCAAGATTGAGTATCTGTACTATTTACTTACGTAATAATTATGTACAGCATCCTACTAATATTCTAATTTTAGTCAAATATCGCATTCTCTTAGAATTAAATAGTTACATTTCATGATTATATAAAGCGCAATGTCACAGATAAGCAAAAAAGAAAGCAAGAATGAGAATTTTATTTATTTGACACAGACAAAAAATTGTTAACAAATCAAGGAACTTGTATAATATTTTAGCAGATAAAAAGCAGAATAATGACTGAGTTATTGGTCATATGGCAAAATTTCCGCAATTTTGATAGCCGAAAAGAGTTTATGCCAAACGGCTTAGCATAGTGTTAGGTGGCCATACATTAATAGTAACAAAAAGACATTTTTTTTAAATCCGCAATCAGTCACCAGACTATAATCGGATGAGTTGGGTGATGATGGCGTTTTGAGATTGGAAACCAGCGCCTCAACTACTCTTCTAGAGGATATTAGCCCTTTTTAATCTTCTGGTGCGGTTCCCGACAATAAGCAGCTCAGCAGCAAGAGGATAAATAAATAAGTTGGATATAGTAATGTGTCTATGTGTGAGTGCAACCATTTTTCCTTTTATTAACATTATTTCACTGAATAAATAAAAATAAAGCAAGCTCAAAACATGTCAATAGTTAAAAAAAGAAAACTTGCTTTCGTTTCCATGGTAGGGCCACAGTTCGGACGTTAGTACCGCGGTAACTACTTGTAATTTGTTCACTTCGCACCAAATGAGAAACGAGTGGGCCCGAGCGAGGCGTGCGATTCTCAAGAATAGCTCAAAAGGTATTACCGGTTGTAACTCAGGTCTCAGTGTGCAAATAAATCAGAGAGATCGTAGATTTTGATGGCAGATATCTGTGGAATGGGGGCCTGAATTTTATTTGGCTGGTGAATTATTTTAAGAACCTGGCGGGTATACAGTTGATGAGATCTGGAGAATGGCAGGGTTTTGATATAAAATGTGTGCTTTTCTTGAGAATATGTCGGACATAAAGGGGGACGTAGCCTTATTTCCTTCGTTTTTTGTAATATTATTGTTATTATTTTAGCTTATTTTAGTCTTACTGAAGAGTGAAGACAGTATTTTTTTTTGTAATAGTGTGGGTGATTTCTGCTGATCAGAACATCTAGTACACCATAAGTAGGTAATTCCGATGTTCTGTCGACCTATTAAGGTGGGTTTTAATTTCTAATAATGTCATTAGGGACTTCCTCGAGCAGTCTACCTAAAGATCTATTCTGTGGTCTGGTCGTTTATTGTGCAACTAACGGATTTTTTTTCACCATACCATATCCATGTCCGGACCGCACCAAGTTTGATCATTTAGTTATGACTTTAATACGTCCTTGAAGTAACAGCAGCAGTAAAATAATTGAATTTCTTAAGTAAGAAAATGTCACTGCATATATTTTGTAATTGAAATGGATCACCATACAAGAAAAACAATATCTTTCAATACCTACTATACTCATTAATATGAGAGTTTGAATCCACAGAGATATTTTCACTCATATATTTTTTTTAAAACAACCTTTATTACGTAAACACCATTACGCATCTACGATCCTTATAAGATGCTCCATATTCCTAAATATACGAATAAATTGATTGATGTTTCAAAATACACCCGTTGTCAGAAAATAATCACACATATTCTATTGAAAACATCGAATTCTAAGAACCTATATTTATACAAAATGATGTAAAATGAAATACGTGTGCTTATTAGAATAACGAAAGATTGATTTGGCTATGGCGTGACGACATTCGCTAATCAAAGTCAAATTAAACAGAAAAGGAGGAAAATAACCGAAATATATTTGGTGTCGGTACTTTTCTTTTTATTTCACTTCTGAAATGTGTTGAAAAGTGATTATAAACAAATCATTGATGTGAATCAAAAATAATGTAGAAGTGTAGTTTAGAAAATACTAGCTGTAGAGTCGTGTATATTTTCTAAAAGAATATTGGCGTGAAATAACAGTATTCGCAGGTACTTATAGTTTGGCAAAAAAGATTCTGATGCGGTAACAGCTGGCACTAAAAATTTATATCTTAAGAACTAGGATTAGGAGTACTAAAATAACTTAAAATTTGATTATATTTGATGACAAACAATTCGTCATAGAAATAAAATCTCGACGACCGCTAAGCCGACAGTTACTATAACATGATATTTTTGTGTTTAATTTATTTATTTATCCACTAGTTTCTTGAAGACACTTTTATATATTTATTTGAATATGCGTCAAGAATGCAAGAACTTTTAGCTGAGAATTCTAGTAAGAGTCATGAATAAGACCATAAATCAAGCCAACATGATCAGCAACTCTGGCGGCAGCCACTTGGCTAATATTCTAGACTTAATGAAAAAAAAACTATCGATAAACATAATAGTTACAAAGACAAAACAAAAGTTTTCCATTTATAAAAAAAAAACAGCTAAAGAGCATCGGGTGACAATTTTTACGCCAGCCAGTAATAAAACTAATGTTAAAAAAAAATTAGTGTCTCTCTATTTTATTTTTCTTTATACCTACATAATTCAATATTCGTAGTATCATAGCGAATTTAGTTCCTACTAAAGAAATGCTAATGCGGCTAATAGCAGCAACTTGTCACTTTAATCATTATTCAGATTTCTTTTAGCAAAGTTTAATGTAAATTAAAATAAAATACCTTAAAATACCTGCTATTAATCAGTGGCAGAAAACAGAACAAAAATGTCTAGGAAAATATTTCTTTTTGTGTTTCAGCTTGTTGAAATTTAACCTGAATGCTTTCATTTACTAAGGTATTCTGTTTAACTTCAAACTGAATCTTCTTCTTCCTCGTATCGACCTCGTGTCAGACTTTAAACCACCCGTGGGCTTCTGACATGGCTTTACACACCATTGAAAAATCTCTCAGGTGTGCTGGTTTCATCACGATGTATTCCATCACCGTTTTAGCAACTGATAATTCATTTATACGCACATAACTTACGAAAAGTTAGAGGTGTGCGCCTTGGGATAGATCGAGACCTCTGACTTGTCAGTTGACGGTCATACCACTAGTCTATCAGTGCTATATGCTGAATTATAATTGTTGTATATGTATAGCTACATTATTGTAAAGTTTCATCAAAATCCATCCTTATAAACTTTCACATTTATAATAATTACTAGCTTACGCCCACGGCTTTGTTACTGTCTATTGCAGTGATCTGAATATAGTTTATAAATCTAATTATGCCTAAAAACAGCCTTGTCTGAAGTTGTCTGTAGTTTAACCCTTCAATGTACCTAACAGGCGTGCGAAAAATACAAGACCATAATTTTCGACGTAATTGCTGAAATTATTTCGTTTACGCTCGCTCTTTAGACCCAAACCTGACCCTGGTTCTGGAATTCTGCATACTTTCACTCGAAAATTCCACATCATGCGGTAGGGAGGGAACATTTAATTCTAATTTAGACAGAAGCGTCTAAATTGTTGCTAGGTCACTGTCTTAATGACTACACGGGCTATAGTTAATATTTAAGCAATGCGCTAGCAAGGCTCGCGGATATTCTTGCCTTAGGATAGAATAAGGGTGCTTTTTCACCAGAGATGTGCTATACTACGTTGCTATGGCTACGTTTTATATCGACCAATCATATTAATTGATGCATATAGCTTAGCACTGGTGGAAACGGATTCAACTAAGATATGTTTTTTATATGGAATGATGCGTGCTATGGATGCGTGCTAAGGAGGGTCCCGAGATGTATAGCATACAGGGCGTCGTAGGTTCCAAATCCAGACACGCACTTCTGACTTTTCGAATTCATGAGCGTATTAGAAATTTATAATTATAATTTGCTTTACAACGGTAAAGGAGACCATCTTGATCATAGCAACACACCTGAGAAATTTTTCAACAGTGTGTAAAGCCTACGCCAAAGACCTACAAGCGGTTTAAACTTGAACACCATAACAATTCATCAACCATACAATAAATAAGAAGATTTGACAATTAAATACACTTATGTTTATGTTACCCCAATACTTTACTGTAAACAAAAAAAATATACTATTTTATCTGTGAAAGCTGTTAAAAGAAAATGTCATCAACATAAAAGTTTATTAGTAAAATAATCTTCTCAATGTTTTCGCGGTAATCTAATATACTTAGTTGAAATTAAACACTAACCCGTACGTACGTAATACGTACGTCGCGTTGTACGGACATCTTAAATAGAGAAAGGAGTGCAGTCGCTTTAAATTTATATTTTTTTATTAAGGGCACACCTTAGAGAATATAAGAAAATATAGAGCAACCCTACATTATTATGAGCAAATACCTCCAATACGCAAGAACTTTGCACTTTGCAAGAACGTAGGTGTGCAAACGCGATCTAGTCATATCGAGATTTAGTCATAAAGCGAACTTGTCATAACTGCTATCTAGTCATATCGAGATGTAGTCCTAAAGCTTCTAACCCGCTCTGCAGCGGTTACAGGCCGATTTACTAACGATAATGAATGAAACGCTTAATTTTTGACTATTTCTTTAAAAGAACTACCCTCAAAAGCTTCTCCACACTCGGCCCTGTTCTGGAACCCTGTTTGAAACATCAACCTCGCCCCGGGTCCATACAGTAGTTTTAAACTGTTCGCGAACTCACAAATTGAGGTCTCTATAGAGCTAATGTACTCTAAATAACTGCGAGTTTGATAGTTTAGCTCAGGTAATGCGGATGTGGTTATAGTGTAATAAATAATAATGGTTTAGTTGTAAAATGTTGGGTCAACAAAACTGAATTTGCGTCGGAACTCAACCTTTTAGATAGGAACAATGGTTCAACTATATACACATCCAGAATTACGAACGCCAACTTTTTGGTTCATCTTAGTTTTTTTAGTTTGGAATTTTGGACTCACTATTGACACGAGTTTTGCATGGATGTAATTTAGGAGTCAGAAAATAACTAATAGTATATTTCATTCCCAAAAAAGTTTCTACCATAGAAGGAAAATCACAGGAAAAAAGCTAGTATATATTTCAGCAAAATCCTATCTCAAAGGATTATTTCCACGCTAGCAAAGCCTCTAGCAACAACAAGTAAAGTTATAAACTAAATTATCACATCGTGTTTACACCCTTGACGCTGTAGTTAAGTAAAATGTAGGTCATTCACTTCCCGTGAGTGTCGTAAAAGACAATGGGATGGGTAATAGTTTCCTCAATGGACTGGTGCGAGTCATCAATCCAATTGTCAAAAGTGACTCTACATTGTAGCAGTTTATAGCTTATACTTATTGTTTTTTTAGGGAACACCATGTTGCGTTGAAAAAATTCAGTTAACATCTTAACAGATTACAGGTACAAAATTTGAGTAATAGATGGCGCTGTTCATTTTATTGCGAAAGCTGAATGGCGTTGTTAAGATTTTCATGTAACAAGGCTGTCGGTGTTGACGTTGCCGGCCTTTGAGATGTCAAAACGACGATAACAAATGAAAAAAAAAGCAAATTAATGAAGAAACAAATGAATACCAAATTGATAATTTTGTTTGAGAGTCATAGACAACAAATATACCAACAATGATAATAATATATATACGGAAAAAGAAATATCATAGCAAATAACGTAATCCTATAGTAAAACGACCTTCACAGTTCATTCGTTCCATATTTGAAATCACTCGTGCAAAAACCGAGAATAATTAAAGGGGTGCGCACAAGCGAAGCTTATCCGGGACCCTTGTCATCCGTATGACGGACGAGACAAAAACACGGTGTCAGTGTGAGCATAGTCTTTTTGTCTGTCCACCCTTTGGGCAAGGAAAGCGTTTGTCGAGAATTTTTGTTGTTCGCAATTTAGTACCGGCCTTTATGGCAGCGTTCCTGTGAGATTGTTGAATTTGTTAGGACTTTTTTTCTGACGAATGTTGATATGAATGTTTTTTTTTTAGAACGTGATACATTTTTGTTGTTTCAGCGCCGTGTATTTTAGGATTTCATAATTGGATAAAGTGTCAATTCTTTAGTATTGATACTCTTAAAATATAATCTATCTTGCTAATGTAAACAATCTTGTTAAATCTTTAACTAATTTAATGTTATACTAGAAAAGATTGATTTTAAGTTTTTTTAAATTCACATTTTACTACTCTTAACTGCACCGTCTACTGCACTTTTTTACTCTTAGAAATTGTGGTACCTTTTTTTGTTTATATTTGTTTACGGGGGGGGGGAACCTTCAAAAGACACCTGGGTTCTGGGGGAAGGGACCGGGGAGTGCGGGATTCTTACTTCACTAAAACCATCCCGGTGAACACCATCAGCACATGGAGGGAGATCCCGGGTCTTCTTAAGAGACCAGCTCTGAAACCTCCCCTGCGCAAAGCCTATATGGCACAAGATAGAGACTAAAAAAAACTATAGAATTCAATATAAATATTATTCGTACATTTCTACACACATTAACTGTTCTTAAAATATTTTCCACAGACTATTTATTTAAGCAAAGGAAATACGTCATCTGTAGGCACATATTATGTACGCCCCCTAACTCTATTCTTTCGGAAAAGGGACCATGTTGTCATGAATGAAGTTACCCATCCCATGAACATTGGTTGACTGATTATCTTTTTTTAGGGATACTGTGTGATTTATTATTATATAGGTAATACCTTGCACGCGTTAAGCTGTTGGCCCCGGTTGTCAATTGTAGATCTTTGACAGTCGTTACGGGTAGTCAGAAACCCGAAAGTCTGACAACTAGTCTTACCAAGGAGTATCGTGTAACCCAGTATCTGGGTTGTGGAGGTCTAATAGGCAGTCGCTCCATGTAAAACACTGGTATTCAGCTGCATCCGGTAAGACTGGAAGCCGACCCCAAGATAGTGGGGAAAAAGCTAGGCAGATGAATACCTTGTACGCGATTGACAACAATTAACGAAGTGGTTATGGCCTGTAGTGGTGCGTACTGTACAAGGGCATAGACTAATTAGACAGTTTTCTGTCCTTTTTCAATGGAGTTTAATAGAAAGAGATAGTGAAAGCGGAATACAAGACAATAATCACTTAGTATCTTACGTACCTATGCCTAACAAACTCTAAATATTAATTTTTCTATAACACGGGCGGGGATAGTCATGCGGGCGACCCAGTACACAGTACAGTACACCCGTTTTTTTTTAGTTTTTTTTTTCTAATAAAGTGTCGTGGTGGCGCATTGGTTACGGACCCGCTTTGCAAGCGCGTGGGTGTGAGTTCGAACCTGGCATGTACCAATGTGACTTTTTCAATGTCATATGTACTTTCTTAGTTAATCTAAGACACCACTGAGTAACGGTGAAGGAAAACATCGTAAGGAAACCTGGACTTTAATTGTCTGAAATCGCCAACCCGCAGTGAGCTAGCGTGGTGATTAATGCTCAATCCTTCTCTGTATGAGAAGAGGCCTTTGCCCTACATTGGGACAGTTACAGGCTGATTTATTTATTTAATAAATTTCTAACTAATTATAAATGTGAAATTTGATGGATGGATGTTAGGTTAGGCCGCATATCGCAGTAGCGATGTTTGGAGCACGTCACGCTGCACCCACCGAACACCGCAGCTCCGAATTTGTGGCCTTACTCTCTCAGGTAAAAACTGTTGAACGGATTTTAACAAAACAAAACTTTACTTTAATATAGCTTATATTGACATCAAAATAAGACATAGACTACAATTTATCAACATCTTTATGTATTAATTTACTACCTAAAACCTTAGACTACAATACAAATAACTCATGATAAATGCCTATACACAAAACTCCTATTCTTCTATGCCTACCAAACAAGTCACAAACTATGCGAGGAAACCCAACTTTAGGCCGATCCCTCTGGAACACCAAAAAGTGGCAATGATCAGAAGCTTTTGTTACCAAACAATTCACTATTGACAAAATACAGACTTTATTTACCTTTGGGTACTTAGATTGTCATTTGAATGAAATAGGGTTGGCTCTAAATATAAATAAATGCAAAAGTAAGTTTGTTTGTTTCACGCAAGCTTACAAAATACTTAAACTACTCAACCAATCGTCCTATAATTTTGCATATACGTTGCCAGATGTATAGAAGTTGCTAGACATAGAGTATCTTTTTATTCTGAAAAAAGTACTGTTCCCAAGACAAACTAACTAAAAAATAACGTTATAATATGGCACCACGTGTCTTTCGAATCATAATTTAATTTTTAATTATAGTATCTAGTACATTTTCTGAGTATGGATAAACCGGTTTTTGATCTAAAGCCTGGGGAAGGTCATAAGCTACATTTTTTATTACCAAACTACGCGAGCAAAGCCACGGGCGGAGGCTAGTATCTAATAAATCGTGAATTTCGGCTTCATCGGATTTTTTAATACAAGGAAATTTCGATGTCGAACGATGTCGGTATCATGTATTATAATAGCCCTGCATGTCTTGATCCTTGCCAATGCTAGAAGACCCAGATAATTTTATGTTACGTCTTATGTTTCGTAATATAATTTGTATTTGCTGGTTATAATCACAACAAAAAAAATCTTAACGCGAGTTATGCAAGCAGTGGTTTAGTAGTCTTTCTATCGGGGAATCCATGCGAAAAATTGTAAAGAATATAAAAATCGGGTATTTTCGGTCAATAAGGAAGTTCGTATAATGTGAGGAATTTTCATATAAACTTCCGCTTTCAAAGAATGATAGACGACGACCTTTATTTTTATCCTTCATAGAAAATTGAGTGAATATAATATCATGGTGTAAATAAGAAACGTTTAGGACCCTACCTTTTTACCTTCTAACCATATAAAAATCCAACAATATGATTCCCGCATAAAATAATGCAAATACCAGGTAGAGAAAGGCGTACGAAATCCTACAAAATATTTCATTCTATTTATTTCATGCCAACGATAACCCTCTTTATATTTTTATAGCGCTGTCTAAACACATAATCGGGGTCGCAAAGATCATAACGTGAAAAAACTAGGATCCCGCGAAGGTAACCCTGCAGTTTCGTATCAAAACCGCGGAATCCCGGAAATCCCTAAAGAGCCGAGGACTTTTGGCCGCTGTAACTATGTCCCAGGTGTAAACCCTTGTGCCCACTATCCCAAATTTCTTTCGTGCCAAATAAACTGGGAAAATAATTGATGTCCTATATTTAGGACAACGCATGTACTGAAATTATCTGTTGTAAGTCCTTTGGGAGCGTTATTTAGTTGTGGGTATAAATTATTAGTTCATGACACCGTTTGTATGTTGTGAGAGATACGAGGATTTATTGCGTGTGCCGGGAAAGTTAATGGTGGGGCAAAAGTTTATTTTGATTGCGAATGTAATATTAATATTGTAATTACACAGATCTTATATAGAAAGTACTACCTATAGATACTTCCAATTCCAATTTTAATAAACTGGCTCCATCGCAATTACACGATGATTCTGCCAATGTCAAGGTTGAAGTAAACATAGAGTAAAGGAAGAGCAGAAAGTAAAAGAGTGAAGTTGACCGGTAAAGATTTGAGGGTGAATGAAGCATTATCTGTTTGAGTGACTTAAGAAGGCAATGCTTGATAGATAGGTAGCCTTCTAACACTTGTCATTATTAAAAACTAGATTCTCTTGTTTTTGTATACAAACCTCTATAGAGGGGAAATGTGTCCGTATAAGCATATCGTCCCGTTTGGGATATGCGAGACAATTAGATATGTGGGGCCCATCTACCCAGTCACTTGTTAATAATTAACCTAAGCAAATTATTGTCCGAAATTCCTTTTTTTCTATCACTAAAAAAGTAATTGTAGTGGAAAATGAACAATAATTCCCAGAACATTATAATTTGGAGATCTTCAAATCAAGAGTGAAAAGGCATCTCAAAGGCAGGTGTGCTCCATCGTAGACCACAACGCTGCTTACCATCAGATGGTTTTTTCATTTTATAAGGTGTTGCTTCGTAAACCTGCCAAATTTTAAGAGGTAATAAGGTCCATCAAACTGAACAACTTTCCCCAAAGAACATAGGTCAAAATATTAAAAAGAAAACTTAACTTCTCATACAAAAGTGAGTCACGTGACAGTCACTTTGTATGTAAATTTAGAGTTACAATACGCCATCGTACTTTCTATGATAGAACTACTTATTGCGATGGCAATCACTTCGCCTTAAACCCTTCTCAAATGCAATCGTCTCAGCATTAAACAGATAGATGGCGCTCATATGCTAGCGCCATCTATGTTTAGAGTTTGTCACCTTTTTTCTAAACGAAATAGTGGGTTTTCTGTTTATTAATATTGTATTACAGCCGGTAGGTTTTAGGCGTTTATAGAGATATTTTTAAACCTCCATTTTGCCCCAGGGGTGATTTTGTAGCCTGTTATCTTAATCCTATAATTCGTTTCATGCATTTTAAACAATTTCTCCCTAAATACATCGTACCTAAGTTCTTTCCATGAAACAAGTATTGCTTCATGATTCTTTCCTTTTATTTCCATTGACCGACGTATACCTACTTAATGATAAGATAATTCACTAATTAAAAAATCAAACTCTTCCTTATAGGGACGTATGCCAATGATATCCGTTTGCATGTAGACATATCTACCATTTATGAAGATCATCATATTTTTTAAATCATGTAGTAGTCATTCTTAGTTATTATTTTATTATTTACATATTTTATAGCTCATAAAGTACCTATGTACCTATTTATGAAAAAGTTTTAAATGAAGGTGTTGCTAGTAAATTTGATATTAAAACGAATGACACATAGTTAGTGCATATAAAACTGATAGACCCACATAATACAAAGATTACATTACTTTTTATCAAAGATATAAATAATTATAAGATTTGCTTCCGATAAATTTAAAAAAGTACCGCTATATACGTTGATCGGCCTTGAAAATTTTAATAAGTAGGGAATGGATAATTTTGATAAAAACGATTGAAGAAGATTGTATGTTTATGTTCCATTTCAAGTTGCTATGGAAGTCATTCCTACGTATAGATTTTCTTTATTTATCGAATGGTTGATGAATAATCTAGCGGCAAAGTTTAAACCACCCGTAGTAAACTTCAACCATCTCTGACACGGCTTTACACACCGCTAAAATATCTCTAGGTGTGCTGGTTCCCTCACGATATTTTCTCCTCTCCGTTTTAGCAAGTGATCATTAATTTCTAATTCGCACAAGTCTGAGGTGCGTATCTGGGTTCCGAACCTCCAACTTTTGACTTGGTAGTCCAACGGTCATACCACTAGGCTATTCTGCTATGCTATAAAATAAATGAAACATTGTAAGTATTACAATTTCATAGTTATAATCATTATAAACCAGTGGTTCACATATCGAACACAGCTACTAGTTGCAATTAGTAGCATGATTCTGATAACACAAAAACAATTCTAAGAAATAATCACTGTTTGTCTTATCAAGACCCTGGTTTACGTACTAAAATTCAGATAACTTTGATAATGATCCATTAAAATGATTATTTCTAGATGGCAATCAAATTATCATTAATAAGACTATTCCATGAAATAATTAAAATAAAATTGATTATTATTTATGCAACTATTAGCAACTTTATAAACAACTTTATCGTGATAAGCCTTAATAATTGTAAGGCTGACTTGCATAGGGTCCAATCGAACAGGAAAACAATCTTCACTAATGTAATAAAGTGTAAAATCTCTGAAATACTGAATTGATTCTATTTTCTCTTTAATAGAAAGCTACACTATACCTGAATTAGTACTGAGGATAATCGGATAATCGATAGCATAATCGGAACTTCGTGTGGATTATACATTTAATAATGTGTCTGCAAAAAGAAACACCAAGCAGTAAGAAATAATTTTAATAAATTCAAAATGATGATACACCTCATCTGACGATAATATGTAGTAACAAAGATGATAAATTAACGTATTATGATCTATGACATGCTTACCTTTACTAATACCAAAAAAGAAACTTTGTGAACATGACCTATTCGCTCTTCACACATTTCAACCATAATAATCAAGCTACATTGGTCACCTGCACAAAAAAAAAACCGGCCAAGTGCGAGTCAGACTCGCGCACCGAGGGTTCCGTACAAACCTGTAGGTATATAAGTAAAAGTTATGGTTATCGCATAACAACGTTTGCTGGGTCAGCAAGTCGAATATATAAAATTCTCGTGTTGCGGTGTTTGTTTCCAAACTCCTCCGAAACGGCTGAACCGATTTGCATGAAATTTTGTGTGCATATCGGGTAGGTCTGAGAATCGGCCAACATCTGTTTTTTTTTTTTAATCGCTGAACAACGTTTGCTGGGTCAGCTAGTAAGTTTATGATTATTAAAAAAAATATACTATGTGATGTAACTAAAAATTTAAGATTTTCGGAATTTTTCCTATATGTGTACTTTATAACGTTGCTTCATGCCAAATTTCAAGATTCCAGGTCGTCTGGAAGTATCCTTTAGGTTTTGATTCCCTTGCGAGTAGTTGCGAGTTTCAAAATATGCGGCTTTAATTGCTGTATCTTTTGATTGCGTTGACGTAGAAGTTTGATTTTGTTACAGCTTAAAGATATTATAGACTTGAGTATTTGTTAAGAATTTCAATATAATACCACTACGCGTTCATGAGTAAAGGGGTAATAAGTTTAAAATTATTAAAAATATTTTTATTATATGATGTAACTAAAAATTTATGCTTTTCGCAATTTTTCCTTTATCTGTGTTATAAGACGTTGCTTCGTACCAAATTTCAAGATTCTGAGTTCACGGGAAGTACCCTGTAGGTTTTGATTCCCTTGCGAGTGTCGAAAATTTGCGGCATAAACGGGAGTATCTTTTGATCGCGTTGACTTAGAAGTTTGATTTTTTCACAGCTCCAAGAGACCATAGACTTGAGTATTTGATATGAATTTCAGCTTGATACCTCCACGCGTTCCTGAGAAAAAAGGTCTTGACAGACAGACAGACAGACAGACAGACGGACAACAAAGTGATCCTATAAGGGTTCCCGTTTTTACCTTTTGAGGTACGGAACCCTAAAAACAACAAAAAACGAGCCTGTAACTATCTCACTGCAGGGCAATATTGGCTTTCTTATCTCCTTCTTATTGTATTAGTACAAGCCAGGTTTCAACCCACGAGCTTTCAAAGCGGGTTCTTAACCAATATGTCACACTGTACCGAATACTACCGCAATAGCCTGAGTTGAAAGCTATTGGTTTCTGTTTCTTCTATCTTTACCTCTTACAGTGGGGCAAATGCCTCAGATACCTCTGCCTGATACCAGAATATGTGTGGAATAATCATTTTTGCTTTTGCCGAAATCATCCCGACATTTCTTTTATGGTTTGCTACGTCTCTATTCAACTTAACATCTAAAAAAAATTGTCGAATTGATAACAATTTCATTGTTTGTTAAACGTTGATGAACAGACATTTTAATTTTTAGCTTGACAAATAATTTATGGCAATTTCTAAGTAGTTGAAAATACATAATGCGAATTTACCAATCATTACGATAATCACCAATCAGAATATGACCAACAAAATTGGGTTTAAGATAATCTTCCGGAAAACCAAACTGATTTAATTGATAAATGACAAAATGCATTGATTGCAATACTTGAGGAACACGGTAGTGTTTTGTCAAGTTTTGTAAAATTAATGATTTTTAAATTAATCAATCAATCAATTTATTTGATGTATGTTTTTTACATTGTCTGAAAGTCATTGGGGGAGGCCTATGTTCAGCAGTGGACGTCTTATGGCTAAAATGATGATGATGATGATGTTTTTTACATGTTTATGCACATGATTTGCTCATTAAATGAAATATTTTTGCGAGTTTCTTATTAAATAATTTAAATCAACCAATTATTATTTTTTGTAAAATGATGAATTGTAAAATTTAATAATCATGCCATTTGGTTTCCGGCCTAAGAATAGAACTACCCCTTCTCGTCCTACGGGTATCGTAAGAAACGACAAAGGGAAAAATCCAGAGGATGGGGCGCAGCATCCTTCTGTAACAGTGTAATCATTTCCTACTGCGATAGTTAACCGGCTTGCCCAGCGTGGCGATTATGGGCAAATACCTCCATGAGCGCACAATAGTGGCGCGCATTGGGAGAGGCTTATTTTTAGCAGTGGACTAATACTGGCTGCTAATGATGATGATGATGATGACCTACTATGTAAGCCTGAGCAATTATTACTGTTCCTCTCAGATCCGATCAGGTTTTGATTTCTACTGTCACATTGGTGATGGTTCCTCCAAGAGCCATCTGAACGCGGTAGAATAGTGATACAGCTTATTGGTGATCAGCTATATTTTTGTACATTGTTATAGTTATTACGATAAAGTATGAAAGTTAAGACAAACTGCCGAAAACATACCCGCAAATATGTTTAATTTCAACTAAAATTTTATCACTGTATAAATATTTAATAAGAAATTTGAAAAATTTTTGTCACTGTATTAAAAACATGAACTAATTACAAACTTGTCTATATTTTCACACGTCGTTTTAGGCGGTATTACTTATAAAAATGAAAGAGATAATAGATACACAAATACATTAGATAAAATCGATCATTATATATGACGCATTCATGGTCATTTTGAATTACTTTCCGAAAGTTGGTGTAGACAAAATGAAGTGGATCGGTATTTTTGCGCTACTATTGGTAGCAGCAGCAATCGCTGACGGTGATAGTTCCGAAGAATCTGAAGAACTTCCTTTAGCTGAGGCTTGTGATAGAGAAGCTTGTGTTTTACCTAACTGCAGATGCTCTGGAACTGACATTCCTGGTGGATTGGCTCCTAGAGACGTACCTCAGGTTAGTTACATTTTTACTTCATCAATAAAGATTTGTGGCTAAGATTTCCAATCAGGTGGCTCTTTTCAATGAAATACATGCCAAATTCGAAGGGTAAAATATATTTTTATTGCTATTTAACGATTCCGGTTTCTTGGATATCGTATTATATAACAAAAGTTAAAATTTCGCTGTACAAATATAATTATTATCAAGATTTCACTAATTCTGGCTTTGATTGCATAATATTATGTCGAATCTTACATTTTATTTAATTTTGATAATATCTGTCGTATTAATTTTATTTTACAAATTAACTATAATTACTGTTATAAGTAATATTTTCATTGGTATTACAAGCATTTTTTTTATCACGACAGTAAATCTCTAGGAGACTTTGATTGAATTAATAATTTTATCAAATTAAGTAAGAGCTTTCATTACAAAATTTATTAAGATTCTTAAATATTTAAATTCCTTCATCAATGATTCTGTTTTTTTCTGATTCCAGTTTGTCACAGTAACTTTCGATGATGGCGTCAATATCAACAACATTCTAACTTACCGTGATCTCCTTTACAACCGCAACAATTCCGATGGATGTTCAGTTGGAGCAACCTTCTACGTCAGCCATGAATACACCAACTACCAAATCGTTAACGAGTTATATAACAATGGTTTTGAGATTGCCCTACATTCGATTACTCATCAGACTCCTCAGACCTATTGGGCTGAAGCGTCATATGACACTTTGGTGAAAGAAGTCGCTGAACAAAAGGCTTTAATGTCTCATTTCGCAAATATCCCTCTAGAAGCTCTAAAAGGTGAGGGTTTTTTTTGTTCTTTTTAGAATAATAGTATTTATGCAAAAAAACTTTGAGTTCATTTAGAATATTTAAAAGATTCCTGTATGATAAAAATAGACTCACGCCTGTATTCTCCAGAGGGTGGAGGTTCCTAGGTAGAGGTGTATAAAATTATAGATTTCCATTATCAGAAATTAAATGTACTAGTTAATATTACTCACAATACATTTGATATTTTTTGTTTTTACATAAAAATAAATAAATAAATACTTCATTCGCGAAAATTCTCCCGTTTAAAAAAAAAAAAAAATTATGTGCAGGGTTTGGTCTTGCGACAGTTTACAATACACCAGTGGTTCTGCCGACTGAGCTACTTGTACTCCTACTATCGAAATTCTCTTCTGCTATCCGTATTTGTATATCCTATTTCGTATCGTATTTGTAGCATCAGTTAACAAAAATAGACTAACTTTAATTTGGACAATATTAGCTTGTATCAACAAAAATCTCAGAGCCATACATATTACAATACATACATATAAAAAGATACAGCCATGTGACATACAATTTATTTAATGAATTTCTACTTACATTTTAGGTGTTCGCCTTCCCTTCCTTCAATTGAGCGGTAATACCAGCTTCCAAGTGATGGCTGACTACGATTTGACATACGACTGCTCTTGGCCAACTATTGCCTTCACGAGCCCTGCTTTGTGGCCCTACACCTTGGACTATGCGTCTACTCAAGATTGCATCGTTCCTCCTTGTCCCAGTGCTTCTATTCCTGGACCATGGGTCTTACCTATGGTGGCCTGGCAGGACTTAAACGGCTTAGCTTGTTCTATGGTGGATGCTTGTTTCTGGACGTAAGTAACATCTATCTAGTCTATTGACTGTTAAATAGTTTCATTATCGAAAGCTGATCTAGAATGTCGATTCAGTTCATGCTTATATAAGTTCATGCATTGTTATCAGAAATAAACCTACAAAAATGCAAAAAATTAGTAGGATAGAATATATTATATTCAGGGGATAGGAAGTGGTTCTAAATCAACTTAAAAGATTAGAATTAAACATACTAATATACAGACATTGCAAGTTACATAAAGCTCATTTGCCTAATACCCTACTTGTAGACGAAAAATCATCTTAAATTTTTAATGATATTAATGCTTATATTTTTCTGTCTTTAGCCCAGATCGCACCGATGCCGATGCATGGTTTAATTTCATCGTCCAGAACTTTGAGAGACACTACTTGGGTAACCGAGCTCCCTTCCCGTTCTACGTTCACGAAGGATTCCTCTCTGGTTTCCCTGCCATCGGACAGGCTTTCGTCAGATTCTTGGACCTCATCAACAGTCTTAACGATGTGTTCATGGTGAGTAACTTTCGTTAGATTTTACAGAAAAAGTCTTTTTTTAGGTCATGTTTTACAGTTTGCGAAATGTTATCCAAATCTGTTCAGCTGCTATGGCTTGATTAACTTCCTTAAATATTTTCATGTTACTTGGGGTTGTTGAGTTTTCTTGTTCCACTATCCTCATCAGCCATATCATTTCTCTCACTCCAACCATGTATTCTCTGGTCACATTCGTTTGTTGATTAAAAGACATCCGAATTTACGAACCCATATCCCATATAGAAAAATCTAAGGATTTCTCATGTTCATTATTGAGAAACTTCTTTTATGGTAATGTTAAAAAACTAACTTTATAATTTTTACAGGTCAACACTTCTGAAGTCGTCGAATGGTTAAAGAACCCTATTCCGATTCCAGAGTACAAGAATAAAGCTTGTCCAGCTTTTGTTGCTACAACCTGTACTCCATCATTCTGTCCACTCGAAGCTGCGCATAATGGCGTATGTATAGATTTTTACTTTTTTTATAGAAAAAGCGTACAGCACCTACACGTGTCAGGCGGTTTACCTGATAGTAAATGATTAGCACCGCTTGTAGGTACCCGTAACTCCTGGGGAATATTGCAGGCACGTTGGCCTTTCAAAGTGGAGAAAAGGGAGGAAGAATGGACCTCCAGCGCGCTCACTAATCGTATGAATCACAACAGTACGGATCCTGTTAATTTATGACAGTATTCTGTGAGAGAGAAATACTACCCCTGACAATCAAAAGGGATATTTGTAATGAAACCTCTGCTATCAGGTGTAATTGTTGTTAGAAATGATAATAGGCAGAGAGCAAAGGCAACAAACTTGAAATTACGTCCAGATATTATAACTTTTTTTAGTCGTATGGTTGATGAACAACCTGGTGTCAGAGTTTAAACCGCCTGGCTCTGTCATGGCCTTACATAACGTTGAAAAATCTCTCAGGTGTACTGGTGCTGCTGGTTTTCTTACGATGTTTTCCCTCACCATTTTACCAAGTTAATTAATTTCTGGGTTTTGACCCTACGACCTTTGACTTGGCAGTCCAACGGTCTTACTATATCAAATATAACCTGTAGGTGAAGGTAAAACTATTTATCATTTACTAACCCAATACATATTTCACAGATGCAATACTACATGACTGCCTGCAACGTTTGCCCACGAGTCTACCCATGGCTGAACAATCCTCTTGGTCAATAAATTATTTGATAGTTGTCACAATAAAGTTTTTTTTTATTGTTCTTACCAACTTTTTATTTATCAACATTCCCGTTTAAGGTTTCGGAGGCAAATGCGAAAATAGGTCCCCTTATAGTTTCGTTATATCCACCTCTCTGAGCTATTTTAGGTACTGCAGATGGCTGAAATTTGGTATTAATATACCTAAGATATAATTTATAACGCCAACAAAGTTCAAACCAAATAGAAATTAATTGATACACGCACATAATTTAAAAAGTCAATAATTCATACCTTTGAGTTAAGAGCCCACCGGTCATACCACTAGGCTATCACCGCATTGGTAGTAAATGTTCACTCAGTTGCCATTTTGTTTTCCTCTAAGCAAGTTATTTCTTCAAAATTAAACAGAATATGCACATATGCAGGAAGAATTTACACTTTAAACGCCAGAGAGCAGACTCATTCTAATTTATTTGAATTAATGTAATTACATAATTAAAAAATTTGCTAATGAGTGAAGGAAAACGGCCAAAGAATCTGCCTAGCCTTTTCCCAACTATGTTGGGGTCGGCTTCCAGTTTTATCGGATACAGCTGAATACCAGTGTTTTACATGGAGCAACTGCCTATCAGACCTCCACAACCCAGATACTGGGATACACGATACCCCTTGGTAAGACTGGTTGTCAGACTTTCGGACTTTCGGGCGACTCTCCAAAGGGGTAAATTAAAGGCTAAAAAGAATGTTCATGTTGATGATATTTATTTACTCACTCCGTTGGCTCAGCGACCCAAAGTGTGTCGTGTTGATGTTGATGATAATTACGAGAAAAAAATTGAAATTTTCGCATAGTTTGCCAAGACATTGTTGAAATTGCAATGGTTATGGCAGGTCTATCTTAATGGACGGGACAAGGAGAACAAAATGGTAATCTAATGCACTAAATGTAGATAATGCCCGGTCTATAAATCTCTATCTCAGCGGTTAGAGCATCGACACGGTACGTCGAAGATCGTGGGTTCGAATCCCATCCATAATAAGCTATCATGTGCTTATAACATGTAAAAAATTCACAAAAATATTAAGAAAATTGACAATATCGCATCGGTGTCTACTAAGTTTGTCTAACTGCAAAGTTTGGAGCACTGAGCGGGATACGTAATGTACCAATTCCTATAAATCTTTTTAACAATAACTTTAAAATGTTTTTAACTGTATATCCTTTTTTAATACTATAATAAAATTATTGTAAAACGGTTGTATGGCCTACGCTATTGTATGTATTTTGAATTATTTTATCAAATAATCAGTTCTGTAGCAGCAGTGATTCCAGAGTCTAGTGGTAAGACCGCAAGGCTGGAAATCAAATGTCACTGATATTTATCAGCACTTAAAAACTTGAAAGATGGATGCCTCGGACAGCACGTTAAGCTGTTGGCCCCGGCTGTCAATTGTAGATCTTTTACAATCGTTACGGGTAGTCAGAAGCCCGAAAGTCTAACTACCAGTCCTACCAAGGGGTATCGTGTAACCCAGTATCTGGGTTGTGGAGGTCTGATAGGCAGTCGTTCCATGTAAAACACTGGTATTCAGCTGCATCCAGTAAGACTGGAAGCCGACCCCAACATAGTTGGGAAAAGGCTAGGCAGATGATGATGACTTAAAAGATGAACTTCTTTCTTTATCATATTTTATAGTTGATGAATAACTTGGTGTCAGAGTTTAAACTGCTCGTAAGCCTCTGACATGGCTCTTGAAATATCTTTAAGCTGTACTGCTTTCCCCGCGATATTTTTCTTCACCGTTTTCTTCTTCTTACATTTAAGAGCTAGGCTCTTATCGGTGGAGCAACCATCTCTCTCTATTTAACGTTTTAGCAAGTGATAATTAATTTCTAATACGCACATGACTCCAAAAAGTCAAAGGTGCGTGCCTGGGTTCCGAACCTACGATCTTTGAATGTTAGTCCAACGGTCATACCACTAGGTTATCACTGCTGTCAGAGGCCTGCCAGCGATTTAAACTGACTAACACTGTGTTATTTATTATGCATACAATAATAAAGGAGCCCTTTTTAAAGCATCAAAGTACGTCAAGAAGTTTGATTAGGTCTTGAAAACACTACTACTACTTATTAACAATGATAAGAAGGAAGCATCCTGCTTAATAGCTAAATCGCTTCCGGCCATTATTAAAAAACAAATATCAAAAGACGATAAGATATTATTTGTATCAAAGGTATGATTATATTTACGATTTGGAAGATAAAAAAGATTATTATAAATAAAGAAAACGTGAATACTGCGTCATTGTACTAAAAATCTTCCATAATGAAGTGGTTTTGCGTTATCGCGTTGTTTCTAGCAGCATCAGTAATTGCTGATGGTAAACTTAATGAAACAAATGCACTACCTCTGGCCGAAAACTGCGATATAGAAGCTTGTGTTTTGCCTAACTGCAGATGTTCCAGTACAGATATTCCTGGTGGATTAGATGCCAGAGATGTGCCTCAGGTAAAGCTTGAACTTAGATTAGTTCCAAATTGATATTATAAGGTTTCCGAAATAAGATAACCAATCGTTTTACATATAATTTCATAATTGGGTGAAGGCTAGGCTAGTCACAAAGTATATTTACATTCTCAAACAGCTTATGATTACTTACTATGCTTGTTTTATCACAGTATTTACCAGCATTAATTTTAAAATATATTTTCAGTTCGTCACAGTCACCTTTGACGATGGTGTTAACATCAATAATATCCTGACATACCGCAATATCCTCTTCAACCGGGTCAATGCTAATGGTTGTCGTGCAGGAGCTACTTTCTACGTTAGCCACGAGTATACCAACTACCAGCTGGTCAACGAGTTATACAACAGTGGTTTTGAGATTGCCCTACATTCGATCACTCATCAAACACCCCAGTCTTATTGGGCTGAAGCCACTTACGATGATATGGTCAAGCAGTTTGCAGACCAGAAAAAGTTGATTTCTCATTTTGCTAATATTCCTATTGAGGCTCTTAAAGGTAAGAAACATTTATTTATATTTTAATGTTTTGGTAAAAAAAATTATATTTAATATTTTAAATGCAGAAAGGATTAGCGGTAGCCGTTTATTCATTTATTACTATCATGGGTAAAGTAATAAACTAAATGAAATATATTTATTCCAAGGCTTATTATGAAAGTAAATGAAAGTCTAGGTTTAGAACAATACTTTTCAAAACTTAAATCCGCTCATAACTATTCTTTCCTAATCCTTCTTAAAATATTGGAATAATGGAAGTTCTAGGTATATTACTATTTATTTCACTACTCCAATAAAATCTAAATAAAAATAAAATCTAATCTAATTCTATTAAAAATTATAATCTTTGCATTAAAATTTCAGGTATCCGCATCCCCTTCCTCCAAATGACTGGTAACGCCAGCTTCGAAATGATGGCTAACCACGGCTTGGAGTATGATTGCACTTGGCCAACCACTGCTCAAACTAATCCTGGTTTATGGCCATACACTCTAGACTACGCTTCAACTCAGGACTGTCACATTCAACCTTGTCCTACTGCATCAATCCCCGGAGTATGGGTTTTGCCCATGATAACTTGGAAGGATCTCCTTGGTTTCCCTTGCTCAATGGTGGATGCTTGTTTCTATGTGTAAGTACCTACCTAAGTCAGAATTTGATTCAGATATAGGTTTTATACAGTGATGCTGTTAAAATCATTTTCTTGGGACGCGCTGAGTATCATTTTCATCAAATATTTGCAGATACAGTCTTATAGAATTTGCATTGACCTAGCGAAAAGCGATGGGACTTTTTTTGCTAAGACACAAATTTTTACTCTTAAGCTGAGATAAATAAATATTACCAGAATGAACTTGGACTATGCCATGTCCCATCTCTGTCTTGCAGTTGAGTTTGACAATTGCGCGACCTTATCAGGGATACTGCTAGCCTAAGCGCGTGCTAAGTAAGGTTTATTTATCTCGGCCTCAGTTTTTATTTACTTAAACCATGTAATTATTAAATTAAGTGGTTTCCAAAAATATCTTTGGTATGTAACATTTGCTTAACCTGGAGTATGTTACCTAATTCATCATATTAATCTACTGCTGGGTATAAGCCTCCTCACTCTCTAGCTTTTTGGTCCTTCACTTGTCTAAAAGTTGGTACTCTTGCAGTTTTATTAAAAAATTGCCTTTATCTTTTACAGTCCTGACCGTGAGGATGAAGAAGAATGGTTTAAATTTATTGTAGAAAATTTTGAGCGGCACTATTTGGGCAATAGAGCTCCTTTTGGCTTTTACGTCCACGAAGCGTACCTATCTGCTTATCCAGCTGTGACCAAAGCTCTGGTCAGATTCCTTAATACAATTAATAACCTTAAGGATGTTTACATGGTAAGTACAGAACTGTTTTCTTGGTTTAAACATTTTAAGCTCGATTTCGGTTAATATTTAAGCATACTCGTATATAAGAAAAGTAAAACGACTACTAGCATAAAAAAGTATTCATAGCACGAGTGGAATTGCGAATAATTTAGTTGATAGTTTAGATGATAACGAATTATGATGAAGGTGGTGATTACGGATGGTATATGTAACCAGTAGATGTATAATCGCAAAAATGTCGCTCTTAGTGAATTTTTACTCTCTACAAAAAATATTAACTATAGAGATCATATCGCAAATCATTATATTCGTAGTAAAAATATTATGAATCCTAGCGTAGTCGTTATATTTTAAGAAGACGCACATGCTAATGCATTTGACCATTTTCCAATTAATTTGGACAAATGCGTCATAGTAGCATTTCCCAGGATGAATGTATGTAACTACAAAATTGAATACTGCCTTACCCTGCCAAGAAATATAAGAGTGATAAATAATCCTATAATAATTCAACAGGTAAACTCATCAGAGGTAATCGAGTGGGTAAAAGACCCGCTGCCCGTTGATGAATACAATAAAAAGAACTGCAAAAATGTCGTCCCTACCTTATGTAACGCTATCGGTTGTGGTCCTCTCTCATCTTCCCATACTGAAGTAAGTACTATAAATAAATTAACGTTTATCAAATACTTAAGCCTAACACAATATATTACTAACGTAGCTCACATAACCATAAATTTGGCTTATGTTGGGCACGTCTTTCGTATACTTAGAAGTCTATGGGCTAAACAGTAAGTGGAGCCCTGACAATCTCAAGTGAGATAGCTATCGATGCAGGGGTAGCCAATAAAGTTTTTTTTTCTGCGTGGTCTCTCTCTGTTATATGTCTAAAAAGCTCAGATTGATTAATCGGACTTCTAGCGAGCCCTTAAAAGCCTCCAGAAACTAAACCTAAAGCAACAGCGGCTAAGGGCGTCCGCTAATTGGTTTCGGACCTCGGCTTAAGGCGTTGCTTTGGGACATTCTAGGTTCTAGTTGGATCTGATTTTGATTATTTCGAGACATATTTATGACTACAGGCTGCCCAGACTGGCATAAGCAAGGGTCGGGGATGTAAGGGTAATCAAGTGCAACACTTTTTATCAAAGCCCATTGCACAGTTTTTATTTATTTTACAGATGCAATACTGGATGCAAGCATGTAATAGCTGTCCACGAGTATACCCTTGGCTTGGCAATCCTCTTGGAATCTAAAATTAAGACTATCACTTAGATTTAATTTTTAATTAGTCTTGTATTTTTCGTATTCTATGTAAGAACTACCATTAAAAGTATTATGACATTACAACATTTCGTTTTTTTTAAATACGTTAAGAGGGCATTACGAGGAAATAAGGAATTTGTTCTCGATTTTGCGTAAAACTATGTCTGAGGTACGATATTGGAACCGATCTTGGCTTGGAGGCTTGGTAACTTTACTAAAACACAAACATACCTATGTTCTTTCTAACCTGTTACAAACCGTGGCGATATTCCCGGACGAGCGATCGAGGCGATTTTGTTTGCGAGTTTAGAAATCTCAAAATATGTATATCTCAGGTCGGTCGATGTCATTCTAAACTATATGAATAACATATGAAAAAGATTAGCCCTTTTATCTACCCTGAAACAGACTAAAACCTTCAAAATCAAAATATTTTTATTCATGTAGATTATTAGGCACTTATGAATGTCATAATTCTAATATTGTTTTTATAAGAGTGACTCTAGTTGCCAGTTCCAAAGGCAGCCTACCCTTCATGGAAAAGAATCTGGCAAGATTCCTTACGGCATGTCTTTCATATTTTTAAGGACATGCCGACCAAAATGTCGTATATTCGAACCCAGGTATAAATAGGTGTAATAAAAATAAATTATCGGTGTTGGGGAAGCACACCTATGAGATTTTCAATAATGTTTCGGTAATGTATGTAAAAGGCTTACGTGCGGTTTAAACTAACACGAAGTATAAATGAACTATACGATAAAGAAGAAAAGACTACTTTTTTGGGGAAAATAAAGCAACATTGGTGCTAATTCTCTTGCACACGCTCTAAACTAATTTAGACTCACTATCTCTCTTTCTAACGGAGATCATTAGAAAAGGATAGAAGATTTTTAGAGCTGTCAAACTAGTCCATTTGCGTAATATCAACGAGAATTTAGTCGGCATGTCGTAGCTCTCGTCTAATTTTACGTCAATTGCAAGGAGGTAGACTAATTTGACAGCTCTAATGTGGTAGTCCAATTTTCTGTCCTTTTTCGATGGTGTTTATTAGAAAGAGATATAGTTAGACTAAAATTAGTTTAGCGGGATTACAAGAGAATCAGCACCATTGTGTACCTAATAAAGAAACAACTTATTAACGGATATAACTCGCGTTTTTATTTTTATTAAAATAATCCTGACGTTTCGAGTGCCTGCGACCACGAGTGCTGCAAAGCACTCGAAATGTCAGGACTATTTTAATGAAAATAAAAACGCGAGTTATATCCGTTAAAAAGTAGTTTCATTATGTTAAGTGTTCGCGAAAGTTTGAGACTATATTAACATTGTGTAATATTAAAAAGAATGATGATGACAAATAAATGTCTGGGAAGTTTATTTACTGTAATCTTAATCTATCTTTATCAATGCTTGTATGAACTTATCAATTTGTCTCCAAGCTGTATTATTTCATAGTTCATACCTATTATCATTATTGATCTATAAGTCATTCACATTACAACGTGATTTTGTATCAACGACGCGTCTCCGATCTGATCTGATTTCATATTTCTCAGATAGCTGTAAGTACGTAGCGTAAGTTGATAATAATTAATTAATGCCCTTTGTTTGACATTAATTCTTCAAACTTAAACATTTAAGATAATTTCTGAGACGGTCTATGGCCTGCTGAAAAACGACGTGTGATGATTGCTTAATATTTAAGCATACATAGTGTAGACATACCGTAATAATATTGCTTAAAGGGACCTTAGCTATCTTAGGTTAAACATTAAATAACGGAATTAAGTACATACTAAGTAGCTAATTATCGCCAATCATTATCTAGATCATATAGGAAATGCATAACAATCAAAATTAATTGATAACATGCAATTAATCTTAATATAAGATTAAAATACTGCATAAATATCACCAACAGATCCGCTTTTACTGATTTCAAAAGAAGGCCCCAAAAATGAGATTGGCTTTGCTGTTTTTAGCATTTCCAGCTTTGGCAATAGCTAACCCGCCATTGGCTAAAAGTTGTGATGAAAGGTTGTGCCAACTTCCAGATTGCAGATGCTCGTCTACAAACATTCCTGGTGGACTTTTACCAAGAAACACTCCTCAGGTTAGTTATAGCAATTATATTTTTTTTGTTCTCAGACTATGATATAAACCTAGTACGTTTTTTTAAACTACTCAAATACTGAGTTTCAGTGAGAAGAAATAATATTATGTCTCTCGTTTATACTCCCACGGAAGAACAGTATAGGTATAATACGTCTCACTAAAACTATAAGTATTCACATAGTTTGCAAACTCGTACTTGGGGTACAGGACAGAATTTTGGAAAGCATAATTTATGATACACATGATATGATAATATGATATTTATGATAACGAAAAAGGTTGAAGAGAATATAGAGCTGTGGATGTATAGACTGTGGTGCAACTGCAAAAAGTCAACAAATCAACAGTAGCAACCGTTTAAATTTTCAAAATCAAATCGAGATTCAGAATCGAATTTTGAACCGTTTTAGTTCTAAACTAGTCGGGCATTCCCCGAAAACAATACGTGAGTAAAGCCGTATCAATATTTCATATACGTGTATAGCCTCGATGAGATCCAATCGAAAAACGCAAAACAAAAGAAAATGATGAAGACGTATATGATCTTTTAGATAAAGCTTTACTTTTAGATCAATTTTTCTATTATTTTAAAATCTATATTTTTAGTTCGTCACCGTCACCTTCGATGATAACATCAACGTCAGGAACATAGACACCTATCGTGAAGTTCTTTACGCTCGTAGAAATTCTAACAACTGTCCAGCTGGGACAACCTTTTACATAAACCATGAGTATAATGACTATAGTCTCGTTAATGAACTGTACAATCAAGGCTTTGAAATTGCCTTGCACTCCATCAGCCATCAAACTCCCCCTTCTTACTGGGCTGATGCAAGTTATGATGATATGAAGAAAGAAATTGCAGATCAGAAAACGCAAATGTCTCATTTTGCTAATATTCCTAAAGAAAATATTTATGGTAAGTCTTTTGAAAATTTCAACAAGAACAAAAATGTCTTAATTGAAAAAAAATTATCATTTTATTAAGATGGATGTCGCAAGAGTAAACTATTTAACATAATCAGTAAGTTTAATCTTAGAAAAATCCTACAAAATAACTAATTTTTTGAGTTTATGCTTAGTAAAACTTGTAAACTTGTGTTTGTTTCATCTTCAAATAAGCAAATTGCTAGAGCTAATATACTTACCCGGTATATGCGATCACCTTTAACAGCAATATAATCGTTACCACAGAATAATAATTTTATATCTTAACTATTACATTATCGATGGCAAATTGTGCGTCTATTGGTATTAATTACTGTATGATTTTTTTAGGAGTCCGACTGCCATTTTTGCAAATGGCTGGTAACTCTAGTTTCCAAGTCATGTCCGACTACGGGCTCGTTTATGATGCCTCTTGGCCTACCACCAGGTTCAGGAACCCTGGTCTTTGGCCCTACACCCTTGATTATAAATCAACCCAGGATTGTGTCATTCCTCCGTGTCCTACTGCTTCCATCCCAAAAACTTGGGTCTCACCTATGGTTGCATGGACCGATTTGCAAGGAGTTACTTGTGTTATGGTTGATACTTGCTTTTGGACGTAAGTACCTAAATAAGTATTACTTTCATAACTATTTTCTTATTTTATTGCAATTCCGGCTATTTTTTTCTTCTTTCATTCACCTTCACCTCGCTGCTAAGTTTATTGTAAGCTAAAATTTTCACGTTTTACTAATTCAATTTATACCTAATTCTTTTATAGTTTTACTAATTCAATTTATAGTTTAATGACATTGAATCAAATAATTATTAAAAACCCTTCTTTTCCATTAGTTACCTTATATTGATTGTACTTATAGATAATTAATAACAAGCACAAATATAATACTTTATCACTATTTTCTTTTGCTGAAAATTGGGACAGTGTAGGGTAACAGTTAATTAATTGTTATTAACTCTAATAAACTTACAGCCAATCACTTTAGTATCTATCCAGATTTTTCACTAATGTTTACGATTTTAGCCCAGATAAAGAAGACGAAGAAGGTTGGTATCAATTCATCGTCAGGAATTTCGAAACTCATTACCTTGGTAACCGCGCTCCTTTCGGTTTCTACATCCACGAATGGTACCTGTCCAGTTATCCTGCTGTAAAGGCTGCTTTGATCCGATTTTTGAACTTAGTCAACAACTTGAATGATGCATTCATGGTAAGTAGATAAAGTTAATAATAATGTATGAGCTAGGGAGTGAATTGTTAGATCTTGTGATTTTTTGAGAACGTTAGTTTGAATCCAAACCATATCAGTCGCTTTTTTAAATTTTTATAAAAAATTATATGAATTATGAGATTTCTCTTATGTATAAGTATGTAAAGAATAGTAACTACTTTAGTTCATGTTAATTCATGGTAAGATTTAAAAAATGAATTGAAATCATTTTAAAAAGCATTAAGTAAATTATTTAATGCAACATTAATGTTGGCATACATAGTAGAAATAATTAAGTATTAATTGAATGATGGAACATAAGTCTAATAATATTGTATAAAATCAGTGCCTGTAGTGGAGAAGGGAATAGCTCTAAGTCTATACTTCTCAGTAGAGACAAAATACCAATCTTTGTTGATTTATGTTTCAAGCATTTATTAGGTCTAGTATTTTTTATAATTTTTGGTTATCTAAAGATAAAATTAAGTCAAATTTTTATTTTTCTAGGTAAATTCTATCGAAGTAATCGACTGGGTAAAGAATCCAATCACCGTGCAACAATACAGAGCTAAAGCCTGCAGAACATGGCAACCTACTCAATGCAATTTCAGAACATGTGGACCAATCTATTCTCAGCATAACCAAGTTAGTATCTTATACCTGGTTTAAAAATATCAAAAGTTAGGCCAAGGTTACACAGACCCTAGTGTTATGACCGTCAACTGGCAAGTCAGAGGTCTCAGGTTCAAACCTCTGAAGGGAACCTCTGACTTTTCGTGAGCTATGTGCGTATTATAAATGAATTGTCACTTACTCCGTGCCTCGGTAAGCACGTAAAGCCGTTGGCCCTGCGCCTGATCTCTCTCCGGTCGTATCGGATTGCCGTCCGATCGGATTATGAGAGTGAGGGAATAGAGACTTGTGCACTAATCTCCTGCGTCAATGGCCGCTGTGAACGAAATTCTGTCAGGAAAACATTATTTTATAATTCATATTTATTACCATGAATTTCTTTTACAGATGAGCTACTGGATGACGATCTGTTCTTCATGCCCTAGAGTCTACCCTTGGTTAGGCAACCCTCTTGGACAGTAACTAAATTCCTGGATTTTTTAAGTACTTAAATGTATTTTAATATTATTGTTCAAAATTATCAATCTCAAAATTAACATAAAAGCAACCCTGGCTTATTAAATTCCTTCACCAGATTGTTCATGGTTATTTCGACGGTCTGTGGCTGAATTAAAAATATAAAGATTCGCAAAAACAAGCAAAACTGAAAAAATGGCGTGTAAAATCACAATAATTGTCTTTGTTTTACGTTTTACCCGAACCATAGATAATATTGAAAATACTTACGTACCCGAACCAAATTTTAAATTGGAGCTAGGTACTGTAAAATCCACTCGCTATCGCTATTTTTTTAAAATTTGCTCAGTTTTGAAACAAAATGTAGTTATAAATTATTTGCATTGCAAATTATTATTTAGAAATATAAATTATGTGATATTTCTTTACTGAGCAAATTAGGTAGATACAAAAACTTCTTTTAACTACACACAGACAGACACAACTTCCTTATCAAACCTGTTTACATTAATAATCTGTTTTACTGCAATATGTTAAGAACTATCAATTTGAAAAATTTTGTTGGCTGATTAGGTATTTAACACCGATGATGCGAAAACATAGTTTTCCCACAAGAAAAGTCCCTAAACAAAATGTAAATTATTTATCAAAATAATTCGTATCTAAAGACTACTATTGAACCCTCATGATGACTATCAAATTTGAGTTGATAGCGATGACAATCAAAGAATCACAAGTAAAATTATTTGTATTTTATCATGATATTGTGAATCAGAATGATATCAAAAAGTAATAAAACTATTGCTACTGGTATTTCCCTTTTTGGTACAGATAACAATACTTGTAATCTGTGGTTGTATTATCATTGAAATTTTGAATAATGAGATAATAATAACAATAAAGTATCGATTAAAGATTTTAAAAATATTATTTAAAATCAATATGGAAACAAAGCATTCACCTAGCTTACTCTTGAGAAAAGAATATTTTAAACGTCAAGCTAGGCAAAACGAAGTGGCTTGGTAGATCTACGCTAAATTTTTTTAGAAGAAAATTTATCTTAATCAAAAGTTGTAGCATAAAGGGAAGTAGAAGGGTATTTGTATCCAAAAGGTGAAATCCAATGAGGTCTTAGGTGACAGATGCACTAAATATAAAAAATAAAAAGATTACTTCTAATACATTTACTTTATTTCCATTTACATCAAATAGTAACTATTCCATATCCAAAATGGTAAATACTAAGTCTTACCTCATAAGTCATAACTGTTTTAATTTAAACTTAGGTGTTGTACACGCATCTCAACTGCATCCAATAATATGCGTGATTCTTGGAAATTATGGATGGCATTATAGATAGCATTAGATCAAACAAAATTACTCTTCACGATTAGTGTTGTTTATTATTCAAAAATGTAGAAAAATTCTTATATTTGAATGTCGATAAGACGCGTGAATAAGTACCGTTAGACTACATTTTAGACTAAAACATAATCTAAGCTTTAAATACTGTTATAGTCCAAATTTTCGGTGTAGAAAATGATTTTAGTACTACAATAAAACTTGGACAAATGACGTCAATTATACAAGGATAAAGCCAAGTGTCAAATAACAGACACGGCTCTTTACAAATTTAATTGACTTCAAATTAACATTTGCACTTTTTCTACTGATTAAGTACTTAAATATCATTGGTGATACGTTTGAGTCAATGAGAAAAATCACTTAAAACTAAGTTATAGACGATTTCGAATTATATTTGACACGTTACATTAAGTTGGCAAGTGAAAAATTTTGATTTTTATCTGCTTTGACGAGGTTCTAAGACAAATTTTGAAATTTGAGACATCAGTAAAGTCGTTAGTGACATTTTAAGAACAGTGAAATGGTGACTTAGAAAGATGATTCAGAAAGATGAGTCTTCTCGTGACCACGGTCAATGCAACTTGACCGAAACGTCGAGGTTAGTTCAATAATGACTATTTTGAATAATCTGTGCGCGAATAGACCCGAAATAATATTTAAAACATGATTCCAATTCGCGAAAGTTAAAGAACTTCTAAGATGATTCAGATTTTTGTAATAATAAAAGTAATCGTTCTCTTATCATGAAAGCGACCATAGAAAAGAATATTCTGTAAAAAATGCTTACTTCATATAACAGATGACATTGACTTTGTAACAGTTTAACAGGGTCCCATTTACACTATAAGTACAGAACCTTAAAAATGGATGAAAAATTATGATATTTAGAAGAACATTGCATGGAAAAGATAGTATAAAAGAGAGAAAGTTTGTAACTTGCAAAGGGTCTATTAATCGTAAGACAGATTATTAAGAAGATGACAGCCCAAACTTAGAACCTCGTAAGGACAGCATTTTTAGATATAACATAGATATTACAACTATTTATGGTACATAATATCACTATGGAGTATTTACACATAACATCGACGATTACAAAGGTTTCGTAGATAAACATTATCACTAAAAGGAATAAAGCTATCACATTCCTAATACAATAAGTTACTAAACCTAACTTACTTATAAAATATTTACAACTGGCAGTTTTTCTTTAAGCAGTTCTATGATAAACGATACAATAAATATATATTATTTAGATAGATATAGACTTATCCAAGTCCATTCTCAAAATATTTCATAAAATATATTGAAAAGATCAGTTTCGAAGTCACATTGACCATTGCTGATACAAAAAATACTAAATGATAAACACATAACGTCTCATGGTTCAGACTTTTAAATTAAATTGCTATTGAAAAGAAATAATAGCATTACGTTTATCACAAAACTACTTACAAAACTTAAACTAATCGATATTAATTATATCATGGCATGAACGTAATCATCTTCCTCATGAGGTAGAAAATCAATTTGTGTAATAGTTTACACAATAAAAATATTAATATTTACATTCGGCACATAAATAAGAAAGAATGCCTTACAACTACAATCTGAATATTAACAAAAGCACTATGTACAACTTTTTACAGTTAAAAAATAAAATAAGTTAGTAATACTGTAAATAATTTTAAAGCTTAATCTTCAGAAAATTAAATGTTATCTAAAATACTAATTAAAATTAATTATCAGTCAGCGATGTATAAAGAAGACGGTTTTACTGGTTTATATGAAGTTGTAGACTAAGATATTGATTACAAAAGAACCATTCACATAGCGAAATACAAATTCAGCAGTATCCGCTTAAACAGCGATATAATTCTTGCACTACTTACAGATGCATAAAATAAAATTATTAATAAAATCTTGAAACTTGCAAAACAATGCAATTATATAATATATTGTTTTAAATAAATAGTTAAGTTGCTTGTTACGATTGTCTTATAAATATAGCTTCTATTAGCTCCATTAGTCTAGATCAAATACAGGGTACAGACAACAATACCACAATACTACTTCCTTAAAGTGTTTTTAACTACAAAACAAATTCTAATGTCGAAATTGAAAAATAGATTTCCCAACACACCACGATAATTAAAATATAATTTTGTAAATAATGGTTCAAATCAAAATAATTGTGAAAGAGAGCGACAAGAATGCCGTCTATGCTGAAGGATCAAACTGGAGGTCTTGTTTGTATGTTACTATTACTTTACTTTTACCATTGGGGTTACCCACGAAGCAAATACTTGCTTCGTGGGGTTACCCAATGGTATCTGTTAAGATTGGAAACATGATTTTGTTTTATTTATTGTCATATTGTTGCCTTCACATTGTATAAGATAGATAGAAACGTATGTAACGCCACAAAATTTATTTTTTCGCAGTTCAAACAAAATATGAAATAATTAGGACAGAGACTTTCATTAATGTCTAGAAAACTAAATAATTAATAAGAATTGCCTCTTACTCCAAATCATATGCCTCTCTCATTTTCATTCACTTCGCAGCCAACCAGTCCTATTACAACAATTATTTTCTTGTCTACATCAATACCATTACAAATAAAAAAATCACATTCCTCAGTCACTCAACTTTCTCTTAACAATGATTTTCTTTCAATCAAAATATTCCTTTATCAGACCTGTTCAAATGAACCATTTCAAACTCTTAATTACAAACATGATGATCGCGTTTAAACCGACAGATCTCGCAATGTACTCTGCAACACCAGACGAAACGGCAGCGGCATTTTTCTTCGTGGTCTCTCACTCGAGTTTGGTAGCCTCGGCCGCAGCAAAGAAGGCGGCAACCATCGAGACCAGCTGAAGTTCTGTTGCAAGTACGACCGCGAGTGCCTAGGATACCAAGCCTGGAAATTTAAGCGTCAGTTTGAATTTATGTTGGCACATGACTCAAGATCGTTCCTTGTGGCAACCTCGATTACTTATCTCTTTCTCGATTTATTTTCTTAGCTAATATGATCTTACTTTTTAACTCCATATAAAAGTCAGCTTCAATTACTAAACCTTTTACTGACCACGGTGCCCGCTAAGGGCTTGATCTTTTTCTAGTAATGTCGAATTGCCGTCCAATTGAACGATAAGAATGCATTGCCCAAAGATTAGAGAAATAGAGAGTCCAACTTTATGTGCATAAAATTGTACACTTTATTATTTCTTGCATATTTCGCTAGTTTCGATTGAGGTTGGATTGGATATGCCCAAAATTAAGGAAGGAGGATATTATCAATATTAGTGACGGTTAATACTTTAAGCAGACATCTGATTTTAAATAACATAAAAAAATACTTACTCATCATTAGGTTCACAATAATCAGGTGAGTCCTCCAAGTAGACCAGATCAGTTTTGTTTGGTTTCTTCATATCCATGTGTAACGGTCGCAGTTTTCTTATATTTTTGCCTCTCTTGCGTTCAACCACCTGAAACCATTTTAATAATGTTGTAACTGCTTGGATAACTCAAACAAAATAAAATGTAGCTAATCTAACCTAACCGTAGTGATGGTAAGGTTAGGTTAGATCTCATCGCGTCGTTGTGTCGCAAAAGTGTTTGTTGAAAATTTGTTTTTAAATGGACATGACGTTTGCAAATTATATTTCGCATAACTAATTCCAAATATCAATTGAAAACGTCTACGAGTATATGGTTAAATAAATCACATGTCTAAAATGTTTCCTGTCAAGTAAATAAACCTCACGATCAAAAGTCGCGCTTGCGATCGCTAGACCCACAAGGCAATGACAAGGGAAAGAAATGGAGAGGAATTGTGATATAGAACGAATAAGAAGGTAAAGGATTTGAGGTAGTAGGAATTAGCCTAGGGTAGTAAGATACTTTTGCTTTGGATTATACGAGTGACGTCAAAAGTAGCTCGGGAAGCGGAGCCGTGTATCCAAATACCTTTACAGCAATAATAACGGAAAGTTTATTTTAGTATGCATTTCTCACCTTAACGTGTGAAGCGCCCTCATATCTAGTAGATAACGCGTCTCCAACGAGCCGAAGTTGTGGCAGACGGCGCCAGCAGACGCGAACTGAGCAGGATCCAGACATACCATGGCATTTGCATACGCGCTGCATTCGACCTCGAACTGCCTGAAGTTAGAAAAAAATATGTTTAATTTTGATTATGTGACAATGATGATTTCTGAAACAAATATTGAAGAGAGAAAATAGGTCACGTACAAAGTCAATAATGCCATACCGTTTGTTTTATTAATTTCCCCGTCCACTAAATACTCCAACGTGTTCAATAGGACAAAGATGGCGTAGAAGCCGTAAGCAATAGTACGTTCCTTTCTAAGTGCGGAATGACCACGTCGCTTTACCTTAGTAAACTACAGCGATACTACAACAAAATTTTTATATAGCCTACTTAGTACCCACTACACCAATAGACCAATACCCGCTTCACACATAACAATAAAAAGTATAACAATTTTACTCTGTAAACCGTTGTGCTCTTCTGCGCAGATCTATCGATCGTGTGAATAAAAAATCGTTGCAAATAATATCGTTGGTACAGATGATCGTAGTATGTATTGTGACTTATACTCACCCTTCGTCCAGCTTCATTGTTGTGCAAGTTTACCAGGCCTTCGTCAATGTTTTTATCTTCCTTGGAGTCCGAGAAGTCTTTACTGAACATTTCGCCGTATCTTATATCCTGAAAAATTCAATAATTTTAAAGTTACCGATAAAATGCATGATTATTGACTATGAAAGTCAAGGGCATTCCACAAAAGATAAAAATAGGATAGAGTAAGGTGTTCTAAAACACAACTGACTAACAGTGAAGGAAAACATAGTGAGGAAAAGTTTGAAATCGCCAACAAGCAATGAACTAGCGCGCAGGTGATTATTTCCCGATCTTTCTCTGTATGAAAGGCTTTTGAAATGCAGCACTGTAATCTACAATATTTCTTAACCCTTCTAGATTTATATTATGTACTTTTGCTGATTAAAACCACTCAAACATGTTAAACTTCTTAATCAAATGTATTAATTCTTACCTCAGAACATCCTCCCCATTGCCAATGTCTTGGTGTACGTTTTCTAACGCGTGAATCACAGGAGCACTCATTGAGTTCGCCGCGGCTACAAGCTCGCGCCACGGCATGTGCAAGCGCAGCCGCTGATAGAGCATGCACAAATGCTGATTCACGAGATTCTGAAAAAAAATGGTATAAAGAATTAAATAGAGAAAATTAGTTACGAGAAATTTATTGCAATCTACTTGATATAGGTAGGAGTTTATATTTTTTTGTGGTTAACAATTGGATATTTTGTAACTAATTAGATAATAGCGAGATCTCTAACTAAAACAGACCAATATCTTACTTTCTGAAGACATAAATTATTTCTCTGAACTAACTGATCAACATTTATTATTATTTTTTAGATACGTCTAGGTGTAACGTAGCAGACTCTTACCAAAACAAGTGCCTTAAAAAGCACGTTAAACCGTTGTTCCGGCTATCATGAAGATCTTTGACAGTCGATTGAATGAGTGAGTACCCTCATAAAATCCTGACAAGTGATCTTACTTTAGAATATCGGATTCGATTGGATCAGATAGGCAGTTGTTTAAATAGCAAACTGATAATCAGCTGCATCTGGTTAGGTTAGAATAGGAGGGTGATGGCTTAACTAAAAAAGATAAACTATTATAATTCTTCAGATCATAAACAAACAAACACGATACTTTTTAGTGAAATACAGCTTAGTACCTAGTACGATCACAGATAAAACCCAAACGTAAATTTAAACAACAAAATCAGTCACGAGAATGGATTAACCATAGAAGTTGACCACAACAGTTTAGGAATGATAAGGCTAGGAGGATAATGACTTAACTAAAAAAGGTAAACAATTATTTTTCAGATCATAAACAAACAAACACGACACTTTTTAGTGAAATACAGCTTACCTACTACGATCACATATAAAACACAAACGTAAAGTGAAACGACAAAATCTGTCACGAGAATAGGAGTTGGTCACTCCTTCGTCCTTCGTCTTTGTTTCTAATAGAGATAATATTGTTATTGCGGCTTCATTTGTTTTAAATCTGCACCAGATGTCCATTATTTTCTTATGACTGTATTGTCACGTTCATGGCCACAATAGAAAACTTATCACATAAGTTGTTCTCGATGACATAACTAAAAAATCATAACAGAATGATGCAGATGAAAGTAATGGAATGTCTGGTTATTCTAGAAAAAGTTTCTATTAATTCTGTTCTGCGAAAACAAATCAAAAATTAAAAACTAAACTGAATAATTTATACATAAGTTCGTTGACCAGTCATTTTTCTGATGACCAATAACTTAGATCTCCTGAAAGGCTAACAACCAAAAATTTTATCCCTGCATTCTCGATGATTGGAGGAGGGGTGGTAGCTCTGTACAAACTGGTTACGTTGTTAGAAGTTTACAGTAAACAAACTGAGCTACTCCATCAACAACCCACAACCGTGATCCCAGTAATCGACATATGAAAATAAACTTTTCACGTCTTCGGAGATGAAGTTCTATGAAATCTTGATGTAAACTTCAACACAAACTTTGATTTTGTTCAGAACGGATGATCGCGTCAAATAGTATTTGTGCTGATTCGTCTGCTGGTAATGAAAGACAAAAGAATGCGTTATTATCAATGTCCTTGTCTTTTCAACCAATTAAAAATTCCAAAATGAATTAAATGCATAATTCATTGTGGTTTTTTAAAGCACGGTTTAGGAAATAGAAACAATCTTAGATATCGAGACAGTAATGTTAGAAAACTAGACGTAATTCTAATTTAAAAAAAAATTTAATTGCATGTTATAGAGCAGATAATATTTTTATTACTAGCACTTCACCCGAAGTTTTCGGATTTTTGATTCAATATTTTATCCGCTTAATGCACCTCTATGATACTCATGGAATATAGTTTTTCAAGTCTTAAAAACCAACGATTTAGGCTATGCATTGTTTGTCAGTCAGTCACAGTACTATTTTATAAGTATAGATATCATCATCTGCCTAGCCTTTTCCCAACTATGTTGGGGTCGGCTTCTATAAGTATAGATATAAATAGTCGAAATAGTTACCATTTTCTCGTCTGTTTATGAATCGTAGCAAAAAAACATTTTGGAAACATTTTATTTCTCAATGAATTACGATCGAGTTTCGGCCTCTGCACTGTATTGTACTGATAGTTTCAATAATCAGCCACATCATTATTACAACACACAAAAGCTACTGAATATAATTTTTCAAAAATATATTTTGGAATAAATAGGTTTTATTTTAAGGACTGTTCATGATTTCATAGACAATATTTAATTTGAATCATCAATTAGAATTGAATTAAATCTAACAGGAGCTACTCCAAAACATAACAACAATATGCTGAACATGCAATATCTCAAAAAACCCTAAACGAAATGTCTTCCAGACATGGTTGTCGGAACATAAACATAACTGACGAGTGACGAGAGCTCAAAGCGACGTGAACGGACTTCAAAGAACATATGGAATTCTTGCGAGGATCCTTTTGAACTTAAGTGATGAGTGGTATTTAATATTTCTATAAGTGGATCGAATAATATTTAATATTGTGTTCGGAGTTTAGTATTTTGCTAATTACTCGTATAATTACAAGTTATTAACAGTAAAATGTTTCAGGAAGATAACTTTGAAGCAAAAATAGAGTATAATTTACTTTCGGAACACTTAATAACAATCGCTAGAGGTTTATGATGTCGTAAGGATAAGATATTTCAAGTCACCCAAGTTGGCACGGTATATCAATGTATAGTATGATCATATATTTCACAACAGTTTCTATTATCAATCATTAATTTACCAATAATACAAGATACAAGTGAAACAACTTAAATTATGATACTTACTAAACTTTAAAACACCTCCAAATATATCCGTAGAATTTTCAACAGTGCTGCAGTTCCATCGGCTGTGCCGAAACTGATGCTGACACTCTTCCACTGCTTGAAGCGCTCCAGTTTGAAGAACCTGGAAATTTAAGTAATGATACTGATCAATATGTAGATTTATCGAAAAATTGCCGTGCACTTAATTATACTGAATACATTCTCCATACAACCTTGTGTAGGAAGGTAAGAAGATATTAAAAAATAGCAAATTTTTTGCTATTGTTATTGTTCGCTTTACTGTTAGCATAAACGCTATTATGATAAGAAAAACACCCATTTAAAAGACCACGATCCAAAAGATGGCATTGACTTACATATGTAGATGATTATTGTATAAAGCCACAGTGACTTAAACTTTATAAAAAAATTGAAATCAATGACAGTTTTTTTAAATATCTATCAAATCATTGAAGTTGAGTATTTTACATTCAATGCTATGCAACACTTGGCGAATTTGCTTTTGTTAACTCGGTGCAATCTTTATTTATGCTGCAAACATCTTAACATCAACCTACTTCTTACAGAATTCTCGTAATAGGTACCTACTCAAATTTTCATGCTTCAACTTTATTTTAACGAAAACCTTCCGAATATCAACATGCGATAAAAATTCAAATCATGATGTCAGTTATTTTAGTTTGAACGATATAAAACTTAAATTACACTTCCAAATCGGTACTTAGCTTTGGAAGCGAAACATCGGCATGCATGAGCATGATTTTAAATCGGAAATAAAAAAGTAAGGAAGGATAAGCTGGTGAAAATTAAGATAATGAGGTTACGTTGGGTGGTCGGAATGACCTAGATATGCTGTACGAAGCTGTTTTTGCAACTTTTTGTGAAGTTATTGAAGTTACGCTTCAAAAAGTGAAAACAACTCGTTAGAGATTTAATTAATACGTTTCAAAAAAATATACTGCATATTTATACACATTTTTGGCATTTGGCAGTCTATAAGTACTTATTTTTATTAAGCTCACCCACTAGCGCAGTATTTTCTGAATATACGTTTCTTTTTCTTTCTTATGGACAGCTACTTTATAGACATTTTTTTACAGCCATTAGATCATCAGATCGGGGAATCACCGATCTTATACAACTCAAAATATTCACACAAACAATTTTTGATTCTAATCTTTGTTTTCTGCCAGATTCCAGCAGTTAATATCAGCTTAATTCAAATTAGTCATTTCAGATCTAAAACATTATTATAATTTAAATCACATTAAAAATTCTTCTTCCTTAAAATCAAACAACAGTCCGATTATAATTAATATATCTGATCCACGCAATTTATTTACCTCATCGATGCATCCATAAATCTGATCGATTAATTCAATAATTCTTACATTATCCACATTGCAATCACAATTAAATTTGCAATCGTTAAGATTAAATTTTACGATGGTATCAAAGTTAGTTGCGAGTGGTAATTGCATGTTTTTATTATGTTGAATAAAACTGTCATTTATGTTTATTTTAGGGTGAACGGTATTTTGCGCGATCGTTAATTTAGTTCGTTTACGATGTAATTAAGTATATCGTAATTAATTCGTTTGTTTTATAGATTACTGTTGTACTATGTTTGGTTGATTCACTAGTGCTACATTTCATTTAGACGTTGGCAGTTATTTATTTTAACGCCAGTTATGATTTATTAATTATTATTTTCAGCTTGGGCGAAAGAATTTTGATCGGAAGTCCCCTAAATGAGACAGACGGCGTTCACAATAACTCTTTATTTCAATCGGTCTTGAACTCTTGAGCATTGCATTTGACTTCCCTCCAGGACTTCATATCTCATCTAGCACTGTACGTCGCCAGGTTTATTTGGAGCAACCACGTTTACGCTTTCCTTGAGGATTCCAATCCATTGCCCGCTTAGGGGCCAATAGTTTGGACTCTTTCGGAGAGTATGGCTAATCCAATTCCGTATGCGACGTTTGAATTGCTAGTCAAACAGAATCTTATTGCACAATTCTCGTAGGTGTTCATTGTAATTTTTTTTGGCTCGGCTTGTAGCTGGTGCTGGATATTTTTTCTGTTTCACACATATAGTAGCAGACTTTATGCTGGACTTGAATATATTGAGCAAAATTATTTGGGTCAATATACGTGACTGCCATTCGAGGCGCAGTGAGCAAGTTTTTCAAATTGAAATAATATTTTAAATGTCCTCTTGTGTTTCACCTATTTCTGATATAACGCTGCCAAGGTATGTAAATTTGTGAACGCGTTCCATAACCTCTATGCAAATTAACAACAATTGTGCCATTTTCTACGTTACGTTATTTTAATATGTGATTCTGTTAATGCTTATTATTAAAACAACCTCAACCTAAACAGTTACATGTACGAATGCCTCCAGCTAATAGAATTATTTACGCAGACAGGATAGTACTGACTTAGTTTTCGAACGAAGTGACATGCGTAGGCGAAATCCCACACAACTAGTATGGAACCGATTTGTTATTTATGCACGAACTGATGCCATTTATTTGGGATCTTGTTCTATTTATGAAAATGTTGTTCTTTTCTATGTTTTTTGTAGTAATTATTTGTTTTGATTTTAAGGTTTTTCTTGTAGTATTTATAATGAAAAAATGCATGTTGCATAGCGTTTGGTGTTAATATTAATATTTACTTCAATATTCTCACCTTAATCATAGTGTCAGATAACATACACAGCTGTTTTTGTCGTTCCACTAAATACTCTAGCCTGTGACAGTTCTCTTTATGTAACGCCGTGAAGGTTTCCAACGATGTGTTCCCGATCTGTGTCTGAGGGCGAGGGGCTGCTAGGTTCCTGAAAACAGAAAAAGAAAGAAATTTAAGACTTATTGTGAAGGCGTAAGGACCAATTTTTGAGATAAAGGACCAGGTTTTAAAAAAAGAATTTTTTTATTCAATTTTAGAATAATGTATTGATTGATTTATAGCTTGCCAGCTATGAACTATTTAGTATATTTTTTTAGCTCCATTTCTTACACAAATATTATTTTACAAATTTAAAGAGAATTAGAAAGATAAAATATTTATTTGGTTTCAATGTAGCCATCCGTCCGTATACAGATAAGATTATAAATACACAATAAATTATATCCTTTTGTCATTCAAAATAACAAACTGTTTCCGTTTAAATGTATTTTTATTTCTAAAAGTAGTAAGTTCGTAAATTTATTTTTACCATCAAAACTCAGAACTTAGTGTTAGAACTCCTTGGTGATTACGGATATTATCTGTCAATTCATTGTTAATATTGTACCAATAACATACACAGATACTTAAAGGCTGACTCATTTACGTAAGACTTCAAGACTCACTTCGCTTTGTGAGACTAAATTCGGTAATAATTGTATTAAAGAACTCCCTAAGTTAAGAATCTTCCAATACTAGATGATGATTTCAAAATGGTAAATAAAAAAAAGTTTCTATTCAAAAAATATTTGTCAAACTATTAAACAAACTAGATTATCTAGTAAATAATTAAGTAAATGTCATCAAAGCATTGCAGGAAGCATTCACAATCTGCAAGCTGTTAAGCATATACTTGAATTACGAACCAATCTACATTTACATATTGTTTGTATGAATAGGAACGTGAAATGTATCCCGTACTCAGAGTACAAACACTTGAGTGACAAAGTTCCTGACAAACACAGAATAGTGGTTCCTAAGAAATAAACACAGCTAATTTGCTTGTTTTGTAATAGGCCCCCACACTGAAGTACTAAACGAGTTCCGTGTAATAAAATAACAATGTTGAACATCATAAAATGAAAAGCCAGCTTAACGTACGAGTGTCCTTAAAGAAACAATAGCAAAAATATAAGGTAATTAATGTCGAGACGTCCGCTCCGTGCGGCCTCCTTCACTCAAATGCGAAATGCCACTCGAATGAAACAAAACTCGCTATTACCTACCCTCAGCTTTTGTTCCATTTTTGAAAAAATACTCTCTATTCAAATGGACCAATGCGGGGCGGGTGCGGCACGACCGTTGATTGGCCGACGACCTCTCAAGTGCAAGTGGAAATAAAAGTGCTTGGGTAAATGAGGCGTGTTGTCTCTTTCTGGCTGGCTGAGTAAGTATAGGGTTGTTTCGCTCGGTTTTTCGTTTTAATTGCAAGCTTGAGAGGATGTGTAAAGGGTTGTGGGACCTTGAGTGTTGCACGTGCACCGAGTCCTGTCGGAGAAGCGCATTCAACGTTTAAATAGGGGAGGGATGGTTGTTTACGTGACCCATGTTATTAGATAGGATTTGTGTCGTAATATTCCCTCATATTGCGAGGTTAATGGTGCTTAAGAAAGATTTACGTGGATTATTTTTCTTCGCTTTTTTTTAGTTTGACGTTTAATTAGATGCTTGTCGCCCCTGTTTTGATTGCTCTAGCATGTTCTACTGAGTGGAACGTGGTGTTTGTTTTTTTTTATTGCGTACAAAAAGTTTCGTACCAAAGCTTTTAGTTCAATTGCAACACGATTGACAAACAAATCGATAATAATGTCTAATTTAATGTAATAAATAAACTCCAGTTTATAAATCTAAACATAATAATGACAAACAAACAATTATTCATAATATTATGTTAATGTGATTTTAAAATATTACAATGTAAAATTTTCTTTTAAAAATATATGAACCAACGTATCGCGTGTTTGAAACCCATCAGGTTGGCAACATTGACTAATAGTGTTACCAACTTACAAGCAACCGATCCATTTCCGCTTTTACCGTTCCAAGTGGTTTCCGGTCGTTTTTAATACAAATAGCAGAAAGCCTTTTTAAAGTGTTAGTTTCGATCATTACGGCAAATAATAAAATGCCTGAAAATTATTTAGTAGAATGTAGAACCAACAAAAGAGTATAATATAGTTGTTGTATTCAGCAAGTTAGGTGTGATAGTCATAAATAGCTACGTACATCCACAGATTACTAAATAGTTAATAGCTTAGCAAAATAGCATCTGAGGCGGTGACAGCTGGAACTAAAAATAAAAGTTTTAAATGCTAAGTTTATGAGTACTAAAACAACTTAAAAGAGAATCATTTGTTTCAATTTAATGACAAAAAATTCAACATAAAAATATGTAAGTACCCAATATCTTGTAATTTTGAGTTGTACTATGTGAAGTGCGCTAGTGGCGCCCTCAATTATTGCAGACTCTTTTTTGCCAAACTGTTACTACTTAATTTCTAACGGTTTCTGTTTAAAAATACATGACAGATTAAATAATTTCAGACCGATGTTATTAATTTCCGGGTTTCTTGCTTGTTTAATCTGTAAACCCTAATTTAATTAATCACAATTCGCTAGACATATTATGTGGAAGCTTGTTATTAGCAATTGTCCTTACCTACAACGTGTAATCTATAGAGTCTTATTAGTCTTTAAGCATTCTGTAATACTAAATAAATAAATAAGTTATTTAAATTTAAAAATAAAATAAGAACTTTGATAGGTACTAATTCTCTTGCATACGCTCTAAACTAATTTAGACTTGCTATCTCTTCGGATTCCATAAGTTTCGCTGCTCTTAACTAATTAAGACCTGCTATCTCTTCGGATTCCATAAGTTTCGCCGCTCTTAACTAATTTAGACCTGCTATCTCTTCGGATTCCATAAGTTTCGCTGCTCTTAACTAATTAAGACCTGCTATCTCTTCGGATTCCATAAGTTTCGCCGCTCTTAACTAATTTAGACCTGCTATCTCTTCGGATTCCATAAGTTTCGTCGCTCTTTACTAATTTAGACTTGCTATCTCTTCGGATTCCATTGTATTTGGGTCCGGTTGGGTCTTATGCAAGTCAACATTTTAACGCCATTTTTACCACAGTTCAACGCACTAAGACACAGCCACATTTTTCTACAGTTTGTTCAAAACTTTAAATATTGAACACCATAAAAATGGATTAGCGGTCTCTTTAAAATAAGTAAATGTATGAAGGCAGATAATAACAAGTTTTCAAATATTCCGTTAGCTTATAATAATGGTGTGTTCACACAAGCCGCTAACTATTTAAGGCAAGGCAATTACTCAAAAAATCTTAAAGAGTAAATATTGATACGGGCCGTGTGAAGGGACAGCTTATCAGTGCCGGGAGAAGGTGCGATCGCTTTCGAATTGGAGGCGATATTCGACAAGTAGGGATAAGGTTAATTTCGAAAGTTTGAGAAAGATTGACAGTTTTAGAGCGTGGAAAGAACAAAGCTGCAAGGAATTGTTTATTACTTTTTTTGTGTTATTCTATTCTTGGATGATTTATACGCTGATAGATCTACCACCAAAAAACAGTGACTAACAAAGTAACTGACAGGCAACGCACACAGAGCCTGCACCAATAAATTCTAAACTGATAAGTTCTATCAAGTTCAAGTTTCTAGGTAGAAACCTAAAATATTCCTAATCTTAGGTACGCTAAATAAGGTTCTTTTTTAAATTTTCTTAATTTTAATTATTAATTCTATCTATTTAATAATAATAACCTTAATTATTAAATAAATAGGGGATGAATAATTCAACATCCACGTGCATAAATTTGCAGGCGAAGCGCTTGTATGTATGCTATATAAATAAGGCAGCACATAAAAAACCTGTCGTTTTCTTTCAAAACAAAATAACTGTCAAATTAGTCAAAGAAGCCTAAAACTACTAAATCATAATTATCACGAGGATCAATACAACACTTTAATTATTATTAAAATTTGAAAATAAACCGTTTCTTTTTTGACATCAATTCACTAAAACGAATGACATTTAAGTGCAAACGATAATCGTTTATCGATAAACTAAACATCGAAAATCGAACACCAATATTCGAAAACAAGCACCTCATTCCGCACCCACAAATAGGCTAGCTTACGTCCAACTTTAGAGTAGTAACCGACACCTTTTGACGTAAATAGGCACTTCAAGTAATCGAACACAGAAATTATCATAAATCGCTGCGCTTGCGACGTTATCCGTGTTTATGCGATAACACTTTTAAAAAGTCAATGCTAACAATATTTTAAATAGCGAAGCTTAGTTTGTTGAGTGACTTTGATTGCAGCATTTGTTTAAATAAATAGCTGTAGTAAACTAAGGCTTTAAATCTTCAAGTAAGTAATCTTGATGTAAGATATTTAAAAAACTGATACTTAATTCCGATAAAACATTAGCAAGCAATAACTTGGGGGTTACTCTTGAACCTTCGTTTTTCTATAAGTAGTAGTCATGTATGAATGGACTGGCTCGATTGGAGTAGTATACCTCACAGAATATCTTAACATCAGCGACGATGGGGTCAACAATGATGCACGCTTTCCTAAGAGTAATCTGTTCACTCTAGACTTGACTTGTAGCACTCAAAGTGTATGAAAATGTATTAAAGATATTGTAAGGTTGAAAAAATTAATAATTAATGACAACAGAATTTAAATAAAGGCAACTGCTGCGTTACATTAATTGACTATATAATATTATAATTTTTTTTTCTTAAGTCGATTTATTTTAACGAATAATATGCATTTCAAACGGCCATACATACATCTAATTATATCTAAATAGTCCGCATAGACGGATAAAAAAAATCGCGCCGCTACTCCGATACACTTTCAAAAGTGTCAATTACTCTTTGCTGGACCTAAAATTCAACCCTAGGAAATCCAACCTGCGTTTGTTAAAACTTAAATATTACTTTAATAAACTTTAAAGCTAAACCACAGTTTAAACTATGCACATAATTTTCAGTTACAATTTGTGTGGCAATGCAGTTACGGTAACAATCAGCATTCGGCAGGTAAAGGCGATTTCACGCCTCAACACAACTTAATAGAGTTCTCGTCTGAGGTTTAATAGGCTTTACTCACACGTAGACACTTTTGAGATATGAAAAGATTTTTAACAAAGATTAGAACTGAGGTTAGGGTACTTTCGATGCGGTCTATAGACTTTTTTATAAAATTTTACTGGACGCAAATTACGTGTGATTTCTTTGACACAAATTTAATCTCAAGCTTCAATTATGTAAAAGAAAGTGCTATAACTAGCTTCCGCCCAAGACTTTGTCCACGTATTTTGGGCTTCCAGTCACTTTCTGGCTCATAAACAATGTCTATGCAAAAATATCACATTGGTCCATTGCAACGTTGCTGCTGAACCACGGACCAGAGACAAAGAATGATAGACCAATACACATACTATCGAACTAATAAAAATAAAGTATGATGATCATAATTATATCATCATCATAATATTATTTATTAATTCTAAAAATGTTTGAATTGTGTCAAATGCAAGTTCTACAAAGTATTTTTTTTAATAATGCAAAGGCATATTTTAGCCGTGTGGTTTCCGGCCCAAGAATAGAACCACCCCTACTCGTCCCACGGGTGTTGTAAGAAGCGACAAAGAGAAAGATCCGAAGGATGGGCATCCTTCTGTGTAACAGTAATCACCTGCTACTGCGATTCCCAAACCTCTTGCCCAGCGCGATTATGGGCAAACACCTCTAATGAGCGTACGATAGTGGCGCGCATTGGGAGAAGCCTATGTTCAGCAGTGGTCTGATACAGGCTGATGATGACGATGATGAATGTACACGAAACCTCTAAAGCGTTCTACCTAATTAGTCACACCCAATGCAGCCGAATTACGTCTATTCGAGTTATTCATCAACTGGGCCGAAAGAATCTTGTCCGAACGGCCGAGTTGGCACCATTTATTTTTTATTATTTTTCTGTTCATCAACTCGGCCGAGTATCTGTAGTACAGTCTGTTCAAAAGTGCTTAAAGTATTTATGGTCAATAATATTTTGAAATGAAATTTTTATAATCACGTTCCATATGTAGGTAAGTATATGAATTTTTCGTACACACAGAAACACTAATTACACTCATATAGAAAGTCAAAAAAATTAAGACAGAACAATTACCGTATGATTTTTATCATTTAGTTAATAATGACCCAATTATTTTAAAAATTGTGATATTTTTTGATTGTTATTAGATTAAGTTTGAAATAAGACCTTATTTTATATTATGTTGATTTTTTAAACAAAAAAAATATATTTTTTTATGCGACGAAAAACGCAGGGTTTTCAGTCATATAAGTACTTAGGTACGTATTTTTTGTTTTTATAATTAGTTTGTGTACTGTTTATCAGGCAATAGATAATTTAGTTAATAACTAGCCAAACGTTTTACAATTTGTGATATTTTTTGATTGTTATTAGATTTAGCTTTAAAAAAGACCATATTTTATATTATGTTCATTTTTGAAACAAAGCAAATATGTTAAATTTGATTTCTTTTTTTTTAACCGACGAAAAACGCAGGAAGTTTTCAATCCTTTACGTATTTTTTGTTTTTATATTAGTTTGTGTACTATTTATCAGGCAATAGATAATATAGTTAATAGCTTTACAAGTTGTGATATTTTTTGATTATTTTTAGATTAAGCTTTAAAATAGACCATATTTTAGATTATGTTGATTTTTTAAACAAAGGTGATATTATGTTAAATTTGATTTAATTTTTTTACCGACGAAAAACGCAGAAAGTTTTCAATCCTATTCATATTTTTTGTTTTTATAATTATTGTGTCTACTGTGTACATTGTGTCAGAATGCTTAAACATTAAGATATTTTTTGATTATTAATAGAGCTTTAAAAATACTAATTACGTTAATTACTAAATAAGAATAATTATGATAATTTTTGAAACCAATCTGACATGTTCTACATGTATTTTAAGGCCTTCTTTGAGTTTTGTTTTTACAATTTTTGTTTAGTATTCATCAATCTTTAAATAATTTATTCACATTAACATAAGGTTAAATTTTATAGACCACATTTCGTATATATAGGGTTATTTGTAAAACACCAGCATCCTTAAAAGGGGTCATTAAACATATCATTATGAACAACTTTTACTATGGGACCAACACTGAAATCGCAAAAAAAAAATCAGCTGTTCCATACATTTATGTTCACATGACTCAACAAAATGTATGGAACAGCTGATTTTTTTAAATTATTAAATTTTATTAAATTATCTTTTAAATTAAATCTATTTTATATAATACATTTAGTTTTATTAAGACATATTATTATTTTTATCAACAGTTTTGTACTTGACTGTACAAAAATACTTAAAAATCTTACGTCGGCCGAGTTGATGAACAGAAAAATAATAAAAAATAAATGGTGCCAACTCGGCCGTTTGGACAAGATTCTCTCGGCCCAGTTGATGAATAACTCGTCTATTCTAAATAGGCCGTTTTATTGTATTACATTTGAATGCAAGCATACCGTAAAATCAATGCTATGCACAATAAAATCAATACTAAATTCGATAGCAAGTTAAGGTAACAGTTTTATTAGAAAATCGCTCTTATCCGTATTGTTATAAGGTGTAAGATAATTTATATGACTAGACTCTGACCGTACATTCTATGAAAACAGTAAGGAAACGTTCATTTTGATACAAAATACTTTGGAGAATATCTTTGAATTTCGCCAAAAGATCATAGGAATATGTTCCTAGAAATTTCGTTAAGTGGATAGTTTCTTGAAAGTCTTTTATATTCAGAATATTCTCGTATTCACAAGAATCCTGTATTCGCAATAATTATTATTGAAGGGATAATATGCACAATAATCTTTGATCTTCTTCTTATCGTATGGTTGATCAACAACCTAGTGTCAAAGTTTAAACCGCCCGTAGGCCTCTGACATGGCTTATGACACATTGAAAAATCACTCAGGTGTGCTGGTTTCATCACGATGTTTTCCTTCACTGTTTTAGCAACTGATAATTAATTTATAATACGCACATAACTTACGAAAAGTCAGAGGTGCGCGCCTTGGGATCGAACTCGAGACCTCTGACTTGTCAGTCTACGGTCATACCACTAGGCTATCAGTGCTGTAATAATCTTTGATGATTCTAATACTTAGTGCTAATATTTTAAAATTAATGTACCTATGTTTATTAAACAGATTTGCCCTGACAACAGACACAATAAAAAGAACAATAGCTTGAATCATATGTGATTCACGAGGCAGGGAATTGGTTAAAGGATGTTTTATATTATGTTGACGTATATTCTGTGGGTTCAGTTACAATAATTTGTATTAGTGGCGGAGGCTCCATACAACTCGATTTCTACAAGACATCATTGAAAAATCAATCACAAAAGCACAGTCAATAATGCCTACTGATTGTGCCGTTGGTTTTTCTTCAGGTTGGCTCCGGCTTACCTCTTGAAAATATTTATCCTCCGCCACAGCGTTGTATTGTAAAAATTCAAATAAAATAAATATATTACCAAAACTATAGAAAAAATCTATAATGTCTACCTAGACATTTAGTTTTTAAATTTAATTTGGTCCTTTTGTTTCCTGGTCCTTTAGCTAATAAGTATAATGCAGATGATTGTATATGATGATAAGTATGATAATAATTAAGAATTAATGCGAAAATGTGGATTTTATTTATTAAATTGACGTAATTTTTTGCATGAACATAGTTTATGGGTCAAAAAGTGACATAGGGTATTTTTTTATCCCAAAATGATGCGAGCGAGTCGCGGCTGGATGCTAGTACAATATTTAAAAATTACTAGTACTTCAATATCGATTCTTATGCCTTTTTAAGGCGCTAAAGATGTAAGTATTGAACATTAAACACACTTCAATAACTATTGGCTTGTATTAACATCTCAATGGATACAAGTTTAAGCTTAAACAATAATTATTCAATAAATTTTGGACTCTACGTTTCGAATTTAAAATTGATATTCCCTTGAATGTACACTGAGATATTTTCTCACTAAGCTGCGAAATGCTAAGCTAGTTATTTGCTAGTTTAGTAAGGCGGGCTACACACTAACAGTTTTTACTGCACAGTTGGACTATTCAGTTAAATCGTTAGGTGTGTAGAAAGAACTGTTAACTGTACAGTTGAACTGACAACTAACTTTACTTATGAATACATATATGTATACATTCGTACCGACCGTGACCGTTAACTGACAAGTCAGTGGTCTCGGGTTCGAACCCAAGGCACAAGGCACGTAAGTTATGTGCGTTTTATAAATTAATTATCACTCTCCGTGCCTCGAATAGCACGTTAAGCTTCTGACCCCGGCTGTCAATTGTAGATTTTTGACAGTCGTTACGGGTAGTCAAAAGCCCGAAAGTCTGACAACCAGTCTTACTAAGGGGTATCGTGTAACCCAGTATCTGGGTTGTGGAGTTCTGATAGGCAGTCGCTCCATGTAAAACACTGGTATTCAGCTGCATCAACTAAAGTCACTCTTACAACAAATAATATTAGAATTATGACTATTCATAAGTGCCCAATGGTCTACATGAATAAAAATATTTTGATTTTGATTTTGATCCGGTAAGACTGGAAGCCGACTCCAACAAGTTGGGAAAAGGCTAGGCAGATGATGTGCTTTTCAATATAAGCATAGAGACAGCGGAAATAATATGCTAATGGTCACCCATCCAAGGATAGACTACGTTAAGCCCTGTTTACCCGAGAGAAGCACTGTGGTATCACAATACCATAACTCGCAAGCGCTTTCCTAATTTTATTTTTTGATAATAATAATAAATTTTCATTAATTAAACCCTTAGTCATAAATTAAAGCATATGTCGTGAAATGCAGTCGTAAAGGCTTTTGATTATGAAAATATTTCAAATAAAACCATAAACAGTCATAAATACAAGAAAAACATTAACACGCAAACGCAACCATAATAAATGCGATCAAATTATTAATATAAACAAAAAAAAATATTAATGTCAACATAATTATTTTAACATGTGATAAATAATTATAATAAATTGTACCGATGTTGACTTTTGGCATGTCGAATAATATATGATGATGATAATGTCATGTCAAATATCGCCTTACATAAATTGACTGTCATCTCAAAAGTCAATTCCAGACACAAGTTGCTTTCGCGCATTTTTGAATATTTAATATTTTTTGTACTTTTAAAAAGACTTTGTTCTTTGTTTCCAGCTTTTTCTCTAAAACTAGTCCAGATAAGAAACGTGTGACATGCAAAAGTTTTTAAACATAAACAACTTTGACATATCAGTGAACTTGTTACAAACTACTTTGAACATCACCTTTTTGGATTACCTTTTTGAATTTAGAATACAAAATAGAAATCCAAAAAGGTAATCCAAAAAGGTGATGTTCAAAGTAGTTTGTAACAGAACTTATTATAATAAATATTATCGTTGAAAGTTCTGACCGGAAAAACAATAAATTTAGTATGTCTACAACTTAACAGCTCAAAGAATAAAAAAAGTATTTCATACACTCTACAAAAAATCTCTTAAGTATAACATTTTACCGGTAATTAGCCTGAATACCGTTATCACAACAGGAAGGCAATTGTTGACATGCGTCCGGTGTTGAAACGTCAAATGTTACTTAATTTTGTTTCACTTCATGTCAACTCTATGAGTATTGACATAAGGGTTGGTTTTCTTTACACTGATAGTAATATAATTTGGTAGACGCCTGTACACGTTCTGGTAATAAATAAATGTTGGATTAAAAAATCTGTTTGCAGGCGAGATTTAAAATGTTTAATTGAGAGCAAATATTATAGTAAAATAATGCTGATTATTGGAAATAGTATTGCACGATAGAAATCCTACTAAATACAAATTATGAAAGTTTGAATGTATGTTTGTATTGTTGAACTGGCTGAACGGATTTAGATAAAATTCAGTACGCAGGTAGACAATGAATAATGCTCTCAATTAAATTTTTGATGTAAAATAATGATATGAGGAATAGCTGGTTATTTCCGTATTTTTAACCCGATTAGGCGAAGGCAATGAATTTAGCCATTCGACCGATTTTAATGTATCAAAATGTAATCGAGAGCGATCTAAACGCTGAAATTGCAGCTGTAAAGGCCTTAAACAGTGAAGTTAATAGCTTTGCAAATAAAACTTAAAAAACCATAAAACCAATTGAAATAATATAACGGTCATAAAAGTAGGTATGCGTATCTAATTCAGTCATTTTATTGCTTGTGTTGATAGAGATGGCACTGAATTAGAGATTTGGAATCGACTATTTTTTTTTTTTTTTCTTGTGCAAGATATTAATAGATAAGGTTAAAATCTCATCAAGATATGAATGGTTATAAACTTTAAGTCTCTTAAGAGGACCCGGGATTTCCCTCCATGTACTGATGGTGATCACCGGGGTGGTTTAGGTAAGAATCCCACATTATCCGGTCTCTTCCTACCGTGAACAAGCCGTTACCCCCGTAGACAGGCTTTTGATGACTATTGGCTTTAGGTGTTTTGAGCAAGTGATAATTAATATCTAACAAGTACAAATTTACGAAAAGTCAGTGCTTGGGTTCAAAACTGCAATTTTTGATTTGGCCTACGGTCGTCTGTTCACGTCAATTTTAAAAGTTATCAATGCAATGCGATGCGATGACTCAGCCAAAAGCAACAAGTACCAACAACAAAGAAAATAAAAATACTACCAATTAAAGTTACCCATTAAAATTTCCCCGTATTACTAACAAGTGAGTCACATGATTTTCCCTTGCATCAATACTATAACTTCATGTTCAGATAATTTTGCTAAATACAAATTTTTAATAGATTTTAACTTATAGCTAAATTAAAAGAAAGGAGGATATAAAATGATTTAAATGACTTCATTATTTTTTAATCTCTCTATATTACTGAGTTTTTAAAGAGTTTCTAGACTTAAAATTACACAAAGAGAGAATAGAGAGAAATACAGAAAATATTATAAACATTTTTGAACCTGTGATCTACTGGTAAACGATACCAACCAACCACTCTGCTAACTATTCCGTGTCTGGCAGTCAGTACATCAAAGAGTTATTATAAGAAAATATTATACGTCTCGCCAATTTCATCAGTACACATACTAAAACATCATCCACATACAACAAATCTTCATCTATATTGTCTCTTTCAAAGGCTACATTGACTTCCAAAGACAGAACCAATCCATTCAAGACCCCGACATCATTAAACCAACTATCAAACGGTACAATATACTCGAAATCTAACGTTATAACCTATAAACTGAAAGGCCAATAAACAGTTTATTGAAAAAAGTAAAAAGCCCCATCAAACAGTTTACGATTTAATAAAATGTGATAGAAATGCCTTGTTTTAGCGTTGCTACTAGGGTTGATGAAATCTTATATGCTTGTTGCGGTCATATAGGAGCTTACTTAGACACGACATTGTGAAATGATTTCGAGATAAAATCTTCATTTTGCTTGTGGCTTATGATTCAAGTCAATATTACTGAAATAAAGATCGTATAAACATTTTCGTGTTAACAAAGGCATTCGTTATTTCTTAGGTGTCTTAGATGTACTGAATATAAGGAATACCTGAACCGCTGCTTGCTGTATGGTTTCGGGAAAGAATAGCAACATCATTTCTCCCAATGACTAATGATAGGAAGTTCACAAACTAACATCGATACTGACACCTAAGCTGCTTTTGGTAGAATTTCGGGTGTGGCGTTGCCTACCCATTCAACAAAGCCTGGCCGCCAAGTGGAAGACTTCAAACACTAAAAATCTCTCTGAATAAAAAATCTCTAAAGCATTCTTTTTATAACAAAAAAAAATCTAATATAGTACCTATACTAGCATTTTAATCCTCATAAATATTACAAGCTTTAACATGAAACTTATCAAACGTTTCAGATAGATCGCATACGAATAAAAATAACTTTAAAATAATTCATTGACGTTACACCGCCTACAATTTAACACATTTCCTCATCATAACGGCACAAAACATTATGATTAACAATTAAACTTAAACAATATTAATAAATAACACGCACATTGTAATGCGATGTCTTCAAGCCCACGCTACGTTAGGTAATAAAGCTAAAATATTGCTTTGATACAACGTTCAACGTCATAACTATCGGTTAAGTGTGCGTGCCGAAAGTTATGCTAAAGACGTATTTCATGATGAATTTTTGTATAATAGTCATGAAATAAGCACTCGAGACGCTGTTAATGATGGAGAAGTAACTGTTTTTATCGGCGTTTTCAAGGATTCTGTGGAAAATCCCAACTGTATGTTACATACCATACTTAATGCATAAAGATTTTTCATTTAATCTTCATCTTCAAGGAAGGTATTAAAGATCCCACATTTTACAGTTTTATTCTTATTTCTATCATCGTTGTACTCATTTATATTGATAGAAGCCATTGATGTTATCGTTTCTACATCATTTACACACTAATTGTATATCTATATCTCTAATTGTATACAGGGTTATTTGTAAAACACCAGCATCCTTCAAAGGGATCATTAACCCTTAATTTGGCAGAGATTCGAATTACCTTATTTATTGAAAAAAGATATATATCTGAAATCCTAGTGTAATAATATATACAGAAAAAATAGAAAAAAAATTATCGCTTTTACAGGTTTTCAGGAAATCAATGTATCTCACAGTGAACACTGCTAAATTCGTAGAGAACAAAAGTTATTTTTTCATGTTCATTGCGGTGAACACTGCCAAATTAGTGTTGTTTAAAAGGTAAAATTAAAAAAACAATAATTATCGTTTCTTTTAGTTATTTATTGAAAAAATGTTTAAAAAACGATAATACTACTGCCTGTATATTACGTAGTTGTATTTTTATGGCAAAATTTGCATCGACCCGTCTTCGTTTGTGCTAGGATAATGTCTTGTATTATCGTAGCTTATTGGGCTAGTAGGCCTGCCTGATTTTAGGTTTACATCTTTACCTATCTATATCTATGAGAAGGAATTTATGGAAGTCGCAAAAGATAAAACAAGGCTTGGAGAAGGTGGCAGTAGTTCATTGTCACTGTTAGTATCGGATTTGTGACTAGTGTCGAAAGGTACGTGCTCGACAGGAACAAGTGCTGATATTCTATCCATGTGACCTTGTAATTTATGCTATAAACAGGCAGAAAACAATACATAAGCCAAATAAAAACCCACCACATGCAAGCATACTATCTACAAGTATAAATACATAAAAATGATTTGCTGTTCGTTTGTCTCGCTAAAGCTCGAGAATGGCTGGACTGATTTGGTTTATTTTGATTTTGAAATATTTGTGGAAGTTCCGGGGAGGTTTAAATGGTGAGAAACATTAATACAAAACAAAAATGACTATTTAATTTTCCAATAAAATTGTAGGGTAGGGTAGGGGTAGAGGTAGAATAGTGTAGGGTACGGTAGGTTAGGTCAGGGTAGAATAGGAGTAGGGTAGTGTAAGGCTAGAGGTATTGTAGGGTAGGGTACGGTAGGATAGCGTAGGGTTGGGTAGGGGTAGAGTAGGGTAGGGTAGGGGTAAAGTAGGGTGAGGTAGAATAGGCTAGAGGTAGGATAATCACGCGTACCAAGTCCCGTCGGGCAGCCAGTTTGTTAATAAACGTTATACCTAATTTGGCAAGGTTCATCATAATGAACATATGAAATTGAGAATATTTGTTCGAGTATTTGGCAATGTTTACTGTGATGAACAAACAAGTTTGCCGATAAAAATAAGTAACTAAAAAGTCATAATAATGCGCAAAACACACACAAAAGCAAATTAGGAACATTGTTTAGTAAATTAAAAGAATGAATAAGTTAGGTTAGTTATGTAAAGCATGTAAAATACAATATTTACTTTTCGAAGAATTGTGCGCCCGCGTCGTGCCTATACCTCGTCTCGATAATGACAGGTAAATAGTGTTTCCAGTAGTAGCAATATTTTTTATAATATAGAATATACTTTAATCTTGCTTTACGTAAAATAAAATCGGATGAGAAGTAGAAAACTTTTGCTCAATATTTTTTTTATTTTAATGTTTATCACAGTGAACATTATCAAATTAAGGGTTAAACTCATCATTATGAACCACTTTAACTATGATGACAACCTTGAAATCGCAAAAAAAATCAGCTGTTCCATACATTTTGTTGAGTCATGTGTACATAAATGTATGGAACAGCTGATTTTTTTTTGCGATTTCAGGTTTGGTCCCATAGCAAAAGTTGTTCATAATGATGAGTTTAATGACCCCTTTGAAGGATGCTGGTGTTCCCTGTGTAGGTAGTCTTCATAATATTATTGAATACAATAATTACTAAAATCATAGCAAATCAGATATGGAAAGCTTGCACTTACAGACTTAGAAGAAGTAAAAGATGAAAAAAATATCGAGATGAGTAAATTTTTTCTATCGTGTAACCAAACCTTAATGATGTATAAAACACAGTTAGTTGATAATTAACTATTAGAAAACATTTTGGAACACCATAATTAGTAAGAAATATGAAAATTAATTTGTTGATGCTTGATATAATTACCATAATGTTTCGTCATTAGTATAAATGTTACAGGGAGCTCGTGTCATAATCATTTTAATTATAGCAATATAATATGATAATTATCGTCTTCTATTCTTGCCGCTTTAGAAATGACTTCACCATTTCAATTGAAACGTTCTAACAGTTGTAATGGATTTTTGTAGTATAGCCCAAATCATCATCTATCGTCACCTTTCCAGTAATCTTCTGCTTCTTATAGTTTATAAATTTCTTCAAAACTAACGAAAAATAATTTTTTATTTTTATTTTTGTAAGGCACATAATATCTGTTTTCTGCTTCTGTCTCGTAATTACCTAGTTTGACACATCTGAGTAATCACGCATAATAGTTTGAAAACTAATACAGGCGTTTAGTGTCAAATTTAAGTATCAAATCATTATACTGGTAATTTATCGCTACATCAGATCTACCTTCTCAAATGTCAATGAAGGTGGTATTTGATATGTCACTTTCTTCTTCCCTTTAATGATTAATTATCAGTTTAATATTATTATCCTCTAGACACGATTCTGCTTCAATTGATTAAAGTTCTAGTCCAACACTTTTTCTTCTGTCTTTGCTAATCCTTCTATAGGTTGGAAGACGTTACAAACTGTCTAAAACTCTTTAGAAATCTCAATCAGTAATTAATAAAATTCTTTTTTTGTGAAGCTTCTGCTATAATCAATCTACTGCCTCTCCCATGATTTCCATTCTTCTTGTATCTTGAAAGACATTGCAGACTGTCAAGAACACTAAAAATCTTAATAATTATATCCTTGAATTCGTAAACTAACTGACAGTAGAAATCAAAGGAGCAAAAGCCTCTCTCAATGATTTCTACAACTTTTGCTCTAGAACCAGTGTGGGCTAATAAAACAAAATCTTACTCTCCTTTCGATCCAAATATACTTTTAGACAGATGCAAATAGAAAACGGTCAAGCGCACTTCGTTTATTATTTCACCGTGTTTGTAAACATTATTGGCTACTGCCGTCAGTTCATCAGCCGTGTGTATTGTTTAGAATTTGGATACTACGTTGGTTGCAAAGAATTTAGAACTAATAGGATACGCGTGTTCATTGACGTCTGTTATTGTACGAGTATCTTTATAAATTATAAGTATTTAGATGTTTAGTATTTTTATAACAGTTGTTTATAAATATGATAAAGCCCTTTTAAAAAATATTGTTGAAATATTAAAATAAATCGTTGTGGTGACTTTAAAAATGTCTTGTTTTTATCTTCTTCATTATCTACATTCTTAGACTCAAACTAGTTTCCAAGATGGTAGCAGGTAACAGATATGTGTACAGTTTGCCTCTTTTTAGCCAATTATAATTGCTTTTAACCAGACACCTTTCCAGACTCCGTGCTGCTACTGAGAGTTCTATAACTGACCCGACTGACTGATTTATGAGTCGTGATAGCCTAGTGGTGGTGACCGTTGACTGGCAAGTCATAGGTCTCGGGTTCGAACCCAAGGCGCGCACCTCTGACTTTTCGTAAGTTATGTGCGTTTTATAAATTAATTATCACTTACTCCGTGCCTCGGAAAGCACATAAAGCTGTTGGCCCTGCGCCTAATCTATCTCCGATCGTGTCGGAAGGCCGTCCTATCGGACTATGAGAGTGAGGGAATAGAGAGTGCACCTGTGTTTGCGCAAATACTTGTGCACTATAATATCTCCTGCGTAATTAGCTAGGCTCCATTGGCCGCTGTGACCGAAATTCGGTCAGGAGAATATTAACTGACCCAACTCAGTCCCTCGCTCTTGCAACCGCTAGACAAACGAGCCACTCCAATTTCTATGTCTTAATAATAAATTAATATCCTCAAGAAGATGTAGGAAGGGAATTGGAAATTTGATAGCTGTGCGGGCAGCGATACGATAGCTCAGTTAGTTAGAGCATTGCCACGGTACGGCAAGTGTTGCGGGTTCAAACCCCGCTCGAATCCTATCTCTTTTTTAATTCCCTCTAATTATTTTAAAGTATTCACCAGGATAATTATGTTCTTACAATGTGGGTGCACAAACATCCAGACCAGAACAATATATCTGTCAGACTATAAAATATTTGTCTCATGCGGACATTGAACCCGCCACATCGAGCACAAAAGACGGATAACTAAACCTCGCCACCCATCTTGTTATGCATAGTCAAATTGTTATAAAAAGAAACTAATTAACAAAAATTACGTTAAACCATCACCTTCCAAATCCCAGCTTAATTTATTATTAAAAACAAAACACGATACCCGACGACATTGGCGCCGAAATATTAGACGGTTCAGAATCTAAATCATTCGTAACTGACCAACCCTATAATTTAAGCGTTAATACAAATTGATATTTATGACTGAACTCATGCGAAAATTACATGGTTTGCTTACTGACTCAGTATATTTCATCCGTTGAAATTTTTATGGACGACGAAAATGTTGCTGAGATAATTGTGGGGTCAATTCATTACTGAGGTTTGAATGAAAGTGATTTATGACTTGTCTTCGAGATTCTGAGATTATAATGTCAAATTAGTATTGTTTTTCTTCAAGGTTTTATCGCTTCTTCTAACACTAGTGCCTATATAATAAAGCCGTGACAGCCTAGTGGTGTAACCGTTGGATTGGCTGGTCCGGGCCCAGCCTTGCGACTCTACTTATTGAAATCATGTAACTCATGTCTTACGCTACCTACCTATATTGTACAATATAGTGACATGAATTACTTGCTCTAAACAGTGAAGAAAAACATCGTGAGAAAATCAACACACGTACCACTTTTCTAGTCGATTAATTAGCGTATAAAATTCCAGAGTACACATCTCAATATTAAATCCGTAATAGGACGTATAGATTACAAGACTTCGTATTTCACTTTTATTTAGACTACTGTCATCTGCACTCCGTATATTAGAGATAATCAGCCGAGATTTAATAATAATCTAATGATAATGAAATATGTAAATGAGGTCTTATATACCTATAACTCTGACATATTATTATTATAAGTGGTAAAAGTAACCAAGAAAAGAGTTGGTAAAGATAAATGTTCATGTTTATTAATTGGTAAATAAAGTATTTAAAAATCAAATAACAAAGAAAATGTTCAACTTGTTCCAACACGAAAAGGCGACAGAAAACGCATGATCAATCTTCAAGATGACAACAAATATACAAATTGATTTCTTATTTATTTATTCCAAGTTAAAACCTTTTAAAATATAGACGTTTCACTGCAACGCATACTCCAAAATGTGCTCCAAAAGTATAAAAAGGTAAAAAAATAAAACTTTTTCTTCAACTGTCAGAATTTTGATGGATCGCTTTATGCGGTGGATCGGATTTCATAATTTGTTTAGTGAGCATTGAGGTTTTGATTTCGATTGTAATCCTTGATTAAATAGTTCTTTTTTAATAAAGTTTGGTTTTTTAACGTTGAAATAAACTAAGGCTCCTCTAAATCTTTTTACGAGATTAGATATTTTGATTTTATCAAAATTATATTAATTATATTTAATACAAAATTATACTGATATATTCTACTGTGCTCTGAGTGAGTTTATACAATTAGGATTGTGCGATGTCATTAAGATAATAGCCACTTTATGATTTGCATTGCTGCATCATCTTTTGTATAAACCTGTACAAATATTTGTAATATAATGTATTATATAATATAATGTAATAAAGTATAATAATATAATCTATACACTCTATACTATATTTCAAGGTAATGTATATTCCAATCTATATTCTAGTAGAAAATCAGCCTATTTCTTTAAAGTATATAAAGGTATTAGCTACTTCAAATAAAATTCCACATCTGGCCACTTAGTCGTTTTAACGTCATCATTAGCCGTATTATAAGACGCTTACAGAATATCATCCATATAACTTTAAGCACGTATTCAGTCAATTTTCTCACTGCCCAAGGCTACAGATTCTGATTTTACAACCAAATTAAAATACACTTCATTTAGTACCTCCATAAAATGTGTGGCATCTTATTTCTTGTTTGATTTTATTGTAGTGTCGAAAGCATCCTGGGCAGCGTCATTATTAAACAGTATAATGCCATCTAATTTTATATAGTTATATGGCAGAGGTAAAACGGAATTTATGTTAACGGTTGGCATAATGAGAAAACATGATGAAATTGCAATTTGTTTAACAATAATGAAATAAATGATAGAGATAGAGAGATTTAATAAAATCCACTAACAATTGTAAAGTTTCTTCTAGTTTTTATTATTATTCGTGCTTTCTTATGATTTCGTCTGCGTGGATGTTTACTATTATTATTACTTGGGATTAGTGTAACTTTCTATTAGTTTCTATAAGTTCCGTAATTCCAGAGATTATCGTTTACATACAAACAAACATTTAAATTTCTACTTATTTTACGTCTTTAACATTAGTCAATTATTTCAAACTGAAAATATCTTCTAGTTTGTCTTGTGACTTTTTCGTCTATAGTCAAAGTCAATAATTAATATCAATGTTCAATTATATTTTTGCTCACCACCATGGCAACTATTGTGTGTCATAAAGATCCAAATTTTTTAGAAAGAAAAAACATAGTCTCAGATTCAGTCAATCAGTCTCAGACTGTATAATACTACTAAAAAGTAAAGTAGTGGCAGTTTGCCTATAGAAATCTGTATTCTAATTTCCACCATTCACCAATAATACTAACAGATGACAAGCATTGATACAACCTTTAATTCCCAAGCCACAGATACAGAAACCCGTCCATACATATTTGTATACAAATCAATCATATAAAATATTCGACGTGGAAAGGAAGTGGTTACGTAATCTCATTCAAATGTCAGAGATCAACAATCGGTGCGGTCGGGAGTTACCTCTGTACAGTCAGACACAAAAGTAGATGAAATAATAATAAAAATATGTTTAGCTTTAATCATAATAAGGTCCAAACAATTTAATAGTTTATTCAATTTTTCGATACCAAAATGTCCTAATAGTTTTTATTATAAATGCGAAAATAATTATTGTGTTTGTTTATTGGTCCTTTTTTCATACAACAATGGAATTTTGTACACAAATATATGTACCTATATGGCTGAAAAGTGGCATGGGGTACTTTTTATCCCCTAACAATTTAAACTACGAGAGCGAAGCTGCGGTAGTAAAGTGCGGTAAAGGCTAGTTAATTTAATATTACTGCTCCGTTGTTGCATGTGAGTGGTTAAACCAACAAACACACTCTAATTTATAATATTAGTTAGGAGTTCCAATTCCTTCATTTGTACCAAGTTTCCACTATAAAAATACAAAATTTAATTTGTAACAAAATTGTTTTCTTCCAACTGTACAATTGTCATCAATCTCAAACGTCATTACATAGTATTTGGTTTTTTGTTCAAATATTTAGTTTTGTTGAAAGCGACGCAGGCAGGTGGCCGGCCACTACATTATATGGCTTTTTTTAAGTATTTGATGTCATAAACAAACTATTTTAATTGATGGATCTTGATATTATTCAGGGGATTCGTGAGCCTGCCTTTTGTTAAGTTTACTTTTGAAATTCTATTTGAATATACATATTTTTACTTTATGGAATTGTATTTTTACTCCGATAACTAGTCCAAGAGCTGGCAGTTGATTCAGAAGTGGCACTTGATAAAAGATATCTAGTTAAGTAATCCAGTTTTCACTTTTTACCTTTTGTGATTATGGAATCATATTCTTGCCAAGTAATTGAAGTATAAACTATTTTTTTAAATAACAATCAAATATCAAATTAGTACCTTTTTAAAAGAACCACAGACTCTTGGTATATAAGTTTATCAGTTTAGAATTTTAACCCTGTGTCATTTCAGCCTGACTGTACATCTAACATGATTAGATCAAGATTTTAAGACTTTTAGTCACTGACCCACCTAGGTCAATGCCTTTAGTACTCTTTGATACAGATCAAAAACGTAGTATCCATTGTTCCAGAATTAAGTATGATAGTTGGAATACTGTAGTCAATTTAAAGGTTAACTTACAAAAAGACTTACCTATTGAACTTGAAAGTAATAAATTTTAGTAGAATTTGCCGTTTAGTAGTGATAGTGCAAAGATGCATATAATGCATTTGGCTATAGATAAACGCAACATTGAAGGCATTGATGCGCTTGTGCAATATACTCATTATACTGTTGACATAAACCATACGCAACTCTTAAATAAACAACGCAAATAAAGAGAAGAGTGCATTTTTAAAATCTTTTATATTTAGAGAAAAATGATCTTAGAGACACAGATGCAGTGAACAATGTTTAAGATATTGTGAAGCCAAACCATATCTTTAAGAATTTAATTCATATCCTTGTTACTACTATAATAAAAATCGTTACTTATGAACTTTAACACGTCTTAATAAGGTTCATAACTTTCTTGAATATGAGTGCTACACCTCATAAACATAAAGCGAATATTTTCATACAAAGGGTACGAAATAAAATGCACTGTTTTATGATTTTCACATGAGTTTGCTGTCGGTACTTACGTGCGAGATGCTTTTACGAAATACAAAATAGTATCTATGAAAATTTTAGGATTTTGAAACTAGTATCTTCGAACTACCTATGTATAATTAAAAAATTAAAATATAATAACTTTTATATGCATGTGATAAACAAAGCTAAGTTACAGTATTTTTTATCTGCATGGATTTTTGTTTATTTATTTATTATTTTACTCACTTAGGGATGAATTTCCAAAACTCCTTCCTTAATGCATTTTTAGGACACTCAAGCAATATTTTCTCCAAAATTTAAATCTGTTGATCCTATAGTTTAAGATGTGGGTTGTCTTTCAGGCAGTCATGGTACTATTTTAAAGATTACAGGGAAAAAAACTAACAGACACAATAATAATTATATATTTATGAGTACACAGCATGAAATATACCTACAAATAAAACACATAACATAACTAGACTGTACTTTTGGTTATAATAAAAAGTTTGAACTATTAAAACGATTTTATACTATTTAATTTGAGTACTTTAGCGAGACAACTTTTAAATTTAATAAATTGAAAAATACATCATTGTTTTCTGTGAGCAATTCAAAATTGGATAAAAACACGCAGTTAAACACGAAAGGGTAGATAGAATAGGTGTTTAGGATTTAAATTACTTTGACCCTGTTGACAACCGGGATTACGACGGGATGAAGAAGACATAAATACACAATACGCATCCAGGTTTAAAACGAAAGTTACTATTACGTAAACACAGATTGCAACCAACTTGCAATATAAGTACCACTGTTCATTCAAAACTAGTGCTGGACTCTATTTAACTAGGTTTTAAAAAACATTGGACTTGTTTAAATTTTGCGGAGTCGATATTATCGAATTTGTTTTCTAAATTATCATCAAATTTCAAACTTTATGGTTGTTATCTTTATTGCATTATCTTTCTTCATTATTGACGTTAAGTGTGTTTTATATAATTATCTTTTTTTTGTATCCGTAAAGATTTTTTTCAGTTTTATATTAATTTATCGTTATCTTCACATCATCATTCTCTATTTTTGTTTTAATATGAGCAATATGTGCTTTATTATCGACTTTGTATATATTATTTTTTGCTACACTGCACTGGCATGTTTTTCAGCGTTGTTGTCATATTAATCTTATATTCCACTAAATATTCTAAACTTCTATTTAGATTTAGAAACATCACAACACTACATCATTCCATTCACACTAGTGTTGGACTCGTAAAACGTGGTGCTATCAGGAGGGCGTCAATTTCCAATTTATTTTTTTCCCCACCGTTGCAGGGCCGATGCAGTAAAGTTGGAATCGTAAAGTTACGATGTCTGGCCCCTGCGATGCCCTTACCATGTGATAGTGGAGTTTGTGGGGTATAAATTTTGCTAAAATTGTCGTGGCGCAAAATGCGAGGATTTTCAGTAAAGTAGAAACTTCTGTATGAGAATTTAGGATAAATATTTAAGTTTTTATATTTATTATAGTTAAAAAATGGAATCAAAATAAACAAAGTCAATCTTATGATATAACTGAATAAAAACTGTGTTAGTAAATTATTTCTTATGCTAGTCAGAGGAAGCATCAATATGAAGAAAAAATATTATGTTTTCTCAATGTCTCTCAAAACAAAGCACTGCGATAATCTTTATTTAAATTAATACAAATACTTATTCAAACCACAACATTTTTATATTCCTTAATTTTGTACTCTTTTCATGTTCACCTTGAACTTTTTCCTAAGAAATGCTCAACTTAAACATCAAAATTCGAATCAGTTTCGTCAAAAGTTTCATAGTACGAGGTGGTCCTACAATAATTTAGTAAGGATAATAGACATTCATTTTTCACTAGTTCAAATTGGACACGGTAGCTGCCTGTTTTTTTTTGGTGCATATCTTGTCTCGAAGGGGACCGGTAAATTACACCTTGAATCCCCTTTGATGATGGGGAGTAAAAATTTTAGTGTTCCTTGAATCAGATATCATGTATCATTGAGTTGTGGTTTTGTGAGTTGTACTAGTAAGATTGTAGATAGCAGCTGTGGTGTACACATAAATATTGTGATATAAATCTTCTATCAGCTTTTAAAAAATATTATTTTTATGTCTTCAGGGTTTGTAGGGGCGAAACTAACCGCAATGTGGGTGCCAGACGGCTGTGAATGAAACGAAAGGATTGGCTGTCTAACTGCTGCTAACCGGTCAGACCTATTTCAATTTGCCGTTTATCTTATGGTTGGCTAGATGATCAGCGGTTGCAACGTCTCAGGCTGAATTCCTGATTCAAGCTGTGTTATTTATAACACAACGGTCAATATGTACGCAAAACTCCTCTGGTTTTAACCCTTTGGTGAAAAATATACTTGAATTTTATGAAATTTAATGATATTGGGTACATAGATCAACCGTAAAAATATTTTAAAGGAGCGTTTCTGCTACGTAACTTGGTAATAAAAACAATCTTGATTGCAGTAAGGCTATGTTCACACCAAATGTAACGCTACAGCTGGCTTTCAGGCTGCTACTGATAATGTAAAATATACGGGGGACGTTAGAAAAAGAAGGGTCTTTCCTGACAGAAAAATAACTTACAAAATAATTATTATAAACTATGAACATTATTTATCGGCTCTTGTCGGTGAAGCAATCGCCACCTCATTCTATCCTCCGCTTGTCTTTTGACTTCCTGATACGTCACGACTCCTACTTTCTCCTTCACTTGATGAAAAAGTGTGAAACGACAAGAGCTTAGCTCTTAAATATAAGAGAGATGAACATTATTTACATACGAAAAAAGATGAAATTATAAACTTCAGTAACTATAAAATTTCTAATATAAGCAGATATAACTAGAACGTACTAAAGGAATATCCTTAAATGCAAACGTTATATACTCGTACGTTGTATACGTTTAGTAAATGCCACCTTCCGCCACCATAACTTGCGAACTTACACCTTACTTATATTGTCTTTCTGTGTCAGTTTTGAATCTATGTGACAAAGAGATTTCATTACACAGCTTACAGACATTTCATTCATTGGTGGTTGACTGAGTCCTCATTACATTTCCTGTGAAATAACTTAAAGCAGATACAAAACATAACATACTTCGTCAACCAAGAGCTATTACCAAGTGACGAAACCCAACCCTAGCTAATAAAGCAAGCTATATGAAACATAAGTACAATTTTCAAGGGGTAACGTTATGCCTAGGGGATGTTTTACGATCAATTTCATTTTTACAGGTCTCGTGTATCACGATGAATCAAACGGTGTCATGTTATGGTGCTAACAAAAATTGTTATGTATAAGATATCCTGTGTTTTGGTTGTAGAATTTGCGAGAAGTTTTCGTTGATATTACGTTATGATAATATGTTTTTGTGTGTCTAAATATCTTCACTTAACTATCTAATCTTGTTCTTATTCAAAGATATTTTAGCGGCAGCATATATGTGGATACTTGCTGTAGAAATTTACCTAGCCAGTGTAACCAGTCAGCAATGAATTCGAAATTGGCTTAACGATAACTATCCCTAATGGTGTGTGTCCGTGTAAACCCCAATGCACTCCTGAGTGTGTTTGGAGATCGGCGAGTCTTCAATGTTGCAGAGATAGGGTGGATGCAGCTTCGTATTGCATTTGAATGGTAAATATTACCTATCTTACTACTACTAGTTCTTATAAAAAACGATTTTAGTTCAGTAGAATGGTAAAATACTTTGATTAGGCACCCAGAAAGCTGTTAACAAATTGAGAGAGATATTGTAGGTACCCGTTCAATGTAAAAAAAAATTGTGATCTAGCTACTCCACTATTTTTTTTAAAGTACCGTGGTTATGCAAATGATTTAGAGTATTAAAGTACTTTGCCATTTTACTAAACTAGTCTAGCTGTTTCATGAAAACGCTAGAATTACGCTAGAATTCGTGTAAACACTAAAACACAAAATTAGTGTCGTAACAATCAGTCAGATCGTTTAAAGCGAATGCTTTAACGCGATAATGTGAATTTTCGCTAAACCCTTCGTACTTTCGTAAAATCACGATGTAGGTACATTGTATAGGATCCTACCACGACAGTGATACTGTACAGTGTTCTGTAAAACGGTGTATTTAATGGCACTATAAGACCTCATTGATACAGGTAGACGAATGTCAAGGACAGCAAACACGGCTTTACTTTCAATAGTGGCTTAACTTCAACATGTACGGTCAGCAAGAACCAGAACTCGAAATACCTGAATAAAAAAACTATAAAGAAATTAATTTTGATTTAATTTAAATTTCACCATTCACTTTGAAAACCGAATTTAATAAAACTAAATTCAGCCCTACGCCAATTGCAGCTCTGAATTCAGTTACAGCTTGGCAAAAGAGTCTGGAAAAATTGGGGGCGCTGCTGGCGCACTTTTCACACTACAATTCAAAATTACAAGTTATTTAGTGCTTACATGTTTCTATGACGAGTTTTTTGTCATTAATTATAATCAAATGAAACATTTTTATGTTATTTAAGTACTCACAAACTTAGTTTTTAAGATTTTTATTTTTAGTTCCAGCTGTCACCGCCTCAGAATCTTTTTTGCCAAGCTGTAAACGCTTGAACCAAGTTTAACTTGATTGATCGCGTTTATTGTCAGTGGTGAAATCGGCTCTTAAAAATAAACAAATCTGATGAATTTCACAAGGGAAAAAAGCCAAAACAAGTACATAACAATTTACAACCAAGATTACAATCGTGGGAATGTGTCCACAACTGGACCAAATGAATCAGTTTCACGTTAAACATAAACATTTAACGCTGATTGTAATTGTTATATATCAATATAGCTTTAAAAAAATCTTTATTTACAGAAGAACATTTCATAAGTTCACTTACGTGAGATAGAAATATTCATAATCATCAGCCTGTATTAGTCCACTATTGAACATAGGCCTCGCCTAATGCGTGCCACCATACGTGTGCTAATTGGTGGTATTTGCAAAATTGTCATGCTGGGCAAGCGAGTTAGCGATCGCAGTAGCACATGATTGCTGTTACACAGAAGAATACCGCTGTCCATCCTCTGGATCTATCCCTTTGTCGCTTCTTACAACACCCTCGAGGCGAGTAGGGGGGGTTCAGTTCTTAGGCCGGAAACCACACGGGATAGAGATATTACAATACAATTATAATTTATCGTCTAATAACGAAACATGTAAAGTAGGAAAACAATAAAAAAAATACTTTTTGTGAAATTTTTTACATGTACATTACATTACATTTACATATTTTTTTTGCACATAAATAGCTTATTAAATATTTATAAAAAAAAATACACGAATGCTTAATGCATTCGTGTATTTTTTACACACGATGATTATTATTATGTAAATAAGTATCTACAATTAGGTAAAAGAAAGGTACTCTCGACAACAATGTGTAGGTAATCTGATCATAGACATCACCCAGCCAACGCATGGATACCGTTCCACTGGCAAATATAATAACCTATAGTCACATCATCTCCCATTTTCTCCATTTTCTACGGTTTGAATGCCTATCTGACAACCGCAACCCACAAGGATACGATATTGTAAAGTAAGATTAGATCAGGTTCAGAGCCTTTACCCATAGCCCTTTAGCCTGTAGGCCTTTACTTTTGAAAGCCCTTTAAAAAAATAAATATTTGTTTTTAAGTAACTTTAAGATTTTTGCAGACTGTACGGCCTTAACCTTTACGTTATTTAGTGTTTACCAGTACCTACTACTAAGTATTACGATTACCACGGACGTTTAAGACGACCCATGTATTGTAACTAATATCCTATTATTTTTAACTATTTGACCTGTCATTATGAGGTCACGCAGTGACCATGGAGTTTCTATTAAGAAAAAAGAATGTGTTTTAGCATTAATCTACACTACAGGATGGTGGATCTAAGATTGACCCTGCCTTTACAGCAAGAGGGAAGTTAGACAGTACCATCCAGATCCATTCACAAATTTGATCAAATAATAATAATGTCCTTTTTTTTTTTTTTTTTTTTTTTTTTTTTTTTTTTTTTTTTTTTTTTTTTTTTTTTTTGTCGTGTGGAAAACTCTTTATGAGTACCCCACCGCTAAGGGCTGGCGATGGGGTTATGTCCGACTCGCACGGACTAAAAACCACACGGTGTTCCTCCATGAACCTCTAGGCGGAAATACGGCTTTCGCTTGCGCATTCACCGTAAATGTCCTCCTGACCGAATTTCGGTCACAGTGGCTAATCTCAAAAGAGACTCCAACTACGCAGGAGATATTATAGTGCACAAGTATCAGGTGCACTCTCTATTCCCTCATTCTCATAATGCAATGGGGCGGCAATTCGACACGACCAGGCAATCAGGGGCTCTTCTCCGAAAATCGAACAACGATGTTTCGGATCGGAACGTAATAGTGAAGACGAAGAAATTACCACTGTTTAATTGTACTTAGTGCTTTCATCTGTTGTTTCGTTACAAATCCATAAAAAAAAGCAATCTATTAGATATAACAATCTATTTGACTTGCCAGTCAGCGGTCTTACCACAAGACTATCGCGACTCAAATTTTTATAAAACATCATGCTGTAAAATGACAAAATTCTTTATTAGTAACCAGCTATGGCCGAAGCCCACCAGAAGTAGTTCGGCTTGCACTTGACTTAACCTGAACTGAGACCTGATCAGCGGGCGTGGCCACTGTAATCATCATTCTTAACTTATCCTTCACTCATTTGCAATACGTCCTGCTTTCTTGTAATTACATGCCATTAACATTCTCAGGCTTTTAGTAAGGCGATTGTTTTTTTTACCAACATCTTTTTAACCCACTTCCAAAAAGGAGGAGGTTCTCAATTGGACTGTATGTTTTTTTTTATTCATGTCTTAAACAAGCGACGATATTAGGCGACGGAAGATCTCGGAAAGCACTGATCTAACTTTAGAATATCTTATCCTTTTTGTTGTGCAGGGGTGTCAGATAGGCAGTCGATCTGTAGAAAACTGATATTCGACAGCATCTGATTAATCTAATCTGTTTAATATTGTTGAGGTCGGCTTCTAGATTAGAAGCCGACCTCAACAAAATTAATATAGATTCCTCTTAATCTTAGAATTCTTAAACTTTGTTGTTAGTTCAACATCATCCGGTGAAGATGATAGGAGGATGATGACTAGTTGACTCTATCACAATTCACAGCACACATAGTTTTTGGACTCTTATATGACCAGTAGATGATAGCTAATCACGGGAAGAGAATATCGTAGTTTAATAATATAACATGACCGGTCACTAATTATAAGTAAGTATTTAAGAATGGACTTTTCTTCTTTTCCTAAAAGAATAAAATATTAAGTAATCCTCTTTCTGAAATTCCGTTCCACTTGTCTTGTGATGTCAACAAGTAAATTAATAATCTTCTGAAATCAACTGTCTGGAAGACAATTATTATGACAATGCTTTTAGTATTTTCGTAATAAGCCATTCAAGGTTTATGCCAGCTTTCACCACTTTAAAAGTGGAGAGCTTAGCACCATAAAATATGGTAAAGAAATGCTTTTAATTTGACAATGTTTGAGTAACGTTTGAAAATAAATAGTTTCGCGCAATTATTTGCAAAAAATTACAGACTATTTTAATATAGCAGACATTTTTAATATAGCAGACTATTTTAAAATAGCAGACTATTTTAAAATATCAGACTATTTTAAAATAGCAGACAATTTTAATATAGCAGACAATTTTAACTGTTGGCAGTCAATTTATCGATATTGCTTTCTTGGTATTGCAGCGGATTCGATTCCCGCACGAGACCAACATTTGTGTAAACGTTCGTCAGATGTTTGTTCCATAAAAAAAAGGGTTGTCCAGTCGAATTAAAAAGTATAACATATCCGGCCTATAAACTATCTCTTTACAACTTCAAAAAAAAAAAAAAATCAACAAACATTTCTAATATTAATTAGTAAGATTATTTTTCCCTCTTAAATGTTTTTTCAAACAAAAAAAAACCTTCCAATAACATTTAACTTACAATTATAAATAAATAAATCAACCTGTAACTGTCCCACTGCCGGGCAAATGCGAGCCTCATATAGCTCGAGCTTCTCATAAAGAGAAGGCTCGAATATTAATCGTATGGTTAAGTTGGCGTTTCCAAACTTACTTTACAATGTTTTCCTTCGCCGTTAGTCAGTGGTGTCTTAGATTAACTAAAAAAGTACACATGACATTGAAAAAGTCACGTTGATAAATATCAGGATCAAACCTACACCGACGTGCTAGTAAAGCGGGTCCGTAACCATAATCACAACAATTTAATAAAGAATATTTATCATCTCATAAAATAACTAGTTACTTAACAATTAACACTAAAAATAAATAGTTAACATCCTCCTCTATTCGAAATGTTTCAAAGTAATAAATCAATTTTATCAATTGTAAGAGCATTGAAACCTGTTCAAAAACCAATTAGTTGGTATCAGGAACAAGCTAATTAATACGTATACAGTCGATGGTTATTCAGTGATGGGATAACAGTGTTATTGGAAACTCGTACGTATTATAATTAAGCTAAGGTTCCTATTATTTACATAGAATAGACACACTATGCATAACTATAACTATAATATTGTAATTTTATAAATACAGGGTTTCATTGAGCGAAATGATAGCCTAGTGGTATGACCGTTGGACTGCCAAGTCAAGGGTATCAAGTTCGAAATGAAGGCGCGCATTTCTGACTTTTCGTAACTTATGTGTATATTATAAATTAATTAATAACTGCTCCGTGCCTCAGACAGCACGTTAAGCCATTGACGATATAGGCAGTCAGTACTCTATTATTTAAAAAAAAAAATGGTGGCTAAAGAATAGGCGGGTAATATGATGGGCCGCTCATAGGCACTCGCTATACTAGAAGCTTTGCACATGCATTGCCGGCCTTTGAGAGGGATTGGACCTCTAGTTTCTTTTCACTGACCGTACAAAACAAAATAGTATAATATTCCCACACGCCGATATTTTGTGAGAGAAATCAGCATGGCTCATACTACTACTACTATCATAAGATTCATCATTTTCATCATCATTTCAGCCATAAGACGTCCACTGCTGAACATAGGCCTCCCCCAATGACTTCCAAATCGGCCGGTTGGAAGCAACCTGCATCCAGCAGCTTCCTGCGACCTTTATTAGGTCGTCTGTCCACCTTGTGGGTGGACGTCCTACGCTGCGCTTGCCGGTACGTGGCCTCCATTCCAGAACCTTTCTGCCCCATCGGCCGTCAGTTCTGCGTGCTATGTGCCCCGCCCACTGCCACTTCAGCTTGCTAATCCGTTGGGCTATGTCAGCGACTTTAGTTCGTTTGCGGATCTCCTCATTTCTGATTCGATCTCGCAAAGAAACACCGAGCATAGCCCTTTCCATAGCGCGCTGAGTGACACCGAGCTTTCTTATGAGGCCCATAGTGAGAGGCCACGTTTCGGTTCCGTATGTTATCACTGGTAACACACACTGGTTGTAGACTTTCGTCTTAAGGCACTGAGGTATGTTGGACGAGAAGATGTTGTGTAGTTTCCCGAACGCTGCCCAGCCGAGTTGGATTCGACGATTGACCTCCATCTCGAAACTGGACCTACCCAACTGGATCACTTGTCCCAGGTAGACATATTTGTCAACAGTTTCGAGAGTAGAGCACCCAACTGATATTTGGTAGGGCGCAACATGGACGTTCGACATAACTTTCGTTTTGTCCATGTTCATCCGGAGCCCTACTTGTTGGGATACTCTATTGAGGCCTTCGAGCATTGTGCCGAGGTCTTCAAGCGATTCTGCCATGACCACAATATCGTCGGCAAATCGAAGGTGAGTGATGTACTCGCCATTAATGTTGATGCCGAATCCTTCCCATTCCAGGAGCTTGAAAGCGTCTTCCAATGCAGCGGTGAACAGTTTCGGAGAGATAACGTCTCCCTGTCTTACGCCTCGCTGCAGAGGAATCTCTCTCGTGCTCTGCTCCTGTACTCGGACCGACATAGTGGCGTTTTTGTACAAACACTTCAGCACCTCGATGTACCGATAGTCAATATGGCACCGCTGGAGAGACTGTAGCACTGCCCAGGTTTCGATCGAATCAAAAGCCTTCTCATAGTCCACGAACGCCAAGCATAGTGGCAAATTATACTCCTCGGTCTTCTGTATAATTTGCCGCAGCGTATAGATGTGGTCTATGGTATTGAAGCCTTTTCGGAAACCGGCTTGTTCGGGAGGCTGGAAGTCATCGAACCTACGTGCGAGACGATTCGTGATGACCCTCGAAAACAGCTTGTAGACATGGCTCAGAAGAGAGATGGGTCTATAATTCTTTAAGGAGGTATTGTCCCCTTTCTTAAAGAAAAGTACCACCACACTTCTGTTCCACGCCTCTGGCGTTATTCCTTCGACTAAGACGGAGCTGAAGAGCCTCTGAAGGACTTTCAGTACCGGTGTTCCACCCGCTTTCAGAAGCTCTGATGTGATTCCATCTTCACCCGGTGCCTTGTTGTTCTTAAGCTGTTTGAGGGCCATCCTAATCTCGTATAGGCTGATGTCCGGGATATCTTCGGTATAGTGTCGGGTCAGCTTAGCTCTGAATCTAGCTTAATCATAAGATTATTATGTTTGATTTTAACTTAATGTTAGAAATGTTAGAGGCATACTCTCTATCCACTTCACAAACTTAAATCCTTAAAAACCAATGGTCGGTTTCCACGCCATAAACTCGCATAATATTTCAACACATAAATCACTACACACTGCTTCAAACCTAAAATTTTCGCCACAACCTTTGACGTTCATTCAAAACTGCGCGCACTATACATAATCTTGACACTTTAACCTTTCCAAAATGGCTGTTAACGCACCATTATGGCGTATCAATACAAATCTAAGCGTAGTTTGCACGCAAAACGTAAATCTCGACAATCGGTACTTAAATCATGCAGGCAATTGCCAGTTATTTGTTATATTCAGAATTTACGTGCCGATCATGTTTATAGATGGAAATAATTTCCGATTTGATCTTTGGATAAAGGTAAAACGTTGTAGTGTTTAGAAATATTGAAATATGAAATCAACGTTGCTGAGTTCATAAGCTTAACTTATGAAAGATCTTTGCATATTGGTGGCACGAAATTCTATTGTGTCTTATTTCTCGTTCTTTGATGAATTAGCGCATACCAGTTAGGTTAGGTTAGGTTATTTACGTAAGAATAAAACTATTAATAAAGTAGTAATTAATAAATAGCTATTAATACTTAACTATAGACAAAATTTCATTAATATAAGGATAAAGTGCTCATAAAACTGTCAAAATTGCTATACTTACTGATTAGACATATATTATATAACCACAAATTAAGCTATAATTCGTACGTTGCAGAAATCAAAGGTAATCTATACCAATATTAGACACTAGATCGACAAATTTGCCTTATGATACCGAGCGCAACGCTGAACACAAAGACAAACAAAAGTATAAATGAGTCAAAAAGTGTTTACGTACAACATAGTTTGTATTTTCGACGGTGTTAGTCCTCCTAACTTAACACCCGACCGTCATACACTTACAGCAAGTAGAAGCACGCTCAGCAGTATTGATTGACATATTAATGATTCCGTATCAAACTACATAGCGGTCTGACCCACTCCCTAGTGGACGAGATGATAGGTACCGGCATATTTTTTTACGAATTAACAATCTTAGGACCAGTGCTACAGGTTGGCCGGTTTGGCCTGAGTAAAGAAAATATGTTCAGGTGGGGATTCACAGACGGCACTAACCTTAGCTGTTCGTGCGGTGAGGTGACGCAAACTATATCTCACCTATCATCGTGCCCTGCATGCCCTAAAACCTGCATGCAGGAGGATCTAATGGCTGCTTCGCAGTCAGCGTCGCTATTTTCTGGGCCGCTTCAATATAATAATAAAAAATAAATTGGTTGCTATCGAAACGATAAGAAGAAGAAGAAGTGTTACAGGTATACGCTTAACAGTTTAAACGTGATGCACATTTAAAAAAAACAGCAAAAAATAATATTCCCACTCTACAGGAATGCAAGCGGAAAATCAGATAAATACAAAATTAATTATTAATTAAATTAAATTTCCATCAGCTTTGTGTATAATGCGACTACATTAATATTTATGTGCACCTTTCGTTGACACAGTGGTGCGATGCCCGACGTTTTGAACAAAAAACGCTTTTAAAACGTTTTCATTGTAACCGCAATATGCCGCTGTTTAGTAGTTTCAGTGATCTTGATACTTGGAAGAAGATTTTGGGTAAGAAAAGGTTCTACTAGTTAACTACAAATTGAATGAGCTTATAATGATTTTATAGTAAGACGATTAAATTACTTGTTAATCTACGTTTATATTTTTTCATGCATAAATATAACTTGAGTAAGATAAAATTGTTTTAAAATCAAATAAACAACAAACTAGCTATAAATAATGATATAAAACAGTAAAATATGTTGCTGTTTCAATAGGATAAGACTAAAATATAAAACTATTTTAATTTGGTTTAATTGTTGTATCATATTAATCGAATTGAAAAAGATACGCCATTTCGAAAACTTTATTTTTCCCAAACAGAATAAGCAAAAACCGGTATTATGGCACCAAATCAATATTTGTGTAAACCATCAAATCATCCAGACGCACTACACAACCCACTGGTCAACATATTCGATGATGCGCACAAAAAACCCCGGACAAAACCGCCGCCAGCCGACAAAGTGACGAGCGCATAACTTTCGAGACCCTTACATTGTGGGCTCGCGATTAACAGTTAATAATACGGTGCGTCGACAGTTTTCAATGACCAGATATTATTCACGTTTTTTGCCCAACACATTGTTCTCTTTGTATCACTGTGCGAATTATAGGGATGTGCTAATATTTTGTTGTGATTTTAAAAAAAGGGAGTTATCTATGCAATTTCAAGCTAGGTGTCGGTTTCCATCTGGTCCGTAAAAAGCTACTAGTTTTAGGTCTCGATTTTTTTTTTTTTTTTTTATTATTATTTACTTGTCTACCTTTAGGACTTTTGAAAGAGAGGCCTCTTTAGGCTCTTAAGATCGACATGGTCATGTTTGGTGAACTTTCTAGGCAAATTTTAGAATCATTGTCCAGCAATAGATTAGTGAATGTTGTATTATTTTAATACTTACGCGTTTTACTTAGCTTGCCCTGTTTTTTATTTGGTTCAAATTTAATAATCGATATTTCACCCCCTTCCTATTGACAGATTGATCTGATGTTTGGTACACAGCTTTAGTTCTGATGACAAAACCGTTTTATGTAAAAAAAAAATACTTAGGGATGTTATTTTTATCATCAGGTAAAATAATAATAAAACTCTATCAATATTTTTTTAAATCTCTTGAGCCATCTTGTATAGCTAGGTACCACATATTAGTCGAATTACCGTTGATCGAACAAAAACACACTTTTTCCGGACCTTTTCACAAAAGAATAAACATCGATGCAATGCAAACATTGATATAAAGAAATCTTTTTTCAATAAAATCTTAGCAAACAAAATAATTAACATGAAGTTACCGAAATGACGTTAAGTACAGGCATTCCGACGAAACCGAAAAGGGGGTAGGTCCCACTGCAAGCGATTAGTGTACTTTATGAATAAAAATCGGACGAACTTTCCACCACATTGTTTTTATCATCTTTTAACCCATTAAAGCTTCAACAGATTTTATAATAATAAGACAAATAATATAGAAAAACCGTTAATTAAGCAATATAGCTAGTAGCGTAGTAAATATTAGTAGCTTATAGTAGCTTCTAGCAGTCTTACCAGTAGCTACTACTGATATTTTAATTGTCGCTCAAAATTTTATTATAGTTTAAATTACTTTCGAAGCTAATTACTGTTATTTTACGTGTTTATGCACATGATGTGTTGCTTATTAAATGAAAAAAAAATCTTATACTTGCAATATTTTTTTCACTTATTACTGCTATTTAAACTGACTGGGAGCATATTTCTACTATTGAAACTGACTCACAAATCTTATTACTGCTGTTTAAATTGACTAACGAAGCTTAACCCATGATAGTTAAATTCACTCACGAAGCTTATTAGGTACACATACTCGTATCTATATTAACTCATGAGGCTTATTACTGCTATTTAAATTGACTAACTGACCAATCTGAAATGGTTTTACTATCTTTACAAGTTGTGTCCTATCAACATCTCTATAATCGCTTGGATTCGTCTTTGGGGCCGAAACTTTACCTGCATTCATGTAGCCAAAGGTCTCGCTAATGGAATCACAATAGGGACTTCAGTAACATGTTTTAAAAAGATTTGAGATTTCGCAACCTTTTATTAATTAAGATTTGAAAGTTTCTTTGAATCCAATTGTTAAGCAATTAACAACATGCTTTTACGAATTTTACAACATTTTTAAAACGCATTTTTTCATGTATATCAAACTTTAATGTTTAAAATGTTTGTAGTAAGAAAAATTCTATTGAAGATCTGTCGTCTGGGACGGTTTAATGTAAAAGAGAATTTCGATAGCACAAACAGGATTACCGAAATAGGAGGAGCTGATTGGTGGTTTAAACCAGTAGTTCGCAGATTCAAATCCTGCTTGTAATTAAATTTTTTCTTTCTACAAAAATTTGAAACTTAAGATTTTTTTGCTGTATTACATAGCGAAGCTTTGTTTAGTTTCGTCTGAATGTTATTTAGTAACTTCACCAATTCTCCATCTCTTTCTAATCCTCAAATTTAGAAGATGCGAAGTATATTTTCAACAACTCTACCCCTTCCAATAGCACGAAGTCTACAGTAGTAGTACTGCGTCTAACAAGTTTATTTTTCACTTATTACAAAGGATATAAATAGACCAGATTTTTGTACCCATAAACTAAACTTCGGTAGCAAAAAAACTGCATACAAGACCACCTCGAAAAACACTTAGCACTTAAATATATCGACTGGTCCAATTCACGAGGGCTGACGTTAATAGAGACGCATTCAGGACCTATTAGCGAGTGTAGGAATGTGGTAAAATGTTTGACTTGGCTTGACTAAATATATTATCTTCTGTGCCGTCTTTTTTTTAGAGTTTTGTAGTAAACCAGAAACAGTTTCGTCATGTCTGACTATCCGTTTGTCTGTCACAGACATTTTACTGGCAGATTATGAAAGATAAAGAAATAAAATAAATCTACATATTTATAATGCCCCATCAAAGTTATGAAATAAAAATTAATAAAAAGGTGAATATAAAGGGGCCTCTCCTACATATTAAGTGTAAAAAAAAATTATTAAGTAATTAAATATTTTCTTCTGACTTTTTTAATGATGCATATAAAAAAATATGAAATAAGTAGCTTTTCACGCGGTTTTTCTCGAATAATTTCGCCTAAAAATCTATTGATCGATTCGATCTAAAAACGTGTAAAAAAGAATGGGTAAACTAGAAATACCATAATTATATACTTTTTGTATATTTATTACCGATTTAAAAACCGACTTTCTCTGTTTTAGATTAAAACGAAAACTTAAAAAGAAAATACTTAAACAATATAGTATAAATTATTGCAAAACAATATTGATACAAGAACTGAAGTACAATTCAAACAAACACATTCTTTATCAAAACACGTGCTCATTACTGTAGCAACTCAAGTACTCATCTTTCACAATGAAACATTTGCAAGTGACACCCGGTGCTACTACAGGTCAAATTGGTTATATAAGATCGTTTATTGGGCCTGATGGTATGTAATCAGTGCCCGTGGATATCCGGGGCGCCAGTTCTGTCGATGATTACTGACCTGTCGGGGGTTGGGCTTCCGGTATGTATTCGTCAATCATCGCGCGCTTGACCCCTTGTTTTTAGGCACGGCTCAGGTGAGGAATTTTCTCGATCGAAACAGCCTATTGACGAGTTGTAGTCAATTCTTGGTTTGCTTAACCACGCAAAAAAAGCACGACCTTGGGTACTCAGAACATAATAATTTTTAACATAACTACAAAAAAAAATACACTGCATTTCAGACTCCTACCATTATGTATCTGAACATAATGGAAGGAGTCAGAAATACAGTGGCTTTGGTCATTGGATACAGTTCTTGGGTAAGGAAACATATTAACATACTACAAAATAATATTTACACTACATTTTTAACACTAACTACATTATGTAATCGACTTTCGTGGCTTTTGGTCCTTAGGTACAGAAAAATATTAACATACATACAAAAATTCTTAACTCCAACCATATGTTAACCTTAAGTGCCTTTGGTCCTTGGTACAGTTCTTGAGTAAAGTAAATTAATAAATACAAAAATATATTTACTCAACTTGTCCGTGTGGTTTTCGGCCTAAGAATAGAACCATCCCTACTCGTCCCGCGGGTCACGGGTGTCGTAAGAAGCGACAATGGGAAAACTCCAAAGAATGACCTGCAGCATTCTTCTGTGTAACAGTAATCATCTGCTACTGCGATCGCCAACCCTCTTGCCTAGCGTAGCGATTATGGACGTAGCCTCCAATGAGCGCACAGTAGTGGTGCGCGGAGAGGCCTATATGTTCAGTGGTCGAGTAATACAGGCAGATGATGATGATGATAATTTACCATACAATCATTCTGCCTTAGGAGGCTTTGGTTCTTGTCACTGTCAAACCTTATACCGTAGTTATTTCTCGATCGAAATACAGTCATTACTACTACGTTTAACAATCTCATAAACTGTTAACTGTAACATGATCTGTTATTAGAACTTTGCAACAGCGCGTAAGTTTACGTAAGGGTACAACATAATTATTTCATTAGACCTGTCCTTTTAGATTTCATAAGCCAACTGACAAAGTGCAAACTTCCTGTAAAGTACACGAGTTTAAAACTGTGACATGATTAGTTTTAAAAATATTTTGTACAGTTGATTTCTTAATAGTAGTAACAATTTTTTTTGCGAATTGTTTTTACATGTTATAGCACATGATAGCGTATTAAATATAATACTTAATATATAAATATATAATGTATAAATAATATAATAAGAAAATCTGAAAAAACAATAAGAAAATTTGAAGAAACAACAACCTAGGGAGGAAAAGAAATTTGAAATTTCGACTGATGCTGGTGGGATACGGTGGTTGAGCGGTTAGAGCGTGGACACGGTACGTCGAAGATCGTGGGTTCGAGTCCCATCCGTATCAGTTGTTTTTTCAAATTTTCTTATTAAATAATTATAATAGCAAATAATTTAGTCAATTTAGCAAATGTTTTAATACTGCGTTTATCTTGTAGATAGACTTACACATCAAGATATATATTCATTAGATAGCAGTAATGATATAGTAGTATGATGAGGTTTAAATCAAACAAACTGACTTTTCGCCTTTAAAAATTAGTTGAGGACATGATTGGCGCAGTGGTTAAGCGCTTTGCCTTCTGCGCTTGGTGTTAAGGTACAAAAAAAATTAAAATTGAAATTATATTATATGAAAATTTTAGTATAGAGATACGTTAAAAAAAATATTTGTAAAATGTTCCTGATTTTGTTTATATTTTCAAACTTTCTTATAATCTTAACCAGCAAATCGAGTGATGGGGATATTTCCGACCCGCACGGACTGCGTGCCTTAAACAGTGTTCCTTGGCAGATATCTATACGGGAGTACGATATTCAATTGTGTATTCGCTGCGTTCCCGCCAGACCCTCTAAATCTAACCTTAGATCACCCATAAGAAAACATTCACCAACAATCCCAACCCACAGAAAAACTCTTAACAGGCCCATAACCTACTCACAATCACCTTAACCCTTCACTTACATACGATCAATTAAAACAAATCACCAATTCTCGGCAACATTAAGCCAACAATTATGAAGGTATGATTACACGAGACATCAGTGCCAACATCCACCTGGGTCATTACATAGGGTCATAGTCCCCTTAATATCGCCGCCGAGGTCGTAGAACGATGATGGTAATACACAATTTTACGGGCCACCCTGGGATAGTGGGGTAAGGGTTAAGATGTAGCGATTGTGGACGGTGGAGTATAGACTAATAATCTGCAATTCTGCAGTTCGCAGGAGACCAGATTGCAATAAGAGCGTTAAATAACTGTATTTGTGCTGTTGTGTTTCATCAGTGACAGCATCAGCACTCCCCCTTATATAATTCCCGTTCCTTAATCTCGCCTTCCTTCTCGTGACCGGTTGGCAACTTGCAAATTATATCCCTTTTTTGTAGCCGGGGTAGTCAAAAATGCCTACCACATACCGCACTTCCGAGGACTGCAAATTATGTCCCTGGTATTTTACTGGTCATGAGTCTATAGGCTATGGTGGCTTTCTTAGCCGTATGCGTGTCTGTCAGAAACAACCAACTTTGCACAACAATTTTTATCAGGCTTGTGGCTTATGTTAATTTACCAATTCATTCAACGTCATAAATCGTTTATTAGAAAAAAAATTAAACCTAACTTAATTTCGTTTAACAGCTAAAAGTGATCGTCATAACGATGACGTCCCGTAGACAAGGACCAAATTTTATTTCAGCGCCTGCAAAGACCAAAACTCATTCCCGCTTACACTTTACGCCACGCCCTGACGTATGCACCGTCACGACCCACCCGCTACCTCTAACATAAGTGTGTATTTTAAATAGCCCTAACGATACACTGTTGTTATACGTGTACTCTGTCGGCGAATAACAAGTAACAAGCGTACATAGAAATGGCTCTTTTAAGTTGTAGTTGGAAATTCTGTATTGTTTTAACGAATTTTCTTTTACACTGCATCCTGTGTTTTGGTGAAAATCTGGTGTTTACTTACAGAGGTATTGAAAAATAATGTCACACAAACATTAAGCTGCCTTTTCTACTTGAAATGTAATTGTTTGAGCTTTTAACCATATATTTGCTTTAGAAATTCCATCAAAATTAGCATATTTGCTTTTGAAATTCCATCAAAATATGCATATTTGCTTTTGAAATTCCACCGAAATATGCGTATTTGTTTTTAAAATTCCATCAAAATATGTAAGTGTGTACTTTCACTAATCGCAATATCAACCATCCGAATAAGAGCCTGCACTATTCAAGACTCCTCCACAGTGAAAAGTTAGCTGATTTTATCGATATTTTCTTGTTTTGTAGAGTCACAAGCATAAACTATACCTATGTATACACTTATGATTTTTTTTTCAATCGCAATTTATGTACCTATACGTGTAGTTTAGACTATATTGTCCCACTGTCTGAATTACTTAAACTGTCTGAGTATGCCCAATATGTATGTTTGTTATGTTTGTCAAAAGTTCGTGATCATAATTATGTTTTGTTTGTTTGTTTTGTTTTGTCATATGTTTTTGTTCATATGTTCATATGCTTTCGACTGTACCTAAGGACCAGTTAAGTATTTTAAAGCTATGCTTTTAGTGATAGGTAATAAGAGATCAGTTGTATAAGTTGCATATAGTAGGTATGATTCCTAAACGTGTATAGTTTTTGAGTGATTGGACTTGCTTTTGTATGTTCAGTCCAATCATAACGCAAAACCGTCGAAACAGACAAAATTCTTAGTAGTTACAGAAAAAAGTAACAAAAAGAAAAATTACTTCATCTACATTAATTTTCAAATAATTAAGATGACCCTACTCCGTATTAATAAGTGAAATGATAATTAAGAACATGTTTCACTGACCATAATTACCTACCATCATTTCACTTCACAATATCTATTAACTCTCTCAACGATAGTCAATTACTAACCAAGTGATTAAAGAAAGTGTTTGGGAAAATGAAGTACCGTTTTAATTGATAACCAGTGACCATTAAGCCACGGATACACTAGGGGACAATTGGAGCAACATGTTGCGGAACATGTTCCTCAACAACTACGTGGAATGTGCCGACATACATGACGCGGAACATTTTGTCGACCACACTTCTCAGTGTTTATAGAAATGTCGCCCGAGGAGGTTGTATCATTACCCCACACTACAGACATTTTAAAGGCACGTTGCGTACGCGACTACACTCAGTGACAAATGGCGCAACACTGACGCGGGACACGTGCGCACACTCTCGAGGCGGGAGCAAGCAACATGCCCCGCGTCACGTACAATGTTGTGGGTCATGTTGCGGGACACTATGCAACGTTGCAGCGTCACGTATATTTTGTGTTGCGCGTCATGTTGCGGGACAAAATGTTCCCTAGTGTATCCGGGGCTTTAATTATACAAGTATAATGATCCAATTGGACGTTTTAGTTTTATAGTACATACTGGACTACACGACTAAAGGCTGACTTCTACTTTTTTTTCGTAAGTTATGTGCGTTTTATAAATTAATTATCACTCTCCGTGCCTCGGATAGCACGTTACGCTGTTAGCCCCGGCTGTCAATTGTAGATCTTTGACAGTTGTTACGGGTAGTCAGAAGAAGCCCGAAAGTCTGACAACCAGTCTTACCAAGGGGTATCGTTTAACCCAGTATCTGGGTTGTGGAGGTCTGATGGCAGTCGCTCTATTAAAACACTGGTATTCAGCTGCATCCGGTAAGACTGGAAGTCGACCCCAACATAGTTGGGAAAAGGCTAGGCAGATGATGACTCTGTATCTCCGAAATTCATCATCAGATCATAACAATATTGATGTCATCAGTTTACTTTGTAGAGATAAAAGTAAACTGATGACAACTGATGATTCGAGCTGAAAAACACAATCTTTGTCTTAGTTGTAGTAAGTAAAGTAGAGGTTACTTCGGCAAAAAAAAAATTATTTATGTTAATTCTAAATATGATCTATCGGTGTGCAAAATTCAAATTCGTTCAATGGTTTACGCGTGATTGAGTAGCAAACATTCCTAAATTTTTACGTTTTATGATATTAAAATTGTGTTAAACTTAAGATAACATAAGCAATGGTCAGTATAGTTTAAAAATATGAGGTCTATAATATATATGTCCTAATTATCAAATTATTATTAAAAAGTCAATATATTTCTCAAAGACGTTCTTAGTCCAACCTCTTATTATAAATAGAACTATAAATTCCAACAACATGGATTGTACTACAGGTCAACAAAAATTGGCCCTTTGGCCATTTTATAATGAACTCATCACACAACAACAAAGGCTTAGATCACTTCGGTCTACTAAAATTGGTCCTTGAGTACGGTTTGTCATCTAAATGGCTTAAAGCTTAAACAGATAAAAAACTAGTTTCAAAGTAAAATGTAAGTCGTTTTAAAGCTATTTATCTTTAGATAAACGATAGTTAAACAAATGGAATAGCACTTCTACTTTTAATGTTGTTAATTTATTACAGCTTAAGCACTTTAGTTACACCTTTTTTGTGATATCTTCATTTTCGTTACGATAAAATGATCCTTCAATGTACTATCGTGGACAAAGCCGGTGCACCACTCTTAAGGTTAGAATCGCTTGCACATAATCCGAACGTAGCGCTAGCTCCGCACCTACACACGTAGCATCGTTCAAAGCATTTTGATCGCAAAGTGGTGCACCGTTCGTGTCCGCGATAGTACATTATGGGGATTTTTTTTCCTAATAAGATGGCAAACAACTGCATTAGGTCTATAAGGTAAGCAGTTACCATAACTTAGGCGCTTGCAATAATACCAGGGGTGTCACTATCGCGTTTCTCTGTGCGGTATTATGGTAGGGGTACCTATAAGAGATCCATTTGCATCCCGGCGGCAAATAATAATGGATTTCCTATTGTGTCTCATTTCTCGAACTTTAACAAATTAAGCCAATAGGATAGTTGCTCACTGTTCATCGAGAAGATTACCATGAAAAATAATTAAATCAGTTGCTTAACGTTGAAGTTACAAACTTTCAATATTCGATATTGTTTTAGAACCACTGACGTCATATGTTCAATGGACCGTCTCTCTGTAGTAAAGAATATTCAAACCCTGATATTTTTGTTTTTTTTAATATTTCTTCCGTTATTTTTTTTTTAAGTAGTTTTAAGTACAGCTTGGCAAAAAAGAGTCTGGAAAAATTGGGGGCGCCGCTGGCGCACTTTTCACACTACAATTCAAAATTACAAGTTATTTAGGGCTTACATATTTCTATGGGGATTTTTTTGTCATTAATTATATTCAAATGAATCATTTTTATGTTATTTTAGTACTCATAAACTTAGTTTTTAAGATTTTTAGTTTTAGTTCCAGCTGTCACCGCCTCAGACTCTTTTTTGCCAAGCTGTACCTGTCTATTTGGTTTTTGGTTTATTATTGTCATTGTTTTTTATGTTATTCTGAAGAAAGAAAAGAGAATAAACGGTTTTTCTTTGCTCTTTTTTACCTAATAATTTAAAATTAATGTAGTATTGTCAATATCATAAATAATATTCAAAATTTCTAGAAAAATATACTAAAATCTACCTTAAGAGTTATGACTTATACAGTAACTTCACAAACACTATAAAACCATGGCATAACAACGACATAACTGAACCAATACGTCAACGTGTGGAAGTGGCGTTGCATTATGTGGCGCGGAAAATAAGGTGTTTCACATTTCGTACTTGTCGTCGCCAGCCGTCTAACATTATATACCCAGTCTATGGTTTAGTCTGTGGTTACCTTAAGTAACCTATCACACTTAAATGAGCCGAATGTTTTGAGAAATTGGAGTCTGGTTCGCCCAAATTGCAATGTAACTTTAGATCGTACTACTGGTATTTTTGAAGTGACAACTTCTTTATGCGCAGCATGAACACTTTTTCTGAGTACACCTGAGTTTGCGCACACACTTGAGCACTATAATACGTCCTGCTTAGTTGTTTAATCTCTGTCAAGATTGTGTACTTTGACCGACTTCGATCAAGAGGACATTTTTATGATAGTCATTGCGAGTACCTAAGTATCTAAACATCGTTGTGTACTAGAGAGTGTTAAATAAAAGTTATAGCCGCACTATTGTATTAGCTTAAGGCCGTGTACCTAATGATAGCTATCATTGATTATTAAATAAATAAAAAAATATATTTCATCGTCAATTTAAAAAACCGGTGAGGATCGACTCGGACTTGCGCACGAAGGGTTACATTATTACAACACAACTTATTGCATTACAACAAGCGTCTATCTGTTGCCGTTATTTATATTGCGCAAAAACAGCAGAAAAATCACGTTTGTTGTATGGGAGCCCTACTTAAAAATCTATTTTATTACTTCACAAATACATCACCTATGAAAATTTCAACTGTCTAGCTATCACGGTTTATGAGATAATATAGCCTTTTTTTTCGTGTAGAAAAGAAAATTTCTTTTCTACACGAAAAAAAAAGGCTATATAAGTTGCATTTAATGCAACTTATGCATACCGTCCCGCTCGGAGTATGCGAGACGATTATGTCGGGCTCTCCGGCCTACTGATCAAAAAATATAGTATAAAAACTAAAACCCGACTACTTAAAATCTAAAAACAAGCTTCTTAGATTTGAAATAAAATTCTATAGTCGGAGGCCACCAAATTACAAAGTATTTACCCTTGGAAGATTATCTAGTACCTATTTACCTATAATACATTAAGGCCTCCGACTACAGAATTTTATTTCAAATCTAAGAAGCTTGTTTTTAGATTTTAAGTAGTCGGGTTTTAGTTTTTATACTATATTTTTTTTCAATGATTTTTAGTGGTAAAGAAACCAATAAAATTCATTTTAATCACAATTTTTTAGAATGTGGTACCTAGTTCATAAATAGGTAGATTTCTTTAACTGTTAACTTCGGTTCAAACCTTTAGTCAATGTCATGTATTTTTTAAATTAAATTTATTTCAAAGGTGTCGTCCGCGATTTCGAGCTATTAAAACATGGCCTCATATATTTCTTAGAAGTATACATGAAAAGTAGTAAGAAGTACAGCTTGGCAAAAAAGAGTCTGGAAAAATTGGGGGCGCCGCTGTCGCTCTTTTCACACTACAATTCAAAATTACAAGTTATTAAGTGCTTACATATTTCTATGACGAGTTTTTTGTCATTAATTATAATCAAATGAATCATTTTTATGTTATTTTAGTACTCACAAACGTAGTTATTTAAGATTTTTATTTTTAGTTCCAGCTGTCACCGCCTCAGACTCTTTTTTGCCAAGCTGTATAAGTACACATGAAACCTTTTTTGTGGGATATCATCTTATATAGAGTACATTTACCTAAAGTTCGAGGAAGTAAGTAACATGGAGTTGATAATACCTGCTTTAAAATCCCGAAATCATAAACATTACAATTAATTCCCGGGAAATAAGAAATTAATTTTACGTATAATTATTTAATAAGAAATTTGAAAAAACCACTGATACGGATGGGATTCGAATCCACGATCTCCGGTGTACCGTGCCGACGCTCTAACCGCTAAGCTACCGTATCCCATCAGAATCAGTCGAAATTTCAAATCTCTTTCTACGCCTTAGGCGTGTGGTAATATCGAACGGAATACATTAATTATCCGACTCAGTGTTCTAAACTTTGCAGTTTTTAGAAGGCACCGATAGATATTACCACACGCCCTAGGCGTAGAAAGAGATTTGAAATTTCGACTGATTTTGATGGGATACGGTGGCTCAACGGTTAGAGCGTCGGCACGGTACGTCGGAGAAAGTGGGTTCGAATCCCTTCCGTATCAGTTGTTTTTCAAATTTCTTATTAAATAATTTATTATATTTAATAAGCAAACATGTGTTAAAACATGTAATAAATTCTCCAAAATATTAATTTAACGTTTTAAATACATATGAACTAAATTATTATAATAAAAAGTCTTTATTATGTTTTTAGACATCGGTAACAGATAATGTAATACTTAAGTAGTTCGGTACTAAAACTGTTAAATTAATGAGTTTTATTTTACATACAAAATTAATTCTAATAAAAACTATAGGTCAAAATCCAGTCCATATTAATAAAATCCCGGGATTTAATTGTTATGTTTACGATTCCGGGATTTTTGAGGAGGTATTTTTAACTCTATGTTACTTACTTCCACAAAACCGCAAACCAACGCCATCTAGTTACGAAAAAGAAATCTCAATTTAATTAACATTATTTTAAAATATAATCATAATTTAATAGGCAGTGATGTGTAGAAACTTTAATTTAATTAGTAAATATTTATTGTTATGACGTTTTCACATTGTATGCAGTGTTATAATCACATATATTTATGATAGTCGTAACGGGTAGTTAGAAGCCTGATATTCTAAGAAGTGGTCCAGAATATATAGATAATATATATATATTCTGAATGTGCTCATCAAGACCTTCCATTTGATATGAAACACGATAAATTTACCTTAACTTTATTTTTTTCGAGCTGACTAATTTATTTTTAAAATCCACCTTATTTGATTTTACGAAATTTCATAAATCCTATAACCCGCAGACCATTAAGACGCATCGATAGACACCTTATTTATTGAATTACAACAAATAGTTTAGGAGCTACGAGGGAACAGATGAACAAACTTACATACATACATACATACATACATACATACATACATACATACATACATAGACTGCTAAAATCATAACCCTCCTTTTTTTTGTAGTCGGGTAAAAACCCCCCGTGTAACTTCTCTTTCATATAGTGACGGGAACGTGAAAACGCTCGCTGTTCGCATGCTTGCGCGAATTTTAACTGTCTAGTAATAAGGTCCCGTTTTTGCCCTTTGAGTACGGAACCCTAAAAATACTGAAAATAAAATAACGATCTAGAAATCGCATAAAACTAATTTGTTACTCAATAAATCTGTACGAAGCTGTACGTGTAATCATAAACGTTAATTCTATCTCATAAACGTTCCTAACAATACAGACACACACGGATTAGGTCAACAGTCTCAATCCAAAGCAACGACAAGTTTGCAGTCAAAACAATATTGTCGACGAGTATACCGGTTTAGACTAGCTGACTTGTCAGTATTAGATTTATCGCTTACGTATTCGACAATCTTAATGGTAATGGCCTTTTCAGGTTTTGTTCCCTTTGTGAGTTTAATAATAATGTTAGTCGTTTAGTGTATCTGTGGCACAGAGCTGATTGTTATGGATTCGTTTGAGTTTTATTTTGAAACCTTGTCACTGTGTCTCATAATATTGTCCTTTCAATAATTTATTTGTGACATTAGTAATTGAGTCATGATAGCCTAGTGATGTGGCCGTTGACTGGCAAGGGAGAGTCAAGTTCGTACCCAAGGCGATCACCTCTAACTTTTCTTAAGTTACGTATATACGTATAATCACTTGCACCATCCCTCGAAAAGCACGTCAACCCTCTGATTTCTCCGGCCGTGTTGGATTATTGTTCTTTCAATAAAAATAATAAATAAATAATCAGCCTGTAACTGTCCCAATATAGGGCAAAGGCCTCTTCTCATACAGAGAAGGATTGAGCATTAATCACCACGCTAGCTCACTGCGGGTTGGCGATTTCAGACTATTAAAGTCCAGGTTTCTTTACGATGTTTTCCTTCACCGTTTGTCAGTGGTGTCTTAGATTAACTAAGAAAGTACATATGACATTGAAATAGTCACATTGGTACATGCCAGGTTCGAACCCACAACCACGCGCTTGCAAAGCGGGTCCATAACCAATGCGCCACCACGACATGTCGCTCTTTCAATAATCAACAATTAATTTTTAATACGAACATGAAATCGAAAAGTCGTGCGTGTTTGGGTTTCAAACTTACGAAATTATTTTATGAGAATTTCGCAAAAACAACTGACTCAGGACTTGAACCCGCGATCCCTTTACCAACTAAGCCACCGAGTTCTGCCCGCTTTAGTTGAAATTATAATTCCCCTTCTTAACGCCTTAAAGGTGACATCCACTGGAGCACTTGCGCACTGCCGGTCCCACGCTCCCAACTTTTCAGCTCAGAAGGCATAGAAACGATCATCATCTGTCTAGCTTTTTCCCAACTATGTTGGGGTCGGCTTCCAGTCTTACCGGATGCAGCTGAATACCAGTGTTTTACATGGAGCGAGTGCCTATCAGACGTCCACAACCCAGATACTGGGTTACACGATACCCCTTGGTAAGACTGGTTGTCAGACTTTCGGGCTTCTGACTACCCGTAACGACTGTCAAAGATCTACAGTTGATAGCCGGGGCCAACAGCTTAACGTGCTATCCGAGGCACGGAGAGCGATAAATAATTTATAAAACGCGTATAACTTACGAAGAGTCAGAGGTCGCGCCTTGGGTTCGAACCCGAGACCTCTGACTTGTCAGTCGAGGGTCATACCACTAGGCTATCAAGACTCTCGAGCATAGAAATCGTTTCTCACCAATCACCATTATCACCAATTTTTAATATTATTTTTGCGAGTTTCTTATTAAATAATTTCGTTTAATAAACCACTAGGCTATCATAAGAACAGTACTCCTATCCGAAGACTCATTAAAGGAGTTATTGGTTATATTCCACAAAGAACTTATTAATACTCAACTGTTGGCTAGACTAGTAATGAAGGGTCTTCACATGGTACACATCTGGGAACTAAACAGTCATTATAAAGCACTTGTTATTGTCATTTGATAGTTCTATGACAGCTGTATTGATAAGAACTAGCTTAGTTTATGGTTGAATGAATCATTGTTGATGTGCGACCTAACCTGGACCTACCGTATTGAAAAATTAGGTCATTTCTCTTTGTTTCTCCTCAGGAATATTATCTAATCTAGGTAGGAGTGGGTATGTTAGTTATCTTTTTAAAATCAAAATTAAAATATTTTTATTCATGTAGACCATTAGGCACTTATGAATAGTCATAATTCTAATATTGTTTGTTGTATGAGTGACTCTAGTTGCCAGTTCCAAGGGCAGCCTACCCTTCATGGAGAAGAATCTGGCAAGAAACTCCATGGTTGTTCTTTTAAATATAATGGCTTACAAAAAAAACTTTATTTAGCTAATTGTCAGAGTTCAAGTACTTAAATATTTTGCAAGGTTTTATTGTATTTAACTTGTAATGTATGTATGTAGTATGTATAAAGGGCGAGCAGTTCATATAGGCAAAAAGGCAATGCCTACCCTGTAAGATATGATGCAGATGACAAATTAGTGAAATTAAGTAAGATTTGTATGTTGTGATCCTGTATAAAATGTCTGTGCACGCTCCTGCATGTCCTAAGAACACTCTCGATCAATTATACCTTTAAAAAAATAACTTAATTAAAATCGGTCCATTAGTTGAGGAACTACGATGCCACAGACAGACACTGAAACGTCAAACTTATAACATCCCTCTTTTTGTGTCGGGGTTCGGGGATTAAAATCGATATTTTCATAAAAACTTATTATTGGAATAGTACAGAAAATATAAAGAAGTAATCGGTAATCATATTCTAACATAACATGAATGCAAGTTCTAGAATAGACATAAAAAATATTAAACTGAATATCCACTACATTCACGAACTACATGTTGAACAGCTTAGCCAAAATTGAACGTTCAAAGAACGCCAAGCGCCAAACCTTTGAGATCGCAGAGTCCCCTAACTTTAAATCAACAAAGTATTCGTCCACAATGTCTCCATTGAAACCGATATTAAATAATTCTCATTGAAGTTACAATACATAACAAACTTCTTTACCCTTTTCAATACAAGTATACAATGAATGACGTAACAAAGAATACCTACTAGAACCCTATTAGGGCTCCTTGCCACAACGCAAAAAAAATACGACACTTTATTTAAAATCGAGGAAATTAATCACTATCAAGAGAATATAATGTAGGAAAATATACTGTTGGATTTGTCTCCGCCTAGAATAGAAAAATAGAATAAAAAAATTGGAATTGTACCCCTAGGGTATGGTAGGGTATGAGTAGGGTAGGGTAAAGGTAGAGTAAGGTAGGGTAGGTTAGGAATAGAGGAGTAGGGTAGGGTAGGGTAGGCTAGGGGTAAAGTAGGGTAGGCTGGGGTAGAGTAGGGGTTGGGTAGGGTAGGGGTCGAGAAGGGTAGGGTAGGGGTAGAGAAGGGTAGGGTAGAGTAGGGTAGGCTGGGGTAGGGTAGGGTAGGGGTAGAGAAGGGTAGTGTAGGGTAGGGTAGAAAAAGCGTAGAAAAAGAATAATCACGCGTACGAAGTCGCGCGGGGCAGCTAGCACTGTATATCAAACTATAACTGCCTTAATATTTTTGTGAAATTTTTACGTTTTTAGCACATGTTAGCTTATTAAATATAAATATTTAATAAGAAATTTGAAAAAACAACTGATCCCATCCGTATCAGTTGTTTTTCAAATTTCTTATTAAATATTTATATAACTGCCTTATTGTCAAAATAGTGATGACGTCCCCGGTCAACAGAGATTAGCCATCTACGCAAGACTACTACAGCTATATTACAATAAGCGCAAACTTACTAGGCTGGCTAGAAGTTGGTCACAAATGGCGTCGCAATACACATTTTAAATCAAATAAGTTTTTCTAAAAACTACGTTTTTAACATAGCTTTTATAGCTTTTGTATGGGAATATCAAAACTAAACGTTTACTTATGTAAAAATTGTATCTGTGCTGTTGACCGTTCTTTTATCTGGAGCTAATTCTAGATATTGATTCAGGTCATAAAAATAAAAAAACCATAAAAATGAATTGTCATCGGAACAGAACTAACATGCAAAAAATCAACTCCGTAGGATAATCTAAGAGCAAATTCAAATTCAGCTTGCAAGATTCAACCCTAACAAAGCTAAATAAAAGCTTGTAACTTGTGAAAACTTAATCAAAATCGGTTCATCTGTTTCGGAGCTACAATTCACAGACACATAGATACACTTATAAAACCCCTCTTTTATTGCCGTAGGCTAAAAAAAACTTGGTTATAGCAAATACGGAACCCTCAGCGTTAATCTCACTCGCATTGGACTAGTTATTTGGTTAAACAACTTTGAAGACATTGAAATCCAGTCGAGTGTATAATAAAGATGTATAGAAAGTTTGATTTTATTGTGAACCGGTTGTCATTGGGAGTAGATACTGGAAGATACTTTAGATTAATTAAGTCACAACGACTTCGACATGTTGTTAAACTATAATAAAGATGTAATAAATAAATCAGCCTGTAACTGTCACACTGTACAAAGGCCTCTTTTCATACTGAGAAGAATCGAGCATTATTAGCTCTATTATTAGCGCATTAGCTCACTGCGTGTTGGCGATTTCAGAAACCTACTAGGTTTAAACTTCTTGTAAATAAATCTATTAATATTAGAGTACAGATGGGACAGCATAGAATAGAGGCGTGCGAACAGAGAAAAGCTGTATTTTCCCAGAAATAAGACCTAGACGGTGATGGGGAGGAATTCTTTGACGCCTTCGCGTGATTTTTATATATAATTCCATAAATTTATTTAGAAATAAAAAAGAAACCTATAAACAGCACTGATAGCCTAGTGGTATGATCGTCGACTGACACGTCAGAGGTCTCGAGTTCGATCCCAAGGCACGCACCTCTGACTATTCGTAAGTTATGTGCGTATTATAAATTAATTATCACTTATTCCGCGCCTCGGAAAGCACGTAAAGCGCCTTGGGTTCCAACCCGAGACCACTGACTTGCCAGTCAACGGTCACCACCACTAGGCTAACACGACTCATATCATATTATAAAAAGTAGACAACATTTTTGATAAAACTTTACAATATGCCAATATTTTATTAGCTAACAATTACCTATAAAATATCAGCAATACAATGAAATTCTCCAAAAAAAAACGATCATTAAAATGTTACTAGAACATAATTAAATAACAACATCTAATTACGCTTTACAATACACCCTCTTATCGTACACAATCACAGCTTCCCACACAAAAAGTTCAAAAGACCAAGAGTACGAAAGGACCAAAAAAAAAGATGACGATCGAGCCCCCATAATTTTTACAAAACACACGGTGTATGGGAAAATTTTCTGTCTCTCTCACACGGGGGGCGGGGCCTCGTAAGCATTTAATCACATACATAATAATTACCGGTTGATGGTCTTACTCGGATGATTAAGGTACGCGTCAACGTTTTTGGTCTTTTTATACTGATTTATACTAATTGTTTCCTTAGTGAGACTGAAGGTTTAAGTGGGGTCCGACGTGTAAGTTAACTGAAGGAAGATAAATTATTTATTATTTTTTATTGGTTTCAGGATCGATTCTTTTAAGATTTATGTATTATTTTCTTTGTTAATATATATTTTGTAATGTCTGTTTTGCCACATATATCCGGATAATAGAAAATAAAACTCTTAATACAAGAAAAGGTTGTTTGCATTTCCGTAATACTATACATATAACAATAGGTTTTCTATTGTGATTCATACACCTTTGTTGAATTTAATCACAGTATTTCCAATCAATTTTGAAGAGTGGTTTTCATTTGTATATAAGCAGTGATAGCCTAGTGGTATGACCGTTGGACTTCCAAGTCTCAGGTTCGAACCCAAGGCGCGCATCTCTGACTTTTAGTAAGTTATGTTCGTATTATAAATTAATTATCAACTGCTCCATGCCTCGGAAAGCACGTTAAGCCGTTGGCTCTAGTTGTCATGAAGATTTTTGACAGTCGATATAAGAAGTCAGTTCCCCCACAAAATCCTGACAACTAATCTAATCTTAGTAAATCGTATCCCTTTGGGTTACGATGGTGAGTTAGGAGGATGATGATAAATTTCATGTGTATGTCATGTACCTCTTTATGTTGACATTTAATAATAGAAAGACTATCAAAATGTATTTCTACCAAGTTCTAAAACGCAAAACATTAATATTATCAAGTATTTAAAGCAAAACCAACATAAATCGATCCAAATTAAATTGAACACGACGAATTTAGATTGAAGAAAATAACAAAAGAGAACGCTATCGAATCCCGGCAGATTGTGTTTAATTATAGGTTAAATACAAGTCCGCATTAACGAGATTATCGAAGCGGGCTGCAGACCGATGAGTTGCCTAATCTTTTATAAGTCTGTGGTTGGAAAATTATTATGAAATAAAGAAGTTAATTTATTTTCAATATTTGAAGGATTATGTCGAAGATGTGCCTTATCGCCTTTTAGGGATTTGAAAAATAAGCTAAGTTAAGAATGCTTAGACAGCTGTACTATTCTTATTCTAGTAACCATTGAGAAATGAACTTAAATTTGTTTATTGCCATTCAACGTGGCAATGCAGCCAGCATTTTGGGGACATTGCCCACTGGAAGCGGTCTTTTAGATTAAGTTTTTCTCTTTTTATTTTATTTTTAGTTTTAGTGTTACTTTTTGTTTTAGTTGTATTCTAATAATTTTAATGTTTATATCTGTATCTATTATCCAATAAAAACTAATTTGTTTATTATTTATATAAAATTTAAATAGAGAGCGAGAGAGTTAAGAGTCTTATAAATAGAGTTGATTGTAATTAGGTATAAACTATAAATTTTGAAAATGAAGTATGGAAAAAGAGTCTTTAATTGAGAATTAAGATATCTTTATTTCTAATTATTTTAATAACCTTTTATTATACAAACTTGTACTTAGACTAGATATTTTGTAAAGTTATCGTGTTTTCTATATTTTATTTATAAAATGACATTTCTACAACGCGTCAATTAATTGTTGTGCTTCATTTCTTTAGACAGATACAATAACGTTACACTTCTAATATTTTCTTTTAATAAATATTCTCCAAACTTGTAGCAGAAATTCAAATTGTTGTGAAAAGTGTAAATTCTCAATTAACCCTGTAGCTGCCGCGCGTTGCTGCCTGTTGACGCGCGATAACCCGCCGCTACCGCTCAAATGCACTATTCTTAAGGTTAGGGTTGCCTCGCCAACATTTTAGTATTACTTGATCATTTGAGTAAACTTTAGAATAAAAGATAATTAAATTGTCAGTTACTGGATATCTACAGGTTCCATTATATATTTCGTGTTTCATCCGCAATCTTTTTCTTTTCCAGTTTTTAACAATTAAAAAACCGTGTTTATATTCAAGAAATTTTAATCCATTTCCCCGATATATTCTATACAAGTTTTCTTCACTTCAGCCCTAGATTGAAATAATAGTTTTGAAATAATATAACTGATTCACACGTCAAATCACTTTTTTCACCAATCAATTCTAGCATAAATAAATAACTAAAGACAAAATTCCCAAATTTCCTTTGTCAAACCAAAAATTTTACTTACGTTTACCAGCCACTCACATTATGACTTGGCCTCTGTCTCCACCACTCATTAAACCTAAATTTCTCACCAGCTACTAACAAATACATATACTTATTAAAAAACTTTGTGACATCCCTATTCCCCAACAGTGTACACATCGACCGTCTGCACTTGCCTCAATAACTGTGTCTTTGTGTCCTCAGAATTTATACAGCATTGTCGCGAATTGTACATTCTGAATATTCGTGCACAGTAATGTTACAAAATATTTATTTGCAAATGTACAATATAAGTTTAAAAGCAATTTCAAAAGGAAATTGATTTTACTTTCATTCTGCATCCTATTTATGATTATATTGAACACTAGCTGCCCGGTGCGACTTTGTATGCGTGATTATCCTACCTCAGGTCTACGCCTTTTCTACCCTACTCTTCCCTACTCTACCCCTACCCTGATCTCCCCTACCCTACTTTACACTACCCTACTTGCTCTACCTCTACTTTACCCTAAAAGCCTAAGTCTAAGTCTGGTACATTTAACTTCAAAAATGACGGACTTTCATACAAACTTTTTTTACCCACTTATGTGTTTTTGTGGAATTTCCAAAAATCTTTCCTTAGTGCACCCCTAGGGTACTTAAAGAATATTTGTCTCAAAATTTCAAGTCTCTAGATCCACTGGTTTAGGCTGTGCGTTGTCTGTCAGTCAGTCACGGTACTGTTTTATCAAATATAGATAATTATGATAATACCACGCCTATATTAAATTTAAGCCTGAACTAGTGAACTGTAAATCGAAACGTATGATAAAAAAAACAAAAATCCCTAAGTCCAAATTAGTTATCCTATTCTAACTAATATTAGTAAATGCGAAAGTAAGTTTGTTACCTTTCACGCCTAAACCACTGATCAATAATCCTGAAAATTTGCATATACTTTGTCAGTTGTATAGAAACTGACATAGAGTTACCTTTCATCCCGAAAAAAGTACTCATCCCGAAGAGAACAAGAATATTGTTCTTATGATAATAGATGGCGCTATGAGTCTTTCGAGTCATGATTGAAGTTTCGACTCTAAATTCCTTTAAGAGCAACGCCGCGGACATGCTAATCTTTTATAAAAATAACTTAATTTTGGTAACTTTAATAAAAAATTAGAAAATAGCAGTGATAGCCTAGTAGTATGACCGTTGGACTGCCAAGTCAAAGGTCTCAGGTTCGAACCCAAGCCGCGCCCCTCTAACTTTTCATGTTATGTCGTATTATAAATTAATTATCACCTGCTCCGTGCCTCGGAAAGCACGTTAAGCCGTTGGCCCCGGTTGCCATGAAGATCTTTGACAGTCGATATAGGGAGTCAGTATCCTCATAAAATCTTAACAACTAATCTTACCTTAGAATATCGTATCCCTAAGGGTTGCGGGGGTCAGATAGGCAGTCGCTCCGTAGAAAACTGATATTCAGCTGCATCTGGTTAGATTAGAAGCCGACCCCAACAAAGTTTGGGAATAATAAGGCTAGGAGGAGGGTAACTTTAATAAAAATACTTTTAGTAACTCCCTCCTGTATTTATACCCGCGGATAGAAGGACCACGTTTGCCTTAATACGTGTTTGTATCAATTATCATTTAACACAGCCTCTTTTATACCGAGCATCCTTGTACAAACTGATAAAATCTAGATTGGATCTGTAGGCAAGCTCAGGTATTGAGAATAAAAAACTTAATAAAAATATTATGAGATACAAAATACTTGTTATTTTTTTTAAATGTTCATAATATTGTGCTTAATAGGATATTTGTTTGAGAATACGATACACTGGTATAAAGTTTAATATTTTGTGCGCAGGCTCATGTTAGGCATTAACATTGGTTGATGATATTATCACATTTGCATAGGCTAGACTAGCTGTAGTCAAGTGACTACAGATTAGTAAACTGGTCAATCGGGAAGTAAGAAGCTCTCAGAATTGCGTAAAATGGTAATATTGATGAGGTTTGCGCGAATATTAGACACGTGGCAATATCCGCAGTATTGTGTTTGGCAGTTTGTAACCTTTTCACGCTTAACCACTTTTTTTCTTATCGTATGGTTGATGTACAACCTGGTGTCAGAGTTTAAACTGCTCGTAGGCCTCTGTCATGGCTTTACACACCATTGAAAAATTTCTCAGGTGTGCTGGTTTCGTCACGATGTTTTCTGTCACCGTTTTAATTAATTTATAATACGCACATAACTTACGAAAAGTCAGAGGTGCGCCTTGGGATCGAACTCGAGACCTCTGACTTGTCAGTCAACAGTCATACCAATAGGCTAACAGTGCTATCCTTTGACCTAACCACGGCCTAACCACTGAATCAATCAGTTTGAAATTTTGCATATACAATGTCAAGTGTACAGAAACGGATATAGGGTATCTTTCATCCCAAAAAAAGCACTGTTCCCGAAGAAAACATCAATAACGTTCTTACGATATGTAATTAATAGATGGCGCCACGTGTTGGCTTATCAATATACCGGGCGAAGCCGCGGACGAAAGCTAGTTTTAAATAATTATCAACCTGAAGATGCAATCCATAAGTAATCATAAGCTTGCCATCCGATTACACGAGAACGGAATACGTGAGGCTATGTTAATTAATATCCTTTAACTAAAAGCCAACTAATATGTTTTTATTCAAACTACTTTAGGAAGAGGTAAACGTGTCGGTAATTATGTCTTCATTTTATGATTTATAAAGTTGGGTTCACACTATCCGGGCTTACCGCTACGTTTTGGTAGGTTTCTAATTATTACACTAGTATCCTAATTTATAAAAAATTAAATAACATAACATACTTAGGTACTTATTAATAACATAATGTTTTTTCACATGAAATGACAATTTATGAAATTATATAATTTTTACTGTTTTTTCTGTACTGTCCCACGGCTGGGCAATGGTCTCCCCAAATCCTTCCACTATTTTCTCTCCTTGACAGTCTTCCACCAGTCATTTTTAAAGTATCTAGATCGTTTTGCCATTGTTTTCGCGGCCGACCCCGACATATAATAATAATAATAAATTAAAATAATTAAATGATAATTTATTGTTTTTTTTAACAGTTGTTGTTATTTAACAGACAAGAGCCTATACGAAATGGAACCTAGGTTATGGCCGTTATGGGTCTCATGGTCTCTAATTTTGAATATAGTGCAATGAATACACAACCCTCGAAATTAATTAAGCACAATATAATTATCTAACACTTTATTTATTTACAGATGGAAATACTAAAAAACATTTTACCCGAACTAGTAATCAGTATAGTTGCAGCCCAATGAGATAGTCCAAAGAAAACCTTTACTTTATTAACTATGATTCAAAGAGCAGCTAATTTAGAATACTTATCTTTAGAAAAACAGGTATTGAATACATTCTATGTCAATGCAGGAATGTTCTTGCAATGTCAAGGCGAGGATATTTCAAAGGAAACCTAAAGAAGGTTCATAATAGCCAGCCTACTTGGTAGATGAATACTTATGCAAATGATTGCAGCTAAAGCTAGGCTTTGAGCAGAGATGTATGTACTTAAGTATCTATTAAAAAAATATTATCGTTAAACTCGAGTTGCTAACGATAGAGTATAAGTTTTACTGGTACTTCAGTGGATGACTTTATGATGGTTTTGAATGCAGAATCGTGGATTGCGATTATAGACAGCCAGTCATATGATCGTAGGTATGGCAGATTAAAAAAAACTTCAATAATTCTGGTATTTAATTTTTTAAACTACCAAAAAGAACTACAAATATTTTTGGTCCTTTGTACCGTTATATGTAGCAAAAGGACCAGTTCTTGATTCTTCTAAAAAAACCTAGCTAAAAGCACACAAGGTATAAGTATTTTTGATTTGATTTAGAATGTTTATTGTATACCTAAATGTTTTAATGAAAACTATAAATATATTTTTATACGAAACTATTTGCGTAACATTTAAAACAAATAACATCTCGATAAAAAAGTTAAGTACAAAACTAGCTAGCACAATAAAAAAAACCTTTGGCATTTACCACACACAGCCATTGCATTCACACGGTAATTCTAAAACCTCTCTTATAAAACCTGTCGGGTCTCATAAAACCTCAATTTGAATGTATCAGGGAGTAACGAGTTACTTAAAAGCGTAATGTACAGTCAGCACGTCAGTGGTGACAGTTTTATTGCAAAATCATACTTATTACTTTTGGAATTAGGGTTACCAGATTCCACAGAATCCTTGACCTGGGATCTTGAGGGGAAAGCTCTCGCCTATCAATAGAGTGTTAGGAAAAGATCGAGGAATATGGTGTAGTTTTTAGTCAGTGCTAGTCAGACATAATGCTATCGTCATCACCATCATCCAAGGTGATGGAGCGTCCATAAAGAGTTTTTCTGTTAGTAAAAAAGTGTTACCAGATAAAAAAAAATGAATTTCCTGATAAAATTCATGACTTTTTAATAAATTTTCTGTTTTTTTTTATCTCATTTGTTAAGCTTTGATTTTTATTACCAAAATGCTCTATAAATTAATAAATATTTTTTATTATAGCTTTTTTAATTTAAAAAATTCCTAAGCCTTAAGTTTACCTACTTTTTAAAACCACTAACACTTTTTATTTATTTTTTGAAAGTAATAGTACCTATTATAGTAGATTAATAAAAAAAAACAGAAAATTTTAATTTCATAACCGCAGAGAATTGATACCAAAATGTCGAACTTTATTTTATTGTTCGCATATTAAGCGTAGTTAATAAAAATGTATATTTAGATGATACTATTTTTTTGCACACAAGTGTAGATCATTATCGCTTTCTCATAATTTCTTCGGACCTCTTACAATATTCATAACATTCTGTAAATGGAGATCATCAGCCTGTCCCATTAATATGCCTATTAATTATATTGTAAGTACATAGAGACTTCTTGAATAATTATAATTATTAAACTCTGAGATCAGAAAGATCGTGATATCTGATGCAAATTAAAAGCGATATTATAAAGCTAATTGTTTTATAGTTTAGTTCTCTAAGGTCCAATTTCACCAAACTTTCTTATTCCCGAATATCGAGAATATTTACTCTTAGGTTTACTTTTCACCACTTTACCCCCAGTGTTAAATTAGCGGGGTAGTGATTTCGAGGATAGTCATTTAAATCCCAGATAAGGGTATGAAGAAACGTAATTTTTATTTTCTTGGAATAATCACTAATTTATTCTCGATTAAGATTTCACCACCTTTATGAAATTTGACCTAAATGTATTGTTCAATAATGGTACAATGTAGTATAAACCTTACAGTTAAGTCTATAGGGATTTTAACACTTTATTAGATTATTCAACATTACAAAAAAAAACAAAATCCAACCTGCTGCAACTAAATTAAAAGTCAAAATGGCGGACGATAAGACTAGTCGGGAGAGTCTAGACATCTTCCGGGCTAAATAAATGATGTCCCAAGAGGATGTGTTTCACTTGTGTCCCAATTGCACTTTTCCAGACCCAGAGAGCGTACCCAGAAGAAACCACAATACAGATCAATTAAGGATCACTAGTCACCAGCATGTCAAAAACTTTTGACACTTTAACCCTTTCGTGCTGTCCATTTGCAGGACATAACCCCACCTACCGTGGCGGTGTGGTACCCGGTGAGGGAATTTTCTTTCTTTCAATTTTTCAAACCAAAAAAAAGTTTGCTCGGACTTCTTGCCATTTAAAAAGACCTAAACAGGTGGCACAATCAATCTCAACCCAAAAAAGAAGATATTTAACCCTGCAACCGCTACATTTCATACCACCCATTGTACCTAACTAAATTAAGTATTAAAATTCACAAGAGACCCACACTAATAGAGGACGCAAGTAAATTGTGGACGATCTTATCACTTTAATAACTTCTTTGGAAGCTGTGTCTTGAGAAAACGATACAAAAACATGATGGAAATGAAATTCTTGGACATTAAGGCCCCGGATTGGGTTGAGGACATTATTCATGCTGCTTAAGTGTTAATGGGTTATTTTTTTTATTGTAAATAAATACATGGCTAAGGTGGTGAGTTTTGATCTTTTGGAATTAAAAGATCTGAGTTTTTGAGAGCAATAATTTTGAAATATAGGTAAATGGATTTTTTTAGTTACTTAAGTTCTTATACCTACAGGTGTTGTTTTAATGTTGTGGCAATGTCGTCAAATCAGTTTAGACGTGAAAACGTTACAGACTTGTTTGTCCCATATTCTATAGCGAATTAACTTCCTCAAAGATGTGCATTGATGTGCATTGAGTGAATGTGAATATAATGCAGAAATATTTTTTTGAATCGGACCGATAGTTCCTAAGATTACCGCATTTAAACAAACCAACTCTTCAGTTTAAAAAAAAATAATATGTTTAGGTTATTATGTCCCTACGTATTGGGAGTAAGTCAAAGTTTATTAGTAATCTCAAAGCAACATAATAATCAGATAATAAAATAAAACAATAATGCGTTGAACTTAAAAAAAAACAGAAGGTCGTTTAATTCACAAAACCAAAAACCCAAATAATTAAAGTCTTAAAATAACCAGTTAAAGCAGTTAATAAGGATTTTATCAAAATACATATATGACTCATTTCCTTTACTAAAACGATATGACAGATAATGAAAAATAAAATTAATATGGGACAAAAAACTGAACGGGTTAAGTGGCTAAGCCAAAGTAATAAAAGAAATAAAATTCTAATATCGAAACATGAAAAATAAATTAACACAAATTCAAGGAACACAATCAAAACACATAAATCGTGTAAAATTATTATCGATGAAAAAAAGACGTTGCCCCAACTGTTGACAACCACTGACATCATTTAAAATTAATGACGGTCGTAAGTTAGTTGGCTACCAGAGTCAGGGGTGGTCTACCTTTTACACTTTTATGTAAAAAATCGTTTTAAAAAAGTCAGGTTCGTGTGGGTTCCGTAAATGTCCTCATAATCGAGACGTATCAGATTCGTTTTTAATGAGTCAATTTCTTTAGTAATTTCGAAACTTTACATAATTTTTCAAGATTTTTTATCTACCTAGCCGGACACGGCGGCGTGGAGATAATGTTGATTCCATTTTCATCAAAATTGTCGAAGAATTCTTGTTCGCTAACATATTGGGGTAAGCTTCTAAGTGGCTAAAGCTAGCTTTAAATCAATTAGATATCTGGAAGTACCGCTTGTCAACTTGTAAGTTTAATTATTTAATAAGAAAATTTGAAAAAACAACTTGTAAGTTTTTTTTTCCACAGAAAAGTCGGAAAATAAACTGCATAATGAATATAGACTAATAATTTCCTGAACTTCATTTATGAGAGAAATCCTTCAAGAACTATAAGTTGATTTATTTGGATATCTGGTTTGTATAATAGGATATTTTGTACGATATAAAAAAAAAGATTTTTAAAAGTTGGGAACTAATTACCTAATTACATTGGTTACCATTAAAATTACCCAGAAAATTACACAGTAATTAGAACATAAACAAATCATTTGAAAAAACAACTGATACTGATGGGATTTGTCAGATCGTCGGTACCTACGTCGAAGATCGTGGGTTCGAATCCCATCTGTAACAGTTGTTTTTTCAAATTTTCTTATTAATTAATTTTATTTAATAAGCAACATGTGCTGTTAATCCAAAATGTTGAACACTACTGCTTGGCTAACAGGGTGGTACCAAATGTTTTATCAAATGAATTCTGGGTGAACTGTCCTCCTGAACATCGATGGATCTCCAAAACTAATTATAAAACAAATAAACTGTTATACTTTAAATACCTGAGCGTGTGAAATATGTATGTGATTAACTTTAAAGAATGTCTCAAGCTGTTTATTGGAGTAACATTCTTCTATTTGGTTTGTCACTCTGTTGTTAAATGGCTTTTAGTTTATTTATTTATTTAATAAAAGGTACATTGTAGGTTTTCTAATTTAACAAAATGTCCATCAAAACTATAATATATGTACATAGTTTGTCTGTTGGATCACAGAATTACTAAGAATAAGAAAGAAATACACAGAATTAATAACTTATTCAAGACTTACTCGTATATGTAGTAGTTAATATAGTTTGTAGTTTCATTATAATATGTATCATACTTATTGTAAAAAATAATATATTATTTATGTAGACTATTATTTACAATATATATCGTGACAGGCACATATTATATAATTTCAATTATCGAGTCGTGATAGCCTATTGGTATGACGTATGCGTAAATTAATGATCACTTGCTGCAACGTGCCTCGGAAAGCATGTAAAGCCGTTGGTTCTGCGCCTGATCTCTGTCGGTAGAAATTATGATTTGAGATTTTTATGTTGAGGATGGTAGAAAGTAAGCATTGGCGTCAATCGAGCAATTCCTCAATTATGGTACTTTTATGGTAAAATCCAACTCAATCAAAAAGAAAGTACGTACTTTTACATTTTATTACGCTAATGCTGTTGTGGTAATGTGGTAACTGCAAACATCGCGGTCGGTTGAACGGCTGTGGTCGTGTTATTATACTGAAATAATCTCCTACGTTCACTTGTTTTGTGGTTTAAACAATTCCCAGTTGATAGTTTTAATAACTTTATAGCTAATTAATTTATGAAACTGCAATTTTAACTTTTAAATTTCATCTCGCGAAACAAGCGAGCGATTCCGATTTTTGGAAAATAATAATTTACGAGCAGAATTTGAATCTGCAAACAATGATAGCACTTTATTGTGAACTTACTGTATCAGGGGCATCTAAATGTATTTCTTTCCTTCTTGTACTGTTCTTGTATTCTTCAGGGCTTGCCTCTTTTCATACAGAGAAGCATAGACATTAATCACCACGTTAGCTCACTGCGGCAATCCGCAGTGAGCTAACGTGGATGAGGAAACCTGGATTTAAGAGTCTGAAATTGCATGGCAATTTCAGACTATTAAAACCAGGTTTCCTTAAAATGTTTTCCTTCGCCGTTAGTCGGTGTCGTAGATTGACTAAGAAAATACATAATATAACATTGAAAAAGTTACATGCTAGGCTCGATATCTGCTTTGCAAACGTGGCAACGACCTTAAGCACGATTGTAGCAAAATAAAGTACTTAGTTATATTCTTTCTTTCTAGTTCACAGTAAAATATTATCATCATTTTCAATAGAAATCTGTAACAACGCATTCTATGGTGTCCGTTACCATTTACTCATTCTCAGGCGATACCGGGAACTGAAAAAATGGAGGAAAAATAGCTAAATATACATTTCTGCATCTTATCTATCTGTGTGTGTCTATTCTGAGAGATGTGTGATTTGCAGTGATAGCGAATAGTATATTAGACAGTAGATAGCAGCAAATCTGATGATTTTTAACCGACAAAAGAAGGAGGTTCTCAATTCGACACGTATTTTTTTCGTGCATATTTTATTAGCGTCAATTAAGATGAGCTTGTGACCAAAATTTGTTTGCATTTTATCCCAGTTAGCATCGGATGAGTCCGGATGAAACCTGAGGGTTTAATTACGAAACACAGAAACAGCTATCAGAGAAAATTATAGGTAATAAAATAAAGTACTCCTACGCATAAGTACTACTTATTATAAACTTTATTAAAAACTTAATTCAATATGACATCTAACTGTTATTAATATATCGAAAACCGTTAACTTTAATAAAAACGAGCTGTTAAAAACATCATAATTTAATCTTATTATGTATAACTAAGAGATAAGCTAAGTCACCTGCGCCTGATCAATAAAATATATAATTAGTAATGAATATTATCTATAAGCTGTTGATCTGTAACCGTGCTGTATTGTAAGAGGTGACTATATCTGATACTGAACTCGAATCAGCAAAAATATGAATCCCAAAATTTTTTTTTTACCAAAACACTACCACAGTACAATAAACATACAGTATGGAAACTACGTACAAACGCTCGAAACGGTACACTCACACAAACATGCGCATCGACGCGTCTTAGAAGTCTCGTCGTTACGCGATATTACGCACGTTTGTGTGAATGTGCCGTTACGAGTGTACGTAGTTTCCGTACTGTTTATTATACTGTGACACAACCGACTTCCAACTAAATTTCTAGAAATGATGTAGACAACATAGACGTCTCCGTTTAGTAAAATGGCAACACTGAGACGCTCTTGCGTTCATAGGATTTGTGCACTGACAGTTGTTGTACAATTTAGTTATTCATATAGTCAAATTATCCAAATTGCCTTTGTTATTATTCCATCAAATAACATAATAATAAGTAATCTAACTATACCTACATCTTCAAAATTTACATAAGGCAAATTTTTTTTTACATAAAACGGTTTTGTCATCAAAACTAAAGCTGTGTATCAAATATCAGATCAATCTGTCAGCAAGAAGGGGGTGAAATATTGATGACTAAATTTGAACCAAATAATAAACAAGTCAAGCTAAGTAAAACCGTTTAAAAACGTTCGTTTTGGTGTCCCTAAGAGGTAGAGAAACTTAATAATAAAGAGTCGGCACCCAATAGTTCCCTTAGGTGATGGTCCGGAACTTTATTACGTACCTACCTACGAGTATGTCCGACACTCACTTCGTCATTTTTAAACGCTCTGCCAGCGTTTTCATGGCCACAAGTAACAGTTATGAATGAACAAAACAAAAACAGAACTAGTTGCAACGGTTCTTATAAATCTGATCTTAATTCTTTGTCACTTAAAAAGTGTCTCCTAAATGGTGTCAATTCTAAAGTAATACAAATTCCTGAACGTTATAGCCTAGAAAAGAAAGAAAGAATGAAACTGATTATTTGGGACTCGCACAGGCAAATATAATAGAACATAATATACAACCATGTTACTTGTACGAGGCCAAAAAAAGGTACTCATCTCAGCATTATGCCGCAGCAAGAATATTAAATGCTGCCTAGCGATATTTTTGGATTCATGTGCGTTGTAGGCCCAATATCACCATTCACTTTAAAATCGTTATTAAAACTAAGTTTAGCCTTACGCAAATTGGACTTCTGAATCGAACAGTAAAACTCATGAACCGAGTTTAATTGAATTGATCGCGGTTAGTGTCAGTGATGAAATGGACTCTTAGAAATTAATTATCACTTATAAATATTTAATAAGAAATTTGAAAAAACAACTGATACGGATGGGATTCGAACCCGCGATCTTCGGCGTTCCGTGCCGACGCTCTAACCGCTGAGCCACCGTATCCCATCAGAATCAGTCGAAATTTCAAATCTTTTTATACGCCTAGAGCGTGTGGTAATATCTATCGGAATACATTACGTATCCGACTCAGCGTTCCAAACTTTGCAGTTTTTAGAAGGCACCGATGCGATATTACCAATTGTCTTAATATTTTTGTGAATCTCCACCTCACCTCACCTCTATCTAAATGTTTTAATTAATCATATTTTCAAAGGCTTAGACCAAACAATCATCGTACAATGGTATGAAATAAACCAACTTAGTTCGCATATATTTTATTAACGCAACTCAAATACAACCAATTGAAAATATTAGTCTGCGAAAAGTTCCATTTCACGTTTCCACTTACCATTGAACTTGTGGTGTTTGTCTTCAAAAGTTAGAGAGAAACGGAACGTCTTTTCAATATGGCTGACTTAATAAAGTGAAACGTTAAGTTTTAAAGTTAAATATTTAAGTAGTATGAAACTTTTTGAGGAATAAAATGTTGAATTTTATGAAGTTGAGGTTTAGTATTTTAGTTTTATGTTGACGACTTGATTATTTGCTTGTACAATTTGCTCAATTTGAATTTATTATTCTACTAAGATTACAAAATAACATAAGGCCCTTCTAGTCTGAAGCGGTTACCGTAACCTGTAGACACTTGCAACACTGGGAGCAGGTGCAGCACTTGCGCGTTGCCAAACTTATACGGGATTATGGAAGCGGAAGTAAGATTATGAAAAAGGAAGGAAGATTATGAAAGCCGAAGGAAGATTATAAAAAGGGAGGGAAAGGGTCTCCGGTGCTTTCACTGACAATTCAAAACATAACATAGACTTATAGACTCATAACTGTATTCACCAGAGGAGGTAGGCAGAGGTGTATGCAGTACACGTTATAGAGGGCAAGCCTATTGCCATTAACCGGGCACAATTCCAGGCTCCGTGCTGCTACTGCGAATTTCCTAATGAAACAACCTAATAACACTTTGCCCTTTCTGGGGATCTAACCCAAGACCTCATGCTTAGCAGTCACACTTGCTATCACTAGACCAACGAGGCACAAAACAAAATTTAAATTGGCACGCACTTTTGTGCCAACCCGAACCTTCCAAATCGTAGAATTATAGTTACAAGTATTTAATAAGAAATTTGAAAAAACAACTGATAGGTACGGATGGGATTCGAACCCACGATCTTCGGCTTACCGTGCCGACGCTCTAACCGCTAAGCCACCGTATTCCATCAGAATCATTCGAAATTTCAAATCTCTTTCTACGTTTAGGGCGTTGAATTAGGTTTGGATTTGCACTTCAGCAATAACCCCCATGTTTTCATTTCATAGATATTGCAGCGCGTTTCTCACAAATACTTTAGAGAAATTTGATGGTTTAGGAAGTCCATGAAGCAAGCTTTCAGTCTTAAAGTATACACTTTATGAGTCATTGTTTCATGCGGTAGCTAGATATTGTTCTGGCAGATAGCTGGTGTAACGACTAATTGTTTAGTTCATGGCGTTCGAATGAGAAATGTGGTTTTCTTAAAAGCTCTTTGCATTTACGCGTTTGTCGTCTTACAGTGTGGTACTGTGAGTAGTCGTGATAGCCTAGTGGTGGTGACCGTTGACTGGCAAGTCAGAAGTCTCGGGTTCGAACCCAAGGCGCGCACCTATGACTTTTCGTAAGTTATGTGCGTTTTATAAATTAAATATAAAATAATTATCAGTCTCCGTGCCTCGGCACGTTAAGCTGTTGGCCCCGGCTGTCAATTGTAAATCTTTGACAGTCGTTACGGGTAGTCAGAAGCCCGAAAGTTTGACAACCAGTCTTACCAAGGGGTATCGTGTAACCCAGTATCTAGGTTGTGGATGTCTGATAGGCATTCGCTCCATGTAAAACACTGGTATTCAGCTGCATCCGGTAAGACTGGAAGCCGACCCCAACATGGTTGGGAAAAAGCTAGGCAGATGATGATGATGATGAGTGTGGTACTGTGAGTAAAATGCTCTCATGTCATACTTGAATCGAATGTTTGGTGGTTGGATGTAACCAACCTTAGCCAATTAAATTTGTTACCAAATACTTATTGGTGTGACGTAGTGGTGCTTTGGTTAAGGACCCAAACTTGCTCTAGATTAATAATTTAGTACCTAATTTTGAGAACATGTGATTGGCTTACTATTGCTGTTAATTTTTACTTGTTTATTTAACTGTGCTGCATGATATCCTGAAAAACAAACCAGATAGTTCACATTGAAATAATTTACAACGGTTGTTCCCAAAACATGAAAATTAATGTTTATCGATATCGTACAACGTTTTGATAACAATCTACAGTTTATCAATGAGTTTAAAACAATAAAAACAGTGATGTGACATGCATGCAGTGCATATCGCATCGATATCGACCGCAAACATTTGGGGTTTTAGATAAATGTGTTTCTAGATGTGGCTTTTGTCGATTTTTTTTTGCGTTTAAATTCTTCGTCGAAAACATAGAAATTTTATTATTGATATTCAGAACTACATTATTATACAAGTATTTACATATTAAATATAACTACTATTTACATTTGCCTATAAAAAAAAAACAAAAAAAAATAAAAGAAAAATAGAAAAAAGGTACCTAAATATTACGTATGCGTCAAAGTACTAAAGTGAAGAATTTGTGTTTGTAAGGAACTAAATTTAACTTAGCAAAGATAAGCAATGATTGTTTTAATACGTGCTTGTCAATTAACAATAATTTCACAAATAATACAAATTTAAGTTTCTTGGAAATATTTGGTAATTAAGATAAACAATTTTTAAACAATTTTTTTTCAAAACCAGTCAGAAAATGTTAGCTTTAATAAAAATATTGACTTGTATAAATCTAGTTTGATTAAAATTTGTAAAGTGTCGTACTAATTTTCTACTACGATATCTAGAAACAAAAACCTTTTAGAAACTTAACATATATGTAGAGTCCGATAAATTAAATTAAATTTATCACTCAACTAGTATAATGGATTTCCATTTAAAATCTCACTAATAAGGAACTCACTCTATCTACATTTGATAGATCACTAGGATTTTTTTTGTAGCTCCACTCTCGTGGTTCTATTTTATTAAGGTATAACCCAAATGCGCGACAGTATGTCGCTCTTCGACACTTAAACTATTACCACACAAAAAATCACGATGATCCGTTGCTGCGTGGAAGACGGACAAACCAACACACTTAAATTCAACGCATTTAAATTCAAATTGAAATAATTATTGCGTTCATTAATGTGATACATAGGTTGTAACGTAAAACTATGGGATCATCGTGGACCCTGTCGAGCACAGCAAAAGTTTGGAATATTATACAGGGTTATTTATTGTAAAACACCAGCATCCTTAAAAGGGGTCATTAAACTCATCATTAGGAACAACTTTTACTAAGGGACCAACCCTGAAATCCTAAAAAAATTCAGTTGTTCCATACATTTTGTTGAGTCATGTGTGTAAATGTATGGAACAGCTGATTTTTTTTGTGATTTCAGGGTTGGTCCCATAGTAAAAGTTTTACAAATAACCCTGTATACAAATAAATATTTACAATATCCTACTTAATACGTCTCTTCCAGCACCGCTATATCACATCACCGTTATCTACGTTTATTCATTGCAACAGAAGGGCAACCCCCACCATCATTTGGACAGCGCACACACTAACGCGGTAACGCATGCAAATTCAACCCCGGGTCCGTGAAATATACGACCAATAAATAAACACAGAAAGGGGTGAAATTAAATATTCATATACGGGTGATGGGCGCTTGACGAATGATTTTATCGATGTTTTTATTTTTTCTTCTAAATTGTACCTATTTGAAAAAATATTTTTTTTTTGCTGAATACTTATGGTATCTGCCTAGCCTTTTCCCAACTATGTTGGGGTCGGCTTCCAGTCTTCCCGGATGCAGCTGAATACCAGTGTTTTACATGGAGCGACTGCCTATCAGACCTCCACAACCCAGTTACTGGGTTACACGATACCCCTTGGCAAGACTGGTTGTCAGACTTTCGGGCTTCTGACTACCCGTAACGACTGTCAAAGATCTACAATTGACAGTCGGGGCCAACAGCTTAACGTGCTATCCGAGGCACGGAGAGTGATAATTAATTTATAAAACGCACATAACTCACGAAAAGTCATAGATGCGCGCCTTGGGTTCGAACCCGAGACCTCTGACTTGCCAGTCAACGGTCACCACCACTAGGCTATCACGACTCACTTTTTTTTACTGAAAACTTTTTTTTGCTGAATACTTACCCTACATATTTTTACTATCCCTCTATTTTTTTCTGAATTCACAAAAAGTTGAGAAATGACACATAATAGGAGATTCATTGGTACATGTCGCTGGTTTGCAAAATATATCTTTGGTTAAAAATGTAACCTCGTGACATTAAGAATAACGTTTAGTACGTTTTCTCGTTAGTTTAAAAGAAAAAGAGTCTTTACTTTATTGTCTTTTAGTTTAATTGTTAAATATAATTTAATGTTCAGTGAAATTTTGGCAACCATTGACTCTCCCGCAAGGACCATCCACTTATTGATACTTGATTTCCTTTTGTGTCTCATTTCTCGGTAATTGAAGGTTTAATTATTTTGACTTGGTATTTTAATAACATAAACGATGAAATGTGATGATGAAATATTTAAACTGGCAATCATTGAACTTTACAGCTAAATAATCATCGATAACTAAGTTAAAGTACATCACTAAGACAGTCCAATATCGTAATAGGCAGACTAAAGAGTGAGGCGACTTGTATAACATCACCAAATTAGCCAAGCGATGTGCAATAGCCCTTAGGCGATCATAGGGTTGTCCCATACTGCATGTTATTATTTGATTAGAAATCAAATTGGTTCTCTAAATTTAAATAAAACTTTTTTGCATCAATTTTGTTATGTTGTTTTGCATTATATGAGTGTTGTTTTAGCCGCTAACATAATATAATTATATATATATATATAATATAATATATTTATAAGGGGAAGATGACTTTTGCAATTTGCACTACTTGCACTGACAAGTACATTAAGAATAGGAAAATTTAAAAGCTCTGTAATGATATTAAATCAAACACCCCTCTATTTAAGGACCGGTTAGATAACGACATTCTGCTATAATATTATTAATGTTTAAGCTAGTGAGTTTGTTTGTGATGTTTATTAATCATGAATATATGGCTGAACATATTTGGATGAAACTTAGCACACATTAGCCATAATTTTTTAAACGGTATTTTTTTTCTTGAAATAGAATAAAAATATTTAGTTAATGCTAGTATTTATAAATAATGTTACTGTTTTTAGTAATTTTGTTTTAATTACAATTGGAATACCAGGCAAAATATATTTAAAGCTTTACATATAGCTCAACTTAAACAATAAAAGTTCTCTATTTTAATAATTTTGTGAATATTATTTTTTATTTGATTCGTAACATCCAAAGTACACTGTCATACATATCACTTACTGTACACAGAACTTTTTAAATACATTTGACACCTAAGTGACACCTTACGTTTTTTCTATTTTTTTTTTCACTTAATATAATTATTAGTCGCTGCAGCATGAAAAAAAACTGGGCTGAAAAACTCATCTAAACCGTACTTCAAAGGCTATAATTAAATTATCGTTGAATTATATCCACTGCATTAGTTTTATCCAAAATACACTCAGCACAACCCTACCGCGGTACATCGTATAAATGTTAGTGACGCCTTACAAATGATTTTATCTGGCGAATTGTGTTGATATATTACTCTGGCAAATTGAATTGGTCGCAATCTGGACGGGCGGTAAGGCACACATGTGCTCTCCAAATCCCCAAGGTAGCCCGATTTAGGATTTATATAGACGATTAAAAATTTAAATTGTCGATTACAGTTCTAGAAAGTTGTGGAGTAATGTTTATGGTTTGTGTTTAGGTCATTGGGACTTGAGTGTGCACATGTACAAGCTTGTGACCTTAATGTAGCATTTTCTGTACAAAAATGTTGAATAGGCTAGGAATAAAACATGTTAATTTCTGGTCTATTAGGTAATTTGATTCGCTTTAAACTTGAGCTAAGCAATTTTTTTCTGTAAATAATCTCAAAATGGTGCTAATTCTCTTGCACACGCTCTAATTTAATTTAGACTCGCCATCTCTCTTTCTAACAGGGATCATTAGAAAAGGATATCAGATTTTTAGAGCTGTCAAACTAGTCCATTTGCGTGATTTCAACGAGAATTTAGTCGGCATGTCGTAGCTCTCGTCTAATTTTATGTCAATTGCAAGGAGGTAGACTAATTTGACAGCTCTAATTTGGTAGTCCAATTTGCTGTCCTTTTTCGATGGTGTTTAATAGAAAGAGATATAGTTAGACTAAAATTAGTTTAGCGGATGTACAAGAGAATCAGCACCACTGACTCACTGTGAATGCGCAAGAACTGCTCTGAAGAACTATTCTGGAACTCAACGTACATTTACAAGCTTTTATTTAGTTACACCTGTCCCGTTGCCTGTGTAATCAAATCTTACAAGATAAATTTGACCCACTTCCCGATTTCCGATTGAGCTGAAATTTTGCATGTTAGTTCAGTTCCGATGACAATGCATTTTTATGGTAAGCATACTAAATCGACAACCAAGATTAGCTCCAGATAAAGGAATTTAATCTTTAGTTTTAGTTAAAAACTTGGGTTTTATAAAAACTTATGTTTTCTATCTCGACTCTTGGACTAACTAGGCTAGGAGTACCTACTCCTTATTACAATTGACAAGCCGTTTGTATTATTTATTGACATTATAGTAGACTGTTTGTTTGTATAATAACATTGTTTTGTATAACAACCGTGATAAGCAGGTGACTTCTTATCTCTATTAACAACTAAACAATGAGAATAAAACGACCTTTAGAATTTATTTGTTTGGTACACAAATATTGTTCTGTAACTTTCTATTGATAGGTACTTATAGTATGATAAGTAATAAACAATAAAAAGTAAATGAGAGTTATCTTTTAAGATTTTATATTTTTCTTATTACTTCACAAAACGGATTCATATTTCTAGTAAATAAAAAATAATTACTGTTTAATGGTATTTAATAAAGACTAAAACAGCATAATTGAATAAAACTAAAACCTGAATTATTTATAAATTAATAACAACTAATATTTTTTGTGAAATTTTACATGTTGCACATGTTAGCTTATTAAATATAAATATTTAGTTTTTTTTTCAATTTTATTAAATATTTATATTTAATAACAACTAAACTACAAAATAAAAAATAAGAAATAATAAAAACCACAAAATATCCTCACTTTAACCCTTTATTTACCACGTTTATTAACAGTTTAAGTCACTGTAATAAAATAATAATAATGACATCATCACAGCATGACTTTATTGATATTGTTATTGAAACTGCCCATTATTGGAACACAATATTGAGAATAATAGAACAAGGAGAGTCTATGAATTAAGCTTTTAAAAATTAAAGGTAAATATTAAACAAAGTTATGAAATATGTGAGAATATTGCCTTACTTTCGTTTAAACTCTTACAAAATTATATATTGATTCATATAAATTCAATTAAATATATAAATAGTAAGAGCCAACCGGCGGCTTAAGGAACAGGGTCCAAACTGGTGGTTAGGGGTCCTAAGAGAAGAATCTCTATACAATTTGCACCCTGTCTAGTAATACTGACTTCTGCGCTAGGCTCCTAATCCAGCTGCCAAACGGGAACCTCTTTTGATATTTTTCAAAGCTCTTGGCTATGAGACCATTGGCCGACATAAATATCGACACAATGATTGCTAATTTCACATCCCACATGTCGATAATCTCGATGCCAACTCAAAATATTTAACTGATCAAAAATGTAAATACATATCAAATTTGATGTGCTAAAACCATTAGCTGGATCTATTGCTACTATCAATATTAATTTGACAGAAAGCAGAAGGGTGCAATGCAAATACATTCAAAATTAGATAGGACCCTGTCAAAACTCACGAATTACTCGAATAGTACGTATAACAATACGCATCTCACGCAAAGGGTTGTTTGATCAAACATTGGTTCAATATTATACAATGCAACTCTTGTACCGTTTGCATGTTATCGTTCGCTACAATGTTGGCTCCATTGTTGAGTCTCGGTGCATGTTTTATGTCAAATTATATTCAACATTTTATAACATGTTTGTGACATTCGATATTTAAAACCACTTGTAACACTAAAGTGCTGTGGTTATTATTATTTTTGTTTTTTAACGGTTTTATTTAGTTTGACCTGTTTATTATTTGGTTAAAATTTAGTAATTGATATTTCACCCCTTTCCTGTTGACAGATTGATCTGATATTTGGTACACAGCTTTAGTTTTGATGACAAAATCGTTTTACGTCAAAAAAAATTTACTTATATTATTTTGAAATTGGATTGAAGTGAAGTAGGAATGTTAAATTTTTCTGTAGTTATTATATTACAATTAAAATTAAAAACTTTTTTATTTTCTCTCTGATTTATGGCATCTCTGTTCCTGTCTCACAGACCCAAGTCTACTTTTCTAGGTAGTGGGAATACCCAGAAGAGTTAATAATAAACATTCATGATACTTAAAATACTTTGCACTATTATTATAGCTACTCGTTAAACTAAATTAGTTTCGCTACTAAAATAAGTCAAGGGGTACATACTACTTTAACTAGTATTATATAATAGAGAGTATTTTCTTAATTTTAACCCCAAAATAGTAAGTATTTTTCCAATTTGTGAGTTAAGACATATCTACAGAGGTCTTAGATTCGTACCCAAGGTGTGCACCTCGGTCTTTTCGTGCCTTAAAAAGCACGTAAAGCCAGTGGTCCTGCGCCTGATCTCTGTCTTGTCGTACTATGAGAATGAGAGAAAAGGGAGTGCACCTGTGTTTGCACAAACTTATGAACTATAATATCTTCTCATTATTGGGCCAATCTCCATTAAGATTTGCCGCTGTGAGGTAAATTTGGTCAGAAGAACAAATTAAATTAAGGCAGATCTTGTATAAACAAACATTGAAATGGTAATGAACACAGATTTGCAAACCATAAAATTATTATTTGTTTTGTGTGAGTCATGCTCAATACTCATGGGACCCTTACGACTTCTACAACACTATAAAGATAGTTTATATTTATTTACTTAGGTGTATGTGTGTGTAAGAAAATACTCTATCAAAATCAAAATATTTTTATTCATGTAGACCATTTTAGTCACATAAAAATACTTAATTGTAATTCTGGTTAGAGTGACTCTAGTTGCCAGTTCCAAGGGCAGCCAGAGAAGAATCTGGCAAGAAACTCCATGGTTGCTCTTTAATTGTGATTGGCCCTATGTGGCCTATATTAAGTTCTACATTGTAACTTATTAGCTGTTGGTTTTTCAAATATAAAAAAATGGCTTACAATATTTTTGTTTACATTATTATGAGGTACATCACAATATTCTCAAGTGGTAGTATTCTATCAAATAATCTTATCTTACTCTAAGCTATAAATGAATCGTCGACTTTGAGATAAATTTAAAAATTAAAAGTTCTACCTAATTTCTTAACTGATTTATTTTTCTGAGCCAATGCAAACCCTGTATCATATTTTATCAAAACAAAACCAGCAATTTGACAATGAAAATGTAAAAGATAAAATTTCTTTGTAACCTCTCTGTATTTTCACATTTAATTATAACACGTATAATTTTTCCCTTGCAAAATCCCTGCGATATAACATACGCAATCCTTTACAATTCCCTTCAAATTAGTACCACGTACCCCCAACCCTACTCGACATTAAGTAAATAATTAGTCAGAACACCAGTAGGTGGGTTCCCGTTAGTCGCAATAGGACATTGTAGTGAAGGGGAGAGGTTGATACGTCATAATGGTGGTTCCTCTATTTGCTAAGAGGGCGCTGTGGACAAGTGCGTTGTTAGATTCAAATTTGTTTTAAAATGTTGAATAATGATTAGATATGAGTTTGGAACTATTTGCAAAATAAGATTTATTAATAAATAGAATCTTATTTTTATTCTGCTTTTCCATTAAAGTAAAAGTTAGCAGTTAAACTAGTCAAAAGTTTAAATATTTCTCAGTCAAGTCTCAATGGCTCTTAATATACTTGATATCAGTCAGTTTTTTTTTCTTCACTAACATTTCGTTTGTCTACAATATTGGCCATCATAACAGTTACAAAACAAGATGCATAATAATATGTAATGCCATGCCGTTGATCATATTTTTATATATATGAACCATGGGCACACCCAGATTTTGGCTTAGGGAGGAGAAATATCCTTTATTATATATATATATATTTGGTATATTAGAATTAACCGGCTGAATATCAAGATTCTAGGCTCGCCAAACAGTACCCAGCTCCCCCCCTCCGTACGTCAATAAAACCAACATAAATAAAGACAGTTTATTAAACAGTAGGTGCCCGTTTACCCAGAACGTTTTCAAACTAATATAGAAGGATATGATTGTCAGCTTAATGTCAAATACTTAGTTTAAACAGCGAAGTAGTTGGCAATATCTTGTCAAATAATATCCGTAAGTAATCGGTACTCTGAACCCGCAATGACCCTTAAAGTTAGAGGCCTTCTGGGCATAATAACTAAATAAATTACCTATATTTAATATCTAGTTATAAATATGTTAGGCTAGCGGTGTGACCGTTAACTGGCAAGACAGAGGTCTCGAGTTCGAACGTAAGACACGCTCCTCTAATTTTCGTAGGTTATGTGCGTATAATAAACGAATTATCACCTACTCTGTGCCCCGGAAACCACGTTAAGCCGTTGGCCCTAGCTGTCATAAAGAGATCTTGACAGTCATTAAAGGGAGTCAGTATCCTTATAAAATCCTGACAAATGGCGGCTTAGCCTAGTTGACTATCTACAATCGCTAACGCTATAGAAAACGAAAGAAATGTATAGGAATAGATTCTATTCGTTTTTTTTTTTGACCACGTGACATAACGATAATCCTATACATTTCTTTCGTTTTCTATAGCGTTAGCGATTCTAAATAGTCAAATTAGCTAAGCCCCCTAACTTTAGAATATCGTTTCACTTTGGGTTGCGGAGCGGAGGTCAGATAGGCAGTTATTCCGTAGAAAACTGATATTCAGCTGCATCTGGTTAGAGTAGAAGCCGACCCCAATAAAATTTGGGAATAATATGGCTAGAAATATGATTTAATAGTTATTTATAAACAAGATATTAATGGTTCTGAGTCAAAGACAATATAACCACTCTCTTTGTTCTGAGTTATCAAGTAGCAATCGTGATCGCATAGTACTCTTTGATATCTTAAAGGCATCGATAATTAAGTGATGTGACCGTTGTATTCAAACCCCAGACGCACAACAATAGCTTTACGAAATCATTTGTGTTAAAGCATGTTTAAAAAAAACATGATTAATTGCGTAAAACTTAAAAAAAACATCGTGGGGAAACTTGCATATCTGAGGATCGATTTCTGAATGCCAAACGTATGGGAAAATTGTAAAAGTGTCAAGGGATTTGTAGATTACCTATTTTTCAATTCCATTATCAATGAAGCACTGATAGCCTAGGTATGTGGCATAGGTGGTATGACCGACGACTGACAAGTCAGAGGTCTCGATTTCGGTCCCAAGGCGCGCACCTCAAACTTTTCGTAAGTTATGTGCGTATTAAAAATTAATTATCAGTTGCTAAAACGTTTCGATTCAAGGAAGTGTTATTGGCGTACTTCACGGATGTTATGGGAACTAAAGATAGGAAAAAGAAATCTATTGTTGAGTACCTACAAAAAAAAAACCTATGACATCTATTGTACAATCCTAAAATGATATGTACACAAACAAAATATGTCTAACAAAAAAATGTTTCGGATTCTTAGTAAAATGTTAGTCGCGCTCCGTTTGAAGTTAACGCTCCGTAACGACATGTGTGTGCGTCTGTCCTCTTGTTTATAGTTAAATATTCCCATTTATACTATTATTAGAGCCGTACAGGATGTAAGTACTGTGTATTGCCGTCCTGACTATGCTAAATACGGTCAAAAACTATGGGCAAATTGTTTTTATTGTAACCGTGCGCAGTTTAGGGTTGAATTTATAGTGATGGGAAAATAATAATGCGTTTTATAAACGTTTTTTTAGTTATAAAAATAATAGCGCGGTATTTTAGGGTTGAGTTGTTATAACGGGATAATATTAGTGTATTTTAATAAAATTTATAATGAGATTATTTATATTGATTACTAATGGTCCAGTGGTCTGCATTTTACCGTAATTCATTGAACCTAGTAAACCACCATGAAAATACATACATCATCGACACCATGAAGCAGAAGAATGATAAAAAATATAGGTAGGTATTATTAAAAAAATTTAGCTTTATGCATTCCTCTATATAAAATGTAGCTAAACCAAATCTCACACGTCACACGTTTTTGTAAATTAAAAATTTACAAAAACCCCGATACAGAAAAACTTCAATTTATTCTTAGCTACGAACACTCGGTCAAGTTGCCTTTCAAATAAAAAAAAACTAAATCAAAATCAGTTCAGCCGTTTAGGAGCTAAGATGCCACAGACAGATACACAGATACACAGACATGTCAAACTTATAATAACACCCCTCTATTTGCGTCGGGGGTTAAAAACGGGTACAAAGTTTTCTCTTCACGTAGATTATTAATTTTCGTACTCCATAGTACAATATTATGGTCCAAATTATTTACCAGAAGTTCCTCTTCCAAAACTCGCTTTTGTTTCCGATTTTACAACGAACATAATTAGTTGATTAGACAACAACAATATAATTATAATACAAATTTGGTTCGCAATTACTAAACCCGTAATCGTAGGCGTCTTAATGAACGATCCTTAAGAAGAGGCAGAGACAGTCACGAGCAAAAAATGTATTAAATACGTATAAAATCAATTTTGTCCGCAAGCATTTCGAATTTTGAATTGAATTTAATTTCTACTTTACCTGCTAGTCGAGAATTTCCAAAAAGTTTCATTATTGCACGTCTAAGGTACTACAAGAATATATTTCTTCCAAATTTTAAGTATCTATGCCCACCGGTTTAGGCTGAGCATTGTTTGTTAGTATTCTGTCATACTATGTATTAAGTGACTACTCTATAGATTTAGAATTTTTCAAAAGCCAATTCTGCAAAAATGCATAGCTATTTAAAATGTAAAAAATGCATTTATGGTATCAATATTTGAGTTTTTTTTATAAACTCAACCTGTATTTTAGAAGTGAATCACATAAATTTCGTTACTTATATGTTGAAATAATTTTGCCTATTACTGTACAAACATAAGGTCATGTTTATTTTAAATCTATTTACTTAAATTGGTAATAATTTTGCCTTATAAGTTAAATAGATAGTTTCTATTTAAAATAACATTAATAGTGGTGATTTTGATGTCAGTTTTTGGTTGCTATTATAAAGTTAAGTAACATTTAGATGTAATAAAGTCCATTGTCCGAACATGTTTTAGCTTTTTCGTCTCTCTGGCTTCTTTTTATGTCTAGAATAGAACCACAGATTAAAACTAATAGCTATAGGTAATAGTAGTATTGTTACTATAATTACTACTATTATTTTTTGCCAAGCTGTACTATTATAGTACAGCTTGGCAAAAAAGAGTCTGATACAGTGACAGCTGGAACTAAAAATAAAAATCTTAAAAACTTACGATTTAAACTTTGAGATTAGGTTGTTTATCAACTATACAATTTTGATAGATTAGAAATTCTACAATGTACCTTTTATTGAATAAATAAGTAAAATTTTAATGTCATAAGTTACTTTTAAGTTAATTTAAGACATCACTAACTAACGGAGAAGGAAAAAATCACAAGAAAACCTTTCTGAAATCGTCAGTAAGGATCGAGCTAGTCTGATAATTAATTCTCGATCCTACTCTGTATGAAAAGAGGCCTTTACCCTGCAATAGGACAATTACAGACTAACCAATCTATTTACAATATACATGCTTAAATCTTCTCGAAGTACTGTCAACATAAACACTTTCACTACACAAAATAATACAACTTGTAAGTAACTTATCGTGCGCACAAAGCTATAAATATCTCAGTTACGCTATAGCGTGGCTATTGCGAGCTTAGCTTAGAGACATCAAAGACTCTTTTGTCCACCGTATGGCTGTTAGTTTATTGAGTGCTACAGATGAAGTTTCACATTTAATTGGGTCGTTTTGTGATTTTTTAATTGGTTGAAAGTGATGAAGCAGTGAGAGTATAGTGGTGTGACGATTGGACTGCCAAATCAAAGGTCATAGGTTCGGATCCCAGGCACGTGCGTGCTGTGACTTTTAGGATTCATGTGCGTTTTAGAAATTAATTATCACTTTTTTATGTATGTTTTTTACATGTTTATGCACATTTTTTGCTTATTAACATGGGACAGGCATTGCGTAAGTACTCCGGTAGATGTCACCACACGCCTTTAAGGCGTTAAAAAGAGATTCGTAATTTCAACTGAAGCGGACAGGACTCGGTAGCTTAGTTAATAAAGCGATGGCACGGCACGCCAGGGATTGCGGGTTTAAATTCCGCTCTAATCAGTTGTTTTTGCGAGTTTCTTATTAAATAATTTCATTTAATTATCACTTGCTAAAACTGTGAAAGAAAACATCGTGAGGAAATAACCACCTGAGAGATTTTTCAACGTTGCTGTGTAAAACCATGTCAGTGACCTACGGGCGGTTTAATAGTTAATTATAATAGTTCATAACATAAAACAAATACCTCTTTTCTTTTTCAATACAATTATATAACAACGGAAGGCACTGAGACATATGATTAAGTACTTAGAGTTAAAACATGCAGCTCTAATGGCAATTAAGTGTCGCACTTAAGAATTACGAAAGAACGTAAAAAACAAACTATAAATGGCAAAAGATTGCTGCCATTTTTTAAAGACTGTTAAAGGTGCCATTTTTTAAGGTTCGGGAGCCAAAAGGAAAGAAAATGGGAAACCCACATGGGTTCCCCTTCCAGCTATTTTCTAAGTCTGAGAGCTAAAAAATCGGTAATAATTATCAATTATTATAGGACAATTATAATGCATTTTCAGATGTGAATTTATAGTTTTTGTACTAAAAATGCTCATAATTCCTTAACTATTGATTCAATACAAAATGCTGTTAATATGAAGTTCTATTAAAATACTATACGGAACCTTTTGTCGTCGTTTTATTTTTATCTAGAACTATGTAAATAGTGTTCTTATTAGATACCAGTAGGTAGCGAATCTTTTAGTTATCGTATAGCTCAAACGGCTACACTACCATAGAGAGCAGTTTTAAGACTTAAGACCTAATCACCATTCACTTTAAATACCGAATTTAATAGAACTAAGTTCAGCTCTACGCAAATTGCAGTTTTTGCAAATTGCAATTTTAGTTTTTGCTTGAACCGAGTTTAACTCGAATTGATCGAGTTTAGTGTCAGGGGTGAAATCGGCTTTTAGTTGACCAAACATATTAAAAAGTTTGAAATTTAAAAATGATTTTCGACAACAGGAAACGAAGATGCAGCTGCCTTCTAAATCATTACAATTATTTAATCACAAATCACAACATGTTTAACTGTTTTTTTTTTGTAGCTGAAACAGGATTTCTTTCAGCTGACATGTTACTAAGGCTGCTTTTCCACCTGTGCGAGGTAGCTAAGTTTGTGAGCTATGCAAAAATCAATGAGATTGCTTTATTCTCCTAGCTCCATGCATGGTACTCTTATAGGTGGATTTTTTTCTTAGCTTACCTATTAGCTACTTTGCACATCCTTGTTGGAATCGCATCCACCCTATGCCATTTTTCATTGCAAAGCCTTTTCCTTGCTTGCACCATTGCAAATATGCTTTTCGTTTGTCTTCAAGACGCAAGGAATCGTTGTCATCTAATAATGTCCACGTCCAGCCATCATATTTTACGGCTTGCGACGCATAATAAACAGCTGTTTCGCTCCCTGTTTTTATTATTGTATCTCTTTCAACTTTAATGGCTTGTACCATTTTAAGTACTGCATGTTAGATGGTTGATCCGCGAAAGGCTAGCTTGGTTCATATTTAAACGGTTTTTTTTAAACATCGTATTTTGAAATTCGTATGTGGGATAGTCGTGGTGGCTCATTGGCTACGGCTTTGCAGCTTTTGTAGGTTCGAACCTGGCATATACCAATGTGACTTTTTCAATGTCATTATGTACTTTCTTAGTTTATCTAAGACACCACTGACTAACGGTGAAGGAAAACATCGTAAGGAAACCTGGACTTTTAATAGTCTGAAATCGCCAACACGCAGTGAGCTAGCGTGGTGATTAATGCTCAATCCTTCTCTGTATGAGAAGAGGCCTTTGCCCTACAGTGGGACAGTTACAGGCTGATTTATTAATTTATTTTGAAATTAAAGGAGATTCTAATAGCAGTGATTGAAATGAATTTATTTATTTATTTAATGCTTCAATACAGAATAATGTATAAGGCGGACTTAATGCCATAGGCATTGTCTACCAGTCAACCTTTGGGTGATGCAGAGATATAATATAATTGCACTAAAAAATTGAAAGGTTAAATATGAACATAATTAATGACATATCAAACCAAATTCATTAAATTCTCTTGAAATTAAAATGCTATCGCAATGTTTTTTAAATCAGTGAGGTTGGTTACTATTGAGTCCAGAACCCATCCTAATTTCGTTCTTTCATGTTAGTTTTTTATATTTTCACGGCAGAAAAAAGGTTTTTACGCATATACGTTTTCAGTCTTTTATGCCAAAAATAAGTACTGTTCGAAACGACAATATCATTTCTTATGATAATAGTCCACGTGTCGTTCGAATCATGATTTGATTTTATTAACACGAGCGAAACCGCGGGTAAAAGCTAATTTGTAATAAATCATAAATAAATTTATGCCAATGTAAACTAAACTGCATTTCATAAATCTATTTTGTTTTTACAAACATGTCAAACAATGTCCAGTGCAATGTGAAAAGTAAACAAATATTGTTTATGGTAGGGATTTACTATTTTTAGAACGTTTAAATTTGGTAGTTTAGGAAATAAACATAATTGTTTATATTTTAAAATGCACTGTTGCGACATTATTTTGGATTGTGTTACAATTGCAACACTTTCGTGGTTATAAGTTAAAACATCTAGGTATGTTTTGTTGAATTTTGCATTTATTATTTTTTAATCTGTAAGAGTCGTGATAGCCTAATGGTATGACCGTTGACTGGCAAGTCAGATGTTTCACGTGCGAACCCAAGGCACCTCTGAATTTTATGTAAGTTAGGTACATAAGTATTAACTAATTGTCACCTGCTCCGTGTTTAATATTCTAAAAGTATCAATCATGAGTTACTCGACGATTTATCAAAAACTTAGACTATAACAATAAACCGAAATCTCTAATTTATTTTAACAAGTTTTACTTAAATCAAGTTTAAGTTGAGACAAAGTAAACTCTACATATAAATTCTTTTTAAGCCGAGGATCATGACGTCAAAAGACAGAAAAGCTAAAACAAATGACAGATCCGTAACCACTTTTACCGAAATTGCATATTGTGGTCACCCATCCGACAATAAAATGTGGTGGGTCTTGTCTATATTTCTGCAGAATTGGTCTTTGTGAAGAATGGGTGAAGATTCTTCTGCTTAGTGACATTTATGAAGATTAAGTTATATTGACACAAAGTAATAACATTCTTCAAGAACCGTCGGATCTTTGATTTTGTGAATTTCATGATTTGCTAGAGTTTATTTGTCATACGACATTGCAGAAAATTCTAAATACCTTTATGTACTTTTATAATAATTACTTAAGCTATGGACAGACTATGTGAAGACCAATTTAAGTTATTTTAACAATTTGCTAATGAGACTTTTCTGTTTCATTTAAAAACATCCACATAAAAGGGACTTGATAACAAGCAAACACGACTGGTTAGACAGTAGGTATAGTTATAATCTGAAAGAAAGGTGACTAAAAAAATGATATCAAAATTCAATTAAAGAACACATGAAAAAATAACAAAGATTTAAAAAGAGAAAGAGATCGTATAAGTACCTACTAAATAATATCTTCTAAATTCAGCCAGGTCTATGAACACTATCTCAAAAAAAGAAAAGAATAATCCTGCTCGCAAACGACAACATTTCAACAAAAAAAAAGTTTATTTTTTACGTACAGTTGACAATCTAATTTGTTAGAGTTAAATCGGTGTCTTTCTTCAAAGTTTTAAGCAAGTGCAGCGCAATATCAGTTTTCTACGGATCGACTGCCTATCAGACCCCCGCAACCCAAAGGGATATGATATTCTAAAGTTAGACCAGTAGTCAGGATTTTATCAGGGTTCTGACTTCCTATATTAGTTGATACCTTCATAACAGTCTGGGCCAATGGAACGCGCCTTCTGATGCAAGGAACTGCAGGTAACATTGACTAATAATACGCACATAACGTCCGAAAAGTCAGAGACGCGTCACGCGTGCCTTGGGCTGGAACCTAAAACTGACTCGCAGTCATCGGTCATACCACTGGGCTATCACTGCTAATTGCTAATTAATAGGAGTACGTAGAGGCTATTTTCTAGTACTATACAAGGGCTCAGCGAGGTTTCTGTTTATTTCTGGATCAATTCTTTTGTCTTGACTACTGTGTGCATACAGCTTTACAATATTCATGGATATGGTCATGAAACGCGGTAGGTCTAGCCAATGTTTTTGAAGAATTGGTCGTTGTAATTATGAATGGAAGCTTCAGGTGTCCAATTCATTAGTAATGTAATTTTTATGATGATTAAGTTACAACTACTCACAAAGTTTAAACACTTCAAAATACCTATTGTTTTTAATCATCATAGCTCTAAAATTACTCGGTGGATCTAGCCAATGATTTTGAAGAATTGGTCGTTGTAAAATAGTGACTCTGAATAATATTTTTGCTGAATTGGTCGTTGTATTAATGAATGGACGCTCCAGGTGGCCAAGTCGTTTTAAATAACATTTATTATGATTAGTATGAGGTAACAACGTACTTACAGAAGTAAAATATTCTTAAAGGTGTTATTTTTTTTATTTATTTAATCTGAATACTTTTTTTGTGAAATTTTTACATGTTTTAGCACATGTTAGCTTATTAAATATAAATATTTAATAAGAAATTTGAAAAAACAACTGATACGGATGGGATATTAAATCCCTTTTTTTGATTGAGATTTGATTGGATTGGGATTATTTAATCTTTTTTTGGTATTGTATTTTTTAAAAGTTAAGAGATAAAGTTTTATATATTTGAAGAATATTAAAATTAGAATATTTGGATAAATAAGATCTAGATCAATATCTAGATCAATTTGTAAGTTCAATTGCCCTACCATGGTAAGTTCAAATGCTCTACCATATTTGAACTTACAAAATTTATCTAGATCATATTAATCAAAACTGAAGTAAAGAATAATATTAAAAAGCTGTATAAAAACAAAAACATAATAATTAATTAAATTAACAATTTCAGTAATTATGAAACATAGAAAAAATACTGTTATTAAATTGTGATAAACTATTACCATTAAATTAGCAATTATTATTTGATGTCGTAAACTTACTTCTACTATATTAAATAGAGCATTCTTTAAGTTTTATTTAGCAATTAACTTTTTTGAGATCAATTTTATCCAGGTAAAAGTTGGCGTATTTAAATAATTCGAAACTTTTTACTCAAGACATAAAGATGTAAAATGACAAATAATAAGTAAATTACAATCAATCTTAAAAAGAGTACGATTTTTTTTCTATTGGAGATATGAAATAATTTTCACTTACCACCAATTCCCCAGAACAGCTTGCATAAGAAGAAGCAAAGAGCACAAAACTTTCCACATAAGCTTCATAGTGCCAAATAACTATACAAAGTCACTTTATAAACATCCTATTTCGTCAAACACACGTGCAAAAGTTTAACCAACACTCCACATGAACACCGCAAAATTTAAACAAACTAAAACTTTAATTTTAAACCGCAAACAAAATAATATAAACCAAAACAACCACTAAAACATAAACCACAAAACCTAAATAACAATGTAATCACTGTAATGCAAACAGAAAAAAAAATACAAAAATGACGAAATAAAAACTTTTTAAAACAAACTTTCGCGAAAGTTTACTTTTGCCGGGCCACTCTCGTAAAAAACAAAACTGTAAACTCAAGATTCCATAGAGCGTTTATTAAAATTCGAACTGTTTGAAAAAATCGAAAAAAGATTTGTGTGTAGTCGTTTACGTTTAGATGCGACGCGCTTGCGATCCGCGCGCATTGAAACACAAAACCAGACTGGCTTGCTTTAAGCCGTTTGTAAGTATTCCATAGGATTCTCAGTAGGGGAAGGGTCGAATCGGAGGGCGTGTAGATGCAGTACAGTGCTGCACGAATTCATCCTTCCAAGCCCTTACTACGAACCACGTAAACTTTAAGAGATCGGAATGTCGGTGTCTCGCGAAATGTCAACGATCGTTTACGCAAAATAATCATTGGGGAGACTTGCGAGTTGCGACTACTTGTAGTAACATTGTGTGTTGCAGAAAAATGTCTGCGATCATCAATCGTGGGCTTATCCTCAACTCCTGAGTTTAATACCTTAAGTTATTATCATTTTTCAAATTGATTTGCAGATCGAATGATAGGATTTAAATGCATAAATGCCAGACAATTTGTATTTATTGCGAAAATTATAAATAAGAATGCGTGAGTAAGTCTTTTGAGATTTAAGCCACATTTATCTTGGTCTTGGTTTAATATTTACGTTTAATGTGCTGATTGTCCTAGATAATCCTCAAATGGAATTAATTGTAAGGTGTGAACAATATTAGTTTTGAATTATATAAATAGACATAATTATGTAAATACAACAATCACTTTGTGCTTATCGGAGCGTCCTTGAATTAATTTCCTTCAAACATCTAAACTTCGTGCTCAGATCGCGGGAGTTACGCAAGGCAGTGATTTAGGTCCTCTACACTTACTTACTAATTATATTTATCTTTCTTCCATATTTTTGTCCATCAAATGGTTGTCTGGAAGAAATCGCTTTTAGCGATAAGTCCGCCTTTTGTACCTACCTATTATATCTTTATGTATTTTCCTTACGGTGTACAATAAAGAATACTCTACTCTTTATTATCTGAATTCATATTATAATTATTAAAATTACTACGATGTTCTATAACAAATTCATTATGGACCTATATTGGCGTTTCATGAAATTCTATTTAAGTCCTAAACCTGATTTAGATATCTTGAGTGACTACCATAATAATCTAAAGATATTTATTGACCTACGCAAAGTTAATTAACTGACCCTTTTATGTATCATTTAGGGCCATTAAATATTAACTAAAGATGGTATTAACTACAGACATTAATGATTTATCTGTTCTTATTAAAATTGACAAAAGAACTCATTCAAAGAATTCAAACTTCATTGGCTAGAAATGAAAAAGGTCTTAATTGGAAAAAACCTGGTTTCCGTATAAGGTACGAGAATTATACGACAGTCGCTTTATGTGACACTCTGTCTCACATCAAGTACCTATATTATGTAAGAATCATTCAAAGAGGAGTCTCCTTAAATCTAAATACACGTTGTACACCTTAGACTTACAAAACCAATATTATACTTAAATTCTTATCACATGTGCCTGGTTTCCGGCCTAAGAATAAAACCACCGCTACTCGTCTTACGGGTGTCGTAAGAAGCGACAAAGGGAAGGATCCGGAGGATGGCCAGCAGCATCCTTCTGTGTAACAACAATCATCTGCTACTACGAACTCCAACCCGCTTGCTCAGCGTGGCGATTACGGGCAAATACTTCTTCCAATGAGCACACAATAGTGGCGCGCATTGGAAGAGGGCTATGTTCAGCAGTGGCCACAGGTTGATGATGATTCTTATTACAAAATCTTAGGAACTATATCTGTCTGTATCTATATCCTAACATTCTACTGACTTTAAATTTGGCATGCTGCTTTTATAACTCCCAGGTGCTTGCTAACACCAGGGACGCACTGTTAAGGTGATTGCGACGTGACGGCGATACTTCTTAATTATTATTATTCCACGGAATGACAATTACCTTAAAAAAAAAAGATTGGTTATGTTGCATCCCCTTGCAATCTTATCAGTACATCCCTTGCGTAAGATGCAGACAACCAGAATCTTACTTATTTTTGATATAATAATGTCGTAGTGTTTACGGACCCGCTTTGCAAGCACGTGGGCTTGGGTTCGAACCTGGCATGTAACCAATATGACTGTTTTAATGTGATGGAAAAGGAAAATATCTTGAGAAAACCTGGACATTAATAGATTGAAATCGCCAACCCGCACTGTGATAGCGTGGTGATTAGTGCTTGATCCTTCTCTGTATGAGCCTTTGCCTTGCAGTGGGGCAGTTTCAGTCTGATTTATTATTTATTTATTATAATAATACGCACTATCTACAATTTAAAAAGAATTATGATAATGATCATCAATAATTTATTAACAATATTTTTTGTTTTTAAAACTCCACCTATCACTTTATGAAGTAAAGCTTTTATCAGATAAAAACGTTTAGCAGATGTCTTTAGTAACATACCTTAACAACTTCAACCCATAACTAATTTTAGAGAGCCGATCTAAAAAAAACAACTCATGGAGGGTAAAAAACGATAACAATAGGGTTTACCTGCAGCCATTTTGTTTCCCGTGTTTACGATCGCAGTAAAACTGTAATTGCAACAGATCAAACGGACCGACGTGCAGACTTAACTGTACAGAATATTGCCACCATTTTGCGGCCTAATTCTAATAAAAGAAACAATAATGAACCTAAACTCGCAGATATTAAGGAAAATAGAACGTTCAATGATGCGCAAATATCACTTGATTTGATCAATGCAACTGTTGCTATGTTGACGGATTTTAAGCTCTAATTCTATCCAGATAAGATCAACTGTGCAGTTGATACAGTTAGATGATTTTTGCAACATGATCGCAAAGATGTCAATTCGGATTTAGATTTACGTTTATCACTGCAAAATTCAATTGTGTCTTGATGATTTTAAAGTTTATAATTGAATGAGAGATGTGAAACAAGTGCAAGATAATGTTATTCGATTTTCTTAACGATTTAAAGTATTTAAAGACATCATTTAACTTGGAACGAGGACTTGAGATAGAAAATAAATAAATGTCGACTGATTGTAGGGTGTCAACAAACAATGTGTTTACTTTTTCTTTTTGCATTCACGTTGTGTTAAATGTTGTGCTAAAAATGTTCGCAAAAGGTAATAAACAAAACTAATTAATGCTGCCTTTATAGAACTTCCTGTCTTGAAAAGGTGTTGTGTGTGATTTTTATCGTTACCAATTAGTCTTTCCTTTTCAAAAGTTTTTATTTTATTAGATGTTGTATATTTTATTGTATGAATAAAATTAACTGCAATAGCTATTAGACATTTCCGAGGCAGTCTATAATTTCCTTTCAATCTAGAAACTTTCTATCAATACCGTTGTTTATAGTATGTACCGTTTAGCTAGCATCTTGTTCGTTGTGTTCAAAATTTCACCATTGATTGTTTTGTCTAAAAGACAGTTTTTTTATTACCGTAATTTAGCTGGATCCTTTGCAAATTTGTATGTTTCTCAATATTTTCACATTCCTTCATTCATTTTAGAAGTATTTTATACTAGTCATACTCTAGTAGTATGACCGATGAATGGCTATGTCCGGAAGGTCGTACCACCAGTAACTTATCGAATTGATGTACGTATAAATCGTCTTCTATTTTATCAATCATCAAAGATCCTGAATTTTACTTTTAATCACAAAAATATTTTAAACTAGCTTCACCAGCATAGAGGTCGGACCTTAAAATGTCGGCATCGGCGATTAAAACTCTGATACAATAAACTATACTTCTCTGAGATTAGAATAAGAGTTTACAACTCTGATGGCCATTTTGTAAAGTCTGAGATCTGAGTTATATTGCACATTTGAGGGACATAGTTTACCTGTATGTTATATTTCTTAAGGTTCAAAACTAACACTTCCTAAAACGTTCACTTTCCCAAAACGTCCACTTCCCAAAATGGTATTTCCCAAATGTCTATTTCCCATTTCGTCCACAACGCCTCAAATCTATAATTCCCAAGCCCACTTCCCATGACGTCAACTCTCAAAACGTACACTTTTCAAATAGAAACCAAAATTCAGTCATCTTCACAAACATTCATAACCCTTTTCTTCCATAGCATTTATATCTTGTCACAGCGTCCTAGACATATTAACACTGTAGTTCTTATAATCTTCGATCTAAATCTTAACAAGTACTTCCCTTTCAGCAAACTGATCCAAGGTAGCAGCCACAATAGCTACAAACAAGCAAATAGACTCCAATTGTATTCAATTTACGTTAAAAGTTACTGAAATTGTTTTGCACCATTATTTCATTAGTGCGATCCAGAAATATTTGTGCGTCGATGTCATTGTTGGGAACTAAGAAATGAAGCTGATCTTTGTTGATGTTAGATTGATGTAATAGAAATATTTATATTACTTTTGTTGTGTGAGTCAATCGGTTGAAAAGTCGTTCTGGTGATGTCTGAGAAATTAATAGCTTAGTGGCCTATAACATTGTTATTAAATAATCTTATTGATCCTATAGTAAAACTATTTTTGCAGTTTTGTGGAACATTGTTTTTAGTTCATAAGCATTTATTTTTACTCTAACTTAATAAATAAATAGTGCAGCCAGCATTTTTGGAATATTGCCTATTGGTAGCGGTCTTTTAGATTAAGGTTTTCTTTTTCTTTATTTATTTTTAAAGTAGTTTGTTTTGTATTTATTGATAGTTTTATTTAATTATGCTTAAAGTTTTAATTACGACTTCAAATTATTGTTTTTTAGGAACTCTAAATAGTCCTAACTATAGCAGAGCCAACTGCTGAATGTGCTTTCCGAGGCACGGAGGTGATAATTCATTGATATCTAATCAATATGCACATAACTTCCGAACAGACAGAGATGCGTACCTTGGGGTCGAACCTGAGACCTCTGACTTGCCAGTCAACGGTCATAACACTAGCCCATCAAGCAAGTAATAAAATACACTCTTCAATTCCCTTCATTATGGCTTGGTTCTGATCTATTGATCGTGTCTATTTTAGATAAACGATTGCTTTTAGCAAGAACATAAATAACTTCATTCACGATGTTGTTAAACCAAGTTCGTTAATGAACTAATACAACCTCCGAAGCCTTGTAAAAAGTTATCTAACATACATTATAATTTGTTGAGTTTTCCATTTATATCAGCCGGTTTCGATAGGTAGCGTGCACATTTTGTGTGTTTCTCCGTAATTTTAACATGCCTATCCGTAATTTTGATGTTGTAATTTAGACATGTCTATTTGTAATTTTGGCATGTTTATCCATAATTGACAAGTCTATCCGTAATTTTTAAATGTCTATCCGTAATATTGACATGTCAGGCCGTAATATTTACAAGTCTATCAGTAATTTTTATATGTCTATCCGTAATATTGACATGTCTAGCCGTAATATTGACATGTCTATCTGTAATTTTGACATATATGTATATCCCATAATTTTAACATTATGTAGTTTTGTTTTTGTCATGTCTAATTATGACTTTGAGATGTCTACCAGTACTAATGCAATGTAAAGTTTGACTACGATCTGTGAATTTCGCCCTTAGTACCTACTTGTATGTAGTATAGATAGTATTGGGCAAATTCGTAGGTACAATAAGTACTAAAAACAGCAAAAACTAAGAACATTAACATCCATAAAAGCTAACAAAATCTAATAGCTATAAACCGACATAAGTCAATACATTAAAGTTGTTAGAAGAAAACTCACTGAAATATCTACCAATTTCCTTTGCGGTCGATAAAACGAGAAATGTTCAAAAACTATCAGAGATAAGGGTGAATGCGACAGAAAATATAAGTTTGTCATACGATAACTGCCAATTACGTCTGATATCTGTGTAGCAGACGGAACGACAGCAAAACAATAACATAAAAGAATCGATATTGGGAGATACAAATGAATAATCTATAAATGCCTTTAAGACATAGATTGGAAGCCTTAGGAATGTGGTAGAATAGTCCACCTTTCATAGAGAAATATTTTGCAATTTTTTTCGCAATTCGAGCAATTTTGACGAATTGGGAAGTACGATTTCTGCATGGGGTATCATGGTTCGTAAATGGATTTTCTATTTTACTGCTTTATTATTTTTCACCAGGCAATCTTTGTTTAAGCAAAACAGATTTACTTAATTACTTGCAATATGCTTTGTCCTCTCTAATTTGATGTGAAAATAGTCAAATAATTTTTGCTTTAGCACGTATTTCTTGAAGGCTTTCCTTTAGTTAAATTCCAAAGCTGGACAAGCCTATTAGGTTTTTAATTATAATTGTGTCTGTTTGTCGCGTAATGGATCCTTTCAGTCATTTTTGCCTATTGTTTACAGGAAGATAGGAAATTTTAAACGGACAATGAAATTTTATGCCTTCTTTGAGAAAATGTTATGCAAAGACACGTAGGCTTTACTCATTTCATTTATTTTTAGAACACTGAAACATTTGCACTCGCGCATTACAACTGATTTGCGGTCAGTTGTAATATCACGCATAAACATTGATATAAACATAGGGTCTTAGGTTAATATTTGTATGTCTTTTTATAATTAGTTTTAATAAAGAATCCTAGTTGGTTACGATTTTTTTGTTTATGAAGGATTAGAAGAATTATTTATTAGTTTTAAGTTTCATTCATTTATTAGTAAAGTCGATACCTTCTCGCATTATTGTAAAGGACTTTATGTTTTTAATTTACAAAATTATTTTTATAAAAGAGTGATCGACGCAGCATGAAGTCGCGGTCGCTGAATGAAAGAGGCAATAGTTTTTCTTGCAGCTAGCTAAGTCGGTCGGTCGCTATCACTGGTGTCAAAATTGTACTCAGTAGTGTGTTTCGTTTTTCAGAATTGCCTCTTACCTGTCATACTTATTTTCTTCAATCGTTATTCTTGGCAAATTGCGAATCTATCTAATATCTAATCTAATCTATCTATACTAACATTTAGTTAACATTATCAAGTCAGAATATACCATTACCTAATACTTGAGCTCCCGTTTGCATTATTTTTGTGTGACGCCTCTAACCGTTATTCGATCTACGGACCAAAGTTAATACGATCCAGTTATTAGCCGAATAATAACTCGACATATTCCATAGTCAGCCAGTTTCTTCGATAACATCTCTTACTATTTTTATTTTATTCATACGCATTGTCTCTTTATTCTCTTGTTTACTCGAAGTTTGCTCCTGTCTACTTTTAGTAATATGTGTGCTTTTGTTTTTTCTTATTTCGTCAGCAAAGTAAAGGTTAGAGGAGGTAAATCATTTGATGGGAATAATTCGTGTGCCCTATTTTTTTGTGACGTCGAATTAGGTCGAATTTGATTTCGGGAAAAAAACTAAATGAATTCGTTTTGGGAATGCTTTTAGTAGTTAGTCGATAAGGCACATTAGGGTTATTAAACACTTTAAATAAATCTGAATTAAAAAAAACTATCGGTTATTGAATGAATGAATTAGAACTACTTTCTCTTATCCTATGGAGTTGAATTATTGCATTTTGGTTCAGTGCCGATGACAATCCATTTATAATGTCATCTGAATAAACTCTAGGAAAAGAACTCTTCAACGGTCAACAATACAGACTCAATTTTGTATACTATAAGTAAATACGTTTAGTTTTGATGTTGCAATATAAAAGTTTGGTTAAAAACGTTTAATAAAAACTTATTTGATTGTGCTTCTAGATTTTTTTGATGAGCAAAAACATACCTACGTACCTACGTATTTTATAAAAAAATCAAATTACGGGAACCATACTCCTTACAAAACGCGGACGTTAGTTGCAATCAGGTCGCGTGTTACCAGGAACCCAGTTGTTGTAGGAGATTTCACACGTTCTCTCATCTAGGTTTAAAGGTTTTCTAAGAACTGTGTCATAAGGGCCGATAACAAGACGAAAGTGATGACTGAATGACTAACAACATTGACTACACTTTGTTGGCGCTTCATACGATATTTATTTGGTTGTAACTTCCATACTTTGTTGTAATAATGTGGTGTATTATTTTTAGGTATATATTTATTCAAATATACATACGAAACATGACAGTAAAGTACGTACCAATATGTTGCACCGTTAAAAATAAAAAAACTTAAAAATAAACAATGAAACTACCTAGTAGACACAAGAATGAAGTATTACTATAATGAGGGCGTTGTGGACTTGTTGATATCTCCATCTCTTTTTAGTTCTAAAGAAAGATAAAGATGCCAGTTGCAAGTTCCTGTATTAGCCACCTTCTGAATCTATGGCTGGATTTATGACATACAGGATTTTGACACACTGTGACCTTTACTGCGTTGTTACTGGCAAGTTCCCGTTACCTTAACTGGAAAAAAGAATAAATAAAATAAATTCTGTTCCATTTTTGATTTGACCTAGATGGTAGTGTCTATCCGTGCTTTCATAGACTGTGAAACGACCTGTACGTCATAGTTCCTGTTATTTCACGTCACATAAGGCATATTTAACAGCTCTAATTTTGACTGTTAAATTTTGTGTCCTTTTCTACTTTACTAGCTTAGAAAAGGTCTCGGAATGATACAAGGCTAGTATGAGTTTAGACTCTAATGAGTTTGGAGTCTAAACTCATACAAGACGATTCAATTGGTGATTCACTTGCACATCGCTCTAAATTTTAGAGCGATGTGCAAGTGAATCACTATTGTCTTGTATGGAGCGGCTACAGACCGCAAACATGAAGTTACCCTCTTGACCAGTGACACAGTTCCATTAAAACAAAAGTGAACCAAACAATGACTGTTCATTGTTTTTTACTTGTTTATAATAAGGGCTTACTTTAGTAATGCAATTTTAGAAGGTACCTATATATTATATAAGATATATTACATTTAATATAATACTTAAACTACTAAAACACTAGACGACTAAAGTCAGAATTACCTCACAATGTCCGCTCGCAAAATTTTGACAATGCTTTCTCTATAAACCTTTTTAAATCTTTAATTAAAATGCAAGCAATTTTTTCTTGTTACAAAATATCTTTCATTGATATAGTAGGACCTTATTTATTTCTGGTACTAATTTGAACTTTCTGAAAATCACGCTACCTTAAAAGAATTGGACATTTTAACAATAATTCCCACTCTGCAAACTTTTTCATACTTTGTGATAATTTCTAAAACACAAATGAATTTTAAAAATCAGTGCAGCGTACCTGGGTTGACCTGCAACCTTTGACTTATCCACTCAACTGTCACTGCTTTGCGAATTGAAGGTATGTATAGACAGTTTAAAAACAAAACTGTCTAATCCAATAATGATATTCCTTCAAACAACCAAAATTAGCTTCATATTGTTCTATTTCTGACCCTGACTTCATCGGAATCAACGTATGACCACATGGTAAGTAAGTGGTGCTCACAAGTTTTATAGCTGGCAAGTAAGTGCGCCTAAATAACACGCTCAGGTAAACTGGAATCGTTTACATTGAACTGATTTTTACGATAGGAATGGGATGTTGTCGATATTCAGGGATATCGATAAAGTTGCAATTGAATTTGTCTAATTGCTCGTGGGTATGGTAGTATCAGTATGGTACGTGATTTTTTGTTTCTCTTAAGTAGTGTATAAGAAAACGATGATAAAACTGCAGTGAGACTAACAGCAAGTTTTGAAAAGAAAATACATAGCATAAATACTTCAGCGAGACTTTTTCGACTTAGACATTGACAGTAGGGTTTTTTCACTAAATATATGGCTGATAGTCAGACATAGAGAACAAAGCCTTTAGAGTCAGATAACTTCTAGCTCTACACACACATGCACAGCTTTGCTCTGATTGGTTAAAGAAATGTCATTTGACATATTGGCACCAAAATATCTCAATCACAATATGTGCAATATTATTGAGCGAACTCAGTACGACTAGGTTCTATAAAAGCTAAATACTCTACGTATACAGACGAGCATTTCAAGATTTTGTGAGTCACTGTACCCAGTCGTAACTAGTAACATTACATTCTTTTACCGGCTATCAAATTGCATCACAACGCGCAGGTTGTACGCTCGTTAACAGTCCGTACTTAAATTATGCAAAGTTTAGTCATAGGGTTTATCGATATTTTATTGCTAGTTACTTAATTCTACAGAATTAACTCGTTTACAAGTTGTGGTATTACGTATAAGGGAAACTATTTCGATTGGAAAAGGACTTACTAAACAGGTGTAATATCTTGATTTGTTGCTAATTGGTTTGGACCACACAGATAGCATCAATAAGTTATTATGATAATGTTATAAAGGAAGCACAGTTATTAGTAATAATTTTAAGACCTATAAGTATCCATCAAAGGAAAGATGAACGAAGCGAAGAAAAGAATGGCGTAAGCAGTATTACCAGGCGGGACGTCCGACTTTTCAGCCCTCTCAGGACGCGTCCCATCTGTGCCCTGAGCGGGACGCCTAAAGTCCCGCTTTTTCATACATGCAATTGAGTAGTGAGATTGGTGGCAAAAAAGTATGTGATTATAAATAAAAAAGATGGTTACCATGTTTTGTATCTTTCATGCATCCCGATTTTTTCATGGCTTCTTCTTCGTTTATGTCCATTTAATGACATTTTAAGTACATCTACTCTTAAACTATGTAGCTTATTTGAGCCAAAGCGAAATCCCTATTTTACTGTAATTATAAAGCAATAAGTATACACACATACCTAAGTAAGAAAAAATTGTATATATTTGAATATTTAATCGTATCCTAACAAATGAAAACTTATCGATACATAGCCAAACATCCTGTTCCCATCACTAAAAGTCTATTTATTTATCAAAATACTGGTTTGTATCAGCGGTCAATCATCGCACTGTTTTCCTGTCAATCACCACTTCGAACCAGACTCATCCGTCTTGATTAAACATATGTGTAAACTCTAAATGTATATTGTACGTTTTTACAGCCTATTAATAATGTTTATTCCTATAAATCGAAGATAATTTACGGCTTATAATAAAAGTCGTGAATTTCGTTAGCGGAATCTAGCTTGTCTATTTTTCGTTGTCGATGATTGGTATGACCTTATTACAGGCCATTTAAAAATTTGAATTTGGAATGTGACGTAGTAAGGAACAAAAAAAACTAGTTTGCGCGGGAAATTTGTAGCACATGTCTGCTAAAAAAAATATGATCTTTGATTATACAATCAGATTCAATGATTGACGTCTAGTGCACAATGTTTAAGCTAAAATTAAAAGTTGAACTATAGACTAAACAATGTTGATAAACAATTTAGAAATCAATAAACAATATAGATTCAGTTGAAAGATTGACTCATAGCATCAATATTAGGTAGGTATAACAGTTACGTTTTGTTTCGTTTTGTTTACGATAAAATGTTTATTTAATGTTTATTTAAATAAATCAAAATGTCATTGCAACTATAGTAAACTCTGCTCGTAATATTTTTTTTGAAAGTAAGTGGTAAACTATTACTTAAACATAATACCCTAGGACAACTAATAAACAAATTGGTAAATGAACAAAAAAAGGTTTTGTAAGAAATAGGCATCTGACCATGATATACCTACTAGTATTACTTGATATACTTATTTCTCCTCAAACTCTATAATTACAATCACCGGCCCTCGCACCGTTCAAACAATAACCGTTCAGTCGGCCATGTTGTTTCGATGACGTTTCGACGGCCGCCATCTTTGCATCGGGTTGCATTTGAAACGAGAACAATACCATTCAATTCCGCACAATAGAATGGTAAAGTGATATGTATGTACGTTAATTTGGTGTTTAATATGAGACCACACAGAGGGTGGGGCTATAGAAATGTGCACAAGTATTCTACAATTTGTCTACTAGTAAATGTTCTTGTAATCTTCAATCATGTTTTTCATAAAAGTCCTAAAAAAAATTTCAGTTACATTCAAAATAAAATTATTGATACAGTACTCACCACGGATCTTAAGTCTGTTAACTTAGCTGAAAGTGGCGTTTGCGCAGAGAATAATAAACCAGCTTGTTTCTGTCAAACTGCAGGGCAAAGGCCTCTTCTCTTCAGAGAAGAAATAAAATCGAACAAAAATCACCACGTTAGCTCACTGCGTGTTGGCGGCTTCAGACTATTTGTCCAGATTTCTGGTCTAGGTCTGGTCTATTATGGCTTTACCTAGACTCTACATCGTTTCATTTTCTTAGTCTTATACCTATCCTGATCAGAAAATACTACTGCAAAACCTGTAGCTAAAGTAAATTAAAATATTATCCGGATTATTACTAAAACTTTGAACTTTCTAACAGAACCATTTTTCGTTTTCAACCCTGAAGCTAACTTTTAACAACATCTAAGTAAAACTTTGTAGAAACATAAGATAAAGTAATATACTTTTTAAATCTAAGCAAAAAGTTACTTGTTTAGGTAGTCCATAAGTTCAGCATTTTAATAAATAAGTAGAGATAGGATCTATAGTTTTGATTAGTCATTTTGTATGGTCGTAAGTATAAGACAGTTTTGGTGGCAGACGATACGTTTGCGATCTGAAATGAAACTTATTTTTATTCCGTAAAAGGTGAATACCTAAGGGGTTCCTAACCCCTTAGGTTTGCTATATCTGTCTATGTGTCAAAGTTCTTTTACTCATTTTCATTACAAGTTAATTCTTCTTATATTTAAGAGCTAGGCTCTTGTCAGTCGAGCAATTGCCACCAGTCTATCCTCCGCTTGTCTTTTCTTCTTGATACGTCACGACTTCTGCGTTTCCTTCACTTGATGAAAAAAAGTCATTCAAGATGCTTGGCCACTTGATGCGTCATGATAACTTCTTTAAAACTTCTTTAATTTAAGGAAAAAGAGGTAGGGGACGGAAGTAATAATTCTTAGATAAGTGACGAATTATTATGGCCTAAAATAACAACCGCGGCAGACCGACGGGACGAGCTGGATTTTTTCCTGGACTGGACCTGCATTGCACTCGACCTTTGCTCAGCAGTGGGACACTACTTTAACTAAAACTACATAAATAGTTACGAAATGTATTTCTTAATACATTATTGTTTAATATTTTTGATGAAAACTGAATACTAACGAAGTTTACATATTTATTTACAAAACAGAAACTGACTGATAACCTTTTTGTTCTAAACTTCATGCCGTGTAGCCACAAATTGTGCACTGTCGTGAAGAGAGCGTCCAATAAATAGCTGCCTAAGTAGGTATATAAATTTCAAACTTCAGACACCTTTAATAACCGCACCTACGTGCCAAACCTTAATCACACCACGCATGCATTCCCTTCCCTACCAACCCTTCTTTACGAGTCTTTACATTCTCCACTTAAACTCTAACACTATCAAGATCTAGGAAACTTGGGTCACAATACTAAACCACGCAGGTTATGTGCTTCGCCCCTATCTGTGGACGCCATGGACATTATCCGCGAGAGCCGGTGCTATCCGCGCGACCGACGTAATAAGAAGTCAATATTAGTTGGGCGGGCGGATTTGTGTTGGAGTAGTGGTACGGAGAGAGCTTTGACTGTGAACTATCAATTTGGAGACATGATAAATGACAAGATCATGAAAAATGCAGGTAGGACAAAAGGTTTTTAGACCATAGAGAATTTGACAGTTCTAATTTTTAAAATTTAAAGAACAGCTATCAGGCATGTGACAGAAGGTGGCCAGTACCATTTTAATTTCGCGGCTTTATGAGTATTGGCAGCGCGGCGGTACCTAATGGTAGGTCTATGTGTTTTGCACTTTGCTCACTGTAGTGATTTGAACACAATCTGATAAATAACTTGACTTCAGACTATTTTCATAAAGAAATTTATGAACTTCAAAAAAGTTTAAATAAAACCTGACTGTTGGTCAAAGACCACCATAAATCAAAACGAAAAGCACTAAAGTTTCCTAATTTCCTAGTCGTCTCAACAAAAGCCGATTCCACACTCCCTACACCACACAGCAGCTCGAGGCACCCCGATAACAGGGCAAGTTTACACAAGGCCAATTAGACTGCCCCCGCGGCATCCTCGCTGTTTTCACTGGCTAATTGTATATCTACCGTGTGCACCGTACCTAGTCTGTTTACAACGCCACGGGATTCGTGTGTATATAGCCTTATGATTTTACGAATTTGTGGCGCATTTATGTTATTTTACCCTTAATTAATAGGGGAGTTCACTGATGCCTTAATTAATGAGCTGTTAATTTCGGATAAGGACGTGTCTATTATTTTCTGTACTTATTTGTGGTTTCTGATATATTTAATTTGATTTTGAATAGAAAAAGGCGATTTTTTGGGTAGGTACATGAGATTTAGTAGGTATTTAGATCGTAATGCTATGGTAGGTAGGTAGTGTAGAGTTAGAAGCTTCGCTTTACATGACATCTGATATTTTTTTTATAGCCTTATGGTCTCGTATAATGGTAACATTTTAATGAATAATGTTTGTCTTCCTTTATATACCTACTATTGTTGCAGACAACATAAAACTTTTTTATGTAACTAAAAATTAACTTGCAACACCTAAGACAGTTTGCTATAATACTATTTTGTATGGTAACATTTTTATTGACGTCATCCGTTTCCTCTTTCTCTTTGTTCTGTTCTCCTAAACGCGGCGGTCACAAAGTTAAACCCTTAAGCTAAAAATTGTGAACAGTGCCTCAAATTCTACTGCATTGTCTCGAATTAAACAGAAAAATTGTCACGGTTGCGAATAATTGTGTTTAATTGCTTTTGATCCTTCAAATGTTGGTGGTTGGTGCAGCGGTGGACACGCGTGCCGACCAACTATAATCCTACTTATATCAATCTTTCTTTAAAAATCTTTATAGAATATACAATAAAGTATATAAAAATCGTTATAGAAAGTCTTTACAGTTAATAATATATAGATATTATACTGTCGAACTCGTTCCCCCATTAGTTTTTACCAATTTTATGACATGATCGCTTTACAACACTTTGTAAGGCAGGTGATGGCGTCTACATTATAGACAGTACAAATAAAGAAGATGCATGTGTTCAAGTCGATAAAGGCGCTTCCATATCTTTGAGGAAATATTTTATTCACAATAATTTACGATAAATTCCTTGAGTAGTCAATCGTAACCTTATTATTCCCAAAGTTTGTTAGGATCGGCTTCTAATCTAACCAGATGCAATTAAATATCAGTTTTTACAGAGCGACTGCCTATCTGACCTCCGCAACCCAAAGGATTACGATAAATAGAAAATTAGTTCGGTTATCAGGATTTCATGACAGCCAGGACTAACGGCTTAACGTGCTCTTCGAGGCACGGAGTAGATAAAAAGTTAATCAAACGCACTTAATTTGAAAGTCAGAGGTTTGGGTTCGACATTTTTGTAGAAAGAAAAAAATTATATCGAACGGGATTTGAAGCTTTCAAAGTCAAGCTGAGACCTTTGACTTGCCAGTTAAATACGCACATGCGCACCTATAACAAAAAAAAAATGTGATAGCTCTCCTTTTTTAGTGTAGAAGGAAGATTTTAGTGAAGAAGTCCAAGTATCAAGGGTAGAAAAGAAAGAAAGAAAACCATTTATTCCCTTTATCTTTAGGGAAAGTGACTACTGGTGATTCTCGACAGACCTGTAGGCGGGGGAGTACGGGAAGTAGTCTTCTACTGTCGTTGTAGGTAGCCTGGCCGCTGAAGAAAGTGGTGCTCGCCTTCTTATCTAATATTATATCTACCTTTAGGCTAACAGTACTATAACCAAACTGCAATTGCCTACCAAATTATCATAAAATAATTAATATTCTTATCATTATTTTCCTAAAATAATTATACCTATTTATCAAAATATGTTAACAAGTTTCTCGACTAATCTTACGTAAAATATGACCACTCACTCAAAGTGCAGTCGCCTTAACAACTCGAAGTGCATTATATTTGTCATAGTTTAGTACCTGCAAGCGGCACTTTTACACTTTATCGTTAGGACAATATTTGCTCGTTCGCCCTTACTGTACACATGGCATACCATGGGACAGTTGTGCTCAACATTAAGTAGGTACCTACTTAAAAAATAATAAGTAAGGTACCTGTCAAACTATTTTGTGTAAAATATTACCTACTTAATTTTTTTTAAACAAGGTAGGTTAAATTATAATTATGTTTAAAGCTACACAGTTTAAAGCTGTCTGGTTTTTAAACAGCTTCATTACAATATCCTTCAATAAAGATTCTTCTGTGTATGAAAAGAAGGCTTTGCCTTACAGTGAAACAACAGTTTCAGGCTGGTTTATCTACTGAAGTGTCATAAGGATCACCACCGCCAAGTGCCACGTCAAGTCATTGGTCAACGAATCTGCCGACTGCTGAGTACATGAAGTAAATTCGGCTTTGCGAGTCACGTTCGGGCACATGACCGAAAACAGTCTGAAAACTAATAGGGTGTCGCCGGTGACGGATATGTCGGAGGACAAATCATCACCATCATCACCTACAGAGTAGATACCTTTTTTTGTCGTGTGTAAAACTCTTTATGAGTAGGTACCCCATCAGCAAGGGCTGGCAAAGGGGTTATGTCCGACTCGCACGGACTAAAAACCACACGGTGTTCCTCCATGAACCTCTAAGCGGAAATACGATTTTCGCTTCCGCATTCACCGTACCCCCGCCAGGTTGAGTAGGTACCTGGTCTACCTACCAAAGTGTTACATTTCCAGGTGTTGCACGGCAAATATTTATTATATTTAAATTATCGGCAATTATCAGTGGCCAGTGGTCACAAAACTCTCACAGAAGAAGCAAAAGCTACGATAATATAAAAATAAAAATAAAAGGTTGACAACCACTGCTCTTTTACTTTTTATTTTAGCCGTCATTATTACAATAAGTAATGCTTTTTATGTGTTAGTTTTCAATTTCTACCTAATAGTTATGTGGAAGTTGGATAGCGAACTTAGAGACTAGCTGGTAAACTTACTTAAGACGGTTAAGACTTATTAAGCCCTCACAGAGCTATCAAATTAAAATACACATAACAGTTAAGCTATAGTCGGTACCTGCACATCATCTTAAATTGTATATAATAGGTAGGTACAAGAAACACTGCTGGAACCTGGACCAGACTATACTGCTTCGTTAGCATGGGCGTAGCTATAGCCTTCACATGGGGGGGGGGGGGTCCGAGGATCCAAAAATGTACCAAGATAAACAAGTTTTTCCCGAGCTTCGCTCAGATAATTTCACAATATGCAGTGCGCGGGTAAAGGGTGGGTGATGCACTGAATGCAAGTAGGTACTTACTATCTAGTCCAGTCAACGAATGTCTAAAAAGGGGGTATAGAGTGCGTGAGAGGGAACCTAAGTAATTTCTTCAGGAATGTATTTGGGGTGCTTAGGCGGAAAAAATACTAAAAGTCCTGACGTCTAGGAGGGGAGCCGGAGGGGGGAGGGGGGGACAAAGGTCCCAATTTTAGGTTTTTCGCAAATATCTCAAAAATGGTGCGTTGTAGCGAAAAATGTTCTTAGATGAAATGAAAGCTTATAAAATTCTCTACAACTTTGATCCTATACACTTTTTCCGTACTCCAACCGTTTTTGAACTACATGCTCCAGAAATGTTGAAATTTTAGTTATTCAGCGTGATGACCATTACCTGATGCGAAAATTATCTTAAAAAAATATTGTAACATAAACTGGGAGTACCTCCACGTGGTAAAGGCGGTAACAGTAAGAAATAATAATATTTTAATAATTATTATTATTATTCCTATCCATATTCGAACTACACGCTCTGAAAAAGTGATTTTTAACCAACAAAATTTTTCTTATTCTAATCATATTTTACCCTCTTAGATCGTGAGGGTCCCGCCAAAAATTCGAACACTGTAGTTGGACCTTTTTCCTCGCCCTTCTCAGGGGTAGGTGGTTCTTGCTGAGAGGGCTCTAAATCATCCTCACTGTCTTTCTCGATGTAAGTCATGCTGTTAAAACATTTTCCTTGGCAATGAAGGCATGCAACAGAACATTTTAGCATTGCTTTTCAGCATCCACATTTGCCACTGCTACAATCCTTGGTGCAGCGACAAAATATTGTTTTTAGTAAAACTTCGGGTGCTGATAAACCGTCTGTTGTTATTGGCGCTCAAGATATCGTCTTCATTCTTCCACCCCCACTCTTAGACATCCTCGTCACATACAGGACGTTTATTAGTATTATTCATTTTGGATAACCCAATCGCGTTACTAATAAAGTTGTAAATAATATTTTGTGGCTGCTCCCCTGCGTTACCGGGTACTGGGTAGGCTACCGTGCCAAACAAAATATGAAAACCTCTAATAACATAAGCCCGAAGGCATGTAAACTATATTAATGGGAGTTTTAGCCAGTAAGATCGCATTTCCTACAATGAGTATTAGAGATGTTGAGCGAAAAGCAATCCTTATCAATATAATGATTGTTTTTCCCGCCTCAGCTCAGTCATCCACTGTTATAAAAAACGCGATTTCTTACTGTTACCGCCTTCACCACGTTACCTCCACGTGTACCGCTAAATATCATTCTTGGCTATCATTCATACTACCAAGTGCAGCATTGGCTCGGGAATGAGCTGCGCCCTCAAGAGTGGGAGTGGAAGAATGAAGGCGATATCTTGAGCGCCAACAACAACAGACGATTTACCAGCACCCGAAGTTTTACTAAAAACAATATTTTGTCGCTGCACCAAGGATTGTAGCAGTGGCAAATGTGGATGCTGAAAAGCAATGCTAAAATGTTCTGTTGCATGCCTTCATTGCCAAGGAAAATGTTTTAACAGCATGACTTACATCGAGAAAGACAGTGAGGATGATTTAGAGCCCTCTCAGCAAGAACCACCTACCCCTGAGAAGGGCGAGGAAAAAGGTCCAACTACAGTGTTCGAATTTTTGGCGGGACCCTCACGATCTAAGAGGGTAAAATATGATTAGAATAAGAAAAATTTTGTTGGTTAAAAATCACTTTTTCAGAGCGTGTAGTTCGAATATGGATAGGAATAATAATAATTATTATTAAAATATTATTATTTCTTACTGTTACCGCCTTTACCACGTGGAGGTACTCCCAGTTTATGTTACAATATTTTTTTAAGATAATTTTCGCATCAGGTAATGGTCATCACGCTGAATAACTAAAATTTCAACATTTCTGGAGCATGTAGTTCAAAAACGGTTGGAGTATGGAAAAAGTGTATAGGATCAAAGTTGTAGAGAATTTTATAAGCTTTCATTTCATCTAAGAACATTTTTCGCTACAACGCACCATTTTTGAGATATTTGCGAAAAACCTAAAATTGGGACCTTTGTCCCCCCCTCCCCCCTCCGGCTCCCCTCCTAGACGTCAGGACTTTTAGTATTTTTTCCGCCTAAGCACTCCAAATACATTCCTGAAGAAATTACTTAGGTTCCCTCTCACGCACTCTATAACTACTTTATTGACTGGACTAATCGCTCGTAGTTGCGTTTGCGTCTAATATTCATGATTTTTATTTTAGCCGTATTCTAAGGGGGTGATCCGGACCCCCAAATTCCCCCCCCCCCCTTATATACGCCCATGTTCGTTAGTAAGTAGATATACTTACATAGTACCTACCTAGTCGAGTTATATAAGGGTTGGATTTCAAATTTTTGCATCCGAAGAAAGTAAGATAACTTCTCAGCAGCAATTTAGAGTGGTGAGAGTGAGAAAACTGTTTAGCACACACTTGTGCACTTAGTTTAATATCTTCTGCGTAGTTGGCTAATCCGTTAAGATTGGCCGCTGTGACCGAAATTCGGTCAAGAGGAAATTATTATTGATTGATTCACCTAGATTCAACTACAATCTTACTAATCGATCGAATCGAGATCGAAGAGTGCTTGATGGTTTGTCCTTCTTTTACGCAGCAATGGAGCAACGGATTGATGTGATTTTTTACACAGAGATAGTATATGGGCTGGACAAATAACTTAATCACGGGAGCAAGGCCGCGGGAAAAAGTCAAGTAGGTACATTACATTTTTATATTCAGGGTATGGCCATGTGATGGTCATACATCTACTACTGATATTTTTAAAGGTGTGGATATTTTAAAATCATAAAGGCAGCAAGCACAATCTGGAGGGGTATGGAAGAGAAGATGAAATAAACGCTGTAACTGACAGCGCCATCTCTACGCAGTTCAGTGCACTGCGAGTTTCATTTTAACAACTAGATGGCGCTATATTAAATTCGCGCTAGCATTAATCAATGAAAGTGTTTCCGTAGATGATCTCCTAGCGAAATAATCTAAATAATCGAAATAGCGAGCTAAACAGGTATTGCTGCAGGTGGGCAGGATGTGTATCTTCAAATAAAAGAATTTACTTACGAAGCACAATACAAAATATCTGCTTCGTGGGTTTGCTCCAATAAATAAGACAAAGATAATTCTCACTCACTTTATTTATCACAAAACAACAGCAATTAACAACATGCGTTACATATTATTCACACCCAAACAACGTACAACGTACTTAACAACAAAGTTACAAATAACGTTTATTGTACATTATATTTACATTGACAAGAAAATCAGAGCTAGTGATTTTACAGAGCACAGAAAGGGATAGAGAAGACATTTTAGACCATAGATTTAGAATTACGTACTTACGTCCATACATAGGCAGTCGATAAGAGAAAGTACATACATAGTGTACCTGTATGTTAGAGCGAGATAGATAGCCATTACACGATACAGTCTAATGTGAACGTGACGTCATTCATGAACAAAACTAATCAAGCCTAAATTTGAAAAATCTTAGGTTTATATAGTGTAATTTCATGCCTATTAGACGCGACTAATTATATTATACGTATGCTTTCCCGGGCGTAGCTCATCTCAGAGTGAAAACCTGCAGAATTGTGCAAACTGTACACTTGTGTACATTGTTTTTCTCGCCTTAGTAACTTTAAAGCCGATCTATTTTATACCTTAATTCTACATCTATGTACAGCCTGAATAAAAGATTGCATCATATAACTTACATTTGACTTTGACAGACTAAAAACTATGAGCAATCAACGCTGTGTTACTTTTAAGTAAACAAGTGAATAACGAAATGAATTCTCTGTAACATCAATAGCTCTATGGTTTTCACTCTCCATACATTTTCCACATATCTTTAGACATTCTTTTTTCAGACCACCATACTGTATTGTTAAAGCCGTTGTTGACAATCACACTAGTTGCACATTTACTCGTCGAAAGAGGTGGCGCTAGTGTTGCGTGAGGTTTGTTTAGAAGACTTGTTTTTTTTTACATCATTATATTCTGAGGTTTTAATAAATGCAAAATAGAATTGATAGATGTTTTTGTACACATCACGTACCAGCGTAGACGCGTTGAAAAGCTCGTTTACGCGTCTGATCCGCACAGAACGCCTACTACCACCGTCCAAAATAAGCGCAAGCGCACTATCCTTAAAGCTACCAGTTGTAAGTTGAGAGTACTTGAGAGTAACAACTAGGATTGCCACCTTTTTTTTGCAGGTAAAGTATTGGTTATTATATGAAGGAAAAAAAGTACATAGTATTAAAATAAAGTACAATTTATTTGCAATAAGTGCTTAGGTGATGTGGCGTTGGCGATTAGCGACATCGATTGACCAATCGATGTATTTCGCTTAAAGAAAAAATAGATAATTGAAATGACAAAACTTTTCAAAATCCCAAAGAAACCAAATCATGCCAAATAAAGCATTTTTGTGTACTTTATTGTTCACATAAAGTATAGAGTACAATTCCCTGAAATAACGTACAATACTTTATTATAAAGTATGGGTGGCAACCCTAGTAACAACCCACATCTCGAATCGAATCCCGTTCTTCCGCTCAATCCAGTGGTTCGTGGATGAACACCAAATGGTTTTTTGTCACATGCCCTTGGTACAGGCACCCACGCGTTTAAAAATAAAGTTCCTCTAGCTTACAAATGCGTCCTTAATTAACCTCACGTCATACTAGCGCCATCTATCCATTCAATCAAGCACAATAACAGTATCGGTTGGGCCGTCTTGTCAGCTCGCGTGATACAGACCTGCTAACGCATCTTGAAGGGCGCGCAAGCACGGTAACGTTGATTTGTAACCACCTGCCTTTTCAGTTTCGTTCTCAGCTCTGTGAACAAAAAGACATTGTATTAGCAAAAGATAGAGCATTAGCAACTATGTACCTAAGATGCTATTTGTCTATGAAACACATCTGCTCATAGTCACTGGACTCATCTGCCTAGCCTTTTCCCAAGTATGTTGGGGTCGGCTTCCAGTCTTAGCGGATGCAGCTGAATACCAGTGCTTTACATGGAGAGACTGTCTATCAGACCTCCACAACCCAGATACTGGGTTACAAAATACCCTTGGTTTTAATACAACTTGGCAACTTGTTTGTTTCGGGTGCAATAATACTTAATGAAAAATTGAGAAATATGGTAATAGTGGTCGATTCGTTTAATTCAAATACTTACCTGACATGTTGCAGATAACCGCATCTAACAATATCATCAATAGACGGTGGATCTGGCCCACACCGGTCAGGCACAGCTAGTGGCTCGTACTTATACAAAGGTCCTTCTTCTATGATAGGTAACGCTTGCTGAGTTGATACTCTTGTGAATTTGACACCCGTTGAGAATTGAGTCACCTAAAAAAGAAAAAAATATTTGAATGAATAGTTTTATAATTTTAAGATTTTAATAGGGTTGTTGAATAGGTACCTACTAGTCTAAAACGCATACATATTTGAAAACATGTGAAAAAAGTATAAAAATTGGTCCATTTATATTTTAAAAAAAAATTGGTTCATTCATATCTGAGTTTGATTCCCGCTCTGCACAAATATTTATATGATTTACATTACAGGTATTTGTTCAGATCTAGGTGTTCATGCATCATGAAATGATTTATGTTTGTCACTGCGCCCATTACACAGAAAAAAATTCTTTATAGTAAATAGAACCCCCAAACTTATGATCAGCAGCTGTGGTGTAGTTTCAATTTATTCCAAGTTTTAAACAAAAATAAATTAATTTACTATTTAAAAATACCTTGGGCGCCACTGGCAACACTTCTTCTTGCTTACTAGCCTTATTTTGAGCAAATGTATTGAGTATATCTTTGGCATCACCTTCCGCAAACATCAACTCATCTATAAGTGCCTCCTTTTCTCTTATTTTCTGCTTCTTAGCTTCCTGTTCTAAGCGGTTTATTTCCGCTCTACGGAGTTCCTCCATTTGCTTCTCAATTTCTAAAATTTCTTCTAGTTCTACTTCTTCTCTTCCTGTAAGAAGATTAGATCAACATACTTTTTTTCCTACCCTTATCCTAATTTATTTATTTAAAGTTTAAAATTCATTGTTACAAGTCACCATTATTTTAGGGTCAGGCCCCTTGATAACAAACAAACAAACTCTTCATTGGAAAAGATGATAGCACATACATATACTTACAAATAATCATGTTATAACAGAACTCACCTATTTTAGCTTTATTTTTCATAATAATCTCCTTGTTATCCTTTTTATACTGTTCTATCCTTTTATTTGTACCAACAATATCAATATTATTTGTTAAATTATATACTATAGTTTCTATTTCTTCCAAATAATCATTGTATTCCCGCAATGTGGCAAAGTCTTCTTCTTTCTTGTTATAATCTTTGAGTACCCGCTTTCTTATGTCTATTTCTTTCTCTACCATAGAGTCTTCGAATAGCTGGACTCTGAAATTACTACGACGTAGAGGCACATTGCAGTCAGGACATGAGCCTGAGCCTAAAAGAAAAAATAAGTCTTAGTTTTTTAATAGATCAAAGTACTGAATTTTTAGGTTATGAATAATAATAAAAAATAACTTAAAGCTAGTTTTTTCACACCAACAGACTAAGAAATCAACAAATTTATTGCAGATATTTATAAGGGATATCTACACAAATATAAAAGAATATAGGTAGAATGCACAATTTTTATACACGTTAACCTAACATTATAACATACATAATAATATTTATACCTTTCAAAAATAGTAAATCCACACAGCTTTCACATAAAGCATGGCCACATACATTTACCATCAACTTCAAAGATGGATTTCTATACTTTGTTGTTTTGCATCGGGGGCAGGCTTGGTCATCCATATTTCTATTTTATTGGGGTCCTAATCAAAAGGATAAATAATTAAAGTACGTAGTAAATAAAGTGAAGCAGAAAAAGTTTAAAACATTTTCCGCCGAACCGGATCCTCAAGCCCACAGCCACACGCAACAAGCAACAACTTTGCTTGCAATTTGCAAATTTTCGCAGGCTTTGCAGCAAGCAAGCTGATTTGACAGGTAAGTGACAGGTGACACTGTCTGACAAAGTGACAGTCAATGAGTCAATTCGGATTTCGGAATATTTATATTTTGGTTTTACGTTTTACTCGATACTTTTTGATAAATATTTTAAATAATTATAATAACATAAATTATACTTAATTAATTAAATAAAAAGAAAAAGGAATTGCAATTTCAGTCTTCAGTTATTATTTTTAAAATGGTTATGGAATACATTAGAGCGATTGCGGTAGCGCAATCTAAACGTTGCTGAGTTGCAGTTCGTTCTCTAAAAATGTATTGTGTTTACATACAACCAATAATAACAAAGTAAACAAATCCTATCAGCCAATCAAAAAGCTTGAAAATGTTAGAATAATAAAAGGAGTACAATATTATTTTGCGAAAAACCAAATAATCTGTTTTTTTTTTCTAATGTTATTTGAAAAGTTTTAAGTTCATTTTGACGTAGTAAATAGCATTTAGCCAATAAAAGCCAAAAGAAAATATGAATTTAGCTTTTAGGCAGGTCTTGGGGAGGCAATCTTTTATATTATGTGACAGATTTTCGCACAAAAGTTCCCCGGTGGAACCTCGTCCAAGTCAGATTCCCTTAACCTCAACATGTTCTATTCTCAGTCCTGTGATACCAGTTATACAATTCCGAAATTATTGCGATCAACCACTGGAGACTCGAAAACTGCCACAGCTTATGGAATTTCCGCCTATCGTGTGGCCTTCGTTTTTGAAATTTATAAAAAATTGGATGTTTGCTAACTTCATCATCAGACCGTATTTTGAGCCAGACTTTAACTTACATGAGTTTATCGAGGCTTCTAAACATGCTGTTCAGGTATTTATATTTGTGTATACTTACTATAAAATATTTCATTACTGATATATGCCTAATTTTGCAATAATATTTTGTTATCTGTTAGACATAATTACATAAACAAACCTATCAGTAATACATACAATGTACCTAATTAGGTTTACAAAATTATAATTTTAACAAATAATGAATTGCTTATTTGGTTGTGATGTCATGTAACTTTGTCATTATAGCAAAAACAAACATTATGAAATAGGTAGTTTGCCAAAACACGAATACCAAACAAACGCCTTTGTTTCAGTTTTTTTTATCTTTAATAATTTTAGTTTGCCACTAATCTATTCTAATACATATTGCCCCTAGCTATTTTGGTTCAAATTCCCTCAAATTAAATTTCAGGGTGAATATTTTAGTTCAATTTTTGAAAGTAGGTTAGACTTATAAGAAGAAGACTTATAAGCTTATTACACACAATACTGTTTAATTATTTAAAAAGAATATTGCCATTGTGTGTGATGTGTGTAAAAGGACTATTGCGATTAACATCTACCGCCAGGTTGTTTCAGATGGGTTACAAAAAAGTGATTTTAAAACTCTAGAAGGTCTTGTTGAAAAAGATGCCATCTCCGCATTAAAGAATGCCGTCTCAAAGCTATCCGTGACACAGAGGCAGCTGTTGTCTATTGAAAAAGATGACATATTTTATGCCTTCCCTTACCAGGTACTATTACTTCTTTATTAAATTCACTAACAGGCCATAACTATCTGTATGTTTTTTTTTGTGTATTCCAAACTTGAGAATTGTCATTGGCAGTTACGGGAAAATGGAATTAAGTAGAGATGTTAACTCTATGCTATTCCAAAAAATTAATGTAGAAAATTAAATAAAATAAATGCAGTTTTATTGTTAAGCAATCTTTCTGTTACTCTTGAAATCCAAATCTTAGCTTTTTACTGGTCCAGTATTATGGCAAGACGTAAATCTATGAATTCTTCCAGGTTGGTGTGATGTTTGATGACTCTGACAAACGCTGGGTAGAGATCACAATGTGCTATCATGTTTTAAGGGGACTCAAAAACATGAAGGAGTCGGGTGATCTGCCTCCTATATCGCTAGGGTGAGTATTTAATTAAGGAACTGAGAAAAAGGTAGAAACATAAATTTCAAAAGAAAAAATATTTTTCTTCAAAGTCAATGAAGAACCAATAACACTGTGCTGCTAGTCACGGGTGGCTGACCGGGGGGCGTGGCGTCACTCAAAGTTAGCCGCAGGACGTCGCGCATCATCGCATCAATAGGACTGTGTCTATATGGATTGAAGAGCCAATATTATATCTTAAATTAATTATCTTAAAGCTCATATTTGATTGTTACAGTGTCCAACCAGAATACCAAGACAAGATCTACATTTTGAACTACAGATTTATCAGAGAGTTCACTAAAGGTGTAGAGGATAGTTGGTGGGTCAACATTGTGAATCACTTCCAACCGCAGTCGCTTATGAAAAAATAGATGCTCCTATTTGTGATATAATGAACCTTAAGTCAGTGTAAAATAAATGCAGTTTTATTGTTGCTAAAATGTTTTATTTTTAACAAATGAGTTACTTAATAAAAAATAATTTAGAAATATGGCTGCGAAAAAAAACTTATTCTATTAGTTCTGGAAATATATTACTAAATAACTTAAATCTATGGTTCTCAAATTAAAATACTAGGCAGTTTTCTCTGTACTCTTCAGTTGCGTCTTTCAAAGCAATTAGAAGAGATGCAGTGTCACCTGAAAAATTTGATTAAGTTAGATGCAGTATGAAGTGTCACCTGAAAAATTTGCGATTGGGCGACGGCCCAGGACTCCAAAAATGGGAGAGCGTCGAAGTCTAAAGTCTCCTGTCCACTGCGACACTCTTATATGGGCGCCAAAATATTTTTGCCCAGGGTGTCAGTAGCCCTAACCCCGGCGCTGCTTGAGGCCAGTCAAAGTCTCGGTACAGTGTATGGCACCGATTATAATAGGTGTGTAACATACATTACCAAAAACGCTGTCTCGCAGACATTACGCCATGAATCGTCTGCAATAGACGCAAAGGCCTTATATAGGTATAACATACACCCATTATAATAGGGGATAGGAAGTAATCTTTTCTGGAGTCGCCGTCATCGAAATCGATGAGGAGGACTATATACCTATATAGGCCTAGTAGGGGTTGAGTCTAGTTTATGATGTTTCTAAATAATCTCACCTATAGTAGGGTCATACAGAGATCTTTTTTCTACTCCACACTGCACTTTGATTGGCCTTTGTTTCTTAAATGACTTTTCAACATCTGCAACATGAATGGTAAAATATATTTGAGGAGTAATATTATACCTATACAAGGTAATAAATCACAGTCTCGATGCGGCACGCGCATGAGGTGCTCGGGTCAACTTGTTTACGTCGCGCGTATATTAATTAATTGTCGTTATCTATTGGCGAGCCTCCGGACGCGCTGTAGCTAGCTATACCTAACGCGCAGCGTTGGGTCGGCTACCTGTGCGCGGACGAGAATGCATTAATTGCGTCGCTTAAAATGAACGAAAACAACACGTCTATGACTTGTAGCAGCCCGTGGAGTGAACAGGAAATGATAACTTTAGAAGAAGAACAATACCAAGATGAGAAAACAACAACACAGATGGAGAGCACGGAAGAAATAAGTCAGAAAAGGAAGGGATCGACGGAGGGTTCTGAATGGATCGAAGTGAAAACAAAAGGAAAGAAATTAAAGCCGGAAATAGTAGAAATGTACATCACTTGCAGTAACCCATTACCCAAGCAATTTGCTTTGGCTAAATTATTTAAAGATAATGAAATTACCGATATAATGAGGGTAAAATATATCAGCCCCTACAAAGTACGTCTTGATATGCAGGGTGAAATCAACGCAGACAGATTAGAAAAATGCACAGAACTTATAAAAAATCAGGAATGGCGTGTACAAAGAGCTATGGAGAAGAATCTCTCGTATGGTGTCATTCGGGACGTTGATTTAGATTTACCTGATAAGGAGATACTTGAAAAAATAGTATGCCCTGAATCAACTGAGCTGGTCTCAATATTTCGTCTCAACCGCCGAAGCCCGAAAGAAGGATGGGCACGAAGTGAGTCGGTTCGGTTATGCTTCAAGGGCGCGTTTTTGCCTAACTACATATCGGTGGATGGTTTGAGAATCCGAGTAGATCCATACATTTTCCCTGTATCGCAATGTTCACGTTGTTGGAAGCTAGGGCATATAAGTAAGAGGTGCCCTACAAATAAAATAGTCTGTCCAAAATGTGGCAATAACCACGATAATTGCGAAATAACATCATTCAAATGTGTTAACTGTAATGGTGCTCACATGTCAATGTACAAAGGTTGTCCTGCTTTTCTAAAAGAAAAACGGTTGCGTGAATTAATGGCGGAGTTTAATTGTACGTATAGGAAGGCCCTTACGATCTATGTAGTCCCGAGTCCTACGACGGAATCCGTGCCTAAGACAAATATGGCTAAGACAGGCATATTTCAAAAGATCCCCGAATTCACACCTACGCCTTTGCTTGTAGAAGCCTCGACGTCATCTCACGACCAGTATTTAACTTATGCGGAAGTTATTAAAACAAAACCAGCTATTCACAGGGAGGAGAAGATAAACAATATGTCGCAATCCTCATTTACGAACCTCTTGTCTCGTAAAGCAGCGAACAACTTGAAATTTGAGGAGTGTACAATACCAGAGACACGAGAGAACCCCAAAAATTATGCCTCAGTTGAAGACAAGCCCGAAAGAGAAGTTAATTTTAGTGAACTACTAAAAAGATTGAAGGATATAATTTTTTTAAATAATATGTCGCTCCTATCTAAGTTGTATAATATGTTAAAGTGCTGTGTCGAATGGGTAATTTTAGTTGTAGTGGATAACATTACTGATTGGCCAATACTAAAGAGGGTAGGGTCAAGGAGGCAACAGTGACTCGGATTTTTTCAAAAATTAAAAAAAAATAGAAAACGTGTTTGGTTTTGCCTGGATTTTGCATATATTGTTGCACCATTATTATATTTTAAGTGTGTTATATAAATTCTTTATTATATACTTCTTAAATAAAACTAGGGACCTAATACCAAAAAATGGGAATTGAATCACTGTGTACTACTGGGTGTGCACACTGACTCACTACCGTAGTACACAGTGGCTCTAATGGTACACAATGACTCAATCGTAGTTATTATAAAAGAATTTTTTTTTTATCAATTGTTTTTATTAGAAATTTAAAAAAATAGTTAGGTACAAGTACTTTTTTATATTTTATACTGATTTTTTATTCAAAACAATACAATCTAAGTTATCCAGTCTTTAAATTAACAGTTTTAGTCTTTTTCATCTTTATCTTTAAAATAATATTAATAATAAATATCTAAGAGCCTCTATCTATACCTTAAGAGGCTCTCATTAGATGGCTGGATCAAGGGCTTGATGCAGAGGGCGGTACTCCTGGATACGGCTCGCATAGTAAGGAGGTTCCTCTCTCTTGAGCCTTGACCATCGGTAGCTTATACATTATCGATGGGCTATTATATTTTATATTTTTAAATGTAGGTATATTTTTTATATATATTTTAAAATGCATTTTATATGTAAATTAATCGAATAAATGAAGCAAAGCAAGCTTTCTGATTAATTGCTTAAGATTACACTGTGGCTCATGAGCCACTGTGTACTTTTTCAAAATGAGGCACTGTGTACCACTATGCCATTTTGAGAATATTTCATCACAACAACTGAAACCGAAATCAAATATGACAAAACACGACACAAAGATAATTGGCATTAACCCTACTATTCAGCCATTAGCATAGCTATCACCAATTGTAACAAACTAAGAGTACGAAAACAATTGAAACTTACCTCTAAAAGTAATTTGGAGGGCGCGAAAACAAAAAATACATGGTCACACTTGCACACAGCACTCTATCCGCGAACCGGCTGGTTTGAACGTGTTCGGATACCAAACGCTTTAAACTAGTGAAATAGACAACTGTACATTGCCTTTCCTTCAGGACGAAACATAACTGAGTCACTGTGTACGACTGAGCCACTGTTGCCTCCTTGACCCTATGTGATTTTTTTATGAGTAGTTATGGATAGCAGGAAAGAAAAACAAATTAGGCTTAGTATATTACAATGGAACGCTCAGAGTTTGAGACTAAAATTACTTGCTTTTGAAAATGTATTATATAAGGAGAAGGTACACATTGCCACCGTGAGTGAAACTTGGTTAGAACCGGAAAGTCAACTTAAAGTAACGAATTATACTATATATCGAAGGGACCGGGATGACGGTTATGGAGGGGTAGCTATCTTTGTACATAGGTCTATTTACTCGCAATTTCATAATATTCAACTTCAAAATATAAACGCCGGTATTGAAGTTATATGTATCAAGGTTTTCAATTGTAGCCAAATCGAACATGTCGTTGCTGTGTACTGTGCACCATCTGTGACACCCAACCAACAAGATTGGGATGCCTTGTTTTCTTTATTTAGTAAAAATACTCTGTACTTAGGAGATTTTAACGGTCACCATACCAACTGGTCATACAAAACGAATTTAAGAGGGTCACAAATCTTTGATGCAATTTTAGATAATAATTTTATTACTCTTAATGATGGCAGGTCAACTCGGCTAAGGTTAGTAAATAACATTCCAAAACAATCTGCGCCCGATATATCTTTAGCTTCTTCAGATTTAGCCTTGATGTTGGACTGGAATGTTATAAATGAAAACCTTGGAAGTGACCACTTTATGATTAAAATAACAACTACTTTAAATTCATTACCTGTCAATATTTCACGAAGGAATTTCAAGAAAGCTGACTGGGAAAGCTACAAAAAATTACTTGATAATTTATTTAAACATTTTGACCAATCAGGAAATTTGCAAACCGACTATGACAATTTCATTGAGTATTTAAATATAGCAGCAGACGTTCATATACCACTTATGAAAATAAATAAGGATCCAACAAGTGACTTTTCGCCTAAACCTTATTGGAATGCCGATTTATCCAGAACAGTAGCAAAACGTAGGCTGGCTCTTTCAAACTTCAGACGCAATCCAACTCCAGATAATTTAACGCTTCTCAAACAAAAAATAGGTGAATCAAAAAAGTTATTACGGATCGCTAAAGATAAAGCTTGGCAAACCTTCTGCACATCCATAGATGGCAGTATCTCGCAAAGGGACATGTGGCATAAGATGAGATGGTTTAAAGGTCATGGTAGCTGTAGGCAGTATATCAACAGAGAGAGAGCTAGTACACTTCTTCAAAGTTTAACCCCTGATTACGCACCCCCACAGGATTTGTCATTTATCTCTAATAACCCCAAAGTTGAAACCCCTATCTCAAAGCATGAGCTTGATCGTTGTATACGCCCTAAGGATACATCCCCCGGTTGTGACTTCATCTCATATTCAATGGTGAAATACCTACCTGACAGCGGTAAGTCCATATTGTTGTCGCTTTATAATGAATTTTTTTCAGCTGGATTTGTGCCTAATCAATGGCGTGACATTGCAATAGCTCCAATACCTAAACCTGGCCGCGATCCCCAGTCCCCATCGTCACTCAGACCAATTTCCATGATGTCATGCCTGTGTAAGATCTTTCACAGTGTCCTAAATAGCCGAATAGAATGGTTCATAGAAAAAAATAACATTCTATCTCCACATACTACGGGTTTTAGGAAATGTAGGTCGACATTAGATAACCTTGTTAGTTAAGTTTCTAATATTCAGTCAGGTTTTACAAACAAACATATAACAATAGGTTGCTTTTTAGACGTAGATAATGCTTACAACAATGTAAACATAATATCATTAATGAAAACAATGGATCAAATTGGAGTTGGAACTAAAATATGTCAATATATTTGGAATTTTTTAAAGGAAAGAAAATTAAAGGTTTTAATCGATAATTCTTATTATATGTGTCGTTCCACAGGCCGCGGTTTGGCTCAGGGAGACCCTTTGTCTCCGTTGCTATTTAATTTAGTAACTATGAACATTTGTAGGGAAATCATAAAGAACGGCGTTTTGATTTCTCAGTATGCTGACGATTTTGTTATGTACACAGTATGTAGTGAGGTGAAAAGGGGCGTTTACCACCTACAGAATGCACTAAATGTCTTAGTTAAATTGCTTTTCAATATAGGCTTAGAGATTTCACCTACAAAAAGTAAGGTATGCGTTTTTAAGAGAGGTTTTAAAAGGGAATACATTAATTTAAAAATAGATGACACTCAGTTACAGGTACAAGATAATATAAAATATTTGGGTTTGTGGCTAGATCGCTCGCTAAATTGGAAAAAACATATCGCAGAATTAGCTGAAAAATGTTTAAAATCAATAAACATCTTTAAAGTTCTTGCGGGCCCTGGCTGGGGCGTGCATCCATATTATTTAAGGATGTTATATATTTCTATAATACGTTCTAGACTGGATTATGGTAACTTTCTTTATGACAACGGGTGCAAAAGTAATTTAGTTAAATTAGATAGATTGCAAAATCAATGTATGCGCGTTATTGGTGGCTTTATAAAGAGCACGTCAATACATGTAATGGAGTGCGAGCTACATCTTCATCCTTTACATGTGCGCAGGCATTTTCTAGCGGGTAAATATTGGCTAAAGATAAGATCATTTAAAGGCAATGAAGTAATTTCAGTAGTAGCTAACCTCGCCGAGCTCTGTCAGCGTACCTATTGGACGCGCAAGAAAAAACCGTTATTAGTAGCGATACATGATTCCCTAAATTCTTTTCCCATTTATTCCACGTATCAACTAGAACGGTTCTCACTAGATACCTGGGTTGGCAATGTGGACCTATCCAATGTAGTTAAGCCTTATATAGATAGCGTAAGCAAACCTAAACACCAGTATAAGTGTTCTGATTTAAAAGACAATTGCGAACAGTATCTATTAGGTAATTATTCAAATTATTACCCCATTTATACTGATGGGTCACAAGAGGGAAATGAGTCGGGACTAGCTGTTTTTGATCCCCAAACTAATGCATCTATAAAATTTAAATTAAATGTCAAAACATCGATAATGTGTGTCGAACTATTGGCTATCGCAGAAGCTATTTCCTACATCGAATCGTTTAATCCAGGGAATTATATAATACTGACGGATTCACGGAGTGCTCTGCAACACCTGGCTCGCTGCACCTCGAATTTTCGAGGAGCACCGATAGCCTACACAATTTTAGATACCATTAGTAAATGCCGAAATAAGAAAGTGGTACTGCAATGGGTTCCCTCTCACATTGGTCTGTTCGGAAATGAGGAAGTAGATCGTTTAGCGAATGAAGCCATCACAGACGGAATATCCTTAGAACTTGTGCCGTTTTATAGCGATTGTATTTACATGATTCGGGAACAGTGTGTTGATTTATGGAAACAACATTTCGATGAACGGTCTTTAAGTAAAGGGATTTGGTATAGAACCATTCAACCTAGCCTGTCCCGTCTTCCCTGGTTTATGAATACAGACTTGGGTCGAAATGAAGTGATGACTGCTCTCAGACTTCGTTCTGGACATATTCCGTTGAATAACTTTGCCTTTTTAATGAGAAAGTGTCATTCACCAAATTGCATAGAATGTGGAGTGGTAGAAGATGTTACCCATATTATAGCTGAATGTGTTCGGAACGAATCTGAGAGGAGTATGTTTGTTTATATTAGAAAATGATTTTGTTTTATATAATGTTGGCTTATACAATAGTATTCTGGCTACTCCTTTGTCGAAGACGGCCAGACTATTGTATAAGCTAGTAAACTTAGGTATTAAGCGTAGGTAGTAAGTTAAGAAAGCCCAATGAGGGTGGCATGGTCGTGTTGATCAAACCCTCTATAAAAAATAAAGAATAAAAAAAAAAAAAAAAAAAGGTAATAAATAAGAGCTACATTTACTATACGATTCTTTGCTCTCCTTCATGATTCTGTCCTCCTAGTACCTACCTCTTACATTCAGTATATCAATGAGCTGAACTACTTCGGAGTCTGACTTTAATAGTTAATTAACAAGTGAATGATTCGAAGTCAGTGGTGCTTGCCTGGATTTGAACCTGTGACCTTTGACTTGGCTATTCTAAAGTACATGGCCATTATGCTGTAATAGCATAAGTATTAAACCCCAAACATTAGTGCAATGCAACCTTATAGGTATGATCTCAGTTTCCACCTAAGTACCTATCACATTGTGGTATATAAAAAATATTTGAGTATTTATTTAATACTAGAGGTAGCCTATTGGCTGAAAATCGACTGTATTTTATTATGTTGCCACTAAAGAAAGAGAAAATGGTACTAAAATATTTTGTGTTTTTCTTAATTAATACATAAAATTCTTACCTTCATGAACCTTATCCAGCAAGCTATTTACATCCAAATCATCATTCAATCTAGTACATAATGCATTAACATACTGGCTAGCCCCAGGAACAATCCTATCCGTATCACCAGTCTTTAGCTCATACGTTTCATCATTATTAATGGTAGTAGAACATTCAATTTGTAGCACTTCATAGGCAGCTTCAGATGATTGAGTGGAATATGTAACGAGAAGGTTCTTGTGGACTGTGTATTCTTCTACAGTATTGACTTTAGAGTAGATTTCGGGATTGGAAGTTCTGTAATGATATTGCTTTTGGTTATTATAGTTATTTTTTTTGGCCACCAGACATCTCCACCAGGTGAGGTCTCCAGGTAGGTGGAGACCTCAGTAATGTGATGGATCACAGAACGGTGCGGTCTGGTATTCCAGACCCAACCAATGAATTTAGAATTTAAAAAAGATACACAATTACACAATTTTCTGACTAAATTCATGGGTTGGTATGCGTCTGTATGATGGAACAGTATGGTCCTGAACATGAACAAGAAAAAGGCCTTTACCTTGAATAGAAGGCTACTTTTAATAAATAATTATTAATAAATAAGTATTGAAAGTTTGACTTTACAATCTCATATTTTCATTTCAAAACACCCAATATCTTTTAATGTTCTAATTAAAAAAAAAAAAATCTTACACAAAGATATGAGTAAGTATGCTGAAAAATATAGATAAGCCCACTCTATTGCTAATTTTTTCAAATAAAATATTTTTTAAGGTACAGTGTATTTGCTTTATACAGTACAGTTACTGTTACTGTCAGTCCATATTATCCCACATCTGAGCAAAGGCCTCTCCGTCTGATTTCCACGTCTTTCGATCCAAAGCCAGTGTGGACCAGTCACTATTAGTTCTGTCTAATTCGTTCCGCCATCTTGTTAGTTGATAGAGTTATGATAACTAAATTAATACCTATCCAGTGAAACACGGCACATATCCATAATTAGTATCCCCAGTTCAGGTTTGCTTCTTTCCATTTCTCTTAAAACAAAGTTTTCAGTTACGCAATGATCCAAGTAAATGTTTTCTATGGGGCAGTCCGTGCCTAACATGCACTTTGTGTTGCAGAGCTGACAACCATGACCAGCATAAAAGAAGAAACCTGAAAATATAAGTAAAGACAGTTAGGATTATAAAATGCTTGATTAGCTACCATAAAATTGTTAGTTTGCGGTTCACCCAAGGCATTTTTTACTGCCCTGCGGCCAAAAAAAAAGGCTAAGCGGTGAATTTTACCCCCAGTAAGAAAACTGAGCTATTGCTAGGAGCATAAAAGAATTCCGTAAGTAGATTTAAACAACCTTTGTGATAAAGTCAATTTATAAGTACCTACCTACCTACATTTTTTTTCATAAAAATGCCAACAATGCGGCTAGACTTATAAAACAGAAATTCACAATTTTTAGAATGTCTATCTGACTGTTACCCTTCGGGTAGGTGTGCCATAACTGCAGCACTGTGAAAAATTATGTTAAATAATAAAGAGTGATAGACAAATGAACTTACAGTAAGAATCTTCTTCCATAACATCAAAAAGGTTGGCCAGAATATTTTTCAAATACCTACTTGTAGTGTTCTTTATTGTAATAACAATAAATCCTATGTTTTTCAAATGTGTGGCCAAAGAATCACAGTCTATCGAAGGAGTGGCTAGTTTAGACAAATATGTGTATTTGTCGTTGGCAACAAGAATAGCCACTTTTGATACTGGCCGGTAATAGGTAGATATAGTTTTCACGTTTTTAGAAGCGCTTAAAAGTTGTTTATATTGACTTGCAGATAGTCCCGATCGGTCGAACGTTTTTAGTAATGTTTCGCCAGGTTTCTTTGAGTTGGTGAAACTTATTCTGCAATAATAATACAGGGGATGTGAATATTCGTTCAGAGTACAGTTGTTGTCGCGTAGTTCGTTATAATTTCAAATAAAACTTTCCCTCATACCCTCTTTCTAAAATGTCATGATTTGGACACTTACTTCAAATTAGCTAACTTAGCTAATATTTCACACTGTTGCAAACTTAGTTCCAAAGCATTTTGATAATCTTTGTACGACAAATTCTGCATCAGAGACATTTTATTATTATGTTCAATTCAATTCAATATAACTGAAGTAAACAAACAAAAATTCAATGAGCAGCTGTTTTTGACTCCCACAATCAAATGCTGTGACAGTGTGACACAGTGAGCGGTGAGCACAGACTTACTAGGGATACTAACGCATGCGGTGAGTGACTGACTATTATGACATCTGGACATCCGATCAGTGTTACAAAAGTGTAAACTTAAAAATCGTTAAAGCCAGGCGCAGGACTATGAACTCTCCCATAAACAAATTTTTCATTTCTAATAATTTTATAACTCTATTTAGTGCATAAACCTGAGACTTAATAATCCAGTTCTTAATTAATAAGTAGTTGACATTATTATTTTAGGTCAAAAGTTCACCGGTCTAGTCAAAAGTTGATTAAATATGTCATAATGAGTTATTGCAGAAGAAACGGAACGAATTACCTACGAAACGAAATTTCAAAAATGGCGATTGGTGTTGATACGTCAAATTGGAAGCCTAGAAAAATACAAGGTTCCCCGGCATCTAAATTTAGGAACATACTCGGTGTTAGTTTATTAAGTTTTGGATTAATTACCGGGGTATTTTTCCAGTAAGTGAATCAATAATTTTGTTGTTCATGATTATATATTTTGAGGTTATGTAAGTGGTTTTAACTCATAAATTTAAAATAATAATAATATGATAGATTAACTAGTTTCCAGATTAATTAAATTAAATTAAATATGCTGAATCACTAATTAATGCAGTTTGCAATGACAATTTTGCGATAAGTACTTAAGTTAAGTTAAGTAAGTACTTGTGGTTAAATTAATAATTTACTTGCGGAAATTGAGTCAATAACTAATTGAAAGTGACTTGAAATTCATAATAAATTAGGGGACACCCATAGGGACTAAGTCTAGGATCAACAGAGATTAAAGTAGGTACTAGAAAAATCACAAAAAGTTTTCCCATTCTTAAATTAACAGTCTGTACCTACTTATAAACAAAATCTATTCAGTTATACCTATACCTAATACATAATAATATCCTCCTGACCGAATTTCGGTCACGGCGGCCAGTCTCAACGGAGACTAGCCAACTACGCAGGAGATATTATAGTGCACAAGTGTGTGCGCAAACACAGGTGCACTTCTATTCCCTCACTCTCATAGTCCGATGGGACGGCCTTCCGACACGATCGGAGAGGTCAGGCGCAGGGCCAACGGCTTTACGTGCTTTCCGAGGCACGGAGTAAGTGATAATTCATTTATAAAACGCACTTAACTTACGAAAAGTCAGAGGTGCGCGCCTTGGGTTCGAACCCGAGACCTCTGACTTGCCAGTCAACGGTCACAACCACTAGGCTATCACGACTCAATACCTAACCTAATACATACTATAGGTACATATCATGTAAATTTCTTCTCAATTTGTAGTTATTCTTCGATCACGCTGAATTTACGCAATAAGATAGAGGGTTTATATGAAGATCCCATTGAGGAAGTGGAAAGAAGATTCATGATTGCCAGTGGCCTTCCAAACCGCACCGGTGACCAAATCCGAGCAGCCAAAAAAGAAAGTGAATGACCTGACCTGCCAGGAATATAAATATTATGAGCATAGATAATAGGTAAATTACTTTTGTTAAAAATAGCCTGTATGTAGTTAATAAAAAGTTCAGTTTATAACTTGTTTTATTTTTTACTATTTCAGTGATGTAAAGAGCAAATATTTTGCTGGTCAGAGTGCTATGGATGAAAGTCTTTCCGACTTTCAGGAGACAAAGCAAAGCTGTAAAGGTCCAAAACCGGCACAAAAACCTATTAAACCTAAGAGGAAGGTGACAAAACGCATTAAAGGGCAAAAAGACATAAGAACAGCTTTGAAAGGGAAGAGTGAACTAATATCTTATTCTAAAGAGTTTGATACAGTTTGCAAAAAGTCTGGTCTAGACATAGATTCAGAACAACTGCAATTAGTTATTGCGCTATCAAAATCTCTACAAACTGAATCTGCTACTCCTGAAAGTTCAGAAGCTTCAACATCTAAGGATAGAGTATCTAAAATAAGGAAAACATTACAAGAGTATGGTTTTAAAGTACCTAAAGCTAAAATAACTAAAAGGACTAAAAAGCATAGAAAACAATACAAATTACTTACAATTACTGAAGAAGAACGGCATCAGAAAATTACTGGAAAATATTCACAAATACTTTTTGAGAGCCTTGATGTATTATTACATCCTAACGATAAAGAATATGATGCAAGAGTCTTTAATATAGCTGCAAATGTTTCATATAAATGCATGAAAGATAATAACATATTCTATGTAGATAATTTGATAGAAAAATCTACCACCAATGGATCCATTCTAAGAGATTGGTCTGAAATTCCTGGGAGACCTGTAAGTCCTATTTCATTTGATATAAAAAGTATGGATTTCAAAGATATTGATTGCTCACAAGATGAGTTGGATGTTATACTTAGTGGACCTATCAAGACTGTTAAAGATATTGTTGCTAGAAAGCAACTAGAAAATAAAGGCAGACAAGGTAATATACCAAAACTTGTAATTGATGATCATGAAGAAGTATCAGAAATGAATAATAAGATAGTTATTGAAGATGATGACAATTCTATACCAACAGGTGAAACTGAAAAATTACCTGAAGACATTGTTGAGATTACATATCCAGTTACATTTGAAGTAAAGTCACCCATTAAGAAAACAAACAGTAAACCAATTGAAGATGAGCTCATTGTTGTTGAAGCTAGTTCTAAGTTATCATTAACGCAACAATACAGAAGCTGTTCTCCCGACATATTTGATGATGAAATATCATCAATCATTGATACCACAAAACCAATAAATATTCTATCCCAGGAACATAAAACTAAAGTATTTACTGATGATAACTTAATGGACTTAACTCAATGTGCTAATGTGCTCTCACAAAAGAGTGATAAAAGTAGTCAGTTGTCTCAAAATATAACTAAAAGAAAATCTAATGATTTAATGGAGATTACTGAATGTGTGGTAGGTTCTTCACAACCTATACGCGAAGTTTTGAATGAGATAGATTTGACACTAAGTCCACAAAACAAAGCTTCAGTAACCTTGAAAGATGGAGAAAGCAATATAGAAAATGTAAGTTTTAAATTATCTTGTAATGAAAAGTCTATTGATATTTCTAGTGAACCAATTGCAGATGAACAAAATTATTCAGTTACAAATAAACACATAAATCATCATACTTCAAGAGAAAATATTGATTTAACTCAAAATTCAGATGAAGGTTGCAATGAAGCAATTATTACTGAAGATAATAAGAGAATAGCTGAAAAAGAACATGAAAGCATGGATTTGACTCAATCTTCTAATTCCACTATTGATGATTTACCGGCAGTTGAAGTTAAGAACTCACAATCTCAATCACTAAATGAAACAATAATCATGAATGAAGAGGAATACATCGGCAAAGTTAGGAAATCTTTGATTTTTGCAGAAAAGCAAGCAAATGATGAAGTATTTGACTTAACACAATCTGTAAATGTTTCTACGGAATACGACACAAGTACGATAAAACATAATACTGGATCTTGTAGCAACAGTTTCTATGATGAATTTGTTCATGATCATTCAGAAAATACTGATAATAGTAAAGAAAATGAACAAGATACTAGTCTATCCAAGGAGCACAATTCTATAAGTAAAGAATCCGATGATATAGACTTGACTCAAGGTTCGGACTCATCTGTAGAAATATTTGCATCTCCAAGACCAATCTCTTCAATAGAAAATATTCCTAACAATAGTAGTCTTGGGAAAAAAGATGATTTATCTATAGATTATGATGAAATCGATGTTGATAATGATAGAAATAATACAGGTAAAAGTGAGGATGATAATGATCTGGATTTAAAATATAGTTTGTCTAAATCTGAGGCTTATAATGATGTAGAAGTTATAGATGATTGTGATATAAACTCGAGTCAAAATTCTGAAGGATTTAATATTTCCGATAAAGAATTAGATTATTCTCTTCACAAATCAAGACATGATATTCCTAGAGACGATTTTGGTTTCCGCGGTATATCTAAGTTGCATAGTGTTTCAAGAATTGGAAGTATTAGAAAATCTATGACTGAAGGATATTCAAATGTAAATAGAAATAAAATATCCGAAATTAGCAATATCGCGTACAAAGAAGTAGATGATTCTGTCCAGAAATCAAGATTTAATTTCCCAAAAGACAATTTTGATTTTGGTGGCATATCTGTTTTAGACAATGTTACTAAACTAGAAAGTATTAGAAAATCAGTAAGTGAAAGTAATTTTACTGAAGTTAAAAATAATCATGATACAATGGTTGATAGCTTTTTACCTGAAGTTGCTATAAAAAAGACTGATTATAACACTAAAAATGATCATGATAAATCTATAATGTGTAGTCCTGTAAAAAACCAAGATGTTATTCAAACTAATAATGGTGAATGTTATGTACAAACACCTAAAAACAGTAAATATATAATCAAAACAAATGATGTTACGCCTATGTTAGACTATGCATCAATGTCTACACCACAGAGGAATAAAGAATTGGATAAATATGGGCTGAAACCTTTTAAACGAAAAAGAGGTAAAATATTTTAATACATTTTAATCATCACTGAAATTTTATAAAATGCTTTCATCACTTGCTTGATCTTGAACTAAGTTATCCATCTTTCTATTACTTTTATTTATTTTGCTATCGTTACTAACTTTCTCCTTTAATTCCATCTCTATTGGTCTCTGTATTTTGTTCTTAGTTTTTATTACTTAACAAATATTTCAGCCATACAAATCCTCACACATCTATACAATCAAACCCATCCAACCATTCAGCAAATATTGGAAGACGATCTGCCCTCGCCTTCAAAGAAGCGAAGACAAGACACTTACAATTCTTCACCAAAAAAGATTTTAAAATCACTTTTAACTTCACCTTTGAAGAAATCTGTAAAAGATTGCAATGTCATTCAGGGTTCACCAAATAAATCACCTAAAATTCTTAAAGAGACAGCTAAAGGTAGTCTAGAACCTTCTAGGAAATTCGAAGAAATTAAGGGTGTTGAAAATATGGGTGAACAATCTTCAAAGACTGATGAAATGAAAGATAATTATGAAGTTACAAATGAAGAACCGGTTATTAATGATGTTGGTTGTAATCCGGATGATTGGGTGTTCCAGAAAAGGGAAAAGGCAAAGGTAATATAAAAGATTTCTTCTTTAGGTATACATATATTTGCTGCCCAATAATCTTTAAACCTAAAACACTGATGTATAATATCATTGTATACTACATTGAATTAACTGCAACATTAGAGGCGCTCATATAAGGAGGGGGTTTAGCGTACGGCTAAAATAAAAACCAATGAATATTAGACGCAAACGCAACTACGAGCGATAGTAAGTACGCGCATACAGTGCATCCCCCACCCTTTACCCGCGCACCGCATATTGTGAAATTATCTGTGTGAAGCTCGGGCAAAAACTAGTTTATCTTGGTACATTTTTGGATCCTTGGAGCCCCCACCCCCCCATGTGAAAGCTATGACGTATTAGCATGTGACGCGCTAGTTCAGTACTTGGTGTCCTGCATAGATGTCGCTACCGTCAATAAGACGACTAATTTTTTTTTTCTCAGGTACATTCCTGCCGCGTACCTTTGCACATAGCATTTTATAATTACGTATCAAGTCGCCGTTCTTTGAGAGAAGCGATACTCAAATATGAGCCGGTTAACATCGATGTCATACATAAAGATTTGGTGGGGTATGGACATCGGTACGATCCTAAGGTATGGATGAATAGTACCTATACAAACATAACTATGTTATACTATAGATTTCAACTAAAATTAGGAACGACTCCGCCTTGTTGAAAAAAAACATCTTTGAAAATCTTTAGTCTAAAGCTCTAAGCAGACGTTGAAATAGGCGTTGAATTCGCGGTCAACGTGACCTCCAAAAAAAAAAGATTAAGGCACTAGTACACCACCTCTACCAAAGAATACTAACTTTTATTATGTAAAAGCGGCACGCGCCTCCCGCCACTGATTTATCGACGCACCTACGCCGACTAGCAGTATTGATTGTCATACTGGCGACGATAGGTATTACGTACCTACACACAAAAAGAGTGTGTGAACAATCCAGTCTTTAGTAGTAAAGAAAGAAATCAAATCGGTGAGTTTCAGTTTACAAAAGTGAGGTGCGCTGTTTTTAAAAAAAAATCTATAGAAAAAACCCGATTAGTATTTTGTCCTTTTTTGTATCTCTGATAAATTCATCATGACTTTATGCTTAGGTATCGCGGTTGCAACAACTTCCCCATAGAGCCAATCTATAAAAAATAATGTTTTCGGTTTCAGGACCTGCTAAAATTCTTGGACAAGAAGTGCATCACAGTTAAAACCACAGACAATAACTCTAGAAATAAAAGGTAGCACAAAATAAATCATGAAGAAAAATGTCAGTGTAAAATAATGCAATATATTATTTTTTTACAATTAATTTGTGAATTTTAATCATCTCTACTTATCGTTAAATTCGAGCCATTTTGGCATTTTGAATCTACCGACGACGCCTCCGACCAACCACCATTCAGTGTTGCCACTTTAGACGATTTAACGTATTTATGCCTTTAGCGCATTAAACGTACTTGTGAAACGCTGCCTGTATCGTCCTAGGCTGCGTTGTAGTGGATAAACACCTTCAATCAATCAGGCCTATTTACATCTATAAAAGATGATTTAAGTGGCATAAGTTTGGGTCAGGTCAAGCATTTCCGTTCATGACTGAACAGACCTATTTGAGAGCGGCAGCTACGGTTAAACACCTTAAGTCCCTATTATTTCGACAAAAAGTAGCCTACCTAAATTAGGCCCAGTTTTACCTACATTCACACCAATTTTGTTATAATATAAGGATAAAAATATCAGTAATTTTAATAAGGAATTTATTATTTTAATTGTAACAAAAAATATAGAAACAATCATAGTAATTAATAACCTAAAAACTTAAACTTAGAGATCTTTTGTAAAATCACAAATGGATAGAGCGCACCATCTTAATATTTCACACAAATTAGGTCCCCTATTGTAAGACAAGACAATGTTAAAAGATAATTTACATTTATTATTTAGGTATGTATTTCGGATAGATATATTTAGTAGTATTGCAGTGTATAATAAATGCACTTACACATCTATTTTAGTGTATAAATAATATATAACTATAACAGTTAATGCATTAAAATAAGGTTCAGTATTCAACATAAAATTGTCCCGGTTTTTATGAAAGTCAATAACTATATTTAGGAACTACCCGTGCGGATAAAGAATGGGATTGAAAATGGCGTCTCCTCCTCATATAGGTAACCTGTTGGTGCGAGTAGGAACGAGATACATCAATGACAAAGTGTGCGAGCGAGAAGCAAATAGTTCTGACGCCATTTTCAATTCCTTTCTATATCCGCACGGTTAGTATAGTATATAATCTATTCATAACTTCATTACGTGTCATTGGAAAATAAGTCGTATACAAAGGCACTACGCTTTACAATGGCATACACATATAAAAGTCTATACAAAATAGATACATTTACATTAAAAGAAGACTAGATTTAAAGATAACTTGACAAATTAAACTGTGTCATATGGATACTTCCTTTATGGTGTCACATAACTATGTACTATCGCGGACACGAAAGGTGCACCACTTTGCGATCAAAATGCTTTGAACGATGCTACGTACGTAGAGGCTAGGCTAGCGCTACGTTCGGTGCAAGCGATTCTAACCTTAAGAGTGGTGCACCTGATTTGTCCACGATAGTACCTACGTGTGTCATTATTACTTCTGTCTCTTCGTTTATCCTAGATGTAAATAAAAAGAAAAATATCGAGGGTAGATGACGACATCGCGTCTGCTCTAACGTTGCGTCGGGAAAATAAATGAATAAGGTATAGTATGAGCGCGATAATATTCCTATGTCATAACAATCATACGACTACTTTACATAACATTGTAAACTTGGTTATAAAATTATGGACTTGCCTCGATGTTAAATAAAGACTATTTTATGTGACACAATTCAAGTTATCTTTTTGAAGAAAAACAACGTTTTTATTTACAAAATGAATCAATAAAACTAGTCCCATTCCAATGACGCTACCATTTTAACCTTGGAAGAATCAAGGCAAAAACAATTCCTCCAAGCTTTTAACCTATATTTTTAAGCTAACTGTCATTTCTTTAATAAACCTGCCTGCTGTATCACCTGCCTTGTAGCGTTGTTTATGTGTCTGAATCTGTCTGGACCTAGTTGGATGCCGCCGTACCTGGGAAGATAGGGAGATTTAGAATTAAATCGAATTAATAGAAAATATAGGTAAGGTTAAATCAAATTAGTGAAATTTCAATGGAATGTTAGGTATCGATAATAGCTTAGGTAAATAGACAATAATAAAAATAAAAAATAAAAATTGTATCATGTATCATCATCATCATCATTTCAGCCATAAGACGTCCACTGCTGAACATAGGCCTCCCCCAAAATATACTGGTATACTATATTATTATTATATTTTTATACTTTATGAAAATTATATACTAAAACCTTCCTCAAGAACCACTCTATCTATTGGTGAAAACAACATGAATATCGGTGCAGTAGCTTTTGAGTTCATCGCGAACAGACAAATAGACAGACGCGGCGGAGGACTTGTAAATTTAATTACGATAGAAGTAATTTTTGTTAATAAAAATTAGTTTTCTGGTCTGCTAGTAAACCCAAAATTTTATAAATGGCCTTTTGGAAATTCAGTTTGATACCCCTTTTTTTTTCGCAGAAGGGGAAATGCGCCTTATGCATACCGTTCCGCTCGGGGATGCGAGACGGTTATGTCGGGCTCTCCGGCCTAGAGATGGTGGGCGGCCGGCATACCGACTAAAACCAGTTTGATACCCCTGGTGTTCCTAAGTAATTTTTATACTTACCATCTTGATACCACGACAAGCGTATTTTTCTGATCTAATATCTGCAGTAAATGCAACATTCTGCCGCCAGCGTGAGCTTCACCGTCATCATCGCAGTCTTGAAGTATGCTGGTGCCTTTAGCTGTTTTGCGTTCTATTCGATACGCGTACATATTGTGTGTCGCGTTTAAAATCTTCTTGTTTTGTTTTAGTTTTGTTAGGACAGCACTGGAAATAAAAAACAATTTTTATCAATAAAAATTATAATTGTTTTATAAGGTTCAAACCTTATAAAACACGATTTGCAAAAAAAAATCAGCTGTTCCATACATTTATGTTCACATGACTCAACAAAATGTATGGAACAGCTGATATTTTTTTTGCGATTTCAGGGTTGGTCCCTTAATAAAAGTTGTTCATAATGATGAGTTTAATGACCCCTTTTAAGGATGCTGGTGTTTTACAAATAACTCTGTATAAATACTAATACTTACTTGACATCATCTATACAGTGAACCTCAGCTGCATGTCCTTGAAAGGAACTTTTTCTGTCAATAATCACTTCACCATGAGTGATGTCGGGGCAGTTGATGTCTAACTGGAAATATGATAAAAAAAATAAAGGTCAAGGTCTCTTATCTTAGTCAAGAATTTAATAAACCACAATACAATCATCTTATCAGTAACATTTAGTAGAAAAAACTCTGAGCACTTAGATGTTATTAGTTTAAGTCTGAGCAGTGAAAAAAACTATTTTGATATAATTTTGCAATGCTTGAAGTCAGGTATGTTGCAGACAATGCTGGCAACTTATATTTTTATAACAAGTAGTTTTATTATATACCTTTTTTAAATGTACTTTATTATTCTATTTACAAAATAAAACAAAGTTTAGTTGTCACCCTAAATGTGGTTTCTTTTACACGCGTGACATTGTGCAATGGTTGGAAATTGCCAACATGCAATATGCTAGCGGGGTGATTAATGCTCAATCTCTATGTGTATGAGAAGATGGTTTTGCCCTACAGTGGGACAGTTACAGGATGATACAGTAAGTATATACTTACTAGTGCCATGTCTAAAGACTCAACAGCAGGTGATTTGGTTTCGGTTTTGGTTTCAGCTGGTTTTATTGCTTGTATTACTTCTCTTATTTTCTCAACCCATTGAAATACTACATGTTCACCTACATTTTCTCTGAAATATTTAATTAAATTATTGTTAATAACCTTGGTCATTGTTGTATTTTTGTAAAGATTTTAATTACGTTGCTTCAACACAGCTTACTATCAGGTGAGTTTGTGATCAAACACAAGCCTTTTCATTATTATAAAAGTTAGGATTTAATCATGTCTAAACTGTTCAAGAGATACAGACGGCATTTGGCACACAAACCATGTTCTGGATTACTAACCACCATAAAGAGTTAAGAAAAGTAAAATATAAATATCCCAAAATATTCATAGAACTCACAAATAAACTTCATCCAAGGTTTGATGCAATTTTGTTTTAGCCTTCCTGTCCATCCAAGGCGCAGACAATTCATACTTTGGGGGCGCTTCCGACGGATAGTTATCGGGCATTGTAACATAAAGCCTCACCTCATTTTTATTCTCTTCAATTCTTATGCTATACGACCTCGTAACCTCACTTTCTGTGATCCAATCATTACCATAAATAGAGCTCAGTGCTTCAATTTCCTCGGCCTAAAAAATATAATAATAAAAGTTGATAGTAAGATGTATAATACTACGAATAATAAGTCGATTTTACTAGGTAAATGTCGTATGGCGTACCTGTTTGGTTAAATTATCAGTTTCCATTGTATGTTTATTTAATAATATTTCAAAATAGAGCAAACTTTTCGCGAATTTCTAAAATAAATACCACGAAACTGCGAAACAAGATGAGTATGACACTGACATTGACAGTGACAGACAGCCATTGATGGATGTCATGTTGTTGTTGTTATTATAATTCGCCAAAAGCCAGGCAAAGGTTTAAACCATACAGCCTTGTCTTATTTATTTAGGCAAAATAGATCAACAACACTCGCAGTATACAAATACGTCCAAGAAATCTATAATTATATTAATCAAAAAAATTGCGCATTAGGTTTGTTCCTCGATATGACGAAAGCATACGACAAAGTATCGCATAAAATCTTATTACAAAAAATCTATGGAATAGGCATCAGAGGCACCGCATACAAGTGGTTAGAATCATATTTACAGGATAGGAAACAATTTGTTCAACTTGACTGCTATGATGAATCACGAAAAGAAGTGCAAAGTGTCAATTCAAATGTTAAAATAATAAACAGTTCCATACCCCAAGGCAGCGTTTTAGGGTGCATTCTTTTTCTCATCTATATCAATGATCTGCCGAAAGTAATACAATCCCCGTACGTTCTATTCGCGGACGACGTTTCAATACTTTTTAAATATGAACATAATTACTCAAATATAGAAACAACATTCAAACATGTCAAAATGTGGCTTAACGAACACAATCTGGAAGTTAACCTAAAGAAAACTAAATTAATACAATTTGGGCCCTACCAAAGAAAACCATTATGTACTAAATCGCTTCTCCATAACCTAAATATTTCAGATACAAATAATTTTGACCTCCTTGGCATAACACTAGACTGTAACTTAACCTGGAAAATGCACATTGAACGAATAAAAACTAAATTATCTAAATTTATATACGCTTTAAGTAGACTAAAAACAAATACAAACTACGAAACTGCGCTAGCAACATATTACGCTTATGCTTACGCCTGGTTTAACTATGGTATTATTTTATGGGGTGAAAGTACAGATTTTGACGATCTTTTTATACTACAAAAGAAATGTATTCGTATCTTAGTTAATATTAAGCGAGAAGAAAGCTGCGAACCGCATTTTAGAAGAAACAGAATACTAACACTTCCCTGTCTATATATTTTGCAAACCTCAATGTTTGTTAAAAAACATAGGGAATACTTTCGGTCAAATGTTGAAAATAATACAAACTACAATAGGCGACATAAAAATAAACTAATAAAACCGGTTCCAAACCTAAGTATTATGAAGAACAGTCCTGACTACCGACTTGTAACTATTTACAACAAACTACCTACACTCATAAAAAACGAAGAAAAAATCTCAGTCTTCTATAACAAGTTGAAAACGCTATTAATTGAAAAAAGTTACTATACAGTTAACCAGTTTAAGACAGATAATAATCTATAAAAATGCTTCAATCTCATAATTGTGTACTTGAATATATTGCAATAATTTCACAATAGATTGATCCGACTATGACACCTAGCTAATAGCTTAATTTGACATTTGCAAGAGATATTTGACATTGAACCGCCCGCATATTTCATAAATAATTATTACCATTTTTGATATGTAACTTATTATGTAATGTAAAATTCTATAATGACATCCTGTTTATTTGACATTGTAATTGTATTCATTATATTCACAATATTTCATGACTCGATGGTTAGGTATCCTGTTCATCTGCAGTGCCCCTACGGGGTTCATGTGCTCCATATGTCATAAATTGTAATGCATGCTGATAAATGTGATGTATATGAAAGCAGAATTAAATAAATAAATAAATTTTTATTTTCTTTCGTCATGATAATGAAGGTCACGATGTTGATAAGATTGATGATATGATCAGGATGATACGTGTCAAAATAAAGCGGTGGCTACTTTACTAAGTCTTTATAGGACAATTTGTGTCAACCCAGAAAAATACATTTCCCACCTTGGAAGAATGCAAAGGCAAAATTTTTCCTCTAAGTTTCCCACTATAATAATTAATTAAATTCACTTGACAAATGCACTTTAGTCAAACTAGATTTGATAATATTTCCCCGGAATTATCCAAAAGATCAAAATAACATAATATTTTCGCGATTAAAAAATGTCTTAACGAATTCCCGCCAATAAGTCCGATGGATGATATTATTATGATAGTGATGACATTGTCGACATCTTGGAGGATTTTTTTTGCCATGATGATTCTTTCAAGGATATATTATTACAGTGATGTTAAAACTATAAAACTATAAACTGTTGTAACTATAAAATCTATAACTTGTAATTTTAAAGTGCGCCCCCAAGTTTGCAGACTCTTTTTTGCCTAACTGTAGATGTCGCCACCGTCGATTATTTTGAATGTCGGGTATTTTGAAGATATAATTGGGAATTTCGGACAGACAGATTACATTTTGAAGGACCAGATTAGGATCGCAAATAGCATTTAATAGAGCTACTAGCAGTGCTACTAGTGTACCCACAGAACAGAAAAAACCGGTTTCTTATTTCTGTGAGTGTACCTACTTATACATAATAGAATACCTACCTATGTATCGCAAAATGAAATTCTGCTCTCAAACGTTTAGTTTTCTTAAAACAAAAGTTACTAAATTGCATAATCGTACATGTAACTGCCATAATTTAAGGCCTACATAGAATTCCACATTACATTTGAAATTAAAACGAATCCTTCATTCATAATTACCGGTTAAATTCTAATTCCCTAGAAATGTCGTGTAAAATGACTAATTCTGAGCAAAGCAAAACCAAATCTATGAAATTACCAAGTTTCCGTTCGGCAGCGTATTTCCATAATACATCTATTACACACAATTTGCATATTGTGGGGGTTATTACGCATGGCATAATCTCGCACCCCGAGATTAAAAACGATGAAAGTGTACTTACCTACGTGGTTTCATTTTTACGTCACGTTCTGTGGGCTCTGAGTACAGTCACGTATAGTTTAGCCATTTTTCTAAAAGTAACGATTCGTCTTCAAATGCAAAAATATTGCATATATGGTACTTTATCAATAGATGTTTACCAATATTCAAGTTGTTAATTTTTCTATATATGTATTTACTAAATCCGTAGCCCCTGTACTGCCCTGTAGGTTAGAAGATTTATAATCACTTGACTTAAATGTGTAGGTTGGTTGAGGGATGTTTCACTACACTACTTATGTGAGGCAGAATCAAGTACCTTTATGGATGCCGGGGTCGTGGTAAATAAGCAGTCCAAGTAAGCACTAAGAGTTTATTGCACAGCACAGGAAAGTTTAAGAAGAAGAAGGAGAAACACACAAGCAAGCAGAAGCTCAAAGCAAACAGCGATTACACGTTAATATTAACAATTCGCGGCACCGATGGCAGAGCTAGGTAGTCATGCGCCTCGCGTGGATACCGGTTGGTAGCAGACTAACTAGCTTCCCCGAGGCGACGCTGCGCGAGCGCACGGCCGCGGCGCTGGTGTCGCCGCATTCCTGAGCTCGGGGACGATCACGCGGCAGCCGCGTGACAAACCGGTCGAGCGATATCTAATACGAAACTAAAATGTGTTTGTCCAACTTTGTGTTGAATTAATGTTACAAAACTGCTAATTTTATTTTTACATAAAGTGATTTTATATAGTTATGTAAATGTTATTTTGTTACATTTATTAATTAATTTAGGTTTGAGTTTAAATATAAGTTTAGAAATAAGTTATTATATAAGTCTAGGTGTAGGTTAGTATATAAGTCTAGATATAGGTTAGTACATAAGTCTAGATATAAGTTTATGCTGTACACATATAAGTAGCTCCGCTACATCACCCCCCTCCAGAGACCGTCCTACGGGCGATAATAGTCAGGGAACTTAACTCGGCGTCCTGACCTGGTAGTTTTGACAATATTGTCTTCGGCCTCAGGTGTATGTTGGTGTTGGGTATGTGTGGGAGTACAGTTGTGTGTGTTAGGTGTTAGTGTGGGAGTACGATGTGTGTTAGGTGTATGTGCGTTGGTCTGTGAGTCTTGCAGCGTGTAGGCGGGTTTTAACCTGTCTATGGACACTGTGACAGTTTTACCATGGAACACTATGGTGAACACCTTATCCCCTCTTTGAAGGACTTCGTGTGGTCCTGTGTACGCAGGTTTAAGTGCACCAGCTACAGTGTCATCGCGAAGGAAGACGTGGGAACATGTAGCTAGGTCTTTAAACACAAATGGAGAACGAGAGTTACTATGGCGGGACGCTGGCGGGGGCTTCAACCGATTCATCAGTGAGCGCAAACGAGCTGTATAGTCCGTCAGGTCGTATGGCTCGTTCACAGGTGGAAAGAAAAAATCCCCAGGAAGGCGTAATGACTCCCCGTAAACTAATTCGGCAGAGGAAGACTTAAGGTCTTCCTTGAATGCCGTCCTAATGCCTAAAAGAACTAGGGGAAGTGACTCGACCCAACAGCTGTCTGCGTGGCAGGTTATGGCAGCCTTGAGCTGCCGATGGAACCTTTCCACCATGCCGTTTGCAGCGGGGTGGTACGCCGTTGTGTGGCTGTGCGTAAATCCAATGATTTTGGACAGTGCCTTAAACAACGACGACTCAAATTGTCTCCCCCTGTCAGTCACGATCTTGATAGGGCAACCAAAACGTGATATCCACCCTGCTAATAAGGCCCTTGCCACGGTTTCGGCGGATATGTCTGCAATGGGTATTGCCTCAGGCCAGCGAGTAAAACGGTCGATGGCCGTGAGACAGTACCGATAGCCCAATGAGAGTGGCAAAGGACCTATGAGGTCAATATGGATGACCTGAAATCTGCCCTGCGGTACATTGTAGCTGCCTAACGGGGCAGAGACGTGTCGCGTGACCTTAGAACGCTGACACGCCAAACAGCTGCGGGCCCACTCACGACAATCCTTGCGGATACCTGGCCACACGTAGCGGTCACTCACCAGCTTGATGGATGCTCTGGCCCCAGGGTGACTTAAGCAGTGAAGCGACTCGAAGACCTGCTGCCTGTGGACCTTAGCGACATATGGTCGAGGTGTAGTGCCACTTACGTCGCAAAACAACACCGTGCTCGTGCCGGGCAGTTTCACCTTACTTAGCTGCAAAGACGTGTGCCCGTCGAGTAGCTGCTTCAACTCCGGGTCAGTACGTTGAGCGGCTGCCAATGCCTCCGGATGAATTGGATGAGCTATTTCTTCAACTCTAGACAAAGGATCAGCAACCACGTTGTCCTTACCCGAAATGTGACGGATGTCAGTCGAGAACTGCGCTATGAAGTCTAAGTGGCGAAACTGTCTGGGCGAGCAGTTGTCCTTTCTAGAACTAAATGCGAACGTAAGCGGCTTGTGATCGGTGTAAATCACGAAGTCGCGAGCCTCTACCATGTGCCTAAAGTGCTTGATAGACTCGTATATGGCCAGGAGTTCACGGTCATATGGCGAGTACTTCATCTGCGTGGGGCTGAACTTCCTTGAGAAGAATGCAAGGGGCTGCCAGACATCCGCTTTAAGCTGCTGTAATACGGCTCCCATAGCGATATCGGAGGCATCCGTAACGAGAGCCAGTTGGGCGTTGCTATCAGGGTGTGCCAACATAGCAGCTTGGCATAGACCCTGCTTGCACGCTTCAAAAGCCTCGAGTTCCTTTCTATCGAAGGTGACTGGATGCGAGCCCTTGACTGAGCCTGTCAAGAGTGCGTTCAGGGGCATTTGATGATGGGCTGCATCTGGAACAAACCTACGATAAAAATTGAGCATGCCCAAGAACCTACGCAACTCCCTGACTGTTTTGGGCTGAGGAAAATTTTTAATGGCCTCCACTTTTTCAGGCAAGGGTTTTGTGCCTTTAGCTGAAATTTCATACCCCAGGAAAGTGACTTCCGAGGCACCAAACACGCACTTGCTGGGGTTTAATACGATGCCATAGTCTCGCAACCTGCCAAATACCTCATGAAGATGTTTTTCATGGGTTTTCACGTCCGCTGAAAAAATCAAAATATCGTCAATATAACAATATATGAAGTCTAGCCCTCGCAACACCTCGTTAACGAACCGCTGGAAAGTCTGGCCGGCGTTGCGAAGGCCAAACGTCATATACGGAAACTCATAAAGACCGAAAGGTGTTGTGATGGCGGTTTTGGCTACATCAGCAGGGTTAACAGGCACTTGATTGTAGGCCTTGGCTAGGTCTAAAGTGCTAAACACTGTGCAATTAGCTAGACTGTGTGAGAAGTCTTGAATGTTGCGAATCGGGTATTTATCTGGGATGGTGCGCGCATTTAACCTACGATAGTCTCCACAGGGTCTCCAGCCATCTTTCTTAGGCGCGAGGTGTAAAGGGGACGCCCACGGGGACTCTGAGGGTCTGCAGATTCCCATCTGCAACATTGCCTCGAACTCAGCCCTGGCAATCTTGAGTCTGTCAGGCGCTAGTCTCCGAGGTGCACAGGATTCAGGCGGTCCAGGTGTGGTGCGGATGTAGTGTAGTGTGTTGTGTTTTGATGTGTTTGTGTTGTTATGTGTGCCAGGAGGTCGAGTGATCTCGGGGTATTGTGCTAGTATAGTATGATACGCCGAGTCACCAGACATAACCTTGACCGAAGAAACATTTTCAAAAAATTTTGCGAGTGAAACCCGGGTGGCGAGCGTTGTATGTTCGTCGATGAGGCGTTGGTTTCTTATGTCTACTATTAGGTGGTAGTGTGATAAGAAATCCACTCCTATTATCGCCCGAGTTACGTCTGCCACAATAAATTGCCAAGGGAAGTCACGGCGCAAGCCTATATTCAAACAAAGGTTTATATAGCCGTAAGTATTAATTACAGTACCGTTGGCGGCGTATAATTCAAAATTGGCTTTTGTACGATGTTCTTTAACACTTGAACGGGGAAAAACACAAACATCACTACCTGTATCAACTAAAAAATTTATATTAGTTCGTTTGTCCGTCACAAATAAGCGACCGCTAGAAGGGCAGGCGCCGGCCGCCATAACAGACTGCCCTACACTTTTCCCGAATGGTCACACGGTTTCACACACCTTTGCGCTTTGTCACCGAACCTATAGTGGTACCAACACAGCGGGTGTTTACGGTAATTAGAGTTCGACCTTGACCGCGAGCCGGATTGTGAACGGTACCGTGACGATGAGTGTTGCCGAGGTCTTGATCTGTCGTCGTAGTGGCGTGTGGCGCGGCTGCTCTCTTCGACCTTCAGCGCCAGCTTCTCCACCATCTTCTTCAGCTCGGCGATCTCGCTCGACGAGCCACTTCCGGTAGGACTGCGCGACGTGGCTGCTACGTTGGACGGCGTAACGATGTCCATGATGTTGTCGGCGAGGTCGGCTAGCTGCTCGGGGGAGAGCGTTGCCTGTGAAGCTAACACCGTCTGCACGTGACTGGGTAGACGCTGGCACCAAATGGTTTTAATGAAATCAGCTGGAACCGAGGGACCAGCCAGGTCCTGGAGGTGGCGCAGAAACTGTGACGGCTTCCGGTCACCTAACTCTTCGTGAGTCAGCAACTGTCTGACCTTCTTCTCATGAGAAGCGGATAACCGGCGAATAAGCTCCGTCTTGATCTTCTCGTACCGTTTTCGTGCCGGGGGTTTCACGATAATATCCTTTATCTCCTTTGCGTGCACGAGGTCGATATTCAAGGTCACCTGAGTGAACTTAGTGGCATCGTCAGTGATGCCATAGTTTTCGAACTGACCCTCCAACAATGCGAACCATAATTCAGGGTCTTCAGGAGAGAATGGTGGCACCTTCAGCTTGTACCTTGGCCTACGCTCTGCTGGAGTCTCGCCCTCCGTATCGTCTTTTTGATGAGACTGGCGCTTTTTCATCACACGGCGGGTGGTGACGTGTCCGCCATTTTGTGAGCCGGCGGTATGCGTCGAGTCTGAACTGCTGTCGCTCATTATAATGTGTCCTTCTCGGGGTCACCAATGTAGGTTGGTTGAGGGATGTTTCACTACACTACTTATGTGAGGCAGAATCAAGTACCTTTATGGATGCCGGGGTCGTGGTAAATAAGCAGTCCAAGTAAGCACTAAGAGTTTATTGCACAGCACAGGAAAGTTTAAGAAGAAGAAGGAGAAACACACAAGCAAGCAGAAGCTCAAAGCAAACAGCGATTACACGTTAATATTAACAATTCGCGGCACCGATGGCAGAGCTAGGTAGTCATGCGCCTCGCGTGGATACCGGTTGGTAGCAGACTAACTAGCTTCCCCGAGGCGACGCTGCGCGAGCGCACGGCCGCGGCGCTGGTGTCGCCGCATTCCTGAGCTCGGGGACGATCACGCGGCAGCCGCGTGACAAACCGGTCGAGCGATATCTAATACGAAACTAAAATGTGTTTGTCCAACTTTGTGTTGAATTAATGTTACAAAACTGCTAATTTTATTTTTACATAAAGTGATTTTATATAGTTATGTAAATGTTATTTTGTTACATTTATTAATTAATTTAGGTTTGAGTTTAAATATAAGTTTAGAAATAAGTTATTATATAAGTCTAGGTGTAGGTTAGTATATAAGTCTAGATATAGGTTAGTACATAAGTCTAGATATAAGTTTATGCTGTACACATATAAGTAGCTCCGCTACAAATGCTAAATGTAGGTACGTTTATATAATTTTGGTCGTGACTGTAGGTACCTTCCACGATAACAGTGATAACATAAGTAGTACCTCTAGGTAGGTGTTATTGTCCCATATTCCTTATGGGCGTGGTAGAACGCCGAATGAAAATGGTAGAATGCCGAATGAAAATGGTAGAATGGGCCTTTGCCCATTCTACATTCTTCAATTAGTCTAATTGTAGACTAATTTTTCTATTGCTGTTAAGTACTAAGTACTAAGTATACTTGAGTTGCAAAAAAACTTAAAAAATAGGTATTAAAAATCATTTTAAAAACACATAGCATCGGAACATGTTCGGTGACTTTTAGTGACCGAATACCTGGCAGTTAAGCCTTCGCAGTGTTGACATCAGTGAGATCTGATAGCTTCGCACTTATGATATTCGCAGGAAAGTACCCACCCAGTGATTAGATATTCTTGATATGAAATCTCCATTACTGAAAGTCGATCGAAGATTTTTCTCGATCTAATGCAAGTCTGAATAGTTCTTTAACAGACCTGATGCCAGTCCACTCCCTGAAAAATATTACGGAGCCAATGCATTTTCCTTCTACAAACTTTTATTTTGCCTGCAATTTGCTTGTTTGTAGCGCCCTATATTGTCATGCCTTTTTTTTTTGTGGCCGGGGGGAGTCTGTCTATATTGTCATGCCTGAGAACATGCCCCAAATATGATTTAAAATTAAAGATTAATAATGATGAAAGATTGGACGAGGCCAGGAATGCGTGGAGAGCAGCCTGCCCAAATACAGACTTACCAAAACACCCTTCATCGCAGCGGCTGTGGGATGGGCCGATCTGCGAGCAAGCGCGGAAGTATCTCTTTCAAACGTGCTCAAGCTCTGCAGATCGTGCCCGGCTCCTAGCCGTTGCTGAATGGGAGTCTGGTTTGTGGCTCCAGGCCCTTCCTTCGCCAAACACGGGCACGGTGATGGACTCTTCCAGCTTCCGCATCGCCGCGTCCCTTCGCTTGGGTGCACCGTGTTGTGCCCCGCACCGCTGCCAGTGCGGTGCCGCTGTCGACCGGCTCGGTCACCACGGCCTTTCCTGCCAGAAGAGCGCAGGAAGAATTCCCCGCCATGCCTGCATTAATGATATTTTACGTCGGGCTCTTACCACCGCCCACTGCGCAGCAATTTTAGAGCCATGTGGTTTGTCGCGGGACGATGGTAAGAGACCCGATGGAATGACATTGATTCCGTGGAGGATGGGATGGCCCTTGGTATGGGACGCCACCTGCGTTGACACGTTGGCGCCGTCTCATCTTCCTGGAACCCAGTGTAGGGCAGGCGCAGCGGCGGAATCAGCCGAGGCCCTCAAAAGGCGCAAATATAGTACCCTGGATAGCGGCTACTTATTTGAGCCTTTTGGGGTCGAGACGCTGGGGTCGTGGGGGCCGGGAGCCCGAAAAATGTTTAAAGAACTATCTGGGCGTCTGGTCGAAGCTACTCGGGATCAAAACGCTGGCCTATACCTAGCTCAAAGGCTTAGCATTGCCATTCAACGTGGCAATGCAGCCAGCGTTTTGGGGACATTGCCCACTGGAAGCGGTCTTTTAGATTAAGTTTTTCTCTTTTTATTTTACTTTTAGTTTTAGTGTTAGTTTTAGTTTTAGTTTTAATTGTATTTTAATAGTTTTATGTTTGTGTTTTTAGGCAATAAATATCAATAACCTGAAAGATTAGATATTATGGTTTTTGCATTTTTTTATTTCCAGAGCACGCATTGCCACAGTAATTTACCTACGTATGTTGCACTAATTAACAGCAAAAAGTGCCGCTCCTTATTATAAAATACTTACTTACAGATTTTCAACTTACGTCTCCATTCATTGACGGACGATAATAGGCCCAGGTAATTAGATAGTCAGTTGATTAAAATTAACTTTAAATCATGACTGTGTTTGGGTCCAGATCTGTGCTTATTAAGGCTTAGTCTGGAACTAATTGAGCATGGTGCTTGCTTGATAATTATTGTGCCCCAGTAATCATGTTTAAGCGTAGTATTAGTGCCTTAAATCACGTCAAAGCAATCAAACTTCTTATTATAATAATACTAGCTTCTGCTCGCGGCTTTTAGCCTATATTTTATTCTGATGTATAAGCTATATTACTGTAATGTTTCATCAAAATCCGGATATGGTAAAAACTACTGGTCTGGAGATGGGTGTCAGGTGGATCGATTAACCTTAATATTTTTTTTAGGTAAGTATTCTATTAAATTACAGCAATAAGTTATTTATCAAATGCCTTGTTTACCTAGATAATTAACAACAAAAAAAAACGGAGAAGAATAAATCGTGTGATTCGGGAGTCCTTATTGATCGGAAATGAGGAAACAAAACATAAATTTGTATTTGGTTTATTGTGCCATTTCATAAATAAACAACTACTGTGATAATATTATGTACATATATAACTATTGCTACAATAAAATAAAATAACTAGGTAGATATTTATAACACTAAGTACCTACACAAATATAAAGGAATGAATATTTTCGAAGATATCAAACTATACACATACATCCTACAATATCACAGAATCATAATAATAATAGTCATTAATTAAGGTGATTGTTCAATGATTTAAAAAAAAATAAACCTTAATGTAAAACTCGGAATACAGAACTAATCAGAACATGCGTTAAAACATATTTCCCTGACACACTCTGTCCATGTTTTCCTTCACCGTTTTAGCATGTGCAAGTCTAATATGCATATAAATTCGAAAAGTCAGAGGTGTGTGCCTGGGTTTCGAACGTACCTTTGACTTGGCAATCCAACGGTCATTACACTAGGCTGTCCTTTATTTTTTTATTTTTACATGTGGGAACGACACTCATGATGACAAAATTTAATATTCTTTATTTAAAATATATGTAGGTACATCGACAAACGTTCACGTTTCACTTTACGATTTGACGACTTCTGGATTTTTCTGTATTCTGCGAAGTAAAACATTTCTGTCTATTCATCGGGAATTGGTTATTAATCTTTTAGACTTCTGTAGCTAAAAGAGAGATAATTATATAACAATACATATCTTTAGAGAGAACTGATGTCCTATCCTATGACTGGTGACCTATGACGGTCCTATTTTTTTTACTTTGCCAAATCAGTACAATCACCTTATTATATTCTAGTAATCTAGTTTTTAAATATCTAATTAGGCATACATATCTATAATTCATTAAAACTTAAAATAGCAACAAAATAAATTTAATAAGACATTATTTCTCATCAAACTTTTTTTACGGAACATTTATTATTAATATGGACACTTATTATAACATAAACATCTATGTTTTAAAATATGGCGTAATTTATTTACATTTTATTTAAGCTTTATACAGTTTTTTTGCCTTGATGAACGCATCCCAATCGAAGTTTACTGTTCTTAATAATAGATGGCGTTACCAGATAACAACACAGTTCGATATGATTTCAAACATGATTGAGTTGTATATCTTCAGTCATGTGTACACTGAACAAACTATAGGTAGGTACCTATCATCAGTGATCCATGACTGTGAGATTTAGTTATGCGGACACCTAACATGACCCTAACCAATTTATTCACAATGAAGTATGGTCTCTAAACCTTTTTTAAAAGAATATGCCACACATCTTATTACTCTGAGTACATTATCAGTATTTTTTCTAGACATTTTTTTTAAATTGAATAGACGCTAGCATTGTAAGTTAATACGTTATGGCAAGTGGAAATCTAAAAATTCTTAACGCAAGCTCTAGATATTTTTTTCTGTAATATTTATCTTTTACTAGTATGTACAACATTATGATTTAAAGGAATAAATAACTAATTTCCTGCTTTAATTTCCGAGCTGGCAGTCTCAGAAAAGCAATCATTTGACACCCCACTCTGTCCAGAACAAAAACTTGCTGGAGAACTTCTGTTGCTCAAATCCTGATTCTCTATCATACTCCCGCTTGGCTGCCGTAGAAAGTTTTGGAACCCTATCGGATTCACGTTAACCATTTTATCCGGTTTTTTTAATAGCTCCTCTATCGAGTAAGGGTTTTTCTTCTTTTCTTTTTCTTGTGATTTCTGGTCTTCATCAACGTCATGTCTGTCCGTGCTATCGTCGCTGGCTTCAACGGAGATGTGTTCCGAATTTTCTGACTTCACTTCATCTGGGTTTATTCGGTTTAGGAGGTCGTGGTGCAAATTGATAGTGTACGGTGAAAAGTTTTTCGAGTCGTGGTATGGCATCATAATTCTTTGCCACGGGTTTATTGGGTAGGGTTTTAGGAGGCCTTGGGCTTGCACCTGGTTGGCTAGAAGCCAGGATGTGGCAAGTCGTCTGTCGTAGAGTTGTGTGGGATCTGTGTGCTGTGGAGGGGGGACTCTGATTGCTGAATGCGCGAAATAGGGTGGGCTTTGCTGCGTTGGCATCGATGTGGGCGGTAAAGAAGTCTTCATTGACATGTACTCCATCATGTTTGGGGGTATGTCTGGTTGGGCGTATTGTTCTGTAACAAAGATGGAGAAATTGTTTTAAAAAAGTACTATGACACGCAATATGCTGGAGACAAACACGATAAATTAGGCACAAAACTAGGTATAAACATTAAGAGCGGATATGTGTTCAGTTCTTCTTTAGTTTTGCCCAAAAACCATTTTTGGCCATTTAGTTTATCTTTGTTTATAATGACCAACATAAATCAAAGAATGTCGCAACAAAACACAACCACGCTTCAACAACTAAAACGGGCCGGAATTAATGTCTTTTAAATATGTCCACACAAGATTTAAGTATAATTAAAAAATAAAATAAAACATTTTATATACTAGACACTTCCTGACACCTGTCGGTGAGATGCCGAGAATTTACTTCTATCTGCCATTAATTAGTTAATGATTCGTTTATTTTTAAATACTGGCAGTTTACGTTCTTTATTTGAATTTGATGTTTGAAATAACGTTCCATTCACGTTCTTTATTTGTTTTTGATGTTTGATTAACGACTTTTTTAGTTAGAAGGAGGTGTTTAATGGTTGCGTTCTATGTCTTTAGTGGCGCATTCAGTCGGTTATGATGGTTTTGTCAGGTTATAAAACAGTAGAATAGTTAAAATTGATTTGGTTACTGTTTAATGTTTCAATGGAACACTTAAACGACTCTTAAAAGCGGTCTTTAAAGACATGATATAAAAAATATTTCTTTTGATGTTATAACTCGGTTAGGGCTATTATATAGTATGGACCTTTGATTGGCAAATCAGAACTCTAAGGTCTCTGGTCTGAACCCAAGCAACCTGTCACTTTTTGCAAGTTACCTATGTGGGTACCTAGGTATTTTACAAAAATTTTCCTTAATTAAATTTGTGTACCTCGTAAAGCTCAAAACCGTTGGTCGTGGGCCTGATCTCTCTCTCGTCGTGTCGGATTGCCTTCCCATTGGACTATTAGGTGACGAAATAGAGAGTGCATCTATGTTTGCGCACATACTTGTGCACTTTAATATCTCTTTGAGATTGGCCGCTATGATTGAAATTTGGTCAGGAGGACTTTTTCACAAAATCTCCGTAAAACTTACCATGAGCGCTCCTAGTATCATCATCACTCCACGCCAGGCCGCTGTTCCTCAGGATCCTATTGACACTGGATACAGAAGGAATGGAGTGCGGTTCACACACTCTCGCGCTCAACAGTCGCTCGCGAATCTCCCAGGCGAACATGCCAGGGTTCTCTTGTTTCAGCCGTAAGATCTTCTTCACGACCGTCGGAGTTGCGACTTGCTGTAAAGAGAGAGGGCGTTAAAAACGAAAGAGAAAATATTATAGGTTTACAAATACCAGTTTTAGTGGTTTCGCTTGCGTTAATTTAAAATATCTATTTCAATCATGATTGGAAAGACACTTAGTGCCATCGTTATCGTTGTTTTTATTTTTTTCGGGATGAAAGGTACCGTGTCCGTTTCTGTACAGTGGTTTAGGCGGGGAAAGGTAACAAACAACAAACTTATTATTATTTATATTATATTTATACTATAATTTTTCAGAGAATATTCTTTGGTCAATAGATTACGATAACCGCTTACAGGCTGGCTGTATGCTTGTTTGCTACGTGGGTCCATGCCTCGGAATGCATGTAAAGTCTTTTATCCTGCACGTGATCTCTCTCCGGTCGTGGTCCTATTGTATTAAGACAGTGAGCTTAGGAAATGGAGAGTGTTTTTGTGTTTGCCCATATACTTCTGCACTATAACCCTCCTGCATAGATGGATAATCTCCGTTAAGATTGTACAAGAGGATATTAGTATTAAAAAAAACCTATGTAGATAGTCCACGGCAACTCCTTGCAAGTAACAATGACATTCACACCATTATTCACAGCATTTAATGCTGAGATAGGTATATGGAGGAACAGGGTGAGGCGTTCCTCCATTTAAAAGGGAGGATCTTCCGACCAGTGTTCTGCCTGGCGGGCACTTGCCCAAAGGTGGTAGTTGGGTAGTTGTAATTAAGTTCAGATGTTGTGCGAACTTTGATTGCGCGATGTAGGCTTGTCGTCTCTTGGGTGTCTGCGTAATGTTCGTCGCAGCGTATAGGTGGCGGTGGTCGCCACAGGTACTTTTATTTATTTATTTATTGTAAGTATTTTTATTTATACACGTCGCCTTAATTCTTTGGTAATTACCTAATTGTGTAAGACTGAAATAAAATTATTTCTTTCTCTCTTCTTTATTTCTTTCACCATTAAAGCGAAACCAAATAAAGTTATAATCAAAACGGAACTACAGATGCAACAGTTAAAACAGTAGAAGTCATTCACTCAAGGAAGTCGGATAATGGTGGTATAATAATCGCTGATGATGCTGTACTGAGAAATACTATCATTTATATGGAGCTTATAGTGTGAAAGTACTCTTTTTGCGATATGTCATTATCTTACGTAGAAGCTGACCGTGTCTGGTCGTAAGGTGGATTCGGCAAGGTAATACCGTTTGTAGTAAGACGTTCCCGACATAATGTTGTTCAACTTGTATTGATATTATTATGTAGATAGTTTATTAGAATTTAGAAGCTTTGCTTTGCTTCGCACAGACTCCAAAACAAGCATTTTTGTATTATTTCTGGCTTTTTAATGTTAAGAAGTCGGGTTTTTTTAAATTATCAATATCGAGAAGATAAAAAGATAAAAGATAAAGATTTATTCATTTTGTAAAACATGAGAATTACAGTACAAGGCATAGCCTGCAATGTAAATGTTAAAAAAGTGAGAAATTAACTTCAATTTGAGTGGCAAATTAACTTCAAAGGGGGAGTCCAAGCCCCCTCCCACTTACAACACGTAAAAAAAAAGTGAAATTTATATGGGACCACTCTGAGAGTGTATTCTTTTGAACAAAAAAAGAATTATCTAAATCGGTACATAAATGTCAGAGTTCTGAAGTAACAAACATAAAAAAAATGCAACCGAATTGAGAACCTCCTTTTTTGAAGTCGGTTAAAAACCAACTCTTACTACTCTACATAAAGATCCTATCTTTACAATCTTACACGTGGAATAGAAACACTCGTTTCCTCTTCAAAATAGCATAAAAAACCGAGCAACTGATAAAGTCCAGTTTATTAAACCCCCAACTCACGCTACTGCAAAGATTAAACACTATTGACCCCTCTAGTATCCAATCTGATAACTCGACACTCAACTCAATTCTAATGAGCAAATCCAACGGAGTAAGCTAAGTCATTACTTCTCACATCTGGTATTTCTCACGCAGTTTCATATAGCTGATAGTCGAGTAGGCTAGTGTTATGAAAATTCCTACAGTTATAATATTCGGCTGTTTGTTGGATAGGATATGATAGGAGAGATAAGGTTAGATACTCTCGTGCTCAAGGAGTATTAAATGCGTATAAAATGCATGGAAATATTTACGTTGCTAACATAACCTAACCTACCCTATCGGAGCAACGCGTTCTTCGAAGTAAACTTCTCGTACTGCAACTTAACGCAATCACTTCATGTAGAGATTGAATACCTAAATTATATTGTGAGATAATAAAAATAAAATCAATTTATTCTTAGGTACAACCCATAGTACTATATACATTAGCTTTACATGCAAATATTGGTGCCTATACCTACCATGAAATTAAAAGGCAAAATTATTATTGCCAGAGTTCGCCTTTTTATCGCAATTCGACCGTAACTTTTTTACGTACGAAAATATTGTAACAGATTCCTGAGTAGATAATTATTAGGGAACGGTGTGTGAAGTTTCCCATATTGTGATAGAAAGCTTCAAAACGCATCAAAGTTTATAATTATACACCTTGTTTCACCCGACAGTCTACGTAAAAAAATAAAAGTGCTAATGTTGGTCAATTTTGGTATTTTCGATTTTATAATTATGCTTCTAACAGAATTTTAGTCACAGCAGTAGCCTATTTAAAAAATAATCAAGTTTTAGTGGCTATAATGTCACTAAAACAGTGAGGGGCGTGAGTGTCACTATTATAATTGAGACAAAGGTTATGATTATTTTTATTTATTATCAATATATTATGTATCCGAAACAGAATCTAATTTGATATTGAGAAGCAGGTATTTCCGAAATTATAGGTATTGGTCATCGCTAATTATGGAATAACTAAATTTTAATTTTAATAAATAATAAACTAAATACATTAAAACTATAAGGTTCGTAGGGCTTTTTACTTCTTATTTTATTTCGATTGTTCGATGATTTTTTTCATTAGTTGCTTGTTGTTAATCCTAGTTATTATTGTAAAAATGTCGCTGCTAATCCTTAAGTAAATAAGACTGTAGACGGTCTTATAGTGATCGCACTTTATAATTTAAAGTTCACCACTAATCCCTACAGCTGAGATGGACAGCAGGATATCTTTTGGAATGAACTCCTTCATTTCGTTTCGGCATAAAATGTGTTGCAGTTGCGCTTGTGACTCAGCGGTCCGCCTTCCCACAGAAGGTGGAAATGATATTTCATCGGCCTGTTCACACTGCATCGCCTAAGATTTAACATTGTGCTTATTTATGCAACAATGTCCTTTTAGATAAGGCTCTTACCACAATGCGGAAGTTTTTCCTTCTTAGCTTATGCACATTGGTACCACAGCGGCCTAACTCAATTTAAATACCACTGATTAAAAGTACAAGTACATCATTCAAATTACAAAAAAAAAAAATTTAATCCATTTAAAAATGTAAGCATTCTTTCCCCAACATTTACCGATTGGTCGCTCTATAGAATCGATTGTGCGTCTAATGGCGTAATAATCGGTTTCCCATCAAAATTGACGCCTTGCGTTCACCGAATCTTTGCCACACCTCTATGCTTATACCCTTATATTTACCCATTAACTTTGACAGGCTACTTAAAAGTCCTATAATTATTTTTTAAAACCACATGCGTTGAGGTTTACTTAAAAAAAGTTTGTAATGGATTTTCGGTGGTTTGAATTTAGATAATTGTTCGAATATTGATTCGATTTGAACAGATGTATTGATCGTGTAAGAAAATTGGTGTTATTATGTAAAAAAATGTAGGCTGAGGTAGTATTTAGTTGAAAGTGTGAATATTTTGACGTGGTTTAATGTAGAGCGTAGTTTTTATGTTGTGTCATTCAGTTTTCATAATTTCGCGTCCGCCCATCCGTTTACCAAGTAAAGGTACTACATAATTGGTTTGTAGTATACTCGATATCATACCTAGTAGATATTTATTTCAGGGGTAGGCTATGCTATATTATGGCTTCGCTTTTGGTAGATTCAAACAATACCTAGTATAACATAGGTATATTATTTAGCAAATACGTTTTTGGGTCTTCGTCTAATTTTTTGTGAAGTTATGAATATATCACAACACATGACATCACCTACGATTAAGTCAGCAAATTTATTTTTTCAAATCGGTCCGTTAATTCCCGAGATTAACGAGTTCAAACATATCTACAAAGTCTTCAGCTTTATAATATTAAGTATTTATAGATACCTACCTACAGATTAGTAACTGTTATACTTAGAAACGCTATATTTATGGTGTACGAACGATTCACACTTCACTTTGCAATATTTATGCTTGTCCATTAAAGTACCGATAGTTGATGTAGATACCGTGAGCTTATTACGGGAAACATTTTGATTAGATTCTAGTAATAACGTTTGTGCAGTTAAACCAAAACTTATAAACTTAAAGAGTGAAATGTTATGATAAATTAATCAGCAATACATTTGTCCCTTTACTCGGAGTCGGGGAGTCGTGATAGCCTAGTAGTGGTGACCGTTGACTGGCAAGTCAGAGGTCTCGGATTCGAAGGGCACCTCTGACTTTTCGTAAGTTATGTGCGTTTTATAAATTAATTATCACTCTCCGTGCCTCGGATAGCACGTTAAGCTGTTGGCCCCAGCTGTCAATTGTAGATCTTTGACAATCGTTACGGGTAGTCAGAAGCCCCAAAGTCTGACAACCAGTCTTACCAAGGGGTATCGTGTAATCCAGTATCTGGGTTGTGGAGGTCTGATAGGCAGTCGCTCCATGTAAAACATGGTATTCAGCTGCATCCGGTAAGACTGGAAGCCGACCCCAACATAGTTGGGAAAAAGCTAGGCAAAAAGTTAGGCAGATGATGATTGTCCCTTTACTAGACAAAGAGCTGTTGCACAAGTCAAAGTAAAAGTTGAAGAGAAAAAACAAAAGACGATCTTTTATGGAATTCAGCTTAAAGCTTGTAACTCAGAGATAATCATAGGATAATAGGAGGGTGGAGACTTGAAGGAAGTAGGCAGAGAATCATTAAATTTCAGATTAATTTTACTCTGGCAAACTACAATATACAATGTTGTAATTAAGCTGTAAATATGCAAAATTTCCAAACCGATCAAGCCTTACGAGACACGAAATGTCTGCAAAATGCAAAAAAATACACTAAATCACTAGAAATCTGCTAAATACATAATTATAGGAAAGTTTGATGAAAATATTACACGAAAGTTAACCAAACAGCTAACAGATAGACTTACGGGACTATAGAAATAAATAACTTTAAAAGAATGATAAATATTTTTGCTATAAAATTTCAAACTTAAATGTTACAACCTCTAGAAGGTACTGCCATCACATAAGGTAACTGTACCAACTAGCTGGGCGAGAATATTTTGATTGACAAGCATCTAAGCTCTTGACATTCAATTATACAGCCTTACCAAGAAACAATGTGGAGATAGTCTAGAAGTTATAAAGAGATATCAAACTTATTGGATTTTGAGTTCTCTTCTAAGGATATCCCTCTTCAGTTCAATACGGGCAGTCTCCGCAAGTCCACCTGTTTTGCGTCGTAAGAATAGCGTTATTGATTGGTGGAGCCTATTAGGGATAGAGAGCAACTGTCAAGCCAATTCATAATTATAAAATGACTCCAAATTTATGCCTCTGAGATATTTTAACAGTCCAATGAAGGCCTTTAAAGACCTTTTTGGTTGGTAGCGTTTCTGTTAGGTAGATATTATTTGATATAAATAACAAACCTATAAACGCAGCACGATCAAACGAACGTACATAACCGCTTCACATTCCCCCCGACGCCGACGTCACGGCCCGTTCCGTTCAACACAACTTTTTGTCCACTCCCGCGCATCAATCATGCCTTGACACATCCAATATATGTTTTTGCACGATGCCGCAACGCGCTAACTGTCTACGCGTGCGATTAGCCTTTCTTATTACGTACTACGGATTTCTATTAGACTTTCCACATATGATGGGGTGTAAGATAATTTGTTAGGGCGTGAGACCCGTTGCTTTAATACGCTAATGGCGGATTGATTCGATATTAATTCCACGGAGGCCATTAAGCAGGTGTCTAGGAGTTGACTGACTTTTTTCTCCAGTTATAAATGGGTCAACGTGATCGTGTTCTTCATTAAGCTTGTCTCCTATGAGGAACTACAGTGTAATTATGGTACGGAAGCGATCAGAGACAGTATTAAGGTAATCTATATATCATTAGTTGAGGTTTTTTATGTGGATTTCGATTGCGAATAATTTATGTTTGTGTCATGTTTCCATATTGAGAGTTGGTAATGATATGTAAACAGGTGTAAACATGGCTTGCGTTTTCATTGGTCTAGTAGTGGCGACTGTAATTATATGGATCGGCCATGCAACCAATATTTCTGTTTTAAAATATCATTATTTTTATAGAAAAAAATAAGCGATTGTAAGCTGAAATTTATTGTTATTTGCTAGAGCTGCTCAGGCAAGTTGCAAGAGATTCTAAGTCTTTGAAGTTGGAAAAATTACGAAATATTAGGATTTAAGTAATCCTCTATTAATAACTTATGAAGAAAGGAGACGGCATTTAGATTCTGATTCACGTTAAAGTTGCTACTTGAATAATACATTAGGTACATTATATAATTATTTATCTGTATTTTATGTTTACTAGGTACTGAACTTTCTTACAAAATAAAAAAAAAACCAAAGGAATAATCTAATTTTAAGAAGGATACCCCTTTAATTTTTAGCATAGAGTTTGATTAACTTAATTATAACCTTGTAATTGATAATCAATATGATTGATAACAATGATGATGATGACGAACGTGCTCCAGTAACTGCGTGCTTCAGAACTCAGGCGTGTCAGTTACGTGTGTACAAAGTTTGACACGCCTCAAAATGTAAAATCAACAGAGGGGAATGGATTTTTCCGGTGACCATAGACGATGAGTCAACATACATACATATTGCACATGCTAAACTTGTGTGTGATTATAATAAAACAACTTTTGTACGGGTAATTATGGTTATATCAAATCTACTGAAAGTTGACGGTAGTTCGAAAATAATTTTAAATCTGTTATGACGCTTCAGACTCCGTTTGAAACGGGATTGGTACAAAATATCAACAATCTATCTAGATCAACATTAAAAATATCAACATCATAATTACAAGCTCAACAATTCAAAAAGCCAACTGTTTAAAACTCAAACGTAAAACTTTATATTTAAAATTTAAAAAAACCCCATTACAGAAAAGCGATAAGAACACTTCGATCAAATTACCCTTTTAAAAAAAAAAACAACTAAATCAAAATCGGTTCATCCGTTTGGGAGCTACGAGCGAGCACAGTCAGAGACACACAGACACATACATAGACACAGAGACACGTCTAACTTATAACACCCCTCTTTTTGCATCGAGGGTTAAAATAAATTTAAATTAGTCCGCTATTAACATCCGGTCAAAAATTAACAAATCAAAACATAATATTGTATGATCATTATTGTATAAAAATATTTAAATTCATTTTCACACAACAAAAAGTAATACAAAAATAACTGTCACAAAAATGAACAATTAAAAAAAAGCATTGGTTTCTATAATTTATATCGCTCGCTCTATAAGACTATGTCCTTTCATGTCGATACTGAAGACTGGTTGTAGGTGTCAAAGAATGTTCATAATGAGCTGATCAACATATTTTTATGTGGTGTGTATCATGTTTCAAATAGTTTTGAAGAAAAAAGAATATCCTTGGCTGGAGCCCTGGGAATCCTGACTATTCCTATTGGAGAGAAGTCGATGAATTCTGCTGTTATTTCTAATTGAATTAGAGGAAATAATGAAGCATTCTTATTAACTACTGAATAGATGTTAAACGAAGGTAAAAAGTTCGAAGTTGAAATAAAATTATGCACCGGTCCTAAAGTAAATAAAACTTGAAATATTTAAGTTAGTGGTTAATATAGGTTTGCTCTCATTCGATAGGGAATTTCATTGTTTATTTCTAAGGGTCATCATCAGATTATCACCAATTTATTAATACATTTTAAAGAGAGAAAACTCTCAACAAAAAAAAAGATCCAAATCAGTAAATTAATGACGGTGTTATACGCAAAAATTATTATACTATTTAACCTAAGCTGTCCCATTTCAGAGAACAGGGTCTTTTTCTCTAAGTACTTCCAAAAAAAAATTTACAGACGAATTGAAAATCTCCTACTTTTTGAAGTAAAACCAAACGATATTTCCCTGTGTTAACTTATTTCTGTGTGCAAACAAATAAAAAATATGAAATTGTATGTCTGTAACTGCATTCACGACACAGGAGAAAATAAAAAAATTGAAAAGATGAAATACATGTTGGCCTAACACAAAATAACATCTAAAATAACATCTATTTCGATATCTTAAATTATATTTCTAAATATACCATAAGATCAATCCACATTAGTGCATTTCCAAGAATCGGTTTGCAATGTAAAGCTTAATCTTCACAAAACTCTTGAATCGATCTTCCAAAGGCGTTCTACAGGGTAACGCTCGGTTCAAGGTTTTCGGAAGACAACCAAGGCCGCGTGAGATTGCTGGGCCATTCCGTACGGAGTTAATAATTATCAACTTAACGTGCCTTGCCTCTTTAACGGAAGGACTTCGGTAATTAGAGTTTTTATGACATTTTAAGTGATGTGATCTCCTTTGTGAATGGAGGGACGTGATCTTTGGCGCCGGGGAATGAAGTTTTATTTGGAATTGTTGCGGATTTAAGTTGTTTCTTAATACAAGACAGATACTTTGAAGTAGTTAGTAGCTTTGATCTCTATTTTTAGACGTGTAAAGGTTACTTTATCAAGATAGATTGGTCTGATTACTAAATCTCATAAACTTTATAATTTTTTATATATCATAGTTTTCGTATGACCGTTGACTAGTAAGCCAGAGGTATCAGGTTGGAAACTAAGGCATACGCCTCTGACAATTTCTAAGGTATGTGCATATTCTAATATCACCTGCTTCGTACCTCGGAGAATACATAAAGCTGTCAGTATTGCGCCTGATCTCTCCCCAGTTTTGTCAGATTGCCAACGAATATTGATAGTGAGGGAATAGAGAGTGCACCTGTGTTTGCGCATACACTTGTGCACTGTAATATCGTCTGCGTAGATAGCTAATCTCCGTTGAGATTGGCCGGTGATAGCCGTCAAAATTCGGGAAGGAGGATTATTACTTTTTTATGTTTATTTTTTTGCTTTCAACTCTTTGAGCTGTCTATACAGACCAAAATCTTTAATTCTGACCAATCAGAACCTTATCCGAATCAAGAGTAATAAGGTATAAGGTAAATAGTCAATAACAATAAAAAAATATCAGAATACCACGCAACCTTAAAAGCTAAACACACTTAAAATCCAACCCACATGCTAAACAAGACATTTCCACACAAAGCAAGCAATATCCAATACCATGATAAAGTAGACATATCAAGCAATAATTTCCAATATGTTTTATGGATCAGCTTTACGGTATTAAAAAGCGAGTAATAATATTGCCAACGTACTCGTAATAGTGGGTAACATAAACTGAATGTTATCGGTGCAAATCCGGCTTAAGTTGCGAAAAGCCAGCCGATCAATTTCACTAGTGATGTGGTAGTTCATGTTTGGGATTTTGTGGAGAATTGTTTAACTGATATTCTGGCAGATGAATAATAACAGTATAGGGCTACACTAAAAAACTCCACAATGAAATGTCTAGTCTACCTTTTTAATTGACTTCCGTAAATTAGGAAGTTATTAATTCGATGCGTATCTGTTTGTATACCGATAAGTCTGACTATTCAAATAAAAAAAAAACTTAATCAATATATTATGTATTTTTTTTAAAATTTCGTTTGTTTTTTCTATTTCAAATTTTTATTTTATTTAAATCTTTTTAATTTCTAATATTCTATCTTCTTTTTCGGTATACTCTTCGATGGGTCTCATATAAATATTGTCATTGTCTGATATATGAACTTGAGAGAAGAGTTCCACTCTCTTTTAATACTAATTTCATTTTAACTAAGTCCCTACGAGAGTCTAGCAGTTACATTTTGTAGTTTTTTTGGAGTAGGCACATTGATTTTTTCCAACAAAACTGTTACCATTGGCGAGATATCAATTTAAAATCAGCTATATTTCTACACAGCTGTAGCACTACGCGGGAGTTCTTTTTACGTGCTATTTGCGTTGCTAATATTTAGTGTCGTCAATTTTACACGTTCGAAAATAATATCGTAAAATACTGCGTTGTTTAGTGGAGACCTTATGATATTATGCCATTTTAAAGTAAACTATGCAAAGTTAAGTAAATCTAAGAAAAAAATTAAAAATTCATAAGATTCTTGACTTTTGAAGGAAACAATAACACTGGATTGATCTTAAATTTCCTATTGCTGTAATTAGTGATAGCCCAGTGGTATGACCGTTAGATTGGTAAGTCAAAGGTCTTAGGTTCGAAACCCAGGCACGCAGTTTTGTCTTTTCGAATTCATTATGAAATTAACACTTGCTAAAACTGTAAGGGGAAACGTCTTAAGGAAACCAGCACACCTTAGAGATTTTTCGACGGTGTGTAAAGCCATGTCAAAGGCTAACAATTGGTTTTAACTTTAATGCTAAGTTTTGAAAATAGAAAAATTGCTTTAACAAAATAACTACTTTAAAAAAAGCTTTAACCAACTCAAATTCCCAAAATCCCTTTAAAACCAGAAAAACAGCGAAATGACAAAATCCAATTCATACCATCAAATTCCCGTGTCCTGCCGTCCGTCCCCACATGGTTATTAAGTCCCCTGATAACAGTCGCGATAGTTTGACATCAACTGACAGGTGCCTACTCCCATGACCCACCCGTTTGACCAATCGTACCATTATGGTTACAAATTACCCTTTGATCTTACCCCTGATTGTGTTCGGAAGACCTAATTACGTATTTTATGTGTGTTTCCGAACGTGTTTTTTAGCTGTCATTGTGGTAATAGGATGTTTTTGACATTTAACGTTTTATTATTTGAATTATTTGCAAAGGGTGTTTGAATTTGGATTTTCCAATTTGTATGTCTTTGGATTTTCCGTTGTATACCAAACATTTCAATATATCTACTTGTAAAACTTTAAAATATTTTTTTTGGCGATGACCTCTACTAACTAAAAGATTTTCGTCTCTTTAGGTGCCTGTAGGTTACAATTTTAGGTCCATCATTGATACATTTTGCATTTTATAAGCGTGTTAGAACTAACGTGCATCAAACAACGTTGCACATGTGCAATTCAATCAGTTATCTCTCACTAAAAACTAGGAACGATTAAACATTCAAAATATTTAAAGACACCATCTGTAAACTCTTCATCTTTCTTTCTGTTTTATACTTTTTAGGGTTCCATAATAATCCACCCTTATTTTCATTCTTAGTTTCATCACGTTCAAGTGAACGTTGGTTTATGATTTATGACCATCTGTATCACCGCAGTGTCGCTGCAGTTAGACAGACAGATTAAATTAATTAGCTTTTTTAGTATTAATCTAGGCGTCAGTTATAGTTTATACGTTCTCTATTCTTCATCTCAGTGTGACGTCAGCACCCCTTAGCTCATCCCCTAGACGATTGGTTAGCGACTCCTTTGTCAGAAGTCAACATGCGAGTAATTAGTCAACTATAGACTATTTACAACAATTAAACGGTTCCATTGATATTAATATCCGACTCAACTGCCAATGATCAAACATTAAAACGAATAATTACAGAAATAACATAAATTAAAATTCCCACGCAACATACTAGTTCGAAACACTCTTTGGTATTGCCAGATCAATTAAAAACACGTACGGGTAATGTGTTGCCAGCGTTGAATATTTAATATTGAGTCGCGTTATGTTTGACAAAGCTGTTAATGTCAGTTTGGCATGTCATAGCGTTCTGACGATAACTATCTTTTTTTTTTCAATAATATTCGAATATTATTAAGCAATTTAAATTCATAGAAATTGGCGGTACTTGTTATTGTGCTTTCTGAGTATTTTTTTACAAAAAAAATATATTATAATCATGAAGTATTCGGCAAAAAAAAATCATTGATAATTAATTAATAATTATAGTTTTATTGTAAAGGTTAAATTATTTTTTGCTGTTTATCGAAGCTCTGAAGTTCTTTGTATTGCAGAAAGGGAGATAATTCTAAGAATAAGTAAATGTTAATTAATTAATACGAATTTACGCTAAAATATAAATACACTGCATCGTTTTATTGCAGTTCTATGTTTGGCAATATGTTGGAAATTGAGCTACGTACTAAAATTTAAATTAATCAAAAAACTAAACATCACGTAAAAATAGGCGATAATAACATAAATATAATAACTAAAATCATCAAACTTTTAAAAAAGAACGCTACAATTACAAATCTCCATGCACAATCCGGCAAAAATTGCCAGCATAAAAAATACAATAGAAAAAAAAGTCAAAGCTATTTTCGAGATCCGATAGATACCGCAAATGAGCGCACATAAACCACGCTCAGGTAAAAATTAACCCTTCGATGGCGACACTCGATGTATTAACATGTTATTAAGATAAACGGGGTCGCCCCTACATAGGGTTGTCAAACATTTCTACTATTAGTGGTATTGAACGTAATTTATTTTGCAGAAATACACTAACTATTTAAAATATGTACCTATTAATAGATAGCGAGAAGCGACGGCGATAGTGCGAAATAGATAAATAATATTTTAAACTAGTCTAAATTAAAAACCTTGAGTAAAATAGGAAAAAATAAAATAGGAAAAGGCTTTGCTCATTATTGTGACAGTCTAAGCTATCTATACTTATATAAATAGGCAAATACAAAATAGTTTAGTACCATTTTCTCTTCTGTTTGTAAATATATTTTTATGTAAGTATTTGACGAGTGTTGTCAATAAAAAATAATTAAAATTATTTTTGTAATTTGATGTAATAACAAAAATTAAGTGTTATATTTCCTTGAATATTAAAAGGTGGGATACTCTATCCATTAATTAATTAAAATTTTAAACGCAATAAAGAAATAAAATGCCACTGTAGGTAAATAATTTGTTTTGTTGAAATAATATATTTGGCAATGGACAACTGGCAACCCTAATGTTACCCCCGGATATTAGGGTTGATAGGTTGTATGCATTTAATTGATACTTGTAGTATTTATTTAATGAACATTGTCCGTTTGTAACACGACATTTTTATAATCGATATAATTTATTTGTTACAATATGGATTTATATGGGAAAATTTTACGGGGTATTGGATAGATAAGTAGGGTTTGATTGTTAATTTAAATTTGGAATCGTTTCGAATTGATATAATTATCTGAATAGTATCTTATACAGATTATATATATGGATAAGATTTTGGATTTTGCCTTTTGAAAATAGGTCCTTTATTTTAAATTTATTTTATTTTTTATTTTATTACATCACAACTAATATATCACAACAAATATCTAATATATATCAAATATCTATCAAATATATATATCACAACAAATATCTTTTTATTATTTATTATTTATTATTTCATCGTATAGTTGATGAACAAGCTGTTACCAGAGTTGAAACCGCCGCTAATGATATGGATGTAAAAAAAATCCTAAAAGTAAATCAAAATGTTTTCCTGGCCGAATTTTGGTCACAGCGGCCAATCTCAACTGAGATTAGCCAACTACGCAGAAAATATTATAGCGCACAAGTGTATGCGCAAACAGTTAACAGAGGTGCACTCTCTACTCTCATAGTCCGATGGGACGGCAAGCCGACACGACCGGACGGATCAGGCGCAGAGCCAACAGCTTACATGCTTTCCAAATCACTGAGTAAGTGATAATTAATTTATAAAACGCACATAACTTACGAAAAGCCAGTGATTCGAGCCTGAGATCTCTGACTTACCAGTAAACGGTCATACGGCTACACTCATTATCACTCATACGACCATTTTAGTCACTGTAGAGGAACTGTATAGGAACAACTCTAAAAAATAATCAAGTCATAATATAACACTTCTGGGGTGCGAGCATGGAACTTTTGTCGACTTTTTATCGAATATTTATCAATTTTAAATGTCAAGTTTGACATAAAGTTCAACAAAATGTGTCAAATTTGACGTTTAATATCGATATATTTTCGATAAGCTTTCGATAAAAAGATCCATGCTCGCACTACTGTATCGATACGATGTTTTTGACAACACTACACTTTGAAAGGTCTTCGTAAAACAGCGCTTTCCCCAGAGAAAATACAAACAAAGCCCTCAGGCAGGCAGTATACCTTTCATATATTAGAGTTAAGAGCAACCGTGATATAAACGTCAACGGTGAAGCTCGCGAATGTATGCAAACTTCCTAATTGGCTGTCGGTAATGAAGGTGAGGTGCAAGTGCACCTTAGTAGCAGAGGCGTATTTTGAATTATGTTTCATGTTTTTTTTTAGTTGGAAGGAGTATTTATTTTTATTTATATATTATTCATGTATTAAATTAATATTATTTCGGGTCTATTCGCGTACAGATAATTCAAAATAGTCATTATTGAGGTTGTCGTCGAGGTTAGTTCAAAATGACTATTTTGAATTATCTGTACGCGAATAGACCCGAAATGATATTTTAAACATGATTCCAATTTGCGAAAGTTTAAAAACTTCTATTATTTATGTACAAAAGCAGTGATAGCTTAGTGGTATGACCGTTGGCTGTCAAGTAAAAGGTCTCAGTTCGAATCCAAGGCGCGTATTTCTGACTTTTCGTAATTATCACCTGCTCCGTGCCTTGGAAAGCTCGTTAAGCCGGTGGCCCCGGCTGTCATGAAGACCTTTGACAGTCGATATAGGGAGTCAGTACCCTCATAAAATCCTAACAACTAATCTAATCTGAGAATATCATATCCGAAAGGGATATGATATTTTAAGATCTGACCCCGCAACCCAATATAATAGAGCAGTCGCTCCGTAGAAAACTGATATTTAGCTACTTCTGGTTAGATTAGAAGCCGACACCAATAAAGTTTGGGACTAATAAAGCCAGGAGGATGATATAATATTTCATGTACAAAGCTGGTATATCAAACTCTTTCAAATTCTTAAACGAATAAATGAGAATGCATCACAAACCCTTCCAAATTCAAATTCATGAGCAGTGTCCTAATTTTACAAGACCACAGCGCAGCAAATTCAGTGCATCACTCGCTTAACCCTTTCAAAGCCCGTGACATTACACGTATCGTCAAACTGTATCAAGTCAATATGCTGTGTCGAAAGTCCCCGTTACATTCGCGCGTCTAATACCGGTACTGTCAACGGCAAATCAAGGGGTATGCACCTTCTCGTAATATTAATAAATACTATTTTACAATAACATTGTCACGAGCTGTCGATTGTATGAGCATTTGCAGTGACTGTAACAAATACTTCTGTCCATAGTTTGCGCAAACTCGATTCATTACCATCTGAGTGATCGGATTTCCATACGTGTTGAAATAGTTTTAGTAACAGCTACAGAAGGATTGCTTTTGCGATTGCTCATGATTAAACGTTGACAGTTTTGGGTTAGGTTTAGTGCGGCTAAATCGCAAGATCTTTTATTTTTTTATTTATATTTCTAGTACAGTCAACCGCATGACAGTAGTGACACTGAACTACAAAAATAGCCTTTACTGCTACGTAATAAGGGTGCTGTCAATGTCAAATTGTTACCACTGATGTGCGGTTGACTGTACCATCAATCTGTTCCTTTTTAGTAATATTTTTAACCCTTCTAGCCAAACAAGGTGTGTTATAAATTTGACGTGTCTGTGTAACTGTGTGTCTGTTTGTCTGTTTCTGTCAGTGGCATCGTAGCTCCCAAACAGATGACCCGATTTTGATTTAGTATAGTTTTTATTTGAAACGTAATTTCATCGAGAGGGTTCTTAGCAAAAAAAAATTGGGGTTTTTCTGTATCGGGAGTTTTTAAAATTTATAGCTACTTAGACTTAAATCTAGTATGAGTTATATTAAGATACTTGGAAGTTAACTTACATATACTTATACTTAACACCATAGCCTAGAATACTACATAATATAGGTACGGCTAAGTTCGTAATTAAATGTACTATAATATACAAATCATCGTGAACCACGAAACTAAATTATGATTTGTTCAAAAGTTTAAGCATTACCTACGCATTATAAATGTAAGACATCTCAATTAAAAAAAAAACTCCTAATAATTATACAAAAAATAACTAAGAAGAACAAATATGAGATCAAATTTAACACTAAAATGCTGTGTGAAAGCTATGGTCAATCGCGCGCCGCCCCGTCATAAAATCCGGTGGTACTCTGCCCACTAATTACGGTCATTTGACCATAAATACTGACCATCGATCATAAAGACCATAACTTGCCCATAAAGTCGAGATAGGGTTATATGAATGTTTCCATGCAAATATCTTGGTTAGTTGGTTATCTTTTGTGGGCAAGTTTACGTTTCCGCGGTGCAATCCGGATTTACACGACAAATATTTATAGATTTATAAAATGGCTCGTAATATTTTGCTGGATATCTCTATTTACTGATGTTGTGTATGATTGAGGAAGTTTATTTGACTATTTTTATCGCAATAAATATTTATTTTTTACTTATATAAAACTTACCGCTGGTATTTGCTCTGCAGTTCTCTGTTGTCGAGCATGCGTATTCAAAAATAAGATTCAGTAAATTGATAAAATAATTGGATTATAATACAGGCTGTTTCAAAACTTAACGCCGCCATACTACAACTTGCTAGAAGCCCTAATTTGTTCCTAATAGCAAGATCAAGCTTGTGTAGAATTAATGCGCAAGGAGAGCCAAACTACGCGAATGAGTGATGCAGAAACCCCAATTGTATTTATTAGCAAGAGCAAGCTGTATAGAATTTAGGCGCAACATAAGCCGATTAATGGGAGATGAGTAATGCAGATGACCCAATCCTATCCTACTAACAAGAACAAGTTAGTGTAGAATTAGGGCGCAGCTAGAGTCGAACTATGCGAGGAGAATGATGCAGATGGGCCCAAATTCTATCCTAATAGCAAAAACAAGCTTGTGTAGAATTAGGGCGCAAGGATAGCCAAACTAAGCGAAGTGAGTGATGCAAAAGCCCCAATTCTATCCTACTGGCTTCGGTGAAACAGAAAAAAATACAATAAAAAATGAGTTATCTAGCAGAGTATTCTTCGCATTTTATAATTTATCCAATTTCCTTCCTATTGTACAGTTTCAGAAGCAATTAGTATTAAAAATGTTAAATCGCTCTGTATTATTTTAAAAGTAATAAATTTTTATTTCGTCGGTTTATGGCGGATTATCATAATCCAACGATTAGTGGTGCGATCAGCCACAATAATTAAGATTGATCTCAACCAAAACAGTGGCGTCCAAAGATTTGAATAAGTATCTATACCTAATATTTCCGATTCCAATAAAAAAGTGTTTTTATATATTTCTAAGCGCCCTCCCTTTTTCAGGTCACCAATGTTACTAAATAAATTGATAAACGCATTTGGGTGAAACTTTTGAAAAACGAAATAGCAGGGAAAATCAGTTTATTATAAAAATTTGAAAATTACTTAGAAGTTTTTTAAATGGAACTTATTCAGCATAATTATATAATTATCATAAAAGTTTTCTAGAATATTCTATTAGCGGTGCAACCAGCCCTAAATCCCTCCTCAATAAAACGCTAAACTCAAGCGATTCATTTGTTTACCATTTAGTATCAGCTATTACAGATGATAAAACCCTCGTGTAGAACAACAGTTACCATTAACGAACTAAGAAACGGGTCGTAATAACTTTAATTTTAATTAAGAGTGGAAGCTAAACCGGCCGGTTAGCCGGTAAAACTATAGAAATATGCTTCTGTAGTGATCAACAATTATGTTAGAAAAAGCGTATCGTAATTTTTTAATCGCTGCACGGTGTAATCGGGCGTTTATTTCTAGTTTTCGCTATTTCTAACTGAGGTAATAACGGTAAATATTTGTTAGAAAAAATATTGTAAAAGATAGCGTGGTTTCCCACACTAGTGATTGGAATTGGTCAAATTAAAATATGTATGATTTTTATGTGTTTCACGTTTATTTTTTATAGTTCTTAGTTTGAAGCAATTTGGAGATTGTGAGTGGATTTGATGTTTACAGCTGTGGTATTCGAAATTTGAACGTTAAAAGTAGCCGTTCAGGCGCTGTTGTTTTTTGTGAAGTTCGTAATCGAAAATGAGCCATAAGGCTATCATACTAAAAGCATATTAAGTGCATTTGACATTATAAAATGTGACTAGGCTAAAGGCTAGGAGAAAGATATAATGGATTAGATCTGAGGGGTTCAGTTATAGTAATTTATTTCTGCCAAACGGTTTTTTACAAAAACATTTACTAGTCACTATTTCTTACGTATAAGCTAGATGGAGCTGTATAAGCTTTTTACGTGTGGTTGATGAACAATGTCAGTGTCATGACTGTCAATGTCATTAACACTTACTTTAATATAATTATCGAATAATTACCATGTTTTTTATGTTATTAGAGTTACCGATATTTCGGCACTGTTACAAGCGCCATAATCACAGATGAACTAATTGGTTCTCAAACAACAAAAAAACTTATTAAATCTGTCAGTATTCACGTGGTGTCTCGGTACTTGGGATACAGGAGGAGCCTAAGATATTGGGTTTTGCCTTCAAATACTTCGCAGATTTTTAAATTAATTAACACAATAATAAAAAATATAATAATTAAAAAACAAAATAAAATATGATAAACCAAAAAATGTGTTTTGTTTTTTTTTTAACAAACAAAACAATACAACCGATTCAAGGTACCAACAATAAAATGTTTAAAAAAGGAAAACCGATTATAACTGGCGATCAATCCGAATTCAATCGACAATTCAAGGTGCCTCCGACGATATTATTTTAACCTTTCAAACCCAAGGCTGGACAAATTGTCCAATCAAACGATTTTTCACAGAGAAATCGTTACTGTTGATTCATTTAGACCTCTGATTTAGATGTAGTTTTTAATTGTCTGAGGTTATCGTACGGGTTGTATGAATATTTTGGAAGTAATTTGTAAAAATAATAATAAATATTGTGAAGTGGTCATACTTCTGGGATTGTGATCCTGACACGCGATGACACCGTGTAGAAAGAATTTACTTTTACCGATTTTTTATGAGATTTATTCGATATTAAAATCCTTTTGGTAGTGTTGTTAAAATCTGTAGACAAATTAATCAGTAAAAATAATTGCCAATAAACGTTCCTAATTTACTGAGCATCCCAAAACGTTTAAATTTTTTCCCATGTCATTAGCATCTGCAATTTTAAGATTTCTACCACGTGAAAGCAAATTTTTCATAATATTTAAATGATTTATAATTCGGCACAATCAATTTTATACAAATGATTATAATTTATAACTAAAAATCATTGTCATTAATGGTAGCTGCATTTAGAAAGTAACAAAAATTTGCTAGAACTTTTAGACTAAAGAAATGAAATGTCGGATATTGATGTAAAGACCATACCTCCTATTATTTATTCAATCAACATACAAAACACCAATAATATAACCATAAAACAATCCAAAGAAACGCAAAAATATAATTACAAAATGAAACGTTTTACATAATTCACAATTGGTTCCGTTTTTTTTTAGTGATGAGATCACTGTCATATCGATATATAATTCTATGTATACCGATTATAATCGATACGTACGATGGATCGAGTGGTACGTGACGTTTGAGCACCTTGATTAGTAGTCAATTAAGTGTTCCCATAACACCGTCAATAAAAGTATTCGGTGATTTCGAAGTATTTTGTTGTAATCAATTTTTTGATGTCGGCGTCCGTTTGTGGAAGAACAAATGGTCTTTTTATTGGCGTACCGAATTTAGTGAGGTCGGTGTCGAATACGCTTACCGGACTTTGCTGTGGGGTTCTAACAGACTGATCATAAAACGTCTAGCCTTTAGAAAGGTACTTAATCTATGTTTTTATGAAAAAAAAAGTCAATTTTGGATGTAATAAATTATTCTGCGCCTACTGTTTTTAGTGATGGGACAAAATGGAATAATCGTAATATTTTATGATGTTTTGGGAAATTTCAAGAGGAAAAATATATAAAAGAATTGTATTAGGTATAGTAAATATGTACCTATCTGTATTTTATGGAATAGTAAAATACTTAAAAACTTTGTAATTATTTATCGATAAATCGTAAAGAGTATTATTTTAATCTTCAAATTTGTTTTAAATACCTACATGCAGAACCTCACGTTATTTTCCGATCAATCGCCCCACGGGCGTGTCGAAAGGCCATCTCAAGAAGCCGAAAGTCGGTGCCGGTTAAAAATTTTATAGTTTATAATTACTGATGATTGGCGGCGTGACCCGTTCGATTCGCCGGCTATCGACTAACTCCAACAGCACTGTTGATTTACTTTTTTTTCCATCTAAACATTCGCCGAGTCCTTTTAGAAACAAGGAATTTTGGTGAGATTCCCAAAATTGTGCGTATTTTTTTTAATTTGGGGAAAAATCTAATCTAATGGGGAAGCTAGTGGTTAGGCTTAATTGAATATAATTAGAGAATAAAAATTAAAATGTTTAAGATAGTTTAAACACTGGCTATTTCGATATAATTTTTTATTAAAACGAATAAAAGGACCCACTACTACATTTTGGTCCTTCTGCCCGCGACGTTAAAAATAAAAATGGGAAAGGATCAGAATATAGTTTGATAACAACATTATAATATATTTTTAATGCAAGATTTTCTGAACAACCTAACCTATCCTAAATAACAATATGAATACGAAAGTAAGTTCGTTTGTTTGTTACCTTTTCACGCCTAAACCACTGAACTGATTATCCTGAAATTTTGCATATAGGTACGTTGTCAAGTGTGCATGAACTGAACGTGTACTTAATATACTTTTCAACCCGAAAAAAGTACTGTTCCCGAGGAAAACAACAATAATGTTCTTAAGATAACAGTTGGCGCCACTTGTATTTCGAATCTTGATTGAAATTTAAATTCTAAATTAACACGTTCGAAGCCTAGCTAGTATGGATTAATTTTTGGTCTAATGAAAAAAATCGATTAAAAAAAATCGACTTCCCATACAAATTCATCAGATGATCACGGCATTTATACAGAAGTTCATTTTTTTTGTCAACACATGTTATTTAATTTCATGGGCTAATTCACCTCACGAGAGGTCTTGCATTTAATCTGTTACATCCTGTATGTTATTCGATTTAATGTAACCTTTGATATAATTTCAAACTCTCTACGAACTTACCTTAGTTTTACTCCCTCCAATAGATCCAGGTCTGATGGACCCAGTTTCGTAGAACCTCGTCAATATTTTGGATACGCAGCCATGCGAAACAAGGAGTTGCCTGCTTATATCACAAGGCCTCACACCCATGATCGCTAGTTCCACTATTCTCTTGCGAACCACATCGGGCAGGGGCCGTCCATTCACGAACACGCCTCCCAATTGGTTGACGCCGGCCTGACCTGAGAAAGTAACCTCTTGTGATTATGCTTGCCTGGTACTCCTTTACGAGTTTTTATGTGGTAGGTTGGAGTGGAGGGCGAGAGGGGGAGGTAAGAGTAGAAAGAAACGTTTAGTCAGCAAATGGACACAATAGGTACATTTAGCACAGAAAGCAATATAAAATAAAAAATCTCTACTTCAATGGCCATGCCAAATGGGTCATGACCTCAGCATATAAATGCTGGACGCCAAAAACGTCCAGCGCTGGTTTTCAGATCTCACATCTTGTATAGTGACTCAAAGAATATGCTGAGAACAACTTGTAATTTGAAAAACAACGAAGTAATTAAATAGTCTTAGATTTGACAGATTGAGAAGAAAAAAATCTGTCGGTGGTTTGGTATTCTAGTCCAGACGAAGTATTATTAAGTTATTCGTTTATCTGGCTAGATATTTTAAAATTACACTCAAATAATATAGTCTCAAACTTTCGCGAACTCTCAACATAATGAAACAACTTTTTAACGGATATAATTCGCGTATTTATTTTGATAATACAATCCTGACGTTTCGAGTACTTTGCACCACGAGTGCTGCAAAGTACTCGAAACGTCAGCGAATTATATCCGTTAAAAAGTTGTTTCATTATAATTACACTCAAGATATCGAAACTGCGTTTCTCATAAACGACCTTAGACTCACCTTCTGTCAAAATCTGACAGACCTTTGGAGCTGTCGTTTCGCCAGATACAATTAAAAGTCTATAATTTTTAATTGTAGACCCAAGTTATTGACATGACAAGCACAGTCATCACTCACAGCTACCATTTAATTTCAGTAGTTGTTTAAATCTTAACGGTTATAATTAGTCGTGAAGTGTGGCTAATTGACCATCGACTGCCACCACGGTAATGTTCAACGCATGAAAATGACTAATATTACACGCAATTATCAAAGATTATACCGACTGCTATTCTTTATGTAAACTAACGTGCGGTTTATCTATGATTTTCGTCATTTTATTTATAGCTGTTTGATTGGATAAAAAAATTGATAAAAAAAAACTGTTGCCAGTTTTTAGTATTTTGAAAAAAGAAGGTCTTTGATCACAAACCTATTTGATGGTGAGCGGTACCTTTAAACAGGCGGACGGATCTGGGACGGTATCAATTCAGATGCGTCCCCCAGATTACTTTTTACTGAACATCGTGTTACAAGTGAACACGACAAAGTCACTTAGCGGCAAAGTTTAGTCCGAAGGATGGTAACCAGTCAGAAGCCGAAGTCCAGAAGCAGCTTGGATTTTCATTACTGCTAGTCTGTGACTTTAGTCGACTATTACGACACGCAGAGGATTTGGTGATATTCTTAAAAATACAACTCTAATAGAATACATTAGTAAATATCTTTTAAAAACAAATTTTAAACGAAATGCTAGACCAGTAAATGGTATTTGCAAACGTCCTATTATTACATGCAATAGTTATGAGAAACGAAAGTTTAAATTGACATACGAAAATTTATTACATTCAAGCCTTCATTTATATAATCTAACATTTCTATTCGCTCCAGACAACCAAATCACAACCACAACGAATCCAAAATGAAACGCGAACGTAAATAAACAGTCTGAAAAGGCTTTATCATCATAAATTACATTTAAAATAACTCAATTCTGTAACAGAAATAATAACTTTGGAATCATAAATTCACTTTTACAAACATTAACGGTAAGAACTTGCTGTTAATCAAGATATAACATTTATATCTCAATTTACAAAAGGCCACGCACTCCCTCATTTCAGCACCACCTGTCCCAATTTCGGGCTAATATTTATTTGATTGCTAAATTCATATCACCCTCTGCCTGCCAATTACGTACAAAAGGCAAAAGGACCATTTTGTAAAGCGCTGATCTTTAGATACGCGGTCAAATTTATTGTTGATGTCGTTAATTATAGAATAATGAGGTAGGATGTCTATTTTGTATTAATTATGAGAGAATAAAATAGATTAATTGGGTAGTTGATAGTATTTGTTTTGCGGGTATTAGTTCCTTTGTAATAAAAATTGTAGTAAAAAAAAACCGACTGTTGGGATAAATATGCTATTGTTATCTTAATGTATAATAACTTCTCTCCTTGCAGTAGTTAATAATTCCTATCCTAATTCTATTCCTAAATATAGGTGTATATATATATTATATATAATATACCTACTAATATTACGAATGTGAAAGTCTGTGAGCATGTTTGGATAGATGGATGTTTTTTTCTCTTTCATGCAAAAACTACGGAATGGATTTTAAAGAAATTTTACAGCAATATAGCTAATACACCAGAAATAAAGGTACAATTTATCAACATACCACGTGAGTGAAGCCGCGGGCTTAAGCTAGTATTTGTTTATTAAAAATTTCACCAGTCAGAAATCTCAAAATACCGGTCAGGACCCTAAGAAGTAGAATAATATTGTTAATACATATAGCTAGTGCTTTCAACGACATTAAAGATTTTATTAAAATCACTTGTACCCCTGAAATTTTCGAAATAATAAGATTTAAAAAAATCTCGATCCAGCAGAGCCTTACTAATACATACACACATCAAAAGTGTCTAGGGATCAACATATATTTTTGCAATAACTTTTCTCCTGATTGATATTAATTAAAATTTTCTTTAAGGATTCATCAAATAAAGTGTTTTCGTTTGTCACAGTAATGATAAACCAAGTCACCTTTGCATTAATAAAGAAATTTGCCATTTTCCTAATAAAGGGATTTTTGACATTTGAACCACTAACATTAAAGTTCAAAAAAAAGACTGAAATAACAGTTTTCTTTAAAATTTTATTGGGTAACTTAAACAATTAATAATCCGTGTTTCTACCGCGAACACTAACAACACAAGAACATCGGTTTGGCATACTCAAAATGAGTTCATCCAAATCACGCTGTGGAATGGCCGCCCATGTTCGTTGCAACAACAAAAAAAGGTCTTCTTGCGACGGGATACCCTCCATATTCGGCAGAGCTCTTCTCTGTAGCATATCCCATGCATGCTCAATCGGGTTCAAGTCTGGCGACTGAGCAGGCCAGGGCAGGACATTGATGTTAGCTGCGGCGAGAGTATGTCTTACAACTCTTGCGGTGTGCGGTCGTGCATTATCATGCATTAACTGAAATAAGGGACCGATTTGCACTTGTAGAGGAACGATGACGTCTGATACAATCGTCTCAGCATAAATTTGAGCGTTGAGGTTGCCTCTGATCCAAATCAACTCAGTTCTTCCGCCGATCCAAATACCCGCCCATACCATGATGGTTCCACCACTATAAGGATGGACTTCCTGGCAGGATTTTAATCGCTGTTGGCGTCCAGGGGTTCTCCAGTGTCGTATACGTCTTGTATCCGGTCTCATACCAAAACGAGACTCATCAGAAAAGCACACGAAACGCCATTGTTCTTCTGCCCAATTTCTGTGTTCAAGAGCCCATTGATATCGAATCCTACGATTGTGCATTGCTATAGGTGGTACCCGTAGCGGTCTTCGGGAATGAAGGTTCACTTCATGCAAGCGGTTTCTGACTGTTTGGTCGCTAATTAAGTTCCCTGAAGAGTGATGAAGCCTCACGGCTAACATCATGGCGGTTATTGTTGGAGCTCTTCGAGTTAAGATTTGAATGTATCGGTCTTGTCTCCGAGTGGTGCAGCGATACCGTCCTCCATGGCGCTCAGCCACGGTACCAGTGCTTCGGTAACGTGTCCAAAGTCGACTGATAACACTCTGACTTGTATTCAGAGCTAAAGCCACAGTACGTTGCCGGGAACCAGCTTCTATCATTCCCACGGCTCTGAGCATTTCTTCCCTGCTTAAATGACGTCGCCGCTCCATAATAACGTTGGTTTTAATCAGTAGTAGGGAAACAGTAGCACTAATAATGTCTTCAATGCGTTGTATGTTTTTATAGGGAAAATATTGACAGCTGATTTTCATCTTTTACTCGAATTTGATTCACAGTTCCTGATTCAAATTATGAAATGCACCAAAAAGGATCCATATAAATTTATAAAATCATAAATTTATTACAAAGCCACATCTCAATCTCAAGAAATCCGCATAAAAATGCTTGATCCCTAGACACTTTTGATGTGTGTATTTAGGTAATTCTTTTCAGAATACGAGATTCGGGGTTGCTACTAAAAGGCGACTTATAAAAATTGCAATTACTTTTAATAAAGTGCTTATAGTTTCCACATAATATGTGCGCACCAAACGTTTTGCGAATTTGTTCATTATGGGTACAGCTTAGGAGTTTAACTCCCTGCTGGAGTCGTAGTTTCTTGATGGCTGTAACTTGGGAGTCAGTGGATAGCTATTACACGCGCACCATCGTCGACCGCATCATAGCTTGCCATCAGATGTTTTTTTAATAAATTGTCTGCTTTTTACTAAGATTTTGATGATATATAGAATAAATATTTTTCTTTAATAATATTTTCGTTAACAAATACTTATAATCCGCACTATACATAAAATATATGACTTCAAAGATGTCGAATCACCATCCAATATAATGTAGATTTCTTGCTACTTCAGTAAGGTGAAGATTTAATTATATCCCGCCACAGTTTGAACCACACAATGCAGAGCATAAAAATGTAGGAACTACGAGTATCTCAACCACCTGACACGCTACTTAAATTCTCACGCATACAACGAATCAAGAAGTCACACCTCCACAGATTAACTATACCATAAATGGTAACATAAATCCACAATGCAGCAAATTTCGCCAAAAATCTTCACACATCCAAATAAGGAATAAGCCGATTATAATAATGAATTCAAAAACTAATTTAGTAATCAACCAACCTACGACATCTATAGATCATTATAAGAAAAATCAATCACTTTTAATACATCCAATCTCATTCTAGACAACCCTATTTTAATCCTGGCACCTACGCTAACCGCTACTGTTAAGTGCGACCATTATAAAGTAATAAAACAATCGGACGATGCCAAGCGGTTTACAGCTTTAATGCCTATAAAATTAGTGTTCTAATTTGTCTGCAGTAATTTAGGTTTATGACGTTTTTCTTTAGAGAAGGCACCGCTCCCGCCTATGCGCCATTTCACGGGTGTTGTCGCGTCTCGGGGTCCAAGCAACGGATGCAAATTACTTCCCTTGCTTTACGATTCCTCTTTCAGACCGCTTGTTGTAATGATTATATACTTTCAAGCTAATTTGATCTTTAGAGCTTACAATTAAAATTTAATTTTGTTTGACAGCTTTAAGTGTCATTAAAAGAAAAAAGTTCAACCATCGTTGTGTCGATAGGTGTTGGTCAGTTCTGTGAATCGCCTGATTCGACCAGGTAGGTTACTTGTGGAAATTTATTGTATCTATAGTACCTAGTATCTATTCTTTAAAACTTTTTTTAAAAAACTTTTCAACGATAGGTAAAATTCTAAGGATATTTGTCATTTTACTCTTAAAATTAGGAAACATCAATTTATATGAAGACTCTTGAATCAGTCCTTGAGGAATTTCTCGAATTTTACCTAAGACTTTGGCAAACGTTATAAGTGTGAAATTTCATTTCTCATTGTTTTGGTAAAAAAAAACTATTAAATCAATATAAAAAGATAAAAGTAATTCGCTATCTTTTTCTCTTTATGACACAAGTAAGGACTTCAGTCTGGCAAGACGAAAGTTTAAAAAAAGAATAACAAAAATACGTGTGCAGATAAAATCTCATTTAGCAAAGCGATCGTAAACGCTTAAGCCGAGACTCGCACTAAACGGAATAGCTGCCAGTCTTACCCTGAAGGTATAAAATTGACCGTTTATTTATAGTGCGATAAAAGGAAAAAAAAACAAAATATATTTGAAATAAATTAAAACCAAAGATAAAAATCGAAAAATAGAAAATAAAAAATATAAAAAAGAAGTATAAAGTGACACAAAATAGGATTAAATTGTGCGTACAGATGAACCTAAGGATTTAAAAGACGAGCAAGATAAAATATTTTTAAGAAAATATACTGAAGCTAGCAACAGATTGACGCAATATTAAATAAAATACCTACGTATAGAAATACTTGCTACCTATAGAAATACCCACGTAAGATGAATACAAACAGGAAAATGCAAAATAAGGTATTGGCACGTGACTACGTGAGACATAAATGAGGCCTTTTACCTGCAAGATTTTAAAATAAAATCTTATTTAATTTTACAGTTTTCTTTTTTATTCTTTATAATTTTTTAAAATTTTTACGCTGTTTGACATTAGAAAATGAATGCGTAAATAAATTTCGACGACTCAGCGTTCTGTAAAACTATATTCCTATTTCAATAGCGGTCTTGCGATCTCATGTTTAATAGTGAGCGGTTCTCGATCACCGTGTGCGGCACATCCAATCTCAGAATGCCGCGGCCGGTAGCTTTCATTTCGCGCCAATTCGAACCATGATATTGAGCCCTCAAATGGCTGCCAGTTCGAGTTAGCACCAATCTTAACAACTCACAAGATATTTAGATATTATCAAAGTTACTATTATCTGCAATCAAGCTTTAAAATTATTAACATTTTACGACTAACTGCAGACAAGGTTGGAGGAAAATTTAATAAAGAAACTGGCATGTATTGGATACATCGATAATGTGTAAAACTCAATCAGAAATCACCATCAGACAAAAGATAAATTTTCTCAGTGTACCAGCAATTTTGCAAGTAGAAACTTTAGTTCTATAAGAAATAAACGCTTTATCACATTCGGCTGTTACCCGTCTTCGTGTGCGATCGATGCTATAAAACCAGTAGCGTTCATTTCTTGCCAATCAGCTTTCCTTCGAAATTAGGGTGCGTACGCATTGAGCGTTTTCGGGAAGACAGGAGAGGAGAGATTTCGAATGACTAAATACGGCTCTCAGGACATACTTAATATCAAATAAAATGTCTGTATTTTTAGCGGTCTTACAAGGCCTTACGTTTAAAAAAAGTCTTAAACTTATAACTTAGATTTTTTTTCATTACCTACTTAATCTTTAAGTAAATCCTTTTTGTAAATTCGAAAAAATTCTATAAGCACCAAATTACTTAACTGGCTGAATTAAAGAAAAAATCTACGCATTTGTGAAATTTTAATTTCATCTACAGAACTAATATCTAACTATTAATATAATGTAGACACGGTGGGACACCCCGAGTGCTTATTATTACAAGGAACGGCTTACGTAAACATTTTTTTATCGTATTTGCGTAAATGTGTTCCAATATGGTCCTTGGAGGTGGCGTATAAATGTCTCTATTGGTAGTAAAGGCAAGTTGAAATCATATTTTAAATGTTGGTCCTACAATAATTTACATCAGTGAAGAAATAATCGTAAAAAATTGGTCCTGTTGTTATAAAAATGTGTACTAAAATAATGTGTTTCATTCATGTGATATTTTTATTTTAATGTTGACGTTTTTTTAAGATGTTAAGGTTAAGCGTGTACGGTACTTATAGTTTGACTTTTCTATCTTTATACTGAAGGCGAGTTAATTCTGCCGACATCTTTAATCTACAATTATAATCTGTATTTAAATCTCGATGTTTTTCTTTCTGCGAATATTTGGAACTTTTGTGCAACTTTAGCATGCTTTAAATGCTTAAATGCTTTAAATTTGTTTTTTATAAAGTTCAAAAGCATAGGACCGGTGTTCTAGCCGACCGGGCTTCATAATGTTTTCAACAAAAGTGGTTTTCATAATTCAAGTTAGGCTTCGTAATTTACTAATTTAGCTTTCACTTGCAGCTTAGCCCGAGTGGAATTTGGGCTAGGATAAAAAGTGTCTTATGATCTAGTCCAGGTCAAATGTTTGCCAAATTATATCCAAATCCGTTCAGCCGTTTGATTGAAAGCAAGCATCCTAAATTTTTTAAAAGAAATGAATTTATGATGGACTTGCACAAGAAAATACTCGATAGAACTGAAAAACAGAACCTATACAAGGCCAAAAATGTATTATGCTGCAGAAAAAAAATGCTATAAAAATTATATAAATCACATTTATTAGTAAAAAGATGTTTATGCCGAAGTATTACCACAATTTAAATATTGCCTATAATTATTCATATTTCGTTGTACAATATATTTTAATACAAAACCTAAAACAGGGAAAAATAAAATAAATAAATAACTAAAATCAAACTTTAAATATATCGAGAATTTTAAACAAAATAAAGCCGTGAGCACCTTGACAAAACACTCCGCAAGCTAGCAATGTAAATTCGTGGAACGCATTTAAAGATACGAATTGCACGCGCCCTGATCGCCATAATGTTAATATGCTCCCAGTTTTACAATCGGCCGGTTATAAAACTCGCAGTTTTTTTTCCGCTGCGAACGTATATCGGTCGTATATCGGCCAAGTTATTGCTGATTTAACAACTTGTGACTGATTTTACCGCCGAGTGCTCCAACGTTAGGTGTACAGGAGCAAGGATTGGCCCATACTTTTAGTATGATGAGTATTCAGGTGTCAGAAATTGGCACTTTAAATATTGTAGACTACTTTGTAAAGAAAGCGGTTACTAAAAAAGAAGGTATAAAATTGTGTGCGTAATGTTTGTTCTGTAATATCTTATCAAGATTACCAAGAAGACTCTTAGCATTTATTTACTTCTATCAAAAACGCATTAAATTGGTTTTGTATCGCCAAATAAGAGCAATTTTTAATTGATTGGTGTATTAAATGGAACACGGATTTTTCAAAGCAAAATATTTTTTATAAGATACACATAGTACCCTACCAACTACCGCGTTGTTAAAACGTTAGTTATTTAATTTTTCAATCCTCGTAGATTCAAATTTGAAATTGAATTTATTCCTAAAAAAACCTTTTTGGAACTTTATTATCCAACTGAAGTGGGTAGGACTCGGTGGCTACACTAATGTAAAGCGCTAAGCTTATCGCGGGTTCAAGTCAGGCTTAAGTCAGTTGTTTTAGCGAATTTCTTATTAAAATATTTTGATTTAATAAGCAAAACATGTGATTAGACATAAAACATACCTACATACATTTTATTACCCATTTGTATTTGCCCTTAATTTTGAGAATATAAGATTTTTATTACTTGCAAATTGAACCCAAATACGGTTATTTAGAGAAATAACCTTGGCCTCATCGTTATGAAAACAAATCTCTTTCTCAATGGAAATTAAAAACCTCGATTCAAATGACAATGACAGTTGTTTGTGGTTGTTTGACAGAATTGCCACTTTTTCACTGAGTGACAATTGTTTTTTATTTTGTAAATTATAAAACATAAACAAACCATCAAAAATCCAATCAAATATTTTAAACCTTTGTAAACACCATGGATCGCTGTCGTTGTGATGATTATGCGGCAGCTGTGAAAAAAATTAAGTTTTTCACCGTCGGCACACACAGACCGGATATAATTGAAAATTTTGACAGTTAGTATTCGAAATGGCATTGATAAAACGATCATTTATACCATTCATCATTTGAGACCCTTAAAAGGCGCAAATATAGTACCCTAGATAGCGGGTATTTATTTGTGCCTTTTGGGGTCGAGACGCTGGGACTGTGGGGACCGGGAGCCCGGAATATTTACAAAGACCTATCTGGGCGTCTAGTCGAGGCAACTCGTGACCGAAATGCTGGTCTGTACCTGGCCCAAAGGCTGAGTATAGCTATTCAGCGAGGCAATGCAGCCAGCATTTTGGGAACGTTGCCTACTGGTAGCGGTCTTTTAGATTAAGAGTTTTGTATCTTTATTTATTTTTAAGGTTTTAGATTATAGGTTTGTATATATAGATAGTTTTAATTAGATAATAATTGATATTTTAATGTTGTAATTAATTATTATGAATAAAAATTCTGTAATTAACGACATTCATTAAAGCTTTCCATATTTAGGGAAGGTTCATATCTGACGGAACATGCGTCGCGTATTATCGGTCGCGTAACGCCAGAACAGACAAATGTATAGAAAAACACTTGACCGTTCACACTCAACCGATGATACGTTAGTGCGACTGATGATACGCTCGGCGTATTTTACGTCAGATATGAACCTTCCTTAATCGTTTTGCTTTAGGCTTCTTAACCTAGACTGACAAAAACACTGTAGATACTTACGGTAGGACCAAAAAGATAAAATGTAAATAGAACTCCAATCAACATTAAAGTTATAAAGCCTTGTGTTGTGGTGTCGTGGTGGCGCATTGGTTACGGACCCGCTTTTCAATCACATAGATGTTGGTTCAAGCCTAGCATGTTCCAATGTGACTCTTTTCAAAGCCATAGTCAATCTAAGACACCACTGACTAACGGTGAAGGATAACATCGTGAGGAAGCTAACGTGGCGATTAATGCTCGATCCTTTTCTGTGGAGAAGAGGCATTTGTCCTGCAGTGGGACAGTTACAGGCTGGTTTATTATTACTATACTACTACTATTTGTGGCAGAAACAGACACCATCAAAGAGTATGTTTATAGGTATCACAGAATCATAAAGGGGTCGCGTATTTTTTTATACTTTGAACTTAAGACATATATTTTTTTATTCTTATTCTTTTACCTTTGAGATCCCTACGAAAATTGTAATAATGTAACCCAAGATATTTTAATTGAAGGAATAAACAGACTTTTACAGAGTATACAAGAAAATTCAATTTCACACGAACCAAGTCGCGGGTGACATCTAATTCTCAAATAAAGTAAATGAAATTGAATGCAAAAAGTTAGTAATAAATGTATGGTCTTTTCAGAAGGAGAATATACCACCATATGGGTAAAACGTATGGCTGATTACGAAGATCTAAGACATATGAAGCCTAAAGCTCTAAATAAAGTCTATGCCAGAGAGTTGACGGAAAAAGAGATATATAAACGAGATCATTTGATCGAAAATATGTGGTGTCCTTATATGACGCCATTAAAACAAAAAGTTGCAAAATAATATTACGTTTTTTAAGGCCGTAAGACGAAAACGAAGTACAAAGCCTTCAGTAATAGTCACAAGAAGTTCTAACTATAGAGGCTCATTTTCATCGATAACTTGGTCGATATACAGCATGCGGGGACTAAAATGCCCAATGAGATACATGAATAAGCGCAACATCGACATGGTTCAACAGAAAATCTCCCGCACCACGCATGCGGGTCCTATAGACCAATGAAATTGGGCTTTCAATCTTTGTAACTGGGCTTATGGCAAGCGTCAACAGAAAATCTCCCACACCCCGCATGCGGGCTCTATCGGCCAATGAAATTGGGCCTTACCTAATACTTAGATTGCTTATTAGTCTCAGCTGCGCTTTTATTAAATAGATCAATTTACATCGAAATGGCAGAGCGTGGCAGCGAAGTGGCAAGCATTTTCAATGCCACAATGTTCGCAGCATAATTATTTTTATTTAACTTCATTAACAGTTTCGCTGTCCCGACTACAGTCACAATAAAATAACAGTAGCATGAATTATATGTGATTCACAGGACAAGGAGATTCATTATTTACTTTACTATGTACCTCCGAACATTTTAAAATAGTAAGAGTCTCGAGATTTTTGCACGGAAGCCCATGGTATCTATTGGATTGAAGCGCAGAGAAGACCATTCATTGATCTTATGTAGTAAGTAGGATAGTTTATAAATTCATGAAATGTTAAAATGATACACAAAATATTTCAAAACCTGACGTAGGTAAGACCAAATTTAGCAACAAAAAGTTTTAATGACAAGTTAATTGTAATAGTTTTCTAGATCAATCATGGATTTTACTCTAATAAATGTATTCTATTCAATCTAATTTTTTTTATTGTTTGTGATTTGAGTGGTAGGCACAAGCTTTGTCAGAGAAAGCCAGCGCGGAACAGTAAATATTCGATTTATTTATTTCCTTATAACAAATCTGCAATATACTACAAAATCAACAATTAAACGACGATAAAAACCGTGATTTGATCCTAATAACAGATTCAATAACATTCTGATATACATAGGTATACCGTTAATAGCCCGATAAACATCTTTATGAGTACCCGATACAAGTTTTTTCAATAATTAATGAACAATTATAAAATGAAATAAAGTTTACGATATAAAATTGTAACACAGTTGTAAACATTGAAGTAGAAAATCGAATCTGATGTTTAGATACATTTGATATAGACCGGGCTATTACCGAAATTGTGGTTGGAATTTATGTGGACATGACATGACATGATTTGTTTTGCTTTTGAATAAATAAGTTTCAAAATTTTAAAACCTTCAACATAAATACGAAGAACACTCTCGATCAAGACTCCTTTTGAATAAAAAAAAAATTTAAAATCGGTGCATTCACAGACACGTCAAATTTATAATACCCCACACTTTTCGCGTCGGGGGTAAAAAACAAGATAATAAGTCATTGATTTTTTAAATTTATGTTTAAAAACTCTTTTTCTCTTAAAAAATCTTTTTAAATTTATGTTTTGAAAGTGCGATTGCAAGCGATCTTAGGTCAATTTAATAAATGTAAAATTATTATTATGAATTTATTTATTATTGATTTAGAATGTAAATAATTATAATTAATTAGTATATGAATTCTTAAGCAATATAATTTAACTAGATAACTGATAATAAATCATTTATTAAAAAAATATAGTAGAAAGATATTTTGAAGTTCGGTTATTGAGATTACACTTAGATACCTAATTATTGTGATTAATATTTTTAGTGTGTGGTTAAGTTATTTAATTATGATGAGTAAGTATTTTTGTTCTATAAAAAGACAATGTCGAACTATTCACTACCCTTGATTTGAAGATCCTCGAATTATAATATTATTAAATTGGCGAATAAGTTTCAAGTAAGTTCCTTCAAAGATGAATGATAACCCTCTACCTAATCCTACACAGGAAACTCAATCACTATAATCTGCTTAAATATAAAACTAATTAAACTGTCTAAATCCTGTCCATTAAATAAACATTAAGTTCTTTAAATACCAATGTTAAAAGTCATTTAATTTTTATTAGATTCGCAAATAGATTATCGACGTGGGTGGTATGCTTTCACGACTTTTAAAATGTTAAAATGTATGTGCAAATGTTTTGAATTTTTATAGTTATGGGAATAAATTTAGATTTAGACAGATGTTGAGTTTTACTAGTTGAATACATAGTATTATTTTATCTAAGGCTTTAAGAATTTGTTCGTTCTTGTGTTGCAGTGCGTTCTTTTATACACTCTTATTTCTTTTACTTTGCTTTCTCTTTCTCATCACATACCTACTCTTTTCTCTCTTTGCTGTCAGAATAGAACTCTATTTTTCCAAATGGCGTGGAAAATAAGATTCTTTTTGTATTTTATATTAAACCTTTAAAAACCGAGAAATGAGACAAAAAGAAAATCATTTTTTATTGGACACCGATGTCCTTGCGGAAGTCAAAGGTTTAAGTTTTTGTCCTCATTCATCATAATTCATAATTCAATTTCATTAATCATAACTTCGCCTAAAAATACCAAATTCCTGTAGAATTATGGTTTCGATTCTGCAGTGGCATTTAAATAAATCAAATAAAGTTTTTTTAATGTCGATATTCGATACCGTAATTTGCTAGGGAATATCCACACTAAATCAATCTCAGTCGCATGCGTCGCCGCCCGTCCGCCTGTACCCACTCAATACGTTAATTTGGCGTCAAACTTCGACGCTTGAGTTGTCACGTTTAAATACCGAACACACTCTCGCGTCCGATAGATCTGTTGACCAGATAAGAGTAGGTGTTGCCTAATGTTCCATTAAAAAATTATAATCAATTTTATATGGCGTGTTAAGAGAGGAAGGGAAGTAGCTACTATTTGGATTATTTATTACGTATTAGTGGGGAAAAGAATGGCGATTTTTCGTATGTGTCTCTGTCTCTGTCTTTCGTAAGTTATGTGCGTACTTTAAACTAATTAACCTGTTCCGTGCCTCTGAAAGTTCGTTAAGAAGTTGGCCCCAGCTGTCATGAAGATCTTTGACAGTTGTTGGGAGTCAGTAGCCTCATAAAATCCTGACAACTAATCCAACTTCAAAATAGCATATCCCTTTGGGCTGCGAAGGTCAGTTAGTTCCTCTGAAGAAAACTAAATATTCAGCTGCATCTGGTTAGAATAGAAGCCGACCCCTATTTGCAAATTAAGATGTCAGAACCAGAGCAACAATCTATAATGGATAAGAAATACATTCTGTGGTTGTATAATAAATAATTAACAGTAGTGTAGTGATAATAGAGCATAGAGTCATAAACATCAATAGAAATTGGCCCATAGATGTCTATTCTTATCAAAAGCGAGCGGATGCTGTAGGCTATTCACACGGTAGGCATTTGTTTACTTATCTAGCGACGCTTTTGAGAAGAAATTTAAAGTGACCAAGCCTCACTATTGCAATGCAATAAGCAGCCATTTGATAATTAATCACTGACGAAAAAAAGGGATGATGTAAGTTAATCTGTAGGTATATCTGTGACATCGTAGCTCCTAAATGGATGAACCGATTTTGATTTAGTTTTTTTTTATTTAAAAGGTGTCTTGATCAAATCTTCTCGGTCGTTTTCTTCATTTTTGAAGATGTCCGCCTTGAAAGGCCTTTGTAGCGTCACCTACTAGCCTTTTCCATTCTCCCTTATCTTCAGTTTTTCTTAGAGCGCCCCGTTACGGACATTCCTGTTAGGGTCCTTATTTGATCAGACCATCGCATCGGGTAGGTGACCAATTGATGAAGTATTGTTAGCTAAAAAAAGTTTAGAGTTCTGTTTGTAGCGGGGTTTTCTATTTATTTTTACATTTATACTTAATCAAAATAAGAAATGGCTAACTAGCCATATTGTAGTTCTTCCACTACTGAGGGCTGGCTCTGTGGCTCTGTCGCAAAATGACCACTTCTCGAAATGACTACAGGAACCAAAATGTCCCTTTTTCAGAATGTCACTTTCGCAAAATGTCCCTTTCTCAGAATGTCTCTTTCGCAAAATGTCCCTTTAGCAAAATGTTTTTTACGCAAAATGTCCCTTTCGCAAAAGGCTGCTGGTAATTCGACAGGAGTATCACTCTACCTTGTCTCACTGGTGTGACAACAAGAATTAGTCTCCTCGTCTTCATACCGCCAGTTTTAATGCACTTTCTATATCATAATAGTGAAGTAACATTTTATTTTTGTACCAATTTGTTTTTTCAGGATAGGTTAGGTTGGAAGTTAGGGTTAAAGGGACCAGGCGGGACTTGTAATAAAAAAGATAAGTTAATTTTGCTTAATTTTAGGTAAGGTTATTTTAGAACTGTGACCTATGCCAGACCTGACCGTGTAAGTACGAGAACTATATAGGTGCAAAAAATATTGTATTGCATACGAAAAATATTAAATATTCTATTGAAACAAAAGAAAAAAAAATGTTACGATTATTAAGGGATTAAACTCTATTAAAATCTCTTTAAATAATATCTTACAGACCGATGATGATCTGCAGTTTGCGCGATACTTTGTTTTTCATGTTTTTCAACACGAGATTTTCATTTGCGCCATCTCTATTTCTGTGCCAGAAAGTATCATCTACTCTCCAACCTAGAGTTACCCCACACTAGTGAGTTTCATCAATCTACCTCCATATTTACAAGAAATCATCTTAAAAAGAAGATGTATAGTTTGGTAGCGAAGTCTTGTAATTAACACAAGCATATAAATGGCCGCCTATTAAGCCGTTACATTTTAAAACTGATTTCCGTCAAGAGTGAACTCATTTAACACAATCGTCAATAACTCAACAATATATTGTACCGCTTTAATTAGAAGTTAGAAATTTTCTAACTTTGTATAAATTCAAATTAAAAAACCCGGAAACTTCGTGTGTGATCTAAAATTGTACGAAATCATTCAAAATAACCGCTCTGATATCATCGCGTTTAGACAAAATTATTGCTATACTACAGATATGTATCATGAAAATGATATTTTATTGCTAATAATCAACGCAACGAGTTTTATCAGTCTTAAGTTGTACTACACAAGGTTCAGAATCACTCTGAAAATTCGTGTGTGACATTTTAAGCGGCCACTTCGGTGTGAGCAGATGTTAATAAGGAACTAATGTGGACGAAGCATGTATAATGTATTAGAATCGAATGAGTGTTGATGCGGGTGGGCTGACTCGATACGGATCCGATTTTATCTCGATACGAGATTTGGACTCGATTGCCTTAATTACCGTTAATGGTTGTGGATGGTAGTAAGGTATCAGGGTTCATATGTTTTCGGGTTTGGTGAGACTTTCAACAGCATTGTTCAGCAGCAGCAGATATGTAAAGATTTTAGAGTTATATGAGTTTGAAGTTGAGTAATGTTGATGTAAAAAATATTGCAAGATATTCGTAAACAAAATAAAATTAACTTAAATGCTTTTATGTAATGATTTTTTTTATCTGTATTTGTATTTTTTTATTAACAATATCGGCACTCATCCTCCTCCTAGCGTAATTATTCCTAATACTTACCACTAGAATATCACTTCTTTACAAAATCGGTACTGCTGTCGAATAAAATGTAAAAAAGAAATAAAATGTCACAGTGCAGTAAAATATAGGCAGTTTATATATAATTATGACAGTTAAACTCATAACTGTCTTGTTTTATTTTTGTTCTATCTCGCTGAAGATACTATTGCCTCTTCACGGCTGAGTTAAAATCAAGTAAGTCGAAACATATGACAACTTTTTTATGTAGTATATTCAATCAAAACTATATTTATTAGGATGATTTTAAAGAGATATGATTGTAAACTTTTAAAACATTTTTATCTTGTATTTTAGTATGTACCTACTATAAAAAAGTGGGACGATAAATGTCTTAGAGTACAGAATAAACCAGAACCCGCGTTCAATCGTACTTCCTTAGCGCGCACTGGGTCCATAAAAATACGTAAACGTATAATCCCATTATATTCCGTAATAAGCCCGTAAGAATTCTTACACATGGCGGCAAAATTGAAATCAGATTTTTAGATTTATAGCGTGACTAACGTCGCACAATGCTTTATGTATAGAAGACTTAACTGTCATACGTCAGACGTTTCTAAACGTCAAATTGCCCCCTGTAATTGACGTGAAATAAGACTATGACATGGAGATTTGAATTCTCGTTATTATCGTGCATATGGACTAATTTGACAGCTTTAATAATCTTCTATCCATTTCTTAGCAAGCCATTTCTAAAAAAAAATTTTTAGCTTTTTTATTTGTTACCTAAAGATAGTGAGACAAAATTAGTCGTGCAATTAACATCTGTTATTTTTATGGCCGATCTGCCGTTTAATTTTTAATTACTCCACGTAACTTTTTCAAACAAGACTAGCCACACTTCTCCCAATTCATGGCCACCCTCACCAAAGGGTTTTCGTTGAAACGCTTATGATTTCAATGGGTGAGGTAAATTCTTGTCCGAAGATAAGACAACCTTCTTTCGGTTTCTTTAATGTAAACCGTTCGTTAATTAAGATCTGAGCATTTTAGTGAACGCGTCGTCATTAGCTACCTTATTCTTACCTTACTTACTTGATCTTACCTTCTTACCTTGATGAATAGGGGTACTTATCTTTGAATGCAGTATTTTAGTTTGTTGATAAGAAAATTAAGATTGTAAAAGCAAATTCTGTATGCGCGGGAGTTCTGTTTCTGAATACATTTTGTTTGGATTGTTGAGTGCTTATGTTTTTGGAAGTGAATCCCAATGCGATTTTTTTTAAACTTTGGCTGCAATTAATGCAGTGATAAAGTACGTAGGTTCAAAACCCAGGTACGCACTTCTGACACGAATATCATGTTTAGAAAAATAAATACACGACTCTAAGACAACACACACAAAAAAATAACATAACCAATACACAAGCAAAGAATAAAGAAATTATATGCAATTATTTTACCTGTGTGTGGCATTCCGGCGCGAAAATATTCTGAAAAAGAAAAAATACAGCCGATTAATATACACACTATAATTAATTAGTCGATGTGTCGTAGAGAAAAAAATATTGGGAATGTGACAGCTGTTTGTACCTCACAAGACGGGGTACATAAATGTTGAAATGTCGCAGCTATAGGGTTAGATGTCAAATGTTACGATATTCAGATGTTTAAAAAAAAATTGATTTTGGAACGTGTAGGAAAGGGTATGTTGTTGTTTCGGTTATTCATATTCATTTATTTCATAAAGCCAGTTTATATGCCAGACATTGATCGGTATAATATATATAATATTAATTTTAAGTATCTAGTATAAAATGTCATTTAACTAATAATTAGAAATCAATCATTACATTAATTTGAAAAACATGTCAATTCAATAAAGTAATACATAAAAACATTATTATTTATAAATAAATTCATTTCACTGAATTCCGTCAAAATTCAAGGAATTCGTCAAAATCATAGAAGGTCCTCTCAATTAGCCAGCGCCTTAGGCGAGATTTGAAACTATGTTTGGAGCTTCAGTGATACTACTCGGGAATTTATTGTACACGGTTGTTTGGTTATTGATAAACAATTTAAGTGCGTTTAGTTGTGTGCAATTTGGGCCTTTATCAGTAGTGAACTAGGACTGTGCTTGTCAGTAACCTTGGGCCTATGCTTAGAAGCCAATAGTTAGATCAATTTGTTTATTTTTTTTAAGTACGATTATATTCGCACATTGTTTCTGGGATAGTAAAATATTTTTCTTTCTCTCCTATTAGAATACCAGTGGTTCAGCAATTTCCGTGCTACAGTATCAGCTGCGATAGGCATCTTAGTTTAGCCTCACACATCCAAACTTATTACGAACGTATGTAAACAATTTATACATACAAAAAACTTATACATAACTTACACACAACTTATACAAACGTATACATAACTTACATATTTAGTTTTCAGTCTGTTGTGAATTTGCAAAATAGAACATTCTTCTTTCTTTTTTCCCTTAAACCTTTCCCACTTCTTAAAAAATATATAGCGTAACGATAAATAACCTTGAACTGAACTTTAAACTAGCATGTACTCATTTAAATCTAAACTTCCTACTACTACAAAACATTAATTAGACATTTTTTCTTTAAAAACAACGAAAGTCGTAAAAAATTTAACAAAGGGAAAACGTATAAAAATCAAGATTTTATTATAACAAAAAGAAAGTTGCTTGAAATTTATACGCTCGACTAATATTACGTTTGTCCCCTAAACGCGATAATCTTTGAACAAAATCGCTCGCGAGTCGAAATTATAAGCCTTTGTGACATCTTTATCGGCTTGCCACCGATAAGTGCGTAGGGAAATGAACTGTGGGGCTAAACTATTGACTATTCTTATACACGATCTTTTTTTAAGTCTTTTAGTTCTAAAGTTAAAATAAATATAATAAAAAAAAATCAAATTAAATTTAAAAAAAATATATATTTGATGAAATCTCTACATATAGCTATAAGCGCATAAACATTTAACACTATCTTTTTTTTTTAACGTCTCCATAAATGTGTCTTAAATATTTTTTGTTGACCAAAATATCTCGACAAAATTCCCTCACTAACCTAACACTAAAACAAAAGCAACAATGTCACAACACTAGCTTAAGGCCGTGACATAACAAAACGCAACCACGGTTATGATTACAACCCGCCCATTAAGTGCGATAACACCCTTAAATCATAATTTATTCAAATTAAAAATACTTATCAAAATGTGATGCGGTACTAAATCAGAAATTAAGTGAGTGGGTGCGTGTAGGGCAAAAAAATCGATGCTATCAAAATGGTCGATCACCGTGAAAATTCAAAAAGAATTAGGTACAATAAGACGGTTGACTCACGCTAATATCAATTTAAAAAGTATTTTGGCGTACGTTTCTTTTTTTGTAAACAGATGGCAGAAGGTAACAAAAGGCAGAAGTGGAGTGGAAGAAACCAAATGTATGGGATAAGCTAAACAAGACAGCCGTTTGGTTTCCGGCTTAAGAATAGAACCACCCCTACTCGTCCCGCGGGTGTCGTAAGAAGCGACAAAGGGAAAGATCCGGAGGATGGGCAGCAGCATCCTTCTGTGTAACAGCACTCATCTGCTACTGCGATCGCCAACCCGCTTGCCCAGCCTGACAATTATATAAGTAGAAGATTAGGTCAAAGAAGAAATCTCAGAAACATGACAATCTCTCACTAGGTAGGTATCCACACACAAAATCTTTAATCTTTTCTGGTGCGAGTATATATTACGATATTATTCTTTCTAGATGATTTTTCTGCGTCATTGCGTGGAATTTAGTAATTATGAATCAAGAAAATTTAAGAAAAATTTAGTAGATATCCAGAAAATTTAGAAAGTCCTCTCTAGTTCTTTATTCTACACCTTGCATGCGGTCTTAAATAAAAATTTGTTCTAATTTATACAGTAAAATTTCTATCAACAATCGGTAGACAGGTAAAAAAATAAAAATTCCGCGTTTTCAATAGATATTATATATACGTAAAGCCACTGGTCCTGCAACTGATCTCTTTCCGGCCGTTTCTGATTGCAGTCGCATCGACCATTCTCTTCTGCGCATTCGTTGACGTAAGTTGCAGTAAGCGAAATTTGATGACCTCAGCGGGCAAATCTTGAAGGGAAGGACTTCTTTACTGTTTTTTTTTCTAGGTCTAGGTCTAGGTACATCATTTAATTTATTTCTAGTTGCCTTCATGACCTAAACAATTTACCTGTTCAGTGCAATTGTTTTATGTTGTTCTTTCAATTGGGACAATAGAAGATTCTTTTAACAACGAGATCACTGAGTGTGATGAGTACCGAAAAGTCGTTGGTTCCGCAAGGTGATTACCTCGGAACTGGAACGAAATAGCTCTTGTCAATTTTGATAGTCTTATGACGAAGGTATTAGGAGCATTTTTGAATAATGGAATAAAAAGAACTGATTCGGATAAGGTCCGATCAGCTATTATTTTAATAGATTTTTATTGTGTCTTCTTATTGACTGCTCTAAGGACTAAAAAAAAACTTTTTTAGTTAGAAACTCTATCATTTTCCGCAGTCGTACTGGCAACCAAGGATTATAAAGTTATCATTTAAAATTATTTTTAAGGAATTAAATTTGTGTGTCCACAGTTAATGCGGTCTCCGATCAGATAGTGCTATACGCTGTTTTGCATAACAACATTGTTTAGTGATGTACTTATAAGTATCGAAGTCGATGAATTTATGATTAAGGTTGCATTATTAACAATACAAGTTATGTGGAAAAGAAATTGCACAATGGGTGGTCTTAGCAATCGCAAACTGCGATCTTTTTCACTCAGTCTGGATGGACGGGTCAAAGAGACATATAAATTTTTAGAAAAGAATTACCGTGTAAATAAAGCTAAAGTATTTAAACAATTAATAACCAATAGTTTATTAACTAATGGTGAACATAAATATCACGAAGATAATTATTGATTATTTTAAGTTCAATCCTACTTAATATTATCATCGAAAGTGTGTTAGTGCTTCTTTCAAGCAGCAATAAAGCAATATGATTTTTGCATTTTTCCAACAAGAGACTAACTGACTAACTCGCGGCCGGAAACTAGTAACTAATAAAAAAATCTGAAACGACAGGATTTAAATTCACCACCCACTCTTAATAATTATGTTTAAATACGCAATAGAGTCGACAATTTTTATCGATACTGTCCCCTCATTAATTTCCGAGGTGTCACGCCAACCTACGAAAGTGCGCGCTTACACATCTAGGGCCGGATTTTAAAAATTTTAATTGATTTTAATTCGACAATTTATTATGTTTGTTCAAAACATTAGTATGGATTTGGTTCACTAAGATTTATAAGATTTGAATCGTGTAGGTTTATCTGAACAGTGGTAGATGTTATGAGTGAGAAGATCTTGTTTTTATGTGAAGAAGTGTGAGAAATAGAGATAAAAAGGTTTTGAAAGATTTTTATAATAAATCAGCTAATAGTAGTGAAAGTACTGGCAAGTCAGTGGTCTCAGGTTCCAAACCAAGGTGTACCTCTGACTGAAATGATTTAACTGAACTGCCGAAATTATTGTAATAATCTCACACTTATACTTTATCTTAATCTAAATATATAAAAGAAAAAACTGACTAACTGACTAACATTTCAACGCACAGCCCAAACCGCTGGGTCTAGATATTCCAAATTTGGCACGTAGGTCTTTAAGAGGTCTAGGGGTACAATAAGAAAACGTTTTTCAAAATTCACCCCCTAAGGGGGTAAAACGGGGTCTGAAGTTTATATGGGGAAACAAGATTAATTAGACTATTTTATTCGAAACTTTACAAGAGTAGGTACTCCTATTGATAATTCAGTAAGTATGGGTTTCAGGTTTTTTCAGAATTCAACGCCTAAAAGGGCGAATATTTCTATAAGTATTTCTATATTGCACTAAACTACTAACTACGTGTAAAACTTAATAAAAACATAATATTAACAAGAACATAAAACCTAAATTCGTGCCTAAAACATTCTCAGTCAAGGGGAGAGCGTATCAAAAAATATTATGAAATTATTACCATAATGGCATACGACAAAATGGTTGAATTACAAGCCTCAGTTGGCGCGACACGCTAAAGCGGTCAATCTCTGAATGTAGCGATTAATAAACGACTAAAATTATTTTCTACGTAATTAACGTGTAACGGTAGTACCACCATCTTACAGAATAGAAGGAACAAGATTTAACTCATAAATGTACCTATAGTCCAACCATAGAATATTGGACAAATTAATAGATAAATTAATAGACAAATTCAAACATTTCACCAAAGAGCAAATATTTTTTGAATTTGTAAAAGATTTTCAACTCACTCGATTGTATTTCGTAAATCCCGTAAAAAAGTCTGTATTACTTAAGAATCAGTGAAATATTTTTTAGGATCGATTCAATAGTTCCAGAGATAACCCCCTTCTTGAAAAACAATCAAAAGTAACCCCACTCTATTATAAGTGTAGACTAACTAAAAAATTAAACCAAGAAACAAGTTTTTTTTTAAGAACAAAGTGGGTAGTACTTAGTTCGTTTTAGATTTTCAACCCACTCAATTTCCACCGAGACAGTTTAACCCTTACAACGCGTGACCGTAGACCCATTACATAAAGTATACGTATCAACAAAAGTTTTGCGTGAAAAAGGACCGCGGTCCGCGTGCGTGTTATTAATAATTTGTGCATATTTTACAGTATAACATTTTTTTTATCGCGACTGTTCTTGCGTTGATCATCGGCTTTACGGTTATTTTTCGTTTAGTCAGCCAAGGTTCGGTTTCAGGGTTAGTAGTCAAATATTATGGGATGTTACGAATTGGTTGACGATAAAATTTTACGTTAAATTGAATTGTTGATGTAATATAAAATCGTGGAGGTGCGGTGAACTCAGGGTCTTGCTAACATTCATGTAAATACAGTAGCATAATGCTCATAATAAATGAAATATTTTATACTAAATTTTTTTGGCAAAATAAGCAAACTTTTTGAGCCAATGTTGTGATGTCATTTCGGTGCATTTCTTAGTTAAGTAATTTGTCAAATTTATTAACAGGAATTACCAAGACGATGAAAAATAGAAACTTGATTCTGAGATTGAGTAACGGGCAGCAACACAAAATAGCTCAGCTGGTTACATCATTGCCACGGTTCGGCTAGTATCGAGGGTACAATCTCCGCTCCTTTTAATCTCATTTCCAATTTCCTCTAAATTAAAAAATAAGCTATTTTGTAACTAAATACTACATAATATCAACTCTAATTGTATGTACAAAACCTAACAAAGTTACCCTAAAGAAATAAATCCAAGAAAAAGTGACATAATGGACCGCAAAATATACACGTAAAGGATACTCCACCCCCTATCAGTTCCAAGAAAGATGCATAGCTTTATAAATTGTCAACTTAGACGTAGAAAAAAAAAACTGTGGAAATGCATTTAAAATTCGATTGCAAAAAAAATCGGGCGCAGGTCCAAAGCGATGGATTTACATGCTCTCCGAGGCACGGAGCATGCAATAGTTAATTTATAATACGCACTAAATTATGAAAAGCAGGACTTAACCACTGCGCCACCTTCATCTCTGGCGTAACTCCGTGGGCGTTCGAAATCCGCAATCTGATCGCGACCCCAAAAGCCACCTCCCTGCGAACCTAAGACCTTAGACTTGCCTGTGAACGGTTATACCACTAGGCTACCACGATGTTATATCAGAATTTAAAAGAAAAATTCATGAATAAGTTTTTATTAAAACAATGTTTTAAAATAGGTTATTGAAAATTGGAATATCAAATTAAAAGTATATGAAATCTTTTGTGTCTGTACTGCTTGACCATTGAAGAGTTCCTTTATCTGGAAATAATCCTGGATGTCAATTCAGGTCATGCTTACCATAAAAATGCATTACATGCAATGTCGTGCAATTTTAATTGTTATTTCATATCTTTATTTGTTTTTTTTCCTATTATTGTTTCGTTTGAATTCTTGTGAGCTAAGTCAAATAGAAATTGTTCATTCATTCATTTACATGTAATAATTCAACTCCGTAGGTTATGAGGAAGTGGTTCTAATTCAGCTTGCAAGATTTGACCCCAAAACAAACATACCGATATTGCAAGCTGAAAAAAAAAGTAAAAAATAAAGTATTCCTTTACCATATCCTGTATTACTGCAATCTAAGGTTGTGTCAGTGGCTAAAGACCACACGGTGATATCCGTCCACAAAGCTTGAAATAAATTATACGGTGTGACTAAACCTTGTGTTTAGTGGGGTTCCGTAAAAGTTTTAATTCAGTTCTGATCATATCTATGTTAATACTAAGTGATTTAAATTTAAACTTCATCTGTTTTTAAAACTTAACGTTTCCGATAGGTTATAAGTTTTAGAACACGATTTTGTTCGCTTTGTCTTTTCTTAATGAACAACCTGGTGTCAACCCGACCTGACCTGACCGAGCTTACATCTAAGATAAATCTCTTGGGGGTGTTGGTTTCCTTACTTGTTATCCTTCAGCGCTTTTACAAGTGATAATTATTTTTTGTGAAATTTTTACATGTTTTAGCACATGTTAGCTTATAAACGGCACGGTACGCCGAAGATCGTGGGTTCGAATCCCATCCGTATCAGTTGTTTTTTCAAATTTCTTATTAAATATTTATAAGTGATAATTAATTTCTAATTCGCAAATCAATTCGAAAAGGCAGAGGTGCGTGCCTGGGTTTTGAAGCTACGACCTTTGACATGGCAGTCTAACAGTCAGACTTCGTCTCGTCTATCACTTCTTCTTTACTACTATCTACTATCTTTCATTTGTGTGATCGACTAATTTGTACCCTACTGGGTAAAAATATTAGTTCAAACTGTTTTTATTAAAATTCCAATGCACTTGCAACTTTGCCACGGCTGTGAAAACAAATCAACAATCCCATAACAAAATCGAAACCCCGAGAAAGTAAAATAAAAACATTATTTATAAAATCAATTCCTTAAATCAATCAACACAACCCTAGAAAATTAATTCAATAAACGAAAAAAGGCTGAAACACACATGCGATTGTGACTTTAAAAAACCAACTGCTTGATTAGCATAACCCAACGCCCTGGGACCCCCCACGGGTCAACTCTCAATTAAGCCACTTGTCTTTTCGCTCGCTCGGTGTGCTAACAGCCTTATCTCGATCGTAAGGCTGACTTTATTTTCTGCTGAATTTTATACTAGACGCCTTGGGTTGCTCTTTTTGTTTGTTTTGCTTTTGTTTTTACTAATGGTTTGGTTTTGTTGCCGATGACGTCAGATTTTGTACGTGAAAGATGTGTAGGTCGCGTGAACATGCGGGTGTTCATAAAACTATTGTATTTGTAGTATGCGGTGTGATATTTTGTTCTCGACGCTATTTCAGATAAGTAATGACGGCTATATTTAGTTTAAAAAAAATTGTGACCTAGAAAAATGATTGTAAAAAATATATTTACGGACTTTGACTTTGGGTATAGGACTTTCGTGCGTTAATTTGAGAAAATCTTACTATGTAACATACGGGCCAGTAAAGTAATCATATTAACAGTGGCAAAGTTGTTTTCAGGCGGCTTTATGAACTCCAATAGCAACTTTGTCTACGCCTTACGCGCTGGGACAGCGTGATAGAGGGATTAAAAAACAGAAACACTAGGACTTTCTCCTGTTTGTGGGGGCAATTACAGACATATCATTTCACATACCCGGACCAAAACAAACATCTTTAAATAACATTTTGTTCAGTAGCTTTACCTACACTATACAGGGTTATTTGTAAAACACCAGCATCCTTTATGTATGGAACAGCTGTATTTTTTTGCTATTTCAGGGTTGGTCCCATAGTAAAAGTTGTTCATAAAGATAAGTTTAATGACCCCTTTTAAGGATGCTGGTGTTTTACAAATAACCCTGTATGAAGAGGAAAATTAAATTTGTTAGTAGGTGGTACATTTTCCCAAAAAACATAGGTACCTGTAATTTTTAAAAGGAAAGCTACACAAATTTTTGAGTAATATGAGATAATCAGAAATCCATTCGGACGAATTCGCGGGCAAAGTTTCCACCAATATAATACATTTTCTCTTCGAGAACCTGGCTAAGAATTTGTGCAAAAACCCTTTCGTCTGCTTTGCGCACAAATGAATTTAAGAAACCTGATCAGAATCGAGATACGTGCGGGTTGTTTGATATACAATTTTTAATTAATGGAAACTCCCACAAAACCAGCGCCATATTCGATGGTGTCTCGTTTTGCTTGTTATTATCTCTAGCTCCTCCTTTTTACCCGACTGCGTGAAACCAAATAGGTATTGAGTTTAGCAGTTTATATGATTGTTAATGAGATGGACAAGAAAACAGTGATTTTTATATTTTATTTTGAGAAATAACACATCAAATGCAAACCTTGTTAGGTTTTTATGGTGTGTTCAGAATAAAAAATAAAAAAAATAATAAATATATACCGTAAGTTTTTATGTAAAAACATATTACTTTCCTAATCCTTAGATGATCCCCATTATAGTATAAAATACCTGAACTCGCCATCCCCATTTGACATCTATGAGAGGCCACTATTTTTTTTTAATGAACTTTGAAAAAGCATTGATTAATCTGCGAGTAACATGGCTGTGACAGACAAGCGGATATGTCGGAACTATAAGGGTTCCTAGTCTTCCGGATCTTTAAAAAACCATATTTCGCAGTAAAGATTTATTTCCCAATGTTGCTAAACGAAAACATTACCTACAAGAATATCCTCTAAAACATTTTACACAGTTATGTAGCAATGTCATGACTCCTACTTTCTCCTTCACTTGATGAAAAAAAGTCTTTCTCGGTCGTCCTCTACCTCAGGAAGTCAAAAGACAAGCGGAGGATAGAGAGAGGTGGCGTTTGCTCCACCGACAAGAGCCTAGCTCTTAAATATAAGAAGAATGTAGCAATGTACCTAAAACATCAAACGCATTAGCATACGAAGTTAATTTTGTTTAGAAAGAAAATTTCAATTACGAGCTAGATTTAATCAATTCAATTTCATCGCTCTGAAGTGTGTAAACGACACTTTTCATCATTAATTTCGTTGCGTAAACTTAATTAAACATGTGCTAATAGGCATATGGATAGCGGAATGATCATTTAAGTGCAACTGTTAAATATATCTTCATTACTGGCACTAGTAACGCGAACGCCTGCTGAGGACTTGGCCGCCTGTTACACCGAAGTGTAATATTGTAGTACGTTTAAACTTTGACCTCTCAAGCTTTTCACTGTGTGAGTGAGAATAATTTTTGTAGCGAACATTGGAGAGGCAAAGTTATAGCGAACGTCTGAATGCTCTGTAATATCAAGTGACGGTGTTCCTAAGCTTTGATGTACCAGATTTATTAATTCTAACAAAAAAAAATTACACTTTTTAAAATTCGTTTCGTGATTAAAGTAAACCTTATTTAACCTTATTCTTAAAAAATGATAGACTTTAATTGCACTTTATAAACATGTATGTATCAAGATCGGTACGGCTTAATGAATTCTTCAAAATAAATTTAAACCGGCGACCAACTGGCTGACGTCCCCAGTCACTATGCCACTGCCACTGCCACTATTTTCAAACCCTTTTTTTGCAAGATTTGCAGCAACACCAATTCTGTCACAAAAATGAATTTAATCACAAAAAATCACATTCATTAAAACAAACGCAACGCTTCTATGAACTGGAGAAAACTCCTATTCAATTTTTAGTTCCTAACTGCAATAAAGGTGCATTACAGTTCGGTGTCACACGAGCCATGGTTATACCGGCTCAGATAAAGATAGTGCGACACTGTCTCTGGCCACGCATTTGCATATATATGCCACACAGTGAGACCACCTTGTAGTTATACCAAGCAATTTTCACCTTATACTAAACCATACCTTACCTCAGCGAGAGTTACGCTTAGGAGCGTGTTGAATCATGATACACATCAGTAATTTATTTAGTGAATTATCAGATTCTTATGTTAGTTTTGCTTTTGATTTTATTTGCAAAGAAAAGTTTGCAATTATATATGTTGGTAGAGTACTTTTTTCACTGCCGATAGTAGTTATTTTGATACCATGTAATGATGGAAATTGATAAAAAGAGAGAGATACCGGCAGGTATATACCTTTTTTTCAATTTCCCTAAAGTTACGAATAGGTTTTATTAATATCGAATAGATTTTCTTTTATTTTCAACCGACGAAAAAAAGAAGGTTCTTAAAAAATACTCATGTCTGCAAAATAATCGTTTTAATCGTTATAACACGTAATACGTTATACACGTTAATAACACGTATTTAGGTCATTTAAAAAAAGATAAAATTATCTACGTTTTTATACAGTGTGAGTTTCCAAATAGCACACAATGAAATTGGATGAAATTAAACTTACATTTATCGATGAAAAAAAATGTTTTTTTTTATTTATACACGTTACTTTTATACATATGTATACGTACGTACATACGTATACATATTACTTTTTTCATGAGTAGGTATTAGTTGGACCGTTTGTAAAGAAAATGCTGTAAGTTTTGACCAGAAAATCGGATAAGTTTAAAACAAAAACGGTAATGATAGTAAATAAAGGTAATAATTATACAATTTGACTCTTTTTATTCTAATTTTCATTCAAAGTTTCAGCACTTTTAACTATCAGATTATGAGCATGAGGAAAGAGAGAGCAGAAATAGGTGGTTTATCTTCGTTGCAATGAGAAGAGCCGCTGTAATCAATATTTGGGTTTAAAACGCTTCTGCTAAACTCGTCGGTGGAATACAAGCATATTTATATTATACCTACATAATTAAATCATCCAAATAAACAATATTGCATTCTACATAATAAAATTTTGTTGTAACCTGCCACATATCCAGATTTCAACTCGAACTGACATAAAAACAAAACACAACACGGAAAAATTTTTAGCAACACGAATTTTTATCACAACCCTCATAAAAGCCAAAGTTCTAATTAAGCGACTAACAGCTTTTAAAAAAAACCCTCTCATTATTTTGTTTGACATAAGGAAAAGCTTGAGCATTTGCATTTTCGTGCAGCATGAAACAGGCTTGATACGGGTGGAAGTTTTTAAAACACTAAAATTTTTTAATGAATTCGCACTAAGATTTACATGCCCGCGGTTTAAGTAAGGCGCTCCAATTTCATAATTAATACAGTACAGGCTATGTTACAAATGTTTTGTTTTTGTTTTTTTTTTTTTGTTTGATGGCATTTAGAATGCTTTTTAGAAAATACTTATGAAGTTTATTGTTCTGAAGTAGTCACATTGTAGTAGTAGTATTTTTTGAAAGTTTGCAAGTTTATAATTTTTTATTTTTGATTAGCCGTTATACATATTATATATATGTGTATATATAGCCTAAGCACTGATAGCCTAGTGGTATGACCGTCAACTGACAAGTCAGAGGCCTCAAGTTCGATCCCAAGGCGCGCACCTACGACTTTTCGTAAGATAGGGCGTGCGAATAAATAATTATATTGAGTATTATAAATTAATTATCAGTTGCTAAAACTGTGAGGGAAAACATCGCGATGAAACCAGTACCTACACCTGAAAGATTTTTCAATGGAGGCCTCCATGGGTGGAGTGGTCATATGGGTGGATTAAACTCTGACACCAGGTTGTTCATCAACCATACGATAAAAAGAATTAGCCGTTGAAACAAATGAACGATCGTAGTGAAATTGTAAGTAGTTGCAAATAAACGCCATTAAAATCAACACATGCTTATGAAAACATTTCGTAAATCATTACCTTCGAATAAAAGGACCAAAAACCGCGCGTCGTGTGTTACCCTGACCATCATTGCCGCCCGGCGGTCATCATTACCCTCCAATTATTTAAACAAGACGGGAATGAACAACAATTTTGATATGCCAGTAGCAAAGGTACGCATGGTGCTTGTTCCTAAATAATGGAGTAGGTAAGTATTTGAAGTGATATCTTAGGTTCTGCATGTTTTTAAGTTGTGATTTTAAGTTTTTTAATGCTTCAATTTGATCGGAAAAGTTTGTATAAATAAAAATGGCCTGAACGAAAATTAATTTGAAGAAATGTTTATGTATGAAAACTTGTTCCGATTAAACTTATATTTTTATTGAAACTTTGTAATGTTCTTAACTTGGTTTTTTGCAATTTTTCATAACTATATTCAGTAATTTTATATCTTCAAAGTGCGAGCGAGATGGTTGTTTAGAGTAATAGGCGCCTTATGATTTCCAACCACACAATATAACATAGACTCACGCCTGTATTTCCCAGAAAGGGAAGGCAGAGGTGTATTCAATACACCCACATTTCGCCGGCTATGTTATAAGTCCCATGTAACAGAGGGCGAGCCTATTGCCATTAACTGGGCACAATTCCAGACTCTGTGCTGCTACTGAGAATTTCGTAACGAAAAACCCAATAACACTTTAATCCCTCTCGAATCTAATCGAACCCAGGACCTCGTGCTCAGCAGTCGCGCTTTGTTCCACTAGCCCAACGAGGCAGTAGGTATATAAAACCAATTCACAGTTTATTAGTTAAGCCGGGTGAACACTTAAACGTTGAGGTGTTTTGATACCATCACAATTAAAATGTTGCGTAAAATTCTTGCCAAATTAAAATTGGTTGCAGAAGCTAGAAATTGATTATTTAATTAACCTTATTGCACAATAAAAGTTCATTAAGGTTGCGTAACTGTCTAGTAAAGTTCTACATGAGACCAGAAATCAAGTAACTTTAGACTTTAGACTAAGCCATCCAGCGAGGCAATGCAGCCAGCATTTTGAGAACGTTGCCTACCGGTAGCGGTCTTTTAGATTAGGTTTTTTTTTAATTAGTTTATTTGTAGGTGTATATATAGTTATTATTATTATGCCTGACCTTATTTTACTATATTTATTCAATTAATAAATCTCTAAAGTTCAGTAACTTTAACATAGATTAAGAATTCACCGGTGAGACGTAGAAACTATGACGTGATAATTATTGCAGTTTTACTTTCCTATGAGTGAAAGAAATTGAAGAACATAAAAGGTAAGGTCCTCCTGACCGAATTTCAGTCACAGTGGTCAACCTCAACGTAGATTAGCCAACTATGCAGAAGATATTATAGTGCACAAGTGTGGAGAGATCAAGCGCAGGGCCAATGGGCCGACATGCTTTCCGAGGCACGGAGTAGGTGATAATTAATTTATAATACGAACATAACTTACAAAAAGTCAGAGGTGCGCGCCTTGGGTTCGAATCTGAGACCCCTGACTTGCCAGTCAACGGTCATAAAGCTTTCACAACTTACATAACGTCATCTTTGCAGTAGAAAAGTGATCGCAGGTCATATTTACTGTTACAGCGATAAGTTAAAAGGTATTTGAAGTTATTTCTTGATATAACGAAACATTACTTTCTAATCAATCATTACGTCGAAACACGGAAGTTTTAAAACCAACTAATGGGCTTGCGGCCTATCTGGAAGATCCTCCTATTTCTCCTATTCGTCCCCCAAGAAACTTACAAACATACCATTAGTTCCATCATGCATAACACTTTTAGATACATAGGGTAGCCCTCCTTCAACCAAGCACACAAAACCAATTATAGAATAATAAATTCAAAATACAATCACGCGCAAAACTCAAAGAGATATCAATTTATTTAATAAGCGTGTGTGAACAAGCATCCACGTACCGCGGGCTCCTAAAAGTAATGACACAATTGATTCGTCTTAATGACAGTGCAATTTTATCACAATGGCACTTAAGCCTCCTTGGAAAACAATGCCAGGAGGATTCCTTCAGCCTAATGACTGCTTTGACAGCTGTATCGTATCAGTAATTGTTACTACGTAAACTTCCTTGCGTAATTTTTGGGTGATATTACGAAATTATGTATAATTTTTAATATTACGTGATATTGGTAGTAATTTGATAACAGGAGAGGTGCAATGGGAAATATTTGACAGCTGGTCAGGATAGTTGAGAAATTTATTGTGCCGTTAGTTATCGTTCTAAAATCAAGCATTTTCTTGATAATAAAAGATAAAAAACATAAATATTTGGTCGATCCAATAAAAATAAAAGTTCATAAAAACAAAGACTAAAGAAAATTATTTCATAGAAAAACACTACGTTTTTTTTAGTTTTTAACTTTTATTGTTAAGGTTTAAAATAAATTAGTATACTTTATCTTTCTGCAGTTATAAATCAGTCAATATTTATATTAATTAACTTAGGTATTAAACTTACTTATTTCACTTACTCATGACAATCTTCCGATGTCTAATCAAATTATTTCCCTTCTGGGTACCTAACACTGATTGTAGGAATATAATATTAATATTAAATAGTAAAACTAACATTATTATTTCAATCGTAACGTTTTTGTACGCGCTAGTACTTTTTAAAGTTACAACCGGAATATTTTTTATATAAATATTAAAATGCTTAAACAAATTTTCATGAAAACCATTTTAATTGCTTATTTTAATGTAATGCATATTATGTTACTGCAATGTATTAAATTCTGGCATTGTATACAATTCCTAGGCATTCAATACAATTACTTAATTCAATTGTTTAAGGCAATGTTTGAATTATTTTATCTGTCTTCAACTATTTCGTGCTTTCCCTAGTGCCTTGATTTAGTTGGCTTCCTGGTTTTTTTAAATATTTTACCATAATCTATTATGTTATAAAACTGTATCATCATATTTGCTGCTGTTAGGCATTGTATAGGAACAATGCCTGAACAAAATAAAGAATAAATAAAAAAATTATACATGACATGAACATTTGTGGGATTTTATTCAACAATGCCTAGTTATAAGTAACTAACGGATAATACATATTACCGGAATTGCTGCCACTTTAAGGTACAGATACTCCCCAATTTGCTATCTCGCTCACACATTGAAGATATAGAATCAATGAATATAGTTATGAAAAATTGCTAAAAACCAAGTTAAAGAGAATAACATACAGTCAATTATTTTTTTCTGGAATCCATAGATTCTCAATTTTTTTCGGACCGGGTATCAGTGCACATATTTTAATTGATCATCATCATCAGCCTATATTAGTCCACTGCTGAACATAGGCCTCTCGCAATGCGCGCCTATTGTGTGCTCATTAGAGGTATTTGCCCGTAATCGCCACGCTGGGCAAGCGGGTTTGCGATCGCAATAGTAGATGATTACTGTTACACAGAAATATGTTGCTGCCCATCCTCCCTTTCCCTTTGTCGCTTCTTACGACACCCGCAGGACGCGTAGAGGTGGTTCTATTCTTAGGCCTGAAACCAGACGGCAAGCTGCACATTCAATTATAAATCTGTTAATGACAATCACGTGTCATTAATAATAGCATCGAAACTCAGGCTGTCACAGTCACAACATTGCCAAACCTCTTTAAGGAAGCATAAAAAAAAACGTTTAGGCACTAATTATTATGTCAAATTATGTATTTGTACCGTGTTCTTACAGTTCGTGACTTAAACTCATAACGTAACGTCTCAGTATAAAGGACTCTTTCCCTAGTAGTGTACGAAGATCTGGCTTAGAAACCCCGTGAAGGTAAAGAAGTAAAACATAATAATATCCAGTTCTTTGATGCAATGGTAATTGGTTTTAATTATAAGTTTTTATTTTATAATTAATGCCCACTTCGCTGCCGCCGTAGGCTGGCTGAAAAATTTGGATATAGAGATCTGATCCACGCAGGATGAATGCCATACGCAATGGATGATTTTATAATTTTGCCTACTTATTATGTTTTTGATCCAAGAAGTTTGGACAGGGAATGGACTTACCTGCCCTACTCTGCCCTGGAGTGTAAATGTGGTTCTGTCCCTCAAACAATGGGGCACTTAATATTGTGCCCTGCATTTGTTCATTAAGTTCATTCGCTGAAGACACAAATCTCGTAGCCCCAAAATTTAGAATGTCATTGACACGCTAAGAAGAAAGGAAAAAGGGGCCTGATTAACTCTTTAAGTTGACTAGATTTGGGTCACGAGGTCTTGGGAGACGTTACAAAATTGGAGATGATGATGATGATGATGATGGAGATGATGATGAAATAAGACAATCTAAATTATTTTTAAAGTTCCAAATCATTGCCTGCCTCATTGGTCTAACTAGTGATAGCATGCGCGACTGGTGAACGATGTCTTGGGCCCTCGATCCCCGGGTCGGGCAAAGTGTTTTTGGGTTTGGGAAACTCTCAGTAGCAGCACGAAGCCTGGAATTGTGCCCGGTTAATAGCAATAGGTTTGCCCCCTATTACATGGGGCTTATAACATAGCCGGCGAAATGTGGGTGTACTGCATACAAATCTGCCTATCCCGTCCCCCTACAAAAAACTATTGGAACTTTATTGTTCGTTTTATTGAAATATTTAAATAATATTTAATTTAATATTTTAAAGTTCTTCAGAAAAAATCAAATCTGTCATGTGCTGGCAAAATTATAAGCTCTTAACTTTCACTCGGGCAGACTTGGCAAATTTGTACCAAATTAGGGTGCAAAATACTACTCTAAGTACTCTTCCAGCTGGCCTAATATGACATACAATCTACCAGCGTTGGAAGCCTGAGGCGTTTGCAATTTGGTCCTAACACCCGCACTTTTAACACCTCAACACCGTGATTTTGGCGCTCTTTGCAAATTAGACAATCACCTCTTTTAGTTGACACCATACGAAAGCCGACGGCCATCGCCTCAAGCTAATTATTGACAAAGTTATATTTGCAGCTGGTAAACAACCCTTCACATTAATCCATAAAGGGAATTTTATTCTGAGAACTGCAAAACTAAATTTGCAACACACACGGCATGCTTTTACTTTCGTCAAATTTTCGTCAATCACCTCCATAATTCCATTGAAAGGAGATTCATTTAAGGTATTTTACTTCATATTTGTTGCTAATTGCGCCGAATTACAGGGCGTACGAAAGTGCGAAAATTAGGTGCTAAAAGTACCAGCCGGTTATTATAGGCTCGTTATGTCAGAAAGTGTGGAGAACACGCGACTGTACCGGCACCATCTTTGATTACAATTCGTATGGAAGGACCATTTTTTATGGATAATAAAAATACATTATTCAGATGATTTTGTTATTAGCTAGAGTTACATATTTGGAACGTATTTTGTGATAGTTATAAGCAAAGATTTGTATCTAAGTATCAAGTTCAATAGTATTGGTAGTTAAAGGCAATCTTAATTCTATGTCATTCACTCAAAATAATATTTTTAAATAATGACTATAACCACACAGAAAGTATGTTAAATATATTGTAATTAATAATAAATACCTAAAGACTTCTTATATAGAATTCTTATATAAAAATATAAATTCTCCTTACTTGAGATAGGGGTTATATTTACTAGAAAACTACCTACCCAAATAATGAAATAGAATTAATTAAAATAATGTGTTTATTCTGGAGTGTAAAGAAATTAATTAAAAAAAAAAGGAATATATGCTGCTTCGTATCTACGTCACTTCATTCATAATCTGCATAATTAAAAAGTAATTAGTATCTCTATAGCGAACTAAACGGTTTTATACAACAACCCCGTTGGATTTTTACGACGCGCGCACTCATAACTTAGTTATAGTAACATGTTCAGATTGTTCAGCGCATACCTAATTAGTAGGTGCTAACCAAGTTATACAATCTGGAAGTCCTATGTTAGGTGTATGTTCAGTAGACATCTTATGGCTGAAATGATGATGATGATGAACCAAGTTATGTGCCAACATCTGCCTGGAAGTTTTTAAATAGATAGATATAATAATAGACTCGAATAATAGACTAGAATAGATAATAGACTCCGGACCCAGGTTGGCCGAAGCAAAGAAAACCTGCTCAAGTGGAGATTTATTGATGACTCTGCTCTGGAGTGTAAATGTGGTGCTGTCCCACAAACGAAGGAGCGCTTAATATCGTGCCCTGCATGCCCTGCCGTTTGTACATTATAGGAACTGATAGACGCTACTGAAGTTGCCAATCCCGTAGCCCAGTTCAGGGCTGACACAACTTAGATTGTCATCGACACGCTAAGAAGAAGAATATGCCAAGATTTTTTCTCTCTTCATAAGAACCACTGAACCGATCACCCTAAGTTCTTTAACTTGTAAGTTTCCTTACCATTTTAAGAAGCGATGGTTTTTTTACCTCTTGGATACTATAAATTTATACTATATACAGTGAAATAACAATTATTTTATAGAAAAACGGACAGATTTTATTTTTAAACACACATTTATTCACAAGGTATTGATTGACCTACGATCATAGACTTGACAACCAGAGCGAGCCTACAGGCAGGCACTGGACGGGGCTGCGAAGGGCGCTAGCACTACCCGGCCCCGTCCGATACAGTGATGTGAGTGTGGAACACGCAGGATGGAGATGTTTTTAGTGGGAGCGAGCCCCACATAACCGTACGTCCTCGGACTATAGTATGCGGTAGCAATATTTTTTACTCCCCCCGGCCACAAAAAAAGAGGACTTGATAACCAATCATAACAATAAACGTATCTCGTTTATTCAATAACTTTTAACCCATGAAAGGTATTTTGCATCCCGGCGGCACGTAACGATGGACCCTAATGTTTTACTTTTTGATCTTTGATGAATAAAGTTTAACACGGACGTGACGTCACGTCAAGAGATAGTAAAGTCATTCACACTAGAACAATTATCAACGTTTTCTTTGGCGGTGGGAACATTCTGTGAGATATCAAAGCATGCAAAGCTGAATGATTCGCGTATATCCACTGCGAATTAAGCAGCGGCTAGATCAAAGTGAGCGCGGTGCTTTGAAGTGTGGCGTAAATATGAGTGATTAGAGATTTCGGTAAAAGTTACGTGTGGTTTAGAGTTAAAGATGAAAGCGTGTAGATTTAAAAAAAAATAAGATTAGTTTATCGTGTTGTCATTTGTTGTTTTCACGGCTGATCAGACTTGACATAAGGTAGAACCATTTCAAACGAAATTGTTAAATTAAAAATTTTTTTCCAATGTGTTCTACGCCAGGTACCAAATGCCGAACAAAATAATAAGTATTTTTATTTAACGCTTATGTTTTCATAACCCTGCTGTATAGTTTCCGGCCTCTGCCATGTGGTTTCCAGCCTAAGATTAGAACCACCCCAACTTGTCCCGCGGTGTCGTAAGAAGCGACAAAGGGAAAGATCTGGACGATGGACAGCAGTATCCTTCAGTGTAATACTAATCATCGATCCGCTTGCCAGCCAAATACCTCCAATGAGCGCATAATAGTGGCTCGCATTGGAAAGGCCTATGTTCAACAGTGGACTAATACAGGCTGATGTTGATGATGATCTCATAAATTCTTTTCCGCTACACCTTCTATTTTAAACTCTCAAATTACAAGAAGCTCATATTAAAAACCGCGCAACAACGCTTATAAGAGTGTAATGTCCCTAAAGACACAATACAATACAATTTTTCAGTCCCACGCTGTGACAAAGCGTGACGATATGTTATTATGCATTACTGCAGCATAGATACATGAGACCTCTCATAACTGTATAAAATGCTGAAAGCATAGATATAAAAATGGGGGAAATAGCGCAGAAAGGCGGTATTGCAAACATTACGTAGGTATAACTGTATGGGCAACTGTAGTTTTACTATCAATCTATTTAAAACACAAAAACTGTTAATTTATTAATGATGATGAGATTATTAAAGATACAATTTGAAAAACAGGTCCTTATTAAAAAATTTTACCCAATCGGGTCACCTACCGGGTAATTATAGGTAAATATAAGCCATCTAGGAACCCACTCAAAACCACATAAAAATTGTTCCTGCCGTTTTGAAGTGATGCACAAAAAAACTTTTGTAGAAATAAATTGATTTTTATTTTAATAGATTCCTTGTGGTAGTAGTCCTTCGATCCGTAATTATAAACTCGACCATCATCATTATCATCAGCCTATAATAGTCCACTGCTGAACATAGGCCTCTCTCAATGGCACTATTGTGCGCTCATTGGAGGTATTTGCCCATTATCGCCACGCTGGGCAAGCGGGTAGCAGATGTTTACTGTTACACAGAAGGATGCTGCTGCCCATCCTCCGGATCTTTCCCTTTGTCGCTTCTTACGACACCCGCGGGACGAGTAAGGGTGGTTCTATTCTTAGGCCGGAAACTACACGGCACCCGGAAACCACACGGCACTCGATCAAACAAACATGAAATACCTCTTTCAATTAATTACCCGCTACAGCTCCTTTTTTACGCTGTTCTTAGTTAAACATAGATTAAAAAGCGCAATAACATTTTAAGTTTGTAATAGAAATAGAGGAACAATCCCACGGTGTGACACACACCGTGACCGTATATACGTGGTTATTATAATTGTCTATGTATATATATATGTATATAAATGTATGTTACTCTACGCTTTGTAAAAAGTTACAGATAAGTTTTGATGTATAGTGTTTTATGGGTGAGTTAATTGGCTAATTAACTTTTGTTTTAATTTCGTTTAAAATATATCTTAGCGCCTTTATTCAATTATGGAGAATGATTTTATAAATTTGAAAGTGGCGCCAGTGACTCGTCATCTGCCTAGCCTTTTCCCAACTATGATGGAGTCGGCTTCCAGTCTTACCGGATGCAGCTGAATACCAGTGTTTTACATGGAGCGACTGCCTATCAGACCTCCACAACCCAGATACTGGGTTACACGATACCCCTTGGTAAGACTGGTTGTCAGACTTCCGGGCTTCTGACTACCCGTAACGACTGTCAAAAATCTACAATTGACAGCCGGGGCCAACAGCTTAACGTGCTAACGTGGCGCCAGTGGCTGAAAGGTTAAAATCGTAATCGTGCTATGGACATGAGATGTGGAAGGATGAAAGACATGTTGTGAGAAAGGTTTCAAGTATGAATGTGGATGGTTATAAGGGTAGAGGTAGACCAAAGAAAAGATGGATGGATTGTATCAAAAACGATATAGATAGAAAGGGAGCAGTGACATGACGGCTAATAGAGATAAATGGAACCTATTACCCGCACCCCATATGAAATTAGGATAAGAAAGGCAGGAAAATAATGATGAAGGAATATAGTATATTTCATTACAAGTTCGGAAAGGCTGTCATTGCAAAGAGCTCCGATAAATGTCTACCCGAGCCGAGGCGCAGATGAAGGCGAGGGTTGACAGTCGGAACAAGTAAAAAGTAATTTTTATTACTAAATTTACTTTTTTACTAAATCACTTTATGTGTAAACACAAAATATTCCGTACCCAAAAATAAAAATCATAATTAAGAGTAACATTTAAAAAAAATAAAATTGAAATCAAAGTTAGCATTAAGCTAAAAATCAAGTATCAATTTTCTAAAATGTTTAGGATTTTGACATTATCTGGTGGCTTTCTGTGTTAAATGTATTTTGCTAAATTCCTATACACTAAACAAAGGACATTTTGTCAAGTATCCCTTACATTATTTCATATTTTCGGTATCGATAGGTATATGGAAATGAAATAACCAATAATCGTTTTGGAACTTTAGATGACACTATTAATATATATTGCCAGAAATATATAGTTGGATAACAGTACAACAAAAGCATTAACACCAAGAGAAATAAAGAGAGAAAAAGAAAGCTTTGCGAACAGACTTTTGTTGAACCAAAATAGGTTCAAAACTAATTCACGCGCCCAAATTCCGCTAAGTCTTATTAGGAGTTTATTTATCACTTGCTAAAATGGTGAATAAAAAGATACTAAAAATCCGTCTTTAAAACACTTAAAAATTAGAAATAAGACAAAAGCGTCCGTTTTGGAGTCAGTGCCAAAACTTACTCCAGATTTTAATAAACCATTTAATTGTAGGCCTTGGTACCAACTCCTAAACTAACGTTTTTGTATTATTTACACTTAAAGCAGCTTTTTAAAGTTTGAAGATGGCTACATTTTTTTTTAATTTCAATGTTGAGTGGCACAATTACGTTAAAAGGGGAAACCAACTCCCTCCTACTTTTTTGGAAGTCAGATACCAGCAATACATACAAACAAAGTTAAATTAGTTATTAATAGAAGTTTTCTATTGTCCAAAGAGGAGCTAAGGACAGTTTCTCCTAAGCTCATCTCGTTAAATCATGACAATATTATGGAACCAATCAATCTCTTTAAAACAAAAAAAATAATTGCTTAAATCAGCCCTCTAATTAGGAAGTAATCGGCGGACAAACATAAAATAATATAAGTAAAAATTTTATTTTTAAGTATAACGGTTTTGTCATCAGAACTAAAGGTATGTACCAAATATCAGAGCAGTCTGTCAACAGGAAGGGGGTGAAATATCGATCATTAAATTATATACAGGGCAAGCTAAATAAAATCGTTTAAAAAAATACGTATCGAATTGAAAACATCCTTCTTTTTGAAACTCAGTTAAGCAGCTCATCAGCTGTCAATAAACAATCATAAATGGTGTTTTAAAATAAGCACAAAAAAAATTGTCAACTAAATACCGAAAAATGTAAAAGGACCAAAATCATTTAGAACTTGTTTTTTGAATGTATAAAAAAAATTGGTCTCTTCATCTTATCAAGAGGAGTATGGGAGCGCGTTGATGTCTTTTCTTGACGATAACTGAGATCTTGCTAAAGATAAACGAATAAAAAATCGATTATTTCAAAATAAGCGATCTTTTATAAAGTTTACTGTATTTTTAAAATTATGGCTTTATAAGAATAGTAGTAAGAAAATGTATTAAAAAGATGCGAAAGTTCTTATAGTTTTATACAAGTATTAGTAACGTGCTAAAAGTAATACCGAAATTATTAATAAGGTAGTAGATTATAGTAGGTAGATTGCAGCATATTGTGTTATTGCATACAATCATGATCTTCTGTAGTAAACATTTTAATTAGTTTTGATTTTTAATTGTACATGTTTTTAGTTTCTACCAATTGTTTTTCTTTTGACGCAAGTCCACACTAAACGTCACATACAAACATTACTAATTATATTCTAAACCTATATAATTATATTGTCTTATAAACTAATAAGTATAAAACCACAAAACTCACCTTCTTTCTCGAAATCAAACTGTTTCAGTTCTAATTGAGACTAAAATTCAAGTCCATTATTCAACTGAAATAACACTACAAAATACTGTTAAAATAAAAAAGTCCTTGCCAAAAAGTTTTTATTCAAAACCCAACTTCACAAGAAATTTAAATTTAAAATCACTCGAAAAAAAAACACTTGAAAAGCGGTAGTTCCGAATTCAAAAAGCGTGCGTTCGGTTGTGCTTCACGCGTAAGCTCGGCGCGATGCGTGGAGCGGTTGTAACGGACGTACCGTATCCATGGCTCCGCCCACCGCGACCAAACCGGTGGGGATACACCTCTTAGCTTCTTCACACTTCCCTCATACCTACTAGATGGACCAGTTTGTCTTGACCCACCCCGCCCCGAAGGACCAAAACGAAACAGACTTTCGAGACGGAAGCTTACTATTTTCAGAGTTCTTAGTATATCGGACGACGTTTGTAACGGATTAATAAGATAGTGCAAGCGATTTTGATTCGTATTGCTGTAATAATAAAGATGATTTGTTTGGTGTTTTGGGACAGTTGGTGAATGTCTGGTATTCTCGGGGCGGAGAGCTAAAGACTGTTAAATAGATAATGTTGCATATAGATGTGTAGGTGGGTACGTAGAGTTTGCGATGAAAATGTTAAGCTTTGTATTTTCCTGAATACTTTTCGTTCAATATTTTTGGCGACATTTTCTGCGTTAAGTATTTCGTATAATCCGTGCTTGGTTCGTGTGATGGAGTAATTATCATCATGAGTATTTAATCTTATATGGTAAAGATGTCTTTTTCCTAAGAATGAGACAATGTGGGCAAATATACATTATTTATTTTTGATATGAGCAACAAATACTTAATTAATATACTACGAATATTATTTTAAAATTTAAATTACATCAATCTGATTAACCAAGCTTACAGCGAGACCAAATCCCCTACTAAGCAATACCAGCTAAAGTTACCCCTAGGTAAGTTGGCTTTTGGAGCTGCTAGAGCAATAGACAAGTTAGTGACAAGCTAGCCCTAATTTTAATTAATTATTTAACGATATGATAATTTGTGATAACAGGCACAGACTTAAATGAGCAAGGGATAGAGACAACAATAATTGGGTCATCGCGTCAGGCTTCGCTGATGAGGATATAATTTCAGGAGGTTTTATGAAGAGGTTACTTTTGCTCGTTTTGTGGTCTCAAATAGTGATATCCTTAATTGGGGTAAAGATAAGTCGATGTATGTCTAGAACGGCGGATCTGATTAAATGAAAAGACAAAATATAATTAAGTACATAAACATTTCTGGTTGTACAATTGTCTCTCTTCAACCGATATAATAGCTACTAATATCTCAATAAGGTAACCATTATAGTTCAACTTTTTAGGGTGCTTCGTAGCCCATGCTTCCTTAGCTTATCCTCTAGTTCATAGTAAATAACTATAAACTAAAAGGTTTTCTTGCAATGTTTTCCTTCACCATATTCACTTAGAGAAGTTGAGACCTCTAGCTTGTCACTCAGCAGTTATACACTGGTTTAACACTGGTATGATCATAGATAATAATTATATCACTATACACTCTGGTATTAACCATATGAGGGTATTGCGAGATGAGTAGAGCTTCATAGGTAAAGGGACTGCTATCAAACGACATCGCGTTATTTATCGAGCGCAAAGAAGTAACTACTCTACACGTCCGTCTGTCTAGCTTGTTATATTTTAAGTTATGAGTCATAAGCGATTTTGTTTTCAATATTTTTTGATCCTTAGATTTAGAATAGCACTTAGAATCAGATTGAATGTGATTAAACAAGCCGAGCCCAAGGCTCATGGCCCGAATATAGGTATGTTTGATATTTTTGGAGAGAACTTGAGAACTTTGTGAACCAATGTGACCTTTTTAATGTCTTATCATTCTTAGTTAATCTAAGACACTACTGATACCGGTGCGGTGAAGGAAAAACATCGTGAGGAAGCCTGAATTTAAAGCTAGCGTAGTAAATATGCTCTATCCATCTCTGCCAGTCAAGTCTGCCGTAATTAGGTTTCAGCAGATGTTTCAACTGAATATTCGGCTGACATTTATCAGAATCCACATTTGGTCACTAGAAAAAGTAGGTATATTAAAGAAGAAACATGCGAAGCATTCTCTTTAATTACAATATTTTTAATATACATTAACTGCCGCACTCAGAGACATCAATTAACTTTCTAGCCTTAAATCGTTACTTTTGTATGGATTTTGACAGAGTTTAATTATCATTAGCGTCGTTTGACGTCTCTGATTGCGGCAGTTAGAGCAAGATTTTTTTTGTTACAATAATTTTAGTTTTACCCGCTGTCTTCCACAACTTGTCGGCACAGGAGACATGCGTCACGCTGCTTGAACACGTTCAGCTGGCTGTCTCGGTCTGTGATGTCCGTCTCGCCTCTACTCCAAACAGTAATTAGCGTTGTAATGTGCTACGTGATTCATTTAATTATGTCATATATTGAATAGTTACAAGTTTTATATAAATAGTAGCTTTTGCTTGCAGCTTTGCTCGCGTTCACGTTATTTTTTAGTATAATGATTTGGTATTACCGTTAAATAAAAAGTAAAATAGATATATTTGTGTGTAATTAGCTTAGGTTAACTAAAATACGAAAGTAAAGCCTGTCTGTTTGTTACTTCATAGCGCCTTATATACCGAATGGTAGAAATATAGTCTGGAATATGAGAAAGGACATAGGCTAGTTTTATACGCAATGACTGACAACCACGCGGGGGGAGTCACGGGCAAAAGCTAGTTTAGAATATGATTCGAGAGACACGTGGTGTCACTAGTATCATAAGAACGTTACTGTTGTTTTCCTCGAACACTACTTTTTTTCGCGATGAAAGGTAAGTGCCCTATGTTCGTTTCTATACATCTTACAACGTATTGCAAAATTTCAGGATGATCGGTTCAGTGGTTTAGGCGTGAAAAGGTAACAAACAAAGAAACTTACTTTTGCATTTATAATTATTATTATAGTTAGGATTTGGGTTTTTCCATTAGAAAATGTATAGTATTTAGCAGCATGAAGTCTGTAATTGTGCGCGGTTAAATAGGCTCGCCCCCTATTACATGGGACTTATAACATAGCCGGCAAAGCGTGGGTGTACTGCATACACCTCTACAATAATAAAGGTGGATACAGGGGAATACAGGCGTCAGTCAATGTATGTATAAAATTTCGCGTGCACGAAATCCTGGGCAATACTGAAAGAAAGCTAGTACAGAATAGAGGGGCCCACTTTCATGGATTTTCAACAATAACTATCACCCAGAAAGATCTACAAATAAAGTCCTAAAGCCTCTTGCGCGTACCACACTAATGAAGCACTTTAGTTTTAAACCATTTGTATTCAGCTTTACTTGTGGTTTTAAACCCTTCATAATACTGTTCAAACCGCCGCAGATATAAAAAAAGAGTCATTTTCCAGGTGTATATAATTAGTGCACCAAAGTGTTTGTCGGAGTGCGCCCGCGCCTCTATCTCGGACAATCTGCGTTGTTGTGGCCACCCTCAATTATAGGGGAATTACTGGACATTGCATGACTGACATGTAGAGTTTAGAGTTGGTTGATTTGAGGTTTTTAGAAGTGTGTTACCTCATTAATTAAGTAGGTACGAAGACAAATATAAATTAATTCTTCTTTCAATTTGAAGGTAACAAAAAAGTTAAATAAAATTATAATTATTTAATAAGAAAATTTGAAAAAACTACTGATACGGATGGGATTCGAACCCACGATCTTCGACGTACCGTGCCGAAATAAAATTTTAACCTTAAGTCACATTTGTAATGAATAGAGTAGGTAAGGACCAAAAACAATATCCAAGACCACGAGACTTTTCAGAACATGATCTATCTGTGCATAAAGTTTCATCCAAATCCGTAATACAGTTTAGGTGTGAGATCGATAAGGCGGTCTGCCCACTAGAGCGAAGAGGAGCTGAGAAAATAGGTGATTCCATACAAATGACAGATCTGCAAGCGGTTAGTTAGGTATTATTTGTATGAAAATATCTATTTTCTCCGCTCCTCTCCGCTCAAGTGGACAGGTAGCCTAATACACATCTTCACAAACTCACATTCACATTAATAATTTATGAATAGGACTTGGCTTACTGTAAATTGTTCCCAAGTCCCTATTCACAGTGCCCTGTCCACCAGAGCACGTAAAATTTGAAACGTAGTCACACGCATCTGCCTTCCGTCTCCAAGTAGCAATTACACACAAAAATAATAAGAAAACATATCCATTTTAACAACTTTCTTTTTGCAATCACTTATTAACTGAAAATATACAATATGTTATTATTTTTAAATAAAATTTATAATCCATTTTAAATTATTGTTAAACTGCATTTAGATATTTTGCAAAATGTATGTATTTGTATGTTTATGGTCGGCAAGCCATAGACAAACTTTAGCTATCTGCAGAAACGTCTTCATTAAGTCTAAATTTATAAAATTATAATTATTAAAGTATTTTTCTTATTACTAGCAATGAGACATAATAAAATATTCTATACAGACAATAGTAAATTTATATTTAAAAGTCAAATAAAATTCCTATTAGAAAATATTTCAAAGCTGCCAGCGATGAAGCATCGATTCATCACTACACCAGCTCTTGAATTCGGATTCTCTGCCTCTTTCCTCAATGGAAAAGATCGTAGGTTCGAAACCCAGGCATGCACCTCTGTTTTTTCGGATTTATATGCGCATTAGAAATTAAGTATCACTTGCTAAACTAAAACAGTGAAGGAAATCAGCACCCCTGAAATATTTTTTAACGCTGTGTAAAGCCATGTCAGAGGCCTACGGGTGGTTTAAACACTGACACCGCTTATTCATCAACCAAAGATAAAGAAAAGAGAGTCATCACCAATCACCATCACCTACAAAAAAACAATTCAACAATTCATTACAAAGAAACCAAACTCTCGCGTTTATTAGTAAAAAAATATGCCAAATGAGTTGTTCTTTAAAATGACTCTTTAAAAGTGCATAATTATGTTTTACAGGGGTTTGTGAGCAATAAATTAATTTAGTTATGACGTTAATGACGTTTAAGTGTCATATTTTTTGCGGTTTTGTGTAATTAGAGATAATTTAAGTCAGTGAGAGATAAATTATTGCAATGATCATATTCATTTTTTACAATATCATTGCATTCTACATAATAGGTAAAGGGCGTATGAGCTAAAACGTGTAACTGTGAAAATGTGTGCATTTTAATAATTATTATTTAATCAACCTACAATATTAATATGTAAGTGACACTTAAAACCTTAATTTAATATTAAAAACTAATCTCATATTATCAAAAGTTTTAAAAGGCTATACAAATAATTTTAATTCATCATTCATTTTGTCATAAACACAAATTTACACAACAAATCTACAAATCTCATAAACTTAAAGCTCATAATTACAAAACAACCTATCCGCTTAAGTCGTTATTCAAATCCCTCGTAACTAGGTCGCGTGAAGAAGACGGATATACCAAATGGCATACGAAAGAAAGAGATAACTATATTTCTGTCGCTACGGTACATAAAAAGGCGTGTCTAAATAGATAAGTAGTGACGTAGGGATTGCATCCGAACTTGTTTTTATTTACATATGTTACGGTCGAATAGAAAAAGGTGGTTAATTAACTTTGATATCTAGTGTAGAGTTTTGTTATTAATGGTGGCAGTAGTTTAGGTAGCTGATAATAATAATGAAATATGACATGTATAAATGCGTTTTTATATTATTAGACCAAATGCAGATCTTTTTTATTATAAAAGATTTTACATGAAATTTTTTTCTAAAACGAATATAAATTTAGAGATTTTATTTGTTTTTTTTTACTGATTATTGTCTACCTTACAGTAAAATTACTGTTTAATTACAGTAAAATACAAGCAACTGTTAAAAAAGATATATTTTATGTATAAATAAATTGAATTGGAAAAAAAATGTAGGTAATCTTAGTATCTGTAACTTCTTGAAGTAACAATCCTTCCTAATTATAATGGTTTGTTCTTCTTTCACGCAGCAACGGAAATTAATGAGATTTTTGCATAGTAGTTTATAGGTTATTAGTGTCACAGAAGTGTGCCCACGTCAAGAGTTTTGTCGGGCGCGCATCTAGATGTCTCAGTCACTCCGTTTTGTTTAATATGTGGTTTTGTTATGTTTGAATTATAAATTGTTTGAATTAGGTATGTGTTTTTTTATTTTATTTTTTTGGTTTTTGTGTATAATTATGTTTTTTATATTTTTTTATTTTTTTTGTTGGTACCAATATGTGGTTTTTGTGTCGTTTAATAAAAGTATTTCTATACTTTATCCAAAAATTTAACCAAAGGAACGAACCTGTGGTAAAAGCTCGTAAATAATAAATCAAAGAAGTAGCTAAATACATTCAAAATATAAATCATTAATCATACGAATGAATTACAAAAAAGAAACAAGAAATATACCAATCTCATTACTGACTTCTCGGCAATTTACCAGAACGCACACCTTACAATACTTACCCCACACTAAATTAACTCCCAACATTTTTTTGTCTAGACGACATCATAGTTTTTTCCCACTGTCCACGTGCTGCGAACAAAAACGCTTTACTGCACAATGTGCACCTTGATACCTGCCTAATTGATTATAAATTACGTACCTACTTGATAGTGTTACACAATTTTTTAAAATATCTTGAGGCTAAAAGGCGGTTTTTTTATAATTTAGTGGACCTGGGGGCGAAAGGACAGAGGTTTCTGTTTTTTGGGTTAAGAATTTTGTTATAGTGTTTTTCTAACTGTCAAACATCAAATTATACACTGTGCACTGTAGTTAGTTAACATATTTGCTAGGCTGTTTTATTTGCTTTCAAGAATTGTTTAACCTCAAGTAGTGGAAGTATATTTTGTAATATATTTTTTTACAAAAAATACGTAATATTTTTTTACAAAAAATACGTACGTAACGTAAATTTTGTTTTCCTTTGCTATAATAATATAATATTTAAAGTCGACTATAAATACAGCAATAAATTTGTCTTTAAATATTACAGTAAAGAGTTCTTTTCTTTATCGTATGGTTGATGAACCAACCTGGTGTCCTAGGTAAACTCTGACATGGCTTTACACACCGTTTAAAAATCTCAAGTGTGCTGGATTCCTTGCGACGTTTTCCTTCACCGTTTTAAAAAGTGATAATTAATTTCTAATACGCATATAGATCCGAAAAGTCAGAGGTACCTTTGATTTGGTACTCCAACGGTCAAACCACTAGGCTATACCAGCTTTGGATAGTAAACAGGCTTTGAATATTAAAATCGTTATTCTCATTAGATTCGCGCACGCATTCATTTATTCATTTAATTTTATTTTTAGAATATTAAAACTCTCAATTCAAAACTCTAACAAGAAAATGCCCAATTTAACAGTACCAACTTTTTATTTCAAATCATTGGGCCTTCAAATCCGCAATCAATTCTGCCAACTTCAAAACAAAAACATCCCGCGATCATCTGTCAACAGTCACCTGTCAAATTAGGGCTTAGACATTTTAATTTTGATGTTTTTAGAGTTTGCGAGCTTTTGCAAGCTCATAACTATGGTATTTGGTATTCGTCGGCCCTTCTGCATAGTTGTTTTATTGGTGTATGATTGGTTAGATTTAAATAGCCAATTAAAATTGTGTAGGGCACCTGTTTCGAGTTGGGCTAAAGGTGCGTTGGTGACGATTGGGTGAGTATTTACTTTGTAAGAAGGAAGTTAGTGGTGGCTGATGAAATTTATTTGAAACATAGTAATCACTCGTCAATTTTACATGCAGAATCTACATTAGGTACACGGCTATTACTGTATTGTCTGATGGTCTATTGCTGTAGCATTTAATTTGTGTTTTTTTTTAACTATTACTTACACGAAAATTGCATGCATTTGCGTTTAGCACAGGCTCTAACTTGAATGATTTTTGCTAGCATGCTTTTGAGGGGGTTGTTGCCTATTTCCTTTATTGTGGTATATAACTCAGAAGTGGTAACCTTGGGGTGAGCAGACTACGAAAGTCGAAGTTAAAAATAACAATATTCAATATAAATATTTAATAAGAAATTTGAAAAAAATAAATAATAATATTTATATTTAATAAGCTAACATGTGCTAAAACATGTAAAATTTCACAAAAAGTAACAATATTCAACTTTACATTCATAAATTAATATTTAATATTTTTATATAATTCTAACGTTGTATAAGTTTTTTTTTATATTTTTATAGACAGCATCGACAAAACAGTTACCCCAAGCTATTGGCTCCCTAATACTATTGGCGCAATGGTAATTATCCCTAGCTACAGCTACACACATCAAAGTCGCTTAAGTCTTGTGTACAACAATTTACCGTAATGTTCGACGACGGGAGATGCGTGGGGTCATCGGGTGTAATCAGTTTTGTATGGTTGACGCACTAGCCTACCATCAGATATACGCGGACCCTAAAATATAACAAAACAGCAAGTTCTTATTAAGAAAAAGAATATAATTATAATGTATGCTTCCTATCTATTGTTTTATTATGCATGCCTACCCTTAGTGTCTGCCGCAGCAAAGAATATTAACTATTACTACATAGCTATACACATAATCTACCTTTAGATGCATAAATGTTATTTTAAAAGTACTTTTGCTTGAGGCTCTTTCTATGCGTTCGTAACATTTAATTTAAAATTGTCAATCAAACCTTTTAACAATCTTCATTACGTAAGCCTTCCCCAAATTATTCGGACATCGAAAGCACCCACATATGCAAATACGTGCACTCAAGTGGACAGTCGTGCACAAAATAACACGGTGTGTAATAACGCTGGGTGCCGCACGCAGCCGCATGCGACGACTGCCACGCGCCTCCGATACAATCAGGGTTGTCAACCGCGCGAAAATTGATTTGGGTACTTACGTATTTTTATCCATGTGCTTTTATAACAGGTGGCAACCAACGTTCTCTCTAAAATTGCCTAGGAACGCTTTTTTCTAAATAGTTTTGAAAAAGTATAAACAAAATACCTTGTTTTAAATATTATTTCGGGTCTATTCGCGCACAGATAATTCAAAATAGTCATTATTGAACTAACCTCGACGTTTCGGTCAAGTTGCATTGATTGCGTTGATTTTAATGACTATTTTGAATTATCTGTGCGCGAATAGACCCGAAATAATATTTAAAACATGATTCCAATTCGCGAAAGTTTAAGAAAATACCTTGTGTCCCTTTCGTGAGTGTGACGTTTAAACAAAACAAGAAATAAAACTACGTGTTTCAAAATAGTTTCTGGCAATGGTTATTAAAAAATAATTGTAAATAAGTAAACGGTTTTTCGTTCTTCTTCTTCCAAAATCATGCGGAAATATTACGTTGACAGATTTTTTTACAAAAATGTGTAGTTTTGTTTGAAACAATCAATCTATGGTTAATTTAGAAGAATTAGATTTTCTTTTCGAAAGTTCTGGTAGTAAAAAGTTAATTGATTGGCTAAATAAATTAAATTAAACTACGTTTGCTTCAGACTTCCCAATTCAAACAAATTAGAAGCATACAATCAGCTTCACAACTGTTAACATAACACTTTTGTTGCAGGTGCCAACCCTAAGCTGAATTAAGATTAATGCTACCCGCGCAGCGCGGTATAATAAATTACCTGCCTGTATTCTGTTTCACACATCCCTGTCCCGTCTAATTATGTTGATAGAAATTGCAAATTTTATCATATCTATGTACTCGATAGCGGACTGGAAGCTTGTGATTAGTGATTACTGATCGATTACTCAGTACCAGTTCTTACGATGCGTCTCCATTCAATTCTATTGGCGTTGCGAGAACATTAGGCCACTGTGGAGTGCGTGGTGTTCTTATTGAGGTCCGACCAACGCACGTGTTGAAGAGCTGCCACGGTGTTTCTTCCCTTCCATTCTGCCTTGTTCTACAAAATGCTCCTTTAAGTCTTCAATAAAGAACAAGAAAATATTGGTATTTAAAAAATTGAGGCTAACCTTTTTAACCTATTTTAAAAATCGAGAGACACTCCAGAGGATTCTTAATGAACGGCTCCAATATCATATCCCAACTGCATCGATTTTTCTCCAACCATACATCCCACAATAGCCACATCTCGGCTCTGAAAATAAAATATGTAAACTACTAAATACAATTATCACTTAAGTAAAAAAAAACACTTGTAAGTGAACAATACATGTGTAAGTAAATCTAAACATTTATAAGTGAACATCTACATGTATAAGTCAATCTAAACATTTATAAGTAAACATAAATATGTTAAACTGTAACTCAATTCAATGAATAATTAGATTATAATAATTGAAGAAGTGACACTGATAGTGTAGATCTAGCTTTTAATTGATAAAAGAATTTCATGGTTATGCAAGCAATTGCTCGGTCAGGCATTAACAATTCATACGCACATAACACTTAGACTTATTAAACCTTTATGTGCCTATTTATATATTTTAAGACCACGGACATACGCCACGTCTATTTAATTATACTTAACCCTTCCATAACCCTTTCGTTAAGCAGTAAACTTTAATCAATAAATGAAATTAACGAATAGTTAAAGGCAGGTGCCGTTGGAATTGGTAAAATTATTAGAATGTTTAATTTAATTAATATGAAATACTGTAATATTTAATTACTATGCGTTGATGAAAGTTGAATGGTTGTAGAATGTAAATTTGATTAAAGTTGGTCCGGTTACTTGTACACAACAATTTGTGATTCAAATAATTCACGATTAGTCACACACACTAGACTTGTAGTACGTGATCATTTCGTTTTCTGTCATCTTTCTAAGAAATTTTATCAAGAAAAATTAAGTTTAGATAAGAAAAATTTGACAGTCTCTTCTTTGTGGTTGAGAAAGCGTAAAGATATATTTATTTGCTTAAAGTGATATATAACAATTGTATGAAATATAACGATAGTTATGAGAAACATTTTAGTAATAGATCCTCTAGATGAAATAGGAAGAATATGAATACAGCTTCAAATTGATTCTATATAAAAAAAAAACAATAAAACGATAATAATGTCTAAAATGAATTTATCCAAATAAGCAGGAGATAATAATATATTATTAGTGCCTAAGTGTGTGCGCGTACAAGGCGGAATCTCTTTTCCTCACTCTAATAATCCGATACGACATAATCAGAGAGATATCAGGCGCAGGACCATTGGCTTTACGTGGTATGGTAGCACATAACTTACGAAAAGTTAGAGGCCTTCAATTCGAACTTGAGATCTCTGATTTATTACTTAGTCAACGGTCACACCACATCGCTGAATTATTAGTGAAATCATGCCTTAGACTATAATATTTTCAAAATTATATCATGGTCGTAAGAATCACAAATACGCAATGGAAACTCGAACTAAAAGATAAACTTATAAAGTTGAAATCTTTGCACTAAATGGTACTGCGTTTGTGCATCACTTAATTTACATACAGACAAACAGGTTTACCACCAACCGGGCAAGAATTTACGAGACAACATTTTACATTACGTCAAATTATTGAATTTGAGACCGGACTATGATACCGTCGTCGTCGACGGGACGAGACAATTACGATGACCAGCGTCAGCCAAATTGCTGGATTTTATTGTTTTATTGTGAGTAATGAGTTCATCATTCTTCATTTGTTAATGAACGAAAATGGGGAAAGAAAAACAACTTTATAATTGATTTTTACTGTAAGTCCATAATATGTGAAGGACAGTCTACGCTTTATCATCATCATCATTTCCAGGTTTCCATTTTGCTATGCTTCCATCTTAAAAAACTATTCGTAGCTGGTAGATTTGAGTTTCTGCATCGTGTCAAATTATATATACATCTAATTAATATTGCAACCGATTTTATAATTAACATCGTGACGAAAATAATAAATATTACAAAAATAACTGACTTGGGCGGTACTTAAACCCGTCACCAATCATTGCTAATCTGCACTAAAACTAAAAAACTCGGTACCACACATAGACCATAATTAAATCCTGGATTAACACAATTTTATCCTGGTTCGACATCCACGCGGGCGAAGCTGCGGGCAAAAGCTAGTAAAAATTATGATAAAACTTTTTACAACCACATTTCATTTGGCTCAATTAACATAAAAATCAAAAGTACTAGGTCTCCATAATCGCGCGAAGCTCACCCACACATTTATCGCATCGGAGCGCACCGCGCACGCGCGCCGCACCTGCGCTCGCGAGCCGCGCGCGACACATGGCGACGTTTTACGTTAATTGTAGTACTATTAAAATGAATATTAGTGATATTGATGAAATACGACCGATTTATAATGCCATTAGGGTGTGTGGTCTTGTAATTTATGGGAGATTAAACTGTTAGTAGGTAACTACAAATTAATGTGATCTCTGGTTGGTATAGAACCTCGTAATATGTACAAAGATGTTAAGGACCGTGCGACTGAATAAAAAGATGAGAAACTGCTTACTAAAATGTTTATTTCAATAGATATCACATACATAGACAGACGAAATATTTTTCTGGAATACTTTGTACTGGGCCCGGATGATGTCAACTCTCTCCCGGCCAGCCACATAATCAGTCATTCCCGTTCCGTAAACCCCCCCCCCCCCGTCGTCCACACTGTTGACGAGTGGGTTTTTTTTTTAAATGGTGACAATCCTTCCCGATCGTCACACCCCACGTGACATTGTACAAGAGTCAAAACCTAGAAAATTGATTTTAACCCGACTTTTGAATGGAGCGGGTTAATTTTATGTTGCCGCCATGGTTTAAAATCGCTTTTATCGAAGTATGCATTACAGAATCTCATAAAACTTGAAGGAGAAACCTTTTGGATGATTATAATAAGGGGCTGAAAGTTACATGAAAGATGTAGGTTTACGGAAGATACTACAAAATGTGGGCTAATCACAAAAGTTCTTTTTAGGTCTTGGCCCCTCGAATAAATATTACGTGTATCAAATAATAATAAAAAGCATATTATCACTGGACTAATATTAAAAGTTACAAGACTTGAGCATTTGGACACCCCAGTTACTTCTCTTTGGACGGATTACTGACAAAAGTTTGCGCTATGAACCAGAAAATTCGTAGGTTCACACATCACTTCTGTCTGTGTGCAGGGGCGTGACATTGTGAGTTGTAATAAATGCATTAAAAAACATTGAACTATAGTTAGGTCTGACTTCTGACTTATTGCCGAGCAATTTGGGTAGACTTAAGACTGAATAAGGGTCTCTGCGCCGTCAACTTTTTTCGGTATGGTGATAGTACCCTGGTCTCTCTTGATTCTGACGAACCCAAAAAATTATACAATCTTGTTAATTTAGGTATTAATCGTAAACTAGTTTAGTTATTTTTGTACTTGGAATGGGTGTATAACTTAAGAGCCTCGATGAGAGTGGCATAAAATGTAAACCCACTATAATAAATAAAGAAAAAAAGTGTGTAAATTTACAATTTATAAAATTAGCATTTGATTCAAAATCAAAACAAACAGTTCTTCACTTACATAGTAATAATCGATCATTAAGCACATCGATGATACATCGATATAATACACCGCGTGCCACCAATAACCTCCAGGCATCATAATTTAAAACAAAATTGTATTAAAATTTGACATAATCGATTATTCGAGACATCGCATCGTCATTCTATGCAACGAGAGGTGATTTGTTTAACGCGCACGACTCACGAGCACCCTGTTTACTTACATCATTAAATCGATTTTTATCTTGTAATCGATTATTTGGAGTCTTTACAATAATAGAGATGTTATACTCATAAAATTTTACATCCTGATTTCTGAATAAGGTTTTTTGTGATATATTTATTAAATTGTTATACTACCCCCCCAGGGTTAAGTGCATTTCTCGGGAGAAAGGAGTCTGGCGATACTGCAGGCACTGTCACTGTCAACAAATACCCTTACAGTGCCGACAATGCTGGCATACATAACCTCAGTTTGTTTTCGGACTTCTTGCAAAAACATTTAAATTTTTGCGCTTACTAATATTAGTTGTTTGATTTCCTTTATTACAAGGAGGACGGTTAAGCCTAAGGTTAAGATTAGGACTATGGATACAGCCGGTGTTGTCCATCAGATATTCACGATCTTTCAGCTAAGTGAAGACAAATTTTATTTCACTGGTACCAGGAGCACCTGCATTTGTTAACGAAGCACCCAAAAACTTTAAACGAAATTACCATCTACATTATTAGAACTTGGGAAATAATTTTCGAAATGTCTCGAAGGGACCAGAAACAAGCGTTTAAGAGTAAATTATTCTAAAGAAGCAATTAAATTTTGGGAAAAAAACATCGGTTCGGGTGACCACCCTGTATGATTAGTTGATAATTTTTAAGTTGGCAACACTTGCCGCCTGCGGCCAACGCGTGCGCACGCGACTGGCGCGCGCCTATTACGCACATGCAATTGGCCGACTTCTGTCTCGAAATTTGAACATTGGTGTTCCAAAATTAAAATAATAGATGCCATTATTAATCTGTTCACACTTTTGGCTTAGATTTGGTTAAGACAGTTGGTGTTTGAGATTATTTATTTTTTATTCTAAAAGAATCTGGTCCCGCGTGTGAATATGGTCCCACAGGTGATTTCCTAAACTTTTCGTGGTAATGGGCAACACCGTGGCAGCGTCAAAATAGTGTTAAAAAAACTCCTTAGGCTATGACTCTGGCTTAAAATTTATTTGGTTCATTATGGTTGGCGGTAACCAACTGGCATCCATCCACTGTACAGCAGCTGCCTCCATTTCGATATTTCTTACATGCAGATTTTAGATCCACACAAGAGGTTCTGAACAGCCCAAGTGCGAGACGGGTTTGTCCATTAACACTTTGACTGCCAGACAGCAGACACAATGCAAATTCTATTATTTTTCGGACACCATGTATCCGTCATGGCGTTTAAATTGTTAAGGGTCCCTCTCAATCCTCACCACGATACAATTAAATTCTAATTGTTGATTCCTTTAGTTGCATTTTATTTTAAGCTTCTCTGAAAACCGAAAAACTTATACATAGTACAGGCGCTGGAGTACCTATACAAAATCTTGTTGTTGAAACCTAGTCTTATGTACTATTTTTAAAATAGAACGAGGATAAAAACCGTTTTATAATGCAGTTGGTTACTAAGTTTCCTATTTATATAGGGTTTCCCTTGATGTTTATAATTTTGGCCATATTAATAAATATTTTGTAACAAAAATAAAAAATATATATAAGTTGCATAAATATAATCATAATAAAGGATCACATAGTAGTTAGTAGTTGTTTGTTGTTAGTTGGGTACGCATCCCTAAAAAGGCAACAGTGTGGTCAATACGTGCCACGTCACGGAGCAAAACCACAAGCTTGCACCGTTTAAATTAGAGCAGTCCAGTTTGTTGTGACCACATTTGCAATGAGGACAATGGCTTTTGGGAAACCTGATATCATTTATTTATTTATTCTGATAGGTATCATGATATACAGTACACACAACTCAGCTATAAACATCTCACAAAAAGTTTTATAAATATAAGATTTAAATTATTTTTTTGTATGTAAATAATTAGCATAATCATGATGCAATTAATGAATTGAATTAAATTGAATCATAAAAAACATTGGCGAACAATCAAGCAAAAGTTCTCACCTATTTACACTAGTATAGGGGTAAGATTGCTTAGCGATTTTTGCCAAACCAAACTTTTGTTGTATCACTAAAAAATAAATTAAAACTAACCACGTCAAAAACTTAACTTCGACAAACTATATTATTCGACAGACACTGATGCGACAAATGACACTCCTACATTTGTCGCTACTCCTACAATTATGGAACTACGATACTATTAACTCAGAGAATACGTTAGACATCGACAAACGATTGTAGTTCATACGACAGTGTTGACGGGGCTCCTATTTTTGTGTTCACTGTCTAAAAAACCAAACCTAACCGAGTCGGAGTACTCTAAATTCCTAACTTAAAATTTGAACTGGCAATCTCAACTCGGACAAATTATGAACCTTTGAACCTGTCATAGAGGTTCATAATAGTCTGAGTTTAGTAGCGTAATGTTGATTCCATTGTGTTGCAACAATATCTAACAGTTTGTCGATGTTAAATTTTTTTGAAAAGGAAATTTTTAAATGAGACGTATCCTCAAAACTTAAGAAACATGGTTATAGTTTTCACATCTAAATAATCGTTTTAACCAAGACGTTTAGACGACATGTGTGAAAATAATTTCGACACGCGATCACAACTGACTCAGACTATTTCAGTAAAGTATACTTTATAGAATAAAAAATCCTAGTAAGTCGGATAGCTTTACCTATTTACTCCGTTGGCTCAGCGACCTAAGATGTGTCTCCGATACAAGATTCCTTCCTTTCTGCAGAAAAGTTTCTTCGAAAACATGCCTAGAGTTCAAATCGGACGACGAACACGTCATAACAAATGTCTTTATTGTTAAAAACATCGTAATTTTAAAGGACAATAATCCACACTGAGCAAACAATAGCCTAAGAGTCAAAGGCCTTGCATTATTTTTTTAAAGACGGTTTTTTATAGGGCGACTGCCTATCTAACCGCTACCCAAAAGGATATGATAGTCTAAAGTTAGATCAGTTGTCAGAATTTCATAAGGGTATTGACTCCCTATATCGACTGTCAAAGATCTTAATGATAGCAGCAGCCAACGGCTTAACTAGATTTCCGAGGCACGGAGCAGGTGATAATAATTAATTTATGTATAACACACACATACTTCCGAAAAGTTAGAGAAAGACTGGCCAATGAACGGTTATACCACTAGGCTTATCGCCACTTTTTTTTCAGAGACGGGTACAACTTGTTCATATTGATTCCCATAAGCAAGCTGCCTTAATCCAAGCCAACGTTGTATCATTGTTGCTTGCTATTAATTCCGCCTTATAAAGAGCTCTGTATAAATGAATTTACCGCTTATTAAAACACTTTGAATTTCACATGTTACCATTCGACACGAAGCCCGTTCACACTATAGTCCAGGCAACGAATGATTATGGATGGAAAAGTCGAAAGCAGAAAGTTTGACTTCAGAACATTATTTAGACTAGTTAGGAGATGAAAATACTAAAAGTCCCCACCCCTCCGAGGTAAGCCCGAGGAGGGGGGGGACTAAGAAGATCCCATTTTTAGGTTTTTTGCTTATATCTCAAAAACGGTGCGTCGTACGAAATTTTTTTATACTACGCAATAAAACCTGATAAAATTGTCTACAACTTTGGTGTTAATACTTTTTATCTATCTCAAATCGTTCCCTAGCTATGAACTCCGAAAAACGGCCAAATTTCAAAATGTGTTAAAACAACACGAATTTGCCGAACTCAGTTTTTATTGCTCATCCAAACTATTATATAATAGGCACCTTACCCGTGGTGCCACCGTATGCTCCACTAGTGGGTCCACAGGTATTTTTTTTACATAAGCTGGGAGTACCTTCGCGCAGTGAAGGCGTTAACATTTCACTTTTAAACTGGCTAAAACTCCCAATAATATTTATCAAGGTGCTTTCGGGCTTATGCTGTTATTTTTATAATATTTATGGGCAGGAGGAACATTTAAAAAAATAAATATGTGTCTTGAAATCGACTGTCGCAGCTGAGAAAAGTAATGAAGCAATGTATGACAGAAAACGAACAGAACGAGAGTGTATTACACATTTTTGGAAAAATGACCGTTTTTAGAAGCTCATAGCTAGGCAACGGTTGGAGATAAATAAAAAGTGTTAAAGCCAAAGTTGTAGATAATTTTATCAGGTTTAATTATGTGGTACAACAAAATTTCGTACGATGCATCGTTTTCGAAATATAAGCAAAAAACCTAAAACTGGGACCTTCTTTGTCCCCCCCCTCCTCGGGCTCACCTCGGAGGGGTGGGGACTTTTAGTATGCTCATCTCCTAACTAGTCCTAACAAAGTTCTTAAGTCAAAATTTCTGCTTTCGACTTTTCCATCCACACCCCCTTTTAGAGCACTCATTGACTGGACTACTATGCGGGATTTGTTTCGGATATTATTTGTTTGGTATTGGTAACATTTGTTACGTAATATTGTTGTATCTTCTTTAATTTCATTGTAAAAGTGTGGTTCGGCAATATTTTAATTTTGGTGGAATGAATATCATTTATGGTCTTTCTCATGGATCGGATATGAGACTAATTAAAAGGTTAAATAATATTCTAGGTTAAATAATTCTCAAGTCGACTTCTAGCGAGACCTAAAAGGCTTCCAGCTGGACAAAAAACTAACCTAAGCCACCGTAGCTAAGGGCGACTCCTAGTTGGATTAGGGCTTTGGTTTTGGACGCTGATTAGTAGCATGCTTGATCTCTTTATGATTATTTTGGAGACATGAGGCTACAAGCTCAGCACGGGCTGGCATAAGTAAGAATCAAAAGTGTATAAAAATACTTCAAAGAAAATATTTTTTACCTCTTTATTAACATCTAAATTTATCACCCTATTTTACCATCCTTCTCAAGAATGATGCAAGACGCAAATAGACACGAGTTTTCCTTTTGCTCAATCCCGGTGCGTGTAAAACCGACTTACTTATATAAATCTGTAGAGCCTCACTTAACACCACGTTCCATTCTCAATCGTACACCGTTCACTTTTTACTGTTTAGCTCCACAATCGGTATCCTCATGACAAAAACGACCGAATCAAAATTCTTCGACCCCATCTTTTATTTATACCTTACGTTTCGACTAACAGGCGTAATTTTTTCCGGTAAACAATCAGTTTTGCCAGAAAAATGCGAGACGGGAAGAAGTTATAAAAAGATCGGTTGTATTGTCGTCGAAATTTTTTCGCTTCTTGCGAATTCGGACTCATAAATATCGAGATATGATTGGAGATGGTTGCGGAGGAATGACCGACGCGCGGAGATGAATTACTAAGGTAACGCGAAATATGGGGGGATTATAATGGTTGACGATTTTTTATGAAGAAAAAAAATTTGTGTGAATGGTTTTTCTGTTTTAAGAATGGATGGTTTTGAACCGACTCAAAAAAGGAGGAGGTTATTTTAAATCTTTATTTATTTACAGGATTTAAGTACACATTTGCGACTATGCCAACGTCATCGAACGCATCGTAATATGTGAAACTTCCATACCCACTTTAGTTTTTAAGACTATAAGTACCTTATATAAAAGAATTTATAAGGGTATAGATAGACCAAAGAAAAGATAGATAGGATGGAATGAACATGAACACAAAGGGAATAAGCAGCACATTTAGACCCTAAATAAAATTAGGACAAGGGCAGGAAGATAGTGATATTCTTTAATTAAATTGAATTCATCGAAGCAAAAACAGGATGTTTATACTCAGGAAATTTAACTCAAGCGGTCAAAGCACTATTTGGTAAATAAAATAATGACAAAGAATCTAAATAAAGCTTAAATTGACACTTATGATTTATAAAGGGTCCATAGACCGACTTATCCCGCGATCATAGACTTTTCCGTGGTTCATTCCGTGACCTCAAAAAGCATATTCATTTTTTTATTGCCAATCACCAAAGGCCCTTGTGGGCCACCATCTTATACTTATGTATTATTTATTTATTTATATTAGCCTATATTGTCCCACTGCAGGGCAAAGGCCTCCCTTTCCTCCTTCCACTTCTTATACTTGATTACCAAATTATTTTTTCTTTTCCAAACTCACACACATCTCGACTGATTTCTTGTCACTCGTAGTAAGATCCGTTCGCAAAGTATTTTACTTACTTGGGTGTGTTAGAAAAAGCTACGGTCGATTGTCTTTAAGCTTCAAACATTACGTCCTGTGGGAATAACTGAGCTAGATAAAAAAATAACATTACTTAGAAAATCCAGGGATTTTGGAAATGTGCACATTTTTGTAGTAGACTTACGTTTGTTTCCTCAAAAGGCTCGAAGACGAATGCTGACGGATTCTTGGTCCTTGTATCCAAATTTTTCCTTTTAGATTTTTTTAAAAATGGTTGACTCGCGTTTGAACTTCGAACCGATCGGCTAGGAAAAATATCGATTTCAATTGTGTCTACGATTGAGCTCAAAGTGCCATTCCTGTTGTTTGTAACGATTAAACTCAATAGTTCAAAAAGGGAGTATTTTTCACATTACTCTACTTTTGTTTTTAGTGTGGAAACAATTTTTACAACTTAATAACCAAATATTTCCTTATGTACAGTCAGCGCCACTAACTTAGTGACCCCCTTCGTGAAAATGCTATAACGTTGAACTAGCTTGAATTTTAATGTTTGTAATTATGTAGATATTATTGCTCTTCGAATGAATGGTTTGAAATGAGTATAGTAGACTTTTAACACAATACAAAAATTAAATAAAGTATCTCAGATTTGAAGGAGGTTATTTAGCAAGGGTTACCAATTATTGACCCTGACTGTACCTATCTTTTTAATTTTCTAAACCATATTTTAGGATTTACTATAAGTAATACAAACCTCTGTTGTAAAACTTTGAAAATAGCATATTATGAGAGTTTTGGGCAGTATAAATATTATAACTCTTATTTTCTTTTATAGGTTTTACAGTACCTAAGTAAATAAATGGGTATTAGCTTTCTGATCCTAGAAGTTATAATGGTAAACCCATAAAACGTAAAGAAAACAATAACCATTTATAAAGACATAATAAAATACTCGTAGATTCATTAAAATACCAATCAAATCTCGCATTTTGATGGACACGGGTATACCTCAGTGAAAATTGCGCGCGCACCGGTCCCCACAAGAACCGGCGTGGAATATTGCCGTGCGCACTAATGATGAACGTTTCTGCGCTTTAATTGTGATCAAACAGACAAACAAACATTGTTTCACAAATACATTGACCTCTATTACAAGGTGTTTAAGTTTAAAATCGTTTGAGTGGATAGGCAATTAAGTTTGCGAACAATGTTTTGCTACATACACGATATGAAAAATGTATGAATCTTCATCTCAGGTATGATATAAAAACTCCGTAGTGCACTCTGACGTTAAAACAAATGGACTTCGGGTCTGAGCTCAAAAGCGTCTGAACCAAAAGGGTAACAAATGCGAAAAGAGAAAATTTCCCTCCTTCATCCTATGGTTGATGTCAGAGTTTAAACTTGGTGTCAGAGTTTAAACCTCAGGCCTCTGACATGGCTTGACACACCGTTGAAAAATCTCTCAGAGGTGTGCTGGTTTGCTCACGATGTTTTCCTTCACAGTTAAAACAATTGATAATTAATTTCTACCTACCTATACGTATAATGTGAATTCCAAAAGTCAGAGGTGCCTGGGCTTCTAACCTATATGTCCTTTGACTTGGCAGTCCAATAGTCATACCACTAGGCTATCACTGCTTATAATTATTAACTAATGTATAAATATTATATATTAAAATTAAGCTGTGTAGTTATCACCTGAGATATAAATAATATAAATTGACACGTTTTTTGTGAATTTCAAACCCGATGTCCATTTACCTTGAGATCATTGGTACTGTAGTTGATTTTGTTCAGCGTGGAATAACCAGTCTCCAACAATGACGCATAGATCGTTTTGGAGACATGTGTGTAAAGGAATAAGTTGTCGATTAATAATAAAAATAATTTTTTATTTCTCATAGAGACACTTAACAATATTATAATGGTTACAGGCCTCTAATATATGTTACATAATGTTACAGCTTCTTAAATTTGGCAGGATTTTAAAGCAACAGGGAGTATGCTTTAAAATCCTGCCAAATTTAAGGAGCTAATAAGTAGGTGTAACTGACTTCATCTTTATAAGGCATGCTAATCATTAAGCTGAAATCTAATAAGCTTCTTGCAAAAACACATAAGCGGTACGTTTCTTTTAATTAAGACAAATATAGTGTTTCTCGATCGTCGCTTGCATCTTAATTTTTAAGCACTTTAATTAGAAATACGTCTAGTTTACGAGTCTTGCATCGTGCAAGTCTAGCATAGATCCTTAAGGCCGATTGCACATTACGAGAAATTCTTAAAAGAAAAATTGTCACAAGTGCCCACCGACCGATTCGAAGTTTGAGAATATATAATCGAAAGAGATTTCTTGAAATGTGCGACCGGCCTTAGATAGTAGGGGTACGCGCAGGTAAGGCGATTGAAACGCGTCATCGATTGTGTGTTAAACAAATTCTTATTAAACGTAAAAAATACGTTATTGCATTAGAAAAAAATGGGTTTTTCACGTCGTCGCGTCGTATCTCAAACGCCTTACCTATTTAACAGCGTCCTTAGCATTTATCCGATTCCAATTTTATGTAAAGTTTAATTGCGTTTTCCTTCGAGATATTTTTAGCAATTTTTAAGTCCGAATTCAAACTCCGTCCTCCTAAAAATCTAATAGAGACATCTGTTTATTTATTGTTAATGAAATTCATTTGAATAGATTACCTATGTAGTGGTTTGACCGTTGAACTGCCAAGTCAACAGTTGCAGGTTCAAACCCAACGTACAACTGACCTTTGGAAATCATGTGCATATTTGAAATTAATAATAATTACTATTGAGATAATACATATATTCTCAAACTTTCGTGAACATTTAACATAATGAAACAACTTTTTAAATGGATAAAACTCGCGTATTTATTTGTATAAAATACGCCTAACGTTTTGTGATTTTGCAGATGTCGTAGTCGCAGGCAAAGATCTCGAAACGTTAGGCGTGTTTTATACAAATAAATACGCCAGTTTTATCCGTTTCAAAAGTTGTTTCATTATACTATTGAGATGCTTTAAACTTTAACACCAGGTTGTGCTGTTGTGCATCAACCATATGATAAGAATGAGATTCATTTATTGGACAATGTAGGTACACGGATTAGGTACCATTCCCACATGTAGATAATGACTCTCCCACAAATAAAAATCAACAAAGCTCCTCGTCTCTTCGCCATACATTATCAAATTGGATGATCGACAATTGGTACGACAAAATAAATCTGAAACTGGTGACAGTGGCCCATCAAAGCTGCAATTGCTAGAAAATATCGTAATCAGCCGGTAGAGATTTTGTAAAATTTCACCAATAATAATTCACAACAATATGAAAACATTACATCGTATAATTCACAAAATACTTAAACAGTTTTATAAATAAAGTATGTATTAAATTATGTATTATTTTAAGCATAATTTTTATGCGAACACTAAAGTTCGTACTACCATCTGAGAAGGTAAGAGAATTTCGATATCCAAATTCGAATACTTATCGAAATCGAATATCGAATTTGGGCGGGGTTATAATTTATTAAATTTGATTAATATTGGAACTATAATGGTTGATTGTAGTGATTCAAACTTGACTTTGCAAAGACCATTGTACCGACCGGACTTTCAGAAAATATCTAATTCTGTAACTTTCGTAATTTGATAGTATTAACTTCCAGACCTTCTATTTAAATTTCTATAAGTAGAATTCAGGTAGTCAAAAGTAAATGCTACCAAATGAACAGTGTCACGAAATTAGGTGAGTTTGCTATAGTTGATTTGATATTGCATGGAGCGAAACACGAGAGCTTCTACCACGAATAGTACGTCAGTCGGCGACTTTAAAAGCCAACATTAACACCTCAGACTTTAAAACAACTTCATTTATAGAAAGTTTAGTCACCGGCTCACCGCTAGACATTTGACCATTTGATTTGATGGTCTAATCATGTAATAGGTAATTCCTACCATATAAGGCCTCTAGGAAACACGCGACTGATGGTGCCGAGTCGTGTGTGGTCTGGGAAAATTTACAGTTTTTCATCGTATAGGAGTTAATAGGTATTCTGAACGTTCTTAAAATCGAATCAAATCATTTGTTTCGAATTAAATTGGTACTTTACAACACAAAGCGACTGCCTATCAGACTTCCACAACCCAGATACTGGGTTACACGATACCCCTTGGTAAGACTGGTTGTCAGACTTTCGGGCTTCTGACTACCCGTAACGACTGTCAAAGATCTACAATTGACAGCCGGGGCCAACAGCTTAATGTGCTATCCGAGGCACGAGAGTGATAATTTATTTATAATACACACATAACTTACGAAAACTCAGAGGTGCGTGCCTTGGGTTTGAACCCGAGACCTCTGACTTACCAGTCAACGGTCACCACCACTAGGCTATCACGACTCCCTAAAAAAAAAAATTACCTTGACAGTATCAACATAAAAAAGTTTATATTCATGTAGACCATCTTAGGCACTTTATGAATGGTCATAATTCTAATATTATTGTAAGAGTGACTCCAGTTACTAGTTCCAAGGCAGCCTACATGATGAGAATCTGGCAATAACACCACGGTGAATGCGCAAGCGAAAACCGTATTTCCGCCCAGAGGTTTGAAGAACATAAATGTATGGAACAGCTGATTTATTTTTGCGATTTCAGGGTTGGTCCCATAGTAAAAGTTGTTCATAATTTTAGTAAGAGTTTAATGACCCCTTTTAAGGATGCTGCAAAACAAATAACCCTGTTTATTATATACAAAATTAAATCCTTTTCTATAGTATTATAATTCTCTCTGATTTGTGTCCGTTCTAAGCTCTCGTTGTGATGGCCGATTACGTCGTGATGTCGTCTGGTTGTCGTTTGTGATTACAGATTAGTTCCACGCATGTACCCGCTAGCTACTCTGCACTGTTGTTACCTTGATATGGAAAAGGACTTTGCAGGAACAATCATACGAGTACAAGTCGGTCAGAACAATTTTATTTCGTACGTATTTATTTTTAGAATAGTTAAAAGCGCCGTCCGCCATTAGACATGTCGACAATTTTTTTTATAAACTTTTTTTATTTTCAATATTATTCCATTTATTTATTTATTCTTCAGCTCAGTATATTTTTAAAGACATATTTATAAAAAAAACTTATATTAGTAAATAATTTAAAAAATTGAATAATCCTCGATACAGAAAAACCTCAAATAAAAATAAATGAACATCACTTTATCTAAGAACACTCTCGATTACCTTTACCTTTCAAATAAAAAAAAACTTCATCAAAATCGGTTCATCCGTTTGAGAGTTACGATACCACAGACAGACATTCAGATATACAGACACCAGCCACATCAGACTAATAACATCCCTCTTTTTGCATCGAAAAACAAAAAGAATAAACAGTTATGTGCCAACCGGCATTAGGAACAAGGTCTAAGCTACCGGTGGTTAGTGGTCTAGAGAGAGGAACTCCCTCACATTTCGCGCCGTAGCAATTCCGATACTGACAAAATGTTATGTTTCCAGGAAAAACTATATTAGTATGTGTGGTTACACCCAAATTAAATCTTGATGCTCCTAAACTTGTTCAACCGTAGGACAGTTATAGACTCTTTCTTTTATTATTTTATATATCAACATAATTTGAAACAACCTTCTCCACACTAACCCTCAGCGACCCTCAAATAATTCATTGTCTCCTTACATCAATCTCCTTATTAAACACACCTAACCCTCTAGCACCAATACATTACCGGCCTTTGTCCAACCGTTTACCGACACTGTTATTTACCAATAATTGTATAGAGTTACTAATTCCAGTGGTGTCCCTTGTACTTGCCAACCACCGCGTTTCAAATTATAAGTCTTTCTCACGCCGAAATTCAGATGCCTTCGGGAGGGTTGTAATTGAAATCTAAATTGGGTTGTATAGTTGCATGACTGATTTTAAAAGCTATGGTTATTTATGGGTGGTAATAAAACCAAGTCGCTACCTTTCCAGAACAAAACATAATGGTAGTAAAATGACAGTAAATATATAAATAAACGTTTTTATGAAGCATATTATAAAGTTCATCAGGCATAAGACAAACGTGGCTAGCCCAATCCCACTTAAATTTCCCGGCTTTGTGAGCTAAAAAAATTAGAGCCCAGACATAGCGAGAAGGCGTCGCGCACGTTTTGACCGACCACATAGAAGATGGCGAAACAAATTAAATAAGACGAACGATCAATGGTCCACAATAGTCTTGGACAGAAAGGTAAGGAAATCATGAGAGGAGGCTTTTGCCTAGCAGTGGGATGATGCTAACAGTATATTATAAAGCATGCATGCCTTCGCTAAAGTTCAGCATTTTTGTAAAAAGCAAAAATCGATTACGAGCAAGATTTGAACCAACCCAATCGAGTTATTCGTAACTCAGCCTGAACTATCGAAATTCTTTTCTACATTCAACCATTTCAGCTGGCATTTAGTGTATAGTTACATTTCAGACTCTGTATCATCATCAGCATTAGCCTGTATTAGTTCTCTGCAGAACCACTCACTGTCTTTGCCCATAATCGACACGCTGGGCAAGCGGGTTGGTGATCGCAGTAGCAGATTGCTATTACATAAGGATATGCTGCTGCCCATCCTCCGGATCTTTCCCTTTGTCGCTTTTTACGACACCCGCGGAATGAGTAGAGGTGGTTCTATTCTTAGGACGGAAACCACACGGCACATCTCATCGACTCTGTATGATTTTCATTATAATAATTATTTTTCTGTTTTTATTGTTTAAATAAAATGCTGAAACACAATTCAAATCAAAAACATATACAAGGACACCAACCTAAGATGCATCATGATTGTAGCACATGAAACAAAAAATATCTCATAATTACACATATTCGATACATTGAACAAATGCGTTGGTACATCATCTGAAATATCAAACACAATATTTGACAGTAATGACAGAGCGGTGTTGAAATGACGAAATTGATCATTACCGGTTCCGTACAAGGACAGGAATGATGTAGGCCAGGAGTAACACACGTCAAATCGACGCTCAATGCAAAAGATAAATTTCGATCAGCGAATCGATAAATGCATTTTTCGATGCAAAAAATAGGTAGCGAATAATTTTAATGATGTACAATATTGGGTTTCGCGATATGGAATGCATTTGGAATTATATTTTGATTAAATAATTTGATAGGATTCGATTCGATGGAGATGGAAAAAATATTGGTTGTGTGATACTTGTCATAAAAATTTCGCAAGTTTAAACGAGACTTGATTTAATCTTTGGGTTTATAAATAATTATGATAATAGAGCCACCATTCAAGAAAGAAATTTATCTATTATCATAATTAATTATAATCAGTGATAGCCTAGTGGTATGACTGCCAAGTCAAGACTGCCAAGGATTCATGTGCGTATTACAAAAATAATTATCACTTGCTAAAACGGTGAAGTAAAACATTATGAGAAAACCAGCACACCTGAGAGATTTTTCAACGATGTGTAAACTTTAAAGCCATGTCAGGGGCCTTCGGGCGGTTTAAACTCTGACACCAGGTTGTCTCAACCATATGACAAAGAAAGAAAGATTAATTATAAATCATATTCTTATATTTTATGATTCGCATAAAGTTAGTTTTCTTTAAATGTCGACTGAGCGAGAATGCCATATTGCATAAATTCTAACTTATATACCCATTTTTATTAAGTATCGTGAAGAATAAATGAATAAAAGTAACTTGCACTGAGTTTTGGATCTGTATTATTTAAAACTACTAATTCCAAAACTAATTTCGCTCTAATTTGTCATTATTTCCGAAATCGATTAATGAAGAGTATAAAATTTGTATAAATAATAACTATTAATTTGATCTTTCACATGCAGGTTTGCACATTTGTTACGCGTTAGGCTTACAAATAAAATGTCTAAAAATGGTTTTAGGAACGAAAATATAGGTATACAAAGTTAAAGGTCATATGTGTGTCATCTTTTTTGAATCGCCATCTTTTACAAAGACAGCAGAGCAAAACCCTTTATCTCGGAATAGAACTTCATTTTTTAAAATATTCCAAAAAATAAACTGTGAAACCGTCAATAATAGCAGCCGACTTAGTCCAATGAGGTGCACCTCAAGTAGGTCATTCGGACCCCACGGTATTTGTATCAATACCAAAGATTTGGAAAGTAATGCAAATATCCATCTCCTGTACTTTTACAATAAGAAACCCATAATTAATAATTCAATTAACATTTCGGTTTTATACAACAAAATGACTATCCAGTTTTATACTACCAATCTCTGAAGTAAACTTAAACGTAACATACAATGTTGTAGCTTCTGTACAGTCGACAGCACGGCAAGTAAGTTTTATTGGAAAATGATACTTATTTCTATTGAAACAAGGTTCATGAGAGTTACCAGATGGTGATGATGTTTTGTGGTGGTAATGATAATGATGGCCTTCGTTCATTCCCAATGACTGCAATTTCGAAATGACAATATCTACAATTAAAAAGACTTAAGTAATTTGTTTTTTAAAAGTTGTTTTTTTATTTTTATTAAATTACAAGCTGCTCTCCTTGACTCTGCTCGCATTTAATTAGATTTTCCCAATTTTTAGATTAATCTTAACATTTATTTATTTAATAAGAAAATTTGAAAAAAATTTGAAAAAGACTTCGACGTACCGTGTCGTCGTGTACGTCGAAGATCGTGGGTTCGAATCCCATCCGTATCAGTTGTTTTTTCAAATTTTTGTATTAAATAATTATATTTAATAAGCTGACATGTAAAAAAGTTCACAAAAATATTTATTTATTTATTTAAACAAAAAATATTTTAACAAGTTTTTTTTTAAACCTTTTTTTTAAAGAAAGAAGAGTTCCATATTGAAGAATCGGTCAGTTAGCAGAGCGGGTGTAGTTTTTCCACTTTTTTACTAGGTTGCAGGTTCAAATCCTGATCGTAATCAAAATTTTCTTTCTACAAAATTATTAGCCCTATATAACTTCGCCCATTATTTTTACACAGGACGACATTTTCTTATCATCTATTGTCTTCTTACTAGAAATATAATACTTACTAAAAAATAATGACAAATTAAAAATAGGTACCAATTGCTTACGTAAAATGAATAAATAAAATTGCTACCAAAAATCGAAAACTGTGAAAGTATAAAAAAAACACAAATCCCTCAAAAACAACTTCTAATCGACTTATCCAAGTGCCAACATTCAATCTAAATTCGAAAGCTATGATGCTATGACCCTAAACATCCCTTCAACCTGTCAACGGCGCAGTAGGGCGCAACCCTCCGCGCGGGTCGCCGCCCGTCGACACGACACCGACCACCCATGGGACATTATCTAATCCGAATTAAACTATTATAAAAACGTTGATTCGTTAGCGAATGCGTCCATAGATAACGGTAACTATCAATGATAGGGATTACATAAAGTTAATTTGGTCGCGTGGCGAGTTTTAACCCTAATCCGCTGCATTTCTGAAAATAAAAGACGTTGTCACTCAAAATTCGGTTGAGCGGAAGAATTTAGGTGTAGGCAGATGGGAAATGCATTTTTTGTATTCAGGATTAGTTATTTTATTTGATTTGGGGCGGTGTTATCTTTTTATTGTTATTTACGTACTGGTGCTAATCTGGGAATGAGAAAAAATGTACACTGCTTTTTAGCTGCTTCTCAAGGAGATTTAAACAATGATAGCTTAGTGGTATGACCGCCAAGGCAAAGTCCGTTGAAATTAATTATCACTTGCTAAAACGGTGAAGGAAAACATCGCGAGGAAACCAGCTTACCTGAGAGATTTTTCAACGGTGTATTTGAACCATATCAGAGGCCACGGGCGACTTAAACTCTGACATCAGGTTGTTCATCAACCATACGATAAAGAAAAAGAAGAAGCTGCTCCCTAGTATCCAAAGATGGAGTTTGTGATCACTCTTATTAAAGAACAATATTCCGGTGATAGTAAAAGTCTAACATTATAATGGAAGAACTTTTACCAAGCAAAGCGAAGAATCAGAGATGATTGTGGGAGAAGCAATGCCAAGACTTGAAACGCTAGTAAGTATCTAGCAATTGTGAGAGCTCGTTCGCTAGAAATTATCCACATCATACGTCTTAATGGACATATTCATTACGACATATAAGTACATCACTATGTTATAGGTATTCAATATTCACATCCAAAATACCGTGCCTACTTCATTTTAACATTTATTTACGTTTTAATTTAACAAACTACTCTTTTATATTATTCTCAGTAAAATTATCGATATATTTACTAAGATTTCATTAGTTTGGTGACCACACCAACCATGTAAACTTAAAAACGTACACCCTTTTCTTTTGACCATTAGTGTATTGTGTCTCAACCACCAAATTATTCTAAAACCACAGCACATCATTATACGCACATTTGCAAAACTCGTAAACAGATACACATTAGTCACAATAGAATACAGTTCATCTACTTGTCATCACATCTGTTTCACAAGTACAAAAACAACCACTTCAACCTGACCCCTATTCGCCTTACTAAAGTTTCCAAATAACTTACAACTGCGAATAAAATTATACATTCAAGGGGTCTAATCGACCAGCCGTGGTGTACAAGTGTTGGGACCCAGGGTTGTACCAAATGACATGTCACACATAAATAATCACATAATTGGGTTGAACAATAATGTGGTTTTATACACCCTTATTGTAAATATTTGGGGTCACGGCATGGCAGTATCAATGGGGATGTTTACAATGTAAGTATATATGTTACTTTTGTGTTTGATTTAAGTGTTAAATAGTCTGCTATGGTTAAGGATAATGGTGTTAAAAGCTGTGCAATTGCATCACCAAAAAAATCTTAATTAACCCTAAATCGGTGTTTGGTACCTGGAGTCATCTCGTCGTACTTTTTTTTATTATGAATAGGACATGTGATTGAGCGCTAACCCTAAGTCTGATGGTAGGCGGTGTTGTGGTCTACGGAGGAGCAATCCTGCCTTTAAAGCAGCTGGACTTAAGTTGGACGGTATCGTCCAGATCTCTCTCACATAGGTTTCACCGAACATCCACAACATGACAAAGTCGTTTGGTAGCAAGGCTTTTTCCGATAAGTAGTAACGGCCGAAGTCTCCCACCAGAAGCAGCTTGGATGTAAATCGCTGCGTGTGTCCTTTCATCCTTTCTCCCATCATTTGTCTACTTTTATCACACGAAGAGGCATCTGTGTCGATGCTTTTCTTCCACAACACCACACAGTGGAAAACTTATATTATAATCCGATGGGAGGGCAATCCGACCGGAGATAGATCAGGCGCCAGGCCGACATCTTACATGCTCTCTGTAGCTCGGAACTAGTATTACGAAAAGTAGAGGTGTGCGCTTTTGGTTCAATCAACGCAACGGTCCATCATTTAGGCTATAACTGCTCACTTTTATAATAGGTAGCTACTTATACCAAACTATCTGATAGCAAAACACATACCTACTCCGAGCTTTTAAGTAAAGTTAATTCTTAATATATTTTTGATAACTCATAAGCCCTGGTTCTAGATTCAAGAAGTAGATTGGTCCTTATTACTACATAATAATAAATTGATTTTTAATACCTATAGCCTGTACCAATTGAATGGAAATACGGCAAAAAAACCATGTACGCCGCCATTATTTGTGATTGACTTTTGACTATTATATTTGTATTTTGACTTGTCACAACTTTGTCTACCCAAAAATCGATATAAAATATGATTTTCAAAATAAAACGTCAAATTAAGAACATAGAAATATTTTAAAACGATGACTACCCTCTCACCAGGGGGCGCTACCGCTTAGAACGACCAAATAATTTAGTTACACGCTCATCTAACGTCTCAGTTTATTGGACCTTTTGTTTTTGTGAGATTTATGTCACTTCGCTATTATGTTGGACTGAAAAACAACTGACTGTGGTGAAGAAAAAACGTAATATTTTTTTTTTTTGGAATAGATATGATGGTAGCTATCTTATTGGCTAGCTTTTATTGATGCACCTTTGTTGGCACACACACTTGTGCACAATAGTTTCTTTTTTAACCGACTTCCAAAAAAGGAGGAGGTTCTCAATTCGATTGAATGTTTTTTTTAAAGCACCAAGCTTCACACAAAGTTTTTCCCCTGTATTATGTGAGTATGATATATGTATAGATATATTATTTCACAATGTACACTCACCCAGAACAAACCGTATAGGTATCTGTGGATCACACAAATATCTTTCCTATGCGGGAATTTAACCTGCAACAGTAAGCGTGAAAGGCGAATCGCTTGTCCGCTAAGCCCACCGTGTCGCCAATAATTTCTCCTACGAAGATAGCCGAGAATTCCGCAATTCTTTCAGGAGGATATTATTATAAAATGTCGAATAAGCTACTGACAAGAATGTGTTGAATGAAAAGATTGTGTAATACAATAACTTATTCGGAAACCTCCATACCATTGACTAAAGACCGCACAGCACTCTTGCGCATATTTATCTACATCCATAATCTTAAATACGGCAAAGGCATCAAAGTTATCAACCATATCAAGGACCTTAATAATATACTTTTTTCGCTGTCTGACCCCAAAACCATAAAACAGCCAGTATCTGCCATAAAATAGAAAAAAAATCGACATAGCTACTAGGGTGGTTACTAGAGGTGCGCAGCGGGATACCGACTGCAACAGTAGGGGCAATCATCGATGTTTTGTTATGGTAATGTTGACGACTCTATTATGTATTTAAGTAAAGAGATTGTAAAAAAAGTTAATTGTTTTTTGTTGTAGCGCCTGATGTCTTAATAAAGGTGGATTGATGAACAAACGTTACTTTAATTTGTTAGTTAAGTTTTTTCTACGCAGCGATAGCCATAGTGGCATGACGGTTCGGCTAAGTTAAAGGTCGCAGGTTCGATCCCAGGCCCCCACCACTGACTTTTAGAAACACATTTTTGATGGTAAATGCCGGTTTCAGTACGAATCAGCTGGCTCGACCGTGGTTGTATTATCTTCTTACAAAATATCGCCGTGAAATAACAGTATTTGTTTAGTAACAGTATCGTACTATTGTACTAGGGTCAGTGAAGAGAACTGGAGGCCCAATCTCCCCTTGCCACCTTAAAAAGTAATTCAAAGTACCCTAAGGTTATTCTTGCAAAAATAAAAAACTATTTTCTCTTCAAGTTTTCGAGCCACGATCCCGCAATATTCATTTAATTACCTAATTCCAACGCTAATTTATATATTTTTATTACGGATAAGACAAGACGCCTGGCAAAATAAATTCGGCAACACGTTGATAGTGACAAATCTATAACTACTTTATATGCAAACATTTTTCCTCCAAGACTTGACAACTCAATGGATTAATACAGAATAACAAAAACCATGTAGATAAAATATAAAAAATAATTTCATACGGATCATTTAATATCTGAAAAATCCTTTATTAATCCCAGATAACACAAAATGAACCAATTTAACACAAAAACTTAAAAAAACCGAAAAATTCCACCACACAGACCTTCCGACTTAAAAAAAAATATGTCGTCCGGTGAAACAGAGAAGACCGTCTTAAAACGACAGTGCCCAATGCCATAAAAAAAAAAAAAATGTCGCCAAACTTTATCTACGGCCATATCGACACGTTCTAAATTTAAAGAGACCGACGACAGTTTATATTACTAATAAGATTTACGCTCCATTTAATTTGCAAAAAGTGGACGTTGATATTAAAAACAATGGCGGTAAGGGTTTTTGTATGTAACATTTTATGGTGTTCACTTGGGGGTGGAGCTGATGGATTTATAGTCGTCAGGATGTCCATGGGGTGGATTAACATAAGTAACTGCTAGTAGATCTTGTAGTCAAAAGAGCCCAGGCAAAGTCAGGAAAATTGAAAATTGTGGTTACCATAATTATTATTATAGACGCTTGCAATACCAGGAGCGTATGTGCGTATTAGAAACTAATTATCACTGGCTAAGACGGTGAAGAAAAACATCGTGAGGTAACCAGCACCATCTGAGATATTTTTCAAAGGTGTGTAAAGCTATGTCAGAGATTACGGGGTTGGCTTAAACTCTGACATCAGGTTGTTCATCAACCATACGATGAAAATGAAGTCTGTCACTCGACAAACTCCTGGTTGTTGTGTAGAGAATCTGTTAATCATCCTCCATCCTCGTAGCCTTATTATTTCCAAACTTTGTTGGGATCGGCTTCTAATCTAACCATATGCAGCTAAATATCAGATTTTCTACGGAGCGACTGCCTATCTGACCTCCGCAACCCAAAGGGATAAGATATTCTAAAGTTAGAATAGAAAAGAAGAGTAGTAAAGAATCTGTTAATATGTGTGTTTAAAACAAATAATTCCAGCAACCAAACAAGTAGCACAAATAAACAATTAAAGCCCAAATCAAAATCAGTCCTCCACTTTTAATTATTCAAATCAGTCCCCAAGTTATTCCCGCCTACAAAATCGGCTGATAAAAATCAAAACAGTAGCTAAAAAATACTAAATCGACCGTCACAAAGCTATGGGACCGAGGCATTCTTGAAATACCTACTGACGAAGATACCAAAACAGATTTTATCGACGACTTTAAATAGCTGAATTGAAGCGTGAATGGAGTAAGAATTCTGGCAGTTAGGACTTTTATTGATCGCTAATTAGAGGTAAAAGGGTGACATTTTTATATTTTTTTTACAGCTATACCTTGTTAAGGTGTTATGCTGGGATTTTATGAGCATCAATAAATGTGGTACCTAAAGATTATTATGACGCTAAAGCGTTGCTCCAGTAGGTAGGAGTACCTACGTAATGTCAGTAATTTTTTTGAATTCTTGATCCAGGTAGTCCAAAAGATACTTCTAAACAACCCTCGTATATTACTAATCATTGACATAATTAATTTTTTTATAGGATACGAGCATTGCCGTTTTCAATTTTCATACGTTAGCAAGTTTGAAGTAGGTAAGTATTTCTTTATTTATAATGTAAGTAAACCATGTTTGGTCAATATTGCAAAAAAAAATCTTCTTTCTCTTTTTGGCAATAACTTGGACTTAAAGTGTACTAATAATGCCAGTGTCAAGTATTTTTAATATTTCAAGTAAATAAAATGTAAAATCACGCCATGTCTAAAAGCAAAAGCCACCTAAAACCTAAATGAAATTAATGTCAATATATCAAAAACTCCAAAGAAAATCAGTTTTACTTAACGCCTGACAAATTATAACAGCAACACACAATTAAAATATTGCTACAATAATTGCATCAGGCTACACATTAATTGTAAGCGTTTTAGTACTCTGCTTGTATTCACCAAATTACAAATACCTTTAAAACTAACACGCTAAAAACACATCTAGACTAATTTACAAATGATTTACAGCATAATTGAATGTTTTTATGCGTTGTTTATTAGCAATATAAACTAATAGGGCAAAAGTAATGAAATAATACGAGGCGGGCATTCTTTGAGCTCTGAACGGCGATAAAGATCTCGATACAATTCCGTCTAATTCTGTCGGATATACAGAAATGTGGTCATGTGAAACATTCATGATTGTTGTAGGTTTAGAAAGAGGATAGAGAAGACCAAGTGATGTATTGTATATGTATGTATGTATTTTACGTGTGATCGCGCACAGATTATTCAAAATAATCATTATTGAACTAACCATTATTTTAAATTATCTGTGCGCAAATAGACCTGACATAATATTTAAACACGATTCCAAGTTGCGAAAATGTATAAAGTTCTATTTTACGCGTATGCGCTTTTTCATATATTTTCATGGTAGATTTTTATTTTATCGAAACACCGCTATTTCAATAAAATAAAAATATACCACAATCTACATGTTGCTTAATATTAATTAATTATTGAGATTAATTTTCCATTTAAGACCCATCCTTATAATCTGGTATTTATAATATACGTTACCAATATAATACACAATTACACACAGTATTACTGTGGCTATCGTTACATCCCGGTGTGGTGCTATTAAAAACAGGGGTTGTTTCAGCCGCCTCATAGCTCCCTGTAAGTTGAACCGTTCGCGTCGTCGTCGATCGTCGTGTCCGTGGATGGAGTTGTATTCCGTACGTGATATTTCAGGCATGGAGCAAGTGATAAATAATTATAATACGCATATAACTTACGAAAAATCAGAGAAGTGTGCCTTTGAACCTGAGACCTTTGACTTGCCAGTTAACGGTCATACCACTTAGTCACACATAGGCTACATTATAGACATGTCATGAAAAATTAAAGACGCTATCCTCCTTTAAATGATAATGATAAAAAAAACGGAACGCCATGCCACTTCTATCCATTCGTAAACCCGAGTGAACCACAACAGGTGCCGCTTATCAGCACCATCAACATCAAGTTTGTAGCTAGTGGATATAGATGGCACTCATACTAGTACCTACTTACAATCCGTACCACGTGACACTATATACAATACTTATACTTTATAAATTACGGAGGAAACCTTAAAAGGGCACTTGGCCAGGAAAGAGACCGTGGAGTGTGGAATTCTTCTGCCTTCACCGTCGCTAAAACCCGGTGATGACCTTCAGCATATGAAAGATGGTCCAGTTCCTTCTTAATAGACCTGTCTTGGGACCTTGTCTGTACAACGCCTGGAACAACCTGGGGAAAATAATCTTGTCCCGAGGGTGTAATTAACGATTAAAGGTGTAATTAACGACGATAACGATACGATTACAATCGTGATGATAGCGCAAGACTGTCGGTTGTTATTTTGAATGATGAGTCGTTATAAGTCAACCAAGTGCGTGTTAGACTCACGCAGGAAGTTTTGCATTTCATAATGCAAAAAATGCATAAAATTAAAGCAGGCTATTATCGAGGTTAAATAGAGTGATGGCGTATAATAGGGTCTCATTGGTACCATTTTAGGTACCAAAATCAAAGCATAATAAGACTTACATTAATATTAGAATAATGTATGACTATTCACAAGTGCCTAAAATGGTCTACATGAATAAAAATATTTTGGTTTTGTCGCCGATAAGATGGTTAACCTGATTTTTTTAAAATACTTAATCTAATCTGTTAACCCTAAATTGCTTCCTTACCCTTACAAACTGTGGGATAGTAAGCAGCTGATCAGCTTTCATTCATCCTTCCTTTTAAAGGGTTGAAGAACAAATTGAGCAGTTATTCACATAATTACCAATCGGACTAATCGCTTAGAAATAAGTCAATCTTGTTAAGAACCAGGTGGATGTATAGATATCAATAAAAGTATTTTATTTGATCATCCCCTTCCGCTCTTAAGGCGAAGTATTTCCTATACTATTTTTGGGTAATTACGTGCGATTTGAGTGCGTTCCCAAAGATTCTCTTAAATTTAGAATAGTTTTAAGTTAAAGGTATTGGAAAAATAAGATACATAGTTATAAGTTTAGCTGTGGCCAAGACTAAAATTTTGATAAGAGGTAAGACGGGGACAAATTGGAGAAAAACTATCGGCACAGTCAGTAGATATTACTGACATTGAGGTCTTCTTCGTCGTAAACGAGTTCGAGTTTAAACCGCTCGTAGACCTCTGATATGGCTTTGCACTCGTTGAAAAATCTCTTAGCTGTAGGTACTGGTTTCAGGGCTTAGGTTCCAGTGCTTTCGTACGAAATACAACAGTACAACTACTTGCTTGCTGGCTTCTTATTGTTACTTTGCAGCTATTAGTGGAAATTTTTAAATGGCTTCTTGTTGTTAATTAGTTACTATATGTAAAAATGTAGCTGCTAATTTCCCTAAAATAAATAAATAAATAAATAAATAAATACTGTTACATCTCAATTCACACCATTCATATATTCTGTGAGAGTCGGTACTACCCCGGTCAGACTAGCCCATTTATACTGAAATCAGAATGGCTAGCATATACTTATGGTGAATTCGCAAATGAAACCCTTACTTCCGCCCAGAGGTTCATGAAGGAATACCGTATGGTTTTTAGTCCTTGCGAGCTGGACATAACCCGCTCACTAGCCCTTGGTGATGGGGCACTCACATAAAGGGTTTTCCACGCGCCAAAAAAATTCTACCACACAAATTAAACTTCAAGTTAGCTAAAAGAACAATTCGAAAATTATTGAAAATTATACCATTTTATTTTTACCATTAGGCAAGGGAATGAAACGCTTCGCCTTAAACACCTCGTAACGACCCCAACTGTCTGATTAAATATCGTAGATAAGGGTTGAAAATGTTGTATTGTTGATTTTAAGTGAGATGTTCTTCAATGATAGCGTTATCTGAGGATAAATCGCCGTTCCTAGTTAAGATAGGTCTTTTTGTTAATTAGAAATGTTATATTAGAAAATTAATAATCGCTTCTACGAAAACTATGAAATTAAATACCTTGAGAAAACCAATAGGTATTGCATCACACGAAGAATGGACGCTAAGTTATTTTTTATCAAAGATCACTTATATTGCAGATGGGACATTATATGCGAAAAGCAGAGCAGAAAAAGTTTATTCAATAAATATTATCAAAAAAAAAACTGTCTTAGCAAACTTATGTCTAATACGAACGTTTTAATATGAAACTTCGTCGGACAAAGGTCATGTCTTAAGTTATTTGAGACGCAAATTTTAGTGAGTTGTCATCTCATCAGTCGGTAAAAACTACTTTTCTTGGATCAATTAATGGACTGGCTGTTTGACATCCGTGGAACCTAGGCTCCAGATGAAAATCAGCGACCAGTTCTTAGCATAAAGCTGATCTGGAGACCTATTTGGTGCAGCCGTGGGACACAAAACTCAAGAATTGGAATTTTTAATTGTTATTTTTTTTTATTTGTTTCTTTTTTCTTTTTCCCCTATTATTGTTTTGTTTGTGTTCTCGTGTGCTATTTCTAATAAATATTTCAGTCATTAAACCATTTAAACGTAATTATTTCTCAAAAAATTTTACCATTACTAGGTAAAATATACAATTCCAGATACATACATTAACGGTAGCATATAAATCAAGTACTTTTACTTCCTACCCTATCAATTTGTTCTTTTCATTGATTAAACTTTTTTTTCACGTGTGTTCTCATTACATTTCCCTTGCAGTTATTTTAAAAACCAAATACAACCTTATTTGGATCGGATCAAATTCCAATTTCCGTTAAACACTTTAATCTAAAACTACGATTTAGTTCACGCAAATATGATCTTTGTACAATGAACAATAGGGTTGGGTTTAACTCTGTATTCATCTTGGTTAACCTTAATTTGTAACAAGACGTGTGCTACTGTCTTTTGTTTTTTTAGATTTCTAAACTAAACTAAATGTAAGGCAGTTGCGTAATATGTAATTGTGGTTTCATATTTGGTTTGTGGCTTGGTAATATTTTGGTTCCGTATGTAAAAACAATCAAGTTTGGATTGAATATAGGATAATATATTATGTCGTCTTTACTGCAGCTAAACAGCAGCAGGAAATGGCAAATCTGTTATTTATATAATAAATGTTCCTTTTTAAATTTATGTAATATATTTTTTAAGGAATTGAAAAGTTTGTTGAGTGATATGATAGCTTGCTTCGATGAAGTAACCGTTTTGGATTTGGTTCTAAAAGTCTGATAAATTATTTTAATAATTAATTAAATGTTATAATTATGTATTACTAGCGTATTATTAGCAACTTAGTAGGCGCGAACTTCATGTTTTTATAACGTCAAAGTTAATCGAAGGCGATTAGGAAATTATGTTTTGTGCAATCTCATTTATCGTCAAGAAAAGACATCAACGCGTTTTTATTTTCTTTTTTTACGAGAGGAAATCTCGGTGTGGATACTCTATCACCGACGGCGGGCGGTGGGGTTGATAAACGACTTGTACAGACTAAAAACTTTCCGGTGTACTATCGGGGACACGAACGGTGCACCACTTTGCCATCAAAATGCTTTGAAGGATGCTACGTGCGTAGAGGCGGAGCTAGCGCTACGTTCGAACTCCGGGTGCAAGCGATTCTAACCTTAAGAGTGGTGCACCGGGTTTGTCCACGATAGTACCTTGAAAAACCTCAGGGTATCCTGTTCGGGATTTACTTGCATCTTCATATTCACGCCCACGCCGCGTTACATTATGACGTCACAACTAGCGTAGCGGTAAGACCTTCTGAACTTATAGTCGCCATTCGATTCTCATACGGTCTTTTTTTTCTTATGAGGATATAGGAAAAAACTTGGTGTGGGGTTAAAAAAACTAGGTAAAGAAAGTTTGCAACAATCGTAACTTTGCCACTAACAGGACATAAACAAATGCTTCCTACTATAAACATTAGTGTTACATTAGAGTGTCGTAAAATACATTAGGAAACAACTCTCGTCAGTCGTTTAGAGGCACCACTTAAACTGTTTACATAACATTAGCTAGACTATTTGTTACAGATAAATAGTTATCCATTGATGTAATATCTATATGTAATAGATACTGTTACGTGTGGTTTCCGGCTTAAGAATAGAACCACCCCTACTCGTCCCGCGGAAGTACAGGGGAAGATCCGGAGAATGGGCAGCAGCATCCTTCTGTGTAACAGTAATCATCTGCTACTGCGATCATTGATATACAAAAACCCTAGATGCACAGTTCCTTACAAACTTCACATCAAAAAAATGTCGTCTACAAATCAAATTAAAAAATAAAATCCAAATGTCACAAGTTTTGATTGACATAACACAAATTAGAACTTACACCTACCACATAGAGTTGTTTTTTATTCGCAAACAACGCGTGTTATGTCACGTTCGATACCTGTAATGTCATTCAATACTCTAAAGCAAATGGCCGTCGAAAGTAACGTAGTACAAGAACTCCATGGAGTCGAATCGTTTTTTTATGTATTTATATTCATAGAAAAAATAATTTATAATATTACCGTTAAGTGTTTAATTCCTGGAATTTATTTTATTTCTGTGAATTTTGGCAATGTGGATTAATGGTAATATTGTGTAAATTATTTTCTTCTGTCTTTTAAATTATAATTTTTTCTTAGTTTTTAAAGTAACGTGGCATAAGAGGCGGAGGGGTTTGAACCTCTCTCTTCTCTTCTCATCCTTTCACTAAGATAGGCGGTTATCAATAACACGTAACAATTAAATTTATTATTACCACAGATTTGCTATTAACCGATGAAGATTTATGTTATGTAGCTAACTCTAAGATTATGATTATATATTTATTTTATATAAGGTATATCACAAGCAGAAACTTTATTTTTACTAAGAACAAAATACTCAAATAGCCCATGATTCACGGAGTAATCGTTATACAAATATTTTTTAAAACCGTCTAATTGACAAACTCCTTTTTAGAAGTCGGTTAAAAACTAAATTTATAAGTTATAACACTAAATATCGAAATTAAAAAAAGTATAAAAGTTTTGCAACCATTAATAAAAAAATTAAACATAATAAAAAAAAATCGACTCCATTATTTAAAGAACAGGGTCATTTGTATTATTCGACCAAAATAAAGAGTTTGTAATGGGCTTGCTTTTACACATCTTGAACGGATCTTGAAATTTGGCGTATTATACTACGATCGTGGAGTACAGTTTTAAAACAAATTAAATCAAAATCACATGTTTCTCCTTATATTTAGTCATAAAAACAACAAATACAAATGAATAAACTCTTTTACGTACCGAAAGTATGATATCCCATCCTTTTTTAACGTTCTTGACGTTTTATTTTTACACTTTTTCATCGAACACTTCGGCATTTTTATCGTCTGCGCTGTCGCTCTAGTGACGCAATACTAAATAGAAATGAGCGCACAATTCTGAATTGTGCGCTCTTTTTTGGTGGACGTTTTTGAGACGCTGACTGTGTATCTTGGGTTTTTTGTATATCAATGACTGCGATCGACAACCCGCTTGTCCAGCGCGCAGCGTGGCGATTATGGACAAGTACTTTCAATGAGCGCACAATAGTGGCGCTTTGGGAGAGGCCTATGTTCAGCAGTGGACTAACTAATACAGGTTATAATGATGATGATGTAATATGCTTAGGAAGACTAGCCAACTATAAATCAATCTATAACTTTCCCACTGTACCTGACTGACCTTATACAGGGTTAAATTAAAAACGCTGAACAAAAGGGGTCATTAAACTCATCATTATGAATCACTTTTACTAAGGGACAAACCCTGAAATTTTCATACATTCATGGTCACATAACTCAACAAAATGTATGGATAATAATGATTTTTTTTGCGATTTCAGGGTTGGTCCCATAGTAAAAGTTGTTCATAATGATGAGTTTAATGACCCCTTTTCAGGTTGTCAGTGTTTTTACTTTAACCCTGTATAGCTCAATCATTTGCACCACTACAGCAGTTACAAATGTCATAATTACACACAAACAGTGCGTAAAGATAACGCCACGCATGTGTTCAAACAATACAATGAACTTGAAACAGTTTCGACATGTCAGCAATTTTGTGTTACGAAAAACCATAACGCTATGAAGACATTCAAAATGTCCAAGGGTGTGGAAAGTTGGGGGCAATAAACTGGAAAGGACTGTTGACTGTTGTCCGTGCCTCGGATAGCACGTTAAGCTGTTGGCCCCGGCTGTCAATTGGAGATCTTCGACAGTCGTTACGGGTAGTCAGAAGCCCGAAAGTCTTATCAAAGGGTATCGTGTAACCCAGTATCTGGGTTGTGGAGGTCTGATAGGCAGTCGCTCCATGTAAAACACGGGTATTCAGCTGCATCCGGTAAGACTGGAAGCCGTCCCCAACATAGTTGGGAAAAGGCTAGGCAGATGATGACTGTTGACTGGCAAGTGGCAAGATGGAAGTCTCAGGTTCGAACGCGAGGTAAGCATTTTTGACTTTTAGTAGCTTTTGTGCGAGTAGTAGTTTCATTATCTCAAGCTATGTGTCTCGGAGAGTACGTCAAGCTCGATGCTGCGTCTGATCTCTATCCGGTCATGTCGGATTGCTGTCCCATTAGATTATAAGAGACTTTCGGAAGGGTTTTTGATACTCAACACCTGATAAGAGGTTTTTTTTGTTTGTTAGTTTATGTTTTAATAATATAATAATATGCAATATAATTGATTTGAATCTTAACTTTGAATGGAGGATAATGATACGCTTAAATTTTGACAAATCCTAACTAATATTATAAATGCGGAAGTAAGTCTGTCTGTCTTTCTGTGTTTGTTACTTCATAAGCGCCTTAACTACTGAACCGATTCAAATGAAATTTGGCAGGGCTATAGCCTAAAATATGAGAAAGGACATAAGCTACTTTTTACGCAATATCGCTACTTTTTATATGCGACATCCACGTGGGCCGCGGTTAAAAGCTAGTTTTATATAAGAATCATCCAAGTAGTACAATGCTAGTAGTTAATAATACAAAAAAAATAGTGTTAGTTAAGTCAACGCATACGATACAAACAAATTACGTCATCATTTATAAACTCACGAGTAAAATATAATTTAGTAGAAATTCTACGTTAAAATAATAGTCATCTAAAAACAATTACCGTTTTCACCCACTCAACGCAGTACATTAATTTAACTTTAAAACGTACGAATGAGGAATTAAACTAAATTTTTGCACGTTAATTGTGAAATCAACATAATTTATCTGCCTACACGCATTTTCACTACATTTACATTCAGTAAAAGTTTCAAGGCTTTACTTGTTTAGTTTCAAGCATTTCTTGAGATTGGAAACTAATATTATGTATTCTGTAAGTATTTGCCGTGTGGTTTCCGGCCTAAGAATAGAACCACCCCTACTCATCGCGCGGGTGTCGTAAGAAGCGACAAAGGTAAAGATGCGGAGGATGGGCAGCAGCCTTCTGTGTAACAACAATCATCTGCTACTGCGATCGCCAACCTGCTTGCCCAGCGTGGCGATTATGGGCAAATACCTCTAATAAGCGCACAAAAGTGGCACGCATTGGGAGAGGCCTATGTTCAGCAGTGGACTAACAGGCTGATAATGATTATTATGTATTCAAATGTATTGTAATTTGTAATGTATTTATTGTTGTTGTAATGTATTCATACAAAACTTTGTCTATTTTTTACTTTTTGACTGAATAAGATTTTTTATTTTAAAATTTTTAGTGGCACTTTAACTTTAAAGGGGAAGTGCTTTCCCCCCACATTTTAGGAAGTCAATTATCAACAACACATTCAAACAAAGTGAAATTTGTTGTCACGAGAGGTTTGCTATTGTCCGATGAGGCGTTCCGAATTGTATCTCAGAAGTCCATCATCAGTGTAGCTGACGCGCCAAGGATTATGACAAAAAAGGCACTACCATGCAGCTGGGCATAGCTAGTTAATACCTATGTAAACGTCAAAAAAGATTACTGGTCAACCTACAGCATCCCATCGCTAAGCAAAGGTTTCTTCCCCTGATTGCCACGTCTTTCAACCCAGAGCCAACTACTTAATGACCCTCTTTCTGGTGCAGCCGGGAAAAATACTTAATATTTTTAAATAAATTAAATACTTACTACCTACTGTTACTGTTAGCCTATCATCCAACTGCTGAGCAAAGGCCTCTCCCTCTGATTTCCACGTTTTTTGATGAATTAGACAGAACCAATAGTGACTGGTCCACACTGGCTCTGGATCGAAAAAAGTGGAAATTAAATACCTACTTAAAATAAATTTATTATTTAAATATTAATAAAACCTTTTTTGGATTAATAGTACGTACTAGCAATTCGAAAATCAACCTTATTTAAACTACATAGAGTTTCTATTTGGGTTAATAAATTCTGACATGTATTTTTAAAATCAGTTGAAACAGACTTTAACTGAATAGTTAGTGAGCGTGAACTTTGAAGCGTATTGCAACTTTGCAAGTCAGCATACAATGTGTAATTTGGTTTCTCAACGGCAAATCAAATGCGCATGCGCTATGGACACGAGACTGCGACCTCGATAGCTGACAAAATTCTAAGAATCACTGTCTTACGAAATGGTTGGGGACTATTAATCTATACATGCGAAGATTCTTATTATTAATGCTCTGCTTTATCTCTTCGATCTATACTTATAGAAAAATATAATGGCTGACTGACAGACAAGACTTAGGTGACAAATCATCCAAAAAGTATTTAATCCTCGGATGAAACATCGCCCTTTTAAAATTGTTAGGCGACAAATCATCCGCAAAACGCATTGCCTAAATCATTGATCCTACGGACTTAAAATTTGGACGAAATAATTCTTGAGTAGGCACCCTAGAGATGCACTAAGGAAGGGATAAACTTAAATGGGTAAAAAAGGCGATGACAAATTAAAAATCTACGCGGACAAAGTCGTGGACGAAGCATTAGTTTGGTTTAAGGATTCTTCTTTATCGTATATTTGATGAACAACCTGGTATCAAAGTTGAAACCGACTTTGATATTTTTCCGAAACTTGTTGAGATCGGCTTCTAACCTATCAAATGAATTTTACGCGCACAAAGTCACGGGCGGTGTGTCTTATTATATCTGCCTATCCTTTTCCCAACTATGTTGGGGTCGGTTTCTAGTCTTACCGGATGCAGCTGGATACCAGTGTTTTACATGGAGCGACTGCCTATCAGACCTCCACAATCCAGATAATGGGTTACACGATACCCCTTGGTTAGACTGGTTGTCAGACTTTCGGGCTTCTGACTACCCGTAACGACTGTCAAAGATCTAATTGACAATATTTTAGGAATTATTTTACAACTCTTCAAGCTTATGAATATTTTGAAGCTCCTTTTACTATTGGATATAGAATTTATGGGTCTACTTTTTTTATAGCAACAGGATTCCATGGTTTTCATGTAATTATTGGAACATTATTTTTATTAATTTCTTTAATTCGTCATTCAAATCAGTGTCTTAGTGAACTAAAAAAATAGTTATCTAATACGTTTCAGCTTTCTAATCATAGTAATAGTTACATATCTACACCCAGCAGTCTACTATAAAACTATTTATTTTATTAGTTTTGCAATTTTCTGCATTCTATGCAGCTACGTAACTGTTTAATCTAAAATCAGAACGATGTTGTGATGAATATGTAACTTATACTAGACTCTGAAGTTCCTCGTGATGTAATAGATGCAATAGATACGCATCGCTATGCAAAAATGTGGTGAGCGTCTAATAAACTACGTAAAATATAACACAATTACACATCGGTTTTACCAGAAGCAATGATAGCCTAGTCGTATAACCACTGCAAAGTCAGAGGTCTCAGAATTAAACCCAAGGAACACCTCCTACTTTTCGTAAATTATGTGCGCCGCGGAAAACACGTAAAGCCGTTGGTCTTGCGCCAGATGATTCTCCGGTAGTGTCGGATTGCTATCCCAACGACTATGAGAGTAAAGAAATAGAGAGTGCACCTGTGTTTGCAGTTTGCATACACTTGTGCACTATAATTTCTCCTGCGTCGTTGGTTAATCTCCATTGAGATTGGCTGTGACTGAAATTCGGTCAGGAGGACATTATAACTGTTAGACTGGCCATTCAAAGTTCGTTTGAAACTTAGTACGTACTACCGACTAAGAATTGAGGAACTCATCTCATGATAGCGGTACCTATATCCTACTAAATGGTAAAGAAAAATATCGCGTGAAAACAGCTATAAAAAATAGATAAAAAGATATAACAATATAACAGCAATGAGAGGAAAAAACTATAGTCATATTTTTATGAATAGTAGTGATATAGTAAAATCATGCAATATCATTACAGTTGTCAACCTCATACGAAGGAAAGTTTGAAGGACCAAAACGCGGACTCGAGGAGCAGACTCAACTGATTGCAATCCCAATAAAAATGTTGAAATCCATTACAACTTATTAAAGTAAAACTCAATAAGATCATTACGTTTTACTACAGTTAAAGAGTTAAGCAACTCCCGCGCAGTAGTTAAGCTTGCAATCGATACGACGCGAGACATGTTAGAATGATTTAAAACTGTGCAATACCCATTGTTTGTTAATAACGTGGTGTACAAGCTAACCATAATAATTATAATAAAAACTTTTTGATCTATGGACTTCTAATAAACCGACAAATATGTAATTTACCGAAAAGATTAGTCATTAGACAAAAAACATAACATTCAAACTATTATACTCGGAAAATTGACTCGAAAAACTCATTTTTTTTCAATTTCCTTCAATTTTTGTAAGGTATTACATGTAACTTGTATAAAAATCAATATAATTTATGTTTAGAGATCTAAAAAATTTTTATTTCTGTATAGATTAGACTCTAGACAATATTAGAATTAGATTAGAATAGAGTTGGCCACGACCAAATATATCTTTATCAAATATTCCCAAAATTCAGACTACAGAAATACTTGAATTAATTTATGTCTAAAACTACACTGACTAAATAGATAGGCTGGGGCAAGGCGTTGCAACATTTTCCTTGAAGTCAATGAAAGACGTAGGTAGGTAATGAATGTCTAAGAAAACTGCTGAAATGAAAAGGTTAATGACTTCACCTATGTACAACTTTGACGCTTCATCTAGTGTGAATTGAGGTACTTATTACAAGCTTGCGAAAAGTGCGATTAATTTTACTAAAATTAAAATACATTACTTATTTGTTATTTGACGTTTATTATTTTGTTTACGTAATACGTTTGACGTTTGTTATCCATTGTAGGTTTGGTTATATCTAAAGTTATTGAATGTTTAAGAACATTATCCAAAAAGCTATCAAGCAAAGTCAAGCAAAAGCCAAAGTTAAATCAACAATGGTTAGAATAAATGACTAGTTTCAATAGTCATCGGGGAATAAAAAAAATATTTTAAAAAAATTGATCAGTTTGTAGTAACGTTGTAGCAATTAAAGAGGCAACGGGAACATCCACATTTAAAAAAAAACATTCTAACTGGTAAAATGTTGTCAGAAAAACCAAAGATATAAAGTGAGTGTGATAGAGTGAGTAAAAGCCCCCAGTCGCTCTGCTACTAAGCTATTCGTAACCCCCCCCCCCCCCCCCGTGTTATTCGTAACCCCTTTATGGCGTACTTAGGGTTATATGACAGAACTTAAGCATTACTTGAAATTAGTTTAGTCAAACAAAAATTAGAATCAAGTAATTTTGGAGTTTTGATTTAGGTTAGATACGACCCAGCAAGTATAACTTTGCAGTTAGAGTACAATGCTACATTTAGGTATACTTTGTTAGTCAAACAACAGAAACTTCTAGAACAAATAAATCAAAGCTAAAATCAATCTTACCAACAATCTTATCTACTAACCCAATTGTAAGTAAACTTTATTTGGCTTAAATTGCGTCCATGAAACCATCAGTGCAGAAATTCATATCAGATCTCGAAACGCACCGATTACCTTAAGTGTACTGCAAGGTTTTCGCAATACTGTCCATGTTGGAAGGAATTTTTATTGCAAATAAAATAACTATAAAATTATTATTTCTGAACGGAGTAGGCCGATTTTATTGATCAGCTAATGTGTACTTAATTTGGTTAATGTGGTTTGGTGAGGTAAAAATAATATGGCTGTGTTACTACGCAGAGATGCTTGGCGAGGTTAAACTATTCCTTGTGATTAAGGTCTAGAACCTTGTTTTGAGATTGCTCCAAAAGATCCATCTAGTCTTTAATTAATAAAAAAAACAATTAAATTTCATTTTCTTTGAAAACTAGACTTGTTGCTTGTAATAGTGTATTAATTAATACTTATACCTAGTTTATACCTATTTAGTGCTATTTAGTTTTTTGGATTTTAATTATACTAATAATATGGATAGAGATAAACCCCGTCCCTCCTAACCTTCTGAGTGCTCCTTCGACTCTCCGGTTCACCAGTATAATTTTTATGCTGTCAATACTGTCTTAGTATTGACAGCATAAAAATTATACTGGTGGTCAATAAACAAATTCAAAAACATGTTTCTTATGGTCCCTCCCATGGACGAGGGATGAAACGCATGTGTCTAAAAGGGTTATGAATATAAGTGTTGATGGATGGAAGGGGAGAAGGAGTCCAAAGAAAAGATGGATGGTGTGTGTAAGCACTGATATGAATGCAAAAGGATTAAATGCGCAAATGACGGCTGATAGAGAGGAATAAAAGAAGACGACATTTTGCGTCGACCCCAAGTAACATGGGACCAGGTCAGGAGAAAGAATGAAGAAAAACATGCTTCTTATGACTGGAGAGAGTACCTGAGTTATAATGATTTTTCAATAATTGTGGCCATGTAAAATGCACATCACAAGTTTCAATACATGAGCAGGGTTTGAACCCGCGACACTTGCAATATCAAATATACAGCGTGTAACAGCAGTCCGAAGAAATACTTAAGGATATGTATGTGTATAATGAAGAGATGGGTCAAATGGGTCTGGAAAAAAATTATGATCACCTAAATGTTATTAAGATAATTTTGAAAACTGACATGTAGTAATATAGATCGTAAGTTACTTCTTTTTAGTTTAAGATAATTTGAAAGTGACATGTAGTAAGATAATTTTTAAGTTTAATAAAAAACATTAATTTTCAATTGGACGTTCGCAGTTTAATTTCAAGTAAGTTGCGTTATGTGGTGTTGTATCCTTTTGCACACTGTACTGAAGGTGGACAAAAAGCGAAGTGGTCGAAACCAGAAACGGTAATATTACGAAGTAGTCATAAGCAGAAGCGGTCAAAACCAGAAGTGGACTTAACTAGTAAAAGACAAATGAAGAACTGGTCCCTAAACGTCAAAAAGATTTTTTTCGAATTTTACTCAAAACTATACCATGATCAATGTTGCATTTTGTTTTAGTAGGTAGTAGGTATATGGAGTTACTGGACGACGGACGGTACGCGCACCTCTGACTTATCGTAAGTTAAGTGTGTATTTTAAGTTAATTATCACTTGCTCCGTGCCTCGGAAATCACGTTAAGCCGTTGACCCCGGTTGTCATGAAGATCTTTGACCGTCGTCGTTAAAGGGAACTTCAGAAAATCCTGACAACTAACCCAACTTCAGAATATTGAATCCCTTTGAGTTGCGGAGGTCAGATTAGCAGTCGCTCCGTAAAAAACTAATATCAGGTGCATCCGGTTAGATTAGAAGCCGACTCCAACAAAGTTTGGGAAAAATAAGGCTAGGAGGATGATGGAGTGACGGACCTTTGATCAAACCACATCTTCTTAATCTTAGTCTTTTCAGTGTGCAGTGTAAGTGGGTGGGTATAAGTTATTCATGAATTTAGTTACTCTCGTGCATTTAGTTTCAAGTACTAAGCACATGACCTTCACTTGAATCATTGATTATTTCATCTAAAAGACAACATTCACCAAATTTTACTTTCCACACAACATTATTTGGATTTGAAATAACAAGAACAATAGTATCTGTAGTAATTTGTGATGTTATGATGTGTAGTTAGTTTGATTTGATAATGTTATTGTTTTTAACTTAATGATGTTATTGTTTTTTCGAAGCTCCATTAGATAAGAGTCCGTTAGTGTCTATACTATTTCTTTTTTTTTAATAAATTGATTGATGATAAATGGATCTCTTCATTTGATGGATAACTCTAATTATTTCATCCTGACCGAGTTTCGGTCACAGCGACCAATCTCAATGAATTAACCAAGTCCGTAGGATAGTTATATATGTAGTTATAGAGCTCAAGTGCCAACCACAGGGCACTAATTATTGCCTCACTCACATCTAATACTTTTTATTCTAATAGTATAAGAGGTCTTCATCAAATTGTGTCTTAATTCTTCTTCTTCTATATCTAATTATTTATTAGATGCATAAGTTTGGTCTTATGTGTCTTCAATAGTGTGAGTTGTTATCTAAAGGTAAGTAAAGTAAAAAACATTTTAACATTTCACACATTTTAATTCGATCAGCCTCAACTCAAAGTACATGTACTTTGTCAAGTTATATAACAAAGCATATAAAAGCTAAACAAGTAATAACAAGATATTATCTACAACTGGGAACCGCGCATCAGTTGCAATGCTATGCGGCCATCAAACTGTTAAACTACGAAATATTTCTTTTTATATATTTTTGGTCGTATTAATCTGGTAACAATAAAATATCGATGTGACTCGACTGTTTTAGTTAAACATCGTAATTTGTTTAGCAACGCATCGCAACATATCGCCATACACACAACCTGACGGTGAGCGAACAGCGCCAAGACACTCATCAAATTTTGCAAAAATATATATTATATACACTAAAAATACTAATGATCACATTTCTGGACTTAACCTACAAGGTACAAGGTGAGACCTAACCTAACGTCATTTAATGCCAACCGTGGTGCTGAGGTTGATGATGATGGTGTTCTTCCTCCTTCTTGATGATGAAGGGTACATGGACCTTCACGGGGTAAGGAACCTCCTTGACAAGAGGGAATGGCACCTCCTTGTAAACGGGGTAAGGCTTGTCGATGGGTACTTTCACTTCAAAAGGCACCTTCTTTTCGACGGTGTAAGGGATCTTCTTGTACACGTCATAAGGCTTGGGGACTGGCACTTTGATGTGGACTGGGTAGGGCTTCTCAACTTCGACCTTGTAGGGCCTGTCAACTGGGACCTTGACTTCATAGGGGACTGGCTTGTGAACCGTGACGGGGTAGGGCTTCTCAACTGGGACGGGGTAAGGCTTAGCCACATACACGTTGTAGGGCTTGTCAACTGGAACTTTGACTTCATAAGGCACCTTCTTGATGACTTCGTAAGGCTGGGGTACTTTGACTTCGTATTTCACGGGGTAGGGGACCTTCTTTTCAACAGTGTAGGGCTGGGGTACGGGAACCTTAACTTCATAAGGTACCTTCTTTTCAACGGTGTAAGGAGTGGGCACTTTGACCTTTACTTCGTAAGGCTTGTCGACTGGGACCTTGACTTCATAAGGAACCTTCTTTTCAACTGTGTAGGGTTCAGGAACGTACACGGGGTATTTGACGTACTCCTTGACAGTGACGGGCACTTTCTTTTCAACGGTGTAGGGCTGGGGAACGTGCACTTTGACTTCGTAAGGCACTTTCTTCTCAACGGTGTAGGGGACGTGTTTCTCAACGGTGTAAGGCACTGGGATTTTTTTGACTACTTGGATGGTCTTAATGTGTTCGGTATGTTCGTGGTGATGGTCAGTGGAGATGGGTTTCCAGCCTCCACCTCCGATGTCACCGCCGCCTTGTCCGTAGCTTTGTCCGTAGCTGTCTCCACCACCGTGACCGTAGCTTTCTCCGCCACCGTGACCGAAGCTTTCTCCGCCTCCGTGGCCGAAGCTTTCTCCGCCACCTCCGTAGTGTCCAAGGCTCAGGCCTTCTCCACCGAAGCTGCCGCCGAAGCTGTGACCGCCATAGCCGCCTTCGTCTCCGCCACCTCCGCCGCCGCCGCCACCATAGTGACCGAAGTCCTGGATGCCTCTCTTCTCCTGTTTCTTGTCTTCGGCTGCTGCTGCCTTTGGTGTGCCTTTCTCCTCACTGGCAAAGGCCACCACGGCCAGCGAAGCGACCAAAACAACCTGTGGACAAGAAAGAAGTGTATTAGTGACTTAGTTTATTTTAAAGAAAATAATTAAGACATGTGCCAATGTTGTGCCAAGTGTGTAGAGCAAATATTAAATTTAGTTAATATTAACTTGTCATCACAATCATAGCCTAATCCTACTTAATAATTTATAAATGCAAAAGTGTGTTAGTTGGTTTGACCCTCTTTCACGAAGCAGCGGAGCTACGGATCGAGGTGATTTATTTAATTATATTTAAAAATTATACGAACAAAGTCCCGGGCGGAAGTAAATCCACAATAGATGTCTGTTAAGTTTTAACCGATGACGTAACTTTACTAGAATACATTAAACTTCCTTTAAACGTTAGATAATAGTGACATAAGTTTAAAATCCTAAGCTACAACCCTCGACTAGGCAAGAAAGTAAAAGTTGCATTGGACCAGTTAAACTCATATCAATACGGAATACAAAATTCAACACTTTCTCTCGATGTTGTATCATAATCTCGACTCCCGCGCATTGTTCAACTCACTCACTAAAAACTGAGGTGTTTCACTTCCCTAACTATTAATCGTGTTATCAATTAGCTTTGAGTTATGATGCGATCAGCTGATTTATATCGTTAATTCATTGGGCTGCGTCCGGCTGCCGGTGGCTGTTGATTTAACAGATAATTAGGTGTAGGTATCTAAAGAATTTATTGTGACGAGTGTTTTATTACAAAGAAAATTTTTGAAGTTGCTTGAATTCACTTACTATTAATTCTACAAATACTAACTTTAAAAATAAATTACAATAACAAACCTATGACGTTTTTCCAGATTAAACAATTATTACATACTAGCTTTTCCCGCGTGGCTTCGCTCACGTAGACTATAGAATATTTTGAATAGAATTTATTTATTTAAATCGAATTAATATAATCTAGGTAGTACTGCCCATGAGAACAACTTGTACAGCTTTGAGTCGATGCCACTACTTTTAGTGTCATTGTATAAGCAGAATTACGTACAGGGCGAATGACAGTCAATTATAATGTCGGTATAGCAATCACAAATAGTCACCTATAATAATAATCTAATTCTAAAAGATTTCCAAGGAATTTTCAAAGGAAAATCAAGGTACACTTTGGCAAAAAACAGTCTGTAAAAATTGGAGGCGCCACTGGTGCACTTTTCATACTACAATTCAAAATTTCAAGTTAAGGTGCTTACGTATTACTAAAACGAATTTTTTGTCATCAATTATTATGTAATGACTCACTTTATGGCTGTTTTAATACTCACAAACTTAGTTTTTAAGATTTTTAGTTTTAGTTCTAGCTGTCACCGCCTCAGACTCTTTTTTGCCAAGCTGTATAAGGTAAGTTTTTCTTTCAAATATAAAAAAAACAAATAAAATTGAAATATCGAATTCTAATCTGATTTATATTTGACATTCCAATTTTAAAGGGTAATATATTGCACCAAGCCAGTTTTAATCAAAAGCACTAAGGAGTATTGATATCAACTTCGATGTAAATCACCCCCAAAATAACTTTCTACCCCTTTTTAACCCCGTTAGGCGATGAGTTTAAAGAAAATACGAAACACGTGTTCCATCAATTTTGTAAAAGAATGTTTATGCAAAATTTGAAGTAAATTGAACCAAGGAATCATGTTGTCCCATACAAACTTTGCCCCCGTTTTTCTCCCTCTTAGAGGTGGAATTTCGAAAAATCCTTTCTTATCGGATCCCTACGTCATACAAAGAACACACGCTCCAAGTTTCAGGTCTCAACGTTCAGCGGTTTAGGCTGTGCGTTGATCCGTCAGTCAGTCAATCAGTCAGTCATTCAGGACAAAGCATTTTATATGTATAGATTATTCTTGATTAAGCTAACAAAATCTAACTTAATGATAAATCAGGAATATAACTTTTAAAATATAAACTAGAATATTTTCTCGACTAGGTATCTGTTGGTCGCCTATATATTATATTACTCAATAGTATTACTGAAAACAGGTTTCCAATCAGGAAATTCTTCGTGGTAGATTTAGTAGAGTCCGGATATTTGCCCGATAATACACAGTACAGTAATACAGGAACTAAGATGACAAGATAGTAAGTACCTAAATAATGAGAGGCTAGCCAAGATAAATAGAAAACAAAAATATAAAATGGAATCAGACGACTTTGCGGAAATCCAAGATATTTAGAATTATGAAAAACAATATGTAGTGTTGATTCCGCTTATTAATAGTAAGTGAAGTAGGGATGCATTACAAAAAATGCAACCTTTCTTTATTAATGAGCGGAATTAACACTACATAATGATTTTCTTAATTCTAAATAGCACCCTACGCCTATAAATTGGAAAAGTGAAGACAGAGCTACACTATCCGAAATCTACGCGGACGAAGTTGTAGATAAAGCACTAAAAGAGATATTTTCTTAAAATCCAATTATTTACAAGTATATAGTAATTCTAATTGCTGATATAAATATAACCGTTTAACTTTCTACAAGACAGTATAATATAAACAATTAGCGAAAGATTACAGCAATTAATACGCAACTGAGAAACTGAATACGTTGTGCAATATTTTACAATTAGTAGATATAATCGCAAGTGTATTATTTCATTTGTGCTCTATAACTGCATTTATGACTAAAATTTCATAAGCATTGTTACTATTACACTCCACTGTTCTACTACGATTGTTACGACACTCGGTTTAACATTAATTCAGGGTTTAGGAGGTACTTATGGTTATGTAGTTGGAAATTAGAGATTATCCGTGATCTATCTTTCTAAAAACTTCATACTGATCGTTCGAAAGCGTATTACTTTAAAACGGTAAAAGTTCAATGAAGAAAAGTTGCACCGAAAATTTGGTAAAAACTGAACAAGAGCATGCAAAGTCGCAGGAAAAAGCTAGTTTAAAAAAAGAGTTTTATTAAAGTTTTTACTACAAGTGATGATATCTTTATTGTAAATATGAAACTTTCATTGAAATAAATATTAATTTTAATTATCACTCATATAAAATTTTGACTATCACTCCAGAATTTTTAGCAAGTAATGTGGCTAAGTTCCATAATGGTTGGCTGAATGGTCAGTGGTCATCCATTGAGGTTCTACAACATCATACTGTAGTAGTAGAGGCATAAAGAAGTATCTAACATACTTGCAATGTACAATATCAGAGTATAGATGTTAGAACTTTTTTGTTTTCGAGTTTTGTTTTCTTAACTCTTTTAGGTCAACTTCTTTAGCTTAAGCGGTTTTTGGTGACTGGCAAAGACATTGAAAATGTAGGTGAAGACCAAAAACTTATGATAATAATACTAGTTTTGAGAAGGCCAAATAAAAGCTTGACAATGATTAATTAGGTTTTAAAAAAATTTACTTGCGGGACAACTTTCATACGCGTGTTTGAAATCTGATATTATTTTACGAATGATAGCTTACAGTTGTATGTGTTTAACTATGTTATGTGTTTATGATTCCACGTTTTTGTAGGTATCCGTTATTCTTTTTATTTGAATTAGTTATAATTAAGACTTATCTTACTATCAGCACGGCTCTTCAAATTGCTATGTTCACTAATTCAATATTGTATCAAAACTCATCCAGTTCAACACTTTCCTAATGTAATAATTCAGCAGCTAGTTACATTAGTCGATTCTAATAATGCAGATTATGCAGTTTAATCATTTTCAAAAGAGCCATATACAATAACAATACACACAAAAATGCACAATTTAAATTATGAAACCGAAATGTAAGTAATTCTTGCATGTGAACGTTGCACGTCATAATGAAATGCAGGTATTTTTCGTGTTAAAACAATTTTTATGTTGTGGGAAAGTATTAGCTATGGGTTGGAGTATAAATGTCGGATACATTCATCCAGTAAAGCATCAAGTTGGGTCGTGATACGTCATAAAGTATCGATCTCTGCTGCAGTCTCTTTTGCGATGCAACCAAGTCATCAAAAATGAGAGGGGTTGGAAGAATATTTTCATTGATTAATTAAGGAGGTAATCACTTATCTTTTGCTTTGTATTGCCAAGTACACCTCTCTCGCATTCAAATTTCTTTCTGGTATATCTACAGTATGCAAGTGACGATCATTTATATTACGCAAATTATATTGAAAATAAGATAATTTAATCGTCATTTGAATTCAAATCGGAGATATATGACTACCAAACCCTTGTCAAACTACTTCAACCTACTCTACGGTAATATTACGTAGTAGAAATGCATGTTTACGTTTCTATTGAGAGCAGGAAACTATTAAGTTGTTATGACCAAGAACCGGTAGGTAGCGCCACTTGTCATACAAGTAATTTACTAGCGCACCTCTAGTAAAAATTACTAAGTTTAGTAAAAGTGTTGGTCAATTTCCTCTGTTTACAGATTTAATAGTATCGAAGAAAATGAAAAGTGAAATCTGATAATCGGTCTTTTAATCCATGAAAAAAAAACAACCATGGAGTTTCTTGCCAGAGTTTTCTCCATGTAGAGTGGAATGTACTTGGAACTGGTAATTAGAATCTATTAGAAAAGTTGTGTTCAAAAACTGCTACTTTATTGTTTGTTACTAAAACAAGTTACTATAATAAATGGTTGAGACACTTTGAAATAAACTGCTTAACCGCGATTTAAACTAATTTAACTACTGCTTAATTCTTAAAAACTTTTATCTGCACTTTTGTCAAAACTATATCAAACAAACAAGCCCATATTTCAAAGCTAAAAGCTTTAACAGATCTTAATAAACTTGCACTTGTATTTTAACGAGCATTTTAACCTACATAACCTACAATTACACCATTAGTAAGTCATCAAGGTAAAAATGATCTTGTTGTTCAACAGTACTTATATTAATTATGAAATTTAGTGAAAGTTGGTCAGCACGTAACTTAGTTTTACCATGAGTTGTGATTTTAATGAAAGTGTGCTTTTGTTTTGAAGATAGTGATGTTAAGGTAGTATTTAGAAGACGATTAACGGGTAATATGTAACTTTGACATTTATCATTTTTACGAGCCGAGACACTTGTTTAATACCAGCAAAACTAAGAGATGTTTTTGGTAGCACTAGCCGTTTAAATTTGGAGACTATAATGTTCATGATAAGCAAAAAGAAGGTAAGAAAAGATACATAAATATCCAATTAACTATGTCTTAAGAATGAATGTTTGAATGAATTATTGTATTATCAAGATGAAGTGTTTTTTTATTGCTACCAATGAACAGAAAATCACATGAATTATTTTGTATGCGAACATATTTTTTGGAATTAATTATAATGTAGCCATTTACAATTTTATTGATCACGCATAATTACATAATGTTATAAAACAAACACTTTCAACACTAAACATTATCTAAAGCTTTCAAATCGAAATCGGAAATCTAGTAACATGAGTAATTCGCAGCACATACGGATCGGAAATCCAGAGTCAACGATCTCGCTAAACCGGTTTATGTGATCAGAATTCACATATGCGTGAGAGCATCAAAACAGCGAAACAAGAACACGATCATCCATACAAATTATATGCAGACATCTAAATAAAACGATATACTCTGTGAATTATAAGTTGGCAATTTTTGACTACGACTATTTTATCTTTTCCTTAAAGTAACTTAACTTTAACTTCGTCCCTTGAAGTGTGCTACAAGATACTTGGCTACTCACTATCATGAAAGTCATGTCAGCGACTTACTAGGCAACACGTGAAGCTCAATAAATTTAGAAACGTTGCCTAACAGCAGGTGATGTTGCCAATTGACGCGCAACATGAAGAAGTGACTCTTGTTGTTTGTTTCTGTGTAAAATGAATGCATGGATAGAAAACCAATAGGCTCCGCGTCATTGCTTATCGTTGAGTAACATATTGAGCGTAAAGTGTTGCTTAGGAAAACATGCCTCGCTTCCCGCTCACTTAAAGGAAATTCTAGCTTCTTCGTTTATTGACGTTTTCATAAAATACATTTCTTTGCCGCAAGGCAACTTATACTAGACAGAGTATAGTACAACATCGCGGCCCCGTTTGAAAGTAGAGAATACAAAGTTTCGTGTCTAAATTGTTTCTATTTTTTATTTTATTTTAGTTGACATTAGTTTTAGTTGTGAGAAGATTTAAAACTTTCTCAAATTTACGGAAATGACGTTTTAATATTTTTCATATTAAATACAATGTTTATTATACAACTCATTCTATTATTATGATTTTGTTTATTCGATTGATTGATTGCTACGTCATTACATCCGCATCACTACAACACAAATTAGTCGAGTTGGATGACATCAAAGTGAATTTAGATAAAGACAGATTCTATTTAACATCTAAGTCTAAACGGATTCAAAATTTGTTTAACCTATGAACGATGTTATGCATTAGCAATGGATTTTTTCAAATTAAAGCGATGTGCAGCAATATTTTAATAAATATAAAAACATTTTATTTTTAATCGCTATTAATATTAAAAATTCAAGATAACATCAATCACTCCACAATTTACATAAACAAACTAAATCACTATGATATAATACTATTTACAACAAGTTTACTAAACATTATGCCATCGTCTAATAGTCGATTATGTACGTTGATTAAGCTGAGCGATTATGAGTTGGTAGCATCCGCGTGTGTCATAATGGCTCGCAGTGCGTGAATTTACGTAATTAGTCGATTATCCGTGTTATGCATTAGTGTCATATCGCATTGAGTGAAGCTCTATTGCAGTAGCTAGTGGACCAAAGAGGTTTAATTGCGGAAGAACAACATAGTGGTTACATTATCTTGGTGGAAGGTACAGGATCAGGAGTGTCGTGCGATGTAACTTAAGATGCGATCATCTGCTTAGCTTTTTCCCAACTGTGTTGGGGTCGGCTTCCAGTCTTACCGGATGCAGCTGAACACCAGTGTTTTACATGGAGCGACTGCCTATCAGACCTCCACAACCCAGATACTGGGTTACACGATATCCCTTGGTAAGACTGGTTGTCAGACTTTCGGGCTTCTGACTACCCGTAACGACTGTCAAAGACCGGGGCCAACAGCTTAACGTGCTATCCGAGGCACGGTAACGAGGTAACTTAAGATGCGATATCTATTACTATTTTTTTTTCTTATCAATATAGTGTATTGCAATATAAAAAAAAACTTTTACCTATGTTTTTAACTACAATTTTAACCTAATAGAGTTTAAGCATAAAGTTTAAAGCTTTTTGTACAACTTCGTTGTATTTTTAATGCACTTTTCAAAAAAACATGTGCTAAAATTGTTTTGATCTCTGGAATCTAATAAAAAAATAGTTTAGATTGTTATGTTAATTTCTTAAAGGACTAACTATAATATTGCATCTTTTCATTTTTTTATTCATTCATTCATTTTTATTTGTTCTATGTTATGTATTTTGTGAAAATGCATCATTAACGTCAAATCTTTCGTCTTTGAGCTATGTACCTACATAATTACAGAATTTTATTAAGTTTATTTTACTCGACTTTACAGATTTCTAAAAATTTTTGAACTTAATGCTGATAGGTTCTGGAGTTAATTTTATAAATCAATGCGAAGCCCAATGGCTACTAATTGATTACTGAACTCTATTCAAAATCAGTAAGTATATTAGTATTTAGTAAGATAATTTTATCTACAATGAAATTAAGCTTACCGACATTAACATTTGGTCGTAAATCAATTTATAGCATTCGCTATTGAAAGTGTAGTCTTGTGATGCTTTTGTAATCTTGCATCTTTCGATATTGCAATTACAAGATTGATGATTTATTGATACATGTACCAACTATAATATGATTTCAAGTTCTTAGCAAACTTTAAAAAAAAAAATGCATTTTGATTAGGGAAGCACAATTTCACAGGCTCCACTGACTTGGCGAAAAAATGGGAGATGATTGACGTGATGACGTGTGATGAGAGCCTATCTGATTCGACGAGCTAGTAGCTGATTGATCGCTGTGTATATCGCTGGAGCAATATGTATTTGAGGGGAACCATCGTCAACTTCAAGCCTAGATCCTAAATCACGAAAGAACAGTAGGAATGGGGGAATCTCATATTGGAATCTCATTTAGATCACTAAACACTGGCTCAGCGATCCAAAATGTGTCTTGGTTAATCCTTACATACTGAAATAAGTAATTTAAAAGCTTTAATTTGCGGACAATTAATGCATAATTCCTCTTAACCTTTATCTGTTGCTATGCTCTGCTTCTGTAGTGATAAACTAATAATTTAGTTGTCTATTCTCTTCCCTAATACCTGACTAAAACAAATGCATTTCTTATAAACTAAGCATAAGCAAGTCCTTTTTATAAATCAAAAATAAAATATCTAATAGTATTCTCGTTAGATCACGGAACACATCGTTCCAATTTCATAACAAGCGTAAGCTGAAATTATTGAGAAAATGATTAAATTACAGTTATTTGCATGTCTGCGCTAGTAATGCAACGAGATTTACGACAGACACTAATAAGGGTTAAGAAATTAATAACCGAGTAGCATTACTATCTAAAACATGCTCTTTTAAGTATGATGATGTTTTGTGTCAAAACAATATTTACGTTTTATTTCACAATGACTTAAATACTGATCCTTTGAAAATAGCACCCTCTCGTAGAAGATTTATTTCAAGTCATACCTACTTAGTTTTTCTGCAATTGAATTAATAAGGCTAAGGATTCTTGGATAATAATAAAAACAAATCTTGTGTTGTCTGTGTGTTGTTTCTTTTTTTACCTTTGTTATTTTTGTAAACAAAGACAAACTCAATTCTAATTGTCATCTGAAATAATAATTTAAGAATTTTATAATTAAGGAATTACTAATGAAGATATCCTTCTCATGGATATCCTTATTGACATAGTGATAAAAAGTCAAGATTTTATTCCTTTCACAATGAGTCATTTATACTCTAACTGCACAATTTACCTAAAAGCTTTCGATACCCTCCAAAAATTCGTTTTTGCAATTACAACGTAATTGGATTAACGGTCTCTAGAGTTAATATATATAGTTCCAGTTTTCATATAATAGTTTTGTCCTTACTCCTGGCAAGAAAAAATATTTACAGATTTTCGACAAAGAATACACACAGACATTTAGTTTTAAAATAAGATCTAGGGCCCTACTAAGGTTATATACTGATAAATTAACGCCTGAATTATGTTCCTGTCTCGGTCATCGCTATAGTATCTAACAGAGATAACAAGCTAAATTATCGACTTAAATAAAAGAGTTAAGATCTAGGTGGAGTAATAGCCTAATATTTAGAAAATAAGTCTTTGTTTCCTCAATTATAGAGCAACTCTTCGCTAGGTGGAGCGATGGTTTACGCAGTAAAGGTGATGGGGCTAGATGTTAGCAAGCAAAGATCAGCGCATTGGAGTTATATACTCTAATAATAATGATGATGATAATGACTACATACTTTTTTACTATATTGAATAAATAAGTTATTTTGTATTGGTGTTTTGACTACCATATTATTTACGTAATGCAAGAAATTCGTATCTAAAGACCGTATCTCGCAACATACAATTTTAGAAACTTTCTAGTTTAGTAGGAAAGTGAAATGAAAATTACTGCGAACCGACTGACGAGGAAGAAAATTATGTTATATGATATAGTATTATGTAGATAGTATATAATTAACTACGGAAGCACGGTAAACCGGAGATGTCTTTGTTATTCAAATTAGTTGTGGGATTTTGTTATGAAAACAAATGGTTGGAAATATGTGGGTATTCTTATTTTCATTGCATATTTTTAAATAATTTCTTCTTTTAATTTACTTTAATTAAATAACAAGCAAATTAAGCAATTATTATATATTATTAAAACTAACAACAATTAAATGAAGTAACAAAGTCTTTTTTTATTTTTGCTATAATTTAAAAAGTTGAAATTATTTTTGTAATTTTACAACGTATTTTTAAATAATTTAAAGCTTTGCATTAAGTATCTTTAATAAGTAAAATATCACAATAAATATTTCATTTTTTAAGCTAGAATGTGAATTTAAAAAAAGTTTAATAAAAATTAAGTAAAACTAATTATTTTTATAAATAAACGCAAAACAAGCTTTTTAAAATAAATTAACCGCTTAAAAGGCTTGCGAACTTTTTGTTCTTGATCTTTAGATAACTGCTATAACCGCTAAGTAATTGTTATTGAACTGTGGGAGCCGTAAGCTTTCATAATGTTTTTTTTTTCACTTTCTGAAAAAAAATCTTAGGTATTTGTTGTTGTTGCTACGGGAATATTTTTTACGCGAGTATTTAAAGTTATGCATTACTAGCGTAAGTCGTATTTATAGGTATAGATACTGTATAATTTCTAATATTAAATTGATGATGTCGCTTTTCTTTGTAATGCTATTGAGTATGTGTAAGCAGAATGAATAGCATTTCTGACAAACCTCCGTGGTTTTTGGTTTGCTATGTATTGTTCTTTAAAAAAATAATTAAAAAAATCTATAAAAAAATGCGTGTATGTTCAATCTATTATTATCAATTTTACGCTTCAAAATAATCGACTAACAACCGCGTTAAAAAGTAAACTTTAGAGCCGCACTTCAACTTTCTATTTTTGTTATACAAATCCTATTTTGTTTACACTTTTTTTGCACAAACACTTGCACTGCACTATTTTTAGACTCACCAATAACTTCATGTTGCTCTGTGTCTTCGTTCGTCGCCGAAGACTGGTTGTGTGTAGCGGCTATGTTACCATCTTGTTATATAGTAACCCTCCCACTTTCTGAACGGCGTTAAGATACAGCCAAAGAAGGGTGAACGCCTGGGCCCAATAATGACATGTATTAATTGTAACTTGCACTTATAATCTTGCATTCCATTTTCAAACTGGAGCAGTCGGATGTTCTAAAATATAATCGAGTAAAGAACAATCGATTTTGTTTAGTCGATTAATCGTTGTGCTTTGACTTTGAACTAATAAATGTTAGCAATTACAGAGATGTTTGTACACATTAAAATTTGCATAAATGTAAGTAATATGGTCTAGTTTGGTTAGATTCTTGCTTAGATTGCGTGTGAACTAAGTTCAAGATGTGTGATCAAGGATTTTGAAAAGTGTGTGTGTGTATTTATCATGTGTTAAGATTGCGACCGGTTTTTGAGGTGCCTTTACAATTTCAATTTTGAAAATGTCAAATTTTAATCTTTAGTAGAATTTGTTGTTATGAAGATAATATATCGACTATCATCAAATTGCAACATATTTTTTGAATGTAAGTAGACCTTAATACCTACGTAATGTAGATGTGGTTGTCGTGTGTTCAATTTATTATTATTTGTATCTCTCTTAATTCACAGTTTCTCTTCCAAAAAAAAAGACTAGGTGTCCTTTGGAGGACTTGCCTGGAGACTCAGGTCCAACACGCAGAGGCCAATTTTAGTCTAAAATGGGTCACTATTATATGAGCCCACTCTGTCCCAATAATGAGCAAAGGCCTCCGTCCATTTTTGCTATTCCTCCCAATCATGTGCCAATTCAGGCCAATTTAAATGAAATTTACCAATTTTGTTCCACCATCTCCTTCGCGGTCTGTTCAATTTAATTAGTTTAATTTATTAATGCCAGTTTTAACTTGAAACTTGGACTTAATAGTCTGAAATCGCCAACCCGCAGTGAGCTAGCGGGGTGAATCCTTCTCTGTATAAGAAGAGGCCTTTGTCCTGCTGTGGGACAAATACAGGCTGGTTTGTTATTATTATTATTTAGATATTTACACACAGTATTTCATTATTACCTAAACTTGCGCATTTTTGAAACCCCGCGAGTCTTTTCTATGGACTCCTCATAGAAAATACTAGGAAACCTTAACAATGTTCCACTAACTAGGGTCGCACCTGGGAAGCAAACCCAGAACATAATAACCGGCATCGCATGCAACCACCAAAGCTTCTAAACATCAAATTAATATAGTACAAAAGCAAACATAGAGAAAACATTTAACAAATTAAGTCGTTTCTTTTTAACTAGCTCGTTTAGAGTAACGACCCGTGTTTAGAATCCTTGAGAATTACAATTTATACCGTTTATGTAATACCTAAACGAATTTAGCAGAAAATTTCTTAGAAGAAGCAGCCATTTGCATGCATGCTTGAATTTAGATTCGGTATAGAAGACACTAAGCTAAGCTAATCTTTTTTTTTACGGAAGGAAACCATCAAGGAATCTTCGAGGAAGAGGTCGGTGTGGTAAGATATTATGAGTACTCGTTGCCGACAAACTGATTTACAGTTTGGCAAATAATAGAACATGTAATGTGTATGTACCTAATGTGTGAAGAAATAAATAAATAAAAATAAATGTTACCTCACTAAAACCACCACAGTGAACACCATCAGTGCATGGAGGGAGATCCTCTTAAGAGACTAGCTCTGGAAACTCCCATGCGCAACGCCTGTCACCAGCTGTGGAAGACCAGTCGAAATAAGTGTAGTAGGTTCGCAAGGGACAATTATCGTAATTCGTCGATCGACAGAGTCTTGAGTCTTGAGTCTCAGGTGTCTCCTTCTAAGATCCCCTCAAGATTGCCTCTATCCTTTTTTCAAGGTGTTCAAAATACTCGACTTTTCATAGCAGTTGATAGACGGTCTTCTAGGTCACCAGTCGGGTTTTAGTTGTTAACTTTTCGTATAAGTAAGTAGGTATAGTACAGTATATTTTTCGCTATATTTCAGACACATTAAAAATAATTAAGCTGCAACGCCTGAGCTAATCTGAGCTTGGATTTCAAATCTCAATGATTTTCTTTGTCTTACGTATAATAGTATCGTACAATCATTTTCATATATTTAAATAAAATACTTAACAAGGGTGTGTATGTGTGTGTTGATCCGTAAAGGCACTTGCTGAAAGCCAGTCGCACGCCTGCCCCAGGGACAGTCTAGGGTTTAAGGATGACCCTTAAATGCCTCGTTAGGTGTGTGTAGGCAAGCAGGGGCTACTTTCTAAATCGTTCAATCCCTAACAGGGCGGAAGGGACTTCGGCCTTTAGATTGAAATTGTCCCTGGGACAAACGTGTGAGTACTAGCTTTAAGTTTTTGAATTTGAATTTGAATTTAAACCCACGCTTTCTATCACAAGATCAACACAAAAATCTTAATCTATTAATTATACCAATTTGCCTTCAACTATAATATTAAGTGTAGGTACAAAAACAATACAAGTCACGCAATTCCCGCCGTTCATAAACACAATACATACAATTAATTAATCTTTAGTTAAAATCGTAATGAAACAAAACGCTGTCTCAAGTTTATGTTTGTCCGAAATTGTGTAATGATCTGTAATTGCCAAATACCCACTCAAGTACATGTTACCATTATGGTTTGTGAGTGCTTTGTTTTTTTTTATAATTTAATGTTTATTTACTTTTAATAAAACGCAGTATCAATTAACGCAACGCGTTAATTGAGAAGCGAACTTTCTCACTACAAAAAGGATCATGGCCATTTTTTTATGAGTCCAATTTTATTCAATAATGTCCAAAGGAATTTTAGAAATTTATAATTTGTGTTATTGGGTTTTTCCATTAAGAAATTCTCAGTAGCAGCACGGAGTCTGGCATTGTGCCCGGTTAATGGCAATAGGCTCACCCCCTATTACATGGGACTGGTAGCATGGCCGGCGAAACGTGGGTGTACTGCACACCTACCCCCTCTGGGGAATACAGGCGTGAGTCTATAAATAAAAAAATAAACAAATTGGGTCTAACTAACATTTCTAAATTGACAGATCCTTTTTCGATGGTGTTATGCCTTTATCCTTTTCTGTTTAAATGATCTAAGGGTTGGTATGGTTGATAAACAACCCAGTGTCAGAGTCTAAACCGCCTGTAGGCCTTTGATATGGCTTAACACACCGTTTAAGACTTTTGAGTGTGTCGGTTCCTTCACGAGGTGTCCTTCACCGTTTAAGCAAATCAAAATTAATTTTTAATACGCACCATGAACTCGAATAGTCAGATGTGCGTGGCTGGGTTCGAACCTACAACCTTTGACTTGCCAGTCCAAAGTCTTACTATTAGCTTTTCACTGTTCTTGGGTGGTGTTTAATAGAAAGAAATATCATTGAGACTAGATTTAATCCGATGTGGCATTTCTAGGTCCAAGTTTCCTAGAACATTGCAAACCTTCAAACCGTCCTAGAGCTTTGGTACCGTCAATCAATGAATCAATATAATTTTATAAAAATATCTATGGGATGGAAGGTTTGTAAGCAACTTTGTGTAGCAACTTTCAAAAAGAAGTGAAATCCCACCAAAGACATTTTCATGTAAAATGTTGCCAAGACCAGTTGAAAAAGTTATCAGATCTCATGTAGAGCCAAGCTTCTAACACACACGCCTAACTCTACAAGCCCTAAGCTAACTTCTTAAGTTCTCTCCTTAGTCAAAATATGTAGCTAAAACCAGCACAGCTCTACCACTCGAAAACAATTTAATTTCGATTACATTATTCGATCAAAATCGATCATTTTATTGTCTGGTTTGTTATGTTATCGTTTTAATTCGTGTAATAATGACAGGGTATAGTCAATTGAAGTCTTATTCGAGCGGAACTGACTGACGTGGTTACGTGAGAATTAAAAAATATAATGATATGCATCCGTTACTTTATTATCGCTAATAAATTATGAATTATGATTATTACTCTTGTATTTCGCTTGAGCTGTGATAGCCTAGTGGTATGTATGACTGTTGACTGGCAAGTCAAAGGTCTCAGGTTGGAACCCAAAGCGCGCACGTCTGACTTTTTGTAAGTTATGTGCATATTATAAATTAATTATCACCTGCTCTGTGCCTCGGAAATCACGTTAAGCCGTTGACCCCCTATGTCATAAGATCTCTGACAGTCGATATAGGGAGTCAGTACCCTCATAAAATTCTGACAACTGATCTAACCTTAGAATATCGTATACCTTTGGGTTGCGGAGGTCAGATAGGCAGTCGCTCCGTAAAAAACTGATATTCAGCTGCATTTGGTTAGATTAGACCTCAACGAAGTTTGGGAATAATAAAGCTAGGAGGATGACTCTTGTTACATAACGTGGTGGTAGATCCACCACTACCTCTTACAGAGTATTTGCGTAAAAGAACTATTTGTATTGAAGTTCGAAAATTTTAGAATGAAAACTTTAAATTTTAGTGGTTGTATAACATGCATAAATGCTTTAAGCATAAAAATATTAATATTTTTGTAAGTCTTATGTTATATGAATTACATTACATGAATGTCGGAAAACTCTACAAATAAATGTCGAAAATCATAACCCAAAATTTTATACTTACTTAATATTTTGTTTGTGATTTGTTAGTGAGTAGATTTCAACAACTTTCATCTAAGAAAAGGCAGTTTGTCATTGACGGATCATTAGTAGAACTGACAATGGTGCTAATTCTCTTGCACACGCTCTAAACTAATTCAGACTCACCATCTCTCTATCTAATAGAAATCATTAGAATAGGATAAAATATTTTTAAAGTCAAACTAGTCCATTTGCGCGATAACAACGAGAATTTAGTCGGCATGTCGTATGACATTTACTTAGATTTATTATATTAGGACGTAGACTAATTTGATAGTTCAATTTGCTGTCCTTTTTCGATGATGTTTATTAGAAAGAGATATCGGTAGACTAAAATTAGTTTAGCGGGATGTACAAGAGAATCGGCACCAATATTTTGTTGTTTACAATAATGATGTATTATTAACACATACTGTGAGAACTTTTACTGACAATGTCAATTTCACGCAATACAATTGACCTCAATTCGATTTGAATTAGCCACATTTTCTATAAGATTGATCGTAATCGTAAGTATTGTAATTCTCTTTTCTAATTTTAATGACCGTTGCAACCTTGACATTTAAAATAACGTTTTAAATAGTCTGTTAATTGTATATTGGCGGCTCCACGAAGCGATAGCGTAGAGATTAAAAGCGATTAAAAGCGAAAGTCTTTCTGCGCTTGGTGTCGCGAATTTGATTACTACGTAGGAAAAATATTTTTGTGACTGACCGATATTTGTTCCGTTGTTGGCGTAAATAAATCGATTTTAAAACTTTAAAATCGGTAATGGTTTAAGTTGCTCGTGGTCCTCGTAATACCGTGGTGATCGTTACATTACACTAAGGAGTCAGTCCGTGACCGGACCATTTGTAGCATTTCATGTGAAGCGTCTCCGAGCTTCGGTAGGCACGTTAAACAGTGGACCCTGGTTACCACTTCATATGGCAGTCAGTAAGCAGAGTTAAAGACCTTAGGCAGCTTCATAACATTCTATAAACTATAAATAGCTATAAACTGGTGCTCAAAAACCTGCCTCCAACAGCACGGGTAGGGTCACTTCAAATTGTGAGAACGCCGTACCCAGAATTAGAACAGTATAGGACTAAGGCTTAAAATATAATATATCATTCACATATAATTATATTCACCTGAAAAATTGAAAATTCAAAGCTTTTTTTTAAATCCATTTGTGTAATTCTCGACTTGTTAAAACAGAACGAATGCCTACGGCATTAAGTCCGCCTCTGTACATTATGTGTGCATAAAGTATAAATAAATAAATACATAAAGAAACGATGTTCTAGTTTAGATTATTTTTTGCGGGTCGCCAACTTACACATTAGTGACTATAAAGTTTGCTCTCCATAGATTTGATATCGTAAAAATAATCTTATTTATTGAAATATAAGAATTTTAATTAATATATTCATAAATCAATTGATGTTAATATTGTAAACACTTTAAAAAACAGTTATTATATACGATCAATGAAATTAACCCATATAAATCAATCAACTTTATCAGTGATAGTTTAGTGTTAAGATCGTTGGGCTGTCAAAACAAATGTCGCACGTTGGAACCAAATCTCGCTGTAGACGCAAAGGACGCCAGAGGGCGATCAATGACTTCTGGCTTTTCTTCTGGTGTTGACTCTGGCTTCTGGTGTTGCTCTGTGGCCGGCAGACTTAAGGGCGATCCATCGCCAATCGTTTATCGAAACAATGGCCGGTCTATGGCGGAACCTACCTAGAGGACCTGGTGGAAGCGCTGTGAATACACAGCCATAAGCCGCTGAGAGGTTTTTAGTCTGAAAGATTCGGACATAATTTGCCATTAGTGGGAGGGTAACATTGTTTTTCCAAAGGTTAAAAAAAAGCAAGCAGCTCTATCTTTTTGAAATAATAAGCGTTTTAAAAAATTACTTTTTAATTGTTTCAGACAGCTAAAAAGAACATTTTAAGGACCGGCAAATGTTCTCAATGTTGTGTAAAACTATGATGATGGCCTACGTGCAGTTTAAACCAGATTGTTTATACAGAATAAGGTAAAAAAAAAATTGCTCAATATTAAAAGTCACATCCTACTCGTAAAACCGCAAGATATCAAATTGTGTATACAATCTTAAGAGTGTTGGTTAATAATTTTGGAAATAATAAAAAAAAACCTTTCAAGTGAGTTGCGTTATGCATTTGGGGTTAAACCGACTAAACGTATTGTTTGGATGTAACATAGGTTGCAATGCATGTATTGCAATGTATAGATATACACAGCGTGTAACAGAAGTCCGAAATAATACATTAAGGGCATATAAGGTAACCCTATAAACAATCCTTGAGCATAGGTTTTGGAATCGAACCCCAAACAATACTCGAGTAAACCACGGTCAAAGTTTTCACCAAAATCTTTTAAATACAGCCCAAGAAATCAGCTGAAAGGTGAATCAACACGAATCCGGTTATTTCAATAAAATCTTTAAGTAAGCACTAGGCACGCGTAGGATAATGAAATCTGTCATTATTGAAGAAAATGAAATCAAAAGAATTATTTTGTATGAAAAAAAAATGCCTCTTTTGCATTTAATATTTTCACAGGTGATTTCTCTTCATGATATACATACATGCCCTTAAGTATTATTTCGGACTTCTGTTACACGCTGTATAATGCGAGTCGCATTATATATATCTATGCGACTTAGGGTTGGGATTTTTTTTCTTAAAAACGTATGACGTTACAAGGATTTCCTTCGTGTTCATGACCTGCATAGACACTTTTACAGAAAAATATATTTGTCTCATCTTCTTGCTCTTTTCCCAATTTATTTGGGGTCGGCGCAGTATGTCCTCTTTCTCCACACCCTCTATCACCCGTCATCTCAGTAGTTCATCCTTGCCATATCATCCTTCACACAATCCATCCATCTCTTCCTAAGTCTGCCTCTTTTCTTGTATCCATCTACATCCAATCTTAATTCTCATCGCACATGATTTTCCTCACTTTAAAAAATATTTGTCTATTACAATTATTATTATTTATATCAAGTATGAGGATCATACATCATACATAAGCTAGTCGCCTTTTACGCTTGCTGTAAGCGCAAAAGGTATTCTAGCTTTTCTATCTACCGTGTTACTAACTAACTAACGTAACTATCGTGTTATCGAAGATTCCCAAAGAAATTGAAAACCTTGGACGCTCTAAAGCAGTAATTTTCAAGCGAATCTGCGGGTAATAAATAGCAACCGAATATAGTTTAATATTACCCATTAAAGTACCTATCGATAAAAGCCTTGAAATCCAGTCACATTTTAATAAGAATAAATATCAGATGTTGCAACACTGTCGATTAAAAAAATATATGCATTGGCTTTGGATGTTATGATTGATGCATTGATGTTTTAAATTTGAATTTGTTCTTACGCAAAGACTTCATAGCTTTAAAGATAGTTGCGCTAGCGCATCATAACTAGTTTGTTATAAAATTAATATTGTATTTGAATGGTGCATTATAAAGCTATTTTGTACACCTCAGGCGATTGCCATTTTGCTTGGAACCAGACATCATATAACATATAATATAAGTCACGGCCGGTCACGCCTCACACACCAAAAAAGGATGGCAAATATTTCATTGTACATTGACGATTTGCAAAAATCAATTTATGCTATCTTTAATCCATAGATCATAATATCAAACGGTCGTACACCATTAGATTATCACTAATTGTTGTTTGGTTTCCTATTCTCTGCTTTTTAACCTCTGAAACTATATCATTCTACTACCAAATCAAACGTCGAACGTTCGGATCGAAACGTAGGTAATAACGACAAAATCGTACGTTCATATCTTCAGCCGTCTCGTTTCGTATCCATAAACAATCAAATGATTGATTTCAATCAAAGCTTCGACGTTCAAATTTCGAAGTAGGAGCACAGACGCCAAATTCGACGCATTAGCAATTCTGCCAATAGCAAGAAAAAAATGCGAACAGATGCTTACGCATACATTCGCATCAAATGCCTACGGAAGAAGTAAAAAGAAAGAGGTTATTATACCAACTTGACGATTAGCTAACTACCGTTAATTGATATAAATCCGTCTAGTTTTAACTACCAGTTAGATTACTATTACTAAAGCTAGATTTAAACTGCAATAGGTACTTGAAGACATAATATGTGTTGCAATTTGTTGTGGCTATGGTGCAATGTCCATTTGAAGCATCCAATACAGACTTTTTTAAAAGTTAATATATATGGGTTATACTCAGTAGAGCTCCATGCTGGTTTTAATACAAAGGGTACGGCTCGACCACATAGTAGGTACATCTCTCTCACTCAATATAATATTCGTACTTTTGTGTTTTGTATGGTCAGTGAGAGCATCAGAGGCCTTCTATAATCCCCCTTGGATTATTGGGGCTTTTCATAATACCCCCTTCTCTTCCATAATCACGCACAGGGTCGGCAATGCACAAGTGATTCCCCTGGTGTTGCTCCTTAGTGAAAATGGCGTGTTTACTCACACAGCTCTTCTCAGAATAAGATGCAAACTGACTATAGGTCAATTTGCATATTACCAAAACCAAAATACCGGTTTTTTTTTTAATGCATTATTTTCTTTTTAATATTTCATCATATTCAAATGCGATCTAGTTCGTGTATCAATTTCAAGATGTTTAGGTACCTTTGCTTGTACTTAATCTTCACTTGCATCACTTATTAATGCAAATCACAATCATGGTGTCATTAAAACACAGTATTGCAACAACCAAGTGTGAAAAGTGAATCTTTAGTGCAAAGTTGCTTCAACCCACTGTTTTTGTGTCACGGCTTTTCAATAGCGGTCTTAAGGTTCCGTGTTCAACGGGAAATCCTAATTGGTGCTAGAAAAATGTAGCCAATGCCAGTGAACTTCCCTTCTCAGGTGAAACTTGCATCGCTAAGTATGGCAGGTTATGAGTGACATGAAAGCAGTTGTTTTTGATTTACTAGCAAAGAAAGTGTTTGAAAATAATTTGTAGTAGAGCACCTACCTAGTATTTATTAATGTACAATGTCATGGTAGTGTGTAGACCCACTTTGCAAGAACGTGGGTGATTGAACCTGCCACGTACCATGTGACTTTTTCAATGTCATAATTTACTTTCTAAGATATAATTTAAGACAGTGTTTCCCAATAAGTTGTATGCGTACTCCTAGGGGTACACGAGATTGCATCAAGGGGTACCTACGCGCAGCAATCGCTTGTCTAAAATATTAAATCCTTAAAAATATATTTAACGTTCCTGTAATAAGGGGTACGCAAATTTGAAATCTTTCTTGAGAAATGGTACGTAGAAAACTCTAATTGGGAACCACTGATCTAACACACTATTTTGTTTTAACAAAATTCCATTAAATTATTATTTTTATTTGCTCCTTTGTCTTTCAAAACTTCGTGTGTACGGAGCGCGCTAGGAATCACTTCTGTTTCAGCTTTGCAAAAAGGAGTCTGAGGCGGTGACAGCTGGAACTAAAAATAAAATCTTAAAAACTAAGTTTGTGAGTACTAAAATAACTTAAAGAGATTTATTTATGACATGAGATATTAGATGAGATATTTGATGAGAAAATTCGTCATAGAAATAATATGTAAGTAGGACCAAATAACTTGTAATTCTGAATTGTAATAAGGGAAGTGCGGCAGTGGCTCCCTCAAATTTTCCAGACTCTTTTTTGCCAAACTGTATTTATTAATATATTCACTTAATAGCCAGTCATTTAAAAAGTAGCACTTTACAATGATGGGTAATTGGCCTTCATGGCGTTGCTCTACATTCGCTACTTGTTTTATGGCTAAGTGTACAGGTGCCTTCGTTACTGTTCGATACTTATGTAATTGTTAGTGGTACAGTGATACGCGGAAGCGATAAGCGGAGCGATTTGGAGTAAAAAAATATTGTTGGGTAATGATTTGTATATTTCATAAGGCACCTGATTTCAGGGGTTTTTGGTATTCCATCATACATCAAAGCACCGATTTGAACAGCACTAGTTTTATTTTTCATAGTGTTGGTGCTGTGTTGGTGGTCAGACTATTTAGTCCAGGTTTCTTTACGATATTTTCTTTCACCGCTAGTCAGTAATATCATAGATTAACTAAGAAAGTACATATTATGACCATGCTGTACGGTGTTGCAGTTGTGGAAATAAAATAAGTTGTGCTGTTATATTAGTGCTGTTCCAATCAGTGCTTTGGTAAGATAACATCATAAATGGAGACTACACAAATCAAATACCTACTCGACCTAATAAGGTAATTTCTATGCATTCGTTGTCTCATAGGATATGGTCAATCACTGGGCAAAGAGACACTATAAGAACGCGATCGTCACACCGCGCGATCGTTACACCGAACGTTTACTTCTAAAAAATATTTCAGGAACGAAGGCTTTAGTAATCAGGGCCAGGCAAAGAACAATAATTGCCTGGGTAAAGCCAAAAGTAGAAAAGTATTCTAACTTATTTATTTACATTTATGTAATTTTATTGAGGATACCTACCTGTTTATCTAGATCTTTCATTATAATATAACCGCAATAGAATAATGTATATTGTAGAAAACCAAAATATATTAACATACTAATTATCTTATATAACTTTTGTTGCATCAGTTGCATGTGCAAGACACTCGATTTAAAATTTATGCATTTATAATCTTGCCGTTAATCTACTAGACTGGTTAAAGTTGAATTTCAAAATATTTATAAACCAGATTAAGGCCCTTACTGCAGTCCAAGTTGATATGTTTTGCCCAATGTGGTGTCGTGACATAAGAATAGCACTTACAAATCTGCCTCTCTCTCCCGTAAAAGACGACTAATGCCTACTTTATAATTTTTAAAGGTCGAGGCCCAGGAGGAGGTGGCGGTATGAACTCGACTTGCATCTGAAGGATTGGTCTCGGATAGCATTGGATCGAGACAAGTGGAAGAAGGGAAGGGAGGCTTTTGCCCTGCAGTGGGACGATACAGGCTAAAATAAATAAATAACAATAAAAGCATTTTATATTCCACCGTAGAGCAAAACACCACTTACCGTCAGGTTGGCGGTGACCAAACACTTGCCTTTTAGATTAAACTAGCTGTCCCTCGCGATTTCATCCGCGTGAAATTTATTTAAAATAAGAAAGAAAATAAACAATGATACCCATAAGCTGAATTACTCACGCAGTTCTTGGACTACTTACATTAACAAAAAATTACTCAAGACTAACTAACTTATATATAATTTAATCAAAATGACTCCAAGATGCACCATAACTATTTTTCAATGCCACACCAAATCTAAACTTACTTAATCTATTATAAAGCCACCAAATCAAATTACATTTACTTAATTGAAAATCTCTAAATGTCAAGCACACAGAATATATTAGTCGTCACCTAACCTAACCAAGAATTTAACTATACTCTTATAATTCTCCTTATACGCTCTAAAAACCCTGGCATTTAATACAACGCCACAATCACATTATAAAAAATTAAAATTAAAATATGTAATAATTTGGAAAAGTTGTTGATTATCTGTAACACATCGCAATAAACCAATTATATCTCTTTCTACTATTTACCATCCAAAAAGGTGTTAAGTTGACAGCTTAACACCTTTTTGGATGGTATAGCTAAAAAATAATAATAGTGCTGTCACATTAATAGTCTATGGCCCTCTAACGATATGAAACTAGACAAGATCTATGCATCCGAAAAAAGTTCTCGCTGTTTCACGCAAATGGTGCTAATCAACGGCAAAATTTTTCCTCTAAGGTGCTAATGGGCTTTATTGACAGGTCTAAAAATCTTCTATCTTTTTCTCATGAACTCTATTAGAAAGAGAGATAATCTGAAATATTTGAAAGCAAAAGAAGAGTAATAACTGTTGTTGTTGCAATTCAGCTTTACTGGATCAATGTAAACATATTTCAATACAGTATCCAGCGCTGGTTACTAGAATAAAATTTGTATACAGCATTGGTCCAATAACGATCCATCATTCCTCGTTTGCAGCACTGAATTTAAACTAGCTATAATGTTTATTGTAATTATTGTAATAAATCCGCTAAAAATTACGCATTATGGTATAGGCCTTGGCGTCATATGTGCATCGTAAGGCTTGGACCAGTTTGTATTACAATATGTGACAGATTTTGAATCAAGTTCTCATTACAAAATATCAAAGGAACCGTTCACTTCAAGACGTAACTTTAGTACTCGGTTACACTTGAAATTTCTCGCGACTGTGGTTGTAAATATTGGTTCATCGCAAAGGTTTTTTATTTTGGTTTAGGTATTAATGTCATAATAACGGAGTATACCTATTACTCGTAAATAAGTTTAAACTTGTAGATCTAGTTAAGTTAGTTGTTTTAGCACAGACTGACAAGTCACAGGTCTCGAGTTCGATCCCAAGGCGCGCACCTATGACTTTTCGTAAGTTATGTGCGTATTATAAATTGATTATCAGTTGCTAAAACGGTGAAGGAAAACATCGTGATGAAACCAGCACACCTGAGAGATTTTTCGATGGTGTGTAAAGCCATGTCAGAGCCTACGGGCGGTTTAAACTCTGACACCAGGTTGTTCAACAACCACACGATAAGAAGAAGAAGTTAAGAATGCAAAAAATCGTCTGTTGGCCACACTAAAATCAGTTCCATTTTAAGTTCCATTTTATTCAAGTTCAAGTTATTCAAGTTTCATTTTAGCACAGTATAATTATGTATATTATACTGGGCTAAAATGGAACTGGGCTTGACATACCTAATAGTTATTTAGCGCGTGTGAGACGACCAATGGGTACCAGAGTGGGCGAGGGCAAGTGGGAAAATAGAGTACCGGTGAAATGGGGCTATTTGAAAATCAAGGGCTATTTGGTACTATAGAATTTTAAAATCCAAATAGAGAACTGAGTAAGTAGAGACAGCGGATTCTACAACTGATGCATATTTATGTTGACATTGAGCATTCTTTCAGAATTAAATTAGATGCAAGTACCTATTACAATAATTTTAATTCCATAGTCCCAAATACCCCCAGGTTTGCAAATAACCCCATTTTACGGTAGCCTTAGTCCTAAAAATATGTTTTATTTTGCATGTTGATTTAATCAATTCTATCTCAAGAATCAACATGCAAAGTAGCTATTATCTATTACAATGCATAAAAAAGCTATTAAAAAAAATATTTCCGCTCTGATACGAACTATATAGTTTTACAAAATGAACAAATCAAACGAACAGACTGAATTTATAATCAGAGAATTTCTGATCATAATCTCTTTTTCACTGTTAATTATTTTTAATTGTATACTTTTCGTTTTGCAAGAAGGAAGTATTAAAGAACCGGTCCAGATTACGTTTTAAAAATACATAAATTTTAATATTTATGTTATTTTAAAAGGAAAAAATAATTTTAATAGTATTTTCTGACTTCTTTTGTAGTATAATATAAAGATAAATTGCAGTAAGTATAAGAATTTTAATCGTAAAAAAAATATATCTCAACTGTTAAGGTCGTTAACCTATATAATAGCCTGAGAGCCTATGATAGTTTTTAAGTAGGTATTTGACAAAAGATAAAAGTCCCACTATCTCTACCTACTAGTATATGGAATACCTACCATAAAGGGGTTCGAACCTTTGTGGCATAGCGGGCCGTCGCCATTTTGAATTTTTTTCAAAGTGGCGGCGCAGGATGAGACTAGTATTTATATATAAAAGCTGTACCTAAAATAAATAGGTATGTTTTTCAAATAGAAAATTAGTACCAAAGCCCAGAATTCTAGAATTTTGTTGTCTATATCATTTTTCTACGGTCAGTCGATAGCTCTAGATAGCTAGAATAGTCGATGGATAGCAATAAACAGAGTCTATATATAAATAGTACCTTCTTATTAAAATAACAGTCGAGTCATAATAATTGTGATATGCGCCGAATTAAGAACCTTTTCGACTTCACACTCACGCAGACACCCTAACCTACATTAGAAATAGTTGATATAACAATTGGATACGTTATTAGCTAGAACCACAAAAAGACAAATAATGCCCACGCTAATTGCAATCGCTTTCGCAAGGTAATTATGATTACCTACATACATGTAAGTGCGGTTTTATTTTTCTTTTATCAATTTACCGGCTATCTCCTAGTTATGTTTATGTAACGGACCTTATATAACTTATGTATCATATCATACCATCAGCTAGAGTTACTAGTAGGCACCTAGTTTTTGTATATTATTTACAGTGTTGTAGATTACTAGTACCTAGTCTAGACTAGTTTCAATGTTTTATTTTTTATGTTTATTAATTATAGAGGGATTTTTAAAAAAAAATATGCTACCCGCATCGTGACATCCTTATCTAAACAAAAATATAAAACAACTAAACTACCTTACTACTAATTCCTAAACTAACTAAACTATATAAACTAACTATACTACATATATAGTTTCCTAGCATCGTCGGAATCAGGAGAGGCCAGGATACTGTTCACCATACCGACTTGACAGTTCCATCGGAAGAGTTGACGGCGCAGAGCATCGTTCCTTCCACATTCCATTGTAATATGATAAACATCTTCTATTACGTGTAGATACAACATTTTAATATAGATATAAATAGGGAAACACAAGATAGACCTGCACCATTTCCTCTTCTGTTTATGAATCGATTTTATTTTTGTTTAGTAGCCAGTGATATTAATAAAAAAAAAACATTTAGAAAAATAAAACTACGATCAAATTTCGACCAAAAGGCGATTCCTACTTTAGTTACAATGACGTCACGATATTCGTAGCGATTCGATTGTCTACGGGGCAAATATTTGTGAGATCGAAATATATTATTTCAGTCTGGGTGGTTGTGCATTCTGAAATACCACCAAACCCACAAATACAGGAGAAAATCGTAATCATAGGTTGCTTAAAAACACTAGATGGAGTGTTATGACCTAAATAACATACTTTTGTTGGCCTAGTTTGGGAGTCGTGAAAGCCTAGTGGTGGTGACCGTTGTCTGGCAAGTCAGAGGTCTCGGGATCGAACCCAAGGCGCGCGCACCTTTAACTTTTCGTAAGTTATGTGCGTTTTATAAATTAATTATCACTCTCCGTGCCTCGAATAGCACGTTAAGCTATTGGCCCTGGCTGTCAATTGTAGATCTTTAACAGTCGTTACGAGTAGTCAGAAGCTCGAAAGTGACAACCAGTCTTACCAAGGGGTATCGTGTAACCCAGTATCTGGGTTGTGGAGGTCTGATAGGCAGTCGCTCCATGTAAAACACTGGTATTCGGCTGCATCCGGTAGACTGGAAGCCGACCCAAACATAGTTGGGAAAAGGCTAGGCAGATGATGATGTATAACGTAAGCCTTCGACGTTTTTATCTAAACTTGTCCGCCAAGTTCATCTTATGTAATTAATTGCAAGGTCTAAGGTCAACGCCTTTCATTTGGCGTCACTGGGGCCGGCCTAATTAAACAAGATGGACCGATGAAGGTAGCTAGCTGGCTGGCTGGGTGTGAACACAGTATAATAATCATACAGTAAAGTAACTACGTACAAACGCTCGAAAAATACAAAATCACGTCTAGAAAAATCTAAGCAAATAATTAGTTTTTGAAATTCGAATGTTTATATTTCTAAATGTTTTGTTTTTTAATGTGTCAACATAAAATATACCTTATTTGTTAGCAAATAAGGCTTTAAACCCTTCTGCAATAAAGGGCGTTAGGTTTTTTATGTTCGTTACGGAATTTCTTGATTCAGTCGCCGCGCTTAAAGACCGCGATAAAATCTATGCAATAGCTTAAAAAACCAGCTGTAAAATGACAGCCGTGTGCATTGAGTCTGTCACCAAATCAGTGAAAAATCTCTCGTGGGTGGAGAGCCTTATGATTTAGTTGAAGGTGTGTGAAGGTTTCATGTGAGTTCGATGACCGTGTCGGAATTTAGTTGCGTTAGTGTTGCAAAATATTGGTTATCTGTTAGAATTTTGAATTGAAGTCCAATGAAATGTGATTTGTTCCATTCGTTACAACATAGGACATAAGACATGACATATATGGGAGGAAATATTTATATCTTTATGCCTAGCATAAAAACGTAACTTGTTAAGGCAAAAATAATTTATTATCTCTCTTACTAATTAATTAGGCAGAAAGATTCGTCCCAGATTTCGTTTCGTTTCGTTTGTTTTTGACCCTGTTTTCATTACAGGACGACCTCTGTTTATACTTATCGCAGTTCTCCTTCGTAGTGAAGGGATAAACCAAAAATATGCAAGTAAAAAATTACGTCGAATAAGTCCGGCCGCACACAAAAACTACAATTGCTGCGCATCGTACTTTTCACCTAGAGTTTTGACGCAGATGAAACGCAAATATAGTAGGCAGGATGTTCGATGTGCGTGTGTTTGTGATTTCAGTGTGCAGCCGGACTTATTTTCAGGGCTGTACGTTTTGCTATCTAAAATAATAAAATAAAATATATGTAATAAACTGAAATGTAGGTATAAATGGTGGATATAACCTACTTAAAAAACACAATTTGAGTTGTGAGATTGTTCTCAATAAATTCTGTATTTTCCAATAAAATTATTTAACTACGATTGTGCATTTTTGAACTGTCCCGCTTTTTTTTATTTAAAAACGGTCCTGGCAACACTACTATTAACTAGCCACGAGCGTAGCCTTCCCCCAGATGCAGCTTCGATGATGATCAATCAGCACTACACGCAGAGGGTGACGCGTTCACCATCATCTGCCTAGCCTTTTTCCCAACTATATTGGGGTCGGCTTCCAGTCTTACCGGACGAGGGTGACGGGTTATAGTGCTATTATTTCCCGACACCGCAGTAGAAATAGCTCTCGCTGACTCAATACCGGAGATATAAAACTCGTCATATCCGATAACGAGAGACAATATATTATTGCAACGAGGGAAAAGACCTAAATATAAGCAAACGTAATACACTGTTATAAAATCACTAATTAAAGAATATTGAAACACTTTCGTGCCGGAAACAAGTTGAATTTTAACGAACTGTGTTAATAGCAAGTGGATAATAAAAATCGGTAAGGTTAATTCAACAGGGTTGTCATTTTGTACAATAGTAGTCACAGCATTGCATAAAGTCGTAGTAAGTTCCGACACTCGGTTATTGGGAGCGTTTTGTGTGCTTTTATTACTTTGAATTTTTATTATCATTTTAATTATCTTCCCTACATTTAGTCTAGACTATTCTGTGACTATTACGATACGCCTTGGTGCTATTTTTCTCCATCATCACGCAGGGAAACTTAAACAAAAAAGGATACCTATGGGAATGAAACTTCTAGCGTCTCGAGCTTGAATAATCCTGACTCTTAAACGCCACTAAACTATCAAAGCTTATAGGTATTTTACTATGAAAGAAATAATAATAATTACAATTTCAGAAAAAGAAGTGGCAACCCTACAATAATGTCAACGAAGTTAGGTACAGTCATCAACTTATCTGTTCTGGCGTTCAAAATTGGAACTGACTGATTTCCATTGTAAATTTCTTAAAATTACATATGTATTATATTTACTACTAGTGACCCCCTTAACTGAACCAATAAGTTGGTAGCAGTAGTTAATGTCTCAATAAACTATGCTACGGCTTTCTTTTTTATTTTATGTTTAAATTATTATGGCAACTGTGCTGTGCTGTGTGGTTTCTGGCCCAAGAATAGAACCACTCCTACTCGTTCCGCAAGTGTCGTAAGAGCGACAAAGGGCTCCGGCAGATGGACAGCAGCATCCTTCTATGTAACAGCAATCATCTGCTACTGCGATCGCCAACCCGCTTTCCCAGCATGGCGATTATGGGCAAATACCTCCAATAAGCGCACAACAGTGGCACGCACTGGAAGAGGCCTATGTTCAGCAGTGGACTAATACAGGCTGATGATAATTGTTGCATCTATTTCCATAATGATAATATTTGTTTTGACTCACGGTTGTGTTTGAAAGTTGTGTAATGTTTGCTGATACAAAATGTGATATTGCTTTTGGGCTGGGCGCATTGACAAATAGCTGTATAGATAAAGGTACGGAACTCTTCGTGCCCGAGTCCGAGTCGCACGTTTAGTCCACTCTCGTCCCCTCGACCCCTAAAAAAAGATTTGTCCATTTGTTTCCTCTCAACCCCTAAACATAGTCCACACTCGACCCCTAGGGGTCGAGACTTAATTTTCATACAAAGGACAGGCATACCTCGTCCACTCTCATCCCCTAGCTCGGTATGTACCTAAAATTAATATTTTTGGTACAGTTGGGTACAGTGCACATTTCATGTGGTTTCCGGCCTAAGAATAAACTACTCTTACTCGTCCCGCGGGTGTCGTGAAAAGTGACAAAGGGAAAGATCCGGCAAATGGTCAGCAGCATCTTTCTCTGTAACAGCAATCATCTGCTTCTGCCATCGCTAATCCGGTTGCCCAGGTTGGCGATTATGGGCAAATACCTCCAATGAGCGCACAATAGTGGCGCGCATTGGGAGAGGCCTATGTTCAGCAGTGGACTAATACAGGCTGATGATGATGCTGATGATAGTAAAGTAAGGGTAAGGTAAGGGTAAAGACTAAAGACAAAATTCGGAATTGATATAAAAAAGAAAAAAAATATTAGAGAACACTTAAAGTATAATTCCTTAATCATGATCTACAATAACACTTTACTTTTACCATAACAGTCTTAATATATAAACGGGCTTAATTTTTCTAAGCAAAGGCTTACTATTATTTCTTTATTTATAAACTGATTCAGAATATAACTAATGCGTTTGTCGTTGTCAATATCGTCTGATCTTCGTTTCGATTGTGTTGAAGATTCATCTTAACAACTTTTGGATAATTGGAATCATCTTCAACACTTCACAACAACAACCACTTGATAACTACTAACTAAAACGCAAATGATTTAAGTATGTAAGTATTATACAAATTGTATTGAGGGTATTTTAGTTAAATAGTATAGTAAGTATAAGGTAGACTGATATCATTTATCATTGCAACTGTACTGGGGGTCGAGAGGAAACTAAAAATTGGGTGTGAAAATAAAATCGAATCTCGACCCCCAAGGGTCGAGATAAAACTATAGTTAGGGGTCCAGAGGACACTTTAATTATTGGGGGTCGATGGGTCGAGAGTGGACTAAACGGAGTCGCACTTGGCCAGTATTTTAGACGACATTCGTCATTGCTTGCAATACGCAAACAGCAATTAGGTCGTCGATTGTAACCATATACTACTTCCATGTTCAGCCGTGGATAGTTACAGCTATAGTAAAATGTGATGAAGTAAATGATACTTAGATACAGTCACCAGTAAAAGTGCTTGGACAGTTGAAATAATCTCTTGTGTCTTGGTTTATCTATACAATATACAAAATCAATTATACATATATCTACCATAGAGATTTATTTATCACCAACAGCATACACATATTTTTACATTATACGATAAAAAAAATAGCTAGTAAAATGTTTTATATAAACATATTATATAGTTTACAGACGTGCACAGCTTGTGCACTAGTAGAGACAAAAATAAAATTAACTGTTTTTAATTTAAAATTATTGAAAACTTAGCACATTGTAGGTATGACATGTACCTATTATACTTATTAAGTTACAATAAGGTTACTATATTACTTAAAAACCAGATAATACATTTTTCTAATAGGTACAGTCACGGACTTTAATTGATGAGCCACTTTAAAATTTTTCAATTTTGCAGTATTATACATTCACGAGATTACACGATTAAACACGAACTCAAACCGCATGCTCGTAAACAAGATGATAAATCAGTAATTATCGGAAATAGTCAGTAATAATTTTATTAATATTTTATTAAGTCAGTTCAACAATATTGATTGATTGATAAATGAAATAAAAAAAAATTGTCAGGTTGACTATTTTTTAGCTTGCACACTTTATAAATTACAAAACAGAAATAATAAGTAAAATTCATGATCAATTCTTCTAAGATGGCGGCAGTTAGGTCTTATATAAGTTTATGTGCAATAGATAACATAATTGTCATGAACTTCATCTTGGACACTACTCGTTCGGATAAAATCGTGGGTCCGAGTTTTTCCGATGTCGAAATGACCAATCATAATTTCTCTGTCCATAACGTTACTATCGCTACGCTCAAATAATTGTCGCTAGGTTACGGTTGCTAGGCCTGCAATTGGATGACTTTGGGTAGTAGTAGTATTGGTTGAAATGGCATGAAAATATAACATTACGTACTAACAAGCTATCTTAACACAAATGACACGCCTGTCAAACACTCAGTGACAGAGATATTAAATATGAAAACGAAGTATGAGCGAGCATAGCCGACTAAACCCGATTTGCATTAGGTACACGGCTAAAATAAGAGTAGTGCAAGTGGCTCATCAATTAAAGTCCGTGACTGTACCTATTTAGTTTCTGCTCCATGTAATTAGACCTATGTTAAAATTTTATTATTTATGTTATAATTATTCAAAATGGTTGTAAGAGGACCGGATCCAAAATTAGCAGATAGTATCATTCATTTTATATGTATTTAAACCAAGACACAAGACCAATTACAGTCTTGCATACATTCAGACACTTTTATAGATGATTGTACATATTGATGACGTGATACTTCATAATATAATAGAGTATTAAATAATACATACCGTAACATAATATCTAGAGTTTATGCCCTAATGAACTTACTGCTGGAATAAGTATTATTTTCTTATATCTCCTTGTTCAACGCCCTTGCGGTGTTGAACAGAGGTTTTTTATATTATAAAAATATTGTGAATTCTAACTAGATGGCGTTGTTCATTTATTCAAATTTCTGAATGGCGCTATAGAAATTTACTAGAAATGTGTAGTAATACTTGTATTATTGAGACATACCGAGACATACAGAGTCAGGAAAATAAACCATAAGTGAAGGAAGCAAAGTATTGTTTTACTTATACCTGTGTGCTACACACCGAAGCGACTACTGCCAAAGTACCAGGCGGTTGTTCACTCCTATCTTAATTAACTAACGACTGGTAGTGGTAGTTGTTATGTAACTTAGCAGTTACATTTATGTTACTATTTACGTGACAATTGCTTGCAGTTTTAATTTGTCACATAATATATGTAGAAGTGATGAATTTTTGAACTACGAATCGAATTCCAAATTATACTATTTTTTCTCTAAACCAAAATTGGTAACAGAACACGTCGGTGACGTAAAAATCTTTTTAGTGACTTTTTTATTACTATAATTATTATACCATATATTTCTACACATAGAAAAAACTAATCAGGGACAGCTGTAGTCCAATCTGACTGCTATTATGACTGATTTTCATAGCTATATCTTGAGAAGTTTAACTTACTACACCATTGGCAAATATTTGACCTAAAAACACACAACTAATTTAAAGAGTTCTACTAAGGAACTACTTATAACAGAAGTAATTAACTGATCAATCATAAATCGTGAATGAAAACGAGTTGATTTCATACAAGCAATGCTGTCTACAACAAACACCGCCCGCGGCTTCTATTACATACACGTAACACAGCGATAATAGACAAAAGATTAGAGTACATACACAACTATAAAATAAAAAATGTAAAACCCCTTATAGCTACACACATAGTCAATTCGGCATATTCGGTTCGGTGTTTTCGAAGAAGTCCCGATAAAATTTCTTCTAAAATACCGAACCGAATGTGCCGAATCGACTGTGTGTAGTTACCCTTACACAAAAAAAGCTCTCAAATAAAAAACAAAATCGGTTCGAATCCGTTTGGATGCTACGATGCCACAGACAGTAACACAGACACGTCAAACACACCTCTCTTTTTGTGCCTGGGGTTAAAAAAACCCCTACTCGTCCTGTGGGTGTCAGGAGCGACTAATAAGCCACATATTTTGACTAAGGTGTGAAGTTTGTAAAGTTAGGGCTTGTAGAGTTATGGCGTGGAGTATTAGAAGCTTGGGTCTACATTAAATCTGATAAGTTTTTTACGGTGCGAGCCATATGGTGAATTCTTGGCAACATTTTACATGAAAATGTGTTTGATGAGATGATATTATATACCAAAATCTACCTTTAAAAATAAAACGTTCCTGGTGGAACCAATATCAATCGAGCCTCCATCATTTCATCAGGCTCGTAGAAAGTGCGCACGCGTCGTTTCCGGCAGCGCCACCGGTATGGCCGGAACTAATGCTGATTAACGATAATGTCTGCTAACTTTTCTTGATCATTGTTTATGGTTAAAGTAGATGTGTGAAATATTGTTTGTAGATAGTGAAAATACAGACAATTAAAAAGATATAGATAAATGATGAAAAATCAGCTGTTCCATACATTTTAACGAGATGTATATTTAGTTTTCCTATTAGAAGTTATTTCAGTTACTTCAGTAGCAGCAAGGAGTCTGGAAATGTTCCCTGTTAATGGCAAAAGGCTCGCCGTACCGTACCGTATTACATGGGACTTAAAACGTAGCCAGCGAAACGTGAGTGTATTGCATACACCTCTGCCTGTATTCTCCAGAAGCCTGTATTCCCTAGAGGAGGTAGCCCCTCTGGGGAATACAGGCATAAGTCTATGTAATGTTAAGTTCTTTTCTTTAACGTTTATTAATTAACAACCTGGTGTCAGAGTTTAAACCGCCCGTAGGCCTGTAACATGACTTCTTGTCAAGGCATGTAATGTAAATTTTGTCATGACAGTGCAGTGGTGCAGAGAAAAACTGCTACTACTACTTCAAATTGTTGAATAGAACTGCCGCTGCATTCCAAAATGAGTCAAGGACTTACACGGTCACATACAAGCATGTATGTAATTCAATTATGTACAGAAATTACACACAAACACATTGGTAACATTTAATTTCATAGTGTTTCATCTTCATATTCCACAACATATTGCGTTAAACAATTAAAACATTTTTGGTCGCAAAATCGAAAGTTTTGAAACACAAACAACGATTACCTACGCGCTCTAAATTCTCTTCAATTTAACAATTATGTATGTAGGTAGAAAGTTTTAAGTTTTTATTTAGGTTAATACTGCATATCAATTCAATATAGCAATTAAATAAGACTTAGACCTCTTCACAGTCATCATTTTCATTATCAGCCTGTATTAGTCTAATGCTGAACATAGGCCTCTTTTAATGCGCGACACTTTTGTGCGCTCATTGGAGGTATTTGCCCATAATAGCCACGCTGGGCAAGCGGGTTGGTGATCGCAGTAGCAGATGATTGCTGTTATACAGAAGGATGCTGCTGCCACTTCTCTAGATCTTTCCCTTTGTCGCTTCTTAGACTCGTGCTAGGGCTCGACGTAGATAAAAAATTGAGGGTGCAATATCTCATGCACTAAATGGAAGGATCCCATTTAGGCAGGCCATGAACAAAAAATGACGAAGAGAGGAGCGGTAATTTCTGTCCTGCTGAAAGAAATTAAAACTTTAGGATCTTCACAAAACAAATATATTGCCAAGTGGTCTACGAGACAAAAGAGTTTAGGGACCTCTGTTCTAGAGGATATAAAAATACTGCGCACGCGCAGATCAGGTTGCGGATGAAAGTAGGCAAAATAATTACAACTGCGTAGTGAAAGAATGTATCCTAATTAATTCACGCCAGCAATTGATTACAGTTCTAACCCAAGGCGCGCACCTCTGACTTTTCGTAAGTTATGTGCGTTTTATAAATTAATTATCACTCTCCGTGCCTCGGATAGCACGTTAAGCTGTTGGCCCCGGCTGTCAATTGTAGATCTTTGACAGTCGTTACGGGTAGTCAGAAGCCCGAAAGTCTGACAACCAGTCTTATCAAGGGGTATCGTGTAACCCGGTATTTGGGTTGTGGAGGTCTGATAGGCATTCGCTCCATGTAAAACACTGGTATTCAGCTGCATCCGGTAAGACTGGAAGCCGACCCTAACATAGTTGGGAAAAGGCTAGGCAGATGATGAATTGATTACAATCATCATTCTCTTGAACGCTGTTATGCATAAGAGTACGCTAGTGGTGCAATGAGTGGCTATTTATTATCCATACTTACTTATTAAGTGCTTCAAGTATTATCTTCATAGTGAGCTAAGCTATATTACATGAAAGATGGAGGCAACCTCGAAAAACTAATAATCACTGACAACTGACAAATTAATTTTTTTTATAGAAAAGAAGTGCAGAATGATAAAATTTATATAACATGTTTTTTTTTTAAATTAAATTAATTGAATTATGGTCTAATTCCGACCACCTGAACACTTGTATTTGATAAAGGAGATATTACAATCGATAAAATAAAAACAATAAATAATAACTGTACATTTTAAAATTTAAAAACCTTCGACACAAATACCTCTATTTTTTTTACTAAGAACACTAGATCAAATCACCTTTCAAATAAAAAAAAAACTAAGTAAGTATATCAATATCGGTCTATTCGTTTAGGAGCTACGATGCCACAGACTGACGCACAGACATACATACACAGACACGTCAAACTTATAACACCCCTCTTTTCGCATCGGGGGTTAAAGAGTAAAGTAAACAAAATCCTTGAAGACGAGGGACGATAGCATGCAATGGACACAATCTTTAGTATTAAAATAATTAGGTTACGAAACTTATTGGTGCGTACGTACTTGTTATTACTTGTTACGTGTTTAATTGATCTCCGGTTTAATTAACATTGTAATTGGAACTATATTGTGACGGGTCGTTTAAGTCAACGATTTACCTGCTTTCTGCGGTAGGTACAAAATCGAAACTGTAAGCATATTTCAATATTTGTATCAGATATTTAATTTCAACTGCGTAACTGTAGCATATTTGTATTAAACTAGCATTGGCCCTCGGTTTTGCTTGCGTTAATTTAGAACACGAGGCGCCATTTTTATTATCGTAAGGACGTTATTATTCTTTTTTTGGGAACAGTAGCTTTTTCGGGATGAAAGGTACCCTATGTCCGTTTCTGTACATCTGACAACGTAGGTACAGGTAGGTATATCCTGAAAGTTTGTTGGAGTTGGGTTTTAATTGAACCAGATGCAGCTGAATATCATGTCCGATGCCTGACCGACTCCCGAAACCCAAAGGGTTAACTCTGCATCATTAATTTAACACTAAAAAGTGAATGCTCAATTCAAATCATAATAATTCAATATCTATCGCATATCTACAAAATCGTGACAGAAAAAAAAAACAATAGGTAGAAGTAACATTGTCATTTCCCTTTCAAATTAACTAACAACAATCATTTGAAATTGTTTTATTATCTTCACTTGACTTTGTTACATCTAACTTGGACTTCCGTCGGCCCAGTTCTTGGCAAAAGTGGAACTAACTTAGGATGGCATCATATAAACTAACCTTGGACCAATCTTTCCAACACAACAGATATGTAACACCCTTATCCGTATTAAAATACAGTTCATAATTCATTGCTGAGTATGAATCAAACGACAAACGTAATTCAGTAAGTGGTTACGCAATGAATTCTTCGTTACGCGTGATGATCGGTGTCTAAAGACGATGTACGTACTTAAACAAATATCATTTTATGCTCTCAACAGAGTGTAAGTAACTTTAAATGAAATATAACGTAAATAAATTTGGGTTAAATAAATAATAAATAAACCAGCTTGAAACTGTCCCTCAGTAGGGCAAAGGCCTCTTCTCGTACAGAAAAGGAAAAAAAAAAAAAAAATTACTTACCTAGTAAATAAAAATTACAATTTTTACTTTCATTGATGATAAATTGATGATTATCTTTTTAATTAACTAGGTAAATAATATTCCCTATACACTTTTTAACACGTTTTTTTATATTGTCTTCGATAATGAAACAACGATAGGTGACTCTAACAACCACCAGGGAAAGTAAATCTTTCAGAAACAATGACGGACTAAACCTAATACAACTTTCAAATATAGTTACTATTTTATACATAGTCAAATAATAGACCATTCATGTATATCTTGTTAATGTACATAGCACGACACAGCCCTAGCTATGCGCTCGGGAACAATGTCTTTGAGCGGGTCGACGCCGCTCCAATCAGGGCGCTTGCCGTCCAGGGGTGGCAGCGTAAACTTTGCGAGGGAATTCAATTAAACTTGAGCGCCCGTCTCTTATCTGATGACTCCGTGGAGAGGCCTGCTACGTAACGAGATGAAATAGGGTTGTCAACCGATTTTGTTGAAGAATTGTATTTTGTGAAGATGGAGATAACCAAAAATGAATGTTACATTAAGTATAAATACGTTGAATCACTTTAACTACAATTCATCTACCTCTTATTAACTTAAACAAAGTGAAAAGCTTCTTTCCAAAGTACGAATAGGTACCTACAATTTACATGTTTGCAACAAATATATTGTTTACCCATCTCCAATTATTTTCAAGTAAGAGATAAAATCAATAAAATTATTAAATTAGACTTTTATAATTAATCATGTACCTAAACTTTCGTAACTAATATTAAGAGACTAGAAAATCAAAATAAAATATAAAAAGTGAATCAGCTGACTAGTAGGAATTTATCCAAGGCTAAATTAAATTAATGACTAACTATCCTATATTAACACAATATTGTTAAACATATTTTTTTAAATTGATTGCGTAAACAGACAGACAGAATTATCGTAACATAAACAGGCGCTACTTATGAAATACTTAGGCATCTCTAGGTTACCTATTAATTTTATGCTTAGTGCTCATTAAATTTATTGAATTTTAATAAATCCGATGTATTTTATTGCTGATGAATTATATTATTAATAGTTTAAAGTTCTACCTACATTTTGTAGAAAAAATATATTATATAAGTAAGCAGGATTTAACCTGCGGTTAAATATCTACACCAGCTAATTTAAGTAGGTATTCGTAATTCTGTATTGTTTATTGATACCTAGTAGTTATGTATATTCAAAATTCACACTACTATTGTTAAATTAAACGTAATAACAACAAACGACCTTACTCTTTTAATTATTAAGAATGACTCTGTGTCTGTAGGTACTTACACACCATAGAGATAGAGCCATGGATTTCCCACGACTGATCTAACGATAGTCATTACATTACGTGAACCGTACTCCACAAACGTGATGGTTTTATTTTAAATATCGCACTTACTACTCTTACGTGTACACTTACGTGAATATCATCTTTATTGTATCACTAAGGCCTCATACTCGATGAAAGCGCAGCGGGGCGACAATGTCGGCGCATGCGTCGCGTGAGCGATGTTTGAATTGAACAACTTAGCAATTGAACAACGCGAGGAGCGACGCACTCCAATAGTGTAGTGCATACTCAATGGTTTCGGACATGAACATCCTTTTGTATGCAACAGAAATAAATTCGGGCAAAGCACAGACCCCTGAGGAACCCCAGCATTTATAATAGCTGTTTGGTCAGACAAACAGCCGTCATTAACAACCGTACGGATCGATCCATCGGAAAATCGGATATCCATACGCAAAGACCAATCGATAAACCGTGGGTCCTTCTTTACTTATGAGGAAAGCCTGGAACACCTCGTCAAAAGCCTTCTAGACGTCTAAAGATTCGGCCAAGGCTTCCTAATGGTTGATAAATTACATAGATGCGTGACACATACGAGAGCATCTCCAGTGGAACGATTTCGCCGAAAGCCGGTTATTAAATATTTTAAAAAGACCTCAAGATTCCTTGTGGCAACCCTACACTGTGAGCCAATAACGTCTAAATCCCCATCCCTCTGAAGCGTACCGTCAAGCGCGACTCTAGTAACCGCTAAGCCCGACCTGTGACTTTATCGCCTCCACTTAAAACCTCCCCTTATACATCTTCCTTCCTTACATATACTATACTCACATAAACCATTCGACTTTCAACTTTATTCCTTGACAGATAAGAGCGACTATAGCATTTTTGGGTGTAGGTGTAAATTTGTGCGAATATAATCAAGGGTACGCTGTAATGTAATGATAAGTTTGTGGACGTAGGTAGGTGTTATGGATGGGCGTTACGATTGAGGGTTTTGTAAAGAATAGGTCGTAGTTAAATAATAATATTGAATTTATGAGATTAAAGGCCAGTTTCAGCTCCTGAAGCACTATCAAGCAAGACCAAGGAATCAACTTTACGCTTGACGGTTATTCGTATTTCTTTTTTAAGCCAGTTTTTAAATCACAGTTCAAGGAGAAAAAGAATAGATCAAACACCTCTACTCTACGTAGATCAATTTGGCATTCAAAATAGGTTTGTTTGAAAAAAGGACTTCTATTTATCAGTTACATACAAATAAAAACTGGATGCTGCTACGAGGCAAGATAATATTTGCAACGAAACTATTGTTATAATTTTCTTTCTCGTTAATTATTTCAATTCCTACACTTATCAATAATTGGATGCTGCTACAAGGCAAAATAATATTTGCAACGAAACTATTTTTATAATTTTCTTTCTCGTAAATTACCTATTTCAATTCCTACAGTTATCAATAATTTTCTTCGTTTATAAGCTTTATTGAAAGCACATTGGCTTGTGATTTCATGGCTTAGTTCTTGCCTAAGACACGGCTTGGCATAGCAGTGCGACAGGCAGATAAATTGAGCTCGTCACCCTCCGTTCAGTCGTATCCCAAGAGACTTCTGCGCGTTAGTAGATATAATTTGAGTGACCGGGCCTTTCTTAACTTAGAATAATTATTGTGAAACACTAAATCCTAAATATGCCTAGATCATTATTAATAATGGCTAAATTAAGCAAAATGGACTTCAAAATAACATTTTTGTTTTAGTTTATCTTTTATTAATTTTTATAGTTTTCGCAAGCACTACAAACAATAAAAAAACTTTTTTATGGATTTTGTCGTGTTACTTGTATTTTTACCCGACTGCGCCAGAATAAGGGTTATGTTTTTGTATTTGTATGTCAGTTGTATTTTTGTCAAATTCTGACGTTTCGAGAGCTCTCGTGGTTGCAGGAAGTCTGCTTTGGCTTCCGTTAAATTGTTGTTTTACTAAACATGTTGTTGTCCAAAACATTGTTGATAACAAGAAAAATATTTTGATTTAAAATTCAAATTACTAATTCGAATCAAAAATGTAACTTTATTTATTATGGTTAGACTTTCATATCTAGACTGGCAGTTATGTGCGTAATATTTTAATTATAATTAATAAATTATGATCTAGAAATAAAAGGTACTTTGGTACCTAAGAGTTAGGATAAATAAATTACTTACATCAGACGTACTAGGAGGTACTGAAGTTACAATAATCAGACATTCGACATTTTATAACAATCACTATCAATATTCATTATCTCATTTACACAGTTACCGCAACTTTCAGTAATATCCAATAATTTTATTATTAATACACTTACCGATATTAAATTCAGGTGTCAATTCACCCAAAAGAGGCTTTCATTCGAAAAACCGCATCGCTAAGCTATAGCTGGGTAGAAACGACGTAACTCACGTTAGAATTTTAGCGAATTTTCTGTTAATTTCAAACAATTTCAGTGACGTAAGGTTGATTTTTATGTGAATGTTGTGAGATTTGTGATGTTTGGATTGGAAATATGTGGGCGGGAAAAATGGGAAAACGGTGACAGGGCTGAGAGCCGTGATAGCGCTATGGAAGCGTGGTGGGTGTTGTTTAGGGGTGTCACATAACGTATTTTTATTGCGTTATTACATAAACATGGTGAACATTTTCAGCATTCGAGTACCTACCGTAACATTGTTAATTTTAGAGCTGAAGTCTGTGACCTACATATAAAAAAAAATTCACTGAAGGTCAGTAGATATTTTTTATTTTTTCTCGATTTAATGCAGATCTGAATAGTATCTAACTTAACTTAACCTTAACTTAACCTTAACTTAACCTTAACTTAACCTTAACTTAACCTACTGATAATGTCATTCAGGATCTATTTCTAAAACCATACTTTCAGGGTTTCAGGTATCTACTATTACGGTACAATTGAAATTTGCGATACCTAACTAATCATTTTCTATAATCAATTAGATACAAATTTTGAATAATCGACTCTTTCTATAGGTGGTCTCTTTACCATGTACTTATAATGGCAATTAAAAGCAATTTAAACCATCGAAATCACCAATTGAAAGTTGACAACCCTACCTCATTGTACCTAGCAGAGCGGTTGAATGAAAAAACAAAAAATCAGATTCCATATTGGCCCCGCAAGTTCAATTAACAGCGAGCCTTGCGGCCCCCATTGTGACAGCTTCCATTCATACGGATTTATTTCGCATATTCGTTTCACACGTCAATAATTTCTTCATTATTTCAATGATAATGTGTGTTGGGTGCCATTTTGAATTTTATCGCGATATGCTCGTGGTCGTGGATTTAAAATTGGAAGGTCTATTTTGTTTTTTTTTTATTGTTGACTGTGGTTGGCTGTTTTAGGGTTTCCGTAAACTGGAAAGCTTTGGGTATTTTCCTGATCCCTCTCATGATCCTGGGTCCTTTAAGCGGGACGTGAAAAAGCTTTTCTCAATGCCGTTAAGGTGAGGGCCATCATGCCACATTGGATGATGATCATCACTATGGGACTCCACTGACTGCTTTCCATTAGGCAGCATGGAGTCAATTTGTGCGGCAGAAATAAAAAAAAAACATAAAATATAATATATTATTCTTGTACCTTATGCCACAAGGGGCACCTAGATTATAATTAGATACAGAATCAATACCGTCAGGGATTGCTGAACGCAATGAAACTAATGGGAAAAATAATTTCGATAGCGCAAGCAGGTTCACGAATAGCCTAGTTGGCAGAGTAGATGGATATAATGTGCTCCTGACCAAATTTCGGTCACAGCGGCCAATCTCAACGGAGATTAGCCAACTACGCAAGAGATATTATAGTGCACAACGTGCACGTGTTTACGAGGCTTTACGTGCTTTCCGAGGCACGGAGCAGATGATAGGTAATTAATTTATAATACTCACATAACTTACGAAAAATCAGAGGTTCGCGCCTTTGATTTAAACCTAGACCTCTGACTTGCCAGTCAACGGTCATACCACTAGGCTATCACTACCAAGCGATCGTAGATATTGCTCAATAAAAATCGATAAGTAGAATAATAAAACGGTGTTACGCAATTATTAATAATAGGTGAGTCTTATTAAAAGCAATAATGTTACTGACATAACATTTATGTAGCGCGATAATACAATATCGATGGTTACAGTCGTAATTTGTTATCTAATCCGAGGACTATAATTGTAAATAAAGTACCGTATAATACAGGGTGAAATTGAAATCATCTTTGCCTGTATTTCACCCTGTATAAAGTATACTTATCCACTACAGAATGAGCACAAAATCTAGCAAGTAGGTAAACATTTCGGATTTCCTTTTTAACCCAATTTCATCTGCCTAGCCTTTTTCCCAACTATGTTGGGGTCGGCTTCCAGTCTTACCGGATGCAGCTGAATACCAGTGTTTTACATGGAGCGACTGCCTATCAGACCTCTACAACCCAGAAACTGGGTTACACGATATCCCTTGGTAAGACTGGTTGTCAGACTTTCGGGCTTCTGATTACCCGTAACGACTGTCAAAGATCTACAATTGATAGCCGGGGCCAACAGCTTAACGTGCTATCCGAGGCACGGAGAGTGATAATTAATTTATAATCCTTATTACATTTATCAAAGCTATATAATTATCATCATCATCAGCCGGGAGGCGTCCACTGTTCAACAAACGCCTCCCCCATTAAACGCCACAACGAACGAAAACTTGCCGCTTGCATCCACCGTCCGGTTACCCACGACCCTAACGATGTCATCGGTCCACAGCCATAGTCCCGATTTTCAACCCTCTCCGGACACGTCCCGCCAACACCATAAGCATGAGGAATAAAGTTCCGATAAAGTTTTGCGAGCAGCTAAGAGTAAAAAATGTTCCTACCGCATACCGTACGATACGTGACGTAAAATACAGCTCAACAAAACAATAAACTTATTTAATAATAGAATACGTTATTTTATACTTAAAAAATTATAAATTAAAGTATCAAATAAGTTTATTCCTGTTAATCCAAACCTACGGCCTATTTATTTTTTTAATTTGGCGCCACTTTTTCATTCTCAGTTTTCATTATACAGACAGACTACTACTTAGCCAACCGATGTAGGTACCTTAAAAATTCAAAACTGTGAAATGGTTATTTATTGCTTTTAAAATAATTTGGGGTGAATTTTCTTATATAATGCTCTAAGTACAACTGCACGGATTAGAGTATCGACATTATTTTATCGATAACTGGAGCAAAGAACAACAAAATGTCACAACTGTCACTTGTCACTTGTCTGTCAGTGTCAGTGCGACAACTTGCTGCCCTTATCGATCGAATATTCGCGGCCGCGCATTTAGTTTTCAAGTTTTCTTTCAATTTTGTAATTAGAATCCAGAAGAAAAATAAATAATTAAAACAAAAGCTAGCTGCATAATTGCGTTCAAACTTCAGCTAATTTTCATTTGCAGTGGATTCAGTGTTATGAAAGGTAAATAAGTAATCGATTGAAATAATTTCAGATAGTTATGTAGAGATAACAATGGTTACCGGTTTATCTCAACAGTTTGTTTTTTTCTTTTCAGACGAATAACGGCATCAATATGAGCAGTAAAAAGCCGCTTACAAAAAGTGAGAAACTAAAAGATGATCAGAAAAACGAACCGATAGCTTCCTCAATCCCGGTGAGATTTACTTTTATATCTTATCTATGAAATTTTAAGTTTTTAATTTTTGTAAGCATAGGTGTTCATATTGTGATATTGGATCAGTACCAGTAGGTATTAACATGTTCACCTGAACACATGTTCATCTGAACCAGTAGGTTCAGAGTGTCCTTTTAGGGGTGGAGTAGATCTTTGAAAAAAAAAATTTAGTATTAAATTAGTTTATCAATTCTTATTCCATTGCTTTTATATCACTTCGATAATTCTATTAATAATTTAATACTATTCTATTGTATGTTTGACATGTTAATACATTCTACTATGTTGGCTAAGGTAGTTTAGGGACTAATTAAGGTCATCATCTGCCTAGCCTTTTCCCAACTATGTTGGGGTCGGCTTCCAGTCTTACCGGATGCAGCTGAATACCAGTGTTTTACATGGAGCGACTGCCATCAGACCTCCACAACCCAGATATTGGGTTACACGGTACCCCTTGGTAAGACTGGTTGTCAGACTGGGGCTTCTGACTACCCGTAACGACTGTCAAAGATCTACAATTGACAGCCGGGGCCAACAGCTTAACGTGCTATCCGAGGCACGGAGAGTGATAATTAATTTATAAAACGCACATAACTTACGAAAAGTCAGAGGTGCGCGCCTTGGGTTCGAACCCGAGACCACTGACTTGCCAGTCAACGGTCACCACCACTAGGCTATCACGACGACGAGTTTAGGGACTAATTAAGGTAAGTTTAGTAAACTTACTATCGGATCGTGGGTTCAAGTCCCACCCGAGTCAGTTGTTTTTGGAAGTTTCTTATTAAATAATTTCAAGTCTATTAAAATCTAGCAGTACCTACATTTGTAACTACTTGGTGTTAGAATTTTTAAAGCTGCAAATAAGCCAATTTAACTTATCAACTACGACATGAAGTTGTAACCAACATCCATTATTGCAAAAGTATGAAAATGCTCAAAGTGAAATGCCACAAATGGTAACCCATCTACAGAGCAGTGGTGTGCCTAATGCCTTACTATAAGGCAAGCCTAACAACCTTTAGGTTATATTGAAGTAAAAAAAAAGATGAGATATTTTTGTGATGAATTTGTACGACGGGCTTCGGTAGGGCTTACCCTTGCCACAGAGTAGTTGTACGGACCACTGCTTAACTTTAATGGTCATGAAAATCTCTATGGCACCACAACGCCATAAGCACTTTATATTTTGATTGTTATAGCACTTCCATATTTTATACGTACCAATCCACAGTAATGATTTACTTTCCAGATAGGTAAATTCCTCATAGTATTTGCAGTTTTACACGGTTTAGCAGGATACTATGCTTACAAAATCTTCTCTACGATTCCTGAGATACCTGAAGTCGATTTGGAACAATGGTGGGGACCGTATCCTATAAATATGGAACAAGATATTTCTATAAGACCTTATAAAATTGAGTTGTCTAATGTGGTAAGTTTGTTAGGTTGAGAATGCACTGGTAAGGCAATTGTGATGCACCAAGATTATTTTTTCCGAAGATAATCATTATTCTGATAATGGTTTTGTTTTAGTGGTATAGCTGTTGTGGCCCGATTACCTTATCAGTGTATTTGCGGCCTTATTGTTAACGATTAGACTTAAGTCACCGACGGACATCTAAGGACACAAGACCCGGTCATATTTGATTCCTCCAGTTTTTTACCCGACTACAAAAAAGGAGGATTATTTATAAACTTGAAATCAGCTGTTTTTTGTTACCAAGCTTCGAGTAGCATGGTTTAAGTCACACGACTCTAAACTTTATTGATTTATGCATTCGGTTTGCAAACCGGAATGATTCTATTTGATTAATGTGATGATGATTTTTCCAACCCTTGCTAACTTTTAGATCTCATCTTTCCAGATTGTCAACGATCTCAAAGAACGTCTTCTTCATCGTCGTCCGTTCACTCCTCCACTTGAAGATGTAGGCTTCACTTACGGCTTTAACTCAAACTTTCTAACACGAGTGCTTGACTACTGGCAGAACAGCTACAATTTCCCAGACAGAGAACAATTCTTGAACAAATATGACCATTATATTACAAATATACAGGGTCTGGATATACATTATATGCATGTGAAACCCAAACCATCTCCTAATGTTACAGTAAGTTTTGTTTTTAGTACAAATAGACTCACGCCTGTACTCCCCAGAGGGGGTAGGCAGAGGTATATGTAGTACACCCACGTTTGGCTGGCTATAAGTCCCATGTAATATGGGGCCTATTGCCATTAACCGGGCACAATTCTAGACTCCATACTGCTACTGTGAATTTCCTAATGGAAAAACCCAATAACGCTTTGCCCGACCCGGGGATCGAACCCAGGACCTCGTGCTCAGCAGTCGAGCTTGCTACGACTAGACTAACGATTCAGTCAGTTTTTGATACAAAAGCTAAATAAAAAATGTGAATTGTAATACTGCTCTCTTGCTGGGCTTAAAAAAATAATTTCGTCCAACTATAGAACATTAAAGGCGTTTTTAACAAGATTTTATAATGTCCTCTCCCAACCGAATTTCGGTCAACAGAAAGTAGCCGTACGCAGGAGATATTATAGTGCACAAGTGTGTGCGCAAACACAGGTGCATTCTCTATTCCCTCACTCTCAAAGTACGATGGGACGGCAATCCGACACGACCGGAGAGAAATCAGGCGCAGGGTCAACGGCCTTACGTGCTTTCCGAGGCATGGAGTAAGTGATAATACGAAGATCACCTACGAAAAGTCTAATCTGAGACCTCTGACTTGCCAGTCAATGGTCGCCACTACTAGGGTATCACGACTCATCAAAGTAAACCTTACTTCCAGTACTATTACTAGTCTCTACTACTACTATTACTAGTCTACTTGTAAATGGTCACAATGTTGTGTCTATGTATAATATTATTATTGTTTTCAACACTTTATGTTTACAGGTAGTACCAATTCTAATGATGCATGGATGGCCGGGTTCAATCCGTGAGTTCTATGAGATAATACCCAAGCTGACCACACCCCGCAATAATCAGGACTTTGTGTTTGAAGTTATAGCTCCCAGTATACCAGGTTTCGCGTTTTCTCAGGTAAAATGTAGATTTAGTAAAAATATAAATAAACTAGCTAGAAGATTTATATAAGAAAGAAAAACCATTTGTTCTATTTTGGGCAGAATAACATAAAAAACAAAAACGACGATAGTAAAAAAAAAAGCAAACCGAAAAACAACAAAATTAAGTGTGGCAACATTTCTTCTGTTGCCAACACTCAAACAAAAAGAAAAAACAAAAACATGAAGGACAACTAACAACACAACAATGAATTTTCTAACTAAATTTATTAATGAAAATAATATTAAATTATAATAAATTCATAATTACTCCACAAATTTACCGCAAAAAGAATTTGAATCGTTGGTCTGCAAGCCCTCATACTGAGTGAAAAAAAAAAAAAAAAAGTCCCTATTGTTGCCGCCATCACTTGACACTGGCAGAGTTGTTGACAAGAGTCAGCTCGAAGGCCAATAATCAAAGAAGAAAAAGATTATTATTTGTCGATTCCCGCGCCTCTATAGCGCCCGCGCTGCGCATCATCTGTATCAATACGTAATGAAATTCATCCTTATCACTTTTGTATTTCAGGCTCCAACACGCCCTGGATTCGGGCCAATTGAAGTCTCAGTGGTAATCCGCAACTTGATGAAACGTATTGGCCATGAAAAGTACTACATTCAGGGAGGTGATTACGGCCATGGAATTGGTTCCATCATGGCCATCTTGTTCCCAGAGAGTATTTTGGGCTTCCATTCCAATATGCCGATTGTGGGATTTCATCAACCAATTTCTAAGATGACGTTTTATACTCTGTTGGGTATGTGGACGATTGAAGTTTTAATTTTTTACCCACCAGGGTACAGGTTTGTCGTGTGTGTGTTATACTACAAAAATATATGGCAAGACTGTCACACACGATGAATGAACATTACGAAAATTTCATAATAGTACGGATAACGGAACGCTTAATCCGCGAAGCTGTCTCGAACTTGACTGGAACCTTTTTGGTGTTTAATACTTAAGTTTTTTTTATATTTTATAATAACTTTCTTGAAACAAATGTTAATTTGAAACGTAATATATTATTACGGCTTTACCCACAGATAGCGTTGCCAGGCATCCGGATAAAGCCGGACATAGTTAGGCTTTTTGATAGCGTGTCCGGCCAAAATAAACGGTGTCCGGCTTTTATTAGGCTTTTTACATTTCGCAAACGAGCGAGCGCCGAGAAAAAAGCTTGATTTTACATACAATTTTTTTGGTCATACCTATTAATACTGAGATACAATATCCTTAATAATGTAGAGTGTCCGGCTTTTTCCCCGAATGTCCGGCCAAACTGGCTGATCTGTCCGGCTATTAGGTTTCGCGACCTGGCAACCTTACCCACAGATTTAGGCTAGCAGCATTAAGAAGTTGTTAGCATTTCTCGAGGAATTGGGGTGGCTCGAATACAATTTTGATCCCACCATCACGCTGAATAGTCGTTACGATGTGGACCTGTAGAAAACAGCCCTTCATACCAATACTAATAACCATAGATTTCGAGGTGGACTATTTTCCAACTCTAAAGGAGCCCATTATAGAAAGCTTTTTCACGCGTTCGGTGTCCCAATCCCAAGGCGGTATTTCCGGGGGCCATCTGCGATACTGCCCCATGAGATCTTCAAAATGGGTCTCCTTTTGCATTATAACGTAGTTATTTTTATAAATATGTATGCAACTAATTAATGTTCTGGTCTGGTTGTTCTGTTCAGGTGCAATATGGCCTAGCCTTGTAATAGAGCCGGAGTTGCAAGACCGTATGTACCCCCTACGCAAGCATTGGTCGAATATGATTGAAGAAAGTGGCTACTATCATATACAAGCGACTAAGCCAGATACCGTGGGTAAGTACCTAATATATTGTTTTTTCGGTTTGGGCGAGTATTTGGTGGTTCTGTACCTTATGGATAATAACAGGAACTAGTAACCAAGCCTATGCTAGCTAGCCTAGCATAATAGGTAACCAGCTAAAAGACATAATGAAGCCTTTTTAGAATATATTGTGTTTTTATGATATATATGTCCTAACAGCACTAATATAAAACTATAAATTTAAATACCGAATAAATTTAAAGAAACAAAAACTTACCTCTATTTTTTTTTAGCTTTTTTGAGAAATTAAAAATAAATTGTAGCTTAAAACATGGTATAACATAATTAAAGTATTTTCTTATATTATACTCTAAGGGCTTGGTGCTCATATTTCCCAACACTACACAGAACAGCTTTACGGCAAATTGACTTTACTTTTTAATTTTTAACAGGCATAGGCCTCTCGGACTCTCCAGCCGGTCTAGCAGCATACATTCTCGAGAAATTTTCAACATGGACCAATTTTGACTTCAGAAAAGCTAACGATGGTGGTTTACTGAACAAATTTTTGCTGACTCACTTGTTAGACAATGTAATGATATACTGGACTACTAATTGCATCACGACCAGCATGAGGCATTTCGCTGAGGGGTTCAAGCAGATGAAACTTATGGATAAGTAAGTATTTTTATGATGATGAATTTACTATTTACCTACTAGTATTTTTCCGTATTTCATCAGCAAAAAAGGAACCCTTATATTGGATCACTTTGTAGTATATCTCACAAGATCCATTTTCTATAAGGAAAGCATAGAAGTTAAGTTGAAGTTAATATCAAATACAATACTTAAATCTTCGGTCCTTTAGAGCTGGAAAAAAACAAGCTTTTAAGTCAACGTAAATATGTCTAAAATACGACCATTTATACCTCGAAAAATTGGGTTTACCAACTTACATTTGCAATTGCTGTATGGGAAATTTGTTTTTCGACTACAAACTTAAATTGGTACGGAATACTCGGTGCGCGAGTCAGACTCTATCGTGTTTTTTTTAAATATTTTTTTGCGGCTGTGGTGTCACTCAGACCGTAGTTGGTCTATTGAAAAGAAGTGATGAGTAAAGTTCTCTAAACAGTGCATTTCCTTAGGGTTAAACTCTTTTATCCTAAGGGTTTGGAGTGAGAAAAAGGTGGTAAAGGGTTCAGCGACACCCCGGTTCGGGTCGCAAGCGTCCAGTAAAGTACGGTAACCACTTGCCATCACCATCAGCTATCTCATTCGTGAGGTAGCTTGAGTGTCGGGGGGGATTTCCCACTCCTGCGAAAACAATCAAACCACTTACCATCAGGCGGCAGTCTTGGTATAAAAAATCCCTAAGGTAGGTCGTGATTGAAAACAAACATCTAAACTCTCCGAATTTCTTGTAATATTTAGTTTAACATAAAATTCCTTTTATTTTAAACCATGTTGTAAATTTATATCACAAAAGCGGGCTTCATAAACACATTGTGCAAAATCATGTCGGCCACGATAATGACTTTTTTGACATAAGTTAATTACTGAATTTAGTAATTGGGCTTCCAGTTATAATAAAACTAGCTGTTTAGCAATATGAAGCAGACTAAAGATCATTGGAGCTCACGAAGAGACTGTCTGACAGCGATGCTCTGTCAAACTTTGGGAATATTTACATTTCTCTTTTTACCGCACCAAGGTGTCCAGGATGGTGCAGCAGGAAACTGCGTTGCATATGCCCTGGCTTATATTATCATCGGTATACCCTTATATTACATGGAGAACGTAATAGGACAGTTCACAGGACGTGACTGCCTTGAAGTGTGGCATGCACGAGCTTGCTTATCTCACCTCGGTTATTTTCAAATTTTCTGCCAGATTGTGTTTGCGATTTACCTCCACACAAGAAATGCTTTTGTGGTCCATTATTTAATGATAAGCTTCGAATACCCCATCCCTTACTATATCTGTGGAGCATGGTCGACGAAGAACTGCAATATTTTAGACCGCAACTACACTGTTAACTTAGATTGCCTCAAGTTAATGGATCAGCATCCTTACTGTAAAGATTTGTATAATTCTTACCCTGAATATCAATATTGGAGATATTTTCTATTAGGACTCAATAAAGACCACTTGAGTGTGCCTTGGCGCGTCAGTCTTTCTTCTGGACTGCTTGCTATGTTTATATTCATAATTACCTTTAGAGGAATATGGTCTTGGAAGTGGGTATTGCTATTTATGACAACATTTCCATTTGGTGCTCGTTTTATATTCTTGATAGGATCTATGATGCAAAAAGGTTTAGTGGTCAAATATGAGGACGCCTTTGATACCGATTTCAGTATTTTTTTTGACAAGTTTAGCGTGTACGAATGTGTCGTCGAGGTGGCGTTAAGTCTTAATGTAGGGACAGGCCTCACCTTCGGATGTGCATCCAAGACCGCGTTCCGAGCTCCATGTTATTCAAACTCAGTTATTGTAGTAATCATTACGTGCGTAGCTACCATAATCAGTATCATCAGCGTTGTCATGATGACTTGCCCTTACGCCTATAAATATGATATTAAACCAAATGTGGTTATTAATTGTCCTATAACTGAAATTTTTGAAAAGATTCCAAGATTATTATACGTGTACGATACTCCAACGTTGTGGCTAATATTAAGCTTTACTTTTATCGGCATATCTGCAGCAATTCTTAGTATCTGCATAGCTTCAAACTTGCTGGAAATTTTAGCCAAAAGAAATTACAAATTAGCTAAAAATATGCCCCTAGTCTCTTTTGCATGGTGCATTTCATTATTTATGTCGTCAGGCCCATTAGTCAGCAATTTAAGTCATTTTGTCCTGCTGGACATTAAAGATGTAGCTAATTTGTTAGCATTAATTTTAGTAACACTCGAAGTGTTTGTCTTTGTCCTGTGGTACGGAATAGAAAAGTTTTCTGAAGACGTACATTTCATGCAGGGCGTCCCTCCCAAGGCAACTGTCAAGATTGGTTGGTTGATATCAATTTTTGTTCTCATTTATGCAATTATTACAAGGGTTTATAGGTCTTATTTTGTGGATACAACAAACGACGTAGGTATGACTATAGGTAAATGGATATTGATCTTTTGTGTTTCATTAATGATTCTCATAACAGTAGTTAAATTACTGGTAGGGGTTTGCAAGAAAAATGTGCGCGATCTAGTACGATTGGACCCCACATGGGGGCCGAGGAGTGACATACTGAAACGAAGCAGAGCCATGTTCAGTGCGCAGGCAATGACCAAGGAGTACTTGTACCGACAGTATCACCTACAAGCTGGGATACTGATGAGACAGAAGATGTCTAACGTGAGAAGGTGTCAAAATGAAGTGCATTAAAGAAAGAAAAGAAACTATTTGAAAATATTGTTTCTTATAAACTTTGTGTGTACTATTTGTGAGATTCCTAGTGAATAGAAGTAGATATAGTTAAATATTTTTGAAGATAAATACATTTTAGGTAAAGACATTTACGCTATTGTAAAATAAAATAGTTTAATTAAATATTAAATGGAGTTTTAATTTAATACAATACATCTGTAAGGGCCAGGGTCCTCAAGCGAACGTCACCGTAGAGGATTTAAATGTATCAGTAGTAACTGAATACTAATATGACACTTTGCTGGGCCAATCATGGCCAAAAATAGGCGTATCCCTTTATATAACTGCATTGTGAAGCCGTAGACAGCAAAATAACTTGCTCGTCTTGTCCTGAATGTTTTACTGATGATGTGTTGATGAATGTGCTATGATTTCATGTGTTTGTGAAACGTCAGTCTTTTGGTAAAAACGGTTTCCTACGAAAACGATTGCGCACCGCAGCAACAAGCTATCGGGATTCGGAACTATCGGACATCCTGGCATAAAAATCCATAGGAAACAAATGGCAACGTAGCATTGCCCTAGTTTCTGCCCGAATCGTTATTATAAACGTTACAACTGCCAGCTACCCCGAGGCAAGACAAAAAAAAAATAGGTACTTAAAAAAATTGTTACTTCCAGGCGATTAACTGGAACTTACAGTTTTAAATGGTTTGTGTGCACCAACAAAGCAAGGTTAATTGATTATAGAACAGTAGGTACCTAAATGACGAACCCTAAGTACGGTTTTGGTAGGTACCTACCTATTTAGAGAAAAATGCGTGCAAATTTCACGCATTCGGGGAAAAAATTGATGAAATATGCTCTATTTGTCGTAGGTTGTACAACAACAAGTAATTCTATTCGTGACCTTAGTAAAATCAGGTTGGTGACTAACATGAATTTTATGTCATAAAATTTGACATAGAAAAAAGTAGGTACCTTTACTTCCAATAATATTAAAATAATCCAATAAATTGATAAAAAGACAATGCCAGTAGAAAAAGAAGACACTAAACATCTTTGGGGCTCAAGAAGAGTGTGTCTAACGGCGATGCTCACTCAAACGCTGGGAATACATACATTTCTGTTTCTACCGCACGAAGCTGTCACCCAAGGAGCTGCAGGAAACTGCATTGTGTATACCCTAATCTATATATTCATTGGAATCCCTTTGTATTACATGGAGAACGTCGTAGGACAGTTCACAGGACGTGACTGCTTAGAAGTTTGGCAAGCTCGAGCTTGCTTATCACACATTGGCTATCTTCATATAATGTGCCAGATCTTGTATCTAATTAATCTGCACTCTGTAAATTCGTTTACGGTACATTATTTATTGATTAGCTTCGAGCAACCCATTCCGTATTACGTATGTGGGCGATGGAGCAAGAAGGATTGCAACATTTTACACTTCAACTACACCGTCAACCAAGATTGCATGAAGTCGTTAGATGAGAAGCCTTACTGTAAACAGTTATATACTTCTTTTCCCGAATATCAATATTGGAGATTTAATCTATTAGGAATAGATAAAACCTACTTTGATATACCTTTGCGTGTCGGAATTGCATCTGCAATACTTTGTATGTTTGTGTTTGTCAGTTTTTTCAAAGGAATACGGTCCTTGAAGTGCGTTATGTTATTTGTTACAACATTTCCATTATGTGCTCATTTTTTTTTAATGGTAGGATCTATGATGCAAAAAGGTTTAGTGGTGAAATATGCGGATGCCTTGGATACTGATTTCAGTTTATTCAGTCAGGGGTTTAGCCTGCACGATTCCGTGTCGGAGGTTCTATATAGTCTCAGCTTGGGCACGGGACTTGCTTTCAGTTGTGCATCGAGGAGTTCATTCCGATCTCCATGTTATTCTAACACTGTCATTGTGGTTGCCATAACATGTGTGGCCACCCTACTTGGTATCAATGGCGTTGCATTCATGACTTGTCCTTATACATATGAATATGATATGGAACCAGTTACAGTTATGAAATACCGTATATCTCATATTTTTGAAAGGTATCCTCGATTATTATATGTATACGACTCAAATAGGGTGTGGCTAATATTAGGTTTTTGTTATATCACCATATCTACAACTGCTATAACGACTAGTATAATTTCAAATTTAATACAAGTGTTGGCCAAAAGAAATATCAAAGCAGCACATCATTTAGGCTTAGTCTCCTTTCTGTTTTCTCTTTTATTATATTTCATAACAGTTCCATTTCTGGGTAATAAAACTATTTATGTTATGTTTGACATGAAACGTGCAGCTCTACTCCTATCATTAACTTTGGTAACAATTGAGAACATAGTATTTGTGTTGTGGTATGGTGTAGAAAGGTTTTCTGAAGACGTACATTTCATGCAAGGCGTCCCTCCCAAATTATCTCTCAAGTTTTTTTGGTTTATATCAAGTATTTTTCTTGTTTACATAATTTGTGCTGAGATTAATGCATTTTATAACAAACCAAAGAAAACCGTAAACTCGGTAATAGGGTGGTGGTTATTTATCACTTGTTTCTCATTAATGGTTCTCGTAACGGTGGTTAAATTACTAATAGGTTTGTACAATAGGAAAGTGCATGATCTAGTACGATTAGACCCCACGTGGGGGCCGAGGAGTGACATACTGAAACGAAGCAGAGCCATGTTCAGTGCGCAGGCGATGACCAAGGAGTACTTGTACCGACAGTATCACCTACAAGCTGGGATACTGATGAGACAGAGGAGGTCAAATGTGAGAAGGTGTGACCGAATAGAAAATGAGAGAGAAAATAAGCTATCCATTTAATGTTTTGTTATGTGAGTTTATTTGGCTGGTCGATATAAGTTGATACTTACATGATATAGTCCAATATAAAAAAAAACTTTAATAAATACAAACAAAAAAATCCTTTGTTCATTTTGGAAGATTGTATCTGTGGAGATTTACGATTATATTAACATTTTAATGATTCTTATTAGCCAAACTAAACGGATAATTCTACGATGAGACGTAGAGGTAATATTATTTGAAAAACATGATAATGTATCTAAGCCTTTTTCCTTCATTCTATTTCAAGTACTTGAGTGACCTCACACAGCTTTAGTCATAGATATAGAAATTTAGGCATAGGTACTAATTCTATGAATTTCTAAAATGTCATCGACCTATACAGGATACCTATATGATAAGATTAAATTATTAGCATTGATTTGCTTTTAATATAGATATCGTTTTTAGCGATAAGGCAGTTTCCCTATTTTTTGTAATAAGATTTCGATTTATGTAATGTAAATGGTGAACAATAAAGAATATATTAATCTCTGCAAGGTAAATCTTTTATTATCAATCATTTTAGCATCGTTAGAATCACATTGGCCTGGCTACCAAAGGGTACTAAAGGGTTACCTAAATCAAATAAAAAAAATGAGCGAGTGAAAAAAGGTTTGTTGAATTCCATAAACTGTTTGTAAGCATATTAGAATAAAATAGGTAGGTAGTAAAGTAGGTTGGTAGGTTCTTTAATTTTACAAGAATGGACCTGAATCCCTGTCACCCTGTATAACAGCAAAAAAAATCAAATCTGTACCTGCATTGTAGTTTCAGCGTAGTGAACAAAAAGCAGTTTTTGCGCCAATTTAAAACTAAGAAGGGACACTGCATGTAAATAGAAGTGGAATTTTAATTCGCTCAATTGTTTAATAACTCTGACACGTAATGCCGTTGACCCGCCTGATCTCTTACCGCTCGTGTCGAATTGCCGTCTCATCGGAATATAAGAATGAGTTAAGTAATAGAGAGTGCACTAGTGTTTGCACACACACTTGTGCATATCTTCTGCTGTGTTAGCTCATCTCCGTTGAAATTCGATCAGGTTTTTTTATCATTATTAAAACTAACTTTTTTCCTCAGAATACCAACAGAAGTGCCGACATGGGGTATAAAATTCAAGCACGAAATAATGTTTACCCCAGACAATATCCTAAAACAAAAGTACAAGAACTACCTACACAGTACTATCGTTGAAGACGGGGGACATTTCGCCGCTATGGAACACCCTGATATTTTAGCAGACGACATCTTTGACGCTGTGGAAACTTTCAGAGAATTTAATGGAGAAAAGTAAGTTGTTTATAAGGCTTTTAAGTCTTGAATCCAAAAAGTATTTACACTTGTAATAATAATATTTTGGTGGACGCAAGATAGTGTTTCGTGCGGTCTGATGCGGTTAATGGGAACATCAGAGGAGTCCCTCATTTCGCACAATGTCGGCAACGCATTAGTGAGATCGGGTCGTGCCTATGTTTATTGCTGTAGATATGGAATGGGAAATCTGAAAAAAAAAATCTTATTAGTTCTGCCGTGTTTCACAATTATTTTGTTGGTTGGACAAGTGATAAGTTTCAATAGTGTACTGATTAGTAGGACAAATGGAAACAAACTGAAAAGCAAATCTAATAATAACTTTGCATTTACAGGAAAGAATCCCAACACACACCAACCATTCACGAGACACCGAAAACGGTCTACGAGTTCACAGTAAAAGATATTAAGGGTCGCCAAGTGAAATTAGAAAAATACAAAGGAAATGTCCTCATTATTGTAAATGTGGCTTCCCAATGCGGCTATACAGACACGCACTACAAAGAACTCAACGAGCTGTACGAAAAATATAGCGAGAGAGGTCTTCGTATATTGGCTTTCCCTTGTAACCAATTTGGTGGCCAAGAACCAGGAACCCTTAACGAAATCCTACAATTTACCAAAAAGAAAAACGTAAAATTCGATTTATTCGAAAAAGTTGAAGTTAATGGCGATGACGCTCATCCCCTTTGGAAATTTTTGAAGAAAACTCAAGGAGGCACACTGGGCGATTTCATTAAATGGAACTTTTCTAAATTCATTGTTGATAAAAATGGAGTCCCCGTTGAAAGATTCGGGCCTAATACAAATCCGATGGAATTGGAACCTTATTTGGCTAAGTATTGGGCTTAATTTTGTATAACTATGCGCATTAGGCATTTTGTGATACTTTATAGGTACTTTGTAGTTTGATTATATTGTAGACAGCTAAAGCTACGAGTATATCACTTTCTAGAATGAAATAAGTAAAAGAGAATCTCAAATGACTTAGGCTAAGTTTAAAAATATTTTGTTAGTTATCTACAGAAATTTTTACTATTTATCTAATATCTTTACTATACCTACATACTTTTTTATTATTATTTGTATATCTTTAAATTCACGGGCTCTCTTTCAAAAGAAAGAGTCCACGTCCTTTGGAGAGCTTGCCTGGGGACACAGGTCCAACACGCAGAGGCCCTTTTGAGAACTTTAATCTAAAATGGGATGGGGCACGCGCCGGGAACTCCCTACGGCTGCACCATAGGAATCACATGAGTAAATAAAAGGTACAGAGGCAAAGCTTCTAAAGAGCGAGCAAAATTGTTACCTATTCTGATAGGGTTGTCACATTAAAATAGTTTTATTACTCATTGGCTATATGATACTTTACTGTATATGTATTATATGTATAAGCACGTATTAAATTTAAATACAAAGTTTCGAGTCCATGCTACTAACCGTTAAAGAGTTCCCTCGTAAGGGACAATGCTGGCTGCAGCAGTAGTTCATGATAAAAGTCGTGTTGAACTATCAAAATTAAACTAACATAGGTACAAAATTTCTTACCATGCTACTTAGCCGTTGAAGAGTTCCCTAGTGAGGGACAATTCTGGCAACAGCGTTAGGTTAAATCCATCATATTCTTGCATTGTCACCGAAGTTCATTACGCAGGTATACAAAATTTCAGCTCAATCAGATATCCGGAAGTAGTTCAAATCTTACTTGCAATATTTGAACTTAACACACACACCACCCACATATTAAATGTTTAGTAAAAGCTTATAACTATAATAATCCCTCTTCTTATTATTCAAAGGATCTTAAATTAAAATAAAGTTCTTACCTACTTGAAAAAGTAATAATCAAATATTTACTTACTTACTGTACTCTTTGGGATGGTTAAAGTATGATATATTTTTATTTTTTCTAGTATTATTCATGCACACAGTACAATAAACAACTATTTTTACTAAAATACTACGTTTTTACAATTAAATATTCAAACTTGCAACCAACAAAACAAACAACGTGCGTTGCACTGCCCTGTGTCGGTCAACTGGCTGTACCGGCGTAAACCAGTTTCGCCGCGTACGTGACAAGCGGCTAGTGGTCACCCACACAGGCCCCGCGTGCTTGTAGTGGTGCAATCGATTCGCGCGGTTGTTCGAAGCTTTGTCTCTGTTCCTATTATTTACTCATGTGATAGGAATGCAGTCCTGGATTGTCCCCGGGGAGTGCAGGACTATTGTAAAAAAAATATGGTAAAAACTACTGGTCTATGGAGATGGGTATTAGGTGTATCGGTTAACCTCTATTATAGCCGGAAGAAAAATTCTTAATTTGAATTAACTTTTTAATTATTATTAGAAAATAAAAATGTATTCTGTTTAAATGTAATCCTAATCAAGACTTTAATAAAATTGAAGGGAAGGCCCAGTTTCGGGCGGGGTAGTACTGATCAATGAAAATGGACTGTGAACCGTGATATGTGCACTTGTGCAGTTGTCGTGCGAATTTCACTTGCGCGATTGCGCAGGGATGTTGTAGTTTATATTCTTGCTAGTAGTATTCATCGTAGTTTTAATCTTCGCGTAGATGTGGCGGTAGTTGCCACAGGTACCTACATTTAAACGGGAATTTATTCTTAGCGTAAATGCCACCCACAAAGTTAATTGTCCACAGACACAAATAACCGTGTAGAGTACCTATTGTATGTATGTTTAATATTTTTAAATAAACCAATATAAATTATTATGATATTTATGGTTCTTCTTTCTAGAGCCCTGACCACCGGTCCTTGGACCCTGTTCCCGATACTGGTGGGCCACTATATTTTATTTTTAAATGTATTTTTTGTATAATTATTTAAAAATGTATTTTATATGTAATTTATATATATTTATAGACCTTAGGATAACATTAATATTAAAAACATCAATAAAACTTTTCTGATGTATACACAAATACTCTTTATTGAACATTCAAAGTAAATAAAGTATTAAGGAAATGTACATGTATTTTAGTTTATTTATTAATATGTATAAATACCATGTTAAATATTGATTCCAATTTATAAAATACTGATTAAAAATTCACCTCTAATTTACCCACAAAAGGTATTTAGTAATCATCAGCTTACCGCTTATCGGCAAAATCCAAAAAAATACCGTGGTTGGGTTATTCCATACAAATATAAATTCTCGCCATTTTCCCATGGGAGTAGGCAGGAACTACAGTACGCCACGCCGGTTATTATAGTAACTTAAACTTGCTGTATTTTATGCTAATATAATTGATTAGTCACTTACATTTAAATCTAGAATGATATAATTATAGGAACTTAATTGGCAGTATCTGAAGCATTAATACTAAAGTCTCATTTTATACTTCCACAAATGCAAAAACTATAAAAATTCCTACACTCAAAAGTAAAAGCACTCTTGCCAAGTCAATGCCATCAAAGATGTAGTTTGTCCTTAGGACTAATTAATAGTAAGCTCAAATGATGTTTTCACAAGAAACTAGCCGCTTAAATTGAATTTTGGGAATTGAACATTTTGGGATTTTGACACCGTTGGACATTTTGAGAATTGACGCTAAACGATATCGGCAGCTCTGTGGGTATCATCGGAATCCTTGATACGCGTCAGCTGACCAGCTTCTAGGCCGATGAGGATGGTCGCTACAATCTAGTTATCTTAAGTCTTTTATTAGAAGCATTTTGGTATCGCACAGGTTAGGTGAGGTTCATTTTTTTAGGAGCTTAATTTTGATAGCTGTATCAGTTTTTAGTAATAAGTGAGATGAGATGAGATGGTAGGCCAGATGGATTCAGTGAATTTAAAAATTCTTGTGGATATTGCACCTCAATCTCGATATTATAAACTATATCAATCGACTTATAGTTTTTTATTTGGCCGGGAACTTTGTATAATCAGATCATTGATTTCATTGACCCTAAGGCGTTTGTTTTTTTTGTTTTGTTTGTTTGCGTTTGTTGTTGAGCCGGGGTTTGATAATTTAAAACAATTATTTAAATTAAAAGAGAACACTATATTCTGTAGGTTACTGTTACTTCTAGCCCATATAATTCCACTGCTGGGCAAAGGCCTCTCCCTCTGATTTCCACGTTTTTCGATCCAGAGCCAGTGTGAACCAGTCACTATTGGTTCTGTCTAATTCATCCCGCCATCTCGTTCTGTAGGTTCACAAATTTCATACCATCACAAATTCTCTGGTCACATTCGAAGATCACTTAAAGTTCACTCGCTGTATAATACTGCTGCACCAGATAGTGTTCGGAGATACGGCACGAAAGATAATATTTTTCTATCGCCTATTTCTTTTTCGAGAAGTCTGCGAACTTTTTCTTCGTAAGATTTCGACAACCTTGATCTCGTGCCTTTTTTAAAGTGGAGTACGGTTTTTCCTTAGCGTCTCTATTATAATATTTTTCATTTCGAATGCTGATTTACGAAATCACGAAAATGTGTTTGATACAAACACATTTTCGTGAGCTGTCCCTTAATTTGAGATGGCATAATCGAAAGGCACATTCACATGCCGAAACTTCTCGATGTGTTAAAATAGCATTTTGTATTGCAAAGATCTGCTTTCCAATATCGCCACCTTGCTCTCGTACACGTCGAATGGCTTCTCTTATTGATCTTGTGATTTCTGCAGGCTCCGACTTCGATATATATTTATGCAATTCCGAGAGCTGACCCGCCGGTAGGCCTTTGTAGGTATACCGAATACTGTTCCTAAAGCAGCATCTCTTTTTATGCCTGGATCATCTACGTGTCATCTACGTGTTGACCGCGCCTTAGTCTTGAAAATTTGTTATTAGCCTACGTATAATACTGGGGAACTTCGTGGTATAACAATGTTTTTGCAAATTGGTCTGTATTGCAGAGCTCGAAATAGCTAACAGCGTGGTCTTGCGTGGGTTTATAACAGCTTGTTGCACCGTACCTGGTACCTGCCGTGAAATACACTCTTAAACCGTTTTCTATGCGTATATACGACCAAATGCATGACAGTAAAATGTCGGTCGTGGATCGGAAATCCTAATATTCTCTAGTCAGTTTCGGACGTGATTATATACCGCCCATTTCAATATGTTTTCTTCCTCGTCATGCGGATTTCTGACACTATAAGAAGCTTGATTCGATCCCTTATTTATATAATTATAATAATATATTTCATCGCCTGATCTCTTTAATGTGAGCCTTAAATGATCTACACAATATTGGAGAATACGGGACAATCCAGCTGTTGTGTATTGTAATCGTCGTTCTTCTAATGTCCAAAGTAGCGATCCAACCTCCGTAGTCAATCACGGCGGCGTAGTATATACTAGATACTGCAGCGATATCCTCGCATGTCTGTGTCGTTGACGTAATGCCGGGGGCATTTTTTTAACAAATACCGTTCTTCATAAATGGTGATGTTAAATATTGCCTCCGCATGGTCCATGTATCATATTTTTGGTCACAACATATCAAACAATACTGGATCTTCATCTTGTCGGGTAGTTCAGCAACTTATACTGTCAACTTCATCAGGTTGTATTTTCCTTTCAAGGCAAAACAACATATGACAGTGTGGTGATCCACACATTTTTGCCACTCAACACTTAGCATGTGGCATTTGACTTTGCAAAATATTTCATCTTTTGTGTACAACTTGATGATTTTCTTCATTTTCATTTTCGCTGGACAGCTCTTTATTAATCTCTGGCTACTTCGGATTGCAAGTAAATGTCGCGAATAAACCTGGTCTCCGTAGTTTCGGACGTATGTCATAGCATCTTGAGTTTTTTCGTGCATGTAACACGACGAACCCGTGAAAGATGAAGTTGTCTAATTTTTGCATGGTTCACATTACACATTAGCATCTTGGTTCACAATGTCTTAAGATTATATATTTATTTAGTCTTCAGCTATTAGTTATTGTTGATTTCAACTGACGTAATTTAGTATTTCTGATATCATTTTCGCCATCATATCGACACAATATCAACTGAACAAATCCCTGTAATGATGTAAGGTATTAAAACAGTCAGCTCTGACCATCAATCTATACATAACAGTTGTTATTTTGGGCGGAATTTTGCTGTCCTCCCTTACATCCCTGATAGAAAAATAGTCACCATCTTCGTCTTTTGGAAACATTAAGGGATATTGTAATGGATCGTAAGCTCGATGGAATTCTGATACTCTTTTTAGTTTGCCATCTTTGCAATGAAGCACTCTCTTGGTGATTCATCGACTAATAAGACCGCAACTTCGTTTAAGGGTGTCTTATATCTGCATATGTAAATGTTGTTTTAAAATGCGCTGTGATGGATAAATACCTGTCAAGAGAATATTTATTGTTGCACACAACACTTAATTTCCAATTTTCTTTTTCTTTTTGCTTCGTTGCTCTATGTTTTGGTAAAGCACTTAGCATGTTTTACTCATTTCTCCAATTTTTACAGCGCTTATAGCTGCGCATAATCTATATTTGGATCGTAATTGAAAGCTGATCTATTTTCATAAGTCACAATTCGATTGCGCGCTCTAGTTGTAGATGCCCGTTGTCTTTCGTTCTCGTTGGCGCTGTCACGTGCTTCAGAAGCATGCTGTCAGGCTTGTGAATCGCTGTTAGCGCCCCGAGCTAGATTCTCTAGCTCGGGCCTGCGATGTTGTAATAATTTGGCTAGTTACCACCGCGAGCGTTCGGCGCTGGAATGCCTGCGCCAGCGAGTATATTTTAACTTATAGGTACATTATAACCTTTAATATTGTCATTTTACTTACACTAAAGTTTTGCGTTAACTATTAATTGCGCTGCTATAAAAATACTTCTTAATTGGGTTACAGACCAATCAATTATTACGAATAGCACGCATCATCTCAGCCTTAAGGATTTTCTCAATTATTGTATAATGTCAAAGTTGTTAAAGTATAACGCACAGCAATAACCTTTATTTTTGGAGAGGGTACCCTAGAGGTGCATTAAGGAAGGATTTACGGAATTTTTTCCCCTCTTAAGAGGACAATTTTCGGGATGAAAAATCCGAAAACCATGCGGATCGTACATATAGGTACAGTTGCATCAAAGCGCTAGTTTCAAAATAAAAATTGGAATGTGAAATAATATAATTGTCTAGATATGGTTCTTAAATACAAATACAGCGTAAGCCTAGCCTTTACAATCACTAGTATAAACAGAATAATAAATCATTTGCTCTTAATCTATACATTGGAGATACCTGTATTTGTATTAATAATATGTAGCTTATTTATCTAATGTCATGCCACTCAGGAATTATTTGTTATAAAATATAATTATTTTTATTTTTGTTTGTATATTAAAATTGTTTTATTTTTATTTTATTTTGTTATCTAGATTTTTTACTATCTATGTTAAATATAACCCATGTCAACGCAATGTTTCACATTGTTGGCCTCTCTCTGCCTACCTTCCTTGGTTTTAAAAGGTTTTATCTGCCAAACGTCATCGATATTTAGACCCTTATCGCCCTGTAACAAAAAGTAATACAATTAAAATTCGTATAGAAAATCGAATCAAGCAATAAGCGTATAATTATTAATTTCCTCTCACATAATCTAGCAGTGTCGGAAACGCACATATTTATGATACCTCTGGTGTTGCAGGTGTTAGGAAATAGACTATATAATGTAACGTTAGGTACATTTTGAGTACTAAGAATATAAGAAATCTACATTTTATGATACCTATTAGTAAAATCACCCACTACCAGGATAGCAAGAGTAGGAGTTACCTCCACGTTTCTACGGCAATCAAGACATCGCAGGTAGAGGATGTATAGTACATACGGCTACACATCAAACTATACATTTCCAGTATAAGCTGACATCTTGTTGTACGTAGAGCTTATACAATGCGAGGTCAGTTCATATTGGTTTTGTGTAGCTTGATGTCTAGCCGTGTATACGCATGTAATTGTGTTACATACATCATCATCTGCCTAGCCTTTTCCCAACTATGTTGGGGTCGGCTTCCAGTCTTACCGGATGCAGCTGAATACCAGTGTTTTACATGGAGCGACTGCCATCAGACCTCCACAACCACAATTGTGACCTCCACACAATTGTGTTACATACATACGGTAAGTAAATGTTTTGATTTAAATTCAAGAGTATGTAGAACTAAGACATTTGTGATTGACATACAATGTGTGACAGTTGTATGCTATAGAATAATATCGTTATCTACAATTTGATTTAGATACTCAGTTGAATTAGTGTATTTAAACGTAAATGCTTAAATACACAAATGGCACTTCAATATCAATAAATAGAAATATTATTCCATAACCACTGCAGCATGTTTTTAAAGCGAGCTAGCTGATCACCAGACAATATATAAAAACATGAAAATAATCGTAAACGAAAACCCAGATATTATCTGAATCTGAAAACCCAGATATTATCTGGGTTTACGTTTAAGCCATTAGGCTTGATCCACCTTGAGATTACATCCCATACTGCATTCTGACATGTGCAATACCCATCCGGAAGGCTTATTAAGGCACACAATGTGTTGTTATGTAGTCCACCTACTACCTAGTCCTAAACGAAACAAAAATGAATAAAAATGTAAACTTTACCTCCACTTCCATATTCACAGCATCTTCGGGAGCCAAAATTATGAAAGGCGTAGATTCGAAGCTGAAAGCCAAGCCAAAGTACGAATACTTCTTGATTTCAGCCATAAAAGTCTCCCAAGAATACACCTTTACCGGATCACTTCCCAGTTCCCTGATCTGCGTCTCCAGAACTTCGTAGTAGTATTTCAGAAGGTCATCATAATGTTTCTCTCTTAAATCCTGAGTTGTACACGCATATATAACGAAAGTCAAATCAAGAACAGGAGTGGCACATCTAGAAAGCTGGAAGTCTATTATTTTCGCGTCAACCGGGCGACCTTCCAGGTATTTATAAAGAAAATTATTCGTCCAAGAATCTCCATGTAAAATGACACCATTTTCTAAGGTCTTAGTAGCCGCATCTATCATATCTTGGTACCTTTCCGGAACGGCAAATTGTTTGATTTTCTCCACGTATATAGAATCCGGATACTCTTTTTCTACAGCATCTATCGCTATACCTGATATTCTCTTCCAAAATCTCGAATACCAACCCCACAGTCGATCGTCGTAATACGTTTCGAACACTTGAGTCCTTATTTCCGCAAACTTTTCTGGTTCCTGGTCCTTCATGGCAAAGGATAAAGCGTGAAACTGTGCTAATACTTTAAATGTCATCCTGCAATGATCTAAATCGATGCCTTCTTGGCGTACGGCGCTTCCGAAGTTCTTTAAACTTGCATCCTCAAGACATATAACATCATGAGTTCCGTCCGAATAAGCTAGAAACAGTTTCACATACTTATCGAAAGGGTCTTTCATATTTTTTGTAGACTGAAACTTCAGTAATGCGGGTAGAACTTTCTCGTAAAAATTGATTTCGTTTTTAAAGAACTCATGACTTTTGAATGTAAGTCTTCTGGCGACGCTTTTCGGAATGTTTTTTAGAACAACTTGTACGTAATTGGCTTCGTCATTTTGGTTCATACCGTGAATCTTGATGCGAATTAACTCGCTAAGATATGAGTCACCTTTCCCAGTTCCACTTACATACTGGAAGATAAAAGAAATAATATTTAGGCCCTGCTCCACAGTGTAGAAATAGGCAGTATCAACTAGATGCATTTAAAGCTGAGGACTTAACTTCTACTACACAGCGACTGCTAAAGAACATACATTGGTGATTTGCCTAATGGTGCTGGAGTAAAGGAATTTAAAATACAAAGTTTGTTTTGTGTAGACGTTTGTTTTTGTCTTATAGCTTCAACATTATACAAAAAATGTACATCAACTTTCATGCCTTGTAGAGCACCGCGGGTGGTGTTAGTAGTATTTATTTATTTACTATCTAGTGGCCTATTTATTTAACTATCTTATCTATCAACTATTTATCTATTTAGACCAGTGCTGCTTGGAGTAGGCTATTGACTATGAAAGATATTTGTCAAAAATTTGTTCATTCACGCAAAAATTTATAACAAAAATGAAGATTAGCACATTATGTATCATAAGACATTTTTATGACGAGGAGTTCCTTGAATTGGATCTGCATCGTCATTGTTTTCATCATATTGAAACAGAACTCAAATTATACAGCCTACATTTTAAACTACATACGCGACTAAGGCTGCCAAGCCTGTATATCTACATCTTAAAACTCCTCATAAAACTTACTGCAGGTCAAATGCCTCCTTTTGTCTTCTCATACATATTTAGAACTGATACAGGCCCGTCTTACCACCATCGCCGCTATCATCGTCTAGGCCCGCCGCATTGTCTTGTAGCATTTAGTGGAGTCCAATCGGCCACATATCATTAAAAATGTGGTAAATGTGTCTGGCCTAGTCACACTTAATCTTAGCAGCTTTTTAATTACAGTAAGCGCATACTTAACCCACACACACCCTACCTCTTATCACCATTTAGTCCCTAAAATGTGTATTGAGTCTGCAAAGCCATTCATAACTAACTTCTAGTAAGTTTGCGCTTACTGTAGACTTACTGTACTGTAGGTTACTAAACATGTCGCCTTACCTCCCATCGTGTAAAAATGTAAGGTTGTTTGAACCACTCAGAGAGTGCACTACTTAGTCTTTCGTTGGTCAGCGCTGGGGACACTCCTGTCAATGTGGAAAAGTCTTCAGACATTCTTACTTAGATCTGAAAGCAAGAATAATAATATTTCAGATATTTATTAGAAAACAAACTTTTATTACATAAACATACTTACCTATTTATATTTTATACATAGAACTCAACTTGATTGACAACTAGTAAGATTTGATAGATGTAGAGATATCCTTTTAGGTTTGGTGGTTTATACATAGGTAGGTATATTGAGAAACTTTATGATGCCAACAATCAACATACCCATTACACAAATATTTGATGGAGGAATCTTGTCATTTGAAATGAGTACATGTACCTACTCTTCCAAACTTTAAAAAAAACAAAATTTTCTAAATAACAGATTGTATTAGTTTACACTTTAGAATATCAGATAATAAATGTAATAGAAATTGATAACATCAAAGTGGATATATTAATTACCTAGTTGATAACAGAAACGGTACTCTGAAATCATAGTGCTTGTGCAGTAAGCTAACTCAAGTACCTACACACACAACATACTTTAACCCACATAATTATGATTTAATTAAACCACACATTGCCATGCAGTTATGATATAATAAACATCAACGTTGAAGCAATTTATATAATTGAATTATAATAGATTTTGTGCGAATGACAAATAATTTTCTCGGTTTTCTTTTTTTACTTATTCATATAGAGTTGAGATATTGTAATATTATGATTTTTAGGGGCCATGACTAATAGTTATTAATAAATTGGAAAGTAAAATACAGCATAAAATTGAATTCCGTAAAGGAAAATAAATATTTTTGAGGGCACTTATAGCTTTGTTTTCTAAAACTCTTGTGGCATTATAGCCTAAATATAGTATTCTTTACAATCACTTAAAATAACTAAGCAAGAACTAGGTACTATCAATTTTAGAAAGTGACCTGATTTTTTATTTTTTTATGTGTTTTTTATATCACCTAAGTACTTAATTTCTTTTAATTTTTTTCTGCAGTGGAATTGGCTAAGTTGATTGATTATTGATTACTTACAGTTCTTACTGCCTGCTCTTTACCTTATGTTGAACTCAAGTATAAATATTAAAGTAAAAAATACTAAGTAATTGCCTTTATAGAACATCTAAAACTACTTACTTATCTGAATACAGAATACTTTCGTATAAAACGCGCCACAAAATTCTACAACCAATCACAGAGTAATTAGGTAGTCATCAACAGATAGTCTTGATAATATTTTACACGCGTTCACGCATAATGAGTTGCTGTCTAGTTTTAATTAATCAAGCACAGGTCGCTGCTGATAACAACATCCGGACTTACGTATTATAAATTTTCTCTGATCGACACAACTAAACTAACATCGATCGATTCAAACACAACTAAAAATAAATAAATTACACGAAGACAAAGTTAACTTTTTTTTTTGTTTGATTACGTGTGTACTGTGTGATATTTTTAATTCATTCATTCAAATTATTAATCATCAGATAACGACGCGACGACGTAAACACTTGTCATCATGACAGTTGACTGACTGACTGTGACACTCACTGTCAGTGTCATGTGGCCATTAGTGACGAGGGAAAAAACATCGATATTTTCTCTATAGATTTTGTATCCATTATAAAGAATATTGAAGTCATTGGAGGAGGCCTATGTTCAGCAGTGGACGTCTTATGGCTGAAATGATGATGATAAAGAATATTTTATATTAGAGGCCAGCGCCTGGCAGACAAAAGATGATAAAACGCTTGCTAACGCTGAAATGTTTATTATAGAGATTTTATTCTTAACAGCTATAACGCCATGGGGGACACATGGTGTCCGACAAACAATAGAATTTGCATTGTGTCTGCAGTCTGGCAGTCAAAGTGTTAACTATAATTGTATCGATTAGTGACTTTGATTATTTATATGTCTAGATCAGTGATTCCCAAAGTGGTCCAGGTGGACCCCCAGGGGTCCACGGGAGACTTGCTGGGGGTCTACGTAGGCGTGAACAAAAAATGGGGGTCCATAAGATGTTAATGGGGGTCCACGAAAATTTATCTGCTTGATAGTAAAGAGCAAAAATGTTAGCATAGTTATTATAAGGGCCTACTACCTACATTGTTTTAAGCACGAAGTTGCTTCATGGTTTTAAGTACCTAACTAAGCAGATAATATTTCAATAAGGCAAGCAACTGATATTTGTCCAAACTTGCGTATTCGATATTACGTACAATTTCGTGTACAGACTTGCAAAGCGCTATCCGCCCGACAATGCTTAATGCTTGTTCAGACATGAACTTGATCACCACTATAAATACTTGATGCCAAAGGCAAACTATTAATTTGTTTCCGGAATTTCGAAAAAAAGGTGTGAGAAAATTTATATCAGTGTTTGCTAGTGCCGAAGAAAATTAAGTACCTACCTTTTTTTGTTTTGTTTACGTGTACTAGTCGGTTTATCACAACTGCTTGTATAGATAGGTCACTTGGTAACTTACAAATATTTTAATTGTCCTCTTTCGATTTGAAGACAAACACAGCACGTTTTATTCAATTGTTTTTTCACGAGAGAAGCACTGCCTCTCTAAAAAGGCCGAATAAGCAATATTGCAGAGCAATTAATTTTGTAATTTTTCTTGCAAATAACTACTTATTTTATAAAACAGTAATTTCACAATCATTTTAAATTGATTTTGAAGTAACTATTTTATCAAAACTATTCTCTTTCGGAAAGAGCGGGGCTTGAGCTTCGATGCCAGTTTGTCACGTTTTAACAATGAAGCCGCAGACAAAAAATACATTTAGTGAACTCATTTATATGAAATGTTAGTTATCGTTTTCGATGCAAATCACCCTCAAAATAACTTTCTACCCCTTTTTAACCCTGTTAGGCGATGAGTTTTAATAAAATACGAAACACGTGTTCCATTAATTCTGTAAAAGAAAATTTTAGCAAAATTTGAAGTAGATTGGACCAAGGAACCACGTTGTCCCATACAAACATTGCCCCCGTTTTCACCCCCTTAGAGGTAGTATTTCGAAAAATCCTTTCTTACCGGATCCCTACGTCATACAAAGAATACACTCTCCAAGTTTCAGGTCTCTACGATCAGCGGTTTAGGCTGTGCGTTGATCCGTCAGTCAGTCAGTCATTCATTCAGGACAAAGCATTCTATATAGATTAATTTTTTCTTGTAATTCTATTCTTTTAAAAAATAAAGTGTTATAAAATTTACCATTTTTCGTTTTTATTTTACCTATCGGAATAAAGGGACAGAACTCAGAAGCGACACAATTTTTATTTTTTGGTGACTTTAAGAATGTGCTACAAATGTAGCAGCCGGTGAATGCGCAAGCGAAAACTGTATTTCCGCCCAGAGGTTCGTGAAGGAACACCGAGTGGTTTTTAGTCCGTGCGAGTCGGACATAACCCCATCGCCAGCCCTTAGTGGTGGGGTACTCATAAGGAGTTTTCCACGCGACAAAAAAAAAAGGGGGGGGGGGGTCCACCGAAACCAGTAAAATTTTGAAAGTGGTCCACGATAAAAATAAGTTTGGGAACTACTGGTCTAGATAGACAGTCAAAGCTGTAAAAGCGTCGATAAATTTAGTAACCAACTGTTGGCCACTAAACCGCTTCGCCGCGTTTAGTGTCAGTTGCGCTGTCACAAGATATGCTCGAGTTGTATCGCAAAAATGTTTTTTTACAATGACGATTTGTGCCATTAAAATATGCAGAAATTACAAAGATCGATAAAAAAAAACAAAAAAAGTCACATATCATCGGTAAACAACATTATTTTGTATTCATTTCAGCAAAATAAGCCATTGAAATATTTCGAAAATAAATTAATATTTTTTCCGACATTTTGTCTTTGACGTCCGTGTTGCCAGTTTATGAATTCAAACTCCCATGTGGTCCAGTAGTTTAATACATACTTAGTGATGGCGGAAGTGTAATTTTTTGAAAAAATTAAATTAGATGGGTATTATTTACGGGAATTTAAATTTCTTAAATAATATTTGTGACGAATATCACAAGCTGCGAGACGAATTGCGCCAGCCATTGAAAATTTCAATGAACTGCCTCGTTGGTTTACCGGTCGCAAGCGCGACTACGGAATACACGGTCCTGGGTTCAATTCGTGTGTCGGGAAAAGTATTAATGGGTCTTCCATTAAGAAATTATGTATCGTAACATAGTTGAGGTTAATATAAGTACATTCAAAGTTTCATCAAAACTGGGCAAAAAGTTTCCGAAATAAACTAACGTAACGTACAAACGTTTATATTTTATCTGAATTCTTATTCATTTATTATTTTCGTCTTAGAGAATATTTATTTAGATTAAAATTTATTCTCACTATGGAATTTTTCCTCTAATTCAATGGGAATATTTCAATAACTGGTATCATTATTCACGCACACTAGGAAAACAGAATGACAGTCGTGTTGTGTAAGACGTAGCTGTCAACGCACACCAGTATAAAAAGTTGGCACATTTTTTTGGATGCTTTTACAGCGCGACACTCTATCTAGACATATATATAATCAAAGATTAGTGAAATAAAATAGCGTGTGTTAATAATTTTTATTTTTTAGTCGGAAAGTCTGTGAATGCAGTTTTGTTTGTTTAAAAAAATTAAGAAATGTTTCTTTTTACTCATTTAACTAGGTGTACAGCGATGTGTGGAATACGTTTACTTACTGGTACCCCATGGTGCGAACCTTTGGGCGGAAGAGCAGGACTCACTTGCGTATGCGCCGGATTCGGACGCAAACTTGAACCATGGATTCCATCAATCCACATAATATACTTATTTCTCTATTGCTATTTTTTCCTCGCGGTAGTAGCCAATTAACATAAACATAAATAAAACAAAATACCTTTTATAAAAACTTTGTTATATTTATATTTTATGAACTTTAATATTATTAAATGAGTACATTCGTACATAAGCTTACAAAATATATCGATCACTGTAACATTATAATTAGCTACAATTCAACAAAATAACAAAAGGGTCAACAAATAATTCAACATTTTATGTATCATACAATAGGTAATTTAATTATTGCTACGAGACGCACATACAGAGTGGCAAAAAAGAGTCTGCAAAAATTGAGGGCGCCACTAGCGCACTTCACATATTATTAAAACTCAATATTACAAGTTCTATGATGATTTTTTTTGTCATCAAATAAAATGAAATGATTCACTTTTAAGTTGTTTTAGTACTCACAAACTTAGCTTATAAGATTTTCTTTTTTGCCAATCTGTACCTACATTTATGGAAAAGTAGTTAGAGGTATGTTTAATCATTTTGTTCATTTCATTACTGAAGTAAAAAAAAAACAGTATGAATCGATACACCGAACGGTAAAATTAAATAAATACCGATCTCAACAAATTGTGTAACAAAATATGCCTAAACAACTACTCTATTTTAAAATTCCGACAAAAACAGAGAGGTGCTCCGAAGTGGCATCGCAACTCCCAGAGACCCAGACTGATAAACAGATTTTGAGTTAATTTTTTTTAATTACTTCATTACATGTTTTTTTTTAATTTAGAGTAGTTTCTTAAGTTGGAAATAATCTTAGCACAACTATTGTTGTAAAAAAATAATTAAAATTTTTAAAAAGCAATGTTTTTCATAAGTTTGAGCTTTGTGACATAACTTAGATGTTTTTTTTTTAAATTTACAATATATTATGGTAAGATTATTTTCAACCTGGGTCAAGTAAGAAGACACAGCAAAGGTATATGTATGTTTTAGATAAGTTAAATCTTACTTAATTTAATTGCGTAGCGTGTGACGGGAAATTAAAAAAAAAGTTTTTTTTTATAATTTTGGTATTTAAGTAATATGAATTTATAAATTGTTCAAATAACTTGACATATTTTCACAAAGTACTTTAAATTTTAAATATCCCGCCATTTTAACAAAGGGCTAGCATAATTATTAAACTTTGATATCGGTACATAACAACTACAAATATGCGTACCTACTGTTAAATTGATGCGGTTCGGTAATTTCTGTTTTGGTTTTAATAAATACGAATAGACTAATAGCCACCTTTAAAATTTTACACGTTACGCTCTTTCTCTAGCGTTTAGAATGTACTATCGTGGACACGAACGGCGAACCACTTTGCGATCAAAATGCTTTGAACGATTCTACGTGCTACGGGCGAAGCTAGCGCTACGTTCGGACGCCGCGTGCAAGCGATTCTAACCTTAAGTGTGGTGCACCGGCTTTGTCCACGATCGTACGGTTTTTTTTGTTGTTTTTATACGTGTCCTCTTACGTCCGGCTGACTGGACAGCGTGCGGCAAGTTCGGCTGCTTACCTATTTTAACGAAGAGCAACAATATACTATATAAACATTAAGAATCAAGCCAGTTTAATGATAAAGCAATATTTTTAAACGAAGGTAATACTGACTACCAATTTATTAGTGACACTGACTTTACATCCCCAAACATTCTCGTTACTTCTCTTTCAAAGTAAATTATATCGTTATACCCTCCCATAGGATAGTAGAGAGAAACTAGAATTTCCTAAACAATCATTCTAAGTACAAAATATAACTAGGCACAACATTTCCAGTCTAATATTGTCTTACTTAATATATATTATATATTCATTAAGATATAACATATTACTATAGAATACAGGTATTTAACAACTTTCACCCAAAATTAATAATCACTCAAAAGTTATGAGATTTTTAGTAATCCAAGCATTGATAAACAAAAAACTTAAAATACACGCGTCCTAAAAACGTCCACACAAAAAGCGCTCAATTTTAAATTAATTTAATCACATAATTTCACAATAAACACCCAGCCTAGACCGAAATAAGGAACTGTAGATCACCCTAATCATTTTATCAAGCATAGAAAACGGCATAATCTAATATTAAACTTCTACGCCAACTGAATTAGGACGTCGGATTGATTTCAATCTTGGATTTGAGATAGCATATTAATTTCGGGCGATGAATAAAGCGATGATAGCTTCGCTTATTTAGACGGAAGACATGAAGAGAAGGAAAATATCAATAAGGACATTATTTACAAAACAGAATCTCCTTAGTGAGGCGTTTGACATTCAGCCTGTTACACCTCCCATGTTAAATTGTACATACAATAATTCATTAAAAAAAAATTAGAATAATACCTACCTATAATTCATACAAAATTAAGGTTGAATTAAAGGCTTGAAGTTACAATTTTAGTAGAAAGAAAAAATCGGTTACCAGCAGGATTCGATTTTTTGTTTAAAAATAAAAAGTAGTTTGGCAAAAAAAGGCTTTGGAAAAATTAAGGTTGTCATCAACGTACCTACCTCACGTCACGCTACGACTGCGTCGCGCGAAATGTGAACATACATCTCTGTCAAATGTAAACCTTTTTACGTAGTAGTAAAGTTCTATATTTAATCGTAGCTTAAAAGTGCGCGCATCGCATCTCGGCGTGAGCTGACCCTAAGTTCTTGTACATAATAATGGTTCACAATAAAGATGATTTGATTAACTGTCACCGCATCAGACTCTTTTTGCCAAACTGATACTTTTACCGTAGTTTAAAAGATCCTAAGATTTCCGCCAAACAAGGTTTAATTAGATAGCGAGTTTAACACAAAGTAGTAGTAGAAGCCCTAATATACCAGTCATACAGATCGCAAAAATTAACACCTTATTACTAAACACTTACTCTCACTTTAACGACAGTCTCAAGTATATAAACTAGGTAGGGGCTCATCTAATTCTGTGACTTTCGTAATTTGGTAGTATTAACTTTGAGACCTACTATACATTTCTGTAAGTGGAATTCAGGTAGTAAAAAGGTTAATGATACCAAATTAAGAGTGTCACTGAATTAGATGAGTGTTGTATAAAGTCGGTTAAAACGCGAAGCTAGTTTAATGTTGTGTAGTAAATGGAAGTTAAGTTCAACGCAAGCCACTGCTGCGTTAGCCGACGAAGGATTTTAAGTGTATCAATGTAATTTAGTGCTTATCGCGTTGAAATAAAGTATATATTTCAATGCTTGGAAAACGAAAGAGCATCGCAGATTTCTCGAGTTAGTTTGTGAGCATTTAAGAAAATAACCTTTATTTCGGTTAGATAAGGCGCGTCGCTAACATAACAAGAGTTGATTCGTACCGTGCAGTTAGTTGGTATGCGCTGACCCTAACTCGTAGTCCAAAGTTTATAATATCGTAAAGTACGTTGACGGAATGAAACGAGCTCTTACAAAAGAAATATCGTACCACCAAAATAGATAAAATGATTTCTACCGTAACTTCTACAAGATAAAGTAAAAATCATTATTACAGCTTGGCAAAAAAGAGCCTGATACGGTGACAGCTGTAACTAAAAAGAAAAATCTTAAAAACCAAGTTTGTAAGTACTAAAATAACTTAAAAGTGATTCATTTGATTATATTTGATGACAAATAAATTCGTTATAGAAATACACAAGTACCAAATAACTTGTAATTTTGAGTCGATAGTGTGGGAAATGCGCTAGTGGCGCCCTCAAATTTTACAGACTCTTTTTTGCCAAACTGTATCTATTTTGGTAGTTACGACATTCTTCCTGAAAAGACTTTGAATATATAATTGACAAGGCAGCGTATACTTAGTAATAGTACAGATACTGGCTAACATCTTACATCATCGATATATTAACGCAATTGTATGTTATGCCTCAAGAATTGACCACCAACTCAACAATTGATCAATTGACCACTGACTCGTGCATCGTAAAATAATTTATTGTAATTTATTAGAATCCCAGAGCGTTATGTTAAGACATTGAGAATTGCACTATAATCTAATTCTTGGTTATGCACTAACTTAATTTATTTAAATTAATCAATTTAGTAATTGTTATTTTTAGATCTCTTTTAACTTCTACAATTTTTTTTACGTTTTACTTATGCACTGATACTTGTTTTTTTACACTTTAATTTTTTATACTTTTTTGTTTTACACAAACACCTAAAATTTTGTATATTATTAATTAAATTTTATTTCATAATTAAATAAAATTACATTGTTTATGTTCACATGTTGCATAAGGAACTATGTGTTATAACATATCTTTAAATAATAACTAAATAAATCTTGAACATAAAGCGAGAGAAAAGAAAAGTGGGAGAAAGTTCGCGCAGGTTCACGACCGATCAACCTATCACGTGCATTGGTGCGGTAGAAATTTCCTCGCCCCTCCTTCGACCTTTCTTCCACCAAAGAGACCTAAAAATAGACTATTGCGCAGATGTTTGCCCGGTATCTGTACACAGATATTTTTATATAATACCTTACAAAATTGACTTTTACCTTAGAGTATATAAAAAAGTATAGAGCAACTTCAGAAGTATGAACCGTGAACACGGGTATGAACAACGCGGCCGCAACACGAGCTCCGTCCGCAATCATACCTCGAGCGACTGCGGTTCAACTAGTCTCCACGACCGAAAAAGTTACATTTTAGCTTATAACATGGTTAACTGCTGTGTTAAATTTTACAGAAATGACTAAAAAACATAATTTAAAAAAAACATATTTTAACATTTAAAAGCCAAGAACTGCTCGCGCTCCGCACAAGGCAATATTGTTGACGTTATTCACTCTATATTTTCTTATATTATATATACTCTAAGATTTTTACCTTTGTTCGTAAGTTATTGACACCCAAATACATACATTCACCATCTTAATAAAGTATAGGTTATTAATTTCGTGCGTTAACCATCAAAAGTTTAAATTAATCCCGCTTTGGTTATATGTGGCGAGATTTTGGCATTATTCCTATAGCAAGGCTTGCAATTGTGGCTAAGATAGTGTTATTATGTAAGAAAATATCATTATTTTCACATTGTTTCCTTATCCAAAATGGCGGCGGGTGTGAAATCTTACATATTAGAACGTCGGGGCAGTAGATTACTTTTTTTTGATGTTTTTACGTTACCTCCTTTATATTTCTTATTGAAAAGGCTAATCCTTCCACCTTTTTCTACTTTATTTGATTTACTCTCTTAAAAATAGGACATATTGTTATTTCTCTTTTTAACATCTCGGGAAGAAAAGAGACACATATATCTTATCTTACGAAAACCGACGTCAATAGTTGACAAAGCCGCACTTTTTCAACCCTTAGGCCGTTCCTCAGTTTGAAAAAGTGAGTACCACCATAGAATAAGAACAAATTCGCGTGATTATGATTTTTAGCTTGTTTTTTTTTGTTTCCTTGATTAATATTATGTCATTTATATAGCATTATTTTGACGTTTCCAAACGCAATTTCTTTTAAGTAATTGTCATGTTATCATTTAGTATTTTGTATCATTAGGTACGATTTACAATATAAATGCATAAACACCCGAAACAAATATCTGTGGTTCTCACGAATATTTGTTACGTGCGGGAATCGTACCCGCGACCTTTGGCGCGGCAGCGCTCATGTTATTTATTCCAGCCTCCCCCGGCAGTAGTCCTGCAGCGTGACGAGCCCGCTGGCGGCCACGTGCGCGTGCGCAGCTCGCACGGCCACGTTGATGTGTGCGTTGTGCAGCTCGGCCACCTGCGTGGAGCAGGCCGCGGCCGGATCGCCTGAACCTTTTAGGCTGCCGATCCTATACAAAACAAATATGGATCACAATTATATTTCGTCCTTACTAATATTATATGTGAAACCCAATGTAATTCTGACTTTTCGGAAGTTATGATTTTTTGCACAAGTAGTGATATTATAGTGATGATATTAGTGGTGATTATGGACGGAGTTTTTATCCCAGTAAAATGAATAGGTCTGGTTTTAATTCGTACAAGTACAGTCAGCTAGGTACAACAGTACAATTATTTAAGTTTTAATAAACAAAAAAAAATACAACAGAATAATATACTGACCAGAATTCATTCCCCGGATGTGCGTTTCCATCCCACGGGTACATCATGACGAGCAGCTTGCCTTCGTGCTCTCCCTGTAGACGAGATGACGGCTCGCGCTTCTGTAGCTGCACCGTGATGCCCCCTGTAGATAAAAATATAATACTGTTTAATAATATATATTATGATTTAACCTAAAGTTATTCATCTTCAAAAAAGTATATTTACAGTGGCTCCAATCATAATAATATATAAAAAAATTAGATTTTTTCTACGAGGACACTCTCAATTATATCTCATACGGAACTTAAATTGATTTATCAAACCCCTAGCGGGACTGAAAAGACCTCCAGCTAAGGCATTGACCTAGTTGGTTGGCCCAGCCCTCGGTTGCTTGGAGACAATTATCAGCTAGGGATATCCCTATACATAGTTTATGGCTACAGGCAAATATATAGCTAATTAACCAAGGGTTTGGGAGAAGTAATGCAGAGGGTTTAAATCGTTATTCGGATAAAGAGGATCGTAGCAACTTAGTAGTCTGCCTACCTCTATGAGAAACAGGCGCGATTTTATGTATCTACGATTTTATATAATTATAATGGAAATCCCTCACCTCTCGGATGTCGTTTACTTTCGAAGAAGACTTTGTGTTCAACATCATCGCTGGTACTCGACGAGTTTCTGAACATATCTGCAAATAGAAATTAAAAATCTTTATTTAAATACCATTACAGAGGATAACAAAAAGAGTAATTACAAAAATATTCTTCAGAAAATAGATTTTAAATTGATTTATCTAATCGAAATAAAATTTAATTTTCAATGTCTAGGAAATGCGCTGCAATGCTTCGAGTTCCTTCTCCAAATTTATATTAATAAGAATATAATTTTAATAAGATATATAATTTTAATACATTGGTACCTACATTTAAAATCTTCTGTCATGACGTAAGCGCTAATTCTAAGCTACAAACCAGGGGCATCTGACGCAGCACGTCAGCGTGGACTTCTTACCATTTCATTTAATTCCATATGGTTCCAAAATGGCTAACCATCACAAGGCTCGAGCCATGAAGAACGAATAAGAAAAGACTCTGGCGGCGACGTGACGCGGGCGTGTAGCCTTCTCATTGAACAAAATCCTAATAGCGAGACAATTCAATCGCCGTTACAATTTACGCCTTATATTGATGCTTTTAGGTGTGAATTTTGAATGGAACAGCAGGACCGCGCCATGTCAGCGCCTGACGTCACAATAATACTTTTTATTATTTATATTCTCACCTAATATAGAGTCACTAGGTGTGATATAAGCGAAGTTAACATCGGAAACATGTTGCAACAAGTCTTTCCGCAGTAGATATCGCACCCGTTCTACAAACGACAACACGTACACATCCACTTGATGGTTAGAGATCTTCCATACACCCAGACCTGTAAACAATAAACTGCTTTAATACACAGCTGTGAAGGCTGATTTCTAATTGACTGTCAAGTTTATTCAAACAGCTCATCTTATCAAAATATGAAACCGATTAGGTATTAAATTCGTTAGAAATTTGCAAGCAAATGTTAAGTATCTACGTTTGTTTTGCCAAATCTCATCTCTTTACTCAATTCAACTTATTAAATAACATATTTCCAGACAGATGACCCTCAAATCAGCCTCTAACAACACCGTCTCAGTGATGATAACGTTTCGTTAATGAGTTACTTGACCGATTTTGATTAAACAAAAATAATACTTTAAGTTAAAGATATGCCAGCTTAAATTAAAAAAAAAGTCTGTTTAGCCGTTTTCATGTGATGAGGTAACAAACCGACAGACAAAAATTGAAAAAAAAAAAAACAGATTTATGACTTTTCGACCTTTACGATTTTATTATAGTATAGATACCTAGTACTAAAGTATTAAAGTAACTCACCACAGCCAATAACATTAACAAAAGCCAGTTTCCCTGCTGCCCTGGCCCTCGCGTCAGCCTCCAACAGCACCGTCTCAGCGATGATAACGTTTCGTTTGTAATACACTTCATTGTCAAATATATAGTTCTTCTTTGACAGTCGTACGTAGCGGTCAGTGTATTTCTTCTCAGCTGTTTTATTGTTTTGAATGTTGACATATGAAGTTAGTTCCTCGTATGTGTAGCTGTGTACCTAATAATATATAGATATTTTATTATAATTAACCATTAGTACAGTCAACAGCAAAAGTAGATGATCAAAATCAGAAATTCAATACTAATGAACGGAGTTCGCTGTAGAACTGTGTGGCGTCGAAGTGATCCAATAGTATGTGATTGTAAATTATAGGTACCAAACATTTACTACTAGTACAACTGCCATATATTTCGCGAACTCCGTTCATTAGTATTGAATTTCTGATTTTGATCATCTACTTTTGCTGTTGACTGTACAATACAGTAAGTCAGAAAGAAGGACAGATAGATGAAGAGTGTAGTCTTGTTATGTGCGTATTATAAATTAATTATCAGTTGCTAAAACAGCGAGGCAAAACATCGTGATGAAACCAGCACACCTGATAGATTTTTCGATAATGTGTAAAGCCATGTCAGGGGCGGTTTAAACTCTGACACCAGGTTGTTCATCAACCACACGATAAGGAGTACAAACATAATTTAACGGCATTTAAAATATTCTATCCTTTTCTGACAATGTTTGTTAAACAAAGACATCTTCAGAATTATATTAGTGTTGTGCAATAAAATCAACACTATTTATTGTTAGGGTTCCGTACCCAAAAAATGCAAACGAGATCCTAATTCAAAGACATAGATGTCCGTATGTCTGTCACAGAGTTTAAAATTTTTCATACATTAATTATTATAACTCACATAGATTTTTCAATTATTATTGTAAAAATTAATTGCTTTATTCTACCTGATAGAATTCCGACCACATTTGCCTCCACATATGTTTAGCGGACTGGTTGTTCTTCACGTAGGTAGTCTTGAGAACGTTCAGACAGGTCGTCGGGGTCACTTCTTCACCGTACCCATTCTCTGGCACATTTTGTTCGTCGGTTATCAAAACATCTTCGTAGTCCATACGAAAATGCCGCTGAAAACGAGGTCCTATGGCACCTGGTATATAAATAAGTCAAAGTAATTTAATTAAAAGAAAAAACTAATTTAAAAAAATAAAGATGAAAGTAGGTACAACGAGATGCAAAGTAAAGATTTCAAATATAGCAGTGAAACATCTTCGCGCAAATCTATCTATACATATAAGCCATTTGGCGAGATATGAGATATCTCGCGAGTTTAAAATTAATTTCGTAGTTCGTGCATTACGCAAAAATGCTCTTGACTCGAGTGCACTACGCAAAAATTGTATACGTGCACTTCGCGAGAAATTTGGCTTATGTGCACTACGCTAGATTTCGACTTAACTGCACTGCGCTAGATTTTGACTCGCGTGCACTACCGGTCTCTTAATTTGCTTGCACTACGCGAGACTCGGACAAGCTACTGTAGATTCCTTAGTGCACGTATTAATAAATAAATGGAGGATAACTATTTGCAATATATGCATATACGAGCGTAACGTTTTTGGCGAAAATATGTCTTACTAGGCAAGGTCTTCGAACCAAACCGATCGAACCCATCCTCAAATGAAAAAAAGACAAGAATATATCAAGGTAGGTGTGGGATTTTGTAATTAATCTGCCTTGTTGTAATATAGGGTAAAGGCCTCTTCTCAGACAGGGAAGGATTGAGCATTAATCACCACGCTAGCTCACTGCGTGTTGGCGATTTCAGACTATTAAAGTCCAGGTTTCCTTATGATGTTTTCCTTCACCGTTAGTCAGTGGTGTCTTAGATTAACTAAAAAAGAGATTCTGTAACAGGTAGCTGTTACTAATACTAGTTCCGCGGAACACTAACCGATAATAACCGCGTCCCTTTCGGCTTCCTCCTCGCTTACGACTCCCGAGTTTTTTCTCGTGCCATCGTTAATGCACTCGGTGTGTCCACTCACAAACACCATCGCTGACAGCTTCATCTCGTCGTAACTGAGACAGTTCTCGAGTAGCAAAGGGGGACGCTGGTTCACTGTGCCTACGCTCTCCCAGCCTTCCGTACTGGAAAACAATGCACTTTATGTTAGTACACGTGTTGTGAAAGACATTTGTTAATTATCACTCTACGTGCTTCTGATAGCACGTTAAGCTGTTGGCCCCGGCTGTCAATTGTAGATCTTTGACAGTCGTTACGGGTAGTCAGAGGCCCGAAAGTCTGACAACCAGTCTTACCAAGGGGTATTGTGTAACCCAGTATCTGGGTTGTGGAGGTCTGATAGGCAGTCGCTCCATGTAAAACACTGGTATTCAGCTGCATCCGGTAAGACTGGAAGCCGACCCCAACATAGTTGGGAAAAGGCTAGGTAGGATGATGATGTTGTGAAAGACACTTCTTATATTTCTTATTCGAAGCGACGTTGAAGCGCCGCTGCCACGTGCTGGCTCGTGACGAAAGGCTACTTCAAAGACACGGCCCGTTCTGTACAACCGCAGTGTATACTGGTTCGCCGCGTTGCGAATATTAGTTAGAAATGTGACACCCAATTTGTGGAATAAGTTGGACAGGCGATTAAAGAAAAGAATGAATATTATCGTGTCGATCAAGACATTGATCTCGACTTCTTCGACGGTCTTGACTTAGACACGACGAATTTTCCCATAGAATTTTCTTCTCGCCTTGCTAGTGGAATAGCACCTTAAGACTGGCGCTCTCTATTCATAAACACGTAATCTTATCACATCTGCCTAGCCTTTTCCCAACTATGTTGGGGTCGGCTTCCAGTCTTACCGGATGCAGCTGAATACCAGTGTTTTACATGGAGCGACTGCCTATCAAACCTCCACAACCCAGATACTGGGTTACACGATACCCCTTGGTAAGACTGGTTGTCAGACTTTCGGGCTTCTGACTATCCGTAACGACTGTCAAAGATCTACAATTGACACACGTAAACTTATGTGAAGTCGATAAGCTGTGTGACGAAACGTACCTTCTAAAATGTTCAGCACGCACCTTCTTACGCTCCTGAGGCGACAGCCCATCTAACAAAGATCTGAAAAAGTATACTACATGCCACACAAGTACTGTCTATTACAGGGATCACCAATTATAATAATATACTAGGTGTCACCCGCGACTTGCTTCCATTTTTGATATCTTGGGTTACGTTATAGCAATTTTCAAAATAGATATCTATTTTTTAAATAGTTACAGCCCATTATTAGCTGATAATATAGTTTTTATTAGGTGAAAGATTTTTTTAAATTGGCTATGTCGTTTTTAGATTATCCTTTAAAAACAAACACAAAAGAAACAATTTTTTTTCTCTTTATAATATAAAAAAGTATGTTTGTTTGATAGTTTATGGCCTGGAGAGTGTCATAAAGTATTTTTTCTATTTAGAATAACGGATCCAGTTACAACATGAATATCTGTTACCACTGCTGAGCCACTAAACGGATTTGGAAGAAATTTGACTCGATGTACTGATATTAATAAAAAATATTTTTAATTAGGTGGTCCCTACCGAATCCCAACCGCCACTTGGTGAGCCCTGTTTGATAACTACACAAAATATATAACATGCAAAACTAAATAAAGAAAAACAATTTTCTCTTATCAATTTTGTTATATTTTTATATTAAGCTAATGCATATTGAGCTATGCTTTGTTTTCTCTAAGGGTCGTATTCTATCGAACTCCGCGTCGGCTGCAAGTGCGACGTAATAAACGCATGCCGCGGGAGCGCATGGGGAGTAAGCGAACTCGGAGCCGACCAGACTGTGCGTCCTAGCGGCCGACTGAAGCCGACCGGATTAAACGGTCGGTATAAACACTTAAATTTCCTATACCATTGTATTTCCGCTTCGACGCGGGCCGTTCGGTGCATAGCATTCCTAAGTGTAATCCCTAAGTGATTTAATCTTTACACTACTTTTCTCTAAAATCTACTTAATATTCTAATTAAAAATAACAAAAAATTGTTTTTCCTTCGAATTCTAGATGAATAAAAAAATATAAGCTAATGAACACCGTCAAGTAGTATCTGATTTCACATAGATAGGTAAATCACAAGTGAGTGTAAGCCCTTAGAATTTCTTTGTTAATCACCTAAATAATAAGTTTTATGTATTATCTTACCCCTCCTCTCCCGATATGAGCATGTATTTGTCAGCTGCTCCCATGAATGTGATGGCTCTCTTCTTTAATATCCTGTCAATGAGCTCTGGCACGCCCATATCTTTGTACAAATCCTTTTCTATACTGCTGCCGAACTCTCTGGAATCCAAGTTACCAAGTCAAGGACAATAACATCACACAGTTTCAGCAAAAATTGTGTGATCGAAGTAAATTTTTATAATCAAAATTATATTTTATGTATATTTTTACATAAATGAATTTTTGTTTAGGCAATTTTTATTAATGAAAATTTGTTCCGATCAAACTGATATTTTTGCTATATTTAGTGTTTATTCACAACTAAATTTAGTGATTTTATATCTTCAATGCGCGAGCGAGATAACTGTAGCGTTAACGATATGCGCCTTATTGACGAGGTGAATTATAAAGTAGGTACAGCTTAGCAAAAACGAGTCTGAGGCGGTGACAGCTGGAACTAAAACTAAAAATCTTTCAAGCTAAATTTGCGAGTACTAAAACAATTGAAAAGTGAATTATTTGATTATTTAATGACAAAAATTTCGTCATAGAAATGTGTAAGCACCAAATAACTTGTAATTTTGAGTTGTAGTCGTGTATAAAAACGCGCTAGTGGCGCCCTCAATTTTTCATTATTTTTTGCCAAACTTTACCTAAAGGCAAAAGTATTGAGCTCACCTCTTGTAGGCGAGAAAATGTGTCATAAGTAGTAACACTCGTTCGTGTATGAGAGGGTAGGTTGAAACTATATTCTTCTTCAGCTTCTCGATTGGCCTCCGGACTTTTAATTTTTCTAATCTAAAACAAAAGAATAAAGTTTTGAGAAATAGCCGCACAGAATATCTGGCGCTGCCGTCATGGCTGGCGTGTATTCCATTTAAATTTCACACATAAATATACGGAAATGGCGTCCAAACCATTCGATTTGGTTTAAATTGCGACTTATTTCCAATATAGTTAGAAGTACTAGCGTTATCCCATGACTTCGCTTCCCGCGTGGTTAATTTTATATCAACACCGTCACCTGCTTTACACATGCTTTCCGAGTAATTTTCTCGCAGTAGACACCTTCGAAATAATATAATAATTACCTGACAGTCTCAATAGGGAAGGGTATGGGGAAAGCCTTGCTCCTGGCGATAACTTCATCTACATTAGCTGTCAGCTCCACTTTGGGTATGTCGGCGCATTTGTTCAGTAACTCGTTGGTTTCCTTGCTCATGCTCGGGTAACACCAGTCTGGTTTACACCTAAAGATTTAAGGAGATTAGTTAGTAAATCACAAAGAATCATCATTTTTAAGTTCCCGTACCACATATGATATTAAGAGACGGCGGCGGAACGTATTGGACAGTACAAGTAGCGACTGGTTCACGATGGCTCTGGATCGAAAGGTGGGAGAGGTCTTTATCCAGCATTGGGATGATTTGGGCTGACAAAAACAATAACCACACGGTACCTACAACGGCAACGCAACTACACTTCTTTATAAAGTCTTATAAAGAACTTTTTGTCAGCCCAAATCATCCCAATGCTGGATAAAGATATTAGATATTAATAAAGTCTGAAGAGTAGTCACTCTTCAGACTTTATTAATATTAAATAAATATTTTTTAAACTAGGATAGTAACCAGTTTTCGTAAAAAAACTTAACTATTACAGTTAAGCAGGCCCTGTAATAGATAGATAGTGGATGCTGTAGGCTAAAAATGGATCCAGTTTGGACTCTTTGAAAAATGAAACCCTGAACCCTAAAAATTAATAATATTTGATAGATACCACTACTATTAGTGGGAATTCTTGCTCAACGAAATTCACTATCGTCATGGTGACTTTTATAAGTAATATAAGAAGCGCTGATACAGAGATGATAAGGAAAACGTCAGTTGATTAATATTTTTAATGTTTCCGAAGTCAAATGGCAAAAACGGAACCTCTATATGAAAAATGTAAAAATGTAATGACGAACATGTAAAAAAATTTAAGAAAGCCCAAATACATTAATCATATCTCTAAAACGCCGTCAATGATTAAAAAAAATTAAACCGAAAAAACGACGAGGGCCTCCGCCGGAAGCTAATTTAAAAAAACAGTACAGTTATCTGCCAAGGTTGTTGATTCACTCAATAATTATGTGAATGAGAAAAACAGGTTTTTTTGTATTTTTTAAACAATGAATGGCATTGCTTGATGAACAGTAATGACCAAAAAAAATTATTATTAAAAAACAAAAAACCCGACTGCTAACTGAAAAGATAGAAACAAGTTGGTTATAGATAGATCCTAGTTTACACAGTGTTCACAAACACAGTCGGAGGCATCAACTATTCAGTAGATTTTTTAAGTATGATCATTACATGGATATACCTATTAAAAATGCCGACATTGGCTTGTACGAAATCCCATAATTACTCATTGTAAAGGCTTGGCAGCTAACTTAATCTAATTTCTACAGAAGTTAAAACATCTGTAATTAATTTAAGAATATTGTGACAAGGTTATTTTTACTTTAATGCAATATTACTTTATTGAAATAATATAATTATAATATAAGAATAATATAAATATAAGAGTTATAGCACTGATAGCCTAGTGGTATGACCGTCGATTGACAAGTCAGAGGTCTCGAGTTCGATCCCAAGGCCTCTGTCTTTTCGTAAGTTATGTGCGTATTATAAATTAATTATCAGTTGCTAAAACGGTGAGGGACAACATCGTGATGAAACCAGCACACCTGTGAGATTTTTCAATGGTGTGTAAAGCTATGTCAGAGGCCTACGGGCGGATTAAACTCTGACACCAGGTTGTTCATCAACCAAACGATAATAAGAAGAAGAATTGAAATAAATAAATGCCGTGCCGTGTGGTTTCCTTCCTACGAATAGAACCACCACCACCAAAAGCGACAAAGGGAAAAATCTGAAGGATGGATAGCAGCATCCTACTATGTTAAAGCAACCATCTGCTATAACGATCGCCAATCCACTGCGCTTGTAATGTTAGAACTGTTTATTCTCAAATCTTGGCAGAATTCAATACAAAACACAATAAAAGATATTGTTTTCAAATTGCGAGGCTTATTAGTCTTTAGACTAGATTGTAATTATAATATAGTATTTAGAACATTGCCAGCACATTTTGTGTTAAAAATATATTTAGGTACTTTTCATTAAAAAAATATTAGATGTGCGGTTGTGCCTGAGTTAGTATGATGGGAGATTTTAGTTATAAAGTTGTCATTTTCTTTTAAATTCTTTTTATTAAAAACATCACTCCTGCTCTTTTAAAAAATAAGAAATATCTTTAATTATATTAAAGATATGGTACAAATATCAGCAAACATCTTGAAAAATGTGCAAAGTTGATTTTAATGACGAATAAGACCTAGACGAAAAAGAAACATGGTGTCAAACTCAATTGGTCAATTGTGAACTGCTTTTTGTTCAAGATATTTGCCAGTTTCTTTTTTTATCTATTTTTTTTAACGGAGCTTCAATCATGCATGGTGATTATGCCAGTCCCATGGGTAACATCAATTTATTTAGATTTTACATAAATACATTTCTTCCTCATCCTCATCATTAATTTGATTTTCTTTCTTTCATACATAATCTTATAAATTGGCAATGTCATTACTGAAGAATCATAAATTAATACATTTTAGCTTTTTGCTATTATATTAATACTTATTTTTACTCACCAAGCAAAACTCTGGAACTGTTTCACTAAATCCATTTTCTGTGTGGTTCCCTGAAAAAATATTATTTTAGTTGACTAATTTCAATGATTTAATTGTGAGTCATTTGAATAAGCGTAGTGCGCAGTAAACTTGTTATCAAACAATACACTTCAACATAGCATACCTATAAAACTACTGCCCAGTAGTCAACAAGAAGAAATCAACATGTATTTTAGGTAGATTTCAACATTTAGGTAGATTACGCTAGCAGAATTTATTATTCTATTATCTGCGATAAATCTACTAAAGACTAACTTTATATTATGATGGGAAAATAAAAATTACTAACGGTACTTTTTTGCGTAATTTCAATGAGTAATAGGATAAGTTTGCACCACCATTTCATGTCACTGATGTTACTTACGGAGGCTTGTCGTAAGAAGGCCACTACCACAGGAAAAAACAAGTTCCGAAATAACATAAACACTCGAGGAAAACGTTTGTAATTATTGGTTTTACCAAAAATACTTGCTGCCTGCGATGGTGAAGTGAATCACCGAAATTGGAATTCCTGAAATTTGTTTTGACATTTATAGTGAAGCGTTTTGTTATCAATTATCATAACTACGCGTTTTGTTTTTATTTTACATTTATTAATTTTTAAGGTATTATAGAGCACGCGCCTTTCCTTTTTGTTTTATTTTTAAAGTGAGCTATGTTTGTGTTGATTTATCTGCTCATTGCTATGAATTACAAGTTAACTTTATTTAGAAAACTTTGATGTAACTAAATGACAATTGATTTTGTTTGAGCATTCATGAAGCTAGAAAATAATTAAAGATTTCGAATGACTAAAAATAGTACGGTGGGAATATTGCTTAAAATAAATAACCATAATAATTTTACCAAACATTAGACAACACTTAACACATTCTTTAACTTCAGATATAAACCGCACCAAAACTATAACATACCTACTGTAGGTAGGTTTTCTAACACGTCTGTGAACTTAATCTTGCTTTGTAAACGTAGCGTGTTTGAATTTTATTAAACTTGATTTTAACAGATGTTTTTTTTTGACGTTGGATGGACTTGACAAAAAATAGCTGTCACTGTCAGTAATAGTCAGGCGCGCGCGCATATTTTGGTTACTTGGTATTTACAAAGTTTCATTTCATAAAAAGTATTTATTTCCCTAATACTGTGATGTGTTATTAATTTTATTAATACTTAAAACTCAGAAAAACATGGGTGATGTGAAAAGTACGAGTGGGGAAATAACAGCAGCTTTTAAACTAAGTGGTTTTACGTTACGAAGGGATGCTAGTACGTTTCTGGCTGAGCAGCTGCTATCGTTGCCACAGGAGGACAGGCAAAAAATTCTGGAGAAACTTATATCTCACTTGCTTCACCAATGTATATCGCAGCCGATTTTACAGAAGGATCACATTGAAGTAGCTTATAAAGAGTGTTCTACTGCCGGCTTAGAGGAACACGAAACTATTCTGAATGTCATTGACGCTTACAGTGTTCCAAAGCTATGTTACGATCACGAACTCAAAAAGTTTGTAAGGGATATTGATAACGTGAAATGTTTACTTCCAGAACCAAAATGGAAGTCTCGTTTTGTGATAGATAGATACACAGTAATCTGGCAAAGAACGCTCAGAAACAAACTGTTTACATTAGACACTGTGCCTTCTTCAGATACGGAAAAGCATTTCCAGCTACGCAAAATCGAGTTTTTATTAAGTTGCTCAAGTAAAATTGATGGTGTTGTCGTCTTAGGCTTGCTTACCCAAGTCATAGAAAGGAAATATCATTTAGAAGACCCAACTGGTTCAGTACTCCTTGATATGTCAAATGTGAGGTATCACTCGGGTTTATTTACTGAAGGCAGTTATGTTCTGGTTGAAGGTTATTATGAAGATAAGACACTACATGTGACCGGTCTCGTCCTACCCCCGGTTGAGAGCAGAGAAGCATCTGCACCTTACTTTGGTAATATCAACTCATTTGGAGGCAAATCAAAGACCTCATTGAAGAACTCCAAAGCTCTATTAAAATTAGAAAATGAAAATAGAGATGGTGCATTTGTTTTTGTGTCCGATGTATGGTTAGACAGCCCAAAAGTAATGGATAATCTAAAAAAATTGTTTGCAGGCTTTGAAGACTTTCCACCTATAGCTATAGTATTTATTGGAGATTTTCTATCTTGTCCGTACACTTATAAATTTCATATGCATTTGAAAAACGGTTTGAACAGCTTGGCAGATATGATAAACTCGTTCAAGAAATTACGTGAATCAACCAAGTTCATATTTGTACCAGGGAAAACTGATCCAGCTGCAGCAAACGTATTACCAAGGCCACCATTACCGAATTACCTGACAGAAACAATACAGAGCAAACTTGGAAGCAGTGCAATATTTACAACAAACCCATGTCGGATACAGTACTGTACACAAGAGATTGTTGTATTTAGACAAGACTTGGTCATGAAACTTTGTAGAAATACATTGCATTTTCCGGACAGCGGAGATATACCTGATCATTTGATTAAGACATTATTAAGTCAATGTAGCTTAACACCTCTTTCATTAGGCGTTCAACCTGTGTTTTGGAGACATGCTAGTGCTTTAAACTTATATCCGTTACCTGATTTAGTGATTGTGGCAGATCATTTTCAACCATTCACAAGGACTTACAAAGATTGTCAGGTTATCAATCCCGGTTCATTTCCACGTACGGAATTTACTTTCAAAGTGTATATTCCTGCTACGAGGGTAGTTGAAGAATCCCAGATACCGAATGATGATGATTGATATTTTGAATTATGTATTGTTCTGTTTGTTCAAGATTTCATATTTATTTGAAATGTAATGTACCTAACTGATTAATAATTCTGGTTTTAAAAATTGGATTATTTGTAATGTAACAATTTTCTATTGAGTCTCATTTCTTGAGCTTTGATGAATTAAACTTGTGATAATTTTGTCTTGCAGTAAAACTTTGTAAATAGGATTTTCGATAAATAAATAATGTCACAATTTTTGTACCTACATGATACAAATACATAGTACCTAATGCTTATTTATATCATTGTAATAATGACAAATAATCAAAGAAAAGGTCATGAAACTGCGGGCAAAGACACAAGTTCTGAAATTATGATAGGGTAAGTGTTTCTTTAAGGTATAACCATGTGATTTTCTGTTATTACCCGTCTGCGCCAGAAGGAGGGTTTTTTTTAAACAAGTTTTAATAAGAAAGAAAATAAAATAATTTTGCCTTATAACAAAGTTTTAATCTCCAAACTATATTTACATTATTCTCTTACAATACTTATTAGATTAAATTACTTATTTATTACACTGTCAACAGTTTGTTCTAATATAATCATAATACTTATTCTATGGACGGATTGATTTTGCACAGACTACACTGATCTTATTCATAGAACTACTTGTATCATTTAACACACCTCTTAAAAAAACTTGTGTTATTTTGGGAGCTTACACTTGACAGAACCATAATCACAAATCGAAAAATAGTTCTAGGTATATTAAGCACTTCAGGGTTATCTCACACTGAAACGCGACACTGCCTATAAGTTTTAAGACACTGGTTTAATTTGTGAACTTGCAATACAATATACCTAGAACTTCAATTTCACAAAAAGGTTAATTTCACCGAGTTTTCAGATTATCAGGTAAATAAAATTCTAATGACTAAACTATTGTATGTGTGAGCTGACCCTTCTGATTGTCTTATAAAAATATATTTTTTCCTCGTACAGTATGTGATACTAGCGCTGGCTTTAGCTCTGCAGATTCGCTTTGAGGGGTGCTTTGAAATGGGTGCCATTTCGGAGCATAACTCCAAGCCAAACTTTCTTTTGCGAGATGATAAAATACTGAGTACAGTTTGGCAAAAAAGAGTCTGGAAACATTGGGGGCGCCACTGGGGCACTTCTCGTACTAGTTACAATCGAAATTGCAAGTTATTTGGTACGAATTTTAAGTTAACCCTTGTATCTACTACACTAATTGAGTCAGTGATAATCTAAATTGAATTATTCTCGTATTTTCGAGTGAAGTTGATAATTTCTAGCCTATTAAATCGAGGGCCAAGACCCCACCGTACTCGCGCACTTCGCTCTTTTTGTGCCTGAGACCACCGACCCTGGGGTTACGTAGTAACTATTTATTAATCTGTGCCTGGGGTAGGTCGCCCGCACCTAAAGCCAGCGCTTCGTAAAGACGTTAGGTACAAAAAATGTGCGCATTACAGAGCAGCTGATTAAATCAGTCGGCATGAAAATACATAATTAAATTATTTTGTGCAAACATTCATTATTAAAGCCGCGTCCATTGAGTGAAGTAAATTGTTGTTAAAATATTTCATGTGTTGGATCAGGCCCCCATGATAGTGTCATACACTTCTGTGATTGGGGCTAAGGCGACAAGGCACACCATGGTGATGGCGAATATCAGCACTATCGGTGTGTATATGCCCAGCAACAGCCGCCTAAAGCTTGAGAACTGAAAGCAAAGATAAATTACATTTATTTCTGTTTAGTACAGTTCGGACAGGTAATGGGTTTTTTAAAGACTAGTCCACTCCATGTCCTACTCCAAATTGTGGAATTAAGGAAAACGTAGGGCATCCCCGCACCCGACAAAACAATTTAGGAATTAATTGAGATTTTAATTTAAGACTCCGTATGAGATTTCATTCTCATTTGAGAGTCTTCTAAGGTAATGAGATCTCATGTGGTAGATACCTACACAAGCACAGCGAGGTTTTAGGCTAAAATCTCTTAAAACTTTTAGGTAGATAAAGGTACTTCTAGGTCTTCTTTTAATACATTTTTACGCAAGGAATCGTTTGGTTACTTGTACCTAACTTGTAGGTATAGACTATAGTAACTTACAGGTGCATCAGTACTGCGATCGATCTGCGTGGGTTGCCGCGTCTGTCCGACCATGTCCTTCATGGGGAACGCATTGATGCGGCCGTTACTAATGCGACCATCCGACACGCAGACTGTCAGCTGTAACAAAAGATAGATATTAGTAACTTTGATTAGGTTTTCGAACGCGCAATTATGGGTTCGTAGGATTTTGTTATCTAGATCAGCTTTCTAAAGAGTTTGCAAACTATTTCCTACCTACGCAAATGCAGTGGCGGTAATGGGTGGTGGCTCCCTAGCGTCTTATAACATCTATACCTATATATAAAAATGAAACCCGGTTTCCGTTGTCACGACATAGCATGAAAACGGCTTGACCGATTTGGCTGATTTTGGTCTTGAATTATTTGTGGAGATCCAGGGAAGGTTTAAAGGTGAGAAAAAGGGGTAGAGTAGGGTAGGGGTAGGGTAGGGTAGGGTAGGGGTAGATTAGGGTAGGTTAGGGATAGGGTAGTGGGTAAAGTAGGGTAGGGGTAGAGTAGGGTAGGGGTAGAGTAGGTTAGGGGAGAATAGGGTAGTGGGTAGAATAGGCCTTGAAGTAGGATAATCACGCGTACGAAGTCGCGCGGGGCAGCTAGTTAAAAATAAATACAAGGAAAAAAATACAAATATACATAGACCTAAATACAAGCTTGCGTAACTTAAACTTAACCCTATTAAGGTTGTAGTACAAGCAGTGTTAGCGTATTGGTTTGAGATGAACCATAAACTTCTAAACAAGTGCCTATTACTTAGGTATTGTCAATGGTCACTTGCTTACAGCACTTAAAAACGTCGCAAGACCACCACATCTGAAAAGATAATATTGTGTGTAAAACCACGTTAGTATGCGGTCAGTGGGGGTTTAAACTGTCACAGAAAAATTATGATAGAAAGGAGGAGTCATCACTAATATCAAATTCAAATTCAAAAACTTTATTGCATTCCACAATGTGAGTCTTAGATGGTAACTTATTAACTACGAGATCATCATGGACCGTATAGCCATTTGCAAATGACAATACATCATTGAAAACAGCACAACAGCAGTGATAGTCTAGTGGTATGACCGTTGACTGGCAAGTCAGAGGTCTCAGGTTCGAACCCAAAGCGCGCAACTGACACTTCTTAAGTTATGTGCGTGTTGAAAATTAATTATCACCTGCTTCGTGCTTCGGAAAGCACGTTAATCAGTTGGCCCCGGCTGTAATCAAGATATTTGAAAGTCGATATAGGGAGTCTGGGGGCTTAGCCAATTTGACTATCTTCTACAATGGCTAACGCTATATAGAAAACGAAAGAAATGTACCTACTATTAGTTTGTTTGACCACGTGACATAACGATAATCCTATAGGTAGGTACATTTCTTTCGTTTTCTACATATAGCGTTAGCGATTGTAGATAGTCAACTTAGCTAAGACCCCAGTACCCTCATAAAATCCTGACAACTGATCCAACTGTCGAATATCGTATCCCTTTGGGTTGGGGGGTTAGATAGGCAGTCGCTCCGTAGAAAACTGATATTCAGCTGCATCTGGTTAGACTAGAAGCTAACCCCAACAAAGTTTGGGAATAATAAGGTTACGTTGATGATGTTACCTAATTTAAAAACAAACTTTTTGCTGTGCACAGTAGGTATGACTGTCATGTCGGTATTTGCTTGTTTGTAAACTCGTACTAGGAAGTACTGATCGTTCTCTAGTCAATTCAGTTAATCGGATTGCCGTCTGACTAGGTAGCCAGTAGAGCTGCAGGTGCATTATCTCTTGGCTAGGCGCACACAATGCAGTAGGTACCCAGTCCTGGATTAGTAAATAGGCCGTATAGGCCGCGGCCTAGGGGCGGCAGTGTCCTAAGGGCGGCAGATTTTAGAGGACTCTCACTGGATTGCGATAAAAGTCAAACAAGTTTACTGGTTTCCTCATGGTTTTTTGACTAATTCATTCGTTTTAAATTTAACTTTAATGCCTTATACTACAAATGGAAAAGATACATGGGGTGGGATATAAAAAGGTAGGTACATGGGGCGGCGGAAATAAGCCTATAATCATAAAAAATATAAATCCGGCACTGTAGCTATTATAATATTATCTTCTGCTTAATGGGTATTTCCGCTATAGACCGCTGCGAGCTATCGGTTAGGAGGGTATTATAAAACTTACAGAGAGTACAACGTGCATGATGACGTGGAAAGCGACGAAGGCTGCCAGTATGTACACGCTCCACAATGGTAACTCAGCCTTCTGAAGAAGTACGGCACAGAAGATCGTCACAACTGAAACAGAAATTTTAAGGTTAGTCTATGCGAATGTAGGTACCTACATAACGATATTTAGATAGGTATATGTGCTTTCGGAAAACTATTACATTATCACTATCACTACATAGTATTAAAACAAAGTCGCTTCCCGCGTCTGTCTGTCCCTATGTATGCTTAGATCTTTAAAACTACGCAACGGATTTTGATGCGGTTTTTTTTAATAGATAGAGTGATTCAAGAGGAAGGTTTATATGTATAATACATGCATATTAGCGTAACCGTGCGAAGTCGGGGCGGGTCGCTAGTTAAAGATAAAGATATTTATTTCGTAAAAACATGATATTAATACAGTATAATAATCATACAGTATGGTAACTACGTACAAACGCTTGAAACGGTACACACACGCAAACGTGCGTAATATTGCGTAACGACGAGACTCCTAAGCGAACGTCGCGGTACTCGCAGTATCAACGACGCCGACGCGACGCGTCGTTGCGCATTACCTTTTCCATCCAATTACCAATTACCATTTTCTCTTCTTATGAATAGAATGTTTTTTTCTTCTTGTGAATAGATTGTTTTTTTGTTTAATAGCTGTTGACGAGCTTTAAGAATTGTTATTGATAAAAAGAAAATATTACCTACCTACCATAAAACTCTCATAATATATCTACTTAATCTAATCAGGTGAATTAAGTATAAGGAGACAGGAGTACCAACTAACTCCTTTTTAAGCCCTGTCCTTGAAATTCTAAGTTAGGATTAAGTTTGACAGAGCTAGGTACTTACTTCCAAGAATATGAGCAGCATTGCCGGCTAGCCAGTGCATCCAGTTGAAGATGGGCCTCGTTTTGGTGCCCGGGTGCGGTCTGAAGTAAGCACCTGTAGGAACACAAATAATGACATTGGTATCGTCTTTACGGCAGCTTTGCCCGCGTGAAGGTTGGATTTTTTTAATAAGAATAATTTATTAAAAACTTTTTCAATATACCTACATTACATAGAGTTCATTTACATTATAAGTATAATTATTAACAGTAATAGTAAAGGCTAATTGAAACAAATATAAGACTAAACATATAGGTTATCGATGCAACAAAAATATTGAAAACAATATATACCTATTTTCTAATTCTAATTACATGTAGCGACCTGCCTGAGCTAGGTTTATTCAAACCTGTATTATAGACTCACGCCTGTATTTCCCAGAGGTGTGCAGCACACCCACGTTTCGCCGGCTTTGTTACGAGTCCCATGTAATAGGGGGCGAATCTAATGCCATTAACTTAAATTTCAGACTCCGTGCTGCTACTGAGAATTTCCTTATGGAAAAACCCAATAACACTTTGCCCGACCCGGGGATCGAACCAAGGATCTCATGTGTTATCCATATACAGAGCTTGTTAATGAAAATAAAATCATTAGTGCAATCCAGGGCATGGTCTATCTGTGTGATTTTCATTCAAATTAGTTTTACGGTTTCCTACGCGTGATTACGTACCTACCTACCAAAAAATGCAATTATCTTCACAATTCCACTTTTAAAACATTAGTAGGATCAGAAAACAGGATAACGTAAGATTGGTTTGGTATTAGAAAACGCGATTGCTAAGCACATGGTCCCGGTTCAATTCCCAGGGATTTCTTTAATTTTTTTGTGGTACAGCATCACGGATATGATGATGATGATGATGATGATGATGTCCTCCTCGACGTATCTGTCGACGGCGACCCTTAAATTTATTTCCTGTCGTGTGCACGGATGTGACTGGCGAAGCCAATATCGGGATATAGGTATAGGTTTGGCAATAAAGTTCGTCACATACCTAATTGGCGAAATGGTCAATGCGGCCACGGTAATAAAAAGGATCAATATAGGTAGAAAATATTTTCAGCGATATCCAATTCATGAGAGCTTGGAAACAAATAATCGCCTGTGACCAGAAATTATAAAAACACCTCTCCTTTTCCAAAGTCGGTTAATAAACACAAAATAACTCACCAATGGGCTGTATGAAACATAAGATAACAGTGACGATGCCGGTGATAGCGTGAGGGTTGCCTCCCGTGGTGGACCAGCCACCGACCTCGATCAGGATCAGGATGAACCCAACTACAGTTAGCAACCAGGTTAGCACCATAAATATGCGATGGTACTGGAATGGAAATACATTTATTACATTAGGGAAATGTAGAAGAAAACACATAAGTCATTGCGGGTATACGGCGGTCATTTTATTCGTAGACAAAACGACCGTCGATTGCCGCCGCCGACCAAATTGAGAACCTCCTTTCGTCGGTTAAAAAGAATACAATAGCCACTTTAAAAACTACTTGTAAAAAAATATAACTATTTACAAAAATAAATAATTATGACTTTGTGTTGAAATTATGTAATAATTACCGCAAACCAGATATCCTTTCCGCCCAACTGTTTACCAACCCACGTCTGTCTAAAGTATCTGAAATAAATACATTACCGCATTAGACAAATACATTGACGATTTTAGGTAACGATACCTAATTCAGCCATTAGGGGCCTTGGGACCTATCAATTGATATATATAACCAACTAAGGATGGGTAGATGATACTTTATTGATGCTAATTTGATGACAAATATTTGTGTGATCGACAGATAAGGTGTTTGTTTGTAAAATTATAGGTATGTCGATAACAGCACTCACGAGAGGAATAAATTTTAGTATGTGAAAAGAAAAATAATGTTTGGTAGGTACATCTTGGCTTAAAAGAGTCTGAGGCGGTGACAGCTAAAATTAAAAATAAAAATCTTAAAATATAAGTTTGTGACTACAAAAAAAACTTAAAACATATTCATTTGATTCTATTTGATGACAAAAAATCGTCATAGTATTATGTAAGTAAAAAATAACGTAATTTTGAATTTATTGTAGTTTGGGCGCCTCTAATTTTTGCAGACTCTTTTTTGCCAAACTGTAATTACTTAAAAAGGCTAGCCTAATTGATACTGAGTGTTCCAGATTCAACTAGCCATAAAAGAAGACCTACCTAGCAAGTAAGATACCGATGGATGCGGTGCCGAGCCACGCCAACAACATGAAGCATCCGTGCAGCTTGAGCAGCAGCTTGGAGCTCCCTGCCGCCGTGCCCACGCTGGCCAGCGACAGCGGAGTGCCTGTCGCCTCAAACACTTCGTCGTGGAAACCCACTCGGTTCGCATCTGGAAACAACGAATTGATTTTCAGCTTAGGTTTACCTACCTCACGCCACGGTCGAACAGAATTCGTTTCTTTTGAAGCATATTATGCTTGGCTTTAATAGCAAAAGTTGGTAGTTGTAGTCACCAAGTTGCAGCGCTATGATAGTCAATAACTAGGTACCTAAAATCAGTTGACAGGTAATGTGTCTACTTCTCGTAGTCTTCTTCTTTATTGGGGTATAAACCACTTAAGTCACAGTTTAAAGTACTTAGGTACTAGTACTGTGATTTCATGCCGATATTCTGTGAGGGTGATATTACCTAGGTTTACTGGTTTCAGCACGAATGGGCTTGAGCCCAGTAAAGCAGCTCACCAGCTTAACAGGACAAAAAAAATGCAAAAATTACAACAGTTTAATATTTCTATGGTTCCTTCAGTGTATTCTCGTGCTCGAGAATCTAAAATAGTGCACAAGCGGTCTTAAAGAAACAGTAAACTCACCTTTCATTGCACTTCCGGCTACAATCATCAAGTTATACATATTGTTAGCGAGATCGAATGTGTTTCCTTTGACATTAGACACCACATCTCTTCTGAACTTGCAGTACAGTTTGCCATCAATGACTGAAGACTCCAACAGTTGTACGATCTCTTGCGGCGAGTCAGATCTGCTCACATACGGCTCAGTTTTGGGGTAAGTCCATGAAGTAAACAAATTTACTCGTCCGTTGTCATTCCTGACGCACTCCATCGCGCTGTCATCTCCCATCTTATTGTCCATACTTAAGCCAGCAGCTACATATTTCGGATTGCCACTACCTTGGAGTTCGAAAGTGTACATGTCTCCGGAGACAAATACAGCTAAAAGTGCTTTACAATCGCCTTTTGTGATGCAGTTTTGGGGTACGCCGAAGCAGAGTTTTGTATCGTCACAGCCTTGATAGATGACGTCTAGTTGTTGAGGCTCTTGTTTTGGCTGAAACGAGGATAACATATTTAATTATTGTTTCACTCATTACACATATTCCAGTCATTGCAAATTAGTCATTTTTATCTCCTTGCTTTACAGGATGTTAGGTACACGAGGATTGCATTTGGAATGAAAGTCTTTTTAAGCCTTTGAACGCCACCGCGGTCAAGGGTGACCGCAAACAATAAAAATTGCATTGTGTCTGCGGCGTGGCAGTCAGTGTTAAACAACCTAAGAAGGAATAGTTTTGTTTGGCTTACCAAGCCACTAGATAACGCCAGTGTCAAAAGGTATTATAGCAATTAAAAGAATCAGATTTTTTTAGCCAGGGCATAAACTCCCTATGTGCCAACTTTTAGTCAAATTCGTTTGGGAAAAAGTTTGAGAATAAAAAGGCTAGGAGGCTTTTTCGATTACATAAAATCTTTTATTGGTAAAACTTACGGATGAAACAGAAAAACCTAAGTACCTAACCTAACCTAAGTATGACAAATTTCTTGAAAATGTGTTCTAACCTTAGACTCCATGATGACGGGTGGTGCGCGCGGCGGGGCTGCTGCGCTTGACACTTTAGGTCTAGGAGCGGGAGCAGAGATCTCAGTGCCAGGAGTCACTACCTCCACAAGAGGAGACTCAACATTCTTCCAGAAGGTCGCGTAACTTTGGGCTACTGTTGCTCTGTAATTACAATGTTAGTGTTAATAAGAAATACGTCGTATGGTCGTTTAGGATAAATACCTATAGGTACAACGTCGTTTATCGACTGCAAACATTTCTAAATAATTCCGCCGTGTATCGTGCCGTGTAGTTAAGGGAAAGATTCGGAGGATGGGCAGCAGCATCTTTCTGTGTATCAGCAATCATCTGCTACTGCGATCGGCAACCCGCTTGCCCGGCGATTTTAGGCAAATACCTCCAATGAGCGCACATTGGGAGACGAGTAGTTCATCAGTGGCTATATAATATAGGCTGATGATGATGATGATGTATCATAGAGCATAGGTTAGTATAACTCATATTATTTAAATAGATCTGTTTGTAAGAAATTAACTTAATTTTTATTTAATTATTTTTTCCTTGAATCTGTCAATATCGTTATTTATTGTAACAGCCTACTAAATCGCGACGTGAAGACTGAGAGTAGAATCGTGCTTTTCCGGCGTGGCGTCGTAGTTTTTTACTTTCATAGCTCTCCGTCTAACTGATTTTAATAAATTAACTCAAGATACCTGAATGCCACTCCTCCAAGGAAGTCAGTGGGTGCTTGCCACTTGAAAGTGAGAGCGGGTTTGTCTTCGGGCGAGGAGTGGGTCACCGTGTCATTTTCGTTGCTACAGGTTGTCATATGCGTCAGACCTCCCTCCGGCAAGCCCACGAACTTGCCTACTATTATGTCTGGGTTCTGGAACAGAAAAGTTCATTTCATTAGCATCGGTAAAATCAAAATAATTATTATTATTCATGTCGGACTGTTATTGATGTGTGATTTCCGGCTTAAGACTAGAAGCACTCCTACTCGTCCTACGGGTGTCGTAAGAAGCGACAAAGGGAAAGATCCAGAGGATGGGTAGCAGCATCCATCTGTGTAACAGCAATCATCTGCTACTGCGATCGCCCGCTTGCCCAGCGTGGCGATTATGGGCAAATACGATCATAAAACGTAAAATAAGGTTAGGTTAGTATTTTTTTTTTCAATTTTAAGTAGCACATTAAATATAGCCCTCCTCAACGATTTCGATGACGGCGACCCCAGACAAGATTACTTAGCGTGAGCCCTTAAATGACTCGCTATACCGCCTTCTATGGGAAGCTAAACCCCTCCCACTATTTGGGTGAAGTCGCGGTCTAGCAAGCCATAACACAAAATTCTCTGCTCATTAAAATGCATACAAAAAAGAAATGTATTCAAATCCAACATCTCCTTATCATTTCTCGAATCTTAATTGACGCTATTAGGTAGGTATGTATAACAAACATGTGATTTGAGGACTGATCAAGTGATGACTCATAGTCGTCTCATATCACTCGCAATCAACTATTGTTAAATTCACAATGCGGGTATACACATAAACAAAACATAAATTACGCTTGATGATTAGAGGGTTAGACGTATTTATTTTAAGAAATTTACTTTAAACCTCGGTTATAAAAAAAAAACAAAACCGACTTCATATGGAACTAAAAAGCTTGAAATAAATTTAAGACGGTTTGGAGTCGGTTCCAAGCCAAGTTCTTAATGAGGAGGTTAATGAGGGTAGAACTTGGCTTCTACACAATATTGGTGTGAAATAACAGTATTGTTGTGATTCGTACGGTCAGATAAAAGTACCAGAATCATAATCTCCCCCTTCCAGAATCCGCTTTCCTTATCTCTCCTCCCTTTCTATAATCCGGTACAGTGTCCCTACGCCCCCGCGCCCCCTGGTGTTGCAAGCGTCTAGTTACGGTAACCACTGACGCTTGTACCCTTTGTAATAAATGTCAGTAGATAGACTGTACATACACGGTAATGTGCACGAACTAAATATGTAGCCCAAGCTGTCATGGCCGCTCTACAAACGGAGGCGCGAACGTGCGAGTCGTGAACCAACAACAGCAATGACTTGCTCTCAGTAGGCACTGAGTATAATCATAAAATATTTTGTTTTAAAAATTAACAGCTAAGATCCGACCGGTGGTGACGTCACAGACTATCCGCATGAATAAAATGGGACCTATATGATGAGAAAATATTTTCCGCGCAGGTGCACGCGATTAGTAGTGCATACTTGAACCTGCGCGAACTTTCTCCCACACTGCGCCGACTATTATGTTCAAGATGTTTGCCGGTATCTATTACTCGCGTTTAAATGTATCTGGCAATACAAATGCTTGGGATGCATCGGCCGTTATCCGTGCGCAACTCGTTGTATTTGCAACGCGACTATTCCTTAAAAAAAAGCAACCCGCAGCTAACTTCACACACACAAAGATCGGTAGCGTGGCTGTACCACTTTTTTGCCGGTTTTTTGCCGGGTGCGGCCATTAATTCTGTTATGCATCAAGATTGACAAAAGTAGGTCAAGAAAGACCACTAACTCGTCGGACTGCTTCTATAATTAATTACTGACAAGCTTTAAGTAGTTACTATAATTTACTATAATTATTGTGTATCGTCCAATCAATTAAGTCACCTCTTTGTTGTCTTTGTTAAAACAAAGACAAGCTGATTACATCAATGCGTTAGACACGATACGTTTCTTACGTTATGACATTCCGTTTTCTACATTTCCTTAATGTTTCCTCAAGGCAGAAAGAATAAGTTCGCTGTCAATTTTTTTTTTAAAACCTGCTACTTACAAATGTGGCAAACAAGTAACTAAGTAAGTAGGTATACGGCCTACCTGATGGTAAGGACTATCGTTGGTCTAGTGGTAGCAAGCGCGACTGCTGAGCACGAGTTCCTAGGTTCGATCCCCAGGTCGGGCAAAGTTTTATTTGGGTTTTTTTACATTAGGAAATTGTCAATAGCACAAGCAAAGCAAGTTTAGTGGCTGATAATATAATGCTTGGCTTGGCTTTGCTTTTTTTGTGTTTCTGTTCGCATTATTCTAATGTCCGTTTGTCAAAAAAAAATGCTTTTTCTTTGTTTTCATTTTTTTTTTCTTCGACTTTGCAAAAGGTATAAAAATTATTAATCTAAAAAACATATTTATTCGGCTTTAGTGTTCGCAATGTGGTACCTGTATCTGTCTAGCTTGCATTATGAAGCCTCCGATAGGCAGCGGGGCGCCCGCTGGGCTGCCAACGGTGACTTGCAGGATGTCTCCCTGCCTTACTTGAGCGGTTTCAGTAAGGATGAAGTAGGGCGGCGAAGACGATTGCGGCTGAATAGACTCGTGTCTAGGAGTCTGGTCTGCACATGCCTGAAAAAATAAATTGACATGATTTTTTTTGTTTTGTACGATTTTGACATCGAGCTGGGTAGGACTAGTTAAATGGAGCAGCACAGCAGTTACAGCACTGATAGCCTAGTGGTATGACCGGCGATTGACAAGTCAGAAGTCTCAAGTTCGATCCCAAGGCGCGCAATTCTGAATTTTCGTAAGTTATGTGCGTATTAAAAATTATTTAATAGTTGCTAAAACGGTGAGGGAAAACATCGTGATAAAACCAGCACACCTGAGATTTTTCTATGGTGTGTAAAACCATGTTAAAGGCCTACGGGTGGTTTAAACTCTGACACCAGGTTGTTCATCAACTACACGATAATAAGAAGAAGAAGTTAAATGGAGTTCAAATAACTGTGAATATCTAATTTTTTTTTGCGAATAATTTTTTCCTCTGTCTAAAATCAAAAGGGAGGTCCACTTTTCTTACGAAAAATTACGGTAAGTTGTTTGATTGATTTAATTACTCCCGTTGATATTTCTACTTGTATTATAATGCCGGTGGATCGACCAAGGGCTTCAAGGTTCCTACTCATCACGCGCCGTGTGAACCAACAACACAATGTACCTAGCAACATTGTCCTCTCCTCATAGACTGGTACATTTTGTTTTTATTCTCGTACCAGTATAATTTTCTTTTTACTATTGTACCGTGATAGCCTAGTGGTGTGACTTTGGGTTGCGGATGTCAGATAGGTAGTCGCTCCGTAGAAAATTAGTATTCAGCTGCATCCGGTTAAAATATTTTCCCAACAAAGTTTGGGCACAATAAAGCTAGGAGGATGATACCTATCACTTGCACCGTGTCTCGGAAAGCACGTAAAGCCGTCGGTCCTGCGCCTGATCTAGATCTCTCTTCTTAAAAAAGAAAGAAAGAAAGAGCTCTTTTCGGTCGTGTCGGATTGCCGAATTGCCGTCCCATCGGACTTTGAGAGTGAGGAAATAGGGACTGCACCTGTGTGCGTCGATGGCAAATCTCCGTTGAGATAGGCTGCTGTGACCGAAACTCGGTCAGGAGAACATTTAACTTAAACTCGTTAAAAATGTATAGGTGCAGGTAGGTAAATATGAGGCTGACATAATCGCTCAGCGATTAAAGCCTTATTCCAATAAAGATTTAAAAAAAAAAGGTAGGTAAATAAAAATAAAAGTACTTACCCCCGATGGAGCTCCAGATCCATATTGTTCAGATTGCTTTATGAGCATCACTATTAATATGCTGAACAGCATCATACTTCTTTTTCTCGGCAACATCGTCTATGCTTCTGCGAACAAGAGAAAATGGCATTTAAATAATATAAATAAACTAGCGACCCGCCCCGGCTTCGCACGGTTACGCTAATATGCATGTATTATACATATAAACCTTCCTCTTGAATCACTCTATCTATTAAAAAAACCGCATCAAAATCCGTTGCGTAGTTTTAAAGATCTAAGCATACATCGGGACAGACAGACGCGGGAAGCGACTTTGTTTTATACTATGTAGTGATAAATCAGCCTGTAACTGTTCCACACTCCCACTGCAGGGTAAACGCCTCTTCTCATACGGAGAAGAATCGAGCTATTATCACTACGCTAGTTCATTGCGGGTTGGAGATTTCAAACTATTACTTAAGTCCAGGTTTCCTTACGATGTTTTCCTTCACCGTTAGTCAGTGGTGTCTTTGAAAAGTCACATTGGTACACGCCAGGTTCGTACCACAACCATGTGCTTACAAAGAGGGTCCGTCACTAATGAGCCACCACGAACTAAACTAATACTAAATAATATAGGTACTTAGATAAAATTCCTCTGCATTATGGGGAATTTTATGTTTTAAATATGTATTTTTTGGCTACAGTCTGTCGGTTTTTGATTGATATCTACATACGCAGTGCAAGTAATTGCTAAGTTATTCCACAGTAACAACGAGGTCTCCGTCTATATTTAATCTTAACTGACATCACCCCGAAAGAAAGAGACGCACATACACAATAGGAGCGAGGTGAAATAGGACGAAAGGTCGCATTTTATGTCGTGTACGAGGAAGTGAGGTCAGCGAGCAAAGTGAAGGGATTGTAATTTGTATCACAGTAACGATGGTTTATTCTTGGTCCTTTGGAAAATGTTTCTGTAGACATAAATAAATTATTCTTCATAATATGTGTATAGCCCAGCGTGGTGATTATGGGCTAAGGCAGAGCGCACAAAAGTGGCTCGAATTGGGAGAGACCTATGTTCAGCAGTGGACTGATACAGATGATGATGATGATAACATAATATTATATCCTGTAGGTATATTTAATGCGATGCGCGACTACGGACCGAACTGTGATGCTTATTTTGAATTGTAACCACGACCGTTTGGATCGCGGTCAAACTTCTGAATGTAATCCGAACCTAGAATGTGTTCCGAGATACAGATATAAGATGTGGAACGGCTACGGGCCATTTACGTAGAAACTAATTACTTTAGCTTTAGCACATTACCTTACCTACTGTTTATTAATACTATATTTTTGTAATCTATGTTCTAGTTGTAATCTTACTGTTAGTTCTGAGTTTACTACTCTTTTTTGTTCAATAAAGATGGCAAACTAGCTTCGAGGTTATGGTTGCAATCACCTCCGCCCATATCGAGACACCGAATTTCATCAACACCAGGGGTGTCACCTTTTAGGGTGGTGGATAGGCTTCTGGTAATGCAGGCAAGCAACATAATATTCTCCCGATCATTCCAACCTATTTACAACTCTTCTTTAGTATGGCTAATAACCTTTAATTTAATATTCGTGCCTTGATTATGCGATGACTAAAAAGCTCAAGCCATTCCTTATCCGTAACTAAAAGGCTGGATTTTATAAGTATTTTTCAGAGTCAGTAACGAAACTCTTGTCCACTGTAAGAATTTTGCCGGATTCGTTTTGTCAATCTGGCTACTATCACAATTATCTTCCGGCACCTTTTCCATATGTAGGCTCGTTAGATACGTGACAACCGTATCGTCGTGATAGCCTAATGGTGGTGACCGCTGACTGGCAAGTCAGATGTCTCAGGTTCGAACCCAAGGCGCGCACCTATGACTTTTTGTAAGTAACGTTTTATAAATTAATTATTACTCTCCGTGCCTCGAATAGCATGTTAAGCTGTTGGCCCGGCTGTCAATTGTAAATCTTTGACAGTCGTTACGGGTAGTCAGAAGCCCGAAAGTCTGACAACCAGTCTTACCAAGGGGCATCGTGTAACCCAGTATTTGGGTTGTGGAGGTCTGACAGGCAGTCGCTACATGTAAAACACTGGTATTCAGCTGCATCCGGTAAGACTGGAAGCCGACCTCAACATAGTTGGATGATGACGTGACAACATCGTATACACCATGTACAAAAGCCTAATTCTAATAATTCTTAAAATCAGCAATTTCCATACAATTGCTAGCAGCACGATATAATTCGAAATATTCGGTGTAGAGCTGATTCACTCGCGTGACCCCGGTAGAAGGGCTAACTCGAAGGACGATTTAGGGCAAGAAAACCATTTGTATTTCGTAAGGGCCAATAATTCTTGTTACACCTTATAATTAACTGACATATTCAGGTTACCCTGATTCTAGTGGACGATGGTTTTAGTTATTTATTCATTTAAATTTCTTACGGAATTTTGGAGGTGTTTAACCTAGTTTGAAAGAACTATACTTATGTAGGTACAAACTGTTTTACGAATTCAAACGCTACCGTATTTTAGGTAGGTACAAAAATATCAAAAGGGCAACGTCTTTGATGTTGGGTCGCCCACGCTAGCGTAATTATATTTTACGTAGAACTTACTGATTAATATTTAAAATTAAGTATTATAAAACACGCTCACGTCTTAATATTAAATTATTTACTAAAACTATCCGCGCTCACGTCAGCCCTACACCTCGATCCCGCCGAGTCCTAGAAAACGTGGGACGTCGCTGCCGCCCGCTTCCAGGTATCTCAATGGGAACTTAAAATACTTAGCTCTATTTATTTATTTATTGGAAGACCAACCAACAGCTATAAAAATAACAATAAAAAACATTAATCAGCACCATGCAGCCAATGACAGGTCTTCGCTAATAAGCTCTTTATAAAACAACTAGCTGTTCCCCGCGACTTGTCCGCGTTAAATGAAATTTTCCCGTAAACACACGTAGCCAGATTGCCTGTTTTTTTTTCTTACTTGAATCACAGATAAGTATTGTTATTTTTTACTGAAAATTGAACTTTTTTTTTCAGAATAAAAAATAGCCTATAGTACTCAGGGATAAAGTAGTTTTATTGGTGAAAGAATTTTTAGGATCGGATCGGTAGTTCCAGAGATTACCCCTAACATACATACATTATTACATACATACAAACTTTACCTCTTTATAATATTAGTATAGATAATGGACAACCATGACAAAAATTTAAATAAAATAAAAGTACATTTAACATTTACAAAAAAAACAATCAACCTCGCGATAATTAGTAAAGAATTCTCGGCTTAATAACCGTTTTACCGACGCTAAGTTTGCATTAAATACCTATACCTATCTATGTCATGTGATTTACAAAATAATAACGTTAAGTGTATTTCTTGCTATAGGAAGCTATCCTGCCTGTAGTTTGTAGTTGCTAAAGGTAGATTAAATGGTTTATGTTTCCGTGCAGATTCTCTTGGAATATTGAAGCCAATCTTTGAAAGAAGTTCCGGACGGATCAACGTTACTACATAAGATTTTTAATAAATAAGTAACATCTGGACACCTGAGGGAGGACATCGCCGTCGAGGCAGACCGCGGCGAAGGTGGTGTGAGTGTGACGATTTGGATTCGTTTGCGGGACCGGCGCGGGCGTGGCATGAAATTGCAAAAGATAGGGAGGTTTGGAAGAAGAAGGGGGAGACCTTTGCCCAGCAGTGGGACATTACCTAGGCTATATAAAAGTAACACCTTGCGATATCTTGTCAATTCGTGATATTTAGCACACAATTTTAAATAATTTTCGGATAGATATCTACCACAATAAAATATTATATTATCTTCTAAGTTGTGACTTTGTGAGAACAAGTTATTTTAGTACAGTTTCACAAAATTTATGACATATTGGCATGTTGTCATGCAATTCATGTTAATCGTTAACAAATGCAATCAATATCAAGTCAACGAACTGTTTGTTAATAACAACTTGTCTTGCTGTTTTGTGTTAATTAAACTAATTGCTCAATTACATTTTGATTTAAGAAGTATGAAATGGAGTACAATTGGTAGTTTAGTTTCCATGTGGAGTTAATTAGAACGAAGTATTTATACATTTTATATGAGTTTGATTTTGGAAAGAATTTGAATTAAAAGAATAAACGACAATTTATAAAGGTTGATTAAGAATTATGAAAAAAAGAGTGAATTATTACTTAATTACCTAGTGGACCTCACTTGGTAATTGACAAAATTTCAGCGTGACAGAATCATGTTTTAAAATAAAGAATGGCATAAAAAAAATTAATTTAAGGTATTTTTCAAATTGAAAACATGTTTCGATCAAGTTAAAATTTTTGCTAAATCTTTATAATGTTGTTCTCCTTCAAATGGTTCAGTTCAATTTTTCATAACTTATAATAAATAAATAAATCAGCCTGTAACTGTCCCAATAAAGGGCAAAGGCCTCTTCTCATACAGAGAAGGATTGAGCATTAATCACCACGCTAGCTCACTGCGGGTTGGCAATTTCAGACTATTAAAGTCCAGGTTTCCTTACGATGTTTTCCTTCACCGTTAGTCAGTGGTGTCTTAGATTAACTAAGAAAGTACATATGACATTGAAAAAGTCACATTGGTACATGCCAGGTTCGAACCTACCCCACGGGCTTGCAAAGTGGGTCCGTAACCAATGCGCCACCACGACTAATAGCATAACTTATAAAAATCTTTGCTTTTATATCTTCAATCAACTTCAATGTGCGAGCAAGACAGCAGATTAGCGCAAAAAGGCACCTCATTAGTGGACTTTCACGACAGAGGGAGAGTCCCTTAGAAACGTATTTCCCAACAAAACTTTAGTTGGGAAAACCATTAATCAATATTTAACGTTTCATAAACACCCAGTTTTAATAGCTTTCTAATTATGTGTCTCGAGAATTCGTGGTAGGTAATGAATAAGTATATTTAAACTAGTCTTGTAGTTTAACTTCTAACTAGGTACTAATTGAGTAGCTATATGGTTTTTTTTTTAAATTGAATTACCTATTCGGTAGCGTGTATTTGAAGGTAAAAATTTTACCTACAAATACACCCTGTTGTTTTAAAGGCCAGTCAAATTTTAGGAGGTAGGTAATAAGGCCTATGAAACTGAACAACTTTTCCCTAGGACCATAGGTCAAAATCTGAAAAAGAATATTTTACTTCTCATACTAAAGTAAGTCACGTGACTTTGTATGAAATGTCAATTTTTGATTTTCAGATTTTACCCTATGTTTCTTGGGGAAAGTTGGTCAGTTTCATGGACTCGGACTTTATACCTCCTACTGCAAACTTATGAGCAGTCCTTACACATAGCATACCAAGTTACTGCCATAGATTTAGATATTTTTTTTATAAGATACCTTTATATACCATTGCCGTTTTGTTGATGGCCAGCACTGAATTAAAAAAAAATATGACTAAAGAGGCGAATAAGAATGAAGACTGTGTCTTGTCTCTGTTGCTTGACAAAATATTTCTAAAATAGGTAGTTACTTATTAAAAAGATACCTAACGGTTTACCACATGTTTAGGGAAATAACCAAGGATTGGCCCACAATCGTCATAATTTACAACGGCAAAAAAATACGCATCGAATCGAGGCCTTTTGGAAGTCAATAAAACCTTGTACCTATTTGATAACTGGTTTTATATTATGGTAATGAAACTGGTCTACTATTTATTTTTTATTCGAATGCCTAATCCGTATTTTAAACTATATGGTTATTCGGAAAGCCCACATGCAGAGCAGCAATGTTATATTATTAACTGTAAGGAGGTACCTCCCGTCCTACCTACGTATTTTACCTTGATGTCGTTTTTGGTCGTAGACCAAGATAGTACCTTCTGTCAAAACTACATAGGTACAGTCGGCAAAGGAGTTAGGTTAGCAGGGCGGCTAGTTAGGTATGAAGTTTATTTGTAGAAATGTACTGTAGTTGTGTAAAATTGTTTATTTTTTATAGGTTTCAGTCATATTTATTCAGAAAATATGGTAAAATGAAGGTGTGTTGATAACATTTTGAAAAAAATACAACCTTAACCCCCCCCTGCCAACCTAACTACTTTGCCGAGTGTACATCATAGATTCAAACATAATTTTCTGTATAAACATTGGGTCACATTAACAAGCCAATGAGTGTGCTTAAAACCAAGACCAAAAAATGTTGGATAAAGGAAAAAAGTGCGAAATAAAATCTGTAAAACCGGTTTCTCCATTACTATAGATATCAAGGTCCGACGAATTTGCTACAATGTGAATAAGTTCGGAAGATCCGATCCGAGATCAGATTTAATTCCTTATGTCGATACCGGAAATAGGAAATATCATGAGGGACATTTTGTCGAATGTCCCTTACGTTATTTCATATTTCCGGTATCGATGTACTAAATTTTTCTGGCTGGTCCCTACCTAAGAGTGAGACGAAGAGTAGGTAAGTCAATGACCTCTACCCATCAACTATCGCTTGAAAAGAACATTTTGCACAAAATAATAAACGTCTTCGTAGATCGTTTTAGTTTTTACATTAGTCTCGATGTCTGATTTGGTCTGGAAATTGACTGTCTAGTCCACTTTGGTCTGGAGATTTGAACTTGATGAGAAAAATAGTTTTTTTTATTTATGTACAGTCAGCAAAGCAGTAAAGTTACCAGGGGCACTAGTTAAGGATGAAGTTTTTGGAGACGTATGCATGTGGTGTGGTCGGCTTCAGGTATGCCTTTTCAGAAAATGTGGTAGAATTACATTGTCAGATGACATCTTGAAAAAATTGCCCAGTAACATAAGTCCTTTGGTGACCGTACACTGTACACAGAAACAATAGATCACAGTCTAGATTATTAGGTATGTACAAACAACTGACAAATTATATAGCTACGGTCCGTAAAGATTATTTTTTTAATGTTAACACTGTAGGCTATGCCTTGTACTGTATTATTCATGTTTTACAAAATAGTTAAGTATAGGTATCTTTATCTATAAGAAAACCAGAATAATTGTTTTTTGAGTCGGCCGCTTTCCGGCTTATCAGAAGTTATTTACACATTTTACACATATGAATACCTAATTAGTTTTTTCTAATCTTTAATTGATGTATCTAACAAATTACTTTGTTTATGTATTTTTTTAGTTAGTTCATCTTGTAGACAAAAAACCTCGAAAAATAAATAGAAAACAAAAGAAAACGAGATGTCGTTTATTGATTGTGTTATTTACGAATTATGACCGTTTATCAATTTTTTTTATGAAAAAACTAAAGCTCGTCAATTACTCAACATAAAAAAAACAATTGTACTAAGTACTATTTGTCTATGCCTTAGATAACATAATTATGTAACGAAAGGTCAATGCTATTCTTAGTTTAAAACGCTATCTGTCAGCGGGGGAAGTCTTTTATTGCACAGACGAAAGAACTTTGGTCTTTTGGGTATTTTAATGACATGTATCATGTTTTTATTAATACGACATGCCAGCTTGAGGAGTGGGTTTTCCCCACGCCGGTATGTCATAGTGATTTCAAGTAGGCGATCCATGTTTTCCTCAAGTTTATAAGGCGTAGAAAACACGCTTGACTGCCTTAGATAAGTACTATAAGTAGCTGCGTTACTGTTTGTTCCATCTCTCTTAAGTAAATATTTCAAGCTTAGCTTAGTATTAGAATATTTACTGAATTTTATATAGTTAGTAGCTTACTAGACCCTCATGCGGCTAAGCCTGTGGTTTTAAATACTTACTTGCTAATCTGCAAGAGATATCGCTAGCACATTGAAGATATAAAATCGATGAATATAGTGTAAATATGAAAAATCGAACTTAACCAATTGAAGGAGTACAACATTACAAAATTTCAGCTTGATCGAAACATGTTTTCGAATTTAAAAATGGCATAAAATAAAAATTTATTTAAAGCTGTTTTTTATTTGAAAACACGTTAGATTCTGCTAAATTTGAAGATAGATTTATAAATACCGATCTTGCCAGTTAAGTCAGAGCATGCCTTACTAAGTAATCTAAGTCGTTGTAAGTAGAAATCCGAGCAGTAAGTATTTACCTTTAACAGTAGCGTAGGGTAGGGTAGGGGTAGAGTAGGGTTGGGTAGGAGTAGAGTAGGATAGGGTAGATAGAGAAGAGTAGTATAGGGTGGGGTATAGTAGGGTAGTAGGTATAGGCTAGGGGTAGAGTAGGGTATAGTAGGGCAGGGGTAAAGTAGGGTAGAGTAGAGTAGGGTAGGCTAGAATAGGTGTAATGGTACGATATTCAGCGTACGAAGTCGCGCCGGATAGCTAGTAATATTATAAACAAAAGCTACAATAGTTAAATGAGCGTGATTCTCCCACGCGTTACATAATGATTCACAACTCATAGTTAAAGGTCACGCGCACTCCTCACAGTTTTGGATCTCATGGTTACGCCTGATAACGAACAGCATTTAGTAGCTTTAACGATATAAGAAACGTAATAATTAGGGTTGTATGTAGTTGACAGTAGATATTTATTTAAATAAGTACTAATTTCCTATTTTAACTAGTATTTTTTTTTAATTGCCTAGTTAACATCCCACTGCTAGGCAAAGACCTCCACGTTCTTCTTCCAAACCTCCCCATTTTTTGCAAATTTCGTGCCACGCCCGTCCAGCAAACAAATCCAGGTTGTTAAACCACCTTCGCAATTATTATTATTCGTAGTATTTAATTGCTGACCATGTACTTAATATGAAATATTTCTTCTTTCGCCTGCCCTGGTCCCATATTACTTGGGGTCGGCGCAAAATGTCTTCTTCTTCCATTCCTCTCTATCAGCCGTCATCTGAGCATTTACTCCTTTTTCATTCATATCAGTGCTTACACACTCCATCCATCTTTTCTTTGGTCTCCCTCTCCCCTTCCATCCATCAACACTTATATTCATCACCTTTTTAGACACATGTGTTTCATCCCTCCTCATCACATGCCCATACCAAGACAAACGATTTCCTTTCAACTTATCTGTTACTGGCGCCACTTTTAAACTTCCCCTAATATACTCATTTCTTACTTTATCCCTTCTTGTCACTCCACACATCCATCTCAACATTCTCATCTCTGTTACATGCAATCTTTTTTCATCCGTCTTTTTCAAGGCCCAGCATTCCGATCCATACAGTACGACAGGTCTGATAATGGATTTGTAAATTTTGCCCTTTATTTTGAGGGGCATCCGCGGGTCACAAGTTGTTCCTGTGACCTGTCGCCATTTCATCCAACCTGCGTTGATCCGGTGTGTAATATCTCGGTCTATTTCAGCATCCCCTTGAACAAGTGATCCGAGGTACCGAAAATCGGAGCAGACCGGCAAGGACACTCCGGCGAGAGTTACGGGGAAAGGACTGGAGAGACCGCCGAAATCGCAAAACAAATATTCTGTTTTGCTTTTACTTATTTTCAAGCCAACACTCTCCAGCCTTTGCCGCCATTCCTCCAATCTGCTCTGGACCTCTAGACCATCCTCAGCAACTAGCACAATGTCATCGGCGAACAGCATACACCATGGTGCCTCTTCCTGTATGTCCGACGTAAGAGCGTCCATTATCATCAGGAAGAGGTAAGGGCTAAGAGCCGACCCTTGGTGTAAGCCTACAGCCACATTGAAGCTGCCAGTAATGCCCGCTGTGGACCGGACTTTGGTTCTGCAATGACTGTACATCGCCCGGATCAACTGTACATACTTCCCAGGCACACCTTTCTCTTTCAGGGCCCACCACAAAACAGTTTCAGTTTTCAGTTCGTAAATATTTCATATTATACTTAATATGAAATATTTACGAACTGAAAATATTTGCAGGTGATAAGTCTACAAAAATATATTTGCGACGTGCATCTATGTACTGGACCCGCGATTCCAGAAGACATCAAGTTGGACTTGCGTCTATTTACGAGACCCGCATTCCCATTCAACGTGGCGATGCTGCTAGATCCAATTAATTTTTTTATTTTTCGAGAACAATAGACTTGTGGACCTTTGGGAACAAGCCATCTAGACACGCTACCTTTGAACAACGTTGCGGAATTCTCTTGACACCTAGATTTTTATCACCCCTTTTTTACCCGACTGCCAGGAAGTGTTATGTTTTTAATTAATAAGGTTTTGTAAAGCAATGTAGGTATTCATGAGCGTTCCTTTATTTACATATAGGTAAGTGTTAATATACAAACTTTTTGCTACTATAGAATTTATTTAAAGTCACAAAACTCGAATCTTGATTATCGAAATAAAACCAAATAGGAGCTGGTGTGTGTGACAGAACGACACCTTGTGCGTTCTCAAGGTGATTTCTAGCTTATAGAGTAAGGTTGGGGCCAAGCTGGCAATTATGTAAATAATGTCCTCCTGACCGAATTTCGGTCACAGCGGCCAATCTCAACGGAGATTAGCCATCGACGCGGGAGATATTATAGTGCACAAATGCTTGCGCAAACACAGGTGCACTCTCTATTCCCTCACTCTCATAGTCCGATGGGACGGCAATCCGACACGACCGGAGAGAGATCAGGCGCAGGGCCAACAGCTTTACGTGCTTTCCGAGGCACGGAGTAAGTGATAATTAATTTATAAAACGCACATAACTTACGAAAAGTCAGAGGTGCGCGCCTTGGGTTCGAACCTGAGACCTCTGACTTGCCAGTCAACGGCCAACACCACTAGGCTATCACGACTCACTATACTACTATGTACTCACTATGTAAATAACAAATTGTGAGGTGCATGTATGGTTGATATGATTCGTAAAAGAAACGTTCGTCTGTACAAATTCAAGCATAAGGCAGATAGAAATTAATCGTGACGATGACATCAATAATATATAATATCGGGAAGGTGACATCATTTATGACTTATGCATATTCTAAATGTATTTTAATGATACAACGAGGTCATTTAGTGTGACCATATTAATAAGTAAAGTAGGTACACCCGATAAACTACCCCACCAAGTAAAGAAGGTATCAGTAGGTACACCCGATTTTGTATACTTGTCGTATGTAATAAACAATCTTAGGACATCTTTTAATCGGAAAATGCATTTAAAAAGTTTAACAGAGTTTTTCCAAAAGCAGTTTTAAGCTTAAATTTAATTTGGTTATCATTGCTTTTTAAAATAACATTTATTTATAATTTTTTTATAACCATTTTTCGTATAAAAGTTGTAAAACTTAAGAAAAGTAGACCGTATAAAAAAATCGGCTGTAGGTACAGAGCTTACAAAGGTTAACATTTGGATTAAGGATTCCACTGAAAGAAATCTATAGAAGGCGCCAAAAATAATACTACGCGGAATTGTAACATCAAATTTTAAGTCAAAGTACCAATTAAATCTCATTCAAAATACAATACAATGAATTCGAAATGACAGCTAACCATAATGTAATTGTATTATGTTTCAAGTGTTTGTCAATTCTGTCTTTATTATTCCTAGCTTGATATTTTCACACAAAAGGCGGATGTGTCGTGCAATAATATAATAATATTCAGACTAAAAATAACAATCTCTGTATCGTACTGTTCAATGAAATATCTCATCTTATTCAATTAGAAAGGTCAATGTCCTTTACGTAGTAATTAATGGTAAAGAAACTATGTGTTGTGAAAAGTAGAGTAAATACCTGCATAATACTATCTAACCAATGGTCAAGCATTGGAAAACACATTCACTAAAGTAAAGCCAAGGTTTTGCGTTCGGCCTATTCTTAGTAATCCTTGTGGTGGACGAGGAAGTTTAATTCTTCCGCATTCCAGTTATTTAGGTACAGCCTATTTAGGCATATTTGTATATTGACCAGTGATTCTATCAAGGACATACTTCTAGGGCTTGTAATGAACCAACATGATATTTTTTTAAGTAGTCCGAGGATTTTGGGGTAATTTTTCGAATTATCAGTTAATCGAATTTCAATATATATAATAAAAATAATCGAATCCAGATCTAAATCTGGATTCGATTACTTATAAAAAAATGGAGTGTAGATAGGATTACAGTAGATTAACAAACGCCTTTTTAAAAAGAAAATCAAGTATCGGATCATTACAGCACATATTTCTTTTTTCAAATATTCGATTGATTCTGTTTGACGTGTTACGGAACTGGTCACGCTGTTTCAGGAAACAGAAAAGGATAGAATTTTTGCGGCCTTGTCATTGTGACGGTGTGTATCAAGCCTTGTAATTGCAAAGTGCAAGGTATTCAAACAGTTATTGTCACGCTAACACGTTGTGAATCCCTTAACAAAAAACATTAATCAACTCAATAAATTGTATACAAACACATGTATTTTGATTTATTGTGTTCGTATAGGATTTGTTTGTTGATTAATGTGAATAAAGATTTATGGAAACACAACGTTTTGAAAGAACTTACCGCTACACCTCATGGTCGTAAAGATTTGTGTTAATAATTTAAAAAAATATAAATACATAGGTACCTATTTATATTTAACAACAGTTTTCGCCGTCCACCGTCCCCCAATTTCATTAGGTATTTTTTCATTTTATAATTCACATCAATGACTCTATCTCGCTTCTTCTCTTTCGCACCCTTGCGGTGTCGCTTGTCAGTTTATGAGCTAAAATATGTGAAATATGTGATGAGCAGTTCAACACTCATTAGATCAATATTCAAAACATCAACACTAATAAACCAACAGATTAATACATCAAAGGTTATTTATGTCATCGAATTACGAGATCAGTAAGTAGTCCATTAGATTAACAAGCCATTTTATCAACGACTAGCTGTCCCGCGCGATGTTGTACGCGTGATTATTCTAGTTCTACGCTTTTTCTACCCTACCCTACAATACCCTACGCTACTCTACCCTACCTTACCCTACCTCTACCATACCCAACCCCTACTCCATCCTACCCTACCATACCCAACCCCTACCCCTATCCTACTCTACATCTATCTACCCTACCCTATACTATCCTACGCTACTCTACCCTACCCCTATCCTACCCAACTCCTACTCTACCCTACTTCACATCTACTCTACTCTACCCTACCCTACTCTACCTCTATCCTATCGTTTTATTCCTACCCTACCCTACTCTACCTCTACCCTAGCCAGGTCACCCTAGGTCCAGCAGTTCTCGAGTATACCTACTAATTTTCATGACTTCAATACGTGCATTAGTTATGCCACTTTGATGTCTCTTACTAATACCGAATTTCTTACACAAACTTTCACCCCCCCCCCTTTCCCCCCTAATAGGTAGAGTTTTTAAAAAGCTGAAACACGTCTTATTTGTTAACCGAAAAGCTAATTATCAAGTTTAATGACGGATTTTCATAACTACAAACTTTAGTCCCCTTTTATATCTCCTCAGGGGGAAAAAATCCAAATTTTTTGATACACGTCTTTCTTATTTTTAGCGAATAAGCTTATTACTATTTTTTACATCTGTAACTTAAAAAATAACGAATCTTCCATACAAACTTTCACCCCCTTTTTTATCCACTCAAGGGTAGATTTAAAAAAAAAATCAATGCTCGTCCTTTTATTTATCAACCGAAAAGTTAAATACCAAGTTTCGTTCATTTAACGTTAAGAACGACGGATTTACATACAAACTGTTACCCCCTTTTTTACCTACTTAGAGGGGGTGTTTCAGAAAATCCTTCCTTAGTGCACCCCTATGGTACTTAAGGAATATTATCTCAAAATTTCAAGTCCCTAGGTCCACCGGTTTAGGCTGTGCGTTGTCTGTCAGTCAGTCACGTTACCATTTTTACCCGACTACAAAAAAAGGAGGGTTATGATTTTAGCAGTCTATGTATGTATGTATGTATGTATGTATGTATGTATGTAAGTTTGTTCATCTGTTCCCTCCTAGCTCCTAAACTATTTGTTGTAATTCAATAAATAAGGTGTCTATCGATGCGTCTTAATGGTCTGCGGGTTATAGGATTTATGAAATTTCGTAAAATCAAATAAGGTGGATTTTAAAAATAAATTAGTCAGCTCGAAAAAAATAAAGTTAAGGTAAATTTATCGTGTTTGATATCAAATGGAAGGTCTTGATGAGCACATTCAGAATATGTATATATTATCTATATATTCTGGACCACTTCTTAGAATATCAGGCTTCTAACTACCCGTTACGACTATCATAAATATATATTATGTGATTATAACACTGCATACAATGTGAAAACGTGATAACAATAAATATTTACTAATTAAATTAAAGTTTCTACACGTCACTGCCTATTAAATTATGATTATATTTTAAAATAATGTTAATTTAATTGAGATTTCTTTTTCGTAACTAGATGGCGTTGGTTTGCGGTTTTGTGGAAGTAAGTAACATAGAGTTAAAAATACCTCCTCAAAAATCCCGGAATCGTAAACATAACAATTAAATCCCGGGATTTTATTAATATGGACTGGACTTTGACCTATAGTTTTTATTAGAATTAATTTTGTATGTAAAATAAAACTCATTAATTTAACAGTTTTAGTACCGAACTACTTAAGTATTACATTATCTGTTACCGATGTCTAAAAACATAATAAAGACTTTGTATTATAATAATTTAGTTCATATGTATTTAAAACGTTAAATTAATATTTTGGAGAATTTATTACATGTTTTAACACATGTTTGCTTATTAAATATAATAAATTATTTAATAAGAAATTTGAAAAACAACTGATACGGAAGGGATTCGAACCCACGATCTCCGACGTACCGTGCCGACGCTCTAACCGCTGAGGCACCGTATCCCATCAAAATCAGTCGAAATTTCAAATCTCTTTCTACGCCTAGGGCGTGTGGTAATATCTATCGGTGCCTTCTAAAAACTGCAAAGTTTAGAACACTGAGTCGGATAATTAATGTATTCCGTTCGATATTACCACACGCCTAAGGCGTAGAAAGAGATTTGAAATTTCGACTGATTCTGATGGGATACGGTAGCTTAGCGGTTAGAGCGTCGGCACGGTACACCGGAGATCGTGGATTCGAATCCCATCCGTATCAGTTGTTTTTTCAAATTTCTTATTAAATAATTATACGTAAAATTAATTTCTAATTTCCCGGAAATTAATTGTAATGTTTATGATTTCGGGATTTTAGAGCAGGTATTATCAACTCCATGTTACTTACTTCCTCGAACTTTAGGTAAATGTACTCTATCTATGATGATATACCACAAAAAAGGTTTCATGTGTACTTATACAGCTTGGCAAAAAAGAGTCTGAGGCGGTGACAGCTGGAACTAAAAATAAAAATCTTAAATAACTACGTTTGTGAGTACTAAAATAACATAAAAATGATTCATTTGATTATAATTAATGACAAAAAACTCGTCATAGAAATATGTAAGCACTTAATAACTTGTAATTTGAATTGTAGTGTGAAAAGTGCGACAGCGGCGCCCCCAATTTTTCCAGACTCTTTTTTGCCAAGCTGTACTTTTCATGTATACTTCTAAGAAATATATGAGGCCATGTTTTAATAGCTCGAAGTCGCGGACGACACCTTTGAAATAAATTTAATTTAAAAAATACATGACATTGACTAAAGGTTTGAACCGAAGTTGACAGTTAAAGAAATCTACCTATTTAAGAACTACCACATTCTAAAAAATTGTGATTAAAATGAATTTTATTGGTTTCTTTACCACTAAAAATCATTGAAAAAAAATATAGTATAAAAACTAAAACCCGACTACTTAAAATCTAAAAACAAGCTTCTTAGATTTAAAATAAAATTCTGTAGTCGGAGGCCTTAATGTATTATAGGTAAATAGGTACTAGATAATCTTCCAAGGGTAAATACTTTGTAATTTGGTGGCCTCCGACTACAGAATTTTATTTCAAATCTAAGAAGCTTGTTTTTAGATTTTAAGTAGTCGGGTTTTAGTTTTTATACTATATTTTTTATAAGTATAGATTTATTAGATCAATAGCTTCATACGATCAACAAGCCATTTGATCAATGATTGATTAGCAACAGCTTAACATGTCAGTATTCTATACTTAGTACAACTACAACAATTCAAAAATCCAAAAAAAAATTATCAATAATAACTAATTTATCAATATTCAGGTTGTATATTTTTCAATAAACTGAATCTGTAGGTCATATTAGACAATCACATGAATTCCGCCGAAAGTATACATACTCGTGACTGTACATACATTACCTAATGTCATGCGGCCATTGACCCTTCGACCGTCAAAGGATTTGACACCGCGATAAATGTTTTCACACCTACGGCAGGTATTTAATAAATTTCTAAAACCAGCCCAGCGCGAGTAGGACCGAAGAGTTCCGTACCACCACACAAATGCCGAGAGCCCAATAACTCACACTTGGCCATTATTATTACTTTAGAGTTTAGACTATAATCAAAATCATGTCTTTCAAGCTTAGATCTGCATTAGGTACAGCTTTTAAGAACAAAAGCATTAAAGAAGTTTTGGCAAAGCGAAAGCGTATGCCAAAGCATAGCATTAAAAAAAAAATGTTTTTACACGGTTTTTTTTTGGTAGGATAACCGCCAAAATAACACATACTTTTGCGAAAATATCAGTTGGCTACCTATTACGATTCAAACTTCAAAGGCTATTGAGATAGATAGATGGATGAGATAAATGGACTGGCATGCATAGATAGGTCCCGATGACAAAAATGGGTATACAGAACCCTAAACATCGATTAAACCCGCATTCTCGTTTAGTTTACTGTGTTTAATCGATTTTAACGACACCGACGACTTACTTACATACGTATAATACTTTGAGACTTCAATAATATATGATGAAACAATTAAAATTTGTTGTTTTCCTGTTAAATTGTGCATGAAGCCAGTCAGTCGATAAAATGAATTAAATAAGTAAAAAAATAGACACGCAGTTTAAAATTCTCGAGCATCTTTGGATCGGTACAAAGGCTATTTTCATTTTAAATTAAACGAAGCCTGTACTCAAAAATTTACACCAGGGGCTTGATTTTCGAGTTTTATAAGTTTACGAGAGCAGTTAAAGGGTATATGTACGTACGTATTAAGAATGCTTCATATGCGAATATTAAGTCATCGATGTAATTCAATAACCGATTCCGATCTCTCTCCTTTCGCGTCAAATTGCCATGCCGTCCAATTGTACTATGACAGTGGGTTTTTTACCACTTTTTTCCTTTGTCGTATTTGTGGTGCTTCCGGCTCTCGAACTCATCAACAACACAGCAACATAATGTATTACTACTTCTTCAGCTAAGCTACTTCAACTTTGGTACTCTTTGAGAGCGTGATTAAGCCAGCCCTATTACGACCTACAGTTAGCGGTTAACTACAGCTAGGCCCTACTACATAATGTAGTTACTTCACGCTGGCATTGTGTGAGAACGTGGTACCTCCCCAGTCGTGCCAGCCCTATAACGAGCTACAGTCAACTTATTAGAAACAACGTCTAAAGGGTGGTACTATGTGTGTGTCTGACATAACAACAAGTTTCTCTACATATACGTGCAAAATCGACAGGCATGTAACTAATATGTATGTAACTAAAGAAGAATGTTAGCATGCGGCGCACGAGTTGCAGGAGAAAGTGGCAGTGTTTCGTATCACTGAGACATTATTGCTCACGAGCCGTGAACATGAATGTGAATGTCGATACCTCATCACGCGATGCCCTATACCTGTCAAAATATTTCCTACTAGCATTTGCCTGTGGGTTCACTCCCGGGATCGTGGTGGATATAATAAATATAATAGTATGTAATAGTATATGACATTCTCCGGTCTACGAACTCGCGGTTGGCGGAAGTATGCGATCAGCATTCCTACGTTCGCGTTATTATGCGATCAGCGTTCCCGCGTTCCCGTAACTATGCAAAACAGACGCGTCACCCTTGTGTCACGTAGTCTCTTTCGCATAGTTACGGGAACGCAGAACCCTGGTTTTGATGGTCTCTAAGGCTGGAGAGCCCGAAATAACCGTCTCGCATACCCCAAGCGTGGCGGTATACATGCGCATTTCTCCTCTACACAAAAAAATTAAGGATGCCTTTCGACTTCATAGCTTCACGGATTTATATTTTTGTAAAGAGCATCTTAATTTTGTCAACATTTAACAACAAGTTACGGCAATTATCTTTTGAATGGCTGTTTACCTCGCTAATTACGAAATTACTTCATCATTAGCGTGTTCCGTAGCTGCAAGCTGTATAGCGTCCGTATCCGTCACAGTCATAAGTGGCTACACATATTATTTAAGCTTCCGCCAACGCTTACAAACCAACGATGTAGTAAATCCTAAAGTATTATGCACGGACTTGAAATCCTTGAGTGAGCAAGTTGCTCTCGCGTCACATCCAATCAATGTTTTTGCCGACAACGCCCGAGGTCAGCCGAAGCTACAGAAAAACAGCAGTCCTTTGCGTGTATTGTGTTATTATATAATTCTTAGAGGGCAAACAATAAAATGATGAATATTAAATTAGTCTTTTATTGCTGACCACGTAATACATACTTGGCTAAGTTATCTGGTTTATAATTTTAAAGCCATTTACAATCTATGGTACCTAGTACCAAATACCAACTCGCAAACAAGTCGTTTACGACGAGAATGTAGAAAAAGCAAGAGTAGTCCTCGAGCCTAGTTCTAACCTAACCTAACCTCTACCGTAGTAATAGTAAGTATATGTATATTCTTTGCCTCTACCTATCTGAAATCGTCTTGTAAACTCAATATTTCAAAAAATGTAGGATTTATCTCAGAGATAGCACTTTTAACAGACATCTCTTCGGGACAGTGTTAACTGATCATGGCAGACAAGGCAATGTTGCTATCTAACAGGTTGCTGTTCCTATTCTCAAGATGCATTCAGCAACGTTTTATAACTCTCATATCATATCTACTTCCTCATAATTCGATTCAAGCGCATTTTAAACGTGCCTGACAACATTTTAAATATACGCAACATATTTCTTGTTACTCAGAGGTGGGTTCGAAGTTTCGAACCTAAGATCTCTGACTCACCAACCAACGGTCACACGGCTAGGATATCACGACCCAAATAATAATGTAATGATTGGGTGTTGGACTGTTTGCAAGATCTCAACACAACACAGTAAAACTCCCTTTCTTGCGAGAAGCTAAACTTCCATAACATGGCCTCATTTTCTGTAATAAGATTGCGCGCAAAAACGTGTAGCTAGATAGATGATCACACAATGCATGCTTTTAACTTCCGTTCACAGCCTATATTTATGTAGTGTGACATATTCTAACTGCACTTTGGCATCCATTATGTTTTATTATTTCCTTTATTCAATATGATATAAATAATATTACTTAGGTAGGTATTCCATTAATGAATATGATATTTATTTGGAATAGATAAAAGGTTGAGCACAATATTAATAAGTATAATAACTAACTATAATATATACACCTAGAAATAAACTATCTATATAAACTAATTGCAAAGATAAACTTAATCTAAAAGACCGCTACCTGTAGGCAACGTTCCCAAAATGCTGGCTGCGTTGCCTCGCTGGATGGCAATACTTAGCCTTTGGGCAAGATACAGACCAGCATTTTGGTCATGAGATGCCTCGACCAGACGCACTAAGGGGTATTGTGACAATCTGGGCGGCCAAAAGTCAATTTTATTAACTTTAACGTGGTTAGAAAAATATATGATTCGAATGAAGTTGAATAATATGTGAACTACCTTCAATACGTCCCTAGTTCCTAGCACTATTCTAGCGCCCGTACAATCTTCCGAAACTTGAGCGTCATTTAGAGTGCACGTATCGATTATCATCTTCATTGTTTACGAGTAACTTCGATAATTTTTATTGTTTTTGTGAGTATATTGTTATAAGTTCAAGTGATGGATTATGTTGAAGCAGGTAAGTCTGTGTACTTTTCATAGGTTTTTGTTTTAATAACTATTATAGTTAATTAATTAAAGGGGTTTTAGAATAGTGCCATAAAATCAAAAATAAAATCAAAAACTTTTTAAACTCTAGTCCAAAAGTTGTATTTCCCAAAGAGTCCTGGCTTTGATTTTAGGTTTATTAGAAAGCTTAAGATCTTAGCTATCCTATAGTTAAGTTTTTTTTTGCTAGTTTTTGCTATTTTTCAAGATACTTAATCATTTTTTAAAGGGTAGGTATGAAAAAGAAAATCGAGTTTAATTTTTTTATGTATGTTTTTTGCGCATGTTTTGCATATTAAATTAAATAAGAAACTCGCAAAAACAATTGACTCGAGTGGGATTCGAACCCACGACTCAGACATACCTTGCCATAGCTTTACCAACTAAACTACCGAGGCACACCCGCATCATTCGAAATAACGTATTTCTTTCTTAAAGTCATATAGGCATATGGTAACATCTAGTTCGAGTTCTAAATATTTTCACTTAATTTTTTTTATTTTAAATATTTTTTTATTTTAGGTCCATCAAATGTCAGAGTACTGACTCGGTATCATTTGTTTTCTTTAATGCAACAACAAAACTTTAAAACGATTGGCGAAAAACTAGTTTATTTAGAAGAGTACCTTCTTCAACTTGATGATTTCTCTGCAGAGCAAATAAAAAAAATAAAGCAGGATTTTTCACGCTTCAAGTCCGATATGAAGCGAAGATGGACTGAATCCGACCGTAATGAAGATATATTTGTGAAAAAAAATTTAGAATGGCTAAAAGGAATTTTCTCTATTTTGCCGTAATTAACTAAAGAATTTATTTAGAATCGAATAAACTCGAAAAATAATTTTGGCCGCCCAGATTGTCAAAATACCCCTTAGTGAGACGTCCCGATAATTCTTTCTAAATTTTACGGGCCCCTGGCCCCCACGTTCCTAGCGTCTCGACCCCAAAAGGCCCAAGGTATTCCATTTATTCAAATACAATTCATATCTTCTCCTTATCGTACACACCTACAGGGAACAGGGTTCAAGCTACCAGTGCAAGTGGTCAGAACTTATGGAAGTAAAACTATAAAATACTTGACCTTAGTGTATTGTGTATCTGAATAAAACCCAATTAGGAATTTCCTTGATTTATTTATTTAATACCTGGGAAATCTGGAAATTAGCGAAGCGCGAAATTATGTAAAATTTAATTTAAATGTTGAATATTAAACTATATGTACTAGTATAAGTAGGTATTTACATATTATCAAGTCTGGTGAAGTAAGTCAAATTTGATGCACAACTTTTGGCCTTACTTTATTAATTCTATTTTTACCGAACGAAATCAACTGTCAGCCAAAATTCAGTACCTAGTATATTGTTGATCGAAGACTATCGCATACAATACAATTAAATTTGAATGAAATCATCAATTTAATTTAAATTTACAATCATTGGGCAGATTGTTTTCTATACCAGAATTTGTTTTGTTGAAATGTTTTGATTTTCTGTTTCTACATAGTCTTTGCTGCATCCATTTTGTAAACCTGTAGGTTAGTGAAGCAAAGACAATACCATAGAATTACTTATTAAGAATAACTAGAAGTTCTGTGCATCTATATTTATCTGAAACTAGCTTCCTCCCGCAGCATCGCCCGCGTGATATGTTGCTAAATTGTAGCCAACATATAGCGCCATCTATAAGCATAATAATGTTATTGTTATTTTCCTCGGGAACAGTACTTTTTTCGGGATGAAAGGTATATTTCCGTTTCTGTACAAGTGACAACATATACTTAAAATTTCAGGATGATTTAGCCGTTTTGGTTTAGCCGTAAAAAGGTAACAAACAAACTTAGTTTCGCATTTAGTTTAGTTTAAATAAGGTTTTCCTAGGCACTACGTATATTTTAAAAGGTCGAACAGTGTAATTAAAATATTTTTGGTTGAATATCCTGTTCACTAAGGATATTATGGTAATTTTATTATAACAAGTCGCCAGTTTTTTTTATATAGGTATTATGAGAGTTTTATAACGAAGAACGATTATAACAACTTAATTTAATATTTTAAAAGGGGAAGTAATTAAATGGTCTTTATTTTAAATATTTGGTCAGTAAGAATAAACCAAGAAAATATTTTGACAGCATATTATGTTTATAAAATACCAGCAGCACCACCCAATCAGTTTGGGAATAATAAGGTTGGGAGGATGATAAATAGGATTGTGTTTGGGACAAATATTTGTAAAACAGTTTGTGTTTTGATGGCTGCTAATCTGACCTAATATTTGGTGCTTTTCTTCGTCGATACGATTTTTATATTTAAAAAAAAAAAATTTTAATAAAAAATAAAACCGACTTCAAAAGGAACTAAAAAGCTTGAAATAACTTTAAAACGTTTTGGAGTCGGTTCCAAGTCAAGTTCTAGCCTCTTTAACCTTCTCATTAAGAACTTGACTTGGAACCGACTCCAAAACGTTTTAAAGTTATTTCAAGCTTTTTAGTTCCTTTTGAAGTCGGTTTTATTTTTTATTAAAAAATTTTTTTTCACGATTTTTAGTGGTGCCTCAAATTAATCCCCCTCCCAGACTTTTGTGAGGCTAATATTTGAAATCCTTATGAAAAGCCCATTCAAACGATACCTCACACGATATTTTTTATCTAGGGGGGGGGGGGGGGGCTGACCACGTATCCCCCCTCTTCCTCTTTACTCGTCAGCCATCGACTGCACGTATAAACAAAGCAATATTACTTGTTACGACATTTCTGCTATTATCCTACGAGGAGTTCCGTTCCATATCTCGTAAGTCTATGATCAGATCACGATAATATTTCTATGGGACCACCTAAGGAGTATACCCTTTCGATTACAAAAAGAATTTTGAAAATCGGCACACAACTGAAGGAGTAATCGCGTAACAAACATACAAAAAAAAAAAAATAAAAAAAAAAAAAAAACATACAGTCGAATTGAGAACCTCCTCCTTTTTGGAAGTCGGTTAAAAATGGAACTAGGACTTTGCGTGTATTTATCAGCTGCGCTTGACTAGCCTGTAAGAGACTGCTAATGTAACAATATGACAGTAACGCATATTACGTGACAATATCAATAATTGTGATTGTTACGCTTTCTCTAGAGTGGAATAACAAATTTGTTCAGTTTCGGTAATCGTTATGCAGTATGATGTCAGTGTTTATTTACTGATGATTTTAATTAATAACTAATGACATAATCAATTAGTGAAGGAGACTAAAGCCTAATTGCAGAAGTGGCTCGATAGTATGCATATTTATTTTGATTGGTATTTGGACAAGCTGAATTTTTCTAACTGGCAAGCGTTATCACAAGATAGTTAAAGATGGAGCAATCATGGAGGTCTTTGCTTAGAAATAAGATGTGGTCTAAAAAAAATGATGCATGGAAGTTCAATAATTTAACAAGAACAATAATTTAAAATATATCCGTGACGCCCTTCAAGAAGCTACAATTCCTTCCTCAAGTTGATTGATGCAAATCATAATATAGTTTCAAACTTTCGCGAACGTTTATTATAATAAAACAACTTTTAACGGATAACTCGCGTAGAATGTTTATTTTTCACAACACACCTGACATTTAGACTGCTTTACAGCACTGATTAATAATGTACCTACGCTGTGCTTATAAAACATATTGTCATTATAGTAAACATAGTAGTTTTGAGAAACCTATTCAATTCGAACCACGCACTGCCAATTTCGTCTGCCAAATAGTCCAATCACTGAGAGGTTTGACTGTGTTATAATTTCTCTGTCTGTCGCTGAAACTTTGCAGTATGATAAAGTAATCTTTATCCTCCTCCGTAAGTTGATTCCTCACTGTTGAGGGTCGTGACCTCCTCCTTCCAACATTCTTTCCCTAATGATGTTGCGCCATCTTCCTCCGTTCCCAGCGACTTGCATTGCATCGTAGATTGAAGTGTCAAGAATGCTCATAGAGTAATTTATAAAGTAATCTTTATTACCTTCGGACAAATCCTAGGTATTATTGTTATTTTCCTCGGGAAGCACTTCTTTTCGGGGTTAAAGGTATCTTCAGGATTACAGGTAGGTAGGTAGACATCTCAAGTCCGTTTCTCAGGATGATCGGTTTAGTGGTTTTAGGCGTGAAAAGGTAACAAAGAAACAGATTTGCTTTTGCAATTATAATATTAGTTAAGATTAGAATTGTGGAATTGCAAATAAAGAGAAGATTTTCATATTTGTCGTTATGACGTTTATAATGTTTGCGAACAGATTTGTTGCTGATTCATAACCTCCTACTAGGAGGTTATGAATAACAGGTGTTGACTCAAAATATATAAAGAACAATTACGTTCGTATATCATCATCTGCCTAGCCTTTTCCCAACTATGTTGGGGTCGGCTTCCAGTCTTACCGGATGCAGCTGAATACCAGTGTTTTACATGGAGCGACTGCCTATCAGACCTCCACAACCCAGATAATCGTATATAAAATGTATAATTATAATTTAGTCCTTATCAAAGTTTGCGGCGGGTGTAGACATTCGTCATCCTAGCTGTTGCGATTGAAAGGGAAAAATAAAGGTAACAAAAGTATATTTTAAATAAAAGTAAATGAGTAAGTAAAGAGTATTGTGACTCAATGACTTATCACTACAGAACCTATTACTAAGGTTGCTAATATTTTTCGACCAATTATAGGATCTTTTAGAATAAGCAGTGGCGTAGTGTAGTAGCCATGGCCCCAGGCGACGCGCTACGCTTTTTAAAAGCGCTAAGTACGATCTTTTAAATTGGAAATTTAAAAAAAAACAAATAGAGCCTGTAGGTAATATTACGTGCCAAGCAAAAAAAGGGTATGAAGGCATGCGGTACGAAGTCTTTGATATGAAATGCTATGATGAAACTGAGTTGATTGCAATTGAAAAACTGACTATGAAAATACAGAGGGGTGAGGGGGGATTTTCAGTTTGCCCCGGGCGACGAAAGCTCACGCTATACCCACTGAGAATAAGCTATAAAAAATATAGTAGCTGTATACCTAAATAGGGAAAAAGTGGAAGAAGCAAAAATGGAAAGAATAAACTAATTTCAGTCCTGTTTTAATCAACCAATTATTATAGTTGTTGTTAATCAACCATACGATAAGAGACAGTTCTGTTTTGATCAAAACAGGACAGAAAATAAGTCTACGCCCTTTCATTTGACTTCATATTCATACTTTAGAATACTCAAGAATGAATAAATATTTATGAATAAACAAATACCAAATAAAAGAATCAAAAACTAGTTTTATTTACCTACCAGTTTTTGATCATTCTAGTGCTCGGTCAAATATTTCGTTTTGTTTGCATTGCTGATGGGGGAAATCACTGCGCTGATAACTACATTAGTCAGTACAATAGAAGCTTTACTTCATAGATAAGTTTTAGGTGATATTGAATTGTTCGCAAAACTATGTCATTGACACTTGTTGGCGGCAAACACCGTGACAAAGGCGGCCTTCACGCGGCGTGATGACGCGATGACGACTGATTACCTACGCAGCTACGGTGCGCTCTTTGTCAACTAAAAATCTGCTGCAGTTTTTGTTTAAAGTTCAGACGTGATAACACATCCTCCTAGCCTTATTATTCCCAAACTTTGTTGGAGACGGCATCTAAACTAACCAGATGTAGCTGAATATCAGTTTTCTACGGAGCGACTGCCTATCTGACCACCGCAACCCAAAGGGATTCGATATTCTAAGATTAGATTAGTTGTCAGGATTTTATGAGGGTACTGACTCTTGAGAGTTGTGATAGCCTAATGGTCTGACCGTTTGACTGGCAAGTCAGAGGTCTTGGGTTCGAACCCAAGGCGTGCACTTCTGATTTTTCGTAAGTTATGTGCGTATAATAAATTAATTATCACTCTCCGTGCCTCGGATAGCACGTTAAGCTCGTCCCGGCTGTCAATTGTAAATCTTTGACAGTCGTTACGGGTAGTCAGAAGCCCGAAAGTCTGACAACCAGTCTTACCAAGGGGTATCGTGAAACCCAGTATCTGGGTTGTAGAGGTCTGATAGGCAGTCGCTCCATGTAAAACACTGGTATTCAGCAGTATCCGGTAAGACTGGAAGCCGACCCCAACATAGTTGGGAAAAGGCTAGGCAGATGATGACTGACTCCCTATATCGAATGTCAAAGATCTTCATGACAACCGGGGCCAACGGCTTAACGTGCTTTACGAGGCATAAGTCAGAGGTGCGCGAACCCGAGACCACTAACTTGGCAGTCAACGGTCACCACACTAGGTTATCACGACTCAACATAATGGTAGGTGGCACTATAACATAAAATATCTACGTCATAAAATCATTGCATAGTTACACGTTAAAAGGATTGCCGATTACAAATTAATCATAGTTCAGCAAACATAAAATGTTGATTAGATATTGTTAACACATTAGTTATCATTTTAATCTAAGTTTTGCTTGTTTTATGATTAAATAGTTTTAAATTTCCCCAATAATTGTAAAGGTAGTCATTAATGTTATAAGGAAATAGACTAGCGTAGTAAAAACGATAATTTATTGTGCTACCTATGCTTAAGTTATAAATACACATAACTTATTGAAATAAAAATTCCATACACAAAAAAATAAGCCATGAGCACTCAATCGCTTCACCTTTCAAATAAAAAAAACTAAATCAAAATCTGTTCATCCGTTTGGGAGCTACGATGCTACAAGTACAGACACACAAGGGCAGGAAGGTGATAAATTCTTTATCTACTAAATACTCGTTTAAACACTATTTGACCGCGAGTTTTGAAGTAGTAAGTTAACGTTAGATAAAAACCCGCCTAAAACTGTGCAGCCACAATAATAAAATCTTTTGTCAACAAAACAACATCGATTTAATATCGGTTTATTTTATAAACTATTTTGAGGTGATTTCCATATGTAGTTCCACATGTAGTAAACCCATTTCCAATATCTTTGAGTAAACCTGTAATAAGTCGACAGTATTATTACCTGTTTTAGACTGTGTATGTGTATACAAACATTTAGACCACTGAGTTTTTGCATACACAGTCCAAAGCACTAAGGTGGGCACGAATCGTCACATCTTGTATCAGGGTTTAACGTTACTAAAATTTAATTTAATTTTTTTTAAAGCATTTAAGAGGATACAGCATTTACTCTTAATGTTAAATATTAACCTCCAGTTTTCACGCTAGTAGGTATACGTATTATTGACAAGGACCTTATAATTTTGACAAAGTATATCTTGGACTGCAGGAAAATATTTTTTATAAATAGTAACTTAACAAATAAGGTCGCTATTATTAAACGCGAAATGTTTAATGAGAAGGAATCTAATTTTATTAAACTATTTTTTAAGATAGTACCAAGTACTTAAGTAAGTACAATTAATATATTTTTTGTAATGATTCGTTTTGTTTTTTGTAAAAGGCATGTTTAACCACGAACCCAGTTAATGGCAAGTGCCAAGTGGTGTTGCGGTCTACGAAGGGATAGAGCACAGCTGGAGAAAAGAAGTTGGATGGTATCATCCAGACTATTCCAGACCCCTCCACGAGACAGTTTATAATGTTGTATCTAACTGTTTAGCGTTTACTTTTTATTCCTGTAAGAATTACAGATACCAGGCAAGATTGCAATTGTGTCTATTCAAAGTTCAAAATGGTACATAAGTACCTACACATTCTCATCACGGTCAGTTTGCGATAACGTGTGAATTAACCTTACCTTTAAAGTCTGTCATAAAAAGGCGGATAATAAAATTTAATAGTTACAAGTTATTTATTATAGCTATTAATTAGAGTCGTGATAGCCTAGTGGTTGTGATCGTTGACTGGTAAGTCAGAGGTCCCGGGTTCGAACCCAAGGCGCGCACCTCTGACTTTTCGTAAGTTATGTGCGTTTTATAAATTAATTATCACTTACTCCGTGCCTCGGAAAGCACGTAAAGCTGTTGGCCCTGCGCCTGATCTCTCTCCGATCGTGTCGGAAGGCCGTCCCATCGGACAATGAGAGTGAGGGAATAGAGAGTGCACCTGTGTTTGCGCACACACTTGTGCACTATAATATCTCCTGCGTAATTGGCTAGTCTCTGTTGAGATTGGCCGCTGTGACCGAAATTCGGTCAGGAGAATTTCTTTCTTCTTTCTATAGCTATTAATTTATGACTATTCCGGTACAGAGTTTCCAATTTAATTTAAGTTGTAATTATCTTTACGGTAAGCGCAAAATTATTTGGCCGGGCTGAAGTTAGGCTCTCGGATTGTTTATATATTCGCGCAATATAGGTATTTGCATCTCTTTCCTCCTCACTAGCTCAGTTACAAGTACAACCCCTCCACACGCTCCACCTCTTGTCACTATTTAGCCCCTAAAATATGTACTTCCACGCTGTTCGTGAGCGTGATTAACTTTAGCCCGGCTTTGTAAGTTTGCGCTTACAGTTTGGCGAAAAAGAGTCTGCAAAAGTTGGGGGCGCCACTGGCGCACTTCTCATACTACAAAATTTATTCAAAGTTACAAGTCAATCATTTTTAAGTTATTTTAGTACGTACTCACAAACTTATTTTTTAAGATTTTTGTTTTTAGTTCCAGCTGTCACCGCCTCAGACTCTTTTTTGCCAAGCTGTATTGTTGGTACCTAAGTGTCGATTAATTTTGATATTTTTAAGCAATTGCGGAAGAAATAAATTAGGCAGTTACGTACCTATTTAAATTATTAAAAATATGATAAATTATTCATACGGGCCTACGCTACGAATTATAATAGCTTTAAAATTAATGCCTGCGTATAATAAGCGTAGTATTTTAAGTACCAAAATGTTGTAATGAAAAATATTTTGATTAAGAGTCGTAAAAAATATATTATGCAAGAAATATTACGGTCATGGTCTCTTAGACCAAATTATTTGGGTAAACACTAACTAATGACTATGCGGTCTGTGTAATAAATATTAATAAAAATAAATGGGGTAATTTTTGCAGTAATAACTTTTTGTAAGTAATTATTTTTTATGACATAAATTAGATGTGAATACTGGCAAGCAACGAAAGATAATCATTATCAAAAAAAAATTGCAATACGTTTGTGGTAGGTAGTGTACATAGGGTATTTAGGTATGGTATAGGCATAGATATCCGGTCCCTTTTTCTATTTCCTTTAATTTTTTTATGGTAATCCAGGGCCGTACGTCATTGTACCAATTAAAAATCAATTTAGGATTAAATAAGGATTGGTGATGACGTTTTCAATCCACATAGCTGCAATAGTTGTAACAGTGAGTTGAGTAATTTGTAAAAATTGCCAACAGACATTACCAGGCGTCTTCCAAGGGAACTTGAAAACGTGGTCCAGGCCCCAGGGGGCCTACTCCGAAATTTTAACAACGAAGCTTCGATTGTCGGATCGCATGTTTGTGAAATTACCTTCTAATAAATTGTTTTTTTTTTAAAATGGTATTGTAACAAAAGGACAGATGAAAGCACTAAACACAATTAATCAGTGGCAATTTGGCGGTAAGGTTTGTGCTTGATGGTCTTCATTATTACGTTCCGATCCGAAACATCGTTGTTCGATTTTCAGAGTAGAGCCCCAGGCAGCGATACGATAGCTTAGTTACTTATATTGAGTTGGTTTGACTATTGCCACGGTATGTGTCGTAGGTTCAAACCCCGCTCGTATCCTATCTCTTTTTTAATTCTCTCTAATATTTCATGCCGATTACTTGCAAAGCATTACACGGCTGCAACATTAAACTCAAAATATCATACAAATATCAATAACCGAATTACATCATCAAACTATTTCAACCAATATAATGGAAATAATTGATCACATAAAAATATACTGCTTCTTTGTTCTAGTAGTAGGTAGCAAGCGCGATTGCTGAGCACAAGGTCCTGGGTTCGATCCCCGGGTCCGGCAAAGTGTTATTAGGTTTTTCCATTGTGAAATTCTCAGAAATACGGTGAGGCTTGCACAATACATGGGAGTTATATCATAGCTAACGAAACGTAACGTAGGTACTGCATACACCTGCCTGTAGGGAATACAGGCGTGAGTCTATGCTAAATTATTTAAAAATCTAATTAGTAACCGAATTAAATAGAAAAACAAAGTTTTTAAACGCTCATTATACCTATCTATGCAACTTCGAACGCATCGTTACTTCTTAGATAACATTATAAATTATGACTTAACGGTTGGTAAGTTTGGTAACTTAACTCCTTCGTACAGTTACGAGCATAAACAACATAAACAACTTTTCAAAAGCCAAAACATAACAAATAATAGAAAAAACGAGTACTTATTTAAAATATTGCATCTGTGGTATTATTTGTCGTGGTGGCGCATTGGTTTACAAACACATGGGTGTGGCTTCGATCCTAGTCTGAACTAATGTGACCTTTTTATATGTCGTAGGTATTTACTTAGTTAATGTAAGATACAAATGTCTACCCGTGAAGGAAAACATAGTGAGGAAACCTGGACTTAGTCTGAAATCGCTGAACACGCTGTAAGCTAGCATGGTTATTATTATTATCTGTATGAGAAGAAACTTTTTCCCTGCAGTGGAAAAGTTACAGGCTGATTCTTATATTATTAAACCATTAATTGACAAAGTTGACTTCCAGACTATAGCATTAAGACCGCCTTTGAACATTTCATTGAGCATAAAGAATAAATAAATAAATATTTAAATTGCGTTATTTTCTATAACCATATCAAGCTGTGCATATCTGCTACGTGTGTACATAATTTTGCTTGTTACTGTACATTCGTACTGAAGTTTACCAAATACCTAAATGTCAGCTAACATGAGACAAAGTTACACAGTTTTTGTTTTAAAAACCATGTGTGTAGGTATTTACATTCCTAATGCGTACTAGTATCAAATTGTACTTTTACTTTCGATACTTACAAAGAACCGGTCAAGCAAGGTTGTGCTCCGACGAAGTACACGGACTCCAAGCCAAACAATATGAATAAAGTTTCTAAACACTGATCGTGAACCAAATAATTTTATTTCACACAAAAACTCACAATGATTTCACACGAGACACTACGGTTTGTTTTTGTTGATGTAACGGTAAAAAAACTTTATGTAAAACTTATTTCAGTTTGCACGGATAAGTTGCAACCTTATATTAAAATTAAAAAAAGGTTAACTTAATTTTTATTTTTTAAAACGGTATTATTCGTTCAGTTTTTGAATTCGGAACATTTATTTTCGTTAAATATCGTGGCACAAACGCGTACAGTCGTGACGAACGGCCTTTCGCAACTGGTTGAATGAACGACGGTATTTGAATTTCGAACAACGCTCGACGCGGTGCGCACCTGTACGAGAGTGAATGACAAGCTTACTCATACTATACGAGCCAACTTACGTTAAACCCGTTGGGTTTTTACAAAAACCATGACTCATGTTACCAAACTCGGTGTCTGGAAATTTATAAATCATTTTACACATTATAATAATGGTAATTGGGACTTAAAGATATCCGGAAATGGATAAAAAACTCAAGTTCTAAACAGGTATCTTTAAAAAGCTTATTAGGCATCTATAGGTCTGTTCAATAGCGGTCCCCACATCATATTTGTACATACCTAATGCATAAACTAACAGTTTTGGGAAAAAATATCTACCTGTCTCTAATTCTCTATCCTTTCGCACGTATAAAAGCGAGGCAGGTAGGTATATTTCGTCTCACCAAAACCAAAGAATAATAACTATTACTTACATAATATAGTGTGATTCTGGAATTGCATTATTATCGCCATGTCTCATTTTAACGACATTTTTATAATAAAAATGCTTCCGGGTGATAGCGATGATGGCGCAGGAACAACGCGGTTCTGGAACTGTGATGTTACCGCCGTGTCTGAACGCAGGTGTTCTGTGGAGGCCGAGGTTGAAGCGAACCATGCGACTATTTACTGCACCCGAAGCCATCACAGCACTGCAAATAAAATTTCTGGAAGGCGCAGACGCAAGAAAATAGCGCCCTAGAAATGTCAGTCTGGGGCCTGCGCCTGGGCGATACGCGACGCGTGAGAAAATGTTCTAGGACAGCCACAGCCCACAGACTGCTAAGGTCATCAAGAGCATGTGATCTCATTTTTGCTTTAAAACCAAGGCACGTTTTACTGATTGTGATATCTTTGCAAAACTTTTTTTTACTTGAAATGTAGGCAACGGAGTTAAGTTGGCAGGGACGTTAGCTAAGGTTGTAATTTTTTCAAGATGTTATTAATATAATTTCATTTTATTGTATTTTCTGAAAAGGTATGACTGAAGCCTACACAAAAGTAAACAATTTTGCACAACTACATGCAAACTTCTATAAATAACTTCATCCCAAACTAGCGGCCCTGCCAACCTGACTCCTTTACCGACTGTAGGTAAGTTTATGTATGTATGTTCGGGTAAAATCTTGCAATCTAAATTCTAACACCTTCCTCTTATTCTACGGAGTTGAATTTTTCAAGATGGTTCAGTTCCGATGACAATGCATTTTTATGGTTAGAATACATGATAGGTAAATATTTTCAATATCTTTGACCTGAATAAGGGCAGTGCACCTGTGTTTGTCCATACCTACTTGTTTGTGCACTTTAAAATAACATTCCTGTGTAGTTAGCTGCGTTTGAATAGGCTGCGTTCAATGGCGTGCCTAGTACCTAACAACAGTACACCGTGCAAGTCTAACAACCTTTGTAAAGGTTACAAATTAAGTAAAAAAAATATTGTACGCTCTTGGCTGCGTTAGGTTGCGTAGAACGATAGTCTTCGTTAACATTATTATGTTAAAAAAGGTTGAAAGGTCGTTGGAGGGTCAATTTCACGAAAATTAACATAAAAGTTAAGAATCTCATTCGTGTCACAGCGTAATTAAGACAGGAATATTAATATTTAATAAGAAATTTGAAAAAAAAACTGATACGGATGGGATTCGAACCCACGATCTTCGGCGAACCGTGCCGACGCTCTAACCGCTGAGCCCCCGTATCCCATCAGAATCAGTTGAAATTTCAAATCTCTTTATACGCCTAGGGCGTGTATCTATCGGAATACATTACGTATCCGACTCAGTGTTCCAAACTTTGCAGTTCCTAAGACAGGAATCCTAATAATTTCAGATTAGATGTATGATATCCTAAATATTTTTAAGGTAACTTACAGATAAGGTAACAATTTAAAAGTTTTAACCGTCCTTGGAATGTTAACAACGGGTTACATTAATGTAATTTAAAAAAATTGTTAAATGATATTATTTATTGAGAAATTGAAAGAAATTAAAATAAGGAATTGTTAAATTAATTCATGAAATTCACCCGTGATCGAAATTCGATTTGGATAGTTACTGGCCCCAACCAATGTGGCGCTTGCGCCGCTCTGGAAGCAAAAAAACTGGATAATCTCCATGTTTATAGATAAATATGGAGTTTTCAGGTTTTTTAGTACCTATAGTTATAATTAAGTTTAATCATCCTGCTTAAAGAATGAATCATACAAAATTTAATAAGAAACGTTTTTCTTCATTAAAACACAGATATTTGAACAACTGAATAAAACACAAGCATTTCATTATATTTTTATTGATATAATTTTGTACAAATAACGGCGTATATTACATCGGACAGGTCTCACATACAAAACTAATGCTAGTCAAGCTATGTCACAAGTAGTAACTACATATGTAATAGGCTCAACACAAACGCGACTCGCACTTGACTTAAATGGGTACCTCGAATAATTATGTCATACGATGATCGATAAACTCATACATGTCGAAATTATGAAAGTATGTCACTCCATATGATAAGATTAAATTTGATAAGCCTTATTAGTTGTATTGTATGATGGAAGTCTTCTCAGATGACTACGCGGTCAATGCTTCACCGAAACCGTAAATTAGTAACCGAAAGTTTGAGAATAATATTTTAAATTGAATTGAATTTGAAATCTAATACAATTCCAGTTTTTGAAATTGTAAAAACCTTTGTTTGTTGTTTTTATAAAGATTAGGATCCGAAACTCGGGAAAGCCATCTGCAAATAGGTCGGATTGACCGAGGTAGTATGTGTCAAACTATCAATCTTCCACCGAAATGTTGTAAAGTAACAGTATCGTACTGTTGTGTTTCATACGGTCAGAGGCCAGACGCTTTCATAAACCCCATTCCTTTATCTCCCCTCCCCTTCCAGAATACCACTCAGGATCATAAACGCATGTAAGTGACAACGCTAGTGTTGCAATCTATAGTTTACGGTTAGCCGTATGCTTATTTGCCAGCTCAGTAAAAAAAAACTTACCAAGAGAAATACATACCTAATATGGATAAAGGCCATTGGTCGCTTGATAAATTGCGAAGCCATTTCTACCATTAATTAAGCGACATGACAAGTATGTTAAAGGAATCAAGCGACGAGGTAACAAAAAAAGCCAGTCGAGTCGCATGTACTGAATTATTTTCATTTACAAAAAGTTTTTTTTATCAAAAGCCCGTGATTAGCTAATTTAGACATATTGACAAGAAGCGCTGCGTTGATAAACAAATATCATTTTATAGTTATTTAATTTTGCATATTATCAATAATATTGTTTCGTTATAAAATTTAAGTATTCTATATTTCGTTTTATTTATATTAAATATTTTAACAATTTGTTGGTTCTGATACGAGTATGTAGGTATATGATTCAAAAAGTTCATTTAATGAGTTACATTTAATGACAACGCGGTGAAACTTAAATTAACGGGCAATTATGCAAATTAAATGTTCAGTCAAATTATTGGGAGACCACAATAAAGATATGTAGATATATGTAAATAATTTCCACACCCTGTGAAATACTATAATTGACGAAAATTATTGGTGTAAATGAAATCCCCAATGAAGGGCATTTAGGATTTTGTATCGAATTTATTTTCTTCTCAATTGTTCAATGGCTACTTTAATCTACAAATTGTTTTATTTATTATTTATGTAGTTAAACATAAATATAGTACCTATATTCAACATTTTGATTACCTATATAAGTACAAAGTTTACTTAAAATTCATATTTCAATACCCAATTGTTTATCGGCCAAAATTATTTACATTTAATATTTTGCACAATGTATTTCAAATATCTAATTAATGTATTGGTTTAAACAATAAAATTTAACGTTTACATTAAGTACATTTATAAAACACGGTTTTATCTTATACGAGTATTAACTAACTTTTTCGAACGATTTTTAACCCCCGACAAAAAAGAGGCGTGTTATATTAAATTTAACACGTGTATTTGTGATTCTCTGGCATCGTAGTTCCCAAACGCATTAACATATTTTGTTTAATTCATTCATTTTCATTCATTATTTTTATTTAATTAAATAAAAATTTGTTAATGCGCTGCTTTTAGTAGAAAGTTGACTTTATCGCGAGTATTCTTAGCTAATTTGTGTCGGGGGATGTTTAACTTTTAAACGAAAATATCTTTTAAAACAAGTGTAGGTACTTAATTGTTTTCAAAGATATCTTCTCACCGATGATAATAATACGGTATCACCACTAAACAATTGACAAGTTTCGATACTTATCATCCATACATACAAAGCACGTAATACTACGATAGATATAAATATATATATCGTCTATATTAGGACTAATGGTGCTAGGTCAGATGCAAACCAACTCGAAACAAGGCTAGTAACAAGCCCGGGGACATACATGCAGACATTTTGTAAAAGTTATTGGAAAATTTATTTTTATTCACACTTATAGCATGGAAAAGCCAGGTTTAAGACTTGATCGTAGGTACTTTGATTTAATAGTAGACGATTGAGAAATTTTTGGGACTAAGTCATTAGTAGGTTGGCCATTTTGAGAACTAAGTGTTAGCTAAGTTACTCAGACGAATTTAAACGCAGTTTTTTATACCGATTTCTCAAAGTCAATATACGAAATCTCGGCCTTAGATTGTATAATATCTTAGCCATAATCACTACATAGTATAAAACAAAGTCGCTATCCGCCGTCTCTTTCCCTATGTATGCTTAGATCTTTAAAACTACGCAACGGATTTTGATGCAGTTTTTTTTAATAGATAGAGTGATTCTTAAGGAAGGTTTATATGTAGTATATTGCACCCGTGCGAAGCCGGGGCGGGTCGCTAGTAGTTAATAATTGAGAAATTGATGAGGTCTAAGTATTTGGTAAGTCGATGATTTTGTGAACTTAGGACTTACCTAATCAGACGAATTGAAAGACAGTTTTTTTTATACACCGATTTCTCAAAGTCAATGTACGAGATCTGGGCCCTCGGCCTTAGATCTTAGCCTTCTCTAAGGCTAAGATAAAATATAAACATCACTTAGCACGAGTTAAAACTAAAACATGTTCGTCTCTGTCGTTCCGTTGCAGTTGAACAGTGACAGCGATATAGCAAGCCTTAGTACGTGCTAATAGCTAAGTAACGTCTGTTTATCTTCGCCTGACAAGAGCGCAAACAAGGCCATTAACCAAAGAAAAAGAAAATTTGGTGGCTAAACATTTGCTGAAATATGAAGGTCCACATATACATTAAAAATTAATTTTCCATTGCTGTAGATAAACAGTTAAAAGACACCATAAAAAATAATATTAAAAAACTAAGTCTATTTATTCAGACCTCAATTAAAAATTCTGAAGGAGCATTACATTTAGCGTCGAATTTAGCTATAAATAAGTAGGTAATTATGTGAAAATAAATAGTCCCCGGGCTCAAATATAAAAAGCTCAATTAATATTACAATATTATAAAACTCTATTGTACTACTTACAAATGTTCTAAAACCACGTTCATATATTATGAAAATGTTTCAGTTATACAAACGCTATGTATGTATACTTATTGAACTATTTTACATAGACGTAGCTGGATATTATTTTAGGGAATCTGTAGGGATTATTATAAATATTTTAGAGTCGTGTGTGCAATTTATTACAACTCATCAAAAGCCTTCAAATATGACACAATAGACTATTACGTAGCGCGGGTATTTGGCGCCTGACGGATGGGTGTTTCCAAACCAAATTGAAATTAAATGATCGCCTGCAGCATTTCCTAGACACAATGAATGTCACGCTAAATTTGTTTTATCGACGAATGGAACCTTTTAAAAAACTTAGCAATTATATAGTCTTTGGACAACGTATAGGCTCTTAAACGAGAACTGCATAATATCTGAAAATATATCGCTCAAACACTTTTGTTTTTAATTTTTATTAAATAGGGGCCTACTCCAAAACTCAGAAAAGATACGCGTGAAAAACATAACCCTTCCTTGGCAGTCGGGTAAAAATATGGAATAATGTAATTCTGTTTTTGGTTTGTCATCCCATAAAATCACTCCAGCTACACCCCTGTGATAATATAAAATACACCCACATCGTAACAAATTGTGATTAGCTACGAAACAAAAGGTTTCTTACAAAATGATACTGCGTGCAAACCACTCGTACGACTAGAATTTTATTTAATTTAACATTACAAATAGGTTTTTTTATATATTTACTAGATAGTAAAGCACTTTGAAAAGTTATTCCATCGTACATGGAAAATAAATTAAATGAAAAAAATACTTAATTATTAAAATCTAAAAAAAAAATAAGGGTAAAGAATGATTGTGACAGATAAGGTGACAGAATCAGAAACCCGCAGTTCACTTAATTCTAAATTGACTAGAGTATTTATTTAAAAACTAAAATATTAATCAGTTTGAGAATATTCCAGTGATTCATATCAAAACATTTTAAAGTTCGTTATTTATTAATATCGTTTAGTTTATTGCTTCCGCCATTTAATTTACATTGATATGTAGTCATGGAGTTATTGGTCGTCACAATATCGAAAGCAACTCCTGATGAAAACGAAGACAAATCTATAAGACACACCTAACACTAACTTTAACACAGATTCATTTAACATTTTGTGTTTAAATGAATATTTAACGAGTTGAAATGAACATTTAACGAGTTGAAATGAACATTTAACGAGTTGAAATGAACATTTAACGAGTTGAAATGAACATTTAACGAGTTGAAATGAACATTTAACGAGTTTAAATGAACATTTAACGAGTTTAAATGAACATTTAACGAGTTTAAATCGACATTTAACGAGTTTAAATTACTTTTTAATGTTAAATGAACCGTTAAATAGTAACAAATGTAGTTTTATTCACTTAAATGAACTTGGGTGTTCATTTAAATGAATAGTCTATGTTTTATGGGGCGCATCGTCCGACATTGTTCGTGATAGTGTGGGGTAGTTTTGACAGTGACAGCGGGATGTCAAAGTCTCCGCTGAGAGATATTTGTGACACGCAGCCGACGAGGCCCCTCTTGTATCTGCCTTGTGTGTTCATTTCTATTGATGGCAGACCACCTGGAGAAAGAAAATAATATTACCTACCTACTTAACATAATAACATAAAGCTTGGCGTGATCTGATCTCTCCGGAGTGTGTGCCAACCAACACAACTGGCCGCCAGTCACCAGTCGCAGATTACATTGGCCTATGACAGGCATATCGTAGTATTTATTTTTAACCGGTGAGCAACCAGCACTTACTGACTGAATTGACTTGAGAACCGAGCTGTGACCACTAGTTTAGCCCTTTTAAATTAACATCATTTAATTCTTGAAAGGCTTGAACGCTTTAGGTATCCCTAAAAAAAACTGTGTTTGAACCGAGTATTTATATACTTGTAACTAGTATTTAATCATAGCAAACTCGCTTGCTAGCAAGATTATTTTTCGTAAGGCGCTTGTTTAAATGCTCGCAGACTCCATTTGTGAAATTAGTATTTCCCCAATCACACTAACTGGCTTTTATGGAAGTACTTTTTTAATCGAGCCCCTAGATTCTAGAAGTTTTTAGTTACCAAACTTTAGAGATCTTTTCAAACTTAATAAACAATCTGATTCATACCTATATAGAGTCCGTTTTCAGTGTTTAGCTGCTTCAGTTTGCCAGGCGACACTTTCCCGACAGACCCAAGCCCGTCCACCTCTAAAACGCCTGCTTGTCTATTCCTGTGAGTGGAAATATGTGTTAGCATCATTCAAACGATACGAGACTTCAAAGGATAAAACAAATTCATTAGATACACTAAAAACTTTTAACAAACAATGTAAAACTTCAGAATACTAAAAGCCAATACCAAGTTAAATGGGTTCCAGCTTCCAATATATTATGTAATATTAAGCCTTGATACCGTGATTATGAGGTTTGAGAAGTCTGTTATTAATTATACATCTTGTTATTTTAATAAAGCGCTAATCGTACAATTACTTGTTACAATAGTTTCCGATAAATAATATCTTCATACATTAGATCACCAATTATCAACTCCAAGACATCCGGGATTAACCTTTTATATCTAGCTTACATTTTGATCCCGAAACCGTTTTCGGAAATTTTGCTATTCTAGCGAATAACCCTTCCTGAAATTTTGGAAGCCTAATATTTCGCCGTTATTTGTCCGATTTCAATTATTTTCGCATGTAGGTATCCTTAACCCTTCTTTAAGGTCATAAAGTGTCCACCTAACCCTTTTGAATTATCAAATCCTACACTGTCCCTGAGTAATATAGAATATTTTGTCTCAAAATGATGCGGGTGTTGTCCCGGGCAGAAGTTAACTCATAATATCAATAGGTTGGTATTTTGGTACCTGGTTGCTCGCGCTCTGTGCCACAACCCATCATCCACTTTGGTGTGATTCGCGATGATCACCACCTCCCCGCTGCCCAAGTCGTACCTGTGAATAAAGATTTAATAAACTGTGTTAACAAGATGGTGGTGTTGTGTGAGTATGGGGTATAGAACTTTCGTAACGTTCTTAAACTGGATGGCTGAGAGATTGCCACGTACAAGGCCTAAGTACCTACATTAAAAACCCAGGTATTCTCCCCAAACAATATAATAAAACTGCTAGAATTCCTCGAGGAGATGATGTGGCTTGCATATTAATAAGTTTGACCCCTACCGAAAGCAAAATATCAGCCCTCTATACCTAATGTTTCCAAATCCACTAATAATAGTATTTTTCACTCTTGTCTTTTTAAACACACATATGAACTCAGAAAGCGACCTAACCTTTAGTGAGACGTATTTACGTGTCTCTTCCCTCTTCAGGGAATAATTACGAAAGACCAGTAATAAGACAATATTGTAATTGACAATATTACCTGAACACAAGCACGGAGTTCTCAATAGCGAGCGAGAGGAAGTCTGGCGGGGAGCGCGCTCCTCCCGACCACACCAGCAGGCCGTCAGACCGTACTGAACGGAAGCGAATGTTGATGTCCAGGGAGTAGCTTACCAACCTACAACAAATAAAAACGTTAATTAGGTATTTTTTATCAGCCGCGTATCTACTGTCGGAACAAGTGGCTTTGCTGCCTTCCGAACATCTCTTAACCAGGTGATAATTACAAGAGCAAGTATCTACGATAAACTTTTTCACCCATGCATGTGTGTCCTAGGAAAATGCGATAGAATGCGATGCAATAGACGTAAAAGCATTAAGATTAAGCGACCGCGATCTTCATTCTTTTACGTCTATCATCTATTTTAGTTTAACGTAAGACTTTGGGATGAGACCGTGCGAAGAAGAAGTAGCTACGATGGCAATTATCTCGCACGCGTGCTCGAAAATTGGCATCTTCTTTTTCAGATTCGCCACTGGTCGATTAATTTATCGGTTTAAACTATTCCATGCATTTTTCAACAGCTCTCTAGCGTATTCTCAAAAAAGTCTGTATGATCACATACAAAATAGGAAATGTTTTGTATGAGAGGACGCACAAAAAACAAACTGGGAACTTTTTTTATAATTGATAGGCTCGCGTTTGACCACCATCTTACCTGGTGGAAAGCAATTATGCGGTCGACGATAGTGCACGCTTACCTAGAAGTATCTATCCTATCACTAGACTTGAAACCTTCTAAAAAGACTATGGTAAATAACCTACCGTTTCATGGTATCATCATCATCGATATGTATGAAGCTATCTGTCCCGCTGAAGCTCGGGTACGTGTTCATATCGCCCCAATTTACTTCGTTATCACTCAAATACTTCACTTGCATATACGTCTGCCCATCGTATGGGACATCTGTCGCCACATCATTGTCCCTTAGCCCGTCCAACAAGTACTGATGCTTCTTACTAACGAAGTACTTCTTTTTCTTATATTTGTCTATGTGTGTGTGCTTCTTGTATTTGCTCTTGTGGTATTTCTGCTTGAATCCCTTCTTCGCTACGATGGAGTGGTGAGCGTCGTTTTCTGATATATTTTGAGGGTATACGGGGAACGGTTGGAGAACTTCTTTGCATTGGTTCTTATCCCTGAAAGAGGGTAGATTATTATAAAAATATTTTTATCAAGCATTTATGCATGCGAATACAGATTCAAGTCTTGCCCGTGACTTTTCCATTTGCATCTACATATATTTATTACTAATTCGAGCAATGTTTAGAATATCACTAGAACCCAAGTGAAATGCCAAACCAAAGGTCACAGAAAAGACAGTAGGTACAAACATGAGCGTATTAAAATCATCACTGGAGAAGAAAAATATCTTAAAGCAACTCTCTTTTAGAGACATAACTGGTAGTTTAAACTCTGACTTTATTTTTGTTTTCTACCCAACGACAGGAAGATTCTTACAGTAAGTATTTCGTACAAGTTGTAGGTATGTTTTCAGTTCTTGTAAATCTTGTTAAACGTCAATTGTAGCCTAATAACAAGCTTGAAGTGTAAAGCTACTTTCTACGTATTGTCTCTGCTGTGGTACTTACGTGCAGTTATTGTTGTTATCGTCACAGTTATCGACGTTGAGTCCGCCCAGCGCTGCCGACACCACTGCTAGCTCCTCGTCGTTTATTATCAACTGAAAATAGTAAAAGGCCATTAGATTAGAGATTCTGTACGTACTGGGATTTCTATTTGTGGAAGCACAAAGCTGCCTGCTGTTTGAATTGATAATGTCGCTATGTTTCTAAGGCCGCAAATTCGGAGCAGCGCGCAGCTGTGTTTGGAGCTTTCAGCGTGGCGTTTCATACAAAAATGTTGGCAACGCTACGCTCTGCCGATTGTACGCTCCAAACACCGCTGCTCCAAATTTGGGGCCTAAGGGTCAATTCAGATTGAAAGGGAAGAAAGAGTACACATTGCTCAAATTTGTGTTTTTTGCCATGTTCAAATTGGCATTTGTGGTTGATCACCATTAATTTCAATCACTCTGGAAGGCATAATGTAAAGTAGCTTAGTCCACTAAAATAACTACAGCTAACATTTTCGACTGTACGTCATTCATCGCTTAACTTAGCCAAGGTATCATTAGAAGTTAATAGGCTTCCAGCTGATTGAGCGTGATGCAAGTAAGTAAGAATAATTGCGAAGGACAGAGAAAGCGATATGTAGTAGCGCACTTCAGAGGGGTAAAGTTATAGACTGTACTGTTTTTACCTGAGACACACATCCATTGAAAGACGTCGCCAGCGCGAGCCTAGCGGGCAGCGGGTGCGGCGCGCCGCCCAGCAGCAGCGGCGTGCGCAGTGACAGGCGGCGCCGCGAGCCGCGTGACGTCACCGAGCGCGCCGCACTACGTGACGTCACCGAGCGAGCCTCACCTGCGCCGCGCACGCGCAGGGTGGCGCGCCGTCCGGCGCGGGACACTGACACCGAGTGCCATTTGTTTGCTTCTATCGGGTATGCTGATCTGTACATGGAGTTTTTCAGTGAATTACCTAGTTCTTGTTCTTAGTTTTAAATATATGGGTTTATTTTAATGTAGCCTGTTAGGTACAGGCTGTCTAATAGAGAATATTTCTCCTGAGATGGTCCTTGGCGCCATTGATTTTAATTCTAGTCTATACTAGTATAATATAACACAATGGTTAGCACAAACATATCTAAAGATAATATTAATTATTATTACGGTTTTACTCGCAGGTTTATTTCGGGAGGTCCGCGACGCGATGGCGTGACTACACTCTTTCTTAAAAATGGACTCCATTTGAGTTCGAAACTAATCGGGCAATCCCGAAATCACCCCATAAAGCCATAATAATATTTAGGTAACAATATAATATATTATTATGACTCACGACAGTTGATGGTATGTGCAGATTCTAGAATGTTACAGAATGAGACGATTACCTGACGAGAGCGATTCCAGCTCCCAGATCAAAAGCAAACTCAACGAAATAATCCCGGAGATGTAGTGAGAAGAAGTCACCATCGCCGTCTGCGCGCTCAGAGTTGAACAACACCAGACCCTCACCACTTGTCGGCTTTAATGTTATCTGGAAAAGAATTCAATACCTAATTAAAACGTATAAGTAAATGTATAAATATTTAGGAATAAAAAGCCTATGCCCCGGGCGGGCTGCCCCCCTGGATTTGATCTCCTGGGCAAAAGTTTTTGATTTGATCTATCCATTAAAGAAAAAATTGCATAAAATTCGTTCAGCACTTTTTGATTGTTGCGCATAGAGAGGCAGAAGCGGACTTAATACTACTAGAAATAAGTATCGAACAACGACAGTCTAATAAAAAACTCATTAATGTATTTAAAATATCAACCTACTTATTGCTAGTTAGGTTTTACTGTAGCCCTGGCCGGACCTCGTTATAAAAATTATATTACGTCGGTAACATTTTTTCACGTCTATGTAATCTTTTGAAAGTGGTCGGGCTTGCACTATAGTTAGATACTAGCAGTGACGGATTAACCCTTAATCAAATTAAGCAATTGCCTATGGCATAACGTCTGAGGGGGCACCAGAAGAAGCACAAAAAAGTACGTTAACTTCACTAACGTCCACTTCTAAAGGGGTGCCCTCTATCTGGCAGAAACTTGTTGCTCCGAAACCTATTTGGCATAACTCACTTGACATAAACTTTTTTAAACGAACATTATTAAGGTAGAAAAAATATTTAATATAATTGTTTTTTGGCCTAATGTTTTACTTTTAAGATGGCAGAATTGTATTGGGCATAATTACCTTTGTCAGAGTTACAATTTTGTATAATTTCGTTTAGCATAACGTTTATTTAGAGCGCCGATTATTTGGCATAATTTGACTTAGCATACTACGAAGATCACAGAATTTCAATAGAAATAATTTTATTAGCCATATTGAAAAAAAAATATTGTACAATTATGCTCGGAGGCGAGCGTCATAATATGGTTAACACCCCGACTCAGAGTACCCCGACTCGGATAGGTTAGGTTAGGTTAGGTTAGGTTAGGTTCTCAAGAAGGATGGACGACCTGCGGAGCTTCCCTCAGCTTATCGTCCTATAGTGCTGCTGGATGAGACGGGAAAGCTCTTTGAGCGTATCCTTGCCTCCCGCATAACCCAACACCTGCGCAACGAGGGCCCCGACTTGGCAGAGTGCCAATATGGGTTCAGAAGGGGTCGTTCTACGATCGACGCTATCTCACGCGTCAAGACTCTCTCGAAAGAAACAACCGATGCGGGTGGTGTGATGCTGGCCATATCGTTAGACATCGCTAACGCATTTAACACACTGCCCTTCAGCTGCATAGAGGAGGCACTGCGTTACCATCGAGTGCCCCCCCCCCCTACATCAGGAGAACGATCGGAGCCTACCTTCGCGGACGCGAGATTATTTACGTCAATCAGACGGGGGAAGTTTGCCGGAGGACGACACAATGCGGTGTTCCACAGGGGTCTGTCCTAGGACCTCTCCTGTGGAACATCGGATATGATTGGGTCTTGCGTGGCAACCAACCTCCTGGTGTAAACCTCCTTTGCTACGCAGACGACACATTGGTAGTGGCCCGAGGACCAAACTACGACCGGGCAGCAAGACTTGCCAAGGCAACAGCGGAGGAGGTCGTGCATAAGATTGAAGCGCTAGGCTTAAAAGTGGCCCTTAACAAAACTGAGGTCCTGTGTTTTCATGGGCCTCGGAAGGCGCCGCCCGTAGACGCCAGCATTACCATTGGCGGAGTGGCTGTGGGGGTAAGACCACACATGAAGTATCTGGGGCTGGTTCTGGACAGCCGCTGGAATTTCAAGGAGCACTTCAGACGCCTGTCGCCAAAACTTATCGGCGCAGCCGACGCTCTCGGTAGATTACTGCCGAATGTGGGTGGGCCGAGCGTGACTTGTCGCCGCTTGTATGCGGGTATCGTCAGGTCCATGGCTCTTTATGGGGCACCAGTGTGGGCGGATGCTCTGAACGCCGACAATCGAGCTTCGCTGTTTAGGCCACAGCGGGTCATGGCGATCAGAGCTATACGTGGATATCGCACTGTGTCCCACGTTGCAGCCTGCGTCCTGGCAGGAACTCCGCCTTGGGACCTGGATGCCGAGGTCCAAGCGGAAGTATACACGCGGTGTGCGGAAGCGCGCAGTAGTGGAGCCGGCCTTCCTGTAGAGGTGGTGCAAAGGTGGCGAAGGAGCGCTCAACGCGAATCGAATCGAATTGATGAATCGTTGGGAGGAGCGGCTAAGAGAGCCGAATGCTGGAGAGCGAACCGTCTCCGCTGTCCGCCCAGTCCTCGAGGAATGGGTAGGCAGACGACACGGTTCGCTCACTTTCCGAGTAGTCCAAATACTTTCGGGGCACGGTTGCTTTGGCAGATATCTCTGCTATATAGCGGGTAGAGAACCGTTGCCGGCGTGTCACCACTGCTCAGCTAGTGAAGATACTGCCGAGCACACGTTCGAGGTGTGCCTAGCGTGGGACAGCGAGCGCGCATCGCTCAGGGATGTGGTGGGAACAGACCTCTCCTTACCGGCCATAATTCGCAACATGGTCGAAAGCGAGAGGTCTTGGGAGGCGGTCGTTGCCTTCTGCGAATTAATAATGTCGCAGAAGGAGACGGCAGAGCGGACGAGGGAGGACGACCCATCGTCCCAAACAATCCGCCGAAGGAGAACGGGGCGGAGGAGGCGGCAGTATAGCCGCCAACTGCTGCCGTAGAAGCAAGGTGCCTGGGGTCTTAGGAGGGTCCGCCTAGCGGACAAGCGCTGGCCGGCCTGTAGAGGACTGCGAAAGTGTACCTGCAGTCCCGGCCAGTAGCGCGAGAAGGCACAGCAGAGTTTTTAGTGGGTGCAAGCCCCACATACCCACTCCGTTTACCCCAGCGGAGTGGCATGCGTAAGGCATTTTCTCTGCCCAAACAAAAAAAAAAAAAAAAAGGTTAGGTTAGGTTAGGTTAACGCTGCTTCCCAATCTGGGGGGCCCGAGCACCGCCTGTAGGCGGTTGTACGTGGGGATCGTGCGATCGATGGCCCTTTACGGGGCACCGGTGTGGGCTGCTGACCTGACGGCCGACAGCATCGTAATCTTGCGAAGACCGCAGAGAGCGATGGCCGTCAGAGTCATCAGGGGATATCGCACGGTCTCCTACGAGGCGGCTTGCGTGCTGGCCGGATCCCCGCCCTGGGACCTGGAGGCGAAGACCCTCGCGACGCTGCACAAGTGGCGCGAGGAGGCGCGATCGCGGGGCGAGCGGCTGGTGCAGCGACAGATCGCGCAGCGCCGGTCGCGGCTCGGCGAGGTCCTGGTGGCGGAATGGCGGGGGAGGCTTTTGCGCCCCACCGCCGGCCTCGGCACTATCGAGGCGGTCCGGCCAGTGCTCGACCACTGGCTCGGGAGGAGGCACGGCTCCCTGACGTACCGTGCGACGCAGGTGCTGACCGGGCATGGTTGCTTCGGAAAGTATCTGTGGCGCATCGGCAGGGAGCCGGACGCTCGGTGTCATCACTGCGTCCACTGTCTGGAGGAAACGGCGCGGCATACGCTGGCAGAGTGTGCCGCTTGGGAGGAGCCGCGCCGTGACCTGGTATCGGTCGTAGGAGGGGACCTGTCGCTGCCGGCCGTTGTTCGCGCGATGGTCGACAGCGCAGAGTCCTGGGACGCGGTGATCTCCTTCTGCGAAACAGTCGTGTCGCAGAAGGAGACTGCGGAAAGGGTGAGAGAGAGCACCAGCACTCTCCCAGCCCGCCGCAGGCGCACCGGGCGGCGGCGGAGGGCGGGCAACGCCCTCTTCCGTCCCCCCTAAATGGGTCCAGGGGCGGCGGACTCGGGGACGTCCGTCGCCCCCTATCAACATGGACCCGAGGCGGCGGCGCGTAGTGTTCCACGCGCGCCCCTCGTAGACGTCGAAGGGGGAGGACACCTCACTCCCCCTTGGGGCTGCGGAAGGCGCACTTGCTCCCGCGACCCTGGCCCACGTGCGAGAGGGAACACCGGGGTGGTTTTTAGTCAGTAAGAGTCTGACAGACCCCTCCGCCCTTCCCCAGGGCGGGGGACATCCATGAGGATTTTCCACCCTGGCACAAAAAAAAAAAAAGGTTAGGTTAGGTTAGGTTAGGAAGGGGATGGCGGGGTGCCATTTGAGTTAGTGAAGGTTCGTCAAGGTCATTGGCATCAAGGTCAGATTAATTGACACCAAGGTCAAGGTCATTGACCTTCAATTGTCGCGTCGTGTTCCCCCACCCCAACTACTCCCACATCCCACCGGGTCCCGAAGGCTTGATAAGGCAATAGTTTGATTGCCAAAAGATGATTCTGGCTGTGAATTTTCTGCGATATGATGGTTCTACTTTTGATTATTATGGATATAAAATATATGCCAAAAAATGATTCTGGTTGTGAACTTTCTACGATATGATGGTTATACTTATTGATTATTATGGATATGAAATTTATACCTAAAGATGATTCTGACTTATGGGTTTCGGTGTATGGTAAATGAGTGTATGCCAAACGATTTTCTGCGAAAAGAGGTTTATGCTATCCGTGGCTATGCGAAATAAAATTATGACGTAAAAAGTTCTGCTATAAAGAGTGGACCCCTTCTAAAGTACGTTACATCTCATCATTATTATTTATTATTTTACAAAAAAACTAATGTTTTTAGACGGTAAAGGTTTAAAGACCGATTCTAGTTGACATACGGATAGACAGGCCTACAGGCATGGATTGCTTAGGCCATCAAGTAGTCTTAATCCTTCACTGGGTTCTAGGCACGCCACTGTACTATAGTATAGTACACGGACAGATAAACTTTCAAACTGCATACAGTATAAAATATGTTCAGAAATCGTTCATTTCCAATGCTTCGGAACAAACAGTATGCTGAAACTTTCTATAAACTTCGAGAACTGTTACCGAACGAAACAAATCGATCCCATGTTTTCATATAGAAACTTTGGTTACGTTTCGTTTGCGTTCTTATTTCATTTCTCTTCGATAATTAAAATTGTTGGCAGTTTTCTGTACTCTGAATTGTTGCAATAAGTTTTAAAAGTTGCGGGCAAGCGAATCTGTTGTTCGAGAACGTTACAAATATTTCGTTCTACGTTGTATTCTATGAAGGAGAAAACATTTATAAGCTTCATTAGAAATTATATATTATTAAAATAACGGGTAAAATAATATCGAAATACAAATAAAATAAGTTTTTTTTTTCGTAAAACAGTTTTGTCATCAGAACTAACGAACTAAGGTACAAGTATGTACCTACCAAATATCAGATCAGTCTGTCAACAGGGAGTAAAATTTCAATGACTAAATTTGAACCATGGAGTTTCTTGCCAAATTCTTCTCCATGAAGGGAAGGCTGCCCTTAGAACCGGCAACTAGAGTCACTCTTACAATAAACAATGTAAGAATTATGACTATTCATAAGTGCCTAATGGTCTACATGAATAAAAATAGTTTGATTTTGTTTTTGAACCAAACCAACAACAAACAGGGCAAGCTAAATAAAACTGTTTAAAAAAGAAGTAATTTAAAAAATAAGTCAGTTAGCAATTTTTTTTTTCTTGTTTATGGCAATCTGCTGATGACTTCAGCAATTTCTGCCAGTGTCGTGTAGTGGCCGCACATGGGTAAAAGTAAAGTATAAATAAAAAATAAGCCAGTTAGCAATTGACGTTGCAGATATTTGCAGTTGTAAAAGTGGCGGGTGCCAGTATAACGAGCACTTCGCTCATGGCTTCTACATTTTAAGGCGACCTCGTAAATACTCATTAGAGCGCCCGCTTAAGTACTCTTTAAATGAAGACTAATGCGGTGAAGTTTATTTACTAGGAGGTGGCGGTAAAATCATTTCGGGCGATTATTAAGTTGAATTGCAATAAATTAAAACTCTCGTCACAAAAATATAATAAATCACTACATAGTATAAAACAAAGTCGCTTTCTCTGACCCTATATCCTACGTATGCTTAAATCTTTAAAACTACGCAACGGATTTTGATGCGGTTTTTTTTAATAGATAAGAGTGATTAAAGAGGAAGGTTTATACGTAATTTGCACCCGTGCGAAGCCGGGGCGGGTCGCTAGTATTAAATAAATAAGTCTGTAACTGTCACACTGCAGGGCAAAGGCCTCTTCTCATACAGAGAAGGATGGAGCACTAATTATCACGCTAGCTCACTGCGTTCCTTTACCGTTAGTCAGTGGTGTCTTAGATTAACTAAGAAAGTACATATGACATTGAAAAAGGCACATTGGTACCTACATGCCAGGTTCGAACCCACACGATTGCAAAGCGGGTCCGTAACCCATGCGCCACCTCGATAGTATTGTCACAAAAATCCTCAAATTTTATTAGCTCGCGAACTCATGGTCAAAACCACTTTCGATCAAGTCACCTTTAAATTTATTAAAAAAAAAAACAAAATCGATTCATTCGTTTGGGAGCTACGAAACTCCGATTCCACGAAATGTTTTAGCCGTTATACCTAACTTGAGTTTGAATTGCGAACACTCGAACTCCTCCGATCGGAAACCTATTTGTCTGTCATTGTCATTATATAATTTATCTGAGACGTTCAGAAGCATGGCGCCAATTCTGTCTAGAGATTCCAGACTATTGATTGAACAAACGTTCTGGTATTTGAAGGACCTTTAGATTATTTAGTGTTGAACAGTATCTATTGTTTGTTGTTTTATCGATCGTCGTTTTGTTACATCCAAGTTGTTTGCTACCTTTTTTAAAAGAAAGAAAGAGGAAAAGAAAAAAAGAAAAAAGTGTATGCAACCTTACACGCTTCTCACACGGAAAATAAATAAATAAAAGAAGGACAAGATATCTCTGTAGCCGCCTCCGTAAGTCGTGTTCCTCATTGTTAAGGGTCGTGACCTCCTATTTCCATCATTCTATCTCTTACGATCTTACGCCATTTTCCTCTTCTATCTCTCTATATGTGAGGCCAAAAGAAGGTGCCTATCTCAGCTGATTAAGACTTATATACAGGAGAAGGTAGTTTTGTGTATATACTCTAATTTGTACACCATATTTAAGGTAGGACATAGTGCACAAAATTTTAATTTTAAGACCTAAGTAAACTTAACCTATGTTCACATGAACAAATAAATGATGATTATGATTATGATTATTATGATATTCTAATAGGCTCAACGTTTGAGTTCATAAACAAAATCTCACTCTCAACAGCCGTATTTTAGACTAATATACACTCAAGCTGCCTTGTTGGTCTAGTGGTAGCAAGCGACTGCTGAGTACGAGGTCCTGGGTTCGATCCCCGGGTCGGGCAAATTGTTATTGGGTTTTTCCATTAGGAAAATTCTCAGTAGCAGCACGGAGTCTAGAATTGTGCCCGATTAATGGCAATAGGCTCGCTCCCTATTACATGGGACTTATAGCCGGCAAAGCGTGGGTGTACTGAATACACCTCTGCCTACCCCCTCTAAGAAATACAGGCGTGAGTCTATAAAAAAATACACTAAAGCATAATATAATATTCTGTTTCTCAACAGTAATTAGGCCATAAACACATAGGCTATTTACGGCACCTGAGCTATTAATTTATAGCCTAACTTCTTAACTGTGAGTGAACGTTATTATAAATTATATTCTGTTCAGAGTTTCGTCGAAAGCTTTTAAAAAGTTAGTCTAGTTTGTTAAGAATATTTTGGGAAATTTTGTTTTTATTTCGTTTAGAAATTAACACTCAGAAAGGCGTCATATTATTTGCGAACTTGCAAAGTATGTTTTCGTGCAAGTATTTCTCGTAATTAAGGTTTTCATATGAGTAGTCTAAATTGAAAGGTTGTAAAGATTAGAATTTAGGATTATTCAGAGTTTAGACTATTGATTATAAATTAATTATCACTCGCCGTGCCTCGGATAGCACGATAAGCTGTTGGCCCCGGCTGTCAATTGTAGATCTTTCACAGACGTTACGGGTAGTCAGAAGCCTGAAAGTCTGACAACCAGTCTTACCAAGGGGTATCGTGTAACCCAGTATCTGGGTTGTGGAAGTCTGATAGGCAGTCGCTCCACGTAAAACACTGGTATTCAGCTGCATCCGGTAAGACTGGAACCCGACCTCAACATAGTTGGGAAAAAGCTAGGCAGATGATGGTTGTGTTCATAGAAATATTAATTCTTTCCAATATCTTTGGTTGTGTTTGTACCCGCAATAAGAAATATTGATCATTGTATGTACAGACGCCAGCACATCAAACTACTACAATCTGTCACTATATTAATTAAGAATATAATATCTCCTATATACTACTCAACTCACCTCTATGTCAAGCCACGACTCTGCCGCGCTCCCTAGCCCTGGCAATCGCAGATACGACGACCCGTTGAACCGAGGCACCTGAAATAACATTAGTGTAGAGTTCATACAAATTCGTTTGTGTATAGAACTTCGTCGTGGAATGGAAAAATAATATTGTGTGATATTAAAAGGGGGTTGGCTAAAAATCAACTCGGTCTTTTTCTGTGAGTTTCAGATAAATTGATGGAGTTTCAGTTCAGAATTAAAATAATACAAAAACAAGTCGATCGATTATTCGTAAGAAAAGCGATGATCGAAAAAAATTTAAGGGTTCTGGGGCTCGATTTTTGTAAAATTTCATACGTATACGAAAATTTTTATAGTGTATACAAATTCCGAATTTTCCTATTTTTTAATTTCATATCATTGACTTTTTTATCTTTCAAAGATGAAATTTGGCAAACAGCTAGATCATCATCATCATCATCATCCTTTTAAGCCATAAGACAATCCCTCCATGACTTCCAGATCGGCCGCAACAGCTAGATAATTACCCTCAAATAGTACGTAATAGAACTCGTTGTTATATTAGTTAGGTGCTAAAACACTACTCGGATAAATGGTTCTATAAGCGAACTTAACTTCTGAATAGTAATTGACGAAATTGCTCACATTTGCATATGCATCCAAGGAAATAAGTAATTGTGGCGCGAAGTTACTACTATAATATATACTGACTCCCTAACTGCATGCAACATTGTACTTAAATTAAATTCAGCAGTAGGAACTATAATATTTTAGTTTTTAATACTGCGGAACTAAAAGTATATACCTATTGTTTTTGTAGATATCATGGGTACAATTTACAGACAAATTTCACAATGCACTAAAACTCAGACCGAAACAAATATTGGTGGATCAAATTGGTGTAATAAATATTAAATATTTGTCTACCTATGTTCCTGTGTTGGTATCAATCCCGCGACATAAAGCGCAGTAGGCGAATCCGCTACGCCAAACGTGTCGTGCAATGTAAAACTGCTTAGGTATAATACTAAACATAAAACTTCCACTTATGCTTACTTTCAAATTGAACTTAATAAGAATTGCGACAACTATTCGCTAAAAAACTATCACTTATCACATTTTTAGTTAGAAGTACAAATATTCTGAAGCTACAAGAACCAAGAACGGACTCAGTGAGAAACATTTTTCAAACAAAGTTGCAAAGACTGAAGCAGGTTTTCCCAGCTCATTTGATTTATGAAAGAAGTAAAAGAAAAGGACCAAAAATACTCGCTCTTCTGAACACGTTTAAGATGGAGTATTTAGAAAAGTATTAATAGTTCTTACAAAATACTGTTGGCCCTGAAAATCTAAACTAGAAGACATTGTTCAATATTCGTTGGAAAAAATATAGTGTCTACATTTTTATTTTGGTTTCGGATACAAGGACCAAAATGTTACTAGCTTACTTTAAAGCGCAGAGACAAATTTTAATGCTTTTTTTTGGGACTGGAAATATAATTTTGTTTCTCACCTTCAAATCCAAAGTAATCTCGCACTTGACGCCTGCATACCCAAGCGGGCAGAGGCATACGTTAGCCACACAGCCTCCACCATGCTGACACTCACAAGACTTATCCTCCTTTCTATCATCACTCTTGAGATCATTGTCCACAACGGTCACAACACTACTCTTGTCATCTTTACCAAAATGTGCTTTAACATCATTAGGACTAGAGTAACTTTTAAATGGTTCAACTGAGTTGTCTAATTTGTTGTTGTCATGTAATTTTGCTCTCTTGGCGTCTCTCATGACGATGTCGTTATCTTCAAAGTGTACTATATCGTTGATATCGTAAATTGCGTGTGTAGCATCGCTTGAATGTTGGTGTTGGGTTGCTTCACTGGTAGTTACGTCGATAGGTGGCTTCCACGGTGCGAGGGTCGGAGCGCATTCCGCTGTAAGGAAAATTTCATATTTAATTAAGTAAGTAATGTAGACATTAAGTGCATAACCAACGAGCATCAGCGCGTATAAGCGTTCTTGGTTAAGTAAATATGTTAGGCAATGTTATTAAGATGTGAGATATTCTCTGCTTTTATTCAATTAGCGACTTGACCCGAAGGATCAGATCCTAAAAGCGATCGAATTTAGATTAAATTTGACATACGTACAGGTAGAACATGACCTGGACACGGCAGAAGCTAATAATTAATATTTATTACCGTAAAACACCACAAAACATTACAATCTGTGATCTACAGAGATACATAATACAAGAACAAGAACAAAAAGACCAAATTCCATTACAGAAGACTGGGTGACGAATCATTACGTATTCAATACGTGACAAGACAGAATTTCATTATTCCAATGTGCGTGGGTATTAGCGATAGTAATAAAATACGTTTGGATTGTATTTCGTATGTACATATGAAACACATAAGCTCCTTAGGTTTACCAAGAATTCTCGCGTTACAACTTAAATAAAAACATGCAGACGTCGGAACAAAGGAAACAATTTATTCGGCATTTAAGAACTACATGAATAGAACTCAGACTTCGTGGAATTTTCGTCTGCAACTCCATACATTTTAATAGGTACTGCCCAAAGTCAACAGCAAAAGTAGATGATCAAAATCAGAAATTCAATACTAATGAACGGTGTTCGCGTCAAAACTGTGTGGCGTCGAAGTGATTCAAGAGTAAATTATACCAAACATTTACTACTATTACAGCTGCCATATATTTTGCGAACTCCGTTCATTAATATCAAATTTCTGATTTTAATCATCTACTTTTGCTGTTGACTGTACAAACATGTAAAAATAAACTTTCAACAAACAATTTATTGATGTCCTTTTGATCGCAATTTCGGTCACAGCAGCGGCCAATCTCAACGGAAATTAGGCAACTACGCAGGAGATATTGTAGTGCACAAATTCTTGCGCAAATACAGGTGCACTCTCTATTTCTCTCTCATGGTCTCATAGTAGAAGTTATACATAGTTTTACACTCATTGTCCGATGGGACGGTAATCCGACACAACCGGAAAAATATTACCCGACGGCAGACAATGAATATGAATCTATGGTCACCTACTCTTGCCTCGAAAAGCACCTTAACCAGCTCCTATTACTAAAATATAATCTAGGTATAAGCAACCAATATTTTTTATTAACTTACTTTCGAATAGTAAAGCTGTAGATACGCATAGATATAATCCAAAAGATATAAGATACAAGATTTTTTTGTCTACAAAATTTGGAACTTAAGTGTTCGCATAGCATGCATAAATGTTTTATAAAAATAATAATGTTTATTAAATATAGGTAGGTAGCATAGTATTTTAGTACCACGTCCTCATCAAGTGTCAAATAAAGTTTATGAATCACCCGCATGTGAAGTTAGTCGAATTTTCAAACTAAGTTTTAACTTCTTAATAAAGAGTTCATAGCAAGTTGCTCAACATATTTCCAGAGAATTAATCTCCACATCACTAGAAAATGGAGTAACACGCGTTATATTTCACTCAAGTTTTAAAGTTTCTTCTTCATTTGACGTTTAATTAATCTGTTAAAAAATAAATGCCTGAGAAAATCTTAATAAATCATAATGATATTTAATTCTTGACTATTTCAGAGGGTTGCACTTGACACCCACCTGATGGTAAGCGATGTTGAGGTCTACGATTACATCTGCCTTTAAAACAGGAGGAAGGAAGTTGGACGGTAACGTCCAGACCCATTTATTACTTATCCTGCCGGACTTTGTATGAGGTCGCTTGTCAGCAATAATTTTTCCGGTAGGTGATAACTATAAAGCTACGACCGAAGCAACTTGCTATTACAATACGCAAAGGGAGAAGAGTTGATGCTATTTTTACTCTAACAAACCTTACATAACCAGTATAACAAAACAGGTGAAAACTTATTAAAAATTGTACTTTTACCCAAAGTTAATTCATCAAAGGACAAGAAATAAGACAATAGGAAATCTCATCATCAGTGCCGCCGGTGTACAAAAATCTTGTCTATATAAGAACCAATACAGATTAAAAAAGAAGCAATCTGTCGGAAAATAATAAACAAAATAAGTTGTGACTCTTTGTTAAAGACGAAGGTAAGCCTTTCCTTTTGTACCTCAGTTTCCGTAGTACACCAATCTACCCCAAATCTTTCCGCCAATATTCACAACATCAATGACCCCTGTGGCGAACTCAACCTTTTTCAATGCAGAATATAATACAAGCCTTGACCTACTTGAAGCATGTTTTGTAAATTAGAATGTTTGGGTCTGAAGCAACGTGAAAAATGGAGTGTCCCTCACTAAAATAGACGTTGACATTCTCGTGAATGGGAAATAATAAGCTTTATATTATTAAGCTATTACAATTCTTGGTCGAGTGGTTTACTGATAACACTCTAACCCTTCTCTTGGTACTCAGAAGGATTATTAGTATAGATCACATAAGTTAATAATATCAGAACTAGAAAGAAAAGACATTTATTCTGGACTCGCACAAGTAGGTTCAACTAGGTACTCTTATCATTAATTCGTTTGTCAAAATTGGTGAATACGAAACCCCTGATTATGGCCTTTTTAAATGTGTTTTAAATGTGCAATTGTTTTAAAATTCAATAGGGAAGATGCACTATTTTTATTTTTGTTTTCATTTTAAAGAATTCCATGTAGAATAGACCACAAATATATTTAAAAAATTAAAACATTGCAATTTATCCGAAAAAATGCTGTTTTAAATTGACAGTTTGACAGTTCGCGGGAAAACGGACTTATGGTGCTGATGACGTCACTCTTGTCTTTTACTGGTTCGCCGTTGGCTTTCATACTTTTGCATATTTATTTAAATCGAATAAAAAATAGTATTTACAAAGCATAGAATTTTATTTTATAAATTTTAAAAAAAGAATAACTTAAATATTATATAGTTATTACATTTTAATTTTGGAAATACAGCATCTATCCAGAATTTCTATGCAGCATTCATAACAGATAAAATGCTTTTATCGTATATACAAATATACTTCTTTTAATTTTTCAAAGTTTGTGTGTGCTATACAGAAAAGTGATATTTTCCTTATGCTGAAAAACATTTGAAGTTGTACTTGTGCCCAATATTTTGGTGTTATTTTATTGTCTTTCACATAGGAAAGTATGGTAGGTAGCTTCTGTTAAGGATATTTCACCTCTCCTGTGTAATTTTCAGCCGTCAGGTGTTGCACCAAAAAAGGGTACTCGGCATTACGAAGAAATCCAGCTTCTTCAATTTTAATCTAAAATGCTGATTAAAATAATATAAACAATATTTATTACTACAAAGGCCTGGAACTAAACATACCTAACTAATTATTTTATACAAAATATTTAAACTAGAGAAAAACTAATGATGTTATGTCAATACTAACTCTAGGTAAACATCTGGAGTCTGCTTTGATAAACCCAACTCCCATTTTTATTAAAAAAACGCAATTAATATTCCATAAAATAATATTCACCTTTACAACCATAACGTCAAATAAGTTGTCAAAACAAGTGTGACGTCACAAAACGCTAATTCGTGTTTTAAAATACGTATTGTTTCAAGTCATTTTTAAATCGTAATTATTGTAAAAAAACAACAATATGTAAAATAAAAACGTTGCAGTGGCCTTTCTTTTATATTTTTTTAACGTTTTAATCATACAAATTCCATAAATATTACATCTGCATCTTCCCTATTGTGGGCCTAAACTACCTTTACATTTAGTCATTTGAAAGACAAACTTAAGCAAATCTACAAACTTATATATTTGTAATCTGTTAGGATTAAACGTTTTAGAGAAAGTCTACTTTGGAAGAATCCAGATCTAATATCAGCTGAAAACTTAGATTATAATCCATGTAGTAGTCAAATTTAACCACATCGAAAGTGGTAGATTAATGCTACTTATTAAAGAACAGAATCTTTACTTTTCCCGAAAAAGGACCAAAAAAACGTCAGAATAAAGAAAGATGTACGAGCTGATAAATTCAAATTCGAGAACCGTAGCCCTAATGCTAGCACCATTCATCAACGGAATTCTGCACACGTTCCTTAACTAACGACTAGGGGAACCCTCCACGTTTACACACGGCCAAAGTAAGAAGTGGGGGCGGCATCTACATACTCATGTACGTATGTAAGGACCAAGTTAATAAAATGTTTCTTTAGTACGGATCACAGCTTCGGTGTTTTTTATTTTCTAGAATAATAACTTTCGTGAGTATACTTATATTAAATATTGATATAGCTATACTCACGCATTGATTTCGGGGAATGCTCGACTGGTCTCGAACTCAAACGGAGTCCATTTTCAAGAGCGAGTATATACACGGTGGCATCGCGTATACACTCGCTCTTGATGCGTGAGTAAAGCCGTATCAATATTTAATATATCGTTATTCTTTTTCAGAATAACAATGAATATGAATACTAGTAATGTAAATGCAAAAGAGTGTTTGTTAGTTTGTCCTATAGCAATGAAGCAATGGATAGTTTTTTGGTTGGAGAGTGAGATAGTTACTTATAAATCGCAGCCCGAGCCAGTCCTCATAAGTCATTCTGAGGACAATCATGCTCAGGGCACTTTATCGTAATTTCACTATGTAAATATGAATACTTTTGTCAAATAAATATTAATATCGACACTGGCAAGAAGGACCAAAAAAATTTATGTATATTCGCAAAATTTTCCAAATACATGAACGCAATTTTATGACAAAATAAATAAAAATGAAGACGCATTGTACCCAACGAATCAATAAAAATATTTTACTCGGCTCTGAAAAATCAAGCACTTTATTGCGAGTAACGATGAAAGGAAAAATTTGATGTGCTTCATCCAAGCTTGGATCGCGAATACCTTACCTTAATACGAAAATTATAACAAGGGATCAGTTTTATAGCAACTTTTATGCTTTCTTACTCGATTTACTTGAACGGGTGAAAACACACAATATATTCGAAATTGACTAAGAACTATAACATCGTACCGAAAAACAAATAAAACGAAGTCTGTATTCCGATTTATGAGGGTCCCATAATATCTGATCTTGGAAGAATTATTGATGGCTACCTAAATACATTACGGTTGATACCCAATACGATAAAGGTAACACAAATGTACCGAGAAAATACCGTTCAAAGCATAAAAGGAATCGTCTTATGATTCAGTCGTTCTCGACGACAAATCCTCCTCTATTTGCTGAACTCGATCTTGAAATCTTGGCTCGTATCACAATACATTTCGTCGGTGCGAAACGCAAACATAGCTGCCAGCCGATTCTGTTTGTCGTGTCAAATGGAACGTTTTAAATCCAATCGAGGCACAAACGGTTCACAGATTTACTCAAAAATTGTTTAAACGAGCCAATCCCCGCTTACGAACGACGAAATAGGAAATACAAGATGCATTGCGGACTTGATTTTATGCTTCGAATAAACATAGCTGTTTCAGACATTCGAATAACTTCGAGATTTGAATTTATGAAAACAACGTTTGGTATCAATCAATTGTTTTCTAGAATCAAATTGTCAGAATAAATTTCTGCTCGATATGTCACCGTGTTTTATAAACTCCCTTTCTTGTCTGTCTGATTGTTTGTTACAAATTTTACAATTTTAAACCAACGGCCCGATGAGCTTGAACGAGATTTGAAACTTTAAATAGAGCTCAAGATTGGATGACAATTTACGTTAACGTTAATTGTCATTAACTTTAGTAAAATATTTTTTTATTCCCAAAGCAGCGAATTGGTTAAAATTCAGCTTAGGGGAAAATAATCAGTATAAATTTACTTGTAACAGATTTTTTCTATGTTCATAGCACTAACTAGTAGGTTTTTCGGTATTATGAGTTGAAAAAACTGAATTAGATTCATATTCAATAAGAAATTTTAAAAAACAACTGATACGGATGGGATTCGAACCCACGATCTTCGGCGTACCGTGCCGACGCTCTAAACGCTGAGCCACCGTATCCCATCAGAATCAGTCGAAATTTCAAATCTCTTTATACGCCTAGGGCGTGTGGTAATATCTATCGGAATACATTACGTATTCGACTCAGTATTCCAAACTTTGCAGTTTTTAGAAGGCACCGATGCGATATCGTGGGTTCGAATCCCATCCGTATCAGTTATTTTTTCAAATTTTTCATTAAATATTTATATTTAATAAGCTAACATGTGCTAAAACATTTAAAAATTTCACAAAAAAATAATATTGAATAAGATTCTTTTAAGCCTTTCAGATGCAGACTTCTAAATGCGTAGTTATTTACATTTGAACTGACTCAATATTATCTTACCGAGCGAACCGAAAACGATTTTATCGAATTTGTCTTCATCGTAATATGTGTATGTTTGATTCGATTTGACTCGTAAGGGGTGTCTTCGATGTTCACGCCCACAAAATGGAATAAATTGTAATAAAATAATACGAAAGTGTAGTATGTTTATTTTTGGGGAAGGCAGAGGTCAACAACCTCAAGCCGTTCACTGGGCCTGCTAGGAATGGTGACGTAATACAGGCTTATGTAGAAAAGGCCTAAAATAGCATGATAGCTGGAATACAAATATGAAATTTTACGAGGATCTTATTTATTCAGGCATAAATACACTATAGTATTCTATGAAGGTTTGGGATCACGCTCACAGTTTCCCAGTGGATCTATTTGTATTAATGTAAGTACATTACAAAATTACTGAATGAATGTGACATTCTTTGATTTATTTTTGATTAATTAATGTTTTTAAAATACACTTTAAAATAGTTTTCCTCTAACAGATTTAACGATTAAATGCTGTTTTCAGACATACGGCACGCCTGATGGTAAATGGTTACTGTATAAATCATAATAAGTACCTATACTACCTATACATAGTGTATAAGTTGTATTGTACGATATCCTCCAAACCATCAGGAGTGCAGTACCCATGGGATCAATTGCGCGTTGGCGACATCGACAATGCGTGATTTAATAAAGGAGGGAGGCGAAATTATAGAAGGGGGTAAAGTTTATGGAAGGTGGATTTTAACAACAGTTGATCGGGAAAATAGCTCCTCTTGGCGTGAGATCAAATATCATCGTCTACATATGAAGTATAAAGCATTTCTTTCGAACCTTTTAGGGATACGAACACTGAAGTTCGAAATTTTGTAGAAAGAAAACTTCGTTACGAGCGGGATTTGAACCCACGACTTACTGGGTAAAGTCCTCAGTCGCTTTCCTTCCGTACAAGGAGTGGAGGTAACTACCATCTGATATGGTTGAATGTAGAAAAGAATTTCTACAACAATGATGTACGGGCTACCATACAAATATAAAATAGTTTATTTAAATAATTAGCATAGTTACATTTGGTTAGTGTTTTAGATGTCTGTGCAGATGTGTTTGGTTAGTGTTGTAGAGAGTCGTGATAGCCTAGTGGTGGTGACCGTTGACTGGCAAGTCAGTGGTCTCGGGTTCGAACCCAAGGCACCTCTGACTTTTCGTAAGTTATGTGCGTTTTATAAATTAATTATCACTCTCCGTGCCTCGGATAGCACGTTAAGCTGTTGGCCCCGGCTGTCAATTGTAGATCTTTGACAGTCGTTACGGGTAGTCAGAAGCCCCAGTCTGACAACCAGTCTTACCAAGGGGTACCGTGTAACCCAATATCTGGGTTGTGGAGGTCTGATGGCAGTCGCTCCATGTAAAACACTGGTATTCAGCTGCATCCGGTAAGACTGGAAGCCGACCCCAACATAGTTGGGAAAAGGCTAGGCAGATGACATTTGGTTAGTGTTTTGGACCTCCTTTTAGGCAAATAATACCTGTTTTTTTATCTGTGATAGAAGGCATCGCTCTTCCATAGAGTAATAAAGTTTACAAGTTATGCTGTCAGCTAACGTACCGATACATCCTTTACATTAGGTATATACAGATTCTATAATCTACAACACGAGCGGGATTGCTTCAAGAGCCCCAACCGTTGCGTTTGACGTAACATTTTCTTAATTAAAAATAAGAAAACTCATCTAAGTCAAATAAAGTTAAACAAAAATTTCATCAAACACCAAACTTATCAATCCGCATGAGAACATTTTGTCAAGTACGTCAAACAACTTGATTATGAATCTTTGTCAAAGAATATCTAAACTTCCCTGAATACAGCAGTGAGTCGATGGTAAGCTGAGATAAGGTTGTCAAAAGGGATTATTGTTATGATTTATTTTATCACACTCCCTTTAGATTAAGTAGGAATTATGTTTGTAGATCTAGGGTTGTGATGCTGCATTTTTAAACGGTTTTACTTAACTTGACCTGTTTATTATTTGAATTGACAGAATGATCTGATATTTGGTACATAGCTTTAGTTTTGATGACAAAACCGTTTTAAGTAAAAAAAAATTTACTTATACAAAAATTAAGGTAAGGTAAAAATTAAATTCATTAATAAAATTTGTTTAATTTTTAAATATTTGTATTTCTTTACTTTTCATGTTTTGCTAACTTCATTGGTCATAAAAGCAATGTAATTAGGGTGCTCTTTTTAAATGATAAATCAAATCTTATTAGTCTTGGAAGTCTGTCTGCTTTCGTTCATTTTGTATGGAAATAAAAAATTATTGTGTTCAAAAAATCTGGCTAATTTTTTTAAATGGCCAGGTTTATGATATATTTACTTGTTCACCTACTTCTAAAGAGATCTATTTGATGATTTATTTTAAGTTCTAAGTTAGGTACTTTTAGTTTGGTCCTTTACGGAGTATGTTCTTTTGGACCAAAAATATATTTTGTGATCGAACTGCTTATAAAAATTATACTGCTTTAAAAAATCAAAACTAATTGATCTTTGAATCGCTTCTTTGCGTTCTTATAAAAAGGCGTTTTGTCAAGTTTATCGAAACTTTATTAGGATCAACCCGATCCCTAATAAAACCTACTCATAAGTCTCGAAGGGTCAAGATAATATTCAGCCTAAACTCTGAACGGAGCAAAATGTGCGTTTTCTTGACATAATATAAATAAACACCCAGTAAAGAACCATCTCGAAAAAAGATAGGATCAGAGAAAAATGTGTCAAACGCGACGGGACGCCGCGATCGTCTTCGCGTCTCCAAAGACCGTGTTATTATTCTAGTGACGTACGCGTTAGTCGAGTCCCAAGACTTACTTAACTTACACGAAGTCTTACTTAAATATGAATATTCTTACAATCTTAATGCTAGGAAGACTTCTAGCGTTCAACTTTAGATTAAGTGCCTTATGATGTAGGTAGTCAAAGCAAATTATCTAGCTAAGTGGTATGCTAAATCACCTAGCTTGCTACGTATGGTATGACTAAAGACTGGCAAGTCAGAAGTTGGGAACAAGACACGCGTTTCTGAGTTAACGTAAATTATAAGCGTTACATTCATTTACAGCCTTTATCAGTCCACTGCTGGACGTGGGCCTCTTTTTATAAGCATCACTTATTTTGTGCGCTCATTAGAAGGTATTTGGCCTTAACCGCCACACTGAGCAAACGGGTTGGCGATCGCAGATGGTTGCTATTAGTGCAACTGCAAGCTGCTGCCTATCCTCCAGAATTTTCCCTTTGTCGCTTCTTGCGACAGCCGCGGGATGAGTAGAGGTGGTCCTATTCTTAGGCCAGAAACCACACGGCATAACGCTATTATAAATTGATCATTTGCTAGCTACGTGCTGCAGAGATCAAGTCGTCGGTCTTCAGGTTCCTCGGTCTTGTCGATTGCGTTCCCATAAAACTACGAGAGTGTGGCAGTGGGAATAGAGTGAGCACCTGTGTTTACCTGGGTAGTAATAGTAATATTCTATGCCTGTGATCCGCATACACATCTGCACTATAATATCTCCAGCATAGTTGGCCCCGTTGAGATTGAGGACATTAATAAAACTAGATATTTATTACCATAAATCTAATACATCTACCGCCTAGTAATCTACTAATCTAGTTTTTAGTAAGACTTATTTGAAATGCAGTCTATTTAGAATATATTATATTGTTTCATGTTTTACAGTTTGGCATAAATATTCAAAATCTGATTAATACTTTATACTCACAAATATCCAAGGTAGCGACAGCATCCTTCATGAGCTGGTAGGTATCTCCATTGATCCTAAGGAAGTCAACGCAGCCCAAAAGACCATCAGATAAGCCTAGTTTGCTTTGAAGACCCGTTGTGTTACCCGCGCCGCCAACCCACACTGGCTCTCGGAACGTCATTCGGGAAAATAGACCCTGAGAACAATAAAGAAACAGTTAGCAAAAAGCTTGACACAAGCTTGAGCACATCTACAGATAACGCACGTATAAGACACGACACAGCACAGATGTTAATCCATTTACAGCTTTATTTAGGGTGATTATAAGATAGAGTTTAATATTACCGAAAATGACGGCCCATATTAGTACAGATACGAACTCAAGTACGTTATGAATATGCCTAATAGATACAGTAAGTAAATTTTTTTTTACGTCTGCCATATAGCGCTTCACATAAGGAATTACTTAGGGCGTCCAAACTGCCTGCCTGCCACTTAGGATCTGCCACTAAGGACCATCCATTTAAGGCCTGCCACTTAAGGCCTGCTACTTGTAAATCAAGCTAAAATGATTGACAAAAATATTGAAAAAAAGATTTATAACAAATGCCTGTTTAAAGTTTTACGCTAAACAACGCGAAACAACTACAGCGAGTAATCATTGTCGAATGTCACAATAACTTATCAGCTCCGCTGCAAACAATATGTTTGATGGCCAATAATCCAATTTAATTCTAAAACAACTAATGTAATTCTTGATGAGATTCTTAAAACACACATTAATAACGCGGAACAGCCCCGCCTCAAGTGCCTTAAGTTAATTTTCGCCTTAATGGACGTTGTAATACGGAGGCGTGGCCTTCTATAGAAAGGGTTGCTGGGAAAGTCGTAAGTTACCCACAGTATGGTGCAGACGTATGTAAATTACGGACCCTAAAACAAAGTTACAGTATTGTTTTTATACCTTCGGATTTCAGCTCTTATTTAGAGTCACTGTTTTTTAGTAGGAAGTAAGATAAAAGTAGTAAAGTAGACGCAAAAGGACTATAAAACCCAAAACCTTACGTTTTGTGCAACGCGAGCTGTGGATATCTTCAGAATTTAAATATAGACTCATTTATTTATGGACTCACGCCTGTATTCCCCAGAGGGGGTAGGCAGAGGTGTGCAGTATACCCACGTTTCGCCGGCTATTTTAACAGTCCCATGTAATAGGGGGCGAGCCTATTGCCATTAACCGGGCACAATTCCAGACTCCGTGCTGCTACTGAGAGTTTCCTAATGGAAAAACCCAATAACACTTTTGCCCGACCCGGGGATCGAACCCAGGACCTCGTGCTCAGCAGTCGCGCTTGCTACCACTAGACCATAGAGGCAGTCCTTAAAAAGGTCAGAATTTAAAAACCGTACATAAGGACCAATTTGATTAAAAAGCATACAAAAGGACCAAATTCATTTCAAACAAAAACATTATCTCAATAGAGTGAAATCTTAAACGGATGGTTGAAATGAAGAAATATAACTTCAGACATAGTTCCATTGTTTTTAATTAATTTCCGCAAAACTTTGTAATTAATTCAAAATTTAAAGATTTACAACGCAAACCTATTCCACGTTTGACCGACCAATTATTGGGGGAGCTTATCCAGCGCAGTCGGCTGAGGGAAAAGGCAGTTTTAAATGGAGGAATTCCGTCAATTCTTCTGAGACATTACCCTCGCCTGTGTTGAGGCAATTATGTAAAACTGAAATGGCTGCCTCGAAGGTACAGTAAACTGGCCCAAGATATGACAGCGCAGAGCAAAGTATAACAGGAAAACTAAAGTTTCAACAAAGATTTCCTCAGATTTATATCAAAAGTTAGCGTATTCTAAAAATCTTTTGAACTTTGGGACAGTAAAATTAAATCTGAAACATTTCTTTGAATACATTTCTAATGGTCTAGACATCTAGAGTGTTTTCTGTTATTTTAGCCGAAAATATTTTCCAGTCCAAACGTTCTCACCTCATAACATTTGATTATATACCCTTACCTACCTTCCTCGATGCTATTGCAGCATATCCTCCTTATAAAACCTCTGATTTTACTAGGCCTTTAAAATTCATGACCAAAATTTTTTATAGCCGATATTATCTGGTAGGCGTTACCCCAAGGTGCAAATGTTGGCTCGTTTGTTCCAACCCTTTAGACGCGAATGTTCTTAATGAGCCAGATCCGCTGTCGAAACGATTTCAGGCAATGTAGATGTTTTTGCGCCTTATTTTACACCTCGTAAGGCAATTTATACGTGAGATTAATGATATACGAGCAGAATTGCGGTCTTGTTATCTGACGAAAATGTACTGCACAAGAGTATTATGTCTATTTGGCCATAAATTTGAAGCTTTAAAATAAAGCTGAGATGTCTTGAGGGTGAATAATGAACCGACTTCGAAAAGAAAGAGTGTACAATCCACCTGTACGTAGTCACCTATATATTTTTTATGTATATTCCGGAATGACTCCGCTATTTTTGGATGATTATATTTTTATTACACAAACGGTTTTCTCCAAAAATAGGGTAGGTACTTAATAGAAAACATCTTGTAACAACTAATTTCACTTTACTAACAGACTTTAAAGTTCCAAAAGTGGTGGCAACCCTTGAAGTAGCTTTTTTTATTAAATAATTGTTACGTAACTTGTTTGAAATAAGTACACCACCACTCATTATACAGGGTTATTTGTAAATCACCAGCATCCTTTAATCAGGCGCAAAAATCAAATCAGCTGTTCCATACATTTTGTTGAGTCATGTGAACATAAATGATTTTTTTTTGCGATTTCAGGGTTGGTCCCATAGTAAAAGTTGTTCATAATGATGAGTATAATGACCCCTTTGAAGGATGCTGGTGTTTTACAAATAACCCTGTATACATAACGAGTATGAACTGACCTAGCACTGTACGTATAGGCTATTCGTACAACAAGATGTCACCATATACTGGATTTTTATATCTTGATGTGAAGCCGTGTGTACATATTTCTGAGCAAATCTATATCTTGTGTTAAAGTTTTAAATTTAAATCATTTTTTATCACTGGCAGAATAGTAAATGCATAAGTATCCGCATCCCTATCCCGTTCAGAAACCTACTTCCTAGTCCTTTGGAACGAGCCCACTAGCGCTCGGTGGCGAAATAACTACACTTTCGTTCGCTCACAAAATCAAAGCGGCTGCGTAGGAGCCGGCTCCCCAAAAAATACATCAAAACTTATCTTATCAACATTCTAACACTTGGAATATTAACCATCACATAAAGGGACGTCCCAGTGAGTTAAAATCAGTGCACTGTGCTCAAGAGGAGTTGCCGAGGGCCGCCAACAACACGTGAGTACCTAACAGCTTCCATCTTTCCCACTTGTGCATTTTCTTTTAAACTATTTTCACCTGTGGATTTACATCTGTCTATTTATCGAAGGGATAAACTTATACCACAACATTTCTGGGCCTTCAGCCGGATTTTCATACATGTACCTATCGAAAATAGTTGTAAAATTGTAACACGACTGGCGTCCATTTTGTCCGTAGTTTGAACAAAAAACGAACTACATTTATCTAATTCATTTCAGTGTATCATCATATTTATATATGTATTGATCATTGTAATCATCGTATAAATCTGAGTTATTTTGTCGTAACATATAACGCAAAATTCTCATAGGATTATAACATCAAACATATCAGAGTTGTTTTGTCGTAACATAAAACGCAAAATTCTCGTATTTTAACATCAAACATAATATTTCTATCCTATAATTTCAGTGTTAGATTTCATTCATAAAAATACAAAGTCATAATTTGTATTTTCATCATCATAATATTCAAAGGTCCTTCGCCATTATCAAAAAGTTAGCAACTTTGTAGAATACAAGTATCTACTTGTACCTACAGAGCGAATACGATTCGTCAATTCATACACTCATTCATTCGTTCATTTTTAGGGATACCAGCTCTAAAAGTATACCACATTATTAAAAAATTATTCTATTTAGTAGATTTTTTGGTAGGTTTGGTAAAATTATTCTACCATTTGTAAACAAATGTTAAATTGTTTTTAAGTCATTTAGAGTCATCATTAAACTTAACAGTTGTTCTCAATTCGTAAAATAGTACAAAAAATATAATTTATATTGTAGTTTATTTTGTTAATTGTTCCAAATTAAATTACTGTCATCATGAGTGAAGCAATGGTGAATCACTATGAATCCAAACGTAATATAGCATTCAAAAGATTATCAGATGCGGTTACCTGCGCTCGTAATTGTTTAAAAGACTCTAATATTCTACCACGTTTGGAAACATGGTGTTCGCGGTTAGAATCTGTCATGGATGCATTTAATGAATCTCATGCAAAGCTCATAAGTGAGTATAAGGGTCTTGAAAGAGAGGATTGTATTCAAAAACAAAACACTTATCAGGAACAGGCTGACGAAATGTACTTTGAAGTGCTTGAAGCTGAACGGAAACTTTTTCCTAAAAACTTAACAGAGGTTAAATCTTCTACATCATCATGTGACCATAAAACTGAACATAAAAAACAGGGTAAACTACCACCAATAAAACTACCTAATTTCTCAGGTCAACTTAAAGACTTTCCGGGTTACATAGATTTATTTAATACTTTGGTACATAGCCGGAATGATTTAACTAATGTTGAAAAGTTTCAATATCTTATAACTTCCCTCTCTGGAGAACCAGTAAATCTAATCAGAGCTTATCCTATTTCAGATGCTAATTATATGAATGCTTATGAAGCGCTTAAGAAGCGTTATACCAATAAGAGATTTTTAGCCTTCTTATGTTGGGAACAAATTTGTAATTTAAAATCTATTAACACAGAATCAGTGCAAAGCCTGCGCACTCTCTTAGATAGTTTTTCTGAGAATCTATCAATGTTAAAATCATTAGGTTTGCCTACATCTAATTGGGATTTTGTTTTATTTCATTCACTTTTAACTAAAATTGATAAAAAATCTCGTGAAGCTTTTGAGCTTTCATGTAACGGTAGTGATTTCCCAGAGTTTAAGCAACTTCAGACATTTTTAGTAGATAGATGCGATGCATTAGAGCGTTCATCTTTAACAAATCTTCCTATAGTATCATCAGCTAATAACATTCAAACAAAAGTAAACAACAATAATAATATTAATAAAAAAGGTAACAATTCATTTAATAATAATCAAATAAAATCCTATTCAACTAATAAAACATCTACATTGTTAGCTCAAACGCCTAACATGTTGGAATGTGTTATTTGCAAAGAAAAGCATTCTATTTATAATTGTAATAATTTCATATCTAAAACGCCTCAGGAACGGGCTCAAGTCGCTAGACAACATAACCTTTGTTTGAATTGTTTGCGTTCTAATCATATCACTTCTAAATGTTTTTCAACTCATTCATGTAAGATTTGTAATCAACGACATAATAGTTTATTACATTTTCCTAAAAATTCATTAAATAATTCTAACAAACAAAATTCATCACAAGTTCATATAACTACAGCAGATCAGACCAATGCAGTTAATAATGAAGAACAAGTTGTTACACCTGTTACAACTTTATCAAATGTATCAAGAAGGTTGACTCCCACCTTTGTATTACTTGCCACAGCTCAGGTTATGGTCAAGGATTGTAACAACATTTATCAGAAGGTTCGTGCTTTACTAGATCCTGGTAGTCAAAGTCATATCATTAGCAATGCGTGCGCTCGTCGGCTTGGTCTGACTCGCTTTAAATGCAACACACCAATGTCAGGTATTGGTGATGTTCCTACTCAATCAGGCAGCAGGGTGTTCTTTGAACTCCGCCCATTGGGTAATTCAGAAACATCTTTCACAATGGATGCAGTTGTTTTAGATAAAATTTGTGGTGACATGCCCACACATTCCATTAATCTTAATGATTTTGAAAATATAGCAAATCTTAAGCTGGCAGATCCAGACTTTCATCAGTCTCGTCCTATCGAACTTTTGATCGGTGGAGAGATTTTTCCGCAGATTTTGTTACCAGGCAAAATTGATGGCGGTAGTCATATGGCAACAGCCATTAACACGGTGTTCGGATTTATTCTGATGGGTAGGACAAAAGCAGCCGATCCTAGTGTAGAATCTGTTCCGACATCTATCAATCATGTATCATTAGATGCTAATTTGGATACTGCTGTGCAAAAGTTTTGGGACATAGACAATGTACCCTCTGAATCAAAACATCAAACAGCCTCTGCAGACGATATTCGTTGCGAGGAAATTTATAGTTCAACGCATAAACGTGACGCTGACGGTCGTTATATCGTTCAGTTGCCATTTCGAGATCAATCACTTCCAATTTTTAACGATTCATATCATATAGCGCTTCGTCGTTTTAAGCAGCTGGAAAAACGTCTGCTTCAAAATCCTTCGTTTGGAGATGAATACAAAGCACACATCATGGAATATTTAACAACCGGTCAGATGGAACGCGTTCCATCAGACGAGTGTCAGTCTCCTACCGCGTATTACATTCCACATCATGCGGTAATTAAACCTAGCAGCGTCTCCACTCGGCTGAGAGTTGTCTATGACGCCTCAGCCAAGGATAAATTTGGAAGATCACTTAATGACACTCTTTTAACTGGTACTAAGTTACAAGCAGATATCACTAGTATAATTTTACGTTTTCGTCTCCATGCTATCGTCTTATCAGCTGACGTTCGTCAAATGTATAGGAGAATTATCATTACCCCAGAACATAGGGATTATCAGCGTATTCTGTTCAGGTTTTCACCTGAAGAATCCATTCAAGAATTTAGGATCAATCGCGTTACCTTTGGAGTCTCGTCGGCACCATTTCTGGCCATACGCACTATGCATCAACTGGCTCAAGACGAACAGCAGTCTTATCCATCCGCAGCTGAGGTTCTGCGTAAGGATCTCTATGTCGATGACGTTGTCACCGGTTGTAATAACTTAGAGCAGGCAATTCAGCTACAGCAAGAATTGACCAACATCATGGCTGCTGGTGGTTTTGAGCTCAGGAAGTGGTCCAGTAATCATGCAGCTGTACTGCAAAATATACCAGAAGAACACAAGTTGGTACCAGATTTGACGTTCGATAGTGACACCAATTTTATCAAGGTTCTCGGGCTCGCCTGGAACGCTCATCAAGATGTTTTTAATTATCAAGTCAATCAAATTCCACGCGATTGTACCAAACGAACAATGCTGTCAGAGCTTGCTCGCATTTATGATCCTATTGGTCTTCTTACTCCATTAACCTTTTTAGCAAAATTTCTTATTCAACGATTGTGGTTACTAGGAACGTCTTGGGACGAACCAGTACCTGACGATATCCATCAAACTTGGACGAAGTATACTCATCAGTTATCAAACTTACAACATCTTCATATTCCGAGACGTATTACACACGCTCAATCATCAAGTTATCAAATCCATGGTTTCTGTGATGCCAGCGAGGCTGGTTACGCAGCAGTAGTCTATCTTCGTTCCAATATAAATCAAAATCATCATCAGGTCTGCCTTGTGAGCGCAAGATCACGTGTCGCACCAACCAAGCGCAGAACTTTACCCAGGCTTGAGTTATGTGGAGCTTCATTGCTAGCCGACCTTATGCATTACGTTTTTAACTTATTTTCTAACACACTTAACATCGATGGCGTGTACGCGTGGTCTGATTCCATGATCGTTCTAGCATGGATCAAATCCAACTCAACAAATTTTAAAGCTTACGTGGGCAATCGCATTGCTAATGTTCAGCGAAAATTACCTAATGCTGTCTGGAAACATGTGCCAGGCAAGCTAAATCCAGCTGATTGTGCGAGTCGTGGCTTACTACCTGACGAGCTCATCAGTCATGCCCTCTGGTGGACAGGACCGGAGTGGTTATCATTATCTCAAAATCATTGGCCCAACGTACAAATTCAAACATCATGCGCCACAAACAGTGACGTAATTTGCGAAAAGCGTACCACAGTATTAACAAATATAATCGATGTTGATCCCATCAATAATCTTATTGAAAAGTATTCATCACTTCGTAAAATTCAACGTATTTTAGCATATTGTTACAGATTCATTAATGCCTTCCGCAAAATTAAACATTCAGATCATTTCACTCAAGCTGAACTTCACTACGCTCTAATGAAGCTAGTTAGACATGTACAACATTCAGAATTTCAGAATGAAATTAAATTATTGTCATCAGGGAAGATTCTACCCAAATCATTAAGAAAACTTAACCCTTTTTTAGACCATTCTGGTGTTTTGCGAGTGGGGGGAAGGCTATCTAGATCTGATCTCGATTTTGAAACTAAACATCCAGCTCTACTTCCACGCAAACATCGTTTAACAAAATTAATCATTCAATCAGTACATAATGAGAATTTTCATCCAGGATTACAAGCATTACAGTTTCTATTATTGCAAAATTTTTGGATATTGTCTCCTAGGCGAGCAATTCATCATGTTATATCTAATTGTTATAAATGTTTTCGTACCAAACCAATTTCATTTGAGCCTAAAATGGCAGATTTACCAAAAGCCCGAATTACACAGTTAAAATCTTTTCAATCCGTTGGTTGCGACTACGCAGGTCCATTTAATATAACCGTGCATAGATATCGTGGAGCACGTACCACAAAAGCATACTTGTGTCTCTTCGTATGCTTTGCTACAAAAGCCTTACATTTAGAATTAGCATCAGATTTGTCTACCGACGCATTTCTAGCCGCCTTACGCAGATTCATCGCCCGTCGTGGCAGATGCAATACAATACATTCTGACTGCGGCACCAATTTTAAAGGTGCGGAGTCACAGTTAGCAAACATTATGAAATCGGCCTGTGAGTCTGAACTCATTCAATTTAAATTTAACCCTCCTGGGGCGCCCCACTTCGGTGGACTTTGGGAGGCGGGCGTCAAGTCCGTGAAAACACATTTATATCGCGTCATAGGCACGCAAATCTTAACATATGAAGAATTAAACACATTGCTCACTCAGGTAGAAGCAGTCCTTAATTCAAGGCCGTTATGCTCACTGAGCACGGACCCCAATGATCTTTCAGTCCTGACACCAGGACATTTTTTAACGCAAGCACCTTTAACAGCATTACCAACACCAGATTATTCTAATTTCAAACTTAACAGACTCAAGCGTTGGCAACTCGTCCAACGCATGCATCAAGACTTTTGGGCCAGATGGCATACAGAATACTTAACTAGTCTTTCACAAAGACTGAAGTGGACTAGGTCATTTGATCAAGTACGTATTGGTCAAATAGTTATTATCAAAGACGAGCAACAGCCTCCGTTGCGTTGGCGCTTCGGAAAAATAATACAACTTTATCCCGGTCGCGACGGTATACCTCGTTCTGCGACCGTTCAAACTGTACAGGGTGTCATTAATAGACCTCTTGTAAAATTGTGCCCCATCCCTGATGGAGGTAGTTAACTTTAAATTCATCTTTTCTTTAACTTAGTTTAAACATAACCTATTACCATATATCGTCTTTGTATTTAATCATCTATCATCTATGTATAACATATAATACAGTATCTATTTCATCACATTTTACACAACTATTGGACATTGTGGACCTAGTCGTGATACCATTTTTCAGAATCTTCAGTCTCAATAAATTTCGCCAGCGGGGGGGAATAATGTTAAAGTTTTAAATTTAAATCATTTTTTATCACTGGCAGAATAGTAAATGCATAAGTATCCGCATCCCTATCCCGTTCAGAAACCTACTTCCTAGTCCTTTGGAACGAGCCCACTAGCGCTCGGTGGCGAAATAACTACACTTTCGTTCGCTCACAAAATCAAAGCGGCTGCGTAGGAGCCGGCTCCCCAAAAAATACATCAAAACTTATCTTATCAACATTCTAACACTTGGAATATTAACCATCACATAAAGGGACGTCCCAGTGAGTTAAAATCAGTGCACTGTGCTCAAGAGGAGTTGCCGAGGGCCGCCAACAACACGTGAGTACCTAACAGCTTCCATCTTTCCCACTTGTGCATTTTCTTTTAAACTATTTTCACCTGTGGATTTACATCTGTCTATTTATCGAAGGGATAAACTTATACCACAACATCTTGTCTAAATTACTTCAGACTACGTCAATATAACTAGTTGTACAAACTACATTACTTCAAAAGCAATAAAGATCCAAATAAAAAGCAACGGGAGACACAATATTGACGAAGTCGCTCAAATAGTTTGGGAGTTGCGCAAAGGAAAGTGAAGTGACGTGAAACGCAGATGTCGATGAATTGTCCGTAAACATACATTACCCGCGCCCTCCTACTTACATACGAAAACAGACAATACATAGATGTAATTTAATGGCCTCTTGGGAGCGACTTCAAGTAAGAAAGAGAGAACGAATATTCAGCACAGGTTTAGCACATGTTACACGAACATTAACAATGAAAAAATTAAAAAAAATATATTGGAGACAACAGAAAAAGGAAAATATTAAGTAAGCAGTGATAGCCTAGTGGTATGACCGTTGGACTGCCAAGAAGGTTAAAGGTTCGAAACCCAGGCACGCACCTCCGACTTTTGGGATTCATGTGCGTTTTAAAATTTATAATCACTTGCTAAAAGAGTGAAAGAAAACATCCCGAAGAAAACAACACACCTGAGAGAATTTTGAATGGTGAGCAAAGCTATGTCAGAGGCTTAAAGAGAATTCAAATATTTTTTGATGTATGTATTATTAAAATTCTATGGAAAATACCTTCCCACCCATTATGCGATGTTATCCTCTCGTTATTATTACGCAACCCTAACCATGTACAAAAAAAAACATAAAACGTGCCCAAAAAAACAAATATAGTTAGTTAAACGAGGTGTTCAGCGTTTTCAGATTCAGAAACCTGATTTCCAATAAGCTCTTCTGCTTACAAAGCTACCAAGTGTATCGATATCGATTATCGATGTGTATACGTTTATGAACACTCACAGCCCGGATTGGAGTTGCCCGATAATTGGTATAGCCTGCCTGGATTGGGATTGTGACCTAATACCGTCATCTGGGAACTGTGCCGCCGCGATAGGAGCGATAACATCTTTACTTGGTATGGGTAGTTGGGTACTTCAGCGCATTGCATGCATTGAATCCATACGGATTATGTCAGACCCTTGATAAGATGACTTTGATTTGATTGATTGTCCATATCGAACAGATAGTATTGACCCGTTAGTATTTATGACTCGTGATCCTTACTTAATATTATGAATGCAAAAGTAAAGTTTGTTTGTTTGTTACCTTAAACCACTGAACCGAACATCCTAAAACGCTTAAACGTTATCAGTTGTACAGAAACGGACAGTGCCTTTCATCCCGAAAAAAAGTACGATTCCGATCTAATCTAATGGATTGAAAGACACACAAAAAATGGAAAGATGTCATAAGAGCATTGTAAAGAAACAAACTACAATGCAGGGGCGTGTATATATTTTTCCAAAGCCCGTCATACAAAAATGTAGTAGTAAAAGAATATCACGTAATATTAATTACTTCAATGTAGATAAAAAAATACATGAAGCCGAACATAGAACATCCTCCTTTTTTAAGTCGGTTAAAAAGGGCTTGCACTGTTGCTAGGTACAACGTAAGTATAGTTTCACTCTGCTTTCTAATCAAATTATTTGTTTATCTCCTTGTAAACCTGTCTCCAGAGATGTATTCATATTTGTAGGAGACAAACTTTCCCATTATACAGATTGCAACGTCAATAGAGGATGTACGAGTATATGTGCAGGGGATTATCGTAACACTCGTCTAGTACATTAGATGTATCACAGCATTCAGGGCAATCTCTAAATGGAACGTCTGAATTTCTGTACGATACAGACAGACTCTATGTGGTGTGATTCACGATTTCTACCGACTACTACCGAGATGTACGCTTGTTCTATATTTTACGTTCACGATAGTAATCTTTAATCCTTCTAGCGTTGTGAGGAATTAATTGTTGAGCGAATTCTAAACGATAGGGTGTTAGCAGAACCGTACGATTCTGATCGATGAGATAGGTCTAAGAGTGACATAAATAAATATAAATCAGCCTGTAACTGTTTCAGGGCAAAGGCCTCTTCTATTACAGATAACGATCGAGCATTAATCACCCCCCTTTCATCATGCGTATTTGCGATTTCAGACTATTAAAGTTCACGTTTCCTTACGATGTTTTCCTTCACCGTTAGTCAATGGTGTATTAAATTAACCAAGAAAGTACATGATATGACATTGAAAACATTGGTACATGGAAGAGTGACATAAGGTGACTTTTTTCGCAAACCACGAGAGCAAAGCCACGAAAAATAATAGTTTTCTAATAAAGTCTGCAACGAGGTGTCTACGTTTTTACTTCTTAGTAATAAAAATTGTTCATTGTTGTTGAGATGGCTGTCAGTAACGACTAAACGTTTGAAAGGATTTGGAACGTTTGAAACTTTGCACATACCTACATAGGTAGTTTATGTCCTGGGAAGGCTTAGCTAAGTTGACCATCTACAATCGTTAGCGCAATAGAATAGAAAGGCAATGTATGGGAATTAGATAATCTTTATCGTTATGTCACGTGATCAAAACAAACGAATAGAAAAATCGTAGCCAAGTTTACAAGTTAGTTGCAATTTTGACAAGCGCTTACGATTCGATGTCGAAGGATTAAATAATAGGTTTTAACCTCAAAATAATACAGAGGTCACTGGTAGCAATAGCGTGCAAAACCTAACCCTAGTGCAAGACAAGAAGTACAACACCTTTTTAAAGGTTTTTTTTCAGACGAGCTTCGGAAATGTTTATGTATGGTAGACACGCCTTTGGCTAGTAGAATATAGTTAGTTATCTTACTATATATGCAATTAAAATGCATTTAAATTTCCAGACTTACAGAATATAATGCTACCAGGCTAGCAGAAGTTATAGCCCGTAAAAGTACTTCACAAAAGCGATCCGTTTCAATTGATACTGAACAATTCTTGCAATTGTGTTAAATTGTTAAAACTTTCATGTCTCCCTCTGGTGTCTAAAGTAAAACTTTGTTCCCGATCTGTTCTACAACTTAAGCCCCAGATTGAAATTTTATTTAGATTTAATTCAATTTAAGTTTTAATCTGAATTTGTTACATCTACAGGTGTAATGTTTAAAAGTTTGTAATCCGTCAGGTCAGTCTTGTGATCGTCTTTTGTCTTGAAGTATTAGGGCTTTCACAGACTGCAGATAGGCATTATCTATTCGGTAAATTCAAAAATATAACAGATTTTATATGAAATTATCTGTCAGGTTACTAAATATCATTTTGCCAGTAAACAAATGCATAATCAATTTTTAAACCGCACGCAGGTTCACTACTGTGGATGATTTAAACAGTTCCTATAGGTTAAGATCTCATAGAGACCTTCATAGGTAGATAATGGAACTCCTCATGGTATGATTCTGGCTTTTGAGGTATCTAATTATCATCAAAAAACGAATTTAAATGTTTAGGGTTCGAATTAAGTTTAAGGGTTAGGTAGTGGAAGCAGTCCTAAGAGTCGTTTTTAATTTTTTTTAAATTGAGGAAATTTAAAAAGAGATAGGATACGAGCGGGACTTTTCGGCATCTCATGTAGGTACATGTACATGTGTACATAACCGTAAGATGTATAAAAATCATTGTTATAGGTAGGTACTAGATAAGTTTGTTAAGTTATCTAAGCTAGCTTAGCTTAGCTAAGTTTATTATGATATTTTTACTTGATATGATTGTTATTAAAGCTAAGTTTGTAGTACATCCTTACTATATATTCAGGCTTATTTATTACCCAACCGTACGCTTTTAAACTAATATTTGAACACTCACTGGAAGTAAAACATTGTATCTCCTGGCATTTGAAGCTGTAAGGAAAAATTCGGTATGCACGTCGCGCGTCGAGAATTGGGTTAAACATGTAATATTTAAGGATAAAAGAGGACAAAAATACTCTTGGAAGTAATTTGCCTTGTCTTTTGATATTGTCTTCTTTTTCCTCCTTAATATATGTATATAATATATACATATGTATAATAAAAATAAATTTGATTATTTTTTAGATATTGTTCGGATATTACACTAAAAGGCGGTAATCGATTTTCTCCGATACTTTTCTTTCTATTTTATTTGTGATAGGAATTGATAAGAATTAATAGATAATATCCACGAGGGGCTTTGGGCGATTATCAATATTAATATAATTATGCTTGGATAATGTAATGCACAGAAAGATGCTGCTGTCCATTCTCTGGATTGGATTAGATCGACTATTGATAGTAAATTATACAGTTTTAAAATATTACATCTATAATATCCTACTAATATTATAAAGGCGAAAGTTTGTAAGTATGGATGTATGGATGTTTGTTACTCTTTCACGTAAAAACTACTGAATGGATTTGAATGAAACTTCACCACAATATAGCTTATACATCAGAATAACACATAGGCTACAATTTATCAACATATCATGCGGGCGAAGCCGCGGGCGGAAGCTAGTTTTATAATAATGTCGCTGACTGGCAGGTTGAATGCGTATCAATGTGTTGAAATTCTTGTTAGAAAAAAGACTGATACACATGCGTAGTAGATATTTGTTGACCGAACCTCCATTTCGTTTTTTATTTACTACATAAATTGTACGATGTTTATTTCCTTACAAGAATGATGAAAAACATTGTATTTCACATGCGCGGTACGACAATTATTGATGTCGGACCGTTATATACAGGGTGGGCGGAGAATAGAGGTTCAAAAATTTTTTTTAGATGCCCCTCTCCAATAGCTATTCGAATAACCCCCATGTATGTTCAGCGATTATTTATAGTTTAAGAGCTAGATTTTTTATATCAATTTTTGGGAAAGTATGACCTGATTTTAGATTTTATTTTTTTTCTTCTTCTGCATTGTAATTCTTGAAAATATTTTTTGTTATATTAAGTCCTTATAGTATGTTGTATGATCCATAAAAAATCTGTCTGTCTAATCATCTCATAAGGTGCCTAAAACTTTGCTCAAAAGGAAAAAAAGTGCAAAATAAAATTTGCTCCAGATTTTCATTTACTCAAAAAAAAATCAAAAAATGGTGGTAATGACCTCAAAGTAGTTTTAAAAACTCCATCGGACTTTCAGCATTTAAAAACAGTAAAAATATTTCCTACTTTTCGGGACATTATTTTGAACAATCGTAGTTCAAAGATGGTAAAGAGAAAAAATCTCAAGTAATTTTAATCTTTTCTTCCCAAATTTTTATTATTTGATAGCACTTAATTCTAATGGAATACAGTTTACATTAGATATAATACAATAACAATACAACATTTTAGCAAAATCTGTACTTAAAAAAAAAATTCTGAACTTTTAAATAGAACTTTATTTTCTGCCTTCAACTGCCTCTCCGTATGATACCACCGGATTGTATCTTTTTGATTGCAATAATGTAACTAGTTAAAATGCCAAAATTTATGGATTCCGATTTACCTATATGGCGCAAATTAAAAAAAAAAACAAAGCCAATTTTCCTTTTGAAAGTGATAAAAGGTTGTTTCAATACATTATTTTCATGATAATAATATCCTCCGGACCGATTTTGGTCACAGCGGCCAATCTCAATGGAGATTAGCAAGGAGATATTATAGTGCACAAGTGTGTGCGCAAACACAAGGGTACTTTCTCTTCCCTTACTCTTATACACCGATGGGACGGCAATCCGAAACGAAACCGGACAGAGATCAGGCTCAGGGCCAACGGCCTTACGTGTTTTCCGAGGCACGGAGTAAGTGATAATTAATTTATAGCACATAACTTATGAAAAGTCAGAGGTGCGCGCCTTGGGTTTGAACCTGAGACCTTTGACTTGCCAGTCAACGATTACTACCACTAAGCAACAACAATTCAATGAACTTTTCATGATAAGAATGTATTAAAACAACCTTTTGAACTATCAAGTAAATGAAAAAATGAATTGAGATTTTTTCTCTTTACCATCTTTGAACTACGATTGTACAAAATAATGTCCCGAAAAGTAGGAAATATTTTTACTGTTTCAAAATGTTGAAAGTCCGAGGGAGTTTTTGAAACTACTTTGAGGTCATTACCACCATTTTTTGTTTTTTTTTGAGTATATGAAAATCTGGAGCAAATTTTATTTTGCACTTTTTTTCCTTTTGAGCAAAGTTTTAGGCACCTTATTAGATGATTAGACAGACAGATTTTTTATGGATCATACAACATAGTATAAGGACTTAATATAACAAAAAATATTTTCAAGAATTACAATGCAGAAGAAGAAAAAAAATAAAATCTAAAGTCAGGTGATACTTTCCCAAAAATTGATATAAAAAATCTAGCTCTTAAACTATAAATAATCGCTGAACATACATGGGGGTTATTCGAATAGCTATTGGAGAGGGGCATCTAAAAAAAATTTTTAAACCTCTATTCTCCGCCCACCCTGTATCTGGCCTGCTGTTCGGACCTCGAATTTCTCATCGATTGTAATCTTTTTCTTATCATATAGTTGATGAATAACCTGGTTAAACTGGTCAGAGTTTAAACCGCCCGTAAACCTCTGACATGGCTTTACACAGCATTGAAAAATTTCAGATCTGCTGGTTTCATCACGATGTTTTCCCTCACCGTTTTAGCAATTGATAATTAACGTAAATGCTCCTATTACCGCCAGTTTTAGCTGTCTTAGGATTCACTCTAAAAAAATAGATATAAGCTGTTATGTTAGGAAAGATGTTATAATTTATAATTAATCTCCACAAAGTATTCTTTGCGATTCAGTACTTAAATTCAATATTCAATAACACAGTAATTACTAAATAATTATTTAATCCAAAAGAGTAGTTGATTCTATTACTGACCCATAGAATGCGGCAAGATTCTATTACCGATTTTTCTACTTCTTTTACCGACCGCTCCGACGTTCTCACTACTTCTATATTATATTTAAAAAAAAGTTTTAAAGGTATTTATTATAATTTATTAACAATAGTTAAGAGATCAACACTATTACAATATGAACATAATTATTTATTGCAACGTTTAGAGCACTCATTTTTTGTTATTTTAATTAATAAAAAGTATAATCAGTCTCAGTAAACAGTCTTCAAATAACTATTATTTCTCTTGTCACGCAGAGTTGTCCTCGGAATGCCATACCTAGGTTTTTGAAGCTTCGTATATGAGCTGGTCCCTTCATTTATAGCTAAAAGCTCAGCTTCTAGTTGAGCAGAGGCATACTGCTTGCGATTCTGCGGTTCCATGATTCTATAAAAGAACACAATCTTTAAAGAGATATAGAATTTAATTTTTCGAAAGAAGCTTTGAAAAGTTACATGTCCCCCATTCTGTCCCGCCATTTTTATTTGATTTAAAAACTTAAGAAATATAGCCAATTCCATGAAGCCATGAATGAAACTGGATAGCAAATATTATTTTACATTAATATATTATTATGACAAAATCTCTCAAAATGTTACGTATGCAAGAAATAAACCAATTTGTTCAAAAATATACATTTTGTTTTTTTTTTGCCTACCAAAAATATCGTCATAGCTGTGAGTCGGTAATAGAATCAAGTATAACGGTTACAATATTCTATTAGCGACCAATAAAATTTATAATAAACAGATAAAATATCTGCTTTATGGAATACTGTTAAATTCGATCTCATTGCTATATTATTTATTTTAATGTCAGTTAGTCTTTAATTAAGATAATAAAGGTTATTTACAGTACAATATCATTATAATAATAGGGATATTGTCTAACGTTGAATCGAGTTTTACACAAAAACTTTAAGAAATAGCTTTGTCGTTAATAGATCTAACGAAGTAAAATAATTTTAAGAATTGAACAAGAAAAAAATAAAATTTAATGAGGTAGTTTGTAATAGATATTATTTTAAAATAACAAAATGTTCTCAAAATTTAACAACGCCATGGGTCGTTATTAGAATCAAGTTTTGAAATTTGGATTCTATTACCGCCTAAAATTAAAACATGATTTTATAACACAAAAACCAATAAAAAGTATTATATTAAGAGTTAGTTTAAAAAACGAATATATAAGTTACAGTTGTAATGTGATAGCAAGAATACAAATCCATTTTTAGTGTGTTATTTTCCTTAAGTAATATTTAGGTGTACTTACGTGGCTGGAGACGCGACACTATGAAATGTGCGTCCGCTTCGGGCGTGTCCCACTCATTGTCAAATTATTTCTTTCACTGGCTATTTAAACACACAAACTTTACTCTGTTTGTTGTCCATCAAAAATACCTAACTAATTTTTAAGGTATTATTTTTCTGGAACTCTAAATTATGTCTAATATGAGTGATTAAAAAATTAGATCGTTAATAGAGTACACATTTTAGGGGGTCGTTAATAGGAGCTTTTACGTTAATTAATTTATAATACACAAATAACTTACGAAAAGTCAGAGGTAATCGATTGTAATATACCCCTTGTAACACAATGTACTATTATTATTTATTTTTTGAGACGAAAAATTATATATTTATAGGATAAATTAAAACCCAACAAAGGTTAGGCCCATCGTTTGGGTCAGTGGGCCGCGATTAATAACAAGGAAAATATTTAATTCAAAGGCTTTGTTAGATGTTCCCGGGAACGGATATTTTAGGATCCACGTACCGTATCTGACAGATGTAAAAGGGCCATTATAACGAAGCACAGATTTTTTTTTCGGTCTTTATATTTCTATACGCTCAATTATAAAAAAAAATCTTATTGTTTATTAGTATTAAAGGCGAAAGCGTGTTTTTAAACGGTTTTATTTAGCTTGTCTTGTTTATTATTTGGTTCAAATTTAGTAATCGATATTTCACCCCCTTCCTGTTGACAGATTGACCTGATATTTGGTACACAGCTTTAGTTTTGATGACAAAACCGTTTCACGTAAAAAAATTTTTTACTTATATTATATTATATTAAATATTAATATTTAATAAGAAATTTAAAAAGAATATTACCTATATTATTTTGTTTGCTTTTTTTTAACGCAGCCGCAGAACGATGTATCGATGTTATTGTTTATCATAATGGATAGTTTAGGTACCATTTCATTACTTTCCGTCTAGTCAGACAGTCTCATTCACGAATTCTACTTCAACAAAAATTAAAAATTTTATGTGAATACTTTTCACTTCCTAAAAATCCGGCCAAAATTTACCCAAAAAAACAGAAACAAATGAAAACGACTCCGTAAATTTTGGAACATCGTCGTTTTTAACCACTTAGTTTCCGGCACATCTAGTAACAAAACCGTTTGAGGTTCGTACTAAAAAATTCCGCTAAATTATGAAGGTGTAACCGGAACCGACTCTTCCGGTCCGGCCACGCAAGTAACGAGCTACCACTAAATTGTTTTGTACTGCTCCTGAATAAGGAACGTGTTGTGGTTTATGTTGATGTATGCCAATTAAGGTTCCCAAACGCTTATAAATGCTGAATATCTTGTAAAATAACGAGATGTTTTCGTGTTGAAACCCACACACAATAATAATTACGGTTGAAAAAGCTTTTTACAATTTAAACGTGTTTTCAATCAAAATATATTTACTAAAAATTTTCATCTTTTGGGGTCGAGACGCTAGGACTGTGGGAGCCAGGGGCCCGTAAAATTTACAAAGATTTATCGGGGCGTCTGGTCGAGGCATCTCGTGACCAAAATGCTGGTCTGTATCTTGCCCAAAAGCTAAGTCAGTCGGCTTCCAGTCTTACCGGATGCAGCTGAATACCAGTGTTTTACATGGAGCGACTGCCATCAGACCGCCACAACCCAGATATTGGGTTACACGGTACCCCTTGGTAAGACTGGTTGTCAGACTTTCGGGCTTCTGACTACCCGTAACGACTGTCAAAGATCTACAATTGACAGCCGGGGCCAACAGCTTAACGTGCTATCCGAGGCACGGAGAGTGATAATTAATTTATAAAACGCACATAACTTACGAAAAGTCAGAGGTGCGCGCCTTGGGTTCGAACCCGAGACCACTGACTTGCCAGTCAACGGTCACCACCACTAGGCTATCACGAGCCCAAAAGCTAAGTATAGCCAGGGAAGCAATGCAGCTAGCATTTTGGGAACGTTGCTTACAGGTAGCGGTCTTTTACATTAAGTTTATCTTGTTGATTAGTTTATTTCTAGATGTATAATATTATAAACCTAAATATCTAGTTTTATCTAGTTTTTTGTTTATAGTACTGTTAAAGTTTATAGTTAAACCATTCTTTTTTATGTTATTATAATCAATAATTTGGTTTTATCATATAAAAATCAACAAAACAAAGTCAGCAGAATTCAAAATGATGTTCCATTAGTTTGTATTAGTGTTATAGTTTATAGTTAAACCGTTCTTTTTATGTTATTATAATCAATCATTTCATTTTTTCATATAAAAATCTTAACAAAGTCAGCAGAATTCAAAATGCTGTTCCATTTTCCCTTGATATTCTAAAGGCGCGCAATCGCACCCAGATTCGGCACCCCAAGTGACGTAACAAAACCCGTACACGGTCAATTGCTTTCAGCAGTAACTCTTGCTACGTGAACCCAACACGCACAAAGAAAATGGAAAACAATTTGACTTTTCTTTTTGTCATTGTAGCTACAGAAGGAACATTTTTCGTCACATTTTTCAATCACTATAAATTGGGGACGCCTCATTGCGCTAATGGGAACAAGGCCTTTGGCCGTCGGGTTTCTGTGGATTATTTCACTGGTTTAATGTCATGATAAGTCGGAATCGTGATAAATGTGCTACGGAATGAGTTTAATCTTTGGTCCTGCGGTACGTACAAGATTATTTTTACTTATAGTAACAAACTATGTAAACGGATTTTTTATTAAGATGACGTAAAAGGATTTTTTTACGGAATCGTGGGTCTAGTCATACCTACACGATGTCATTTTATTCCACAATACACAAATATCTAACCAAATCAAATATCTATCGATTACAAATAGGTATTTGCCCCGCTATAAGTACAACATAGCTTTTCATTATGTTAATCGTATTGTTGATAATGTATGTAATTATAATATAATCTTGCTAATAATCATGAAGTTAGGAATTTCTGTTAGGAACTTTACTTCTCTAAAGCTAGGGCGGTTTAAATACTGACTCGGTTGTTCATCAACCATATGATGAAGAAAAATACCATAAAAGAAACAAATGGAACATTGAAATAGTACTTCTAGGTTACTATTAATGTTGCCTGAGGCCCTAGTTTCTACCAACAGTAAAGAATCTAGGCTTACCTTAGATCGTCCTCGCACTCTCTTCCCATTATTGAGTCGCAACCAGGCATCCCATCGATGTCTGTACACGGAGATGGTGTTCCAATGACCTAGCCTCACTGGCTCTGGAGACCTTAGGATTCCGGCCCCGCTTCCGCAGTCAAACCTGAAAAATTGGCATATTTAGTATTCAAACCTGAAAGAACAACAGTTTATTCCCTTCTGGGCAGATTATAAAAATGATAGTATTAAAAAACAGAAAACAATTAGAAAAAAAAAATAATAATATTAGGTGTGGCAACATGTTTATTGTCATAGCTCTATTTGTGATTTTATTTATTATTACATTATTTATTATTTTATTAGTCGATTTAAAGATCAATTTATTGTTTTTGAAGTAGATAGTCTCTTGTGAGAGCTTTAGTTAAGTTTAGCTTCTAAGTTTAATACATTATGGATCTTAGTGCTAATTTGTAAATATTGCATTGGAAATAATATTATTTGTTGCCAATACTAGCAAAATTTTATTTGTTTAATTTCAATATTTTATGTCTATTTCATAATTGCAGTCATCGCGATAGGTATTATTTATAATAATACATATTTTTTATTTGTATAAAGTTGCCAGCCGTGAAAACCTGTAATAGGCTCCATGTATCCTAATCCAATGTAATTCTTGCTATGAATAGCTGTTGGTTTTCCATCAGTAAATAAATAAATTAAAATGTGTTAATTACACTGACTACCATAACATACCTACGTAGAATGGAATAACGATTCAAATTTAGTGAAGCCACTATTTTAAGTTACAAAACCGCGTCTTAACCAAAACTTTATACAAATAATACTCCATAATCCTGTAGCAGTAAGTTTCAATTCCAAGAACTAATCTAAGCTTCGTTCCGTTGTGAGCTTAAGCACAATACTGGCTAATTAAGAAGAGGGAATGTACTTAAGGATCGATATTAATATCGCTGCAGCTCGCTGGTTAGTTACCGTCCTAATTAGAACCACAGTATAATAATCATACAGTACGGTAACGTACAAACGCTCAAAAACGATAATATGTTACTTACGGCGTGTAACGAATGAAAAAAAGGCACTGGAAATGGTTAAACCACAGTTTATTTTAAAGATACTCTTAATCAAACACATACCAAGGTGAACCCGTATGAACTCCTAGTTTTTCACCGTTGTCATTACTTTTTGAATTTAGAATACAAAATAGAAATCCAAAAAGGTAATCCAAAAAGGTGAAGTTCAAATGGAGTTTGTAACATACTGCACACTCACACAAACATGCGCAACGACGCGTGGTTGATACTGCAGGTACCGCGACGTTCGCTTTGGAGTCTCATCGTTACGCAATATTACACGTGTAGTGTGGCCGTTTTGAGCGTTTGTACGTAGTTACCGTACTGTATGAATATTATACTGTGTTAGAATTCAGAGTAAACACAAAAGGTTTACTTTAGCTTTAACTCATACAAATGCCGATACGATATATCGTTTAATACTGTTCGAGATGCTTTTACGCATACCTCTTTATTCTTTGGTCCTGTGTTCCGAGCATTCGTTGGGTTCTAAGTTTAATATAAACATCAAGTATTTCAGGTCCGATTTCAAGTTGAAAATTTTTTGTTTTTGATAGGAAAGAGATATCTATTTAAAGGATAAAGTGATTTACATATTAATGATAACAAGAAAAACCTAAATACTTTAGAAATAAAATAACGACCCTATAAATAAAAAAACTGAATTTAGGTTGCTGCCCGGGGAAATCTTGCCGATGAATTAAAATCTAATTTGAAAATTCAGAGTGTACCTACATGAGGCTTTAATAGCTATTATACCTATTAGCACATTAGGTAAGGGTATAAGTGGTTTACTCGATTAATTATCTAAGCAATGACCAATGGTCATCATGGTCTAGATACCAAACAAAAGTGCATATACGGTGTTTAATCCCGAGATTTGACTGCAGTTACCGATTATAATGGCTTATTAATAAATACTTAAGTAAATTCGATAATTTATTTAATTATAGAAATCGGCAATCGAAACCGAATTGTGGGTTTTGCAATTATGAGTTATAAAGTACTTTTGTTAAGTTGGACTTGCCCCTACATTTCCCTTCACCGCGGAACGCACATTTTCCCGAATCACTTAAGCTCCGCGGTATCAGCGGTGAAATCTCACGGTTTAATTTTTAACATTTTTACCCTAATTTTTAACTAGAATCTACCGCTGATTTTTGCAACATGGGTCAAGAAAATAAATCTATTTCGCTGTCCCAATAGTCTAAATAAAATAGAAAGAAATGGTTAAAATATATATTGGTCATAGTTAAACTACCAGTATAAAAGAGTGAAAATTACATTAGAATAATAATTTAATAATTATGTCTAATGTTTATGCTTCTAATAAAGTGCTCTATCTTAATAATTTGAATATTTAAATAGACGTATATGTATTGTCTGTGAAAGTATTTTTTAAATTACAGAAACACATTTACCTACATATTTATCTACTACAAAATTTGTGGTAGATAGATATGGGGGCAACCCTAGGGGTTGTTAGAAGGAGGACAATATCAGTTTTGTAATAAAAGTAAATCCAGAAAAGAGAAATGGGAAGTAGGAAGCCCACCTGTTCTTACCCAGACTTACCCCACAAGTGAGTTTGGAAAATTATAAATATTTACTAACTCACACGACATTCTATGCGTGTGGTCACCCTCGTGGCTACGGTGACCACTCTGCTAATATAAACATGGAGCACTTATCGGTAAGTGGCTACCGATATTACCCCATTGGAAGGAAGGTGAACCCCACATTTTATGACTTGGTAGCCTGCTAGCCTTTCTTTAGAGGTTATTGTTTCATCTACATAATACAAACGTTTTCAGACTTAAAGTAATTTTAACATTATAGCATCTAAGATTAAGAAAAACTGCTCATCATAATGTACTTACAAAAAAAAATTACTACTATCTTCTTTATGAATATATATGTATTTTGAGTGTCTATTCTTTTATTATGAGATGGTGTTTTTGATAGTGTACTCGAGTACGGGTCACGAGCAGGTTAGGGCTTTTAAAAGCCATTATCTGTCCATCTCTGTTTTTGTTTACCGCGCATCGCAGTCAATAGGGATCCACAGTTCTACATAACTTATGGTATAAAAAAATCTTCGTTTTATTTTGAATTAAAAAATATAATTCTTTATGTTTTGTATTAGACTGTGTTAAAGTTCCGTTTACTTACAAAAATTTGTTACACTTAGCTAAATATTTTTGTGTCTTTATAAAATATTTATGTATTGTAACAGTATGATTACCTAATCTGTAGTTAATAAATCTCAAATAGATCGATAGTAACTATATATTTATGATAAAACTAAAAGCTAACTAACTTAGAAATAAAATAACGACTAAACTACAAATAAAAAATTGAATTTAGGTTGCTGCTGGAAATTGTGGCGAGGAGGCTAGCGACGTTACCTCGTTGTAAAGCCAGATCTCAAATCACTACATAGTATAAAACAAAGTCGTTTTCTCTGTCCCTATATCCCTATGTATGCTTAAATCTTTAATTAATTTATTTATTTATATTTATTTAACAGACAACAGGGTCTAAAAAAAGGGGTTAAAACTACGCAACGGATTTTGATGCGGTTTTTTTAATAGATAGAGTGATTGAAGAAGAAGGTTTATATGTATATTGCACCCGTACGAAGCCAGGGCAGGTCGCTAGTAAATAATAAATTAATGTTATAATCAACTGACCTGAGTTCAACATGTCCATTTCTCAACATGAGCGCTAGATAGTCTCCGGAAAGATCGTCATGTTCTCCAGTAAGCAGTAGTACGCCACGCGCCCGCTCCGGTCGAACTCGAACGCGCACTCTTACGCGCTTGTACGCGCCTCTTAACGCGCGTAAAGCCAGCCAAGACGTGCCCGAGAAACGGGGGGTTGATACGCGCGCATCTGTTGGGGAAAAATTTAATAAATGCTTAAACTATTACTGACAAAATGGTCTTCAAGAGCTACATTAATCCTGTCGTTTTTAGAAGACGCCGTCTAGGGTTTAAATGATTTGGTTCGAGCTGTTATAACATATAGGTGTAATATAAGGGTTTCCACAGCAGCAGCGGTAACACTAGCCGAGCTAGGTGAGTGGATGGGGTATCGACACAATTAGCGTCCCAAAAAAATTAGACCTTATGACAGTCGCAAGAACTTCCTAGTTAAAAATTATGCATTTTTACACAAGTTCCAAGTATAAGTATCGTCATAAAAGCTGATTCACGGTGTATTGCTTCTGTAAAACAACAACAATCCTTAGTGAAGTTTCATTGTTTTACCTCCTACAACCTTCACATTGCCGTGGTTAAGATTGTAATGTAACTTGATTTTGTAGATTTATATTATCTGAATCTTAAAAATAAAATTGGCAGCGCTCTGAACAGTTTTTTAACACTTCTCTAAGCATATTATTAGGTATGTCTTCCTGACCGAGTTTTGACCACAGCGCCCCAACTGAACGAAGATTAGCCAACTTCGCAAGAGATAATTTATAGAGCGTACGTGTGTGTAGGTTTACTCTATATTCCTTTTCTCTTATAGTCCGATACGATGGCAGTCCATCACAATTCACGACTGGAATGAGACGAGAGAGAGATGGTATCCACAGATAATGCAATTTAAATAAAATTTTTTTTCTAAATATTCTTTTATCATCATTTCTATGTTTGATGGAAATCTGTTGTTAGATGTATCTGTTATTTTGTCAATGTTCAGAAACGTTACCAAATTCTGTCAGCAAAAATGCGAAAGCTAATATGGCTCACAGCTAAACGAAGAAGCCCCTTCACATTGATATAGTTTAATGAAACGCATGTTATGACAAGAGGTATTTAATTAGTACTTAGTTATGTACCAACAATTCTTGATTACACACTCAAAGTTACTGTCAACGGTAATTGGTACAGTCAAACACAATTTACAACGCATCGCAATCATCGTCATGACATTTGCTGTAAGACAACTCGAGCTCGTCACAAACAGTGTCAGTCAAGATTATGTGTCGCACTTGTGTAGTCGCATGTACGCCTTTGTACTTGACAAACATACGAACTGACGGGCTTTACATGATCTGTATCCTCGAGTATGCACATACAGGATTAGCGCCGAATAAATTAATATTATATCCGTTCATTTTACAACAAAGGCTTCCTCATTTATTCATGAGGATATTCGGAAAGCTTTATTTTCCGCTAAATGGGCTATTACATCAAAATAAAAGTCTAACAAACTTTTATAAAATCTCCCATCAATTACTCTCCGAAATTCGAGCTCACAAAATCGGTACGACAGCGATTTTATTATATCAACATTTTCACTTAATAATCGGTCAGAAATGTTCATTCCCACAAATTCTGGGGGCGAATGCTAAAATATTTCAAACATCCCGGAGCCTAATATCGAACGGGATTGGAATACTTGGAATAAAAATATACGTCCCACAAATACATAAAGTTCAAACATTGGAACAGTAAAACAAAAGTTGGTTTGGGTTACAAAGCAATATTACGGGGACGCTGAGCACCATAAACAAATGTACTCACATCTGTAAGGGAGGGAAATTGAGTAATTTTACCGTACTGCCGGTTTGGAAGCGAGATGAGACCTCTTAATTATGACTGAGACACGGCACACTTACAATAAAAGCAGTCTGTGGCCATTTGTCACGGCTGCCGCTCTTTGTTTATGTTTATAAAGAAAAAAGAAGAAAGAAGTTGGTCTCACAAAAGCAAAGGTCAAAACTTAATTAGATTTCATATTTTGTGGCAAACTAATGTTTGCTTTTTTTTACTAATGATTTATTTATTCTATATGCAAACAAAACGTAATTTTCCACGAGTCAACGTAAGAGTATTTAGAGGCAAAACATGGTTGATGCATTAAAGATGAAAATAAAAGAACGATACGACATTCTTAGTGCAAAATTTTAAAATCTGTAGAGCTATGACACGTGGCTTAACGGTACTACGCCACGTGCCAACTCTTAGCTTACCTAAGTAATTGTATATTTCTTTCTAACGCTAAAATAAAGCTTTTAAAAATAAAGCTTTTAAAAATAAGGCTTTAAAAATTTGAAAATGAATATTGTTCATTCAAAAGATGTACGTTTCAAGATTAATACAGTTTCTGGTTTCAACGGAAAATCGTCGAAGAAAGCGGTGTGTTCAGAAATGTTACTATGTTATGTTTTTGACGTGACAACGTCTTAAATTAGGTTGCGGCTGGGAGTCACTTATGAAAAAGTGTAACGCTCGGTAACGTTACGATGAGTCACCGAACGAGAGAGAGGCCCGCCGAATGCCTTGCGTCTCTCTCCCACTCAACTATGACGTTGTCACGTAAAATCTTCGCCCGTAAAACCGACTTTACAGGCAACCATTTTTTTAACCATATTTTTTATTACCTACCAGACCTATATTATTACCAACTAAGACATTTACTTAATATATAATTGCAGAACGATTTAAACGGTTAATAATACAAAGCTGAAATAAATTACACTGGAACCCTTCGCTGTCACGGAGGTGAATGACACGACGTTGTCAATGAACCAGTAAAGTGGTTTCAGGTTCTAACCTGTTCTAACTTCCGCGTTATATATAACAGGCTAACGCCCTGCTATCGATTAAAATCTGCTATTAGATATTACTTGAGGATAATTCAGTCAGTGGTCGTCAAATATTTTTTCTCTTACATTGTATTGTAGGTTAGCAGGGCGGCTAGTTAGGTATGAAGTTTTTTTCGTAGAAATGTACATGTAGTTGTGTAAAATTGTTTAGTTTTCTATAGGTTTCAGTCATACCTTTTCAGAAAATATGGAAAAATGAAATGATGTTGACAACATCTTGAAAAAATTACTAATTTAACTAGCGCCCCTGCCAACCTCTACTTTGCCGACTGTACAATAGGAATGAAAGTTTTCTGTGGTCAACATGATTTGAAAATAGCGTCAAAATATTGAATTCAACTGAAAAATTACTAACAAAAGAAGTACATTTTTTTCCTGTAGCGAAAATTAAAATGTCAACGCTGAAACGTGAAGCCTAAATTTGTGTGTTATTGGAAGTTAGAAGGTCCGCTAAAAATTCGTCAGCTCTGTGATCGGGTATCAGCGTGTTTCAGTCATAGTGATAGAATTTAGCTTTTTTCTACAAGGTACAATCGGCTGTAAAATGTACATGGACAGAAGGACATAATGTATTTGGTCTAGTCTCTTGTGAGTTGGTTTAAATGCAATTAGATTCAACTATTCATCATCATGGCTGTATTAGTGCACTGCTGAACATAATATGCCTCTCCCAATGCGCGCCACTATTGTGCGTGCATTGGAGGTATTTGTCCATAATCGCCACGCTAGGCAAGCGGGTTGGCGAGCGCAGTAGCAGATGATTGCTGTTAAACAGAAAGATGCATAAGTCCTTAGTCGCTTCTTACGACACCCGCGTGACGAGTAGGGGTGGTTCTATTCTTAGGCCGGAAACTACATGGCAATTCAATCAATCAAGAGGAATAAATTGCGATACAGATTAGCAGATTGACCAAATACATTTTTTTATGCACTCAGTATGGTGCAGATAAAGTATATGTGCGTCCAAGAGCCGTATATCAAGAACCCTCGATATTGTTTAATATAATTCAAGCGCTCTGCATTCTTAGAGATGTCGATTAGGGGAGAAGACCCGACGGGGGTCGCTAATCGAAAAATCGGGGCGCTCCGTTCACGCAACGGTAACGGCACGCAGTATACTTGTGATTTGAGTAAAGTTTTGGAGGTATATACCTATACATGTACATTACGAATTGGCTCCTAAATTTTACTTAAGGGAATATTTTTTTTGATGGGAACATTTTTGTGACCGATAGTAAAACAATTGTAAAATCTTAATTTGTTGATGTTTGATTTTATTAATCAATTACACATTAACGGCTGAACAAAATTGATTATTGACATACCTAATTTGGCACACCGGTAGACTTTGACCTAGATTAAGCTTAACTTTTGTAACTATTGTTAAGTATAGGTCCTTTTTATTCTGTTCCGATCTCTACACGGGGGAAGCTGTGGGTAAAATCTAGTAAAAGACAGAGGCTAGATAAAATAAATAGAACATTTAGAACGAGTCCACAAAAAGTCATCAAACATAGATTTAATATAATAGTTTTTGCGAGTTTCTTATTAAATAATTTCATTTAATAAGCAAATCATTTGCATAAATATGAAAAAAAAAATACATAAAAACTTAGATTTATAATTACTTACTTATTTATACAAACTAATCTTATTTACTAATATTATAAAAGTGAAAGTTTGTAAGGATTTAGGTATTGATGGGTGGTTGTTTGTGAGTCTTTCACGCAAAAACTACTTAACGGATTTTGATGAAACTTTACAGTAATGTAGCTTATATGTCAAAATAATATATAAACTACAATTCATCTATTTATCATGCGGGCAAAGCCACGAGATGCATCTCTAAAAGGATCGTTCATCTTTCCATTAGTAATTTTACTTGTTTGTATGAAAACCTTTCATTGCAGTGGTAAACACTTTTAATTTTAGAGTGAATTCAACATAATCGGATCACAAAGTGCGAGGAGCAACTCAATAACAACTGTCGGGGATAAGTTAGGGGAAGTTGGGGCGGGTACCGGAAGCGGTCCGTTGGTAATGGCGGCTGTGTGCCTTCCGGTTCGAGTTACATAACCAACTCACTGAAAACAGTTTGTAGATAGACGCAGAAGGTTTACGTGAATTTATTAAAATAGGAATTAGTAAAAAAACAAATTTGTTTTTTCTTTGTAATAAGTACTGACTTATTTATACAGGGTGAAATTGAAATCATGAGCATTCTGAAAAAGGGTCAATGAACTGTTCATTATGAACAACTTTTATTAAGGAACGAACCCTGAAATGGCAAATTAGCCGTAACAGTAGTGCGAGCATGGATCTTTATATCGAATTCTTATCGAAAATATATCAATATTAAACGTCAATTTTGACACAATTTAATAAATTTTATGTCAAACTTGACGTTTAGAATCGATAAACGTTCGATAAAAAGTCGACAAAAAGATCCATGCTCGCACCCCAGATGCGCCACAACCAGTAGGTACTGGATTTATATTTTTTATGAGTGTAGGCCACTATATTTCCACCGCCCCATGTACCTTTCTAAAATAATAATTTTCCATTTGTAGTATAAGGCACTGTGGTTAAATAAACGAATTAATTAGTCAAAACCATGAGAAAACCAGTGAATTTGTTTGACTTTTATCCCCTGAAATTGAGTGAGCGCTCCTCTGAAATCTGTCGCCCCTAGGCCGCGGCCTATACGGCCTATACAAATCGAAGACTGGCCACAACGACATTAACTCTATAGCTACCTAACATAGAAAAATTTATTCATAAACATAAGTAAGATAGTCCTTACTTAACTATTTTGTTTTGCTATACTTCACCTTCTGTTCGACATTGCAAGGTGGACCCTCCGATTTCTAAATCAATTTCTCTTTACCTTGTAATTGACAGTAACCAGACGACCTCCAATTCTTATTACCTTAAGAAATTCGCTGTTTTTACCTCAAATCTTTTTACAGAGGTATTTTTTAAGACTTTCGTGGTATCCATTAGATTGGATTATAAAAGGCAGGATCAATAGAATTAGGTACACCGAATAAGTATTTATAGTTTTTCTTTGTACGTCTGTAGACTGTCTGTATTTAATTTAAGGAATTTTTCGGCTTTTTTAGGGTTTCGTAGTAAAACCACCCCTTATAGTTTCATTATGTCCACCTGTCTGTCAAAGAAATTTTGCTCGCAGACTAGAAATGATGGAAAGCTGCAATTCGGCATGGATATACATAAATAATGCCGACAAAGTTATGAAATAAAATAGAATTTTTTTTCAGGTAGGTAAGTATTATGTATATCATGATGGGTATAATTTAAAAGGACTCTAAGGGTAAAGAAAATATGTTTCATATATTTTTAAGACTTTTACTTTTCTATAATAGCATGCGCCTAGATATAATCAAACTTTCAAAGAAAATTGAAACGAAGTTTTAAATATTAACTCTTAATAATATTACAATTCACACACTTGCCCGTTTTCTCTTCATCGTATAGATGGTGGATGAACAAGTTAGTATCAGAGTTTAAACTTTTACTAAGTTTAAAACTAGGTTGGTTTGTTCCCCAGCTTACTAGGTCGCGAATGTTCACTAATACCAGAGATAGTAAGATATTTGCTAGGAAGGGGGGATTCTGGAAGAAAACAGGATTAGTTATGAAACGCAAATTTTTTTGTGACATAATACTCCCCCTTCCAAAATTCCCCATTTTGGAAGGGGGAGTATTATGTCACAAAAAAATTGAGAGTAATTTGGTTGTAGAAGGGGGGATTTCGGATGTATAAAGAGGATGTAGGATGTAGAAGAGGATGTAGAAAAAGGATTTTGTATGTAGAAAAGGAAAAAAGGAAGGATATTTTAGGAGAATCGTCTCCTAAAATCTCCTTCCTTTTTCCCTAAAAAAAAAACAAAAGATTTCTTTCAACATTTTAAACGCTATGCTCAATACAGCTCATAATGCCGGAACAAGTCTAATAGGTACGCAATCCGAACAATTTGTAAGCCCTTCAAACGGTAATAATTCAAAATGGCCGACGTTTGGCCAATCTTTGAACACGCTTCGCTTCGTTAATCGCAGCTATTGAGTTGTTCTTTGAATTTGATAGGGCCGATATTCTTTCAGTTATTTAAATAAATGTAGAATATTTCGGAAAAAGTGTTCATAATTTTGATCAAGGGCCTGAAATGATTAGATTAAACACTTCACTTGTTATTTCCCACAGTGAGGCGGTGCGGTAGGTAATAGGTGATGAAAATGCGCAATTAATATTTCTTCTTTATCGCGTGGTTGTTTAGGGACCTAGTATTAGAGTTTAAGCCACCCGCATAAGCCCCTGACATGGCTTAAACTCTCTCTTAAAATGATTCCCTTACGACTTTTTCTGTAGGCAATTTTTCATTTACCGTTTAAGCAAGGAGAAATTCGGGGGAGTATGTATGTAGGAACTACCGTCTAAAATGGTAGAACGTAGAAGTGAATTTCGATAGCTGGGGCAGGGTTACGAATAGCTTAATTTGTAGAGCGACTGCGAGCTTTACTCAGTACTTCAGTAGGTCGTGGGTTGTAATCCTGCTCATAATCGAATTTTTCTTTTTACAAAAATTTCGAACTTTAATATTCACATCGTATGCAAAAATTTTCTATGAAAATTTTTGGAAATAGGAAGGAATTAATTACTAATATTTACATTTGCCTATAAAAAAAAAACAAAAAACTTTTTTTTTATAGGCAAATGTAAATAGTAGTTATATTTAGTTTGTAAATATTTGTAGAATAATGAAGTTTGTGAGTATTACAATAAATTACTAATATTTATAATTATTACTAATAATTACTAATATGCATGTGTCATGTTCTGAAAACCTTGAGGCTTAAGCCTAGCAGTGAGTGTCTTCCGGCAAAAATGATGATGGTAAATACCTGAGTTCAATTCTAGGACTATAGTCCTACGGTAAGTTGATAACTAAGTTTATTTTCTAAAGACATTTACCAACCAATGCAGTAAATTATACTTATTCTAAATTATGTTCTACTTACCAGGTTTACAAGTATTGCCGCATGGACACCGTTCACTGCTACAGCTGTCGCAGTCACAAGCTTCCACAGCTGCTGTCCAGGGAGGCGAAGAGGTTGCACCTGGTACCTGGTGAACACATCAGACGTTACTACCACATCAGCTTTGAAAGAAAAAGGTTTTAGTTCGGATACTGCGCGAGCTAAACTCTCGGTTCGGTGTAATAGGCTATGTTAAATATTATTTTACGAAAACTGTAGGTATAATATCTGGAACTTTATTTTAGTTCTTTTTCAAAGTAATTATTGGTAGTAGTAGTAGTAGTCTTAGGGTCGTATTACAGAACCTAAATCAAGACTCGAGCATTACTTGTTTCTGTTAGACTAAACTAGTTTCAAATAATGCTTGAATTCTAAGTTAGGGTTCCGTAATACGACTCCAAGTGTAGTAGCAGTTCTTTATTAGACCAAGAAGGTGGCACTACCAACAAATGTTTGTAGTAATACCTATGTATTTTTTTTAAAGTTCGTTTCCCGGTCGTTCTGCCACAAAATTCCACATTCACCATTCTCAGATGGTATATACTTATTTATTTATTTTACACACACTACATAGTATACATATAGTATTTAGTAGTATAGTTACATCCACCTCTTGTACGTAGTATTAGAGGGCTAGCATGCCTAACTTGGCAATTAGAAAACATTTCAAACTTTAGTATTCGCATAATACGCATCCTATTACCAACTTTATAAATATTATGTTTTTTTTTTCAGATGTAACCCATTATAATAAATAATAAGTTCTTATTACACGAGTTAACGGCTAAATGTCAAGATGATCGACAATAACATCCGCCTATTCGGTAGAAAAATAATATTGCGATCACATAAAAGTAATATTCGCTCACATCAATCATATTAGAGATCCGATGACGTAGACGGGAGAACACGTCGAAAAAACACGGCCGACATGTGCAAATATGAATTATGTCGAGAGGTTAAAAGAAAAAGAGAAAAAAAACACGGATAATGTAGGCTACAGAACTACCAAATAGGATAGATATTCTTCTTTTTCATTGTATGGTTGAGGAACAACCTAAAGTTGTTGTACCCTAAAGTGAGTTCGAAACTAGTCGGGCATTCTCCGAAAACAATACGTGAGTAAAGCCATATCAATATTTATATATTAGTATGACTCACGAAAGTTATTATTCTAACCTAAAGTCAGAGTATAAACCACTCGTAGGCCTCTGACATAGCTTTACACATCGTTAAAAATCCCTAAGGTGTGCTGGTTTCCTCACGATGTTTTCCTTTACCATTTTAGAAGGGATAAATAATTTCTAAAAACAAATTAATCCGAAAAGTCAGAGGTGCATGCCTGGGTTTTGAACTTACGACCTTTGATTTGGCAGTCCAACTGTCAGCAGGCTACCACTGCTTTTTAATAAATAGGATAGATAATTACAGTTTAAAATTAATAAATATTATATCATCTTAAAGAAGGATAAAATGTAATATTATGTCTAAAGAAATTATTTAAATTAGTCAATTGATGTCGAAGATAATCATCATCCTCCTAGCCTTATTATTCCCAAAATTTGTTGGGGTCACCTTCTAATCTAACCAGATTTAGCTGAATATCAGTTTTCTACGGAGCGACTATCTATTTGTACCCCGCAACCCAAATCAGTTGTCATGATTTTATGAGGGTACTGACTTCAATCGACTGACAAAGATCTTCATGACAGCCGGGTTAACGGTTTAACTTACTATCAAGGCACGGAACAGGTGATAATTAATTTATAATACGCTGAAAATTTACGCAGAGTCAGAGTCAACTTATAACACCCCTTTTTTGTTATCGGAGGTTAAAAAAGCTAATAATCTGGACGGAGTCGAGGCGTTATTTATATAAGATCATTCTAGAACAATTCCCAAGTAAGAATTTTAAAACTGGAATTTTTAATTTTGAAAAGGAACTTTGAAGAAAAGATAATATTCTACTTAAATTAAAAATTCTAGTGAATAGAGATTCTTACTTGAGCGTCGTTTATGAACTCGAGCCTAGGAATGCCAATATTATTATATTAAATAGCTTAACGATGCTTATGTCACTCTTAGCTTTGAGGTCGACTGGCCGTTGTCCGAGCCAATCGTATACGATGATGACACTAAACCAATTAATTGTAGTATCAAGTCTTCCGCGCTAACAATCATTGAACCTATGTGGTGCAATGGATTAATTCAACTATAATTGAATGTGATAATGATGGACAGCATTTAATTGGTGTGACACTGATCTTATAAATTAAAATATGGTGATCTTTTAAAATAATTATAGTGTTAACATGATCTTTAAAAATAATTGGTGTGACATCAACATTTTTAAAATTATTGGTGTGACCTATTATTGATCTTAAATCTTTACAGCGCGGATCAATGGATTTCGTATTGTGTGTATTTTTCAAACTTTCATGAATAGAAAAAATTGGTGTGACATCTTCGGTTGCACTTTTCAATCGGAGGAAAAAATAATAGCAAAGATTCTAAATTATACTTCGATAATGTACGAATGTTACGATGTGGCACGTTCCAATGAAATAACTTGTATTTGGAAATTTAATATCGACTCGATTGAACACACAAAATGAACATCAAACAAGTCTGAAACGTTCTCAAATATTATATTAATTATCTAAAGGTTTCAATGTTACAACATCAAAGTTAACAGTACCTATGGCCTAAAATTTTGTTTTACATAAAATTTATTATTTATGTTTGTTTTGACCTCGATCTCGTCATAGAGAAAGAGATGGATGGAGTCTACGATAACGAGCGAGTGTAGAAGATGCCTATTCACTGAGCCTTAAGATTGACGAGTTCTAAGTAGTTAGGAAACACAGACGCCCAGGGGATTCCATAATTTGGCTGTGCGCATAATGAATCTTAAAGAGCGGTGAACATTCTAGAATCCACATTCAAACATTTATTAGATACGTGTGTTAGAAATGATTATTATTTATATTTTTGTAATTTGCACCAACCGTTGAGGTTTGATTGTTTGTTTAGCGGAAAAAATCTAACTATGCGTACTCCATTTTGTTTTGTTCAAAGTTTCTTGTAAAAAATATGATTTTTTATACTTATTCACAAGATTGTTTATAAGATTACCATAAAAAATACAATATTATATTGAAAGCAATTTTAAACTTAAGCTCTATGTGGTTTTTAAAAAAACAATGTTCTTGTTTCAAGAAACTAGTAGAAGCTTTGCAACTTTTTTTTACTTGTACGATGTGCCACTGCCATCTCTTTCAGTGGGTCAATAGAATTACTTATAAAAAATAGAAGAAAAAAATAAATTTAACTTACTTTCTGTTCTAAACTAGGACCCAGCGTCGTCACCTTCGCATCATTAGCTTCCAAGAAACTATCTCTCGTCTCATCCGCGATGATATTTAGATCCGTTCTACTGACTCCGTCTTCTATTAGACTCTTCAAACCGTCCACTTGTTTCGACTTCTGTCCGGTATAAGTGTAGTTTGGTGTGCTCCTCGTGTTATATACTATTGGCAGTGTGGTTGTTAGTCTTTGTGTTCGTTCGTCGATATGTTTTATGCTTACAATAGGTTTACTAATTCTATTGGACGGTGCTATTTCTAGTTCGGCTGAGAAGGATACGTCTTTTTGATACAGTACGTCTTCTTCGTCTGAAATATCAGTCGCTCTTGTTGCGTTTAGTTCTGTGGACAAAAAAAATATTTTTAGATATGGTATTAATATTCCTTACTCACGTATCATTCCAATTTTACCCTTTGAACTTAACGTGCTGACACAATCAATCCACCCTTAATCGAGGCAACATTGTAACTGCTATAAGTCAGACTCAAATGATTAATTGTGTGAAAGTTGGTTGGTATCACTAGACCCCTAACCACCGGTAGCTAAGACCCTGTTCCTACACTCGGATTGGCTCCTACTTTTATATTTTAAAATAAATATGTGTTTATTTAAATATATTATAAATGTATTTAAAAATATAATTTTGTAAGAATTTCAATAAATAAATAGAATAATAATTACACACAAACAAATCAGTGTACATATAACTCATTGATATTGCTTTCTCCCTGCTGATTTATCCCTTCAAAGTACCTCAATCGAAACACAATATAAAACGTTCTTGAATCGCGCACTCAAAGACAGAGTAACGAAGCTAAGTGCATTCAACCGGGCTAAAGAACTAACGCGTTCTCGTACGTCGCAAAAGGCGTTATTCGCTTCACAGCACAAGTTGGTACTCAAAATGCAGCAGTTCCGTCACTCAGACAATCGAGACGGGACGAGAATCGATTCGTCGTCCCGTCGAATCGAGAAGAATCGATTTATGTGGCAAAAGTGTAGAAAGTAGTAACGGTTTTATTATATTGCACTTTTGTGTATCTTGAATAAAGTTTATTTACTCTTTCGCCGTTTGCTTCGGTTACGCGGTCAGGTATATGTATTTGTAAGAGTTCGCTGGTTTGGAGTGAAACATTTTATAGAAAGCAAAGATGGTATTGTAAATGTATCTCGTCAAGATTAAACAGAAAAATGCTTTCAATATAAATATTAAAGTCTTCAATTACATGGCCGGTGAAAAATCTAATTGTAGCGTGATGCTACGAGTGCTACGACCCAGGCTGTTCTATAAGTCTCATTGTAGCGTTTTGCTACGAGTGCTACGACCGAGGCGATTCTATAAATCTCATTGTAGCGTGATGCTACGAGTGCTACGATCCACGCTATTCTAAACGTGTTCTTGTAGCGTTTTGCTACGAGTGCTACGACCGAGGCTATTCTATAAATCTCATTGTAGCGTGTTGCAGGCTATTAATTATAATTCACATTATTGCGTTTTGCTATGGACGCTATGACACAGGCCGTATTTCAAATATCAATATAATATAAATCTTGGTGCTACAAGTGCTACGACACAGGTGCTACGATCAACTACAAACACATTGTATTGTAGTTCTGCGGGTATTTGTAACACAGGTCTACGAAAAATCTCATTATAGCGTGGTGGTATGACACAGATCCTACTTCAAAACTCATTGTAGCGTATGTGCTACGCGAGCTACGACTCAGGCTCTACTATAAATTTCATTGTAGCGTTTGGTTATAAGTGCTACGAGTTAGGTTTTATTACTACATAATCTCATTGTAGCAAAGTTGCTACGAGTGCTACGACACATGACCAAAAGTTAACCTAATCAGTTTTGTAAACGATTTCACATTTTAATTGCTTGTGTGTAAAGCATACTGCCATATTTTTTTGTACTTACGACCGCAAACATTGAAATTTCAACTTTATTCCCATAATTTTAAGTTATATTTTTATTCGTCGCCTAAAAATTCCTTGCCATGCTGTGCTGTCAATGGGCCTTATCAAAAGCTAAACAATTGTGTAAGTTAGTAATAACGTAAATTTAATATATTTGTCACTTCTGGGTGATATAGTCGCTAAGCGACAAAGCTGTTTTTTTAAAAACAAAATGTGTTTTTTTTTTATTTAACAAAAAACTTGTTAAAAACATATTTTTTTTTAGTTGTGAGGTAAAAGCATAAAAAACTTACCTAAGCAGCCGTAGCCGTCGACGTGTAGGACATAGCCAGGGCTGCAGCCACACTCGTAGGTGCCGTCGTGCAGCTCGCGACACAGCTGCTCGCACGGGCTGCCCTCCCCGCACCGCCCTGCGACAAATACTACACTTGTATCGTCTATATCTTACTTACTTATTATACTACCTACCTAACTTTAAATATTGTAAGCCATTATATTTAAAAGAGCAACCATGGAGTTTCTTGCCAGATTCTTCTCCATGAGGGGTAGGCTGCCCTTGGAACTGGCAACTAGAGTCACTCTTACAACAAACAATATTAGAATTATGACTATTCATAAGTGCCTAATGGTCTACATGAATAAAAATATTTTGATTTTGATTTTTGATTGATACAGCTATACTATATTTATTATTGAGTCATGATAGCCTAGTGGTGGTGACCGTTGACTGGCAAGACAGTGGTATCGGGTTCGAACCCAAGGCGACCTCTGACTTTTCGTAAGTTATGTGCGTTTTATAAATTAATTATCACTTACTCCGTGCCTCGGAAAGCACGTGAAGCTGTTGGCCCTGCGCCTGATCTTTCTCCGATCGTGTCGGAAGGCCGTCCCATCGGACTATGAGAGTGAGGGAATAGAGAGTGCACCTGTGTTTGCGCACACACTTGTGCACTATAATATCTCCTGTAGTCCTGGGTAGCTACTATATAACATTATAAAACCTTTCAAGTAATATTAACCTTTTCCCGAAGACCTAAGTAAGTAAAACCTTACCAATTAAGTTGAAAAAGTTAAGCAAAGATTTATTCTCGTAATAAAACAGTACTCGTTAAAATAATTCCTAGAGAGAATACTAGTTTTTTCTACTCGAAACTTTTTTCATGAAATAATACTACTTGTAATTTACCTTTCCTGTACAAGCAGAACCCTCGTTGAAAAAAAATAAGTGAACCTGAGATGGGACAAGAGTCGACCCAAATTGCTGTTATAAATGATCTGACGTCAGACGAGAAATATGAGCCGGCTGTAACTAAATAAATGTCAAATGATAGTACTTATTTAATAGAGATGCATCAAGTACCTATCTACATAATTAAGTATTGTATCAAGTAAAAACATAATATAATTCCAGTCTTATACGACTTCTTGTTATATAAGAGTTATATAGCGGCATTTAGCAAATTGATGTTTATCTTAAATTACGATGTTTCAGTCGCGTGGTTGAAGAATGACCTCTACATGACTATTAAATGATAAAATTGACACGTTTTTGATCCAAATTTGCGTTTTATAAACGATTATATTTACGTTTTAGAAACGTTTACGTCAAGTAATCATTACAAGTATCACAAGTAGTCATTATAAAAAATAATTTGTTAGTTGAGAAGGAATAGAGTACCGAATTGTACTGATTTTATTTTCGCCGAGTCTCAGGTTGCAGGTTGCAGTTGTTGTTGTTGCTCAAACTGCTGTTGTTTAAATTAGGCAATGATATAATTACTATGACATGACGTCATGTTTTTTCATATTCATTTGTATTCTTTTTTAAGTTTTGAATAAGATGGGTTTATTTTGTTTTATTAGGTAACTAGCGACCCGCCCCGGCTTCGCACGGGTACATATACATATAAACCTTCCTTAAGAATCACTCTATCTATTCAAAAACCGCATCAAAATCCGTTGCATAGTTTCAAAGATCTAAGCATACATAGGGACAGAAAGACGGTGGATAGCGACTTTGTTTTATACTATGTAGTGATAACAGGAAAATCTTGGGATTAAGTAATTATAAATCGTATGAAAAGGTGATAAGAAAGATAGCAAATTATCAATTAGAAGATTTAGCACAAAAGGGAGACCAATTGAATTAATACTTTCAGGACCATAACGAATAATTACAGAAATCCGAATGAGAGAAAATCCGAATATAAAATTTGAATTCCTGGCATTCTAGAGAACAAAAATTATCAATATGGGTCCCGGGACCCTTTCTTTGTCTTGCTTTATTTCATTAAAAGGGTAAAATGGTATGTAATTAGTTAACACTTACTCATTTCGTTCATTACGCGAAGGCGGGGCATTGTTGAAAGGTTTTGACACGCACCACGACACCCTCGCAATTTTGTACGTTTGGCAAGTGATATAAGGAAAAAATCAGTACCTACTTTAGTCACATTTTTATCATAAAATATGTACCTAACAATTCACAGTTTTTAAAAATGGATGCGAAGCGAAGTCTTCGAAACATTATCACATAACCTAAATTTTTATAACGTATCGAACGTATGTATACACTAGAGTTCGAAATTTTAGTAGAATTGGTGTAAAGTGAGGTTACTCTAATATGCAATTTTGAGGCGACTATGGCTTAGGCGCGAACCTGTCGTGGAGGATCTCAAATTATGCGACTAAGCCTGGTTCGGAGCGCGCTGACAAGAGACAAAAGTCCTACTACGACTAATTTATCTTATCAAGCCTGTGATAGGTTATGTCGCTTTCGCATCGGTTTGTTTAGCCATCAAAAACGCTGTCTCGCAGACATTACGCCATAAATCGTGTTTATTAGACCTAAAGGCCTTATTGTGGGTATATGGCCTAGATCAATGCATCCTAGGCTAGCATAAAATAACAATTGCCTAACAGCAATATCATTCTCACCCAAGCATTTATAACGACAGTATTAATGCTTGGCTCTAGATTCTTGAACGTAAAATGATTATGTCATTTACGACAACTTTATGCGACATACTGCTATTCATGCATGTTGCTATTGCTTCTGTTCTGTTGCGTTGCGATTAACGTTATAAATTGTCTGTCATGTCACCATGTCCTGGATTAACTTATAGAACACTCTATATCCTGGTCCAACCATTCGGACGAAGCCATGAGGAAAGGTAAAGCTTTAACAACTCTTTTAAACCAAAACATACATTGCACCGCTCTCTAGAACGACACACTTGACGTAAAACTCCAATATAAAAGTACTTAACATCGCCGACGTGTTAATCGATTCATCGGGCGTTGATTTCATTAATACGTACACGTCACGCGGCACGGCGCGGCGTACAGGCGGGAGCGAGATAATTGTTTTAATTCTCCATAAAACTGATGACGCGCTATAAAAATATTCTCGTTCGAAAAAGATTGTACAAAAATTTGCAGCGCTTTTAGAATTGAGCGTAATTATGTTGCTTTTGGTGGTGTTTGCAATGTTAATTATTGGCTTTTGGTTGCGAGCTTGTTTTAAAGTCATATAACCTTAATAAACTTAATTGTGATTTTGCCTACCTATATAAAAAGATATTTTGGAATTAATAAAAATAATAGCCATTAACAATCTCTGTATTACATCTTATTTTTTTAGTGTAATACTGCTTTAACCTAATTAAAAATAAATATTAACCCCCGATGCAAAAAAGAGGTGTGTCTGAGTGTCTGTATGTCTGTCTGTGGCATCGTAGTTGCTAAATAAATGGACCGATTTTCTTTTTCTCTTTTAGGGTCTATATGATGCTTGGTACTGTGAAAATTTTAAGCTCCGTTTGAATGTAAAATCTGTGTGACAGCAATAGAATTGCCGATTGAGTCGTGATAACCTAGTGGTATTGACTGCTGACTGGCAAGTCCGAGGTTTTAAGATCGAAACTGAGGCGCGCATCTCTGACTTTAAGTAAGTTATGTGGGTATTATAAATTAATTATCACTTACTCCGAGCCTCGGAAAGCACGTAAAGCCAGCCCTGGCACCTGATCTCTCTCCAGTCGAGTCGGATTGCCGTCCCATTGGACTATGAGAGTGAGGGAATAGAAAGTGCACCCGTGTTTGCCGAACATTTGTGCACTATAATATATCCTGCGTAGTCGGCTAATCTCCGTTGAGATTGGCAACTGTGAATTCGGTCAGGAGTTTTAAAAAAAAAAAATTTCTTAAGAAACAATTTGATTTACATGAAGAATGCCTACTCCTGCGTGGTTGGCTAATCTCCGTTGAGATTGGCAACTATGACCGAAATTCAGTCAGAAGGACATTATAAGTAAGAAATTGGAATTTAATTTACATGAAGACTGCCTATATACCTATTTAGAAAGAAAATAATCACCGTTAAGTTTGAGCCACATGCTGGCATGTAACGTGAACGATGGATTTAATATCAGCCTCTTTGATCGTGTGTCGGTTGACTGCGCTATACAATATTGATACGATGGGAGGCGTCTCACGTAAATGCATGTTTTGTGCTCGTCTATATTGTAAAGCTATTCTTATTTCAATAATAAATAATAATAAATTAGCCTATAACTGTCCCACGGCAGGGCAATGGTCTCTTCTCATATTGGTATTGAGAAGAATTGAGATCGCTGAGAAGGATGGAACATTCATCTTAAAAATCTCGTTTCAAAGTTAATAAATGTAAAAAATAGAATATTAAAATTGCTGTAGGTTTTACTGATGAAGTTCCTGACGTAATTTACCATATTTCTCCCTTTAATGGAATTTAATAATCGAGTTATCGACCGCGAAAGCGACGTCAAAATAATCTCTCTTTACTCTTGTTATCGTGTGGTTGATGAACAACCTAGTGTCAGGGTTTAAACTATATTGCGATATGGCTTTACACATCGTTGAGAAATCTATCTCTTAGATGTGCTGATTTCCTCACAATGTTTTCCTTTACCGTTTTAGCAAGTGATAATTAATTTCTAATTCCCACATAAATCTAAAAAGCCAGAGGTGCGTGGGTTTCGAACCTTTGACCTTTGAGTTAGCAGTCCAACGGTCATATCACTAGGCTATCACTTCAAAAATAATGTCTACTTTCCTTCACCCCTTTGAGGTCATAATAATTTTTCTTCTAAGCGAATTTCCGCTTTGATAAGTTGAGTATTCACTGCGGACGAGAAGCAATTATTTTTATACTAGCGTTTACCGTGGCTTCGTTCCCTTGCGACTAGCTTTACTGGGTTAATATTATTGTAGGACTGGTTTCTTTTGTTTATCTTTCTGTAACGCAGCGATGACGCAACGGATCAATGTGTTTTTAACCGACATCAAAAAAGTGGAGATTATGAATTCAATTGTATTTTCCAAATCTTCAAATCTACCCAACCGATTTTAAACATTTTTTTTGTTTGAATCAAAATCAAAATCAAAATATTTTTATTCATGTAGACCATTTTAGGCACTTATGAATAGTCATAATTCTAATATTATTATAGGAGTGACTCTAGTTGCCAGTTCCAAGGGAGAAGAATCTGGCAAGAAACTCCATGGTTGCTCTTTTAAATAATGGCTTACAATATTTTTGGATACATTGTTCTGAAGTTCTGAAGAATGATAAGCTATGGCTGTGAAGTGTGAAGTGGTCCCGTACGCTTCAACTGAGTAATATTCAGTTGAAGCGTACGGGTTAAATGAAGTGAAGTTGCTAGATTTGAACCCGAACATACATATACATAGATACCAGTGGCGAAGGCTTCATATAACTCGATTCCTACCGGCTTCCCATTGAAAAATGGCACAGTCATTAATACCTACTGAATGTGCCATTGGTTTTTCTCCGGCTTACCTCTTGTAAAAAAATCACCCTTCGCCACTGATAGATACATTGAAAGTTAAATAAAAGTAATATTTATTAATCTTCTGTTGAAACTTCTTCTACATTTATGTCTCTTACTCCTTGCTCGGCAATCACTAAATCTTATTTAAATGTGAGTTTCATTTGCGCTAGTAAGTATTTATTTAACTAAATGTATTTGCTACGTGCAGTCGTGCAGTTGTACTCTCACGAAGTACACATTAGCTTACTGCAAGTTATGTTGCTTAATAAACATGGGTGTATTTACGAGATGAGATATATTATTATTTCGATAATATGAGATATTTGGTAATTATGGTGGGAATAATCGAGCCACTATAGATCTACTAAAACAACATGGGAAGTCCGTATTTTTTTAGGTTAGAGTCTTAAAAATTGGTAATTAGCCTTTATATGTGTTTCAGTTTTTTTGACAAATCTTCCCTGAAGGTAAGATGGGGGGAAGAAAGTTTGTTTTGATATTTACTTTTATGTTTCAGTTTTATTGAAAAAATCCATTAAGGGGGCAAAAAGGGGTGAAAGTTTGTATGGAATATTTTTAATTTTTTGATCCAATTTACTTACTTGAAACTTGGCAATAAATATTCAATAAAATTTATGAAACACGTATTTTAGGATTTTTCAATATTCAACCCTTAACAGAAGGTTGACTAATAGTTTGTATAGGATTTTATATTTCGAGAAAAAATTATAAAAGAAGGGACAGAATTTTGTATGAGTACATACATAAATATTAAACTAATATTCTTATTTTAGAACTTTAACCACTGGGATGAAGTCGCGGGCGGAAAGCTAGTTCCTAATAATATAGGTTCAGATTTTTTGGCTGTTTCAATATCGCATCTCGTAGTAACTGAGACCCAACCCATTTGCTTATTTAGGCCGTTTCTAGAGTATTATATTGCTTGCAATTAGTCCCTGTCAGCGGGCAATGTTTACGGGTCCCTCGTAAAAATGTAGGTACGGTTAGCTTTGTTTTTATTTAATTTGGAAAAACATTGAGACCAGATTTGAGGTTTCATGACCAAAGGGTTCGTTGAAGAACACGAACTTTTTGCTTGTGTTGCGTCGGGATTTGAGATCAGAGATTTTTGGTGAAGGAAGATTTGGAATTACTTTTAGGATTTTTGAGGAAAATTTTAAGAAAAAAGCTTAAGAAGCAAAGGGGAGTATAATTTAAATTTATATTGGGCATAGTGTGTTTAAAATAATTATAAATATTGCTATGGTAAGGCTAATGCTAAGACAATTACATGAAATAACGGCGCCAAGGGACGAGCATTTTTAACCCCGAAATACACTACGAAATGACGAAAACAGAGTGGAGTTATATGTTAGACGAATGTAATTTGTATCTGTGTATCTATGTGTCTGTCTATAGCATCGTATCTTCCAAACGGATTAACCGATTTTGATGACTTTTTTTTTTCATTTAAAATGTGACTTGATCGAGTGTTCTAATAATAAAAAAAGTATTATTTATAAGAATATATCTATATCATTTCGGCGCGCTCAAAATCTTTTGTTCTCTTGAAAATTTTTAACCACACATTGTTCTCAAGAGCTCCACAGGTAGAGTATATTTTAAGACTACGTCCTGCTGTATAATATAAATCTCAAAATAGAATGAATTAAATAATGAAATGTGTAAACATTACTATTTTTATTGCTACCCAAAGTGATCCAAGTTTTACGACTATTGCTTTCCTTAAAAAATACCAAATAAAAAAAATGTCAAAGTTCATTCACATTCCCTTCCTGAGGGGTACTATTTTAGGGGAAAACTTTAACACTTCTTAGAATTTCCGAAGTGTCGTGTTGACCCGAGTTAATGTCGTTAACTTCCGGAATTATTGCCAACATTGCTGTTTGGTTTCCATTCAAATTTTCCCTATCTTTATTTTGAAGCCTATCGTCAGAATTATTATAAACACGTACACACGGCTTCACATCAAGCTACAAAACCAGTACGAACTGACCTCGCATTGTATAGGCTCTTCATACAACAAGATGTCAGCTTATTCTGGAAACGTATAGCTTGGTGTGTACTACTTGATTTATTATTCACCTCTCTTCTTCGGTAGTTTTTATCGTCTAATTTGGAATGGTAGGAATTCTACATTCATCAATGTTAATTGATTGATATTTTCAAGCGCGATCTGCAACCAGCAGCATTGTTCTAGAAACGGAATCTAATATTTAAAAGAATTAGTCGGGTGAAGAAAAATACACCTACCTCCATACACATTGGTAACATTCCTACACTACCCTCGTTGTGTGAATTATTGAGTCCTCCACGCACATATAAATCAGAGTTAGCGTAATGAACACCGACGGTTGGTTTCGTATCACCGCACCGAAATGTAATTGATTCGACAAATGAATATTTATCTTTTTATCAGACGGGTATATTATCTAAGGAATTACTTTGAGGATATCTTAAAATATAGCTCTAGATTCCTACCTGTTTTAAATTTTGTCTATGGCGCTGGCTAGTTGAGAGGACCTTCTATGATTTTGACGAATTCCTGAATTTAATTATAAATAATAATGTTTTTATAGTATAAAATAAAATAAATCTGCCTGTAACTGTCCCAATATAGGGCAAAGGCCTCTTCTCATTCAGAGAAGGATTGAGCATTAATCACCACGCTAGCTCACTGCGGGTTGGCGATTTCAGACTATTAAAGTCCAGGTTTCCTTCACCGTTAGTCAGTGGTGTCTTAAATTAACTAAGAAAGTACATAAGTATGACATTGAAAAAGTCACATTGGTACATGCCAGGTTCAAACCCACACCCACGCGTTTGCAAAGCGGGTCTGTAACCAATGCGCCATCACGACTTATATAGTTTTACATTTTTACAGTATTCAAGTTTATTGAGTTGACATGTTTTTCCATTAACTTTGATTGCTCATGTTTTGATGTATCATTAGTTTCTGCTATACTATACTTATATAAATGTAATAAAATTATTGATTTCTAATTAGTTAAATAACATTTTATTTACAACTTAAAATTAATTCCATGTTTTATACTGATCAATGTCTGATGCCCGCTCCACACTTACCCAGTGATTAGCGCGCTCACAAGCAACCCTAGTATTTACTAGGGTTGCTTTTATGTACTCTATTCAGGTAATACTCAAAAATACTCGATGGCTGATGCATGCGTCATACCCGTGAACGGGTGCCGTCTGTTGGGACTGGTCAGCCCATAGCTGTTATAGTAATTTTATCAAAAGTATAAATTATTTAAGGCGCGTACCTATGTTTAGTCGACTCGCATTGTTCTCACATAACATCTCAGAACAATGTATTCAAAAGTATTGTAAGCCATTATTTAAAAGAGCAACCATGGAGTTTCTTGCCAGATTCTTCTCCATGAGGGGTAGGCTGCCCTTGGAACTGGCAACTAGAGTCACTCCTATAATAATATTAGAATTATGACTATTCTTATGTGCCTAAAATGGTCTACATGAATAAAAATATTTTGATTTTGACTCCAGATTTAAAAAAATACCAAAAGCGCTTGCAACCACTAAAACCATTGACAATACCAGCTTTTCATAAATGCTCACTAATGATGTTGCAACACTGAGGTAGGTAAATCAACTCAGTGATATAATGATGTTGAGTTAATTATCAAAATATTTGACAACAGGACATTAAGGGAGTTTAAATTCACAATCCTCCAAATCTATTTCATTATCGGAACTCAAATGAGTATAATATATATCATTTGCACAAAGTTTATCCACCTAGTTTGCATAGTATGTCTATAGGGAATTACGGCTCAGATTTAATTATTCATTCAATTTGGCAAGATAATAGCTTTATTGTTAGCAACAATGGAATGAAGCCAAATGAGGTCGCACAGCTTTCATACATTACGTCCATTGTTTGTTTTGTTCGGACTCTCAAAATGTTTTATCGTGCATTTTCGTATATTCACCCAGTAACGAAACATTGGGACGATATCTACTTACAATGTGGCATCCTTCGTGCGAAATGTATGTGTAACGTCACCAATTTATTTTTTTATAAGTACCTACCACGGTTACCGTAACCTATCCAGTCAAGTCAGTGGTCTCGGGTTCGAACCCAAAGCACCTCTGACTTTTTGTAAGTTATGTGCGTTTTATAAATTAATTATCACTCTCCATGCCTCGGATAGTAAAATTAAGCTGTTGGCCCCGGCTGTCAATTGTAGATCTTTGACAGTCGTTACTGGTAGTCAGAAGCCCGAAAGTCTGACAACCAGTCTTACCAAGGGGTATCGTGTAACCCAGTATCTGGGTTGTGGAGGTCTGATAGGCAGTCGCTCCATGTAAAACATTGGTATTCAGCTGTATCCGGTAAGACTGGAAGCCGACCCCAACATAGGTGGAAAAAGGCTAGGCAGATGAGATGATGGTTACCGTAACCTATCCATGGACGCTTGTAACACCTGGGGTATTCCTCGAGATACTTCCGCGAGATCTGGCAGGAGAGGTACCTACGGTGAATGCGCAAGTGAAACGCGTTTTTCCGCAAAGAGGTTCATGGAGAACACAGTTTGGTTTTTAGTCCGTTCAAGTCGGACGTAAGACTCTCACCAGCCTCTGCTGACATAGCACGCATTCAAATCCTGCATGTATTTAATCGACTTTAACTTTCTACAAAAATTTTGTACTTAGGTACTTCCGTGTTAGCATATTACCTACCTACTAACCTGCCTATAAAATGTTATATATCTTTCTGTTTGGTTAACACAAATGAAGCTTCCTTTCTTATCCGGAAAACTAAAATCAGAATCCCAGGACCCTCAACTAACTGCAAAATGATAGTAGACCTGTCACAAATTCACTTCAACGAGATTATCTGCAATAAAGTCTCGGATAAAAACCGATTGGTTCGTAGCGGAAACGGTTGGAGCCTCATAACTGACCAAAAAATATTGGAAAAGATATGGGAGCTGGTCGGGCGAGCTATATACCTCATAAATGTTTACCGCCCGCCTACCGTATCTTAGTTTTATTGGTCGTGTGGGCTCTCGCAGCTCGCTTTATTTCCTTTCCCTCGGTAAAACGACTCGTTATTCTTTCAAGTGCTACCTTAAACGGCTTTCATTATGATTGATCCGATTTTATTCTTGTTGTAATTGTAATTGTGGGCGTTGTTCAATCAATGTAATTTAAAAAAAAAATTATTTAAAAAAAAGTTATTTGATTACACTATAAATTGACATTACATTAATAAATTGAAGGTTAGAAAAAACTGATTTTACAAACTTCTAAATCGCTACAGATTGATCGGAAACTGCCTGACTCAAATAACCCACCTAATAAATGTAGAAATTGGCCAGATCTGTTCCTGAAAGCTGACACTAGAGTTCCCTAGGAAGTCTAGCAACTTCTAGACCTAGTTGAAAACTATAGACTCTTTTTTATAGACTCACGCCTGTATTCCCCAGAGGGGGTAGGCAGAGGTGTGTAGTACACCCACGTTTCGCCGGCTATGTAATAAGTCCCATGTAATAGGGGGCGAGCCTATTGCCATTCACCGGGCACAATTCCAGACTCCGTGCTGCTGCTAAGAATTTCCTAATGGAAAAACCCAATAACACTTTACCCGACCCGGGGATCGAACCCAGGACCTCGTGCTCAGCAGTCGCGCTTGCTACCACTAGACCAACGAGGCAGTTGAAAACTAAAACGTCAATATAAGGTCGGTTTAAATAGCATGTAAATTAAACTATAGATTCGTAGTGTTATGCGTCTGTGTGTTCTTATTCTGTACGTTAATGAATTCGTATTTACAATGAAAAGCTTTAAAAGTTTTCATAGACAACAAAATTAAATAACTTTTCAGACAAAAATTTTGATTAAAATCGTTCCTACGAGTCTTGAATCCATGACACAATTTCTTTCTCGATAAAGAAAATTCAATTTAGTCATTAGACTAGCCCAAAAAAGTCCCATAAACTGTCTTAATTGGAGCGAGCTTGTTAGGTACACGTGGCTGATTATAAGTGTTCAATGTTTGTCCTCCAACTTTTGTTGAAACCGCGTTCGAGGGACCGACATAATTAAATGTGGATTATTCACCAAACAACCGAGCTTCAGCGAATCGCGAACAAGGATTAGCTAACAGCCAAGGCGACGGTTAAAATCATAAAAAATACATTTACATAGCTATTACCTCATTTGAAACACAAGATGCCGCGCTAACGTCTTGAATAGACGGTTGTATTTCAATGAGATTGGATTCTTGATTAAGAAATTAAGCAAATAATAAGACTGTGAATAATTGGAGCAGACTGTTTGTAATTTCAAGATATCCTTTGGTTTGAGTGTTTCCTTTTTTTAAAGAGCAATTAATCTCAAGCTTAATAAAAAGAAAGACGGTTGGGGCCTCTTGAAAGCGACCACTGTTTTGTTTCAAGATTTAGAGAGTTGTTTGCAAAATTGCATCTTTCCGATTTTCTTTCCTTGAAGAAAATAACGAATAGACACTTTAAGGGAACATTTTGTTTTATAGCGGCATGGTGCGACCCCTCAAGGTACAACAGAGGTGCGTAGCTTCAGCATTGATCGCTTTTAATTAAAATTCCTTCCTAAAAGGTCACTGCCCCATCGGATTTTTAAATGAATAGGTACCTACTCTGAATAATTTGTTCGTGTCGACTGAACTTACTAAACGAAAATAAATAAATTTATTTAGGTACACATAAATCTATGGAAAATGGCTGCAAAGTACAACAATTACTGCTACATTGCCACACCACAGCGATGTTGGATCAGTTCTGCGATATTATTGCTGGGAAGCAATGAAGTTTTTTTGTATCAAAATAAATATTTAAGTAAGAGCAATATGCAATGCCGTAGGTATACTTATATAGATTTACAGATCAAGTATTTATAATCATCAAGTACTTATCTCAACCCAGTGATAATCAAAACTTGGACTGGTCCAAGTTATTCCAGCGTTCGTCTAGGGTCTGCGCCCTGTGCCTAGGCACTCCGAGGCACATTGTTGCATTCATCGTCATCATTAGCGTGTAGGTATTAGTCCACTGCTGAACATGGGCCTCTCCCCTTGTACGGTCATTGGAGGTATTTGCCTATACTCGCCACGCTGAGCAAACGGGTTGGAGATCGTAGTAGCAGATGATTTCTGTTACACATAAAGATGCTGCTGCCCATCCTCCGGATCTTTTCCTTTGTCGCTTCTTACGACACCCGCAGGACGAGTAGGAGTGGTTCTATTCTTAGGCCGGAAACCACACGGTATAATTGCCTCATTGGTACATGCAAAAATATATGTTTAACACAACATTTTCTAGGAAACGCTAATTACAAGAACCGTTACTGACGACAGCGTTGCCAAATTAAGTCGTGATAAGGTCCAAGCCAGCTTAATTAGGGACTTGCAAAATGTACTAATTAGCTGAATTTGTTTTCACTACCGTGGACATGTCTGGTAGACGATACTATATTTGACACAGAATAAGCAAAGTCGTGATAAGTGTCATGTTTATGACATAGAAGCAAAGCATAATTAAATAGGTCCCTACGTACGGGAACCATCCAGATGGGCGTTTACAAACACAGTATAATAACGTGATAAGTTGAAAATTTGAAATAGAATCGAACTCTTGAGAGTTTGACATTGACACTACATCTAAAGTATAAATATTTTACCTTGGAAAGCAGCCTCAAACAGCGTGGGGTCCTGCGTGGAGGCGCGCGAGGTGACCGACACCAATAGCGCGGTTAGCAGCGCGGCCAGCGGCGCCACCCGCGGCGCAGCCATGTCGCCACTACGCCATGCCATCTCCGCCCATATCTACACCGACTCTTTGCCCTGTGGACAAACAAAATTGTAATTAATCAACTGCTTATTTTATACCTATAATAAAAATCGGTCCTTAGAAATTATATTTCCGTATTTAATATCATTGGTTGGCGTGATTGAGTTCATAATCATATTGATTATGAACTCAATCACGTCATAATAATATTTATGCCATGTACCTATACCTACCTACTTATACTTTTTTAAACTCAACATAAAACTCAATTGAAATATAGGTAGGTAGGTACCTATGCTGCTCAAAAGTGGAGATAAGTAATCCAATCGAAAACTTTAAATGGAAATTGCAAAATTTTGAAGTCGGAAGTTGGTAAGAAAACTCAAGACGGGATGGTTTCAGCGACACGACAACGCGACGACGTTCAAGTTGCGTGATTGAGTACCGAACCAACCGGGTTATAGGTAGGTATCTATAATTTCAGTTCCTTAGTGGAACAGACCAATATTTTCTTTAATCTGGTGGTAATAGTGAGGATTACTGGTAGGAAACATGGCACTTAAAAATGAAACCAGGTAAAAAAGCGTTTTTTTTTAAACCGGCCAAGTACAAGTCCTACTCGCGCACAAAGGGTTCCATACCATTATCCGTTTATCTATACAACATTAGACACTCAAGCGTGCGTTGCCGTTGTTATTCATATCGAGCAAAAAAAATACATTTATTGTTGTTGTAAGGGAGTCCCACCTAAATACTTACCGAACGAAATGTCATTTGCCAAATTGTCATGATTGTCAATGTCAATGTCAGTCAACCAACAAACATAAACAGAGAACGGAACACAACAAAAATTTTCATTTTTTCAGACATTTTTGTACTTTGCAGCCGGTGTGGCAGTTTGAAATTTCAGCATTTTGTTTACTCATATTGTTGAAATTAATAATAAAACAATAATATCGATAATAGTATACAAATTGTGAATGTTTTATGTGCGTGGTTTTAAAATGTATTACATTCGGTGGTCGCTAGTCGCACTGTTTTTCACGATTACATTGAATAAAGTGGATCTTTTGGAGAACGGTTTGGCTCGTACCCCTCCCATGGGGTGGATGTCATGGGGGTATTACATGTGCGGAGTTAAATGCGAGGACAATGAAAGTAAATGTTTGAAGTAAGCATTCCTTTTTTTAATTTTCTCTCATTTCTTGAAAAGAAATAACTGCGGCTACGTGTTTGCTGTCGCATTCTTTCGTAACAAGCATTTATGCGAGCTGTTTTATTTACAAAACTATTTTTAAACGTTGCTAACATCCTCTTTTTCCTTTATTGATATTAATCTTGTATAATTTTCACGTCAGTTCATACTTAATTATTTCTTACAGTGAAGAACTAATCATCTCAGTAGCAGATTCGTTTTTTGAAGATGGCTATCAAGAAGCAGGGTATGAGTACATCATTATAGATGACTGTTGGTCTGAGAAAACCCGAGATGAACATGGAAGACTTGTAGCGGACAAAAAGAGGTTTCCACGGGGAATGAAATACATATCTGATTATGTGAGTATTGCTATTAGGCCCTTGTTCAACCACGAACCAATCAGCGGCTGATTATGAACATTTTCATCAGTCAAGTATCAAAATCAAATATTTTTAATCATGTAGACCATTAGGCACTTATGAATAATCATAATTCTAATATTGTGTGTTCTAAGGGTGACTCTAGTTGCCAGTTCTAAGGGCAGCCTACCCTTCATGGAAAAGAATCTGGCAAGAAACTCCATGGTTGCTCTTTTAAATATACTGGCTTGCTTTAATATAACGAACAGAAGAAGAGATGATGTCAAAGCACAATAAAAATTGATTTTGATTATTAGTAAAGTTCAATCAGTGCTAGTGGGTCGCAGTGTGCAGGAGGGAGTAGTATGCCACACATCTTTATCTTCAATGTAATCCTTCAACTTATAGTAGGATACCTTTACCCATGAATGATTTGTTGGTTTTAGAAAGTCTATAACCAGGTACCACAAGATTGTCCTTATGACGAGTGTTATCATTGTGAATATCAATCTTTTTTTGGTAGCAAGACTAGCAAGTTATATTTTTGTGGACACACTTGCTACCACTAGACAAACCTAGCAGTAACATTTTTGGGAGAATTTGTATTATATTTCACTATATTTCAACGGTTCAATGAAATGGTGTCCTTTATTTTTTAAACAAACGACATTAAGATATCCTCTCATTGCAATAGTTATATTACTCCACTATTCTTCACTATTGTTTCTACAAATGGTCAGAATTATTTACACTTAATACAGTTTTATTATTTGCAACACATTATTCACTTTGGTTGTTTACTTGAGTTAGTAGACAATGGCTGTTTCAAGTGTAAAATATTGTTTGGAAACTGTATTCTTTCAAACAATTAAGAATATCTTTTCAATACAATTTTTTTAACTGATATAGGTAGGTAAAAGAAGTACAAAAATACATTTGACTTAGTGTTGTGAACAATGACCCCTACGCTAGGAAATGTCTTATAGGGGTCATCCATTCGTCCATGACTAAATTATTACATTACAGTACAGGAGCGGATCTAGCCTTCAAAAAATGTTACAAGGTCACAGCCATCCGAAAATCGGCCAAGTGCGAGTTGGTGAATGAACATCAGTGTCACATTAAGGCTCTTAACTAGTGAGCCGATTTTGATAAAATTTTTACAATATCAGAGAATATCAAATTAAATTAAAAGCTTGCGTTCGGAATCACGCACGATTAATTTTTTTATTAAGATTTTGGGTATAACATCATCAGCCTCGATCTTGTGATGACGTCACAAGTCTATCAGGGTTGTGGGTATGCCTATCACGGTGCCTACAACGGTGGATCCGCGCTTGTCACAGTATGCAGTACCAACTAAAATGCACTTCTTAAATTTCACAGAGCTTTTAGAGAAAATAAACAAAAAGAGATGAATAATATACTAAATTACGAAGTACCTACTTATGAATATACTTAAAAGATATTGTACAGACGTCAAGCACCATCGAGCTACCCGAAACTGTCAAGTTTTCCCAATCAACTTTAAGCCTAATGCTTCAGCGAGAAAGTTGAAAATCTATTAAAGAAATTTGACAGATTGTAGTAGCTTGATCTGTACATTACCGAAATCTATTCTACTATTCTTTTTGAAGACACAATATAAATATTCTGATAAAATTGTACACTTATTTGTTTCTCTCTTAATAATTTAAATAATATAATATCTCTCTACTAAAGTAATATAATAAGTTGTTAATATTTTTTCAAAAGAGATTTTAAGGATAAAATCTACTTGGTTAAGTAAGCTTTTAAGAAATCCTTTGTTTTATTTTTTAAAAAGGTACTTTTTATACCTAAGTATAAAAAATGTGTCAAGATTGCTTACTACTTTAGACATACATGTATGCAAAAATTGAGTAGATGATAGAAGCGGCTGATTAAATTTTCTGATGGATTATCTATCCCAATAACTCTTTGCCTAACCCGATGAACGAATCTGCGGGTAGGTGTGTTTGCGACCACTAGAAAAAAAATAACCATTTGTTTTTCAGATTCACAACAAGGGTTTAAAATTCGGTATGTACACAAATATAGCCAATGTAACATGTATGCGGTATCCGGGCTCGAAGCATTATTTCGAAATAGATGCTCAAATGTTCGCGGAGTGGGGCGTCGACTATCTCAAGGTGGATGGCTGCTATGTTGACGAAGACTTTCTTAACAAAGGTGAGTTGGAAATAATATTTCTAATGCATACATATATAGCCCATATCCACGATATAGCCCTTTTCACTTATAGCCCTTATCCAGATATAGCCCTTTCCACTTATAGCCCTTATCCAGATATAGCCCATATCCACGATATAGCCCTTATTCAAATATAGCCCATATCCATGATATAGTCCATATCCATGATATAGCCCTTATCCATGATATAGCCCTTATCGCCTTCGCGCGCAACGAGGCGAAATTGACGCAAGTGATAATTAACTTCTTATAATGAACACATGAATCCAAAAAGTAGTGCCTGGGTTTCGAATCTACGACTTATGTCTTTGCAGTCCAACGGTCCTACCACTAGGCATCTATTGGCATTGTGCGTTTAAAAGGCAACAGCTCAGCTTGTGCTACAGAATACTGCAGCGCTGATTTTCAGCTGTAGCCTCAGGTAGCATTCAGATAGTACTACTCATTCAGATAGTACTACTTATTCAGATAGTGTGTGGAGGCTTCTCCTACGCCACCAATAGGCTATCGCTGCTGGGCTTTTTGCTTCTACCACTTTCCTCGATCCTGTGCTAATTGCCTCCACATATTCCCTGCAACTTCTGTTTATGTTATGTAATAAATCAAAATGTAATGTTTTAATAATTTTTTTATCGATAAATACACAAAACGAATTAAAAAACTATCTATATATACAAATCTATCTAAGTATTTACCTTAAAAATAAATAAAGAAAAATAAAACCCTTAAACTAAAAGACCGCTACCAGTAGGCAACGTTCCCAAAATGCTGGCTGCATTGCCTTGCTGAATAGCTATACTTAGCCTTTGGGCTAGGTACAGACCAGCATTTCGGTCACGGGTTCGAACAGTTTTCATAGGTAAAATTATATACCTAACATTTACAACATTGAATTTCATTTCCATGCATATCACTTGGTAGTTTTGTTGATAACAATTTTATTACAAGTGTAATAATGTATTCATGATGTCTATAAAACTATGTCCTTCCTCAATGTGATAAGCCTTTTTCGACTACCTTTTCGAAGTACCTAAATAATATCAACATTTCCGTTAGTAAAAACAATGATTTCTTTAATGGTAGCTAAAAAACTCATTGAATAACAGACGTTCAAACCGGATGCCGATTGAGGATATTATGATCAGTATCCTTTGTCCTCAGGTTACATATTATTGGGTAGTAATCTGAACAAGACGAATAGACCGATGGTCTACTCCTGCAGTTGGCCTTACTACATCGAATACATACATAGTAAAAAGGTAAGTTTTAGGGGATTACAATTTATTTACGCTAGCGACATAGCGACCCTCTCTCGTAAGAGTCGATTAAAGATGGAACAAAGGTCACAACCTAGTAGCAATCCACACCCAAGCTGTTTCTAGTGGGAAGCTTCAGTCGTTACCACTTACTGGACAAAACCTTGCCTCCAAGAAACCTATTTCGGGGATGGGTCTGGACGATACCGTCCGTTCTGTCCTCCTGCATTATTGGCATGTGTGTTCCACCGTAGACCACATCACCGCTTACCATCAGGTAGGATTTGTCAAACATGTCTTTAAAAAAAAAGGAAGTACAATTCTGACGGGTACCAGAATTCTCGTGAAGATAATACTGCCTTTAAGATTCAGGCGAATGATCGCAAGTTTCTTTGTTATCTGACGAGATGACGACCTTTTTCCTTTCATGAAGGGTGGTCTTATGTTACATATAGGTCTAAATATAGGAGAATAGAAAGAGAAGCATAAACGTTTTTGTCAACCGTCCGCATACACATTTTATTTGAATCTTTAGCCACAAACTTAAGTCAAACACCGAGAAAGAGATACAAAAGAAAATCAATTCGCGGCGTCCTTGCAGTAATTAAGCCCTTATTCTTCTTTATCGTATGGATGATGAACAACCTGGTGTCAGAGTTTAAACCGCCCGTAGGCCTCTGACATTGTTTCACACACCGTTGAGAAATCTCTCAAGTGTGCTGGTTTCCTCACGATATTTTCCTTCACCGTTTTGGCAAGTGGTAATTAATTTTTAATACGCACATAAATTTGAAAAATAAGAAGTGTGTGCCTGGGTTTCTAACCTACGACCTTTGACGTGGCTGTCCAACGGTCATACCACTAGGCTATCACTGTTCATACAGCCCTTAATTCTTTGAACGTCATGCTGGTCCCAATGTCGATGTGTCTGCTGTGTGCGTCAAAGTGACTCTTATTCCAGCCGGACTATGGGTTAATATCGCAGTATTGCAACATGTGGCGAAACTACCATGACGTGAAAACTGCCTGGGAGTCTATCACCGATATCATACGTCATTACGCATTGTACTACAATGAACTAGCTCCACACCACGGGCCTGGACACTGGAATGATCCCGATATGGTGAGTATGAGTCGCTCTACAGCGAAGAAGTTTGATTATATATCAGTATTCCTTTTGTTGTGTGTCGTACATCCAGTGAGAGCACCAGAGGCCCTATCCTCCCTTCCATATCCCCCTTTCTTAATCCCTTCATAATCCCGCAAACGCGCAAGCGATATACAGGATGTCAGATTAACCTCACCTCTCGTGAGGTGACTCAGTCCATAAAACTATATTTTATGTGGATAGGTTAAGGCAACTACTATTATCATCAGGCGGGCCGTGCTATAATTTCACTATTAACTCTCCTTTTATTTCCCAAATTACAGCTAATATTCGGTACCAATATTTTGACTAATAGTCAGAGCCGCATTCACCTGGCAGTATTCGCGATGCTCTCAGCACCAATCCTGCTTAGTTGTGACATGAAGAAGATTACGGATTACGAAAAGAAGTTGCTGCAGAATTTGGATTTGATAGCCGTAGCCCAAGACCCTTTGGGTATCATGGCAAAACCGTGGGAGGTACGTATCTAAAAAGTAGCATTAAGGGCCAAAGCAGACTAGCTACTTTTAGCACCTGCAACTTCATCGCTGCTGTATCGCCTTTAGGCGATCTAAATTGCCATTGACAAATCGCACGTTTTAGCGACTGCTTTAATGCTTGCGTGTGGATACACAACAATCGAACACGGATTCAAGTTTCTGATAAGCAACTATATCGCTAATGCTAAAATCACAGACTAAGTAACTTTGTCAGACTTCGACAGAGCAATAGTGGCAACAGTGCTGTGCTGCGCGGGGAGGGCGCCTGTAGCGACAGCAATAGTGGCAATAGAGGAGAGCAGCCCACCCCACACCACACCGAATGACTACTATGTCTAGCTAGACGGCATCGATAGCCGACTGACACTTGGACTGTGCTAAAAGTAGTTAGTCTGTTTTTCCCCTAATAGTCCAGGCAACGAATTATGGATGGAAAAGTCGAAAGCAGAAAGTTTGACTTATGAACTTTATTTGGACTAGTTAGAAGATGAACATACTAAAAGTCCTACAATATAAGGTGCTTCTAAATTTTCTGCCACGGCTGCAATGGGAGATAATATTGGTTATTTATATTACAATAGTGAAGTATTTTTAGTAGTCGTGATAGCCTAGTGGTGGTGACCGTTGACTGGCAAGTCAGTGGTCTCGGGTTCGAACCCAAGGCGCGCACCTCTGACTTTTCATAAGTTATGTGCGTTTTATAAATTAATTATCACTCTCCGTGCCTCGGATAGCACGTTAAGCTGTTGGCCCCGGCTGTTAATTGTAGATCTTTGAGAGTCGTTACGGGTAGTCAGAAGCCCCAGTCTGACAACCAGTCTTACCAACGGGTATCGTGTAACCCAGTACCTGGGTTGTGGAGGTCTGATGGCAGTCGCTCCATGTAAAACATTGGTATTCAGCTGCATCCGGTAAGACTGGAAGCCGACCCCAACATAGTTGGGAAAAGGCTAGGCAGATGAATAGTGAAGTATTTTTTTTTATCCATAATTTTTTTTCTTTTGCCTGCGTTTTATTGCGTAGGTATAATAGGTAGGTATAATATATAGCACAGATAGCCTAGTGGTATGACCGTCGACTGACAAGTCACAGGTCTCGAGTTCGATCCCAAGGCGCGCACCTCTGACTTTTCGTAAGTTATGTGCGTATTATAAATTAATTATCAGTTGCTAAAACGGTGACGGAAAACATCGTGATGAAACCAGCACACCTGAGATTTTTCGATGGTGTGTAAAGCCATGACAGAGGCCTGCGGGCGGTTTAAACTCTGACACCAGGTTGTTCAACAACCATACGATAAGAAGAAGATTGCGTAGGTCTAATTCTGCTCCATGCTCCAATTTTTTTTTTACTGTTCCGGGGTACGAAATTTCTTCACTGTTGTAATCTATATACCCAATACTTTCTCCCATTGCAACCGTGGCAGATAATTTAGAAGCACATTATATTGGCAAAATACTTAAAAATGGGACCTTGTTTGTCCACCCGTCCTCGGGCTCACCTCGGAGGGGTGAGGACTTTTAGTGTGTTCATCTCCTAAAGTTCTTAAGTCAAAATTTCTGCTTTCGACTTTTTTTTAGACCATTCATTGACTGGACTAAACTAAGTATATTTTAATCTTATATATTTCTTAAATGTAAAATTTTCAACCCCGAAATTATTGTATTAGATTATGCTACAGTAAATTAAGAAACTATAGGTATTGCATGCATATTAAAACAACCTGCTAGGTAATAAATCAGAAGTACACCAAGCTATTAGGTTGGCAAGGCCGCTAGTTAAAGAAGTTTGCACGTGATTCTGAAAAATCGTTTACTTTTGATAGGTTTCAATTATACCTTTTTTATTCGACTTCAAAAAGGAGGAGGTTCTATGTTCGGCTGTATGTTTTTTTTTGTATGTTCACCGATTTCTCAGTCAATTGTGCACCGATTTTAAAAATTATTGTTTCATTTGAAAGAACATATTCCCAAGTTGGTCCTATAGGAATATTGTCGTGATCTGATCATGGACTTACGAGATATGGAACGGAACTCCTCGTAGGATAATACCAGAATTGTCGTAACAAGTACTACTGCTTTGTTTATACTTGCAGCCAATGACTGACGAGTAAAGAGGAAGGGGGGGGGATACGTGGTCTCCTATAATCACGCAAGATTAAAAATATCGTGTGAGGTATCGTTTGAAAGGGCTTTTAATGAGGATTTCAAATATTAGCCGCACAAAAGTCTGGGAAGGGAGATTAATCTTAGGTACCACTAAAAATCGTAAAAAAAAATGTTTAATAAAAAATAAAACTGACTTCAAAAGGAACTAAAAAGATTGAAATAACTTTAAAACGTTTTGGAGTCGGTTCCAAGTCAAGTTCTAGCCTCTTTAACCTTCTCATTAACGGTTGATATGGATATCTATCCATAGCAACCGTTGCCAGGATGGATTATTAACGTGTAACACTTATCTTTTCGCCATAATAATATCCACCATAAATGTAAAGTACCTAGAATTCATTTTAGAATTTGAAAATAATCACTGATATTTTCTAAAAAAATTCTAAAGCCAAAGCCACAATGTAAGCTAGTTGATAATAAATCTTTCCCGGTGGGTAGCGGATAACAAATAAATTGTATTAAACGCAGCTGCAACTGCTATACGATACCAACTATTTATTATTATACGAAGCTAACGGTCTAAATGTTACGGATTTAGCTTTAGAACATTCTAGCGGTTTTCCGGGATCCGCGTTAAAGGAGTTTAAACATTTTTGTATGGAAGCTGGTATAAAGAAAGAAAGAAAAAAAACATTTATTTGGCACAAAGAGCTCAGAGATAATGATTAAGGGCAATATAATCTAACAAATAAATAAATAAAATCTAAATTGTATGAATTAAAATAAATAGCATACATGTATTCAAATAGGTTCTGTTCAGCATTAATGCCAGACAGCTAGTGCCTGATGCTGGTTTTCAACTGAACCTGAAGATGTGACGGATATAAACCAGTTTGATAGCATAGCTACCCTCCGTCATTTTGAGAAAGATAACCTCAGTAATTAATTAATATCTAGACACGCGGCAGCGTGTCAAGCCAAGTTCAAGCATTGGCTAGCCAGCGCCGAGTGTAATATTACACGAACCATTTGGTGCCACTTTTGACCCTTCTATAACTCAATACCTCTTCAACGTAAACACATAAAACTACGTGTGTTTAATTATATCCATAAGGACATGTAGAAGCCCAAATTTCATGAAGCTAGCTCCAACGGTTACAAAAATATGAAGGTCCAAAAATCGTAAATTTTAGTAATGACTGACTTATAGTACCTAATTCTAACCTACTTCCAGATGACCTAGAAGGATGAAATTTGGAATCCAACTTAGAAATTGTGTGTAAGCGTAGGAAAAAATCGAAAAATAGAAAAAAGTCAAAAAAAAAAAAAATAAATGGTGTCCCCATACAAAAAACTTGTAATACGCGCAAAACAACAATTATACACAGAACAGAAGTAAATCTACATAAAAGCTCTCCCGAGCAACACATAATAAACATAGGCAACGCTTACGAATACCGATTCAGTTAAGTATTTATTCTTTGTTCGTCATGCTTCTTTCTCAACGATGAATTAAGTGTAGTTTTCTTTACAAAAAGTTATGATATCCCATCAAAAACATAAATGTAAAATGAGAGCCAAGTTCAATATATGTCTTGGTTGATGACTTCAACGACAAAAGGAGTGATATCTAAATGGGTGCCAAGTTCAATGGTCAGTCCTGAAATTTATTTACAACATAAAATATTTTATAACAACTTAAAATAATATTGCTTCTTATAACTTAGGATAATATATAGTAGCCTAAGGTCTGACTTGGCTAGTTTTCATATAAATTATAGCTTTCGCAAGTTCTAAAGCTGTAATTTCTTATATATTATTCTCCTGGACATTTGGCTAGTAGGCAAAAACAAGTCATCGAACATAGGGCTTTTCCATGACTGTTTTAGTGGGTACTTAACTAGTAATAACCATCAAACCTATCTAATCTTGGGGGTTAAATTTCGCAAAACCTTTTCTTAAACTACGTCTACTTTTAGTTAGTCAGAACATTGCCTTTTATATTTAGATACAGATAGATATATAGTAGAATATATATAGAAATAATCGTATATGAAAACTAGCCAAGTCAGACCTTAGGCTACTATATATTATCCTAAGTTATAAGAAGCAATATTATTTTAAGTTGTTATAAAATATTTTATGTTGTAAATAAATTTCAGGACTGACCATTGAACTTGGCACCCATTTAGATATCACTCCTTTTGTCGTTGAAGTCATCAACCAAGACATATATTGAACTTGGCTCTCATTTTACATTTATGTTTTTGATGGGATAGGCTTTACTTTTTCGTGCTCCAAAGTTTTCTCTCATTTAATAAATAATTAAATCACCTAAGAACTAATGTGAATACAATCGAATGCATATTTGCATAATTAATTTATTTTAAACTATTTTTTCTTATAAAATATGGCGATCTTTAACTCCAAATAGTTCGGAAATATGACACTTAAGGATATCACTATTAAAGTTTCTTCCAATCTTGTAAAAAAAAAACTTCTGTATCATAGACTAGAATATAAAAAAGGTCATTGAATATTTAAGTAAGTAGCAAAAACGTGAACAGTGACGTCATCTATGGGCTGCCATCTCTTTCTAGTAGGTAATACCTGTTCTAACCTTTCTAACTTAGTCACTTTTGGAATATCTAAGTTATTTTTTTACTCATTACTAATTTTTTTTTGGAACATGGTAATATTATTATAATAATATTATAGTAAGTAATATTGACTGCCTTGTTGGTCTAGTGGTAGCAAGCGCGACTGCTGAGCACGAGGTCCTGGGTTCGATCCCCGGGTCGGGCAATGTGTTATTGGGTTTTTCCATTAGGAAATTCTCAGTAGCAAGCAACACGGTCTGAAGTTGTGCCCGGTTATTGGCAACTCCTCCTGAGGCTCGCCTCCTATTACATGGGACTACACCTCTGCCGACCCCCTCTGGGGAATACAGGCGTGAGTATATAGATAGATATAGATATAGTAAGTAATATTCCATTTTTGCCCTCAGCTGGGCGTCGTAACATTATGGGTGAAGCCGCATTTGCCACGTAAAGGCGATAAGTTTCCTTCGTACACATTCGCTATGGTAAACTTTGACATAGAAGATGTTGAAATCGATCTGATGCCGGGGAAGTATGGACCCAACTGTACTGACGGGTACACTGTCCGTGTAAGTTTCAGAGTTGAATTTATATTTTACTAGCGACCCGCCCCGGATTCGCACGGTTACGCTAATATGCATGTATTATACATATAAACCTGCCTCTTGAATCACTATCTATTTAAAAAAACCGCATCAAAATCCGTTGCGTAGTTTTAAAGAGCTAAGCATACATAATTACATAGGGACAGACAGACGCGGGAAGCGACCTTGTTTTATACTATGTAGTGATGAATTCCCCTTCCTCCACAAGACTATTTCTGTAGGAAGTAAACCCAGTTCTTTAAAAGGCTTGCCTAGGGACACAGATCCAACAAAAACACTTTAAGAATTTAAGTCTAAATGTGTTAACAGATTCGCTGCCCCGACTACAGACTCAATAAAAAGAACTATAGCATGAATCATATGTGATTCACGGGGCAGGAAACGGGTAGGGCACTTACTCCCAGGGGAGTCCTTACAAATGCAATATAGAAGATGAAAACTACATATGTATATACATAAATTCACGCTTTTTTCTTTTTAAGCTATTGCATAAATCAAGATATTCCGTAACGAAAAAAACCTAATACCAAAGGGAATTGCAGAAGTGTTTTAAACCTTATTAACTAACAGATAAGGTATATTTTATGTTGACACAATAAAAAACAAAACATTTAGAAATATAAATAAGTATTCGAATTTCGAAAATTAATTATTTGCTTAGATTTTTCAAGACGTGATTTTGTATAAAGTTTTTAAGCTATTGACTGCATAAATAAAAAATAAAAAAAATTGCATTTCTTTTTTAAAACTAGACGGGGAATAAGCGCTCTCAGTACGTTGTCTAGTCAACTCCTCAGTAATGTACACGCTCCCTTAGGCACTATAAGGCTAGTTATACATGTATCCCACTATTGATTGAAGTGCAAAAGGTGCAGCGATAGCGAACTTCATGCTTCATTACACTAATGAGTGCAACTGAGGTGAAACTATGGACGGGTATACATATTTGCCTACCTGTGTGCATTCTCTGCCTTACCCGGAGAAATATAGGTGTTATGTCACGCTATGTTCATACTCATTGCGAAACAAGATTCAATGAATTATTTTTTGTTATCGGACGCTGTCGTCCTTACGCGGATTAATAACTTGTCGGTCATGCCGCTATGCGGCAAGTGACACTTGAAGGAATGATGAGCAAATGACACTTAAGAGATTTGCAAATGCATGGAAATATTCTGAATTCGATGGTATGTGCAGACTTCAAAATATCGGTTCTAAACAGATCATAGATAGTGCAAGTGTTTGCACACTCCAGCAAGTGGGACATAGTCTGATCTGGAGCACCGCATTCGCATTGAATGAGGGATGGATCTAATAATAGTTTCACGTGTAAACATCAAGTTTTACAATAATGCACTGTACAACTTGATGTTTACACGTGAAAATGTTTATAAAACTAGTGTCTTGCAAGTAATTTTATGCCACTAATTTCATAATGTAACTTCGCCTTAAGTGTGCGTGTGAGTAGTGCAAAGGAATATATGTTACACATATTAATACATACATGTCAATGTCGTTTGTCTTACATAAAACTTTTATATTTCAGGACGTGTTCTCAGGAAACTTCATACTAAACGTAACACTGTCTTCTAGCATGCTGATTACTGTGCCGGAACAAGGTAAAGACCTTACAATTGATTACTTGTGATTTCCAAAAAAGAACTTTAATATGTACACATAAAGTCAAGATTCCAATGCAATTTTAGACAATCTATTTAAAATTAATAATATAATGATTTTTATATAGGTACCTATTTTACAGCCATGTCATACAAATATTATCTATTAAAGAAAAAACAATATTATCAAAAAAGTAATTATTTGATATATTTATTGTTTTTATGATAAACATTTAAATCAGAAGTTTATTTAGTGCGAGAAATGTAATACATTGGTGCTAATTCTCTTGCACACGCTCTAAACTAATTTAGACTCGCCATCTCTTTTTCTAACAGGGATCATTAGAAAAGGATAGCAGATTTTTAGAGATGTCAAACTAGTCCATTTCCGTAATATCAACGAGAATTTAGTCGGCATGTAATAGGTCTCGTCTAATTTTACGTCAACTGCAAAGACGTAGACTAATTTGACAGCTCTAATTTGATAGTTAAATTTGCTGTCCTTTTCTGATGGTATTTATTAGAAAGAGATATAGTTAGACTAAAATTAGTTTAGCGGGATGTACAAGAGAATCAGCACCAGTGTTAGTTTTACACACTATTGAACACTGTTTGCATTAATTATTTTGACCCAGCACTGTTCCTATAACCGTAGCCTTAATTATTCCATTCCGTACCCCATTCACAGACAAATGATTGTTTCAGATGTCATCATGTACACATTATACCCGTTGTGAGCTACAGTAACGTCCTATGCACTTAGCAATCATTGTATTGTTCCACAATTGCGTCATCAAGTCCATAGAGTAAAGACTTGGGCTCTATGCCCACTGTGACGGATCATGTTTCGCCAAAATCCGCCCGGACTCCGGACATAAGTATTAATGTATTATCCGTCAGAAATAGTGTTAATTTAAAAATTCGCTACAGAAAATCTCAATTTTTAATTTGGGTGGAATTTCCAAAATTTCTTAGTACTCCTACAGGCTATTCAAGGAATACTACTTCCAAATTTTAAGAATCTAGGTCCACCAGTTTGACTGTGCGTTATCTGTCAATCACATTCACGGTTCATACATAAATTTATGCCCTTTTTCCATGAGGGTAGGCAGAAACAACACAACGCCACCTGGTACGGTTCCTATATAGGGTTATTTGTAAAACACCAGCATCCTTAAAAGGGGCCATTAAACTCATCATTGTGAACAACTTTTACTATGGGTCCAACCCTGAATTTGCAAAAAAAAAAATATCATCTGTTCCATACATTTATGTTCACACGACTCAACAAAATGTATGGAACAGCTGTTTTTTTTTGCGATTTCAGGGTTGGTCCCGTAGTAAAAGTTGTTCATAGTGATGAGCTTAATGACCCCTTTTAAGGATGCTGGTGTTTTACAAATAACTCTGCATACTCTTTTTGCCTCGTCCACATTCATATATCTAGTCATACACGCGGTTGCAAGTACTGCGCACCTGACCTTTTTGAAGGACATCACCTATGAGGTCAGTGTACTTCTTTCTAGGGCGTGCCCTCCCTGCGCTTCCCTTAACATCCGCCATATAGATACCTTTGGTAATCACCCTTCAACCATGCTCTCAACATGACCAAACCATCAATATACCTCTTGGCAAAAAAGAGTCTGAGGCGGTGACAGCTGGAACTAAAAATAAAAATCTTAAAAACTAAGTTTGTAAGTACTGAAATGACTTAAAAGTGATTCATTTGATTATATTTGATGACAAACAATTTGTCATAGCAATATTCAAGCACCAAATGACTTGTAATTTTGAACTGTAGTGTGTGAAGTGCGCTAGTGGCGCCCTCAATTCTAATAAATAAATAGTTAGCGCGCTCATAACTTATGAAAAGTCTTGTCTATGCTTACTTCCATGCCACGCATACTTCTATTTAGTATCTACGTGTCATTGCCCGGTCTAAATGTTACCGGTCGAGGTCTAAACATTAAGTTCTGTTTTGCTCATTCACGGGTCACGTAGACATTCCTTTGCTATTTGGCAGCGTGACATTACCTACGCTAGGTCAACGAGTCTTATAAAAAGCAATGAGGTTATGTAAATAGTAACACATGAAAGGAAAGGAAATTGAGTCTGTTTTGAATGGTCACAGGTCAGGTCAGTCGGGGAATTAAAAGGTTTGTCACCTAAATGCCTATGTTTGTTTGCTAATGCAAAATATAATCTGATCTACCGACAAAGAGTAGTGTAGTAATTGCATATTGACGTTCTTTGATTTGACATTACATTTCCTGTTTACACATAAATTGAGGCCTATTTACATGTCTTAGGTACCTCCATTTTTTACTGAATATGGATTTGATATTATTTAATAAGAAACTCGCAAAAACAATTGACTCGGGCGAGATTTGAATCCGCGATCTCTGGCATACCTACCGTGCTATTGGTGATATTTAATAAAATTAATTTTACTATTAACTACTCGATACTAGTGTATAGGTATAGTACCTATATTGGTTTAATAATTTGTCAGATTCTTTTATGGAGAACCTACGCCTTCTTTTCAGGGTTTCCAAACGGGATCCTATTGTTAAGTCCACACCGCCTTTCCGTACTTCCATCCTTCCTTCCAACCATCTCACGGTCCATCCATCCTATTGTCCATCCATCTTAACGTCCATCCCTCCTACCGTCCATCCATCCTACCCTCAATCCATCCTATACTGTCCATGCATTCTACCGTCCTTCTGTACATACCTCAAATTTAGTATTTAATTTATTATTTAAATTAAGTACTAAATTTCAGTTGACTTTAAATAATATTCCAATTTATTCAATTATTATAGTTGTGTATACGTGAGTATTTATGATTGTCAGACTGGTTTTAATTTAAATGTTTTAATTTTGTTGTAATTACCTACGTCTTATGTGTTATTAATTATGTAGATGTGATTATTGACATTGTGTTATTAATTATGTTGATTTGATTATTGACATAGATGTAAAGTAGATTATTTTAGACTATTTAGTTTTCAAATTCTGACATTTAATAGATATAATCCTTTTAACTAAATTCATTTTAACTATAGATACTTTATGTACCTGTACAGTCAACAGCAAAAGTAGATGATCAAAATCAGAAATTCAATACTAATGAACGGAGTTCGCGAAATCGCGCAGCTGTACTAGTGATAAGGGTTTGGTATAATTTACAATCACATACTTTTGAATCACTTCGACGCCACACAGTTCTGACGCGAACTCTGTTGACTGTACCAACAAAATGTGATATATATTTTGGCATATAAATATATCAGTCATCCATCTTATCTATCCATCCGTCCATTCATCTTAAGATTATTCATCATATTAGATATTATTAATTTGAATTACATCGAGAAAGGCAGGGTAGTGGAAGTTGAATAGGAAAATGTGTTTTTTATCATCAAAAGCTTAACCGATATGAATGCGGTTTTTTGTAAACGTCAGTTACTGCTTCGAAGCATGTATAGTCGATCAAAAAATAGCTTTATCACTTTAGAGTGAATGTCGTTTGCATATGTCAAAACAAGGCTTTTTTTTGCTTTCGTCATTGTTGTTTGTCATTAATGCGTGTGAAATTTAATTTTGATGGAAGTTTTTGTCAAAAGGGGTAAAGCAATTTTATGGTCAACTATACTTAGATAGGTTTTGTTCCCCAGTTAAATGTGGTAATTTATTCTAGCATAATTATATTATAATTGTGAATTACTTAAGTTTAAGAAAATGAATTTGTTTTGATTTAATTACCTATAGTATGTTGAGTGATCTCTAAGTTAAAAGTCTTAATTTTATTCATGTTAATGAAATATTCACAAAATATTGTGATAATAGTATTAAGATGTCATTAATTTATTGCATTTAATTAGAAATAAATGATATTATTATGTTAACTGACGTTTGAACCTGTAACGTTGCACGTTCCGCGTTTTTTTTATTAAAGGTAATTTAATAAAATATAAATTAATAAATTACTTTTCTTACAACAACGACATCTACCGGTATTGGTGGAACTAAGTATGAAGATTCGAGACGTGTATCGCCATCTAGGACCCGCGATGGGAACAGATTAAATTTTGGAAATCAATAGTTTATTCGATAAATATTTTTACAAAACTAATTACAGGAATTAGATAAAATACATTTAACATTTTTATCACGTTTAAACTATTGATTGGTTAGGTTGGTCGATTTCCGCATCTGAAGATGGTTTCGTATTTTGTCTGTGGTCACTGCAGACGGATTGGCATTGGTTTTTTCGTAAAAAAAAAGAAGGAAGGCTTTGCTGATGACGCGGCGCGGCGGAGGCCGTGAACTGTGAGGAGGTCATTGGCCGATTTTTGTGTGCCCAGCCGCATCGCCCAATATTATGGGCTAAGTGTTGTTAAAATGCTCCTGAAGCCAGCTATGGTGAGTTCCTTGACGGATTCGTTTATATTTTGATATAATTCTTGTGGAATTTCATTCGACATAGTGTTCGACCAGCGCCATATCCGAATGTCTTGTTTCAGTAAGATACCACCTACAAAAATCCACCTACCGGTGAGGGAGGGCGTGAAATCCAATCAATGAGGTGATCGAAGGATTTTCACGTAAGTTCTATAATCTTTGTTTTCCAACATGATGTCGTTGTTGCGAATTTAGGGGTAACAAATTCCTTTGTTTGTTACAGATGGGATTATCATAAAATTATAATAAGATTATAATAAAATTATAATAATTTAGTTTTAACTTTAAACTTTCTCCTGTTCCTTGTTTTCTACTTTAACTCTCTCGTTATCAGAGAGCTTTCATCATCATTTGGTAGTTCGCACATTTACCTATATTCGTGATTCTTACACGATATTTTTATGGAGTGAATTCCTTGGGGATTTACTGCCAGTTGGCGAGCCGTTGGGAACCAGCTGGAAAGCTGGTTGTGGTGAGGACGACCCGTATTTGCACTGGACCGAGGGCAGTGTGGCCCTGAACGGAGCAGAACCACATCTGCCCGCTTCACTGGCTGAGTCGGCGAAGTGCGGAGCCACACGGTTGCACACCTGATCTGTGGTGGCTGCCGCCCAGTGCTTTCACCGGGGTGAGAGCGGTGTGGCCCTGAACGGAGCGGGGCCACATCCATCCGCGGCTCCGGCTGAGCCAGTGGGGTGCGGAGCTGCATCGCTGCGGGATAGGTCGTTCTCTCCTCCCCTGTAGTTGGAGAGGCTAAGGTAACCTAATCTCCATATTGTATCCTTTAAAAGTACTTACTGAGTTAGGCATAGAGGAGCAATAATTTACCACGGACCACCAAACACAACCCTGAGTGTAACATGATCTCAATGTTCTCCAAATGCATTTTTAGTACAAACTTGTAGCTTCCAACCAAGGTTTTGTCAAAAGGAAAATATAATAAAACATTTGTTATTGTTAATTGAATTTTTATTTCAATCACTTTTGTGGAGTGCTGTGGTTCTAGAAATTTTCTGTATTCCGGGCTACCTTCTAAGAGCCCAGGCTTACAAACCCCAGTTTCACAGGCTCTGGGTAGGCTCTACCTAGTAAGTAAATTAATAAATGGAACAGAATTCTTCTTTTAGATAAGGTAACAGGAACTTACTAGTAACCTGTGAAACAGGCCCTTAGAGTGTAATTTGTAGTATTTACAAAACGCATAACAAAGCAACAAAATAAAAAAAATAGAATAAAAAATATCAAGATTTTAATCTGTGATCTGTGTGATCAAGAGTTATAACTTTGATCACTAATAAAAACAATGTAAATGTGCAAGTATATTATTGCAAGTATATTAAGGTGTATTTGCGTGCAATCTATCGAAACTAATTCGTCACGCTCGGTTTGGTGACGCAGAATCGGGTAAATTCGGCCCTAGTTGACTTCATCCAAGCGCAGCGTGGTTTGCGTTTGGATGAAGTCGACTAGAGCCGAATTTACCCGATTCAACGTCACTGACCCGAGCGTGACGGATTAGTTTGGCGACGGTTGCTATGAATATCTAAATATTCATATGCCTCTGTGGTACGTCTCTAATTATTTGTAGTTGTAAGATATTTGTGGATACCTACAGTTTAATAGTACTTACAATTATTTAATTTATGTAAAGGTAAAATGAATTAAGTATGCAATTTAATTGTACTTGACAAAATAAAATATGATTATTATGATTTAACGTTTTGGATTTTCAATTCATAAAAATAATTAAATGTAAGTAGGATTTAGAAGCTAAAAAAATGGTTACCTATATTATTACTGTTTGTGCCTGAATTAAATTGCTATTTGTAGTTTATTTATTTTTTTGATCACCACGTTACACTATCTTTACACGAAATAACTCAAAAACTAAGGGACCAATTTTAAAATTTCTTCACTTTTTTAAAATGCTATAAAATTATAGCCACTGTGCGAAGGCTCCCTTTATGCAAAGCCACCCGACTTTCCCCTACCTACTTATCTATTTTGTGGTATAAAGTACTTAGCCAGATAGGTACGCAAAGACCACAAAATCTCATTAAATAAATAATATCTTAATGACACGTTTCAACTAAATAGCAAACGCAATTACATCGTAAATTTAAGTGTCTATATAAACCCGATACATTGTCCCAACATTACAGTATCCATTTTTTTGGCCAAAATGCGGTTCCCAATCGCTTTCATGGCCCTGTGCATAGCACACGGAGTTCATTGTGGTATCTTTGACAACATTTTGAGAGTTCCCGGTGATATTGCCAAAGGCGCCGGTGACGTTTTGAACGGTATATTCGGAGGTGGAAATTCGTGCTCCAAAGATGTACTCGAAGATTATAGAAAAGGCACAAACACTTTTTACAACAAGTTATACGCACAGATCGCTGCCCGGTACGACAACCATTTTGTCTTTTCTCCGTATACTATTTGGTTATCGCTGGCTGCTCTAGCCGAAGGTGCTGATTCCACTGTCCAAAGCCAACTGTTCTCATCACTCAATTTGCCTCAAGAGAAATGTCTACGCGACAAGTTTTACGACATTGCCATGAACATCGAGCGTTCTGGTAAGGACGTAACTCTCGTAAGAGAACGAATTCTAGCCATCGATGATAGCGTCAAAGTTCTATCTCCTTGGAGCCGATGGGCAAAACGCACTAAACTCCTCAACTATGCCCATGCACCAATCTTGAGGGACCCGGTCAGGGCAGTTCGCAACTTCCACGAGTTTTTACAAACAGACATGAAGATCGATCTTAATGGTGATTCTATACTTCTCGACTCATTAGACTATCAGGGCTTGTGGACTACAGCTTTCGACGAAGCGAACATACGGCCTGAACCGTTTTTCAACGACTTAGGCCAAAAGATCGGCACTGTAGACATGATGCGGATGAAGAAGCGAGTACGCCTGGCCACCGTGCCTTTCATGGACGCTAAGATCTTGGAACTGCCCGTTGGTAAACAAGGCCGGTTCACAATGTTGATTGGCATCGGTACTACCGAAAAGTTAATTGCTAACGCTATCCAAACATTCATGGGTTCGGTCCTGGAGATATTCTCACTTTTGCAGATGAGTTTAGTACCGCTGGACATCGCGATACCGAAATTTGAATTGACCTCTGAGTTTGACCTGCGCCCGGAGCTGGAAGAGATTGGTATCAAAGCATTTTGGCAAAATCCGGCAGCCACAAAGTAAGTACCTACATTATGTGAATAAATCCAAGCCGGCAAGGCTTGGATTTATTTTTATCAAATTCCATGACATAAGTACTTACTACCTACATGTTTACTTAGTTTCTTTATTCATTATTGTAAGGTTTAATGTGCATTTTGATCTTTTGTCCTGCTCAAATCAGAAATCCAGTTTCTTAATGTAGGTACTTATTAGATACCTCAAAACAAGTTATGTTAGGTAATCGCTTTTTTATCGCTTGGGGACATGGTCAATGTGTTCTGCTTTATAAATACCTTAAGTATTTAATTACCTATCCACTCATTCAGATTAATGTTATTTTAAAATCATTGAACCTACATTCTAAAGTTCTGACGCTTAGTTAGCTTTTTCTATTCTGAATACTTTCTACTTAATATTTTGTACATGAGATAGGTACCTACTATAGGTTCATGAAGCTATAAAAACATTCCCTTTGTTTAAAAATGCTAACTAAATCAACTAATTTCACTTTCAGATATGTGTCAAAACCTCCCGCAAAACCAAGTGGTTTGCTCCAAAGCGTTTCTATCGCAGTGGACAGCAAGGGCGTGGAACCGCTACCAAAGGCTGGATCCGACATTTTTTCGGGCATGTTGGACATGGCTTCCAACACGGCCACTGGCCTAGCAACCGCTATAGGACAAGAGTTTACAGCCAACAGGCCATTCATGTTTGCTCTCTTCGATACCAGGACGCATACCTGCGTGTTTTCCGGAATGTTCTCGAAGCCTTTTCCCTAAACTATTTTAAATAAAAATAAACCGATCTCATTTTGTTTGTTTCATTTTGGTGTCTGGATGAGTCTGAATTGGAAATGCACTGACGAAAACAATGGGCGCTTGTAAATTTTATCAATAAAGTATTTTTCATTATAGCTTCAACGTTTCATGCAACCAATTTATTGTAGTTTTAATGGTGGTCAACCGCAAACGAGGCTGAAGTCTGGTCCTCTTAAAAGGAGTGGTCCCTCGAGCCCATGAAGCGCGTTATACGCAAAGAAAGTTAAATCTTAATTTGAATATACATAGAAATCACTGAAATTTTGTAAACAAGATCTAGATACTAATATCTATATTAAGGTAATTTGTTCTAATTGTAAACATAATATCTGTAGTCAGATTTCCATTAGGTATAATATTTTTGTTATCAAAAGCCATTAAAATATTATTTTTATGAAATCTTACAAACCACAGACCCAGATAAGAGTCTAGTTATTTGATAGGTTAAAATAACATTGGTTCAGAAATTCACTTAGGGATAAATTCAAATAAATCAATAATTATCATCACCGTCGCATCTCAAAATGAAATCTTATAATAATATCGTGTTAATGAGAAAAGTGTAATTTGTCACTAGGTAGATCATTAATGTATGTACCTATATATAACAGAGGCCCTAACACGCTCCCTTGAGGAACTCCATAAGAGCTGAGCGTTTGTGCGACCTGTAATTGAATTAAATCTTCCCGTTTAGTAATAAAATTTATTCTTGTGACCGATCTCAGTGAACTGTTGTTACGTACTGTTTTATTTAGGATACGAAAGCACACATCTAGACGCGTGACTACGGCGATTTTGGTTTATATTGGTCTAATGTTAAACTGGTTTCATGATTGCCTGTCCGAGTCTGTGTGTTGTGCACCTGTTTTGGCGCGTCACATTAAACTGGCTTTTTGTTCCATGACCTATCTAACTATTTAGTGGTATGATATAAATTCCTAAAAGACCACAAAATTTCATTAAACAAATAAGATTTTAACGACACGTTTCAACTAAATTACAAACGCAATTAGGTACATCGTAAATCCAAATGTCTGTAAGGTATAAATATCCAACACATTGTCCTAACATTATAGTATTATTACATTTGCCAAAATGCGGTTCTCAATCGCTTTCTTAGGCCTGTGCATAGTACACGGAGTTCACTGTATCTTTCGAGGAGGAAATTCAGCTGATTCGTGCTCTAAAGATGTACTCGAAGACTATAGAAAAAGCACAAACGCTTTCTGTAACAAACTATTTATACAGATCGCTGCCCGGTGTGATAACCACTTTGTCTTTTCTCCTAATTCTATTTGGTTATCACTGGCTGCTTTAGCCGAAGGTGCTGATTCTTCAGTGCAAAACCAACTGTTTTCATCCCTCAATTTACCACAACAGAGCTGTCTACGGAATAAGTTTTACGACATAGCCATGAACATCGAGCGTTCTGGTCGGGACGTTATTCTCGCAAGAAAACAAATTCTAGCCATCGATGATAGTGTCAATGTCTTTTCTTCTTGGGTCCGAAGGTCACATGGACTCCTCAGCTATGGCAAGGCTCCAATCAAGAGCGAGCCAGCTACAGCAGTTCAAAATTTTCGCCAGTTTTTGCACATGGACTCGAAGATCAATCTTAATGGTGACTCTATACTTCTCGACTCGTTGTTTTATCAAGGTTTGTGGACTACAGCTTTGGACGAAGCAAAAATACAACCTCAACCGTTTTTCAACGAATTAGGCCAAAAGATCGGCATTGTTGATATGATGCGGATGAAAAAGAGAGTACGACTGGCACACGTGCCATTCATGAACGCGAAAGTCTTAGAACTGCCCGTTGGTGATCAAGGCCGGTTCACAATGTTGATTAGCATCTGTACTGGCAACAATATAATTTCAAACGCTATCCAAATATTCATGGGTTCGATCCAGGAGATATTTTCACTTTTGCAGATGAGTTTAGTACCGTTAGATATCGCGATACCAAAATTCGCGTTGACCTCTGAGTTTGATCTGCGGCCGGAACTTGAAGAGATTGGTATTAGAGCATTCTGGCGAGATCCGGCAGCCACAAAGTAAGTAAATTAGGTGCACAAACCCTAGCCTTAATTTTTAGCAAAATTCCATGAATAGGTAGTGTATATTTCATTTTGTTCGTTTCAAATTTATTTACTTAATATGTTAATTTTAATGTGCATTTTGATCTTTTGTCCTACACAAAGTCTATTAGGAATCTAGTTTATTAATGTAATTAAGAACCAGATATCTCGAAACAAGTTATGTTAATATTGTTTTGGCCGATGCAAAAGTGCTTTTTTTATAAATAGCTACCGTATCTACTCATTCAGATTGACTAAACAACTCCAACAAAATAATGTGTATTTATGATGACAGTTTTGAAAGATCACTTAGCTTCTTCTATCCTGAACACTTTCCACCAAGTAGGTATCTTGTTCATTAGTAGAAACTTTCGCAAACCTTCAGTTCTAACTGAAACAACTACTTTCACTTTCAGATACGTGTCAAACCCTCCCGCAAAACCAAGTGGTTTTATCCAAAGAGTGTCTATTGAAGTAGACAGATACGGCGTGGAGCTGCCACCAAGGATCATCGTGGACATAGGTCCTAACACCGCCACTGGTGAAGCAACTGTTGGACATGAGTTTGTAGCCGACCGGCCATTCATGTTCGCTTTCTTCGACACCAAGACGCATACATGCATATTTGCCGGATCTTTCTCTAAGCCTTCAGTCTAAAGAGTAAGTAAATAGGTGGTTTTAAGTACTTCATTAAACTTAGGTAATGAAAATAATATAGATTTTTTTTGTTAACAGATTTTATTTTTGTTCATGATCACACTGAAAACATTACCTAAGTTCCTTACCGTTGTACGCCTTGAACGTACAAGCATGTAAACGATTTTGGTCTTTGTAACACTAAATGAATCATCAAATGGACTTCTGGGGACTTCTTAAAATGGTGATTAGTGTTAATATTTATAAGTAGGGTCTCTATACGCCGCTGCCAATAAATAAGTAAGTGTTTCAGTGTCATACAATGCAAAGAAAAATGGTCGGATTGCGATAAAATCTGTTCCTAATACTGGATCCAAGCCGGTAGCAGTGCTGTAAGGAGCAGGTGCGTATTCTGGCGCTGAAGATATCCCGTGCTTGTTGAGGGTCAACGTGACGCGTTGTAAGAATCCACTTGGAAGTTCTGGCGGGTATGATACAAACCTGTGATAAAATAAATTAAAAGAATGAAATAGAAATCATACGTTAGAAGTTAAAACCGATCCCATAGTTTTTTTTTAAATTCTAATATATTTTTATGAATATAATAATATGAAACGACAAGTGTAGAAGTTTAGCGTCACCGATACGGACGCGGCTTAAAGTTTCGTTCACTGTTAAAAAAAGTATAGTTACATGGTGGGTATAAAGAAGTAAGGGTTCAAAAATACGAATAAACACTTCGAGAAAACGTAGTAGTAACTAATTAGTAATCTGTGGTAGTGCCCTATCCCTTTGATTGACTCGTTTTTGCGGCAGATTCACTTCAAAAATAATCAATAAAGTTTGGTCTATCCTTCATAATTTTGGGTCGTTATTATATTTGCCATTATTTAATAAATGTAATTGGTATTTATTTCGTAACAATATAAGAAATTATGGTAATACCTGCTTGCCTCCGGGTCGTTCCAAAGGTTGGTCACTCCCATATCTTCGAGCAGAGTCCTCACATCAATCTCGCTGGTCATCATTACTCGTGGTATCGCCACCTCTAGCATCACATCACTCTCTCGCAAAGAGTTAAACATTTCAAATACAATATCTACATTCATTGCATTAAGCTTACTACTAGTGACACTGTCATAAGGATCAATTAACATAGAGAATAACATTCTATACCGCTCATTCAAACCAACTGGGACCTCCAGAACTTTAACATTTAAACTTTTGAGGTGTCCCATTCTAGCTTTTCTTTTAACTCTCATAAGATCGACATAGCCGATTTGATATCCTTGTTTGTAGAATGGTGATCGTTCAACTATCGCATCTGCGAATGCCGTAGTCCAAAGTCCATCGTAGTCTACAGAGTCCAGAAGAATAGAGTTCCCGTTCAAGTCAAGTTTTGCTATGTGCGCATGCGTAGACATCAACCGTTTTATCTCGTTCAATGTTAGTGCTGGGTTTTGTCGAATAGGTGCTGTAAGTACCTACTTTAGATTGACACCACTTTTTTCACTCCAAGTTTAAAGCTTGTATTATTGATTTTTACGATAGCGCAATAAAAAACCTTTGAATGTTGAGAATATTATAATATGAAAATTAGCTCTATAGAAAAAAACATTGTCATATTTTATGCAATTTTAGCGTTCATATCAACTTTTTCTACCTATAAGTAGGTACAGAATATGCAGCTGTCAGCAAGCAGGAGTTAGTCTCGGCATCAAACAATCCATAGAGAAATGGTCGATCAGCAATGAAATCCCGACCTAGGATCGGTTCGAGACCCGTCCGTGTGCTGTACGTAGAATTTGGTTCTTGCTGAGGTAAGAATACGCCGGCGTCGTTGAGAACTAAAGTGGTTCGCTGAACGTAGCTACTTGGGAACGCCGGAGGGTCGGATATGTACCTGTTGTAGGACATTTTAATTTAATTACGAAAAGTTTTTGCTGTAGTTTGAAACCTATGTTGTCTATGGCGCCATTGTAGCTCTCAAACCGATATAGCGATATGATGAATTAAAGACGATTTTTATTTGAAAGATGGTCAAATTGAGATCGTTCTTAGCAATCAAAATCTGTGGACGTCAATTTTTTTTCCATGACATAGCAGTAAACTTTAGATCCCAAATAAATCCCAGTCCCAATTAAATTTGGATCCCCAATTTTTTTTCTATTACAGGATAAGCAGCGAACTTCCGTATTATTAATCAGAGGTCGAGACACCATCACATAACTATAGATTACCAGATGGAAATCCACTGTTATGCGCAATCTTTCTTATGTTAGGTCCTATAGATAAGTAATTAGTGGTATCATGATTAGTCACTAACTTAACGTAAAAATAACCTGTCTTGCAACTTGCTGCTGTGTGGGATGATCTCATAAGAAATCATATCTACATTTATAATTTTACTTTCAATTTTATTATTCGTAAATTCCTAATTTTATTTAAAAAAAACGGTACTTATTCGCGGGTAATTAGTGTTCCGCGTGTCGTGTCAAATATCGTCTTTATTTAAGAAAATATAATTAAATTGCCATAATTATGTTAATTTTGTTAAGAAAGCTACTAGTAGTATGATGCATGGTTTCTTTAGAAATGTATTATATAGTATTCAGTATTAAAGTCTTTTAATTTCATGATTATAAAATAAACTCAATAAGTATAGGTACCTGGTTATTGATTAAATTGTCCTAATTTTAATTTTGTTAAGAAAGCTACTAGTAATATAATATGATGCATGGTTTCTTTAGAAATGGATACTGTATAGTATTCAGTATTAAAGTCTTTTAATTTCATGATTATAAAATAAACTCAATAAGTATAGGTACCTGGTTATTGCAGGATCTTTCCACAGTTCCGTAATTCCCAAATCCTCGAGTATGGCCCTCACATCAACCTCGGTGGTTACCACCATGCGAGGTATGGCTACGTCCAGAGGCACATAACTGCTGCGTAGCGTTGTAAATGCCTCGAAAATTATTTCCTTTGTCACTGCTACCAGAACAGGTTTCAGATCAGCATTAGCTAATGGGACACAAAAAAGCAATCGATAACGTTCGTCTACTCCAATAGGCAATTCTATGATTTTAGCGTGTAAGGTTTTCAGGTACCCCATTCTGGCTCGTCTCTTAACCCTCATCATATCTACAGCTCCAACTTGTTGTCCCCGCAAATCGTAAAACGGTGCTCGTTCAATTGATGCATCTGCAAATGCTGTAGTCCACAACCCGTTGTAGTCCATCGAGTCTAGGATGACGGAGTTTCCGTTCAAATTGAGTTTCTGGAGGCGGGCGGACATTATTTGGTTGATTTGGTTAGCAGTAGCTATGGGGTTATATCTGATTGGTGCACGGAGCACTTCTAGTAGACTATTTCTCAAAACGAGCTCATACCAAAGTGGATTGAGGGTAACACCTTCATCAACCATCAAAATGCGGTTATTTTTGATATTGACATCAATGTCTGGAATGGCGCGACTCGTTGCCAGTTCGTAGTACTTCTGTCGTACACACGGATCTTCTGGTAGGTTAAGGATAGTAAACAATTTTTGTTGAGTGACAGGTTCCGCCCCTTCTGCAATTGCGGCCAGGTTTATCCATATCGAATTTGAGGAGAACACGAAGTTAAGTTTTCCTCGTATAGCTATCGCTTTGAATAATAAAACAGTGAAGTCGTACGTAGCAGCTCGGTAATCGTGGGTTACGTCTGATTGTACGTTGCACAGTGATGTATCTATCGGATATTGCTGCACGGATATAGAGACACCATAATATCCAATAAACAACGCCAAAATTAGGGCCCGCATGATTGCAACACGACTGTATCTAGAGTGGTATTAGATTGCACTAAAATTGATTTATATTCCAGTTTCTTTTATAGTTCAGGCTGCATAGAGCGGTACTATTATGTTTCCTTTCCGTTTATGCAGTTTGATAAATTATACTAATTGTTCGATCACTCTACACCCGCTGCTCCGCTCGATCCCCATCATTCGCGACTAATTATGAGACACGCTTGCCAGTCAACGCTTACACTACTAGGCTATCACCGCAAGCTTTCTTGTTTTAGAAAATCTGTTATAGATATACTCGTATATGTATCTATTATAAAGGGTTACTATCAGGAAATCAAAAAATATTTGACCGAATTTCATATCAAAATCAAAATATTTTTATTCATGGAGAAGAATCTGGCAAGAAACTCCATGGTTGCTCTTTTAAATAAATGGCTTACAATATTTTAGGTTACACTTCACCTAAACTTTTCAACAATTCGTTTTTGTTACCTCATCGAAGTCTTGTTTGCCACATATCAATTGACATATTATCAATTCGATTATATTCGTTACCTCGAAGTTTTATTTGGTACAAAAACTTTTTATAGAAGTTACTCTTAGCCGAAATAACATTTGTTCGAAGTATTATGTTTCCGAACATTAATTATACCACTGTTTTATTACTATTTCGTTTAATTAATTACTTAAATCTAATGGCACTCAATAAAATAGTTGATTACGAACAAAAGTGGTTTTAAATGGTACAGTCAACAACAAAAGTAGATGATCAAAATCAGAAATTCAATACTAATGAACGGAGTTCGCGAAATATATGGCAGCTGTACTAGTAGTAAATGTTTGGTATAATTTACCTACAATCACATACTTTTGAATCACTTCGACGCCACACAGTTCTGACGCGAGCTAGTATTAGTATTGAATTTCTGATTTTAATCATCTACTTTTGCTGTTGACAGTACCAACCACTACCAGAAAGAAGCATGCAAACAAGGATGCTTAAAATTAGAACAAAAAATGTCCGCAAAGTGATTGGCATTATAAATTATAGGCACAGACGAATTGAAAACACCTCATTTTAAAGTCAGTTTTTTTTAAATTCTTTATCTTATTAAATAATTATAGTTATTCTTTATTTTTGTTATTTAAAGCAACTTTTAACATTTAACCTAAGTATGTCAGTCGTATCATGCCTTCAACAGCGTTATAAATCGACAATACATAAGTACAAAATTTAATATTTGGGTGATGAATTCAAACAAAACTTTTGCTTCGGCAAAAATAAAAATTATGAAATAAGATGTCATTTAATTACTGTAAGTGTCTAAACACACTATGCCGAACGTACGCGACCGAAGTTCGGCATGATTACGCCTGCAATGTCATTTGTATTGCTGACGGCACATTACGCCGAAGTTTCATTGCGTTATAAACGCAACGTAATATCGGTCGGGCGTAAGTTCAGCGTAGCGTTCAGCTGTAGTGGACACATTATACGCGACCGAAGTTTATACACACTACACACGCATCAAGTAACGCAACTGAATTTCAGCCGCGTAAGTTCGGCACTTGTAGTGTGTCATATCAGCCGAACACGTCGGAACGTAAAATCAGCCTCGCAACTTCGGTCGCGTACGTTCGGCATAGTGTGTTTAGACACTAAGGGTTGTGTTTTCTGTTCACTTATAAGTAGGTTCAGTATACGCAGCCGACAGCAAGCAGGAGTTTGTCTCGGCATCGAACAGTCCAAACAAAAACGGTCGATCAGCAATGAATTCCCGACCTAGGATCGGTTCGAGACCCGTCCGGGTGCTGTACATAGAGTCCGGTTCTTGTTGAGGTAATGATACGCCGTCGTTGTTAAGAACCAAAGTGGATCGCTGTACGTAGCTACTCGGGAAAGCTGGTGGGTTGGATATGTACCTGTTGTAGAACATTATATTTAAAAAAAACTGTTTTCCAATGTTTTTTGTTTTTAACCTTCGATACAAAAAGTGAGGTTTTATACGTTTGAAGTCTGTCTGTGGCTTCGTAGCTGTCAAACGGAAACTGAATGTGTAGGAGGTGGAATATATTTTTTGGTGTTTTTTCCATATCATGATATTATAAACTCTTAATCATAGTATCGTCATCATCGTCAGCCTGTATTAGTCCAGTGTTGAACAAAGGCCTCTCCCAATGCGAGCCACAATTGTGCGCTTATTGGAGCCTATTTACTCAGAAAGTGAAGTTATTTAGATAGTAAACAGTCGTAATAAAAGTAATTAAAAATACGAACATTTTAAATTAATTAAATTATTATAAGAACTCTAATAATGTATATTAAATTAAAATCTATACAATTATCTATCTATTCTATATTATTTATTAATCTATTTCTATCTATTAAACTGTTTGCATGAATTCGAGTGCTTCATACTGAAGCTAATATTGAAAAAAAACTTACGACGCAATTAATGTAATAAACTCATGTTTACCTGGTTATAGCTGTATCATTCCATAGTTCCGTAATATCTAAATCCTCAAGTATGGTTCTCACATCAACCTCGCTGGTTATCACCATGCGAGGTATAGCCACATCTAGAGGCACATAACTGCTACGTAGTGATGTAAACATCTCGAAAACTGTTTCAATCGTCACTGCTGCCACGACAGGTTTCAGGTCAGCATTGGCTATTGAGGCACAAAAAAGCATTCGATAACGTCCATCTATACCAACAGGTAATTCTAAGATTTTTGCGTGTGCGTTTTTCAGGTACCCCATTCTGGCTCGTCTCTTAACCCTCATCATATCTACAGCACCAATTTGTTGTCCCTGCAAATTGTAAAACGGTGCTCGTTTAATTGATGCATCTGCAAACGCTGTAGTCCACAACCCGTTGTAGTCCATCGAGTCTAGGATGACGGAGTTTCCGTTCAAATTGAGTTTCGGGAGGTAAGCAGACATTATTTGTTTGATTTGGTTAGCAGTAACTATGGGGTTATATCTGATTGGTGCACGGAGCACTTCTAGTAGACTATTTCTCAAAACGAACTCATACCAATGTGGATTGAGGGTAACACCTTCATCAACCATCAAAATGCGGTTATTTTTGATATTGACATCAATTGCTGGAATGGCGCGACTCGTTGCCAGTTCGTAGTACTTCTGTCGTATACACGGATCGTCCGGCAAGTTAAGGATAGTGAACAGTTTTTGTTGAGTGACAGGTTCCGTTCCTTCTGCGATTGCTGCAAGGATTATCCATATTGAACTCGGAGAGAACACGAAATTAAGGTTTCCTCGTATAGCTATCGCTTGGTACAATAAGATAATCAATTCGTACGTAGCAGCTCGGTAATCGTGAGCTATGTCTGTTTGTACGTTGCACAGTGATGTGTCTCTCTGATACTGCTGAATGGATATAGAGACACCATAATATCCAATAAACAACGCCAAAATTAGGACCCGCATGATTGCGATATGACTTTGATTTAACCAAGTTTAGTCTTGCACTAAAACAGATTTGCATTCCAATTTCTTATATAGTTTAGACCGTATAGAGGAGTGGAACCATTAGATTTCCGTTTGTGCAGTTTGTTAGATAATTATTATTAACCGGTTCGCTAATACAATTAATTCATTATGAAACCAATATATTTTTACTACCAAAAGTGCCAAAATTCCCACCTTTAATGTATAAATAGCTAAAAAGTATAAAATAAAATATGTAAAGTTGTTAAACACACCTTTTTATAGGTATTGCGCTAAAAAATAATTTATAGTTTATAAGTGATTTTTTGCTTTTTATTGCAATTTTGTGGCTAACCTGTTTTATCTGTCAAATCGAGTGAAACTAACGAGTAAAACTTTTTCGTATAATTATTATGCTTTAAGCGGTATAACATGATGCGCGTGACAGCTTTTAGTATCGCTGTTTGAACTTTGCTGTGTTGTATGCTGTAGCTGTCAAGCCGAAGTTACATTATGAAATCAGTGGCATAAAATTACTTTCACGACACTAGTTTTATGAACAGTTTCACGTGTAAACATCAAGTTTTACGTGCATGCATTGTAAAACTTGATGTTTCAGTGACGGCTTCAGTGTCAGTATATGGTATTTAGGGTGCAGTTAAAATTGACATTGACAGCTACAGCATACAACACAGCAAAAGCGCAAACAGCAATGCCAACAGCTGTCACTCGCACCAAGCTACACCGCACGAAGTTATAAAATTATAAGAATTCTTTAGAGAATCTACCATGCTCTCATCTCTGCATAAGTAGAAAATACATATGGCATTAAGTCCGCCTTTGTAAATTTTGTGTGGTTACTATAGTATAAATGAAATAAAAAATAAAATCGTAGAGCACTAGTTCACATTATTATGATTTGGAATTTTATTCATTCACAAATCATGTTTTTTACTATTTGAATCTTAAAATGATTTGATGTCCATCTGGGCATGGACAACTATGTTAATTTAGTTTTTCAGGGTTCCGTATCGAAATACCGAATGCCCGGAAGATTTTCTATTTTAGCTATTCTATTTCAGAGTATGCCCTTGTTCAGGTCGTTTTTGTCAGAACTGATTGACGTTTTAGGTGAAACTAATGAATATTGAACTAATCCTTATAAAATCCTAATAATTTGGTGACGCTAATTATTATGATTAGGCATATTATACAATTAAATTAAATAGTTTTCAATATTTCTGTTTCTACATACTAAAATGGCGGAAAAGAGATTAAATGCCAGGGGCGTGCCTGTTTTCCAAAGCCCTTCATATATCATCATCTGCCTAGCCTTTTCCCAACTATGTTGGGGTCGGCTTCCAGTCTTACCGGATGCAGCTAAATACCAGTGTTTTACATGGGGCGACTGCCTATCAGACCTCCACACCCCAAATACTGGGTAACACGATACCCCTTGGTAAGACTGGTTGTCAGACTATCGGGCTTCTGACTACCCGTAACGACTGTCAAAGATGTACAATTGACAGCCGCCAACAGCTTAACGTGCTATCCGAGGCACAAAGCCCTTCATATAAATGAAATAAATATTACAATATAATGTAATATAAACAATATTACGTACCTTTTTTTTTAAATGTATTCTTTGAAAAGGTTTGTTGGGTACTAGGAACGCTACTGTCTTTTTCAGTAGCTACGGGTAAGGACCCTGGTGGTTTTGTTACTTCCTACACTTAACCAGTTTTTGTTAATGCATTATGCATTTATGCTGTACATAACCACTCAATAAATTAAGGAAACGAAATTAATAAAAGAAGGATAACATTTTTTGCTTCCAACGGTCAAGTAAATGTCATTGTGTATGCGAAGTAAGTATAATATGTATAGAAGGGTGAAAAATCCATACATTAGATTAGAATAACCTGTCAGTCATATTTATAGGCAGCGGGATTCTTTTATCCATAGAACTGTGAATAGACTGGATTGATAGTTGAGGTGAGTTAGACTGAACTAATCATATGTGGGTCCAAAACCACATTGCATAAGGGATCTTAGGATCGAGAGGATGTAGAAGTAGGTATAGGTAGGTCCAATGAAGCAAAGTTCTTGAATAGAGAATTGGTAGTTGTCACGAATGTCATTGTTCGATCCATACTCGTGTGAAACGGGTGTAGGGCATTCAAGCCATTAATATGTATAATTTATCGAACTGCTCATGGAAACCTAATAGTACCGCTCTATGCAGTCTGAACTATATAAGAAACTGGAATCCAAATCTATTTTAGTGCAATCTAATACAAATCTAGATTCAGTCGTGTCGCAATCATGCGGGTCCTAATTCTGGCGTTGTTTATTGGATATTATGGTGTCTCTATATCCGTGCAGCAGAATCAGAGAGACACATCACTGTGCAACGTACAACCAGACGTATCTCACGATTACAGAGCTGCTACTTACGACTTGGTTATCTTATTGTTCAAGGCGATAGCTATACGAGGAAACCTCAATTTCGTTTTTTCACCAAATTCGATATGGATAAACCTGGCTGCAATCGCCGAAGGTGCGGAACCTGTCACTCAACAAAAACTGTTCACTATCCTTAACTTGCCGGACGATCCGTGTATACGACAGAAGTACTACGAACTGGCAACGAGTCGCGCTACTTCGGACATTGATGTCAACGTAAACAATAAACGCATTTTATTGGTTGATGAAGGTGTTACCCTCAATCCAAATTGGCATGAGTTTGTTTCGAGAAATAGTTTACTAGAAGTGCTCCGTGCACCAATCAGATATAACCCCATAGCTACTGCTAACCAAATCAAACAAATAATGTCCGCCTACCTCCCAAAACTCAATTTAAAAGGAAACTCTGTCATCCTAGACTCGATGGACTACAACGGGTTGTGGACTACAGCGTTTGCAGATGCATCAATTGAACGAGCACCGTTTTACAATTTGCAGGGACAACAAATTGGAGCTGTAGATATGATGAGGGTTAAGAGACGAGCCAGAATGGGGTACCTGAAAAACTTGCACGCAAAACTCATAGAATTACCTATTGGAGTAGATGGACGTTACCGAGCAATATTTTGCGTCCCAATTTCTAATGCTGACCTGACACCTGTAGTGTCGGCAGTGACGAGACAAACTATGTTCGAGTTATTTACTACACTGCGTAGCAGTTATGTGCTCCTAGACGTAGCCATACCTCGCATGGTGGTAACCAGTGAAGTTGATGTGAGGACCATACTCGAGGATTTAGGAATTACGGAACTGTGGAAAGATCCAACTATAACCAGGTAGATATGAGTTCATTACATTTATTGCTTCATAAGTTTTTTTAATACGTATATACTAGTTTTGTTATTTTAATTAACTCAATGCGTACTTATATGGACACGCTTCCCTGATCCCGTATGTACCTACCGCAAATTATAAGTTTTGTTTTTATAAATGACTGCTGAGTTTTACCCAAAAAGTTTTGATCTCGATACGTCACCGCGCATAAAGAATTATAAAATAAAAAAAGAAGAGATTTAAATAAATTTGATTCAACAATCGTAACAGGTTTTTTTTACATAATTGTTTTGAGACGAGACACCACACTAGATTGACTTATTATTGTGTTATGAGCATACCCAGGTGCACTAAAGCCCCGGATTATTCTAGTTTTATACAAATATTAATATTTCTATACTAATTATAAAGAAACTCTATACTCACAGTCAAATAGCAATTTATGTCAAATAGCACTGATAGCCTAGTGGTATGACCGTCGACTGACAAGTCAGAGGTCTCGAGTTCGATCCCAAGGCGCGCACCTCTGCCTTTTCGTAAGTTATGTGCGTATTATAAATTAATTATCAGTTGCATAAACGGTGAAGGAAAATATCGTGATGAAACCAGCACACCTGAGATATTTTTCAATGGTAAAGCCTAGTCAGAGGCCTACGGGCGGTTTAAACTCTGACACCAGGTTGTTCATCAACCATACGATAAGAAGAAGAACCCACAGTCCGAAACCGATTACACGGTTTTGTGTTGTTGTACAATCTTTTGTTTAATGAATAAATAAATAGGAGGGGGCAAACCGGAGCAAATTCGTGTTTGGCAAAAGTACACTACTCAGTTAATACAGTGCTAAACCGGTCGTTGTGGTGTTCTTAGCGGGAGGCCTATGTCCATCAGTGGGCATCTTATGGCTGAAATGATAATGATGAAGAAGGTAAAAATATGTGCCTATATTATAGTCTGTCTCACTAATTTCGATGAGAGGGACTGGACGACCCCAGAAAACGAAATGATTTCCTAGCATAGGCCATTATGCAATTTTAAATTATGATATAGAAAAAAAGCACCCCTTAGTTAGCTGTTTATACTTAAAAACGATCCCAGTTATAACAGTTTTCCAATATCGGATTAGACTTTTCAATTGAGGACCACTCCGATGAAGCCAAACACAAACTTCAATCATTTTTTTTTCCTTTGGGGGTTAAAAAAACGTTAGAAAGCAGCAAACAAAACTTTTATAAAATAAAATATTTTACAACAGGTACATATCCGACCCACCAGCGAACCCGAGTAGCTACGTGCAGCGATCCACTTTGGTTCTTAACAACGACGGCGTATCATTACCTCAACAAGAACCGGACTCTACGTACAGCACCCGGACGGGTCTCGAACCGATCCTAGGACGGGACTTCATTGCTGATCGACCGTTTTTGTTTGGACTGTTCGATGCCGAGACAAACTCCTGCTTGCTGTCGGCTGCGTATACTGAACCTACTTATAAGTAAAGAGAAAATAAAAATAACATTGAATAACTTATAATACGAGATCCACAATGTTTTATTTTAATTTAGTTTAAATAAAATTGAAGTGTCTGATTGTAATGTCACAATAACAACTGTTTTAGAGCGTCGACACGGTATGTCGAAGATCGTGGGTTCGAATCCCATCCGTATCAGTTGTTTTTTCAAATTTTCTTATTAAATAATTATATTTAATAAGCTATCATGTGCTATAACATGTAAAAAATTCACAAAAATAACAACTGTTTTCTTTATAGTTATCTTGGAAGAAAGCTTTTGTTTTTAGACAAGGCGTGATTTTACATTCTATTTACTTGAATTAATTTTAAAAATACTTGACACTGGCAGAGTTAGTAGACTATAAGTCCACTTTGTTGCCAAAAATAAGAAGAAGAAGTAGTAATCTACATGGTAATTACCTATAAACAAAAGGCAGTTTAAAAAAATTGTCTGTATTTTGATGAGACTTTCCCTAGCATGTATGACTTTATAAACCGGAACTAAAGGAATGATTTTGATCTCGACTGCACGCTTCTTCCGATCTTCCGATCTCGGAATGCTGCTACTGTGGTGCTGCTGCTGTGTTGCCTGCCACACTGATTCCGAGCAAAGCAAGTGCCACTGTGGACCTGTGGTGCTGCCGCGACATTGCTGCGGAGCTCGGAATATAATCTCATATAAACGGTTTATAATAAACCTATACAGAATATACCTAATAGGAACCAGGGGACTTAGCCAAGTTGACTATCTACTGACTATAAAGAAATGTATAGGATGACATTCCCTTTATCGTTATGTCACGTGACATATTAGAAAATTTACTTCAAAGTTAAAATATTATTAAAATATTTATTTTGTGTGTGATTTATGTAAGAGCAAAACGAGATAACGTAAGTTTTTTGGTCCTTTCGTTCCTTAATGCAAAATACCTATCTCATTTAAGTCTTTGTAACAATAGAAAAACTCTTTTTTTAAATAATACGACGCCACGCCGTGACCATGTACGCTCTTGAAATTGGACTCCGAAACAAATCGGACAATCCCAAAATCAATCCGTGAGTAAAGCCGTAATAATCTATATCTATACTTCTATACTAATATTATAAAGAGGTAAAGTTTGTATGTATGTATGTATGTCAGGGGTAATCTCTGGAACTACCGATCCGATCCTAAAAATTCTTTCACCAATAGGAAGCTACTTTATTCCTGAGTGCTATAGGCTATTTTTTATTTTTAAAAAGTTGAGTTTTCAGTAAAAAATAACAATATCTGTCTTTCAATTCAGAAAAAAACAGGCAGTCTGGCTGCTTGTATCAACGTGTGTTTACGGGAAAATTTAATTTAACGCGGACAAAGTCGCGGGGAACAACTAGTATTAAATAAATAGAAAACGTTATGAATTTAATTAACAGAGAGAATTGTCAATATTTGACAAAGATATAGATTAAGTATATAGATTTAAAAAACTTTAATAAAAAAACCAAAGAACAAAAACATGAATACTAACAAAAATTTTAACAAACATAAAAAAAGTAAAATACTTACACCATCATTTTAAATTAAATAGGATAAGTAGGTTGTGTGTACATTGTGGCCATTATGCAAGAATAGGTTTCAACGTCGTATAATCCAAACATGAAGGGTTTGTTAACAATGAACTGGTCCTCAGAGTCAGGAGAAACTTCAAAGGGCTCCAATTCGAAATGTGGAGATCTCGTTCCAGCGGTGTTGAACGTCACCGTCGTCCGCTGGATATAATTGCCCGGCAAAGCAGGTGGATTCGATATATTCCTGTAGTATATCATAATGATTAGAATTGGTACCTGGATTATATTGTTTGAATCTATTATCGGCAATGAAAATTAAAGAACATATAAAATCTAAATTCTTTCAAACTCAAATCGAGTTATTTACTAGTTTGAGAATCGAGTTCGGGATAGGCAAGCTTGGGGAAATGTTTTCGCCATAAAATTAATTAAATATTGAACAAATTTGCTTCATTGAACTTAACTCCCTAGTCCCTGAAGGATCTGAACCACAAATTGTTTTTGTGGTCCTTTGATCAAAGGGAAAGGTTTTCATGCAATATAAAATAACAAATCTTACCTAGTCACTGCTGGATCCGTCCAAAGATCTGTGATTCCAAGATCTTGCAAAATCTCTTTTAGATCCAATTCAGATTTTAATGAGAATCGCGGTATCGCCACGTCTATTGGTACTTTACTGTCCTTCAACGTGCCTAACACTTCAGCTATAATTGTGCTCCGCAAGTTCATGACAACTGGAGTCAAGTCTATATCTTCGACTATCAAGGTAACTACCAAACTGTACCGACCCTCCGTACCAATCGGAATTTCTAGAATTCTTGATAGTAGAGTAGGATCATATCCTATTCTGGCCCGTAGTTTCACTCTCATAAGGTCTACTGCACCGATCTGTTGTCCTGACGGACTGTAAAACGGAGCACGTTTGACTACCGCATCGGAGAACGCTGTTCTCCAAAGTCCGTTGTAGTCAACGGTGTCTAACAAAACTGATTTTCCTTGTAAATCGAGTTTCGGGAAGCTTCCAGATGTCACACGTCTGATAGTATTGGCTGCTGCCAGGGGGTCACGCTTAATAGGTGCCGAGATCACATCAAGAAGAGCATGTCTTTTAACAAAATTGTGCCATTTTGGATTAACTGTCACACCCTCATCGATTACTAAAGCCCTAGAGCTGACTATTCTGATGTCAGGAGAGGAATCGAATCGACTTCTAGCTATCTCGTAAATTTTTTGTCGGATACACGGATTGTTAGGTAGTGTAAGAATTCGGAAGAGTTTCTGCTGATTATGAGGATCAGCCCCTTCAGCTATACCTGCTAAATTCAACCACATAGATTGCGGACACACCACATAGTGATATTTCGCAGGAGGGGCAGTATTCTTAAAGATTTCAATAGTAAAGTTGGCCATGGCTTCACGATAGGCATCTTTTGCGTTGATGTATTTAGAGCAAGAATCTTTGTGTGATCGAAGAGAGTCCGGGGATTCGTCTAATGTTAGGACTGAATCACTTTTTGTGACCGACACAGCGCATAATGCGACCAATAATCCCGCGATTAACACACGCATTTTCTCGACACGTAAGTAAGTAAGTAGTCTCGTTTGTAAGAAATACCAAAGCAAACTAATGATAACTGAAATTTCGAGTTCTTATATACCAAAAAATGTTATGTTATTGACCTAACCTCATTAAAAATTTAAATAGAAAAATTAATAATATCTACATTTTGAAGATTACTTATGATTCCGATTTTTTATAGGAACGTAAAAATATTGATGTATTGATACCAGTCCGTCATTAAATTATGGACGAACTACCCGTCAATGTTTGTGAGTCTCCTCTCAAGGGCAAAGACTTAGGTCGGAAAAACAAAAAAAACGACCGATCAAATTATTAAATGCTTTAAAGAAAAACTGGAGATGTTTACAAACACGAGAGGGACTTGTTTTTGTTTACTAATAAACAACTAGTTTAATAAAAAGATACAAATAAAACCCAAAAAACATATGTTAAGTAAGTACTTGAGTTGTTATAAGTTCAATTACGATCACATCCATGGCGCCTTCACCTAAATTTTGTATTTAAGAAGAAGACACATCTAGAATAAATAGTTAACAATCATATCATAAAATATATATTTTATTACTATAAGTATTTAAGTAGGTATGCACTAAAATAAACTACATGGAGAATCGCTTTAAGAGGATTATCACATAATTTATTTTTTGGAAAATATTTTAACTATGTCGAGTTAAGTTTTATGCCGTTCATTTTTATCGTTCGATGAACGGTAAATATAAGAGGTAATGACAACACATGGTAAACAAGACTATTATGCATAGTGTTCGAGGTTATGTTATTCAGTCTTTGATTACATTTGCTCAAATTTTGCGATTAATTTAAAAAAAAATCTCGATCTGTTTTGGTATCCCTGTTACACTTCATATACCTATATCATAATTATATTCATATGTATTTTATATTTTTGTTAAAATATCGCCCTTGGTGTGTTACTCTTTAAACATCTAAAGGTCAGTTCAATAGTCATTGACAGACTGACACCATAATATCGCAAAAACAAAAATCAATTAAAATGATCTTCTTGATTTAACATTGTTTAAAGGAAAATTTGATTTTAGTATAAATAAGTCACACACACTCTTAAAACCAGTTTGTTTTAGTGCTTAATTCAATCGTGTTAGTACAATGAGAGTGTTAGTTGTAGGATTATTTGTCAAAATATGTGTTGCTTTAGTAACGAAACGTGACATCATCTCGTTTCAAGAATCTCTGGAGCCTCTTCAAGTTAGTAGAGGACCATGTCCTGAATACGTCAACGCACTTAATTCTTACCGCAACGCATTGAACAACTTCACAATTGAAATCTTCAAGAACGTAGCTTTTCCCGGAAAATTCCAATTTGTGGTATGTCCACAATCTCTGTGGTTGACTTTAGCCGGTATAGCTGAAGGAGCCGATCCTGATAATCAGCAGAAACTCTTCCAAAGCCTTACTCTGCCAAACGATCCATGCCTCCGACAAAAGATTTACCAATTAGCTACAAGTCGATTCAATACCTCTCCTGACGCCAGTTTAATAAGCACACGGGCTTTAGTAATCGACGAAAGTGTGACGCCGAATGCAAAATGGCACAATTTAGTGTCAAGGAATTCTCTTATCGATGTGATCACAGCGCCTATCAAGCGCGACCCCGCGGCAGCAGTCAATATGATAAGACAACGGATGTCTGCAAGCTTCCCGAAACTCCATTTACAAGGAAAATCAGTTTTGTTAGACACCTTTGATTACAACGGACTTTGGACAACAGCGTTCTCTGATGCGATAGTCAAACGTGCACCGTTTTATAGTCCGTCAGGACAACAGATCGGTGCAGTGGACCTTATGAAAGTGAAGCGACGTGCTAGAATAGGATACTTATCCAGTTTACAATCAAAACTTATAGAATTACCAATTGGCACGAATGGCCAGTACAGTTTGATAATTGCGTTACTAGTTGGAGATGCTGACTTGATTCCCGTTATCAAGAACTTGAAGAGCACGATCATTCCCGATGTGGTAGCCGCGTTGAAGGACAGTGTGGAACCAATAGACGTGGCGATACCGTGATTCGTATTGAGATCTGAATTGAATCTGAAATCTATCTTGCAAGATCTTGGAATCACAAACCTCTGGACAGATCCAGCAGCGACAAGGTATGATTAATTTGTTATTTGATATTTTAGCTGTTACTGTGACCTCGTCCACGTGAAATTTAACTTTGCCTCATATTCCATATTTATTCGAACTCAAACAGAGTCAATTTTCAAAAGCGAGTGTATTCGCGGTGGCATGGCGTCGCGAACGTCAACACTGAGTAGAGTAAATGTACTATCGTGGACAAAGCCGGTGCACCACTCTTGAGGTTAGAATCGCTTGCACCCGGTGACCGAATGTAGCGCTAGCCCCGTCCCTACGCACGCAGCACCGTTCAAAGCATTTTGATCGCAAAGTGGTGCACCTTTCGTGTCCGCGATAGTATAATACACGTTATTTTATGATGTAATTATAAAAAATAGATAGTGGTAATAATAGGGAATCGTTTTAAAACATTTTTTTAATAAAACAGGTACGTATCGGATCCACCTGCGTTGCCGGACCACTACCTCCAGAGAACATCAGTGACGTTTAATAGTTTTGGAACTAATTCTCCGCTGCTGTTCGATATACGGTCCTTAGCTGCTCCTCCTACTCCTCGATTCTGGAGGGAGTTCATAGCTGACAGACCTTTTATGTTTGGGATATTTGACACAGAAACGTACTCTTGTTTAATAACTTCTATGTATACAAAACCCACTTTTACTAATTGACCTGATTATAATTATCGTAAAATAAGTAGCATATATTATTATAACATAGACTCACGACTGTATTCCCTAGAGGGGGTAGGGAGAGGTGTATGCAGTACACCCACGTTACGGGGCGAGCCTATTGCCACTAACCGGGCACAATTCCAGACTCCGTAATGACCCGGGGATCTAACCCAGGACCTCGTGCTTGCTACTACTAGACCAAAGAGGCAGTCAAAAAATAAGTAGGTAATATTAAAAAAACATCAAAAATTGTTGCTCAAACATTTGTAGCCATATTTTTTTTATATACAATAGCTGTTCTATTGTATATACTTACTTAAAAAAAATCTCCCAATAAAACCGGTTTTATTTATATAAACAATCGTATTTACGAAAGTTGCCATGCAAGATTATACTTAAGCCTAAATATTATTGCCTAGGCTTAGACATGAAAGAGGAAAATAAAATTAAAGTATATTTTTATAACAATTTAAGCTAAGGTCATTGTAACTTAGGTTAAAATTATCTGATACTTAACTTTATATTATAAAAAATAAAGAGTTGAAAAGCAAAAAACACTGGTTTTTGTTCATACCACGAAGCAAATACTAAGAGGAGATGGCATAAGTATTTGCTTCATGGTTCATACACACTGTAACTATCAAGCTATATTTTCCAGTATAAACTGACCTCGCATTGTATAGGCTCTTCGTACAACAAGAGGTCAGCTTATACTAGATATACGTATAACTTGAAGTGTAGCCGTCTGTACCTACAATAATAAGTAGGTACTCTACCCTAATAATTACTATTTTTACCAAAAAACAGTGGTAAACATTAAAAGTTAATTAATTCATTTACTTTTTTAAATTTATTATAATTTATCAAAATTGACTACCTAGGTACTCTTCCCTAATATTACTTTTAACAAAAAACAATGGTCAACGATAAAACTTAATTGATTCATTAACATTTTCAAATTAAAAATTGGCATGTAAATACTATCGCTATCGCGGACACGAACGGTGCACCATTTTGTGATCAAAATGCTTTGAACGATGCTACGTGCGTAGGAACGGGGCTAGCGGTACGTTCGGACGCCGGATGCAAGCGATTCTAACCTTAAGAGTGATGCACCGGCTTTGTCCACGATAGTACATAGTAGGTACAGTCACAAATATATGACCATGGACAGTTCGGCTTCAGATATTATTTAGGTATCTGCTGTCAGGATTGCTTAGGTGTTGATCGCTCCTAGTTTGTGACTTTTGGACAAAGGCCAGGCAGAGGAAGAAGATTTTTTTTGTTAACTTGATATAAAATCTAACAGAGCCATACCACAAAACACCGAGAGTACAGAAGTAAAGCTCATGTATGTACTGCGTTTTTTATGCCTACTCGCGGCGGTCGCGCTAGGGATGCCGCGCTCACCGCTCCATCATCTTTCCGTGGCGAGCGGGTCGAGCGTAGGTAGGTATATTATTATTTAGATTGATTGTAGGTGTACCTACTAAATTACTCTTACGCTAGTGAACCAATAAACCGTTTGCTCAATATGTATACTCGATGATATCAGTTTTACATTATTATATATATACATATTGAGCAAACGGTTTATTGGTTCACTAGCGTAAGAGTAATTTGCACTAAATACCTAGGTAGATAGTAGATACGAGTAGGTACATTATTTCCTAGCGACCCACACAAAAAAGCTAAATAGTTACGTAAAAAGATGTGCGACTCTTTCTCAATAACAGTACCTATTATGATAAACACTTCTTTTCATTTTGTAGATACCTAATACAATACAATGCAAATAGATTATAGGCAAATAGGTAGGTACCCACCTATATAAATCATAAACACTTAGGTACCTACCGTGTTTTGTGTTACTCACGTATCTAATCATAAAATTACAAATCTACTTACCTCTCTAAAACAACTGGTACTTTAAAAAACGAAAATTGACTATTTAAAGTCGAATTTAAACATTTCAACACACAACAATTGTAATAACTTTTTTTTCGGTGCTCCATTTTTGCACAAAAAATATTACGATGCGTATAGTGCAGCGCGTGCCAAGTTGTGCTGCAGTACTCCGAGTCAGTCTGAGATTTCGTGTCCGTGAACGATGTTTATGTGTGCGTTGCTCGCGCGCCCAATGTACGTAGCTTTACTTCTGTACTCTCGGTGTTTTGTGGCCATACGCTCTACTGAAAATCTATAGGAATATACCTACCTATATAAAACAAAGTCGGCTTGTTTACACCATTTATTACTCAAGAATGGATGCACCGATATTGATGATCTCTGATTTTTTGGATTCGTCTCCTCCAAGAAAAGCAGAATAAATAAAAAAAGCAATGGAATTAAATCCTACTATACAAAACTATACTAGTATGGTAGAGTAGAATAGGGGTACAGTAGGCGTATGGTTGGTGTGCGGTAAAATCGCGCCGGGCAGCTAGTATTTCATATAAAATAATACTTATTATCTATTTATCTGTGGTCGTGACTCCGTCCTCGTGGATGTCGGAATAACATTAGGTATTTCTAGTCAGCCTCATGGCTAATTTCCATAACTTATACTCATAAATTCATTGGGCTTGATACAAAAACTGATATAAAACTCAGTAATAAAACGTTGAAAATAAAACCAATTTAATAACAGACAAAATATTTATTAACACTTTTGATAATAAAAAATCTAGAAGTTTTTTCTGTAGGTAAAAAGTATTAATTAGTGTAAGAAGGTTGTGAATAAATTGCGGCCATTATACAGGTAAAGGTTTCTGTATCAAATAAGGTAAAAAAGAACGGTTGATTCGCAACGAAGTCAGTTCCTAAGATTGGATCCAATCCAGTGGTTATGTTCCGATGGGGCTCAAAGGTGTATGGTTCAGGATTGACTCCGTGATTATCCAGGGTTATAGTAGCGCGCTGCACGAAGCCGCTCGGAAACGCCGGGGGGTTGGATATGTACCTGTTGGATTGGATCATTAGTGATTGGTATGTGATAAACGAGCTTTCTTTCATCATCGTAATCATCCTCCTAACCTTTTTAGTCCCAAACTTTGTTACGGTCGGCTTCTAATCTAACTAGATGCAGCTGAATAACAGTTTTCTACGGAGCAACTGCCTATGTGACCTCCGCAACCCAAAGGGATGCGATATTCTAAAGTTAGATCAGTTGTCAGGATTTTATACCGTTATCTATAATCATCTGTGTGTATGTAGGCTGTGTGATGATTATAGATAACGGTAAAAATATTGGATTTTTTTGTTGGAAGTCTTCATTATGGGATAAATAAATAAATTTAGATCATAATCTGTCTGTTAACATTTTGAACGTCATCTGGGTCACCGCTGACCCCAATATTATGTAATGCCCAAATTAGGAATAATAATTTCAATCATACCTGGTAACAGTCGGATCTCTCCAAAGACTTGTGACTCCCAAGTTTTCTAAAATCGTCCTGACATTAACTTCGGAGGTCAGTGTAAACCGCGGGATGGCAATATCTATCGGCACGGAACTCACTCTCGCACTATTCAGAAACTCGAACACAACCGTATTTTCTATATCCTTTACTTTATTCTCCAAGTTTGAGTCATCCAGGATGACGGCAAATATCATGCGATACCGGTCATTAATTCCAATAGGCAGCTCCAAAACTTTAGCATTCAATTTAGGAAGAAAGCTCATTCTAGCGCGCCTCTTAACCCTCATTAAGTCAACTGCACCGATTTGTATACCCGAACGGTTATAAAACGGCGAGCGCTGAATAATAGCATCTGAGAAAGCCGTGGTCCAAAGTCCATTGAAGTCCAAAGCATCAACTAGTACTGAGTTCCCAGTCAAGTCAAGACCCGGTAATTGCGCTGACGTAATACGTCTGATCGTTTCAAGTGTCCTTCGTGGATCATAACGGATCGGCACTGTTTTTATATCGATGAGCGAATTCTGCGAGACAAAATGGTGCCAATACGGATTTACTGTCGAGCCTTCGTTGATGAACAGAGAGCGTATTATTTCGATATTTATATCACTGCCGGGTAAGTATCTACTCGTAGCCAGCTCGTAGTATTTTAGACGGACGCATGGTTCATTCGGAAGTCTAAGGAAGCGAAATAATTCTTGTTGGGTATTTGGGTCTGCTCCTTCGGCAATAGCAGCAAGTATAATCCAAGTTGAAAGAGGAGAAAAGACGAAATGATACAAACTGACTTCTCCAACGACTTTGTAAACTTGAACCGAAAACTCGTATAAAGAAACACGGTAATCTTGAACGACATTTCTATAGAATTTACAGGAGTCTGCTCCGCGGTATAATATATCTTGATACCCGAGGACAAGTTTTAACGTAACACATAGCACTATTAGTAGATTTGTGGACTTCATAATAGATTCTTGACACGTCTAAATGCAATACGAAATATTGTCTTAATAAATAACGAGTCACATCTATTTATATGATAATTCTGTGTGCAACAAGGTTGCTTCTAAACACGTTGCAAGCTAAAGGTAAACACACACAGGGTGAATTGTGCGGACGACAGGTTACTGCAACGAATGTGCCCGAGGCTTTTAATACCTATTTGTCAGAAAGCAAACGTTTTGCTCTAAGTGTACAGTCCGGTGAATACACACAACGTGTTTGTCAGCTGTAAAGCTGTACAGCTTAAAGCTGTATTTTAGTTTTTGGAATTGAATCAGCTACTCTCTAGTACGAGTTTGGGAACCACGCGCCAAACGAAACGAACGAATTTTGACATTGACATTTCAACAGTTTCGATTTTTAAATTAAAGTATTCGAAATTTGAAAAAAAAAATTTTAATAAAAAATAAAACCGACTTCAAAAGGAACTAAAAAGCTTGAAATAACTTTAAAACGTTTTGGAGTCGGTTCCAAGTTCTTAATGAGAAGGTTAAAGAGGCTAGAACTTGACTTGGAACCGACTCCAAAACGTTTTAAAGTTATTTCAAGCTTTTTAGTTCCTTTTGAAGTCGGTTTTATTTTTTATTACAAATTTTTTTTTCACGATTTTTAGTGGTGCCTAAAATTAATCCCCCTCCCAGACTTTTGTGAGGCTAATATTTGAAATCCTTATGAAAAGCCCATTCAAACGATACCTCACACGATATTTTTTATCTTGGATGATTATAGGAGGGGAGGGGGGATGACCACGTATCCCCCCTCTTCCTCTTTACTCGTCAGCCATCGACTGCACGTATAAACAAAGCAATATTACTTGTTACGACAATTCTGCTATAATCCTACGAGGAGTTCCGTTTCATATCTCGTAAGTTCATGATCAGATCACGATAATATTTCTATGGGACCACCTCGGGAGTATACCCTTTTGATTACAAAAAGAATTTTGAAAATCGGCCCACAACTGAAGGAGTAATCGCGTAACAAACATACAAACAAAAAAAAAACAAAAAAAAAAAAAAAAACATACAGTCGAATTGAGAACCTCCTCCTTTTTGGAAGTCGGTTAAAAACAGGATTCGTTTCGGGTTCGTGATTCAAGAGTAAACATGTCTTGGGAAAATAAACCAAACCAAATAAACCAAGCTGCACTCGGTCGTTTTCAACTTATGGCACAGCCACACGGGCGATTTTTCAGGGGTGGACTATGACGTCATCAATTCCGAAATGTCGCTACGACGTATTCAGCAATATGTAATACCTATATTAAGATGATTTATGCAAGGTTTATCAACCGGAGAAGAAAGTTGGACTATTCAGATCCGTTGATTTACATACCTACTAACTCAGCATTTTGACTTCACGTTTAGGTCTAACGTGGAGTCAAAATGCTGAGATAGTAGGTCAAAGAACATTACCTAGATTAATAGGTAGCTCTAATATAAATTAACCTTCACTGGAATTTCTAACAAATCTATCTTTTAGTTCGCCACTAAAGTAATGAGTATTACCACAAATAAAATGTCTAGAAACTGCTCCAGTATGCAAGCGATGTTTTAATTTATTTAAAAGCAGTCTTCATTTTCCAAGTCGCAACGAATGCGGAGTTGTGAAACTTTGTGTTTCATTTGACAAATTCACGCTATTTAATGCTCTTTGGTGCACAGATATTATTTTGCTAAAATGGATTGAATTGTCGTTTATTAATCATTTAAATTTCTTCTTTGTAATGTATAGTATAATTAATAAAATATATGTAGGTATATGTATACACAGATATACACTTGCCTATAAAAAGAAAAGAGTAAAAAAATTATAGAAAAATAAAATAAAATATAGAAAAAAAAAAATATAGAAAAAAAAATAAAAAAAAACGTTTTTAAAAGGAATTGAAAAGCTTGAAGTAATTTAATGACGTTTTGGAGTTGGTTCCAAGTCAAGTTCTTAATGAGAGGAGAGGTTAAAAAGGCTAGAACTAAAAATACTTTTGAAGTCGGTTTAATTTAAAATCGGTCCACAATTAATTGAGAAATCGGTGAACACACAAAAATAATACATACAGCCGAACATAGAACCTTCTCCTTTTTGAAGTCGGTTAAAAAGGTAATTATTATGCAACGAAGTATCTACTCCTCCGCATCATTATCACCCGGCAAAATGTTCAAAAGTGAAGTGAACAGAAGATGAAGTGGCAGCATTGCCACATTCAATGGCAATGCCAATTCTTTGACCAAAGAAAAAAAACCTTAAAATTAATTTTAAGGTGCGTTTACACGGGACATATTTTTGGCTATCAACGCCGGGCAACGATCACCGAAGGTTTAAGAGCAAACTAGAGGATTTAAAAAAATGAAGAAATTAGACCATATCGCTACTAATTGTTCCGCACATTGCCTAGTAGACATACTATTCCATACTGCCAAATGTAATCTAGCGATATTTCGTCATTGCTAAAATAAATAGCTTGACGCATTATTGCCTTGAGCTGCTTAATTTAAGTTGCCCGTGTAACAGCACCTTTAGAAAATCAAAATTGAATAGCGTATTACAATAATTATTGTAGAAGTGAACGTCTACTAAAAAACTACTGAACAGATTTGTATAAAATTTGGCGCAGAGTTAAAAAAAACAACCCGGAAAAGATCATAAAACTAAAATAATCTGTTTTTTTTTAATGATCTTTTTATCTTTATCGTATGGTTGATGAACAACCTGATGTCAGAGTTTAACTTAAGTTTCTGACATGGCTTTACACACCGTTGAAAAATCTTTAAGGTGTGCTGGTTTCCTCACCATGCTTATCCTTCACCGGTTTTAGCTTGTGATAATTCATCTAAAACGTACTAGCGCGGACACGAACGGTGCACCAGGTGCGAGGCTAGCGCTACGTTCGGACGCTGAGTGCAAGCGATTCTAATCATAAGAGTGGTGCACCGGCTTTGTCCACGACAGTACATGAATCCGAAAAGTCAGAGGTGTGGTGCCTGGGTATGGTCATACCATTAGGCTTGGTTTTTTTTTAACGAGGCTGCCGTACGGTTTCCGGCCTAAGAATAGAACCACCCATACTCGTCCCGCGGGTATCGTGAGAAGCGACAAAGGGAAAGATCCAAAAGGATGGACAGCAGCATCCTTCTGTGTAACAGTAATCATCTGCTACTGCGATCGCCAACCTGCTTGCCTAGCGTGACGATTATGGGCAAATACCTCAAATGAGTGCACAATAGCGGCGCGCATTGAGAGAGGCAGTGGAATAATACAGGCTGATGATGATAATAATTATAAATGCAAATGCCTAATTGGCCAACTTCTAATAACAATCACATCTTACCAAAGTACCTAAACCCACAATCTAATATTAATAAAATCCTCCTCACCGAATTATGTCTACAGAGATTAGCCAACTACGCAGGTGATGTTATAATGCGCGAGTGTGTGCGCAAACACAGGTGCACTCTCTATTCCCTCACTCTCATAATCCGATGGGACAGCAATCCGACACGACCGAAGAAAGATCAGGCGCAGGGCCAACGGCTTTACGTGCTTTCCGAGGCACGGAGCAAGTGATAATTAATTTATAATACGCACATAAGTTACGAAAAGTCAGAGTGCACCGCCTTGTGTTCGAACCTGAGAATTCTGACTTGCCAGTCAACGGTCACCACCACTAGGCTATCACGACTCTATCTAATATTAATGAGCACGTTACCGTTATTACTGCATAATTATACTCGCTGCTGTAATGAAGGTAGTACCTAATTAACGACGAAAATTTTGTTAATAATTTAAATTAATTTGTCGCAAAAAAAACTGTTGCCATCCTTGACATTCAAATTTCCTGTCCTATCTATTTCGTTTAATATTTTTTATTAATTAACACACCTCGCTTTTTTATAAATTCGGTACCTACAATTAGTTTTTTTTTTACTTCTAATGTAGCTAACAAACCGTGGTTACCGTAACAACACTAAGATTTATAATTTTACCTTTTAATTATCTTTATCTTTTGGTCAAGACGTCATAAAGACCAACACCACCGCGTTTGGTTCGTCAATGTCCTCTTGACCGAATTTCGGTCACAGCGGCCAATCTCATCGGAAATAAGCCGACTAAGCAGAAGATATTATAGTACACAAGTGTGCGCGCAAATACAGTTTGCTCGCTCTCATAATCCGATGGTCCGGAAATCCGACACGACCGAAGAGAAATCAGGTACAGGGCCAACAGCTTTACGTGCTTTCCGAGGCACGGAGTAATTGATCATTTATTTATAATACGCACATAACTTACGAAAAGTCAGAGGAGTGCGTTTTGGTTTCGAATCTGAGACCTCTGAATTACTAGTCAACGGTCATACCACTAGGCTATCACGACTACAAATGATTGATTGATTCGCATTCTTATCAAGTCACTTAAAAAAGGCTGTACAGTTTGACACTGAATGCAGAGGTTGAAATAGCTCTATCAAAGGAACAGCAAGCAGCCCAACAAGTAAAAACATCGTTTAAATTCAGTCTTGTACGACTTGATGTTTATCACTACATAGAATATTTCTATGCTACATAGTATAAAACAAAGTCGCTTTCTCTGTCCCTATATCCCTATGACATGTATGCTTAAATCTTTAAAACTACGCAACGGATTTTGATGCGGTTTTTTTTAATAGATAGTGATTGAAGAGGAAGGTTTAATGTATATTGTACCCGTGCGAAGCCGGAGCGGGTCGCTATATTATATAACAGTTATATAACGGCAGCTAACTATGATGTATTTAGACATGTTACTTACGATGTTTAAATCGCGTGGTTATAGACTGCCCTCTACATGACTATTAAACGATAATATTGTCATATATTTGTCCAAATTCACGTTTTAAAAACGTTTATTTCACCATTATAAAAAATAATTTGTTAGTTGGGAAGTTGGGTGAACTTATTTATGCAGTACTTGTACGTAGTCTGGTAAGTCTGGAAGTCTAGTCTGTGTTCAGAACTAAATACTTATTTATGACGCTTTCCTGAGAGTAATTAGTTAGCAAAGTTGAATATAATATGGAACACGAAGTTTCTGAGTTCATAACATTAATTTTGTTTAAAATATAATTATTGTTTGTAATGCAGAATTATTGGTCTTTTGAGACGGATTATTAACTTTTATTATAAGCGACGGAATTATAGTTTTAGTAGTAAAATAATCTAGCGTTAATTATATTCAGAAGCCAGCACATCAATCTGTCAAATTTCTTAAATAGACTTTCAACTTTCTCGCAAAAGTATAAGGTTCAAAGTTGATTGGGAAAATTGGACAGTTTCGGGAAAATTTGACAGTTCGATGTGCTGGCGTCTCGTCTGTACCTTAATTACGGCAAATTATCTAAATATTCAAAGTAGAGTTTACTTTAGCAAGTACTTAATCCCAATTTCACTATTCACTTTAATAACAAGTTCAGCCATACACAAATTGCAGTTCTGAACTCAGTTAAACGCTTGAACTGAGTTTAACTCGATTGATCGCGTTTAGTGTCAGTGGTGCAATCGGCTCTTACTCGCGCAAATTTTATCAACATCATTAAACAAAATTATGTATTATTTATAATAATGCATAAATTTTATGTGATGAATCTGTTTGCGTTCCTGAAACATAATTTAGGTTTCAATTGTTTCAAGTTGAAAATTCACTTCCCTATACAAACAGCTTAATTGTACTGTAATTGTCATTTGTTGAATTGTATGGAACATCAATTTTCGACTTGTATTAAAAGATGGATTAAAATAACAGCATCTAGCAGTCTTTTAGGTAAGGTTTATCTTTTTAATTAGTTTATTTGTAGGTGTATAATTAGGTACCTATTATAGTTAGTCAAAATAAATAAATCCATGTTATTGTTTTAAGTTACCAAAAGAGTCATCTCTGGAAGTTTACATGAAAAAATCCTCTATATTAGGCTAGGCACACCTACTTATTACTTATTAGTAAAATTCTGGTCCTTCTGACACAAATTCAAACAGTGGACCCTAGTGGACCTATAACTATATGAGCAAGCAAGCGAGCGATGTGACTTGCAAGTCAAGTCAAAAGACCAGACATTTAAGAAAAACTAAGTAGCTTAACAATACAACAATAATATTTAGACAAATACATAGAACACGAAATGAAGCAATCAACAACAGTAGCTAATGAAAAACATACTAACTAAGCACTCCTAACTAAGCTCTAGTGTCGCTGCTAACTCATTAAGCACACAACGGGGCGTGGTCTTGACAACCGCCACGCCTTGGCAGACTTAACTTTAACCACAGAGCAAGAGATGTATTTTCTTTTAACCCTATATAGTACTCTTATGTTTCCTCCAATCAATTGAGTTAAAATAATGCATACAATTTCCGTTTAGTTGACTTATGATAAACATTTACATTGAGGCGTGATAGCCGGTAGTGGTATGACCGTCGACTGGCAAGTCACAGTCAGGTTAGGACCCAAGGCGGCCTCTGACTTTTCACGAAGGTTTGTGCGTAATATAAATTAATTATCACTTTCACCGTGCCTCGGAAAGCACGTAAAGATGTTGGTCCTACGCGTAACGATTGTCAAAGATCTACAATTGACAGCCGGGGCCAACAGCTTAACGTGCTATCCGAGGCACGGAGAGTGATAATTAATTTATAAAACTCACATAATTTACGAAAAGTCAGTGGCGCGCGCCCTGAGTTCGTACCCGAGACCTCTGACTTGCCATTCAACGGTCACCACCACTAGGCTATCACGACTTAAATGATATTAATATTCGTTGGTAATTAATTTATCACGTATAAAGCTGCAGCTCACTGCGGGCTGGGCAGTAATTTCGTACCATTCAGCGCTGCCGCCTCTCTAATTAATTTAATTATCTATAGTTCTATACGAATATACTATTCCGCTCGTAGCGCTAGTACCACGCGATAGTGACTCTGTAGATGGGTGACCATTTTGTGGCATTTCTAGTCGAGCGTCACCGTGTTTTGGAAGGTAACTAGAGAACCCCAGTTTACACTTCATTTGGTAGGTAGTTGTTACTTAAAATGAAAACAACTAGTATAATATTACCTACTAGACAACTATGGACAGCATAGGTCAGATTGGTTCAGACTAGTACAGAATGGAGAATTAATGGTTCAGAATGGTGAATGGTTTTAAAGTTAAAGCAATTTTCAAAAGACTTGGTCCCAGTGGCGGAGGTTGAACTTTTCCAAGAAGTAAAAAAATAAAATAAAAACATTTTGAAAACTCTAGTATTTTTAAGTTATTACATATGTCTCTCTACTGTAAAGTTGACTTTTTCAAGTTGGCATAGTGTTCATTGCTGGTATCGGTGTGGATAGACCTTAAAGCAAAAATCTGAGTAAGATTCTAAACTGTACTAAGTCGATATTTGTTGATAATAAAAAGGTTTTATATCCTACCTACCATCTGCCGACCGCTGGCCTAATGCGAAGAACCTACATTGCCTTTAATATCAAAATATCTCTTAGTCATGCTTTTCCCAATTTTTTTTCCTTTTAGTAAAAATTAGTAATAATATAATGATTCTATAATAATAGGCTTGGACATTAAGGGCACACAACCTATTATTATAATATTATTTTTCATAGTTCGTGACCGCGGCTACACGAATTGGTCACGCACATTCTGATTCTTGGCTTCTGAAATTCTGACTAAAAACACCAAAAATAAATCGAGTTTTCGACGTTCATTAAATACTGAGTTATTTATAAAATATGACGTCATTGCAAAAGACGACCAAAGTGGTATTTAAGGGTTAAGAAGGGTTAAGAGTTGTCTTAACCCTGACTCCTCTTCAGTGTTGAACTTCTAAGTGGAGCTTATCACAACGTACTTAACTCTGTCTGTCATGCAAATAAGTTTGAATGTATTGCTATCATATCAATAAGGACCGATTTATAAAACATGTACCTAACTTTTTAGTTCAACCAACGACCACGTCACAAGGACCAAATTGGTCCTTAAGTTCATGGTCTTTAAGTCCATAGCTATTTTAGGTATTTAATTCAATAGCAAATGGTATATCAAATTAATGATCACCTACAATTGCATATTATATGACAGAGCGTCATAAATTGCTTTTCCCATGCAGTAAAACCATGTTTTAATTGTATAGAGTTATTTAAGTATTTCCCACGCTATATCAATTAACTTAATTGGACATAATAATCATTAATTTGTACATTACGATAGTAATTTGATTTCATGTATTGCTTGGGGCTTTCGATCGTTCGTTAACTTTCTGTAGAGCTACAATCATGTCGATGATCTCTATTTCAAATTGAAGTTTAGGTGATCTATCACATTTTGATCTCTCAAACAAACTACTAAGCTAGATAGCTTCTGTGTGCGTACAGAGAGCTTCGATGCGGGCCACACACATGAAGAGATGTACCTACATTTCGAAGCATAGCGAATATAGCGATGCTTCGTAATATAAGATAGAGGCAAGCGTCGGTCTCTTGTCGGTCGGCCTCATTCGTAAACGCTGGTCTCTTCTGTCTGGCCCGCACCTTACTGAACTTTATTTTATAAGTAACATTAGTATTAACAAGTGTTGACAACAAACTTCCTTTCCGTCTTAATTCACATACAAGACAGATAACACGTGTCGTGGTTTAAGAAGAAAGCTTACGGGAACGTGCGTCGCTTGTCGAATTACTAGGAGAACAAGTAACTTTGAAGATAAATATTCTTATGTAAATGTCAGTTACGATCCAGCTTGATATATGAGGGTACTTATGACAGATAATTTAGCTAGGGTATTAGCCGAACAATCAGATTATATGTACCTACTAAGTCTAGATAATATGTATATTCACATAATACCGTTTAGTTCAATAATTGTCTCAAGAATCGGTTCGTGTTGCTTTTTCATGGCGAACGCGGACTTAAGTTTGATTAGAAGTCAAGAGCTACTAGAGCTAGTGCTATAGAATACCTCTTTGTGATTTGTGACCGATTATATACGTATATAGCCGAAGGGCAACGATGAGACGTGGTCGCGCGCTTTGATTATTTATATGTCTAGATAGACAGTCAAAGCTGTAAAAGCGTCGATAAATTTAGTAACCAACTGTTGGCCACTAAACCGCTTCGCCGCGTTTAGTGTCAGTTGCGCTGTCACGAGATATGCTCGAGTTGTATCGCAAAAATGTTTTTTTACAATGACGATTTGTGCCATTAAAATATGCAGAAATTACAAAGATCGATAAAAAAAAACAAAAAAAGTCACATATCATCGGTAAACAACATTATTTTGTATTCATTTCAGCAAAATAAGCCATTGAAATATTTCGAAAATAAATTAATATTTTTTCCGACATTTTGTCTTTGACGTCCGTGTTGCCAGTTTATGAATTCAAACTCCCATGTGGTCCAGTAGTTTAATACATACTTAGTGATGGCGGAAGTGTAATTTTTTGAAAAAATTAAATTAGATGGGTATTATTTACGGGAATTTAAATTTCTTAAATAATATTTGTGACGAATATGACAAGCTGCGAGACGAATTGCGCCAGCCATTGAAAATTTCAATGAACTACCTCGTTGGTTTACCGGTCGCAAGCGCGACTACGGAATACACGGTCCTGGGTTCAATTCGTGTGTCGGGAAAAGTATTAATGGGTCTTCCATTAAGAAATTATGTATCGTAACATAGTTGAGGTTAATATAAGTACATTCAAAGTTTCATCAAAACTGGGCAAAAAGTTTCCGAAATAAACTAACGTAACGTACAAACGTTTATATTTTATCTGAATTCTAATTCATTTATTATTTTCGTCTTAGAGAATATTTATTTAGATTAAAATTTATTCTCACTATGGAATTTTTCCTCTAATTCAATGGGAATATTTCAATAACTGGTATCATTATTCACGCACACTAGGAAAACAGAATGACAGTCGTGTTGTGTAAGACGTAGCTGTCAACGCACACCAGTATAAAAAGTTGGCACATTTTTTTGGATGCTTTTACAGCGTGACACTCTATCTAGACATATATATAATCAAAGGTCGCGCGTTTCTTTATTTATTTCCGAAGCGTATGTGAAGCGTCGGACACGGCTCCGATGACGTCTGTCATGTTTTTTCTGTGTGGCCTGCGGGCCGTCAGAAAAGGAGAAGAATTGCCCAACAATTCATAGAGAAATTAAAACATCACTTGTTAAACCTTTGTTGTTAATTTTAATGTTTATAATAACTATTTAAATTATTAAGTTTGTTTTTGTTTAAGTAATTTTAAAAACTCAAAGTCAAAACTAGAAGATTAATTTGGCGGTCTCCCACAGTCAAACCTTGCGGTTTTGTGGGGTTTATATACAGGGTGGCCCGTTTATAGTGGTCCAAAAATTTTTTTTACATCTAGGACATCCCAATGATTAATCTAAACACAACATATGTTCCGCGAAAATCAGTAGTTTAGAAGTTATGATTTTTTAAATTTAATTTCTTAAAATTTCTACTTTAGTCATGTAAACCTCTTTAGATTGAAAGTGATTGCACTAAAACGAATCAAATTTGGTGTGTAAGTACTATAGACATGTAGCAAGCAAGCAATGAGCTATTTTTAAGGTTAACCTTAAATCGTAACATGGTTTTAGACCTTTTGGTGAATTATTTGTAATTTTCGATTGATTAAGCACATTTTTCAAAAAATTCTAAAGATAAAAAAATGTACTACACGAATTTTGCTTATGGTTGTAAGAACTACCTTGAAGTGTGAGGATAACATAAATAAAAAAATACTGCGGTGTAACTACAGTAAGTTCTTCAGAAATCAACATTGTATGCACTAGGTCATTAAAAACTTAAAATTTTAATTTTTGCCTAAAACATCATTTGAATAAATCCAACTTTATTATGAAAATAAAAACACTGGAATTAGTTAAATAAAGGATATTTATTTAAAATAACAACCCACAATGACAAAATAAACGCTATTACAATAAGTTTTCGAAATGTCTGCCTCTATTTTCAATGCATAAACATTAAACAGCAACGTCGCAAAAAAATCCTTTTATGCCTGTTGAAAAGCTGTTTATTTGCTTTCGTCGTGATAACCTAGTGGTGGTGACCGTTGACAGGCAAATCAGAGGTCTCGGGTTCGAACCCAAGGCGCGCACCTCTGACTTTTCATAAGGTCTGTGCGTTTTATAAATTAATTATCACTCTCCGTACCTCGGATAGCATGTTAAGCTGTTGGCCCCAGCTGTCAATTGTAGATCTTTGACAATCGTTACGGGTAGTCAGAAGCCCGAAAGTCTGACAACCTGTCTTACCAAGGGGTGTCGTGTAACCCAGTATCTGGGTTGTGGAGGTCTGGTAGGCAGTCGCTCCATGTAAAACACTGGTATTCAGCTTCCGGTAAGACTGGAAGCGGACCCCAACATAGTTGGGAAACGGCTAGGCCGATGATGATGATGGCTGAATTACAAAAATTAAAGCAAATAGACACCTTTTCAACAGGCATAAAAGGATTTTTTTGCGACGTTGCTGTTTAATGTTTATGCATTGAAAATAGAGGCAGACATTTCGAAAACTTATTGTAATAGCGTTTATTTTGTCATTGTGGGTTGTTATTTTAAATAAATATCCTTTATTTAACTAATTCCAGTGTTTTTATTTTCATAATAAAGTTGGATTTATTCAAATGATGTTTAGGGCAAAAATTAAAATTTTAAGTTTTTAATGACCTAGTGCATACAATGTTGATTTCTGAAGAGCTTACTGTAGTTACACCGCAGTATTTTTTTATTTATGTTATCCTCACACTTCAAGGTAGTTTTTACAACCATAAGCAAAATTCGTGTAGTACATTTTTTTGTCTTTAGAATTTTTTGAAAAATGTGCTTAATCAATCGAAAATTACAAATAATTCACCGAAAGGTCTAAAACCATGTTACGATTTAAGGTTAACCTTAAAAATAGCTTATTGCTTGCTTGCTACATGTCTATAGTACTTACACACCAAATTTGATTCGGTTTAGTGCAATCACTTTCAATCTAAAGAGGTTTACATGACTAAAGTAGAAATTTTAAGAAATTAAATTTAAAAAATCATAACTTCTAAACTACTGATTTTCGCGGAACATATGTTGCGTTTAGATTAATCATTGGGATGTCCTAGATGTAAAAAAAATTTTTGGACCACTATAAATGGGCCACCCTATATTATAATAATATGTATATTGTATGTTTTATTAATTCAATAATGAATAAATAAATAAATACTTATATAAAAGAAATAACTGTAACAAAAGTCGTACAATGGCGATCTTATCGCTCTAGTATCATAATTATGTAGATCTATTATTCTTGAGTCCCATTTTTGAGACATTTTGACGTGCGATATTTGCCTGCGACTCATTGCGACTTTAACAGATATTGTGAATAGCTGGTTTTAGAGCCGCATTGTAATGTGTTTGGCGCTTAATGCCGCTGAAACTTTGGCCCTGTAAACGACGGGTATATTTATCCTGAGTGATGTGTGCGCCTCTAGGGATGAGCCCGTGTAATGTATTTAGTCGGCGGTTGCCGCTACTTAGATCTGGAACACCGATAAGTCCTTATACCATTTTAATTTTGGTCTTTTTTATTTTAGTATAATTAAAAAAGAACATAATTATATTTATGCAATAGAGATTCGAAGATTGTATCGCTTAGATTTTATATATATTTTTTGCAAAAATGCATGGAGGAGAGGAAAAAATGTATTTGAACTTATGTCTTGTGTCTTGGCTTACATACATACAAAATCGATAGAGATTAACTATTTGTATCGCTTATCATTGATTTTATATGTATTTAAACCAAGACACAAGGGGACAAAACCATTTTTTTTTCCTTTTGCCATGTAGATGTACCTACTTAGATACTTTTGCAGCCTAAAAATTGTAATACCTAACGTACAAAAAATAGTTACACTAATAGAAACAATAATGAAACTGATTTTTTAATCAGTATAGTAGAGGCAGAGATTATTCTACACCTCTAAATATTCTTGTGTTATAGACAATTTACCTAATACCTAGTAGGTAACTATGCCAGTTATTTACCTAATAGCAAAGCAATACTCAAATCTAGGCTTACTTAAATAGATAAGGCATCTATTTGGAACAATAAAACGATTTTACAATTATTACAATTGAAATTTAGTCTTGTTACCCCAAATATTTGGGAGCATTCTACAATTTGTAGGCAATTAATATGTTGCCCTTTGTTTACTACTCATAGAAGACAATTAGACATAGTTTAGCTTGGAACAACAGTCATAAGTCACGCCTTATTGTATTCCAAATATTCGAAATTATTCGAATTATTCATAATATGATAGTGTTTAACAGAAATTGTTTTAAACTAAATAGAAGATACTAAAATATTTTTTTCCGAGTTAAGCGGGTTCCAAATTAAAACATCTAGTATGCCTTGGCACCTACTCCAAAACGAATGTTTGGTTGTGTCTAACTTTTTAGTGTTTGAAGTCGGTTGTATTTTTTAATTAATTTTTTTTTGGTACTTATTGTTTATTTTTTTATCTGTGTTCAGTATCAGTGCCCTCCTTGAATATGGCACTGTTACATATCAACAGTTTGTATAAGTTCTTACCTTATTCATACAAAATATTTCAGGGTAGGTCTTAGATTGCTAATATGCTTACCTGAAACAAAAAAAAAATACATTAAATGTAAAACTATTTTTTCCCGAAATTAATTAAAATAATCGTTGCATAAAATCTTTATTGCTCTAAAAATTGCTGCACTGAGCGGTCGTGTACTTACGAACACGTGACTTACGTGACGACGAAATATTTTAATAATAAAAATATTTTTATGCAAAAGGAAAGTTAAGTTATAAGCACTTGTAATAATTTAAGACCGAATTGTTTACAAATAAATTAGTAGTTACTTAGTTTGCAAATAAATTATTTGTGATTTGTGAAACAATAATTATTTAAATTTTATTTCACTTAAAATATAACGTATTTATTTAAATCAAAGTGTTATTTGTGAGATTTCTGCCATATTTTTTGTTTGAGTATCATGTTACTTATCATTGGCGCTTGTAACCTTGTGCCGAACTATAGAAAACTCAAAAATCCTAAAAAAAACATGGTAAAAATTCCATAATTGTGCTAAAGTAAGTGACAATATGAGTTTAATAAAGTAATAATATAGTTTACTGATATAGACCTATTTTTTTCCCTTTTTGACCTTTTTTTTAGAAATCTAGGGATAACAGCAGTGCAAAGAATCTAGATTCAATTCAAAAAAAATTTTTACAATGAAAAATCTAAAGCTACAAGCACACAAAACCAGTGACGCAGTGCTCTCATTTTCTTGTAGGTAGTTTTATTAAAGTCGATTTTTTTCCAAAGAACGTTTTTCAGGTACAAAAGTCAATACATGTTCCACTTAAACGGTTCGGGTGAAAAAAACGTGAAATACTTTTGATCTTAATGGATCAAGCAGTTCCCCAAAGATTTAGAAAGTTATTCAAAGCTGAGAGAAAGGTTAAGCGTTCCGATTCACGCTAAAAATATTTAAGTAATAAAAAAAATATTTTTAGAAACTTATGGGTATTTTATTTATGTAAGGTATTTTTAAATTTTAGTTGTAAGTAATTTTAAAACAAGCGACGAAAGACTAAGTTATTTTTTGTAAAAATTTATTTTAAACTAAATTAGAAATAACTCAGTTGGCAGAGTGGCTGTATAATTAATCGTAAGGCTTTCTGTTTTATCACTTTAGCCCTTACAAAATACATGTACACCTAGAATCGGCAAAAAATAAATTACGCTTGAAAAATAATACAGCTACCTACCGTATTTTACCACGAAAATAATAATGAAACTCCAGAATACTCCGAATTTCCGAAGCATAATCTTATAATGTCACTCATAATTGGAAACGAAAGATACAATGGTTGATATATTATTAATGTAACGAACCGACGTGGAACAATATGTCCTCCGCGGGAACTCTTACAAATGCTAGGGGAGTAAAGGTGAATGCACTCGAGTGCCAGCAAATTCCATGGGGGTAAGTTTTTGCCAATTTCGCAACGTGATGGTGGAAGCATTTTGAATCTATTGCATTATAAGTGGTGCCCTGATTTTAGAAAATTCTTTAGGGGAGCGGAGAATCGAACCATATCCATTATTGAGATTAATCGTGCAAGGAAAATTGAAAACATTTTTGGTCTTGTGCGTTTGGGATTTTGGTCTTTGGATACAGGAAATTGAGGATTTCAAACTTGAGATTTATGTCTATATGTTCAACGGAAACATTCTATCTAATTAGGTAAAGCAGAATCGCTACACACTGTTACGTATATACACATTTTGTTATAAAATACTAGGTCCACGACTTAATACACATTATTTCTGAATAAACGTAGCCTATGATTTAATCCGTGAAACTATCGTGAGATGACATCTAAATCTATTTAGCCGTTTAATCATTATTGGAAGACAAACATCAAACATAATTTTAACTAACTTTTTCGCGCGGGTTCGCTCCTGTGGTTCAATTTTTTACGGGATGAAGACTCTTTAGCCCATAAAGTATACTTTACTGAACTAACTGCAAACACACTTTCGCATTTATAACGTTAGTACCTATTATATGAACAACAAGACAACAAAAGCTATAGGCACTTAAATCATGGTATTTCTAATTAATTCAAGGGTCGTGTAGTCCCATAAAGCAAGTAACTATAATCTTTACTGTCAAATCTACAATAAAACAAAACATTTAATAATAACAGAACATCATAACACGTTCAACGTTACCCGCGGTATTGCGCATGAATTCATTTCATGATGGTTATAATAGGGCCCGGATTAATATGTAAATACATATTTTTAATTTACGCGATTTTCGGTCTAGAATGTGTTCTCTACATCGATTATCATATTTACAATGTGAAAAACTAATTTTTATTTTCCATATTTTTCCATATTTTAAGGTATTTCAAGGATAAGTCCATATTTTACAAAAATATATCGCAATCCTCCATATTTTCCATTTTTATATCATAGAACAAGAGTTAGTTCACAAAAATTGATATAATTTTACGTGTTTGCATTCTCGCCACCATGACCGGCCGCGCGATTTCATTTCTCTCGCGTTTTATTCGTCGTATTTTGTTGATTTTTGATTCTAAGTTCCTTCCAAATTATGTATGCTCTCATTACGTCATGTCACGTGGAAAGATTTTTCAGATTTTTCAAAGCTATACCACATATACCACATGTATGCAATAAATGAATGAATAAATAAATAAATCAATAAATATTTAGACCAAATGGTCAGATTTAATTTTGATAATTTAAAAAAAGCACTTGATTGTCTACTGCAACCATGTAATGTTGTGTAGTGGCTGATGTAGTGGAAGTTGATAAATGCAAAGCAAATAAATGATTCCTATTCTTGAATAAAACTTATTTTTTTATTTGTATTACATAAATAGTTCAACATCTTTTTATAATTTTTTTAATGTATGTATTAAGTACCTACTTTACTCATTTCAATGTCTTCAATGCAAAAAGGCAATGAAAAAGGTAAAGTACCTCCCTTTAAAGGTACCTACTGTTATTTTTTACTCCATATTTATTCCATATTTTACATTTTTACTCCATATTTTTCCATATTTTACATTTTTTCGTCCATATTATATGTACATATTTTGAATTTTTTAATACATATTTTTCCGGGCCCTAGTTATAAAATAACCCTACCTGCCCCACAAAGACCACTAACCATTAATATAAGCTTTTGTACGTAACAATATGAAGCGCAGAAAGACCAATAAAAAAAAACATAATATTCATAACAACAGCGTGCATTTTCACATAACATTTCACTCAAAATTTTTCACACAAAGATTTACGGAATAAAACAGTATTTTACAATAATAAGATTTCCTAAACAATTAGGAATCAATATCGATGGCCGCATCGAATAAACGTGCAAGAGCTCTTACACGAATGTTTTTTTTTTCGTTCTTTCTATTCCTTAGCCCATCTCCTTACCTCCAATTATTTTTTTATAAATTTTAGTCCAAAAAAAAATACGTCTAAGTACTTCATTTCTTTTATATATTAAGGATTTGTATATAAAGGATTAAACGTTTTTATTTTCTCATGTAAAGTTGACGTTTTTCACTTTCACGTTTATTCGATGCGACCATCGATATAACAATACCTACTAATATTACACGCATGTATGTTTGTTCTTGTGTATCTGTGTCTTTGTGTCTTCTTTCACGCAGCCACGGAGCAATGGCTTGACGTGATATTTTGCGAGGGACAGTCTTTGCATAGTATACTGGATTTATATACATTTATAATAAATGCTTGCTTTTATTTCTAAATCTTCATCCACTTTGTTAGAGTCGGACGCGTGCAGTAAGGATGTCGAATCACTCTCTTGGGTTTTGCTTCTTTTTACTTATTTATCATGAACACGGCGTAACACGTACCAAATTCTGTTAAAAAGATGTAGTCCTATGATAGACAGATAAAACAAATAGTGTGGACTTAATAATAATCGAAACCCAACCCTTTGGCATTTAACCATTAGTAAGCGTGTAGTAAGTTTAGTAGTGGTCAGAAATAATCTTAATTAGATCCATCTTGTCCTCAAGCCTCGAGGCCTGAGCCTTACTGGGCCCTTTCCTGTAGGTTACTTGCCTTGCTGGAGGCCTTTTGGGTCTCAGTAGAAGTCCGGTTAATCATTCTGAGTTCACTAGAGCTAAAATAATACTAAGAGAGACCTTGTGGAAAATAGAATTACTGACCATGAGCTTACAATGTTGTGTGAAGTTACAAAGTTAGATAGTTTTATTACTTTTAAAGAACTTGCAAAATATTGTTGCTTGTTGTATGGTAACACTGAAGTTTAAAACAATGTGCACTTAACATTTACAAGACTTCCTCGGTTAATTTCGGAAGTAAACTAGGAAGTGTTGAGAAGCGTTTTGTAAGTAGTGTTATTATTTATCGTTTTAACGATTATCTTTATATAGCTGTATGTTACAATTTTGGTCCTTTGAGTCAGGTAGTGTTACATGATATTATTTAATAAAAAACTCGCAAAAACAACTGACTTGCGCGGGACGAACTCGCGATCCCTGGCGTGCCATGCTTTACCAACTAAGCTACCGAATCCTGCCCGCTTCAGTCGAAATTACGAATCTCTTTCTTAACGCCTTAAAGGCGTGTGGTGACAACCACCGGAGCACGGTAAGCCGATCCCATGTTCCAAACTTTGCACTTAGAAAGCATAGAAACGATATTACCAATTTTTTTATATGTTTTTTACATGTTTATGCACATGTTTGCTTATTAATTAATTAGTGTTTCTTTTACAATTCTACAGTTTTGAGACGCCATTGATGACTGACCGCCGGTAGGCCTCTGACATAGCTTTACACACCATTGAAAAATCTCGCAGGTGTGCCGGTTTCATCATGACGTTTTCCCTCACCGTTTTAGCAACTGATAATTAATTTATAATACGCACATAACTTACGAAAAGTCAGAGAGCCTTGGGATCGAACTCGAGACCACTGACTTGTCAGTCAACAGTCGTACCACTAGGCTATCAGTGCTAGGTATATATCGTGATTTCTATTGAATAAATTAACCGTATAGGTATCTGTTTTATGTTTGAGCCATTAATAGTTCTAAAAGTCTGGTCACGCACTAAATGAGAGTCGAAGCGGAGCGGAGGCGAAGCGAGGTTTTTATCCCAATTCATCTTTGTCTCCGGCCTTGCTTTTTGTAAAATGTATGCCTCAACTCTGCTTCGACTCTTGAGCACTGGTCCTTCTGTTTTTATCTGTTCATTGTTGATAGCGACCCACGCACGCTGCCGCACCCGACGCAAATCGATTCCACACACATGTCGACGCTGATTGCTAAAGAATTCCGAGAATGTACACACCCTAATGTCGACCTAAATTTCTTACAAATTTTATGAGCGATTTTATTTAAGGGTTTTCGATATTTTCTTTGTATTTTCTTCTTAGAGATAATCCGTTTGAGCTTAATATTGACGATTCAATTTATTGTGAGATTGACATTATGTGGGTTCAATAGAATGTCGCGATTTTTAAATACAGGGGTGAAATTGTTTTGTAAGATATCTACGAAGAGACGAAATGAAAAATGTTTTTTTTTCCAATTGACAAAATCTACAGCTGTTTAGCAAAAATTAATTGTTTATTTGTTACCAATATGAAATTGTCACTTTCGCGAACAGACAGACAGACGCGGCGGAGGACATGAAACATAGTATTTTCGCGTACTATATTTCTTCAACAGTACATATAAACATAGTACAATTAATAGTACAATTCGCAACCCAAATATTTTTTTTATAACTTTGTCTTGCCATGCCAAATTATAACTTTCTAGCATTAATATATCTGCAAGGAAAATAGATGTGTCAGACGGACAGACATGACAAAATTAAATTGGTAAGGCTTCAGAATCCAAAAAACATTGGCTTGTGTTGGACAAAAATATGCGTCGTAAAGTAGCAATATGTATTCACTAGACCTTTCAGAGAGCTTAACTCAGGGCACGATTTCTCGATCAAGTACGGGGATTGGCTATGCCTAGCTCACATATTGAAATTCTTCTTTTTCGATAACATACCCTCGTAGTGTCTTGAATGGTTAAGCAAAGCAGATTGCGCGCATATCGACTGCTCGAATCAATTTTTTTAATCGCTCAATATTCCTATTGCCTTTATTTTTTTAAATCTTTATTTGTTAGTCATTTAGGTACATATTTGCGACTCTGTCAATCCCATCATACTTATAATATGAAATCCAATAAATTCTTACTAATTCCTAACTAATAATATAAATACGAAAGTAACTTTGTTTGTTTGTGTGAGGAAAATTATCATGCGGAAACCAGCAAACCTGAGGGATTTTTGTACAATATGTCATGTGTACAGCGTACCATGTGTCAGTAAGTCAGTGTACCATGTCAGAGGCCTACAGGTGGTTTAAACTCTGACACCAGGTTGTTCATCAACCATACGATAAAAAAGAAGAGAAATTTAAGAAAAAACTAAGCACTTATCTATAACATTGTAGGACTCAAGTATCGGGTATACTCAAGTATTGAAATCGGGAACACTTTTCTTCAAATTCATTTCGAAACAACAGCCGATCGGTTCTGGAATGCCTCAACGAGTAAACACTGAGATTGTCTATTTGAATAAAGTAAACTTAGCAAAGACATTTTCTCAAATCACAATGAAGTGCTACAAAGGAATATTCAGCTGTTTGGTAAACTTACAAGCTGAGATTTTCTCGAGAATTTCAAAAGATGGTAAACACGTGTCTCTTTGGGATACAGACATATTTGTTTCTGTGATTGTATCTGTATTTTAAGAAACGGGAAAAATTCGAAAGAAGTAAGCTTCTTTAGTTTTGATAAACAATCTTATAGTCCGCCTGATGGTAAGCGGTTATCGTAACCTATAAAATGCTTGCAACACAAGGAGTACCAGTTGTTGCCAACCATGTAAGGAATTAAATAGGAGGTGAGATAAAGAAACATTATGGAAAGGGAAGTGGGCACCGTTGCTCTCTCTTACCGTATACGAAACAACAGCTATGCTATTCCCAAACCGCTTGGCCACGACTTCGGGCGGAGCGACGAGCGGCGCGGCGAGCGAAAGAACAAAATGCATAGAAATAGGTATATTGGGCATGCCACAAGTCGTTAGGGGCAGCAGCGAGTGGTTTTCATAGAGAAAAATATTGGCTGAGCGGTAAGAGACAACTTCTTGGTTGTACGCTACACGGAGCTCGTCGTCGCGACAGCCTTAACATCGACCGTGAGCGCAACACTGTTAGAATATGAACGAATATAAATATATGTCGCAGCGTCACTACCTATGGCGCCATCTCTGAATAGTTTTTTAAGAAACAATTGATAACGGAAACGTCAAGTAGTACACTTGGGTGAAGTCGATACAACGATGGCATTGATTTTGATGTCTGATTGTGACAAATGACAGTTGACGTTTGAGATGTCATTATGAGCAGTCGGTTGGACTGGCACTTGGGAACGCGACTTGAGAGCGAGGGGTCGCAGCTGCCACGTTGGGTTGAAATCACCGGAAACGCGGTGATTTAACCTTGTAATTTTTATCGGTCGGCATCCGTGTAATCAGTAATCATTATTGTAAAATGTTAACGTTGATGATTGAATACAGTGTAAAACCGGCTATCCGAAGTATTATTTCAATTCCATCGCGATCAGTGACCCATCTGATGGTGAGACGGCGGGCCCTCCCTCGACATATACAATACGAATTATAGTATGAATACTGTTATTCCATGCCTTCCCCTGTCTTCGATATTCATTCTGCTAAAGGCTCTACAACTTCGCTTGTCGTAAGAACTCTAAACAATAAACTCAATGAAAGAGTGTCCTATTCTTAAGGCAGTTGGTTACTTAAAGATGTCGAGATTAAATTGTTGAACAAAATTTATCTCTTTGATCGTAAACTTAATTTAAAATCAAAGAAACTTCGCTAAGTTCTACTAAGCCAATTCTGCAAATAGCCTGTAATTTTAAACTTGAAACCAAAAAACCGCGGCTTATCTTCAAAAGTCAACAAGAATGGGCGCAGCTTTCTTGTGGTTTCGTGAAGATTAAGGAAACTAATATTTCAAGTCTGTGGGTTCGATTTCAAACATGATTTGCGTTAAAACGAATTTAAAGTTTAGTTTCACCGTTTCACGGAAAGCTTAAGGCGCTCCTTCGCGCTAATCTGTTATCTCGCTCGCTCATTGAAGTTAAAATCAATGACTATATTATGTAGTTATGAAGATCGTACTAAACCATTTATAGAAGAACAACATCACAAAGTTACAGCAAAAATTTCAGCTTGATCGAAACATGTTATCAAATAAAAAAAATAGCTTTAGGTAAATAAATTTTTATTTTATGCCATTTTTAACCGACTTCAAAAAAGGAGGAGGTTCTCAATTCGATTGTATGTTCTTTTTTATGTATGAAAACACGTCTACACCTAAATCACTGAACCGATAACGTTCTTATGGTAAATGATAGATATCGCCACAATTTTGTCTTTCGAACTATGATTGAAATTGAAATTCTAAATTTACGTGAGCAAAACTAAAATAAACGTGAGATTTTTTTACATGTTGGCTTATTAAATATAATTATTTAATATGAACATTTTGAAATTCTTACATGGCAAGAAATTTATAGACTCACGCCTGTATTCCCCAGAGGGGGTAGGCAGAGGTGTGCAGTACACCCACCACGTTTCGCCGGCTATTTTATAAGTCCCCTGTAATAGGGGGCGAGCCTATTGCCATTAACCGGGCACAATTCAAGACTCCGTGCTGCTACTGAGAAATTCCTAATGGAAAAACCCAATAACACTTTTGCCCGACCCGGGGATCGAACCCAGGACCTCGTGTTCAGCAGTCGCGCTTGCTACCACTAGACCAACGAGGCAGTCAGAAAAATTTCAATAATTTCGCACAATTTCAATAATTAGTAATAATAATTAGTAATTTTAATTTGTGTACAGCAATGTGTACCATGCAGGATCTGAACGAGGCTACGGACAAAGCTATTGAGGTTGCCACATACTGAGCGGGCCTACAGGCAGGCACTGGACGGGGCTGCGAGGCGCGTTTGCGGTACCCGGACCCGTCCGATACAGTGCTAGGAACACGCAGGGGGGAGACGTTTTTAGTGGGTGCGAGCCCCACATAACCGTATGTCCTCGGACGTGCGGTATGCGGAAGGCATTTTTTACTCCCCCCCCCCCACCAAAAAAAAATAAAGTTTGCGACATACTGGTCAAATAAAATTTGAATTGGGTCTTGACTCGACAAGAAGAAGAATAATATCGCAAATTCAAATTTATATTATTTTTATATTATACATTTTTTTATTATTATACTGCCTTGGTCTAGTGGTAGCAAGCGCGACTGCTGAGCAGAGCACGAGGTCTAGGGTTCGATCCCCGGGTCGGGCAAAGTGTTATTGGGTTTTTCCATTAGGAAATTCTCAGTAGCAGCACGGAGTCCGGAATTGTGCCCGGTTAATGGCAATAGGCTCGCCCCCTATTACATGGGACTTATAACATAGCCGGCGAAACGTGGGTGTACTGCACACCTCTGCCTACCCCCTTTGGGGAGTACAGGCGTGAGACTATAAAATTCAAAGTTCTTGACTATTAATTAATTTACGTTATGATATAACATCTTTCTTCAAAAGCTTGTCTTCTCGGTTTCAATAACAAGTTCCTTTACTACTTGTTACGGTATAATAACGGAGTAAAAACAAATTATACATTTCAAGGAGCTGCGGTTCTTTTGATGTTCACAATACCCTTAAGATTGAGATAACAGAATGTTATAATTAATTATAAGATAACATTATTTTGTTTGTTACATTTTACATTACATAGAGGTACATTTTTATATTATTTTTTGCATACTTACAGATAAATAAGCAAAACATGTGAAAAAACATACATAAAAAAATTGATTGCCATTTGTAACAATTCTTGGTACAATGACGTAAATGTCTCCTGATGCGCGTTTGTCAGACGTCTGTCAAGACGCTTAAAATTGGGTAGGTGTCAGGGTAGCTACACACATAGTTGATTCGGCACATTCGGTCCGGTATTTTCGAAGAAGTCCCATCCATTGAAATTTCTTCTAAAATATCGAACCGAATGTGATAAATCGACTATGTGTGTAGCTACCCTTAATTATATTGTAATCATTAGGGCCCGGAAAAATATGTATTAAAAAATTCAAAATATGTACATATAATATGGACGAAAAAATGTAAAATATGGAAAAAATATGGAGTAAAAATGTAAAATATGGAATAAATATGGAGTAAAAAATAACAGTAGGTACCTTTAAAGGGAGGTACTTTACCTTTTTCATTGCCTTTTTGCATTAAAGACATTGAAATTAGTAAAGTAGGTACTTAACACATACATTAAAAAAATTATAAAAAGATGTTGAACTATTTATGTAATACAAATAAAAAAATAAGTTTTATTCAAGAATAGGAATCATTTATTTGCTTTGCATTTATCAACTTCCACTACATCAGCCACTACACTACACTACATGGTTGTAGTAGACAATCAAGTGCTTTTTTAAATTATCAAAATTAAATCTGACGATTTGGTCTAAATATTTATTGATTTTTATTTATTTATTCATTCATGTGGTATATGTGGTATAGCTTTATATTGGCTGAAAAATCTTTCCACGTGACATGACGTAATGAGAGCATACATAATGTGGAATGAACTTAGAATCAAAAATCAAAATACGACGAATAAAACGCGAGAGAAATAAAATACGCGCGGCCGTAGCTCGTATGGTTATGGTGGCGAGAATGGAAACACGTAAAATTATATCAATTTTTGTGAACTAACTCTTGTTCTACGATATAAAAATGGAAAATATGGAGGATTGTGATATATTTTTGTAAAATATGGACTTAACCTTGAAATACCTTAAAATGTGGAAAAATATGGAAAATAAAAATTAGTTTTTCACATTGTAAATATGATAATCGATGTAGAGGACACATTCTAGACCGAAAATCGCGTAAATTAAAAATATGTATTTACATATTAATCCGGGCCCTAGTAATCATGTAAGTGGGTCTCTACTACAGAGCGCGTCAAATTCATTTTAAAATCAATAAACACTCAATCGCTCTCACTACGACAGTTAAATTTCACCCAAATCCTTTGACACCGATCGTATTAATCGCTTAACCATAGACTACAATACGACTGCTTAAAACCCCATAAATCATCGTCACATCCGCGCTTCCGGGCCACTGCTCGTCGTAACGGAAACGGAAGTAGTCACAGCACCGGATATGACGCGAGCTGCCTGACAGTTAATATCCTGTTATGCATTGCTATGTCATCGTCGCATGACGTTCTATTATCGACCTTATAGTATTGGGTTAGAGTGGCATTTTGCTTTTGGTTTGAGCCAGCCATATGTTCTTGAATTCTATTGGAGATTCGATACGTAGTTCTGAGTGCACTTTTCCCTTGTTCGACTGTCTTTTGTCGTTGAAGTACATTTTACACGTGTTGGGTTTCGTAATTGGATTCTAGAATAAAGTTTTTTGAAGAAATCTGGAATTTAAATGCTTAAAATGCTAATTTTCAACGTGTTTATCATAAGCCAGAAAGAAAGAGAGATTTATTTGACACAGACAAAAAATTGTAATTGTGAAAAAGTACTATATTTTAAGACAGTTAAAGTATTGAGCGATCGAGCGATCCTACAAAAGTATGATCCTGCAACGCATTCATAATTCGAACAATCGCTACCTAGTCGATAATAAATAAATAAATTCTCGTTGGTATCGATACTTTTACCAAGAACTATTGATAAAAAATTCATCATTAGTGTTTCATACATCTACATATAAAAGAATCTATATGGAAGCTTCTCAGTCTTACGCTTCGTATGATTTAATGTGGTTAATGTTACCTACAATAATAATGACAGACCCACCGTTTTTAATTAGACTCTAATTTTTTTAATTACTAACTCTCAAGCAGGGTAATAAATACCCACTGCCACGTAGCCATTAAATAAGCTAGCTTGACTGAAACCAAGTCACGGGGTCAAAAATAGACCCCAAAACACACAAATCATAGCCGATGAAGCAATAAAGTGGAAGGGAAAAAGGCCACAACTGTTGCCACTAATGAGTTTACTCTGTCCGGCAAACAGGCGCGGACACACAAGTACACAACACACAAGTACACAACACACATACTGTGAGAGTGTGAGTGTGAGTGTGTACTTTGTAACCCTAAAAGCTTGGTCGTACTGGATACAACTGAGTGAGTAAACGCAAGGTTTTACATTGCAATGAATATTGAGGATTTTTTTGGAATTTAAAAAAAGAATTTTGCGTGTCAAATTGTTTTTTTTTGTAGCAAACAGGTTCCTATAAGGCCTTCATGATAGTAAGCGGTCAGTGTAATCTATAGAAGCTAGCAACATCATCGGAGATACTTCTAGACTTCTAGACTTCTAGAGTCTTCTTCTTCATCGTCGTATGATTGATAAAACAACGATGTTAGAGATTAAAGCACCTCAGGTGTGCTGGTTTCCTCACGATGTTATTTCTTCACCGTTTTAAGTCATAGTTAATTTAGAAAACTCACATAAATCTGAAAAGTCAGAGGTGCCTGGGTCTCAAATTTTTATCACTTTTTCGACCTTTGACTTGGAAATCCAACGGTCAACTACTAGGCTATCACTGCTTATAATTTGTAGTAAGTACTTCTATAGTGGTTTCATTTTATAAACAAAGAGATATAAATATAACAGGAGTTCAGCACTACCTGAAAAGTTAAGATTCCGAGCGCAAAAGACGAAACATTTAATAATATTATGACTGTGCTCTAAATTTCACAATTAATTAATTATTTTAATGGAAAATGTCAAGATAACCTTTTGAATTCGGTAGCGGATATTCTGGCGAAATACCGATATTGATACCGCGATACGGCCGAAAAGAAATAAAATTTATCCGAGCATCGAATGCCGTCCCGAGGGATATCTGCCATCCGATTTATCTGATTGCAATGCACGCGAATCCGCGACTATGCTAGTTCGCTTAAAACCCCTCGTCCTATCGTATTGGATTGGATTACGTTCAAAGAGTTATCAAGTTTAAAGTTTATTAAATAAATAAATAAATAAAAAATAAAATAAAGTTTCTGATATGTAATTTTTGTAGCATTACCTACTGCCCTGGTTTTTGTGTACCTATGAATTTGATTGCTGTGTAACTTGTGTTTCAAATCACGCCTAAGGCGCTGGCTAGTTGAGAGGCCTTTCTATGATTTTGACGAATTCCTGAATTCAGTGAAATGAATTTAATAAGAAAATTTGAAAAAGCAACTGATACGGATGGGATTCGAACCCACGATCTTTAATCTTATTAAAAGAAGCATTTAAAAACTCTGTGTTGCCCTGCTCACAGCAAAATTTTACCAAAAACTTCAGATCCGGCTTTCAATACGACTCAATGTTGCTATCTCATTCCTTTGTTTAAAATCCTTCTCCTAAACGCGCATCAGAACAATCCAATGTAAATTAGAAGAAAGACTTTCTACCATTGAAATAAAATAAACACAGATTACGTTTAGGACCTTGAATTAACAATCTATCATCTCCCGAGCCACGAGTCAACTCATTATAAAGTCAGCGAATAGCATACATTTGAGGTTGACATAAGCGATGATAATAGGGCTGTCAATATCAATTTGGATGCATATTTGGGAGTAATTGAATGTGTATTGAATTAGAATAGGTTGTCAAGCGACAGCACACACGCACTGCATTGCTGACAAATAGATATTGTATGTACAACTATAGCATAACGATATGAACGAAATCGATTCATTTATGAAACAATATGGGTTTATTATGCTTTAAGTAAGAATGTCATGCTCTGCATGTCTCGTGGTGGCTCATTCAAGCATGCAAGTGATTTGGTTTGGATCCGCCTTAGACAATAAGTATGCCTAAATAAATAATTATTTAGCCATAAAAATTTACGCAACTCCAAATTATGAAAAAACAAATTAGACTAAATGATAGCTATGCTAACCTTTGCATTATGACAGACAAGGCATTATTATATTTTATATATAATTTATGCTAATAAAACTTATGCGAAACGTTATGTCAAATAATATAATTAAGCCTTAAAATTTTATCTCAAAAGGGGGATTCCTCTCTGCTTGAGAAGAAGTCTTTGAGGCCTTGCAGGTTAGAACCTACACCAAAAACAACACTGCGCCACCACGACCATAAAACATCATTAAATCAATTAATTATAATGATTAAATAAATCAATTATATTAAGCGCTCATTCGTCAAGAGCGCTTCCCAGAATTATGTATTACTTTAAATTAATAAACTAAACAGCTTCACTAACGATTATTAGGCATTAGTTTATTGAGACAGATGTACCACCTGATGCTTCTCTGTGAACACAACTACGTCAACTATTTGTACGCTCAAGTCTAGCAAGACAAATTAGACAGGCAATTATGTCACAGCAAATACTGCCACTACTTGAAGGCTCAAGTCTAGCAAGACAAATTAGACAGGCAATTATGTCACAGCAAATACGGCCTTAGTATCTCTAATACTATGAAACATTTTGCGGTTCGACAAACGTAGGGTAGACACGTAAACGTAGCCACACATGAAGCTATAAATTAGATTTTATTGGACATAACCCTCTTCTCATACTCATCACTTATTTTGTGCACTCATTAGGTGTTTGCCCTTAATCACCTGGGCAAGCGGATTGGCGATCGCAGTAGCAGCTTTGCTATTCTATTCTAGATTACCGGTTTTACCCCTTATTTTCTTAATAATTTATGAATCAACTTACATCACCATTCTAATTTGAAACTAAACATTCAGTACTAAACAAAAACTACACAATCAGTTTTAATTTAAATTGAGTTAATCATTGCTATTGTAATTTTAGCTGCGCGCCGTCGTGTTAATAAATAAACACTCACAACAAACTATGAAAACACATACGTCGTCCTCAAATAAAGTTCATTTATCCAACTTGGCCGCGAACTTATCATCAAATCTCAAAGCTTTCAGCAAACATTAAAATAGAGAGCAGCCATTTTGTTAGAAACTCATAAACTGTACACGGAATACAATTTGCATAGAAACAAGCGGCTTGTTATTCCACGAAATATGAAACTAGGCTACGTACGTAGCCTACGTTCTTCACAAAAATAGATTAAGCTCAGTTTTAGCTTAATTAAGGCTTCGTGTGGATGAATTGTGTGCGACAATTTAAACAGTAATCTAATCCATCTCTGCATGTAATTTGAACAAACACAGCAGTACTGTTATTTTACGCCAATATTCAGTATTACCCCTACCATAAAAAATTGAGCAGACAATTCGTTTTAATATAACAGAAAATTATGATGTAGCACTAAATTTGTATGAACTTATTCCCCCTAATTAACTTGAGTAGAAGTTTATGAAGGTAATTTGTTAATGTTTAACATTGTACGAGATTTTCATAGCAAAGAATTTCAAGGATGATAAACAACATTTTACTTTAAAAGTTTTGATTAGGACAAAAATGTTCTTTGGCCACATTTTTGTCCTAATCAAAACTTTTAGTAGAACTTGTGCTATGCTAGAATAAAAATTGTGTATAAGTGATTAGTTTTTTTTTAGTTTCAACATCATCATCATGATTTCAGCTAAAAGACGTCCATTGCTGAATTTAGGCCTTTCTTTAGTTTACTCATACATAATTTTATAGTTATCCTAAAGATAATAACGTGAGATACGGTGCTGATTATAGGCACAAAACAGAATGTTGGATAATACAACGCGCTAAAACATGGCATTTACTCAGGTGCATACACTGCAACTTTAATCTAATTTATTAACCTTTCGTCCGATTTAACCCGAAATAATTCATACGCTGACTGTTTTGTGACCTTTCTTTGGTTTTATAACATAAAAATCTACGTAGGTACAGCTCGTAGTGGCGACTAGTCTTGCGACCCATTGTATGGCAGGTTGTACGTTACGATTTATTGTACGAAGTCTATTGAGTTTATTTAGTTTAACATTGTCTGTCCGGTCACTGGCCTTGGACCTGGCCGAAGTCCCTAAAACTGTCGGTATTTGCGTAATTTGTAATCTCGTAGGTATTAGGGGTATGTTAGACCGCGAGTGAAAGGGCATACCTTGAAAAGGCAGCTATTCAAAAGGTCCTCTACGCATCAATAAATCTAATTTATCTTCAATTCATTCTACACTGTCTGTCTATACAAGCAGTTAAATAAAGCTAGTAACAGAATAGTTTCCGACTAAAATCAAACAGTGATCACCGAGTATTCCACGCTATTTATTAGTTACATAGACCTTCTCGAGCCTACCATCTAATAGACGGTCAAACATGAGCTTCTATAAACCAGTCATACAAAATATACCCTTATGGAGGTGTAAATAAGATAGAATTTGGGGTAATACCGTCGACGAGTTATGACGTTACGTAGAATTTTGATGTTTTACGTGACCTAAATAAGTCGGGCCCCAGTGAATTTCAGGCGGTATTGGATTGGAAATGTCTAGTCATCTTAGGGATATTATTTTATTGTCAATTGCTTGACTTGCGTTTCACGGCAATCTGTAGGCTGGGGCAATAGGGTCAGTGATTTGCAAAATCATTTGTTCGGCCTATTTGAAATATGGGCCAGAGTTGAAGGTAGCTGAGATGGATTGAGAGGAAGTAAACAAACGAGATAAGGTATAAAAAGTGTTTATTAAGTTTATTTATGATTGTATTTTGTTAGAGGACGTTGACCCTTAAGTTAATTTCGTCATTTTTTCATAGAGCTAGTCAGATAGGAAATGCCGGCTTCATTTGTCTTAGAAAAATATAACGTGTAGAAATGTTTGTAGTAAACCTGTTTTATATTATTCTGTGCCTTGATATTGAAGATATGATTTTTTTTACATTGATTTCAGAACGTTTGGAATAAAAACTTGACTCGTAAGCTTACGCTTGCTCTCATAATAAAACAAGGCCCACTTCTACCCCAAATAATGCGGAAAAAATGTCGAAAGCTAGTATTAAGATAAATAATACTTGATAATAATGTATCTACTCTATCTAGTAATAAACTCCTGGCTGTCATTGAGTGAATGTCCATTTTATTAAAGTTCTCGCCGCCGGGCGTCGGCATCGTCACGTTATTCTGTGCGGACGTGATTGAGCTGACAAACACTTTCTTGTTTGTGATATTGGGATAAAAGTTTGTTCCTTATTATTTGTCATGAATACTGAACATTTCTTTTGTTATTGATGTTCTAAATGAGCTAGACGGTTTTACCCCGCTTCGAGTTGAGTAGGTTTGAGTGACCATCAACTTAGCCCGCTTGGCAAGACTTTTGACGACTCCTCGAAGCGACTGGCCCTTAGTGATTGTGTAGCAAATTTAAGAAGATTTTTGTAGTTTGATAAATAGTAATTAGGTAAGTACTAGAAAGCGGTTGAGAATATTGTGGGTTAGTTAACTTAACGGTACAAAAAACTCATAAACGTAGCCTAAATGAATAAAGATATTTTTGATTTGATTTTTACGTGGGTGTGTGTTAAAAACTAGTGTGTGCTAGTGTGGTTATTAATCTTCAATCCATTTATTTCAATCCAATCATTTTGGTCGCTAGAAGATCATTTTGGTAGAAACTGTTTCCACAGCGAGGTGCCTCCTACATAGTAACCAAAATGGTAAAAAAAATTGTTTTCATTTGTTTGGCTATGCGACCCCGGCGACTCTGAAGCTACATAAATACACTCGACAACAAAAAATCAATGTTGCCTTCAACCTTCGCCTGTAGAAAATGTACTTTCTACCTATCAAATGTATGATTCTAAAATATTAATAAAAAACAACACCGGCCCTAAAAGAAAACCACGTTGCCTCACTCCCAGTTATACGACAAAAGAAAGAAAAGAGACCACCAATCAACGTGTCCCGTTCAAATTTATAGCCAATCAGCGCTCAGCTGCGGTTTGCAGCAGTAAATTGTGAATAGCGCGCAATTAGTAGTGTTAACTGGCTGAATCCGGTTTTGGAAATTTGACACGTAACAAGAGTTGTAGGGGTCTACCAATGTTCTTATTAGGTTAGAATTAGCGGGAAAACGGTGAGAAAGGGTATAAAACAATTCACGGAAAAACAGATATTACCTACATAAGTAATAATAATTTCAACAATCTCTGTTTAAATTGTAACCATGAAGCACAGTCCAAACCAAATAACAATGATTCTTGGAAATAAATAATTTTGAATTCGAATTTCGAATATATTAGAACAACATTAAAGGAGTGGTACAGAGTGGTTCCTAAATACCTCATAGTCATGGAAAGAGTGACTGTCTGAGTCTTGCGCACGCACTTATGCACTATAATATCTGATGCGTAGATAGCTAATCTAGCTAATCTATGCTAATCTCCGCTGAGATTGACCGCTGTGACCGAAATTCGATCAGGAGGACATTATTTTAAATAGTAAAACCGCATATATACCCGTGAACGGGTACCGTACCTATGTATAGTCGACTCGCATTGTTCTCACGTAACACCTAAGAACAATGTATCCAAAAATATTGTAAGCCATTATTTAAAAGAGCAACCATGGAGTTTCTTGCCAGATTCTTCTCCTGATTCGATTCTTAGGCTGTCCTTGGAACTGGCAACTAGAGTCACTCTTACATTAATATTAGAATTATGAATATTCATTATTGCCTAAAATGGTCTACATGAATAAAAATATTTTGAGTTTGAACATTATTAACTTAAGACTTAATAGTCTGAAATCGCCAACACGTAGTGAGCTAGCGTGGTGATTAATGCTCAATCCTTCTCTGTACGAGAAGAGGCTTTTGCCCTTCATTGGGACAGTTACAGGCTGATTTATTATTTATTTTTGAACCTTATTAAAATAGAGCAAAAAGTAAACATTTGTAGCAAAACTGAATCTTTAAAATCAACCCGGTTTACACTAATAAAATACAAAACTCATTCTTGTAGATACATGAAAGGAAAGCGAAGAAAAGGCTTTTATCGAAAATAAAATGCTCGGCTACGATTACAGCACACGAGAGCAACCGAATAAATTGGAACACATATCCTTTGAAGATAAGCAACACATTCTATGAGAAGGGACAGCAACCTGCAAGAAAAGTATAGTAAAGCGAAGATCGTATCTAAACCTATTGTTTATTTAGCGATAGGTACTTGAGATGAGAAAGTTAGCAGATTAACTCAACATCTTATCTCTAAGAAACTTGGTCAACTTTGCGCTAACAATATTTTGAGCAGCAAAAACTTTCTTAGCTCTGGAATCGAAGCTGTGTTGGGGGCTTTACAAGCAAGTTTTTGCCATTAGTTAAGAAGATTCATAACTTATTAATATTTAGGTAGGTTTAATAGGGTCGTTTAAGGTCAAAATTTGACCTCAATCATTTAATTATGGCGTATTGCATGGAAAAATTCTGTGTGTACATTATTATCATTATCAGCTGGAAGACGTCCACTGTTGAACAAAGGCCAAAACGCCAAAGCGAACGGCAACTTACTGCTTGCATCTACCGATTACCCGCGACCTTGACAATGTGGTCAGTCCACCTGGTGGTAGGCACCAATAGTCGTTATAAAAAAAATAAAGAATTATAAAAATTCACATATTTTAAGTAATTAATTTTAGGAATGAAGATGAATTTAAGATATTTCTGATAGAAATTGTTACAAATACTTCATTCTTAACTTCATGATCATAAGTTAGGTTTTCTTATCATATGGTTGATGAACAATCAGTGTCAATCAGATGTTAAAGCCGCCTGTGGGCCACACACGGCTTTTCACACAACATCGGGAAGATTTCTCAGTTGTGCTGGTTTCCTTATGATGTTTTCTTTACAACTTTTAAATACCTTATTAATTTCTCTTACGCACATGTCAAAATTTAATGGCCTTGTGTTCAAAATCAAGTCTTATTTCTATGCTATCACTACACAGTTGGATAAAACTATTCCGGTATTGAATGCAGTGTATTCAAGTATCAAAGGTAATCGTTTTCAGTAAAACCGAATGTATCCCCGTCGATATTTCACTGTATCGCCAGTGGGGAACCATATATCTTCCGCTGGACACTTTCATTGCAATCGGATACTTTGGAGAATGTATTGCAATGAGCTACTTTTCTCGTATTGTGAATACTTTACAGTTGTCCAAGATTGGTTGTAAAATTGAGATTTAGTTTTTATGCTTACCAAAAGATATCAAATACTACCAGAACGTTTGTGTACAGAGGTCTAAGCATTTATATGGAAATACATAGGGGTTGCTGGGCTCATTTCCCTTTTGGGAACAATATTCATTGGGACTTGAGACCATTCATTGGCAAGTCAGAGGTATGACCTCTTCGAATCTTTGACTGACTTTTTGTTAGTTATGCACGTACCTATTTTAAATAAATAAAAAAAAAATCAGCTTGTAACTGTCCCACTGCTGAGCCTCTTCTCCTACAGAGAAGGATTGAGCAATATGGAGCATTAATCATCACGCTAGCTCACTGCGTGTTGGCGATTTCAGAGATTCCCTTCACCGTTACTCAGTAGTGTCTTTAGATTAACTAAGAAAGTACACATGACATTGCAAAAGTCACTTGCCAGGTTCGAACCCACACCCACGCGCTTGCAAAGCGGGTCCGTAACCAATGCTCTACGGCACTAATTGATTAGGTATTGGCTTGTCTAATTTTTGGTTGGTTATAATACACATTTTTTTTAAACCACGATTTCTTAAACATTTTGAACATTTTCAATTCAAGAGATTTAAGTTATATTCCAATATACCGATTGAAAGAATAGAAACAAATGAACAACAGAGTTTATCTATCCCGAAGGAGCGTCGATCGCAAACATCCCAACTTATGAACGCGGGGCTAGGGATGAGCGGTTAATTTGTATTTATTGCGGATAACCGTGCGGGACCGCGGGACTACGGGACGCAGTTGGGAAGCACAACACTAATTTATTTAAGCAAGAAATACGCCAATATCCGTTTCAATCCTTGTGAGTTGGTGTGTTTATTCTGCGCCGTGCCTTTTCTAATCTTTTTACGCCTTGGATACCAAACTCTGTGGTAATAATTTTCAAGAGTACTGCAAAGTAAAACATCTAATTTTACACTATACAAAGTTACTTTTCGTCTTTAAGTCATACTCATGATAATGTTGTATAGCTGGATTTTCTAAAATATCTATAAAAATGTTAAATTAAGTTACTATGAGTATTTATGCATACTATACGAACTAAAAATACCATAATTCAATGTTTAACGAAATCAACTTTAAGTTGCAAATCGGTTAGTTAGGAAGGCTTCAAGAAAATTAAAAATTAAGAAGTTGCCTGATTTGGGTAACATAAGTATTTTTTAGGAATTAAATAACATTTATTATTTCTTCTGTCTTAGTTCCATCATTTTAAAATTCCACAGATTAGTAAAACACTCCGAAATAGCAATTAAGGTTTTTATTTTTATCGATAAATGTCAAATCAGAATTATCCCGGCATTATTGCGAGGGTATGAGAGAAAATTAGAAACTAACAGGAAATCGGAATAAAATGTCAATAGAGACAGGGAAAAACTCATTCATCATTCGTCGAAATAATCCATTATTAATCAAACATTTGTTTACGCATTCAACTGTCGATAACCGTTCAATTGACGTGGCGCACTCTTATTGGCTGCTGAGAGCTGACCAATCGAATTGCTCTCCGGGTTTCTATTAGTGCCGTCAAGTATTTGTAAATGGAACAGAAGCTGTCTGACATAAAGGCTGACTGAACCAGAATTTCTGTCCAGCGTTTGAAGTGACGCTGGATCGTTATTTGACTAATATTTTAATCCAGTCCATTAACCAAAAAGCACTGCATTTAAATAACAACTGCATTTTTTAAAAATCTAGCATCCGTGCTCAGTGCTGGATGGTTATTTGACCAAAGAATATGAACAAAAAACAGCTCCAAGATAAACAGCGATAGATACTGGATTGAAATGTATTTATGTTGTTCAAATAACGATCCAGCAGCGCTGAATTCCATCGCTAGATTAAAATATTAGATCAATGTTATCAGCCAGATAGATTTCTGCTAAAGAATTAGTTTATTTTATAAAGGAGTCGTTGTAGGTCTAATGTTTCCGAAAACCCAAAAATATTACTTTTGGTTCGATTTCCAGAAGATATTTTTTTTGTCAGAAATTTGAATCTGTGCGTAGACGAAGTACAATAATTATGTGACTTATTACTGAAGAAATGTGTAAACCTAATCTGCCTAACCCATTAGAAATCAGGCGTGATAGCACACACCGGATTATATTCTGTTTATTTAGCGTGGCTTTTCCTTCTTGAAATAATGTTAAGCTGTTTCAGATGTTCGTGTCCATTAATATGAGATTAGAGTCAGTGCTTCAGAAGATTAATTTGTGGAAATAGATTTTTCCTTTTTCATTTCTTTTTTAGGTTTCTGTACTTAAAGATACCAACGGGGCCTTATTTACTAGGCCTCCGCTGTCAGTTAGTCAGTTCCAGGACTGAATTTTTTAAATCGTAATAGCACAGTATAAAGAGCTCTTAGATGTTTAGACTATGGTAATAGTGTGAAGCCGCCATAAACAAGAAATTTGTTTTTTTTTTCAACATTTTTCAACGGAATCCTTTGTGGCCAGTTTTTACAAAACGTATTGTGGTCACATTGATATTTTCTGCAGTATAGTAGATTCGTAAATGCAGTAACAAACATAATTTGATTCACAATGCTCTCCAGACCAAATGCATTTATTTATTGTACACACAAAACAATAGTTACAAAACTGATTATTAAAACTATGTACAAAGGTACTGCTTATTCCATTTAGGAATTTCTATTTCATGTTTTAATAGGTCTGTTTTATGTTTCAAAGTACTAAAGGTTAGTCTGATACAAGCCTTTTTAAACGTAGGTATACCCGCTATACATATGTCCACTTGGCAGGATTAAGTGAGGCCTTTTTCTTAACAAGTAGGTATTATATTCGCAAAAAAAAAAAACTTCAAAATTACACCATCAATCTCCCGGGTCTACCGCTGAATATATTATATTTTCAAAGTAATCCCACAACAGGATAAAAAGTATTATAATGCAATTTAAAAGTAAAATTCATAAAATTGCCTCGAAAGTTCCCCTATCAATCCCGGGAAATCCCCAGGCGGAGACCCCGGCCTTTCATTCGGCGCTGTCCACTTGAAGATTATTGGTTAGCACTACTTGACGGGTATCGATTGTAAGCTCCGATGCACACTGCGTTTATTGTGCTTATGCTTGGATTAAAATGATCCTGATCATCTTCTTCTTCATCTATGGTTGATGAAAAACCTGGCATCAGAGTTTCAACCGACCTTAGGCATCAAACATAGCTTTACACAATTGAAAAATCTCTCAGGTGTGCTGGTTTTTTCACGATGTTTTCATACGCCGTTTTAGCAAGTGATAATTAATTTCTAATACGCACATAAATCTGAAAAGTCAAAGGTGCGAGCCTGGGTTTCGAACTTAGGACCTTTGACTTGACAATGTAACGGTCATACCACTAAGCTTAGCTTAGTCTTGGAGTGGGAAAGTGGCAAAAATCGACTATGATTTGAATCGACAACCTCCTGCAATTTGGCTGGTGAATACAACTAAAAAGTTGCAGGTTCAAACTTCAAATGCTGCTCTAATCAATTTTTTCTTTATATTCAATGGCTTGAAAATCACGAGAGTAAACCAGGAGTGCTTTGTTCATTTAGAAGTAATTAATCATACCACTGTATTACAATAATAGTGTGACTTTTGAGGCAACACTTAAATAGCGCTATGATTTCATTAAGCATTCTGAAATTAATCTCTCTAAAACAATTTTCTACCTACAAAATTATTAAAACAAAATCTATGGTCATCTAAAACTCCCAATTTGCTAAAACTGACACCGCATTCATTTATAATCCAGTGCAATTTCGTAACTGATTCTCAAAACTTTAGATTTTCCAATACCGAAATGGTTTCATCATTTTGGTTGCTGTCACTCAAAAGTTCGTGTTCCGCGAAATAAATGCCTCAAATCGTTAACTAAAAAGGTATAAACTCATGGGATTTTGGGACTTACAGACAGACGTTGGTTGGTACTTTATCATCTATACAGGGTGTATCCGAATTCGTGTAGTTCCCTTAAACGGTAGGTTCTATTGCTGATATAGATTAGACCTGCACAGGTTTTAGCTTACACAAAAAAACACTGACAAAAAAAATGAACCTTACAAAAACTAATAAATTAGAACGCGGCACTTTTTTTCCTTACCAGCAAACGGCCAGTTGTAAGTGACCGCGGCAGGCCGCAAAACAAACTGCTTATCTCAACTTTATTTTTTAAATTATTTTAAGTATTTTTTCTTAATACTTTTTTAATTAAAATCGTATCAGATGGTACTAATAATAAGATTATTTGAACTTATTTCAACACAAAAAAAAGGCAATTTTATTTTTTATTTTTATGCAAGCTAAAACCTGTACAGAGCCAATCTATATCAGCAATAGAACCTATAGTTTACGGGAACTACACGAATTCGAATACACCCTGTATACTACCTACCTATATCAATAATTTGTCTCTACGGTACTATCTCTCAGCTGGACAAAGGTCTGTCAGTAATCGAGTTGAGAGAGTGTAGGTAGTGAATATTGGTACCTATACTAAATCTATGATGGGGGTAGACTTGTATTTAGTCTCGATCGCATACAAGTGTGGATTGCGACCGACTCAGACACTCAGTTTGTGTCCGACCGTCAACCCGATAAGAAGTGGTAGAGGTACTCCGCAACTGTTTACGGTGTATCGCTCTCACAAGCGTATTGCTTTTTTTATTGAATCGCTACTATACTGAAATAAAGCCATTAATCTATAAATTAATCATCTCACTGTTGAAGTTCTTTATAACAGCCGGGGTCATATTAATGTGCTTTCTGAGGTGTGATAATTAATTTATAAACCTTTGATCTCTGACTTCCCAGTCAACGGTCATACGTCTATGCTATCAAACAAATAAATGCTGCCTCTCACTGGTTTAAAAACAAAATAAAATGAAGGAATACGAGTATGTGTCGCAGCCCAACACTGCAATATCAAAACACTACATTGTGAATCCATTCTCACACGATCAAGTCGTACCGTGTGTTGGAGTACTCGAAAATGAAATGCCGAACACACGACAAATACACTCAAATACTTGCTCGCTTTGTGTTGAGTAACAGGTTTGCCAAATTTAAACTCGTGGTTGTTATGTTACTTAACGTTATTTATTGCATTTGACGGAATTTAAATTAAAAATAATATTTATATTATTACGGCGAAATGAACTTCAGGCGCAAGAATGTTTTCCATTGTGCCTCATTTGTTGGGGCTTGGTGGTAAATTATAAAAGAAACACTAGTTACGGGAGAAATTATTGGAATTCATAATGAAATTATTATTATATTTTAAAAAATATTATAGGTAAGTACTTAGTTATTTAAATTATTTTACCTAATAATAAAAAAAGTTACATATTGGATGGATAACGTGTCATCATACCCGGGGTCCTAGTTAAATCGCCCGTAGGCCTCTGACATGTTTTATACTGTTGAAAAATCTTTCAGATAAGCTGGTTTCCTTATAATATTTTCCTGCACCGTGCTAGTCAAAATTAATTTCTAATACGTAAATTATCTCTGACCGACTAGCCAGTCTAACGAGCATATCCGGCTATTCATAACCTGTGTACTCTATACACTATATTTAAATGATTCTCCTTTTAAATTCCCACGCAAAGAACGTAAATGAATAAAATAAAATTGTAAGTATTTGTTTGGCTCCGACACCAAAATTTCAATTTACTGTCAGGAAAAAAAGAAATTACGGCAAATACAGACCAAAATTCCTTAAATAAATTGGTATCATTCCAATGATAAACGTTTGTTGAAATATAATATTTACATTTTTTATAGTCAGGAGCCGAGCCTTCAGTTTTATTAAACACTTTGTAAAAAAGGTATTCTTTGCAGAAAAGATTTTTATCATTACATTGCCAGACTATTACATAACTCTCAACTCGTAGTTACGTTCGTGAGGTAAGGAAAAACCTAGCTATTCTTACAAAGACGAGGGCTACAGTCTATTTAAACAAAGAGTTCGCCTCCGGTGGGGTCTTCCAGCCCACATTGTTCGAGGGCACGGTGGGGACTACCGGAGACTACTTTAGTCATGACAGTTGAAAAATTACGTTGTTGGACGTAATTTTAAGTTTAAATTTGATTTAGGGAACGTCGGGTGGCGTTCGATTTAAAGTTTAAACATGTGGACGTGGTTTATGATTTATGTGAACGGAAATTTTGGCTTCATCATTTCCTATATGCCGTTCTGTCTCAAAGTTACATTGGCTACTTCTGAAAGCAAAATATTAACACTGTTAACGAAAGGATACCTTTTCTGGAGTGTGGATATTTTATGGTAATCATAATATTACCTACAGTCATCTCCGAATTCAAAGCAAATATTAAGAAACCGACCAAGAACGGTTCGAGTAAATTAAATACCGATAAGTATAAATTACTTAGAGACTACCTTTAGTAAACTACCAAAACTGATTTATAAGGTCAAAACTCTAACAGCTCCAGTTTTTAATCGGAAATTAGGACAAAAATGCTAATTAAACAATTAAATTATTTTTATGCAAATATAGTGCAATTTCGTCATTCAGACACGGCGGACGCCTCTCCGCTTGCAAATAATATCATCACATCTATCATATATATAAAAAAATACATCTTATGTAATAAAAAAAGTTAGATACCTAAAGTTTGAAATAAATTTCTGAAACATCTGTTAAGCAATTTTTTCTATCTACACAAATTCGAACTTTAATATTCGCATAGTATCCACGCAGAAATACTTAAAATGTTTATGTTAAGCTAACTATTTTTTTTTTAGCTTACTATTTAAACGTAAGTCTTCCTTGAATAGTAAAAATAATAATTAACTAACATAATTATAAGGTAATATTGTATCTAACATACTAACAAGATATGGATTTAAGTATCCGAAATAAATGATCCTATTCTATTCTATTCTAAAAGGTCGTAACTCTATTGCCACTGCTGCCAATATAACTTAAGTAGCAACTTAGAAAACAAAATTAATTCAGTTAACATATAAAATTCCAATAACAAACGTACTTAGAGAGTTTATACATTGCGAGCCACTGAAAATAACAACCGATTATGATAATCAAATCCATTATTTTATTATGGAGGTTTTATGCTGGTTTGAAGAAACGCGTTTACGACGTATTTATAATTTTATTTTCAGGTTATCCATAATTTTTGTCTGATTTGCAAAATTGGAAGCTGATCTAGCGCCCTTTAGATATGAATATAGGTATTATTTTATTTTTTATTTATTTAATTTAATTTAGGTATTTTTTAGATTAAGTTTTTCTCTTTTTATTTTATTTTTAGTGTTAGTTCTATATAGTTAGTTATTTTTATTGTGCCCGATCTTGTATACTTGATTCTCATTAAAAGTCTATGAATTTCTATAAGTGTGAAAATAGGTACCTATTATTTGATCTCGTTGAGTGTGAATATCTGTTGTAGATCTTACAATATTTCTATTAAATTCTAAGTTAATAGAAAACTGTGACCTCGTAGTTCCGTCTGTTCTTGATGAGAGTTATTTTTTTTGTATTTGGGAATTTGTGCATTATGAAATTTTTATTTCTATACAATTTTTAATTCGAGTCGGTAATTTGAAATTTAAGTTATATCTTACCAATACAACTCGTCAAGTTGCTGTGTTATCCAATAGTAATTCCTAAAAATGACAACTTAAATGTCATATTACTAAATTGATAGTAAGAGAAAGCTTTTACTCATTTTCTGACTATCCAACTTAAGGTCAGCTCACACCGAGACGCGTGAAATGTGTAGTAAACGTTTTTGTGTGTAGGAAACGTTTTTGTGTAGTAATCCTTTTTGTGTAGAAAACGATTTTGTGTAGTAAATCTTTTTGTGTAGTAAATCTTTTTGTGTAGTATATGACGTTTTATATTGTATCACATCTTAATACATGGCGCGTCTCATTTCGGTGTGCGTTGAGTCTTACTTGTCAGAGTATAGCGGCATGAGGCGTGAGTGTGTTTGGCAGGCATTCCAATTTGGCATCCCTCCCGGATTGTTCCTCGCCTCGTTACTAGTTGGTACAACAAACACTGGTTCAAGAAACTTTGCTAATGTGAACATACGTTTGAACTTGTCTGGCCTGTAATTGTCGTGACAGTAGAGTGAAACGAGACATTTTCACTTCTTCTTTCTTTTCATAGACTGTACAGGTTATATTTTTATCAGGATACAGCATTTTTTTTCTCTAAACGACGTAACTCCCAAATTCAAAATTTAGCTTATTAGGTAAATGCTTAACAGGTAAATTTAGCTTGATAGGTTAATTTAGCTTAATAGGTAAATTTTGATTGATAGGTATATTTTGCTTGATAGGTAAATTTTGCTTGATACGTAAATTTTGCTTAATAGGTAAATTTTGTAACACAAACATCTATCGTCAGTAAAAAATAATGAAATATAACGACCCCCTTTCAAATACAGGTTTATTGTTATCTATCATAAATTCACAATACTTCAACGGACATCAAATTAGATACGAAACGTTTTAACCTAATTATTTTACCGTCTTTAATGCCATTACCCTTCCTGGTACTCATAAAAATGTATTATAATCCCACGTCATTCACAACAGACTGGTGATAGTACAGTCACAAGCACAAAAATGTGCTGGTATTTTTGAAATGGCCAATAAATTAATAAATTGAAATCATTGTTAGTATTAGAAATAATAAACATATTAACATGTTAACCAAACCCGAGGCATTTAGTTATGGACCCGCTTTGCAAACATTAGAGTTTAGGTCAAATCTGACTTCTTCTATATCTTACGTACTTTCTTAGTTAATCTAAGACACCACTGAGTATTGGTGAAGGAAATCATCTTGAGGAAACCTGGACTGAATCGCGAACACGCAGTAACTTAGCGTGGGGATTAATGTTTAATACTTTCTCTGTACAAGGAGAGACCTTCGCCTTGCAGTGGCCTAGTTACACGCTAGTTTACTTTAGGGTTATTATAATAGAACTATCCCCCTGTTGGGCCCATTAGTTGAGAAGAGAATAGGTCTCTCTACGGGATCGCATCAAAAATGAGGAGATACGCAGAACCAAGGTCACAAACATAGCAAAAAGAATACCCAAGCTCAAATGGCAGTGGGCGGGGCACATTACTCGTAGAGTTGAATAACGATGGCATGAACATGAATGTTTGAACATTTATGACCCATGAATGTTTTCGGAAAGCTTGTGTTCGGAAACATTTTGGTGCTTGCGACTGTATTTATAACAATAACAAAATACATTTACGATTGTTTTCAAAAAGTTTGTATTTACATGTTTGTGCTTGCGACTGTACCAATTACAAAATACAATTTCTCCGACCATTCAAGAGCTTCTTCTAACAAGTACGATCAAATTCATAATAATTCTAAAGACAATAAATTCTTACAATATAACGGAATGAAAGAGTAAACAGAAGGTACCCTTGTCACAAATAACACAAATTGTGTATTTTTTTGTTATTTTGTTGGCATACGACAGAATGTAGATAAAGAAATGTTAGCTTGTCAATTATAAGCTGGCTTTTGAGCCGCTTGCTATATGGTACTTCATCTCTCTATGCAAGAGAAAAATTGCCCAGCTATTTTATTTATGTACTCAATTTTCTTACTTCTACTGACGTAAAAAGTATAGACTTTCTTTTTTTAATTTGTATTATTTCGAATTTACTCATAGGTGTTAAGTAACTCAATTCATTCACACATTACAACCGCGGATCGACATGATTTTTTGCATAATTTGTACTCTTACTTCGTGTATCGTGTAACTCTTAACTTTTTATCACGGAAAAATATAATCACAAGAGCTAGTTATCATATTTATAGTTGTACGAATTAAAAAAATATACAGCGTGTAACAGAAGTCCGAAATAATACACTGAGGGCGTATAAGGTACCCTATAAACAGTAATTGAGCATAGGTTTTGGAACCAAACCCCAAACAATACTAGAGTAAACCACGGTCAAAGTTTTCACCGAGATCATTCAAATACAGCCCTAGAAATCAGCTGAAAGGTGAATCAACATGAATCCGGTTATTTACCTTCAATAAAATCTTTAAGTAAGCATCAGGCACGAGTAGGATAACGGTATCTGTCATTATTGAAGAAAATTAAATCAAAATAATTATTTTGTATGAAAAAAAAAATGCCTCTTTTGCATTCAATATTTTCACAGGTGATTCTCTTCATGATATACATACATGCCCTTAAGTATTATTTCGGACTTCTGTTACACGCTGTATAGTATTCTCTTCGACTGTCTTATTAAAAAAACTTTAGATTATAGACTTTTTCATTGGAATTACTTAATAGCGTACCTATTTCGCGAATATTTAATTAAAACTACATTTTTTTAAAAGAAAAATTCCTGTTCGTAGTAATTTTTCTTTTCCACAAAAAAGTAGTTTCTAATAATAACAAGAAAATTCTAGGAACATTTTACAAAACGTAAAAAAAATGTTAATTATCAATTACCTCAATATTTGGGTGAGTCCCACGTTTTCACTTAAAGGCAATAGCTTTTTCACCCCTCTTGAAACATTACCCGCAAAAAGTGAATTGATTCTTGGTACCCCTAGTTTGAGTGAGCACCCCTAGTTGACACCCCGGATAATAACCCCTAGTGCGAGGCTATACCCGTTCTTATACATGTCACACTACTGTTACTGAAATTACTAGGGATTACGTGTGGTGCAAGTGGATGAAAAAACAGTAAAACATCCCATATCTACAGATCTGATGATGTTATTCCATGTAAGAGTAGCTGTACGTTCTAATATGTGTGAGAAAAAATGTAATTGAGCGAGGTAAAATTATTTTATTTATTTAATCTTTATGTACAGAAACAGTGTATACAGGCGGACTTAATGCCATAGGCTTTCTCTACCAGTCGACCTTAGGGTGATGCAGAGATAGAAACATGGTAGATGCACAAAAAAAGAAGATAATAAGTATAAGATAACATATACCGAATTGAATTTTACAAACACATACTACACATATACATAAGTTCATAATAATATACTATACACACATAAATTATATACATAATACATACATAAGCATAAATACTATACTTAATATTAATCAATGATGAATGAACTGCGCTGCGTTGAGTCCTTGCAAGCTGAATTAAAACCACCTCATCTTATCTAACAGAGTAAAATTTTTACATATTGGTGACCTGAATCGACATCCAGAATTAGCTCCAGATAAAGGAACTCTTCAACGGTCAACAGCAGAGATGTCTGTAAAATAATAACGTTTTGGGTGCACTTAGGTGTGAAGCAAAATTTCTCCAGACTTTTTGTCCACTTTAGTTTTTTTGTGTTCCATTTCACTACACAGGACGACATTTTTTAAAGCAAACTTACAGCACGATGAGGTGTCAGAGGTACTGGCGAAAATGAGCGTAGTTTTGACACATGTGACGCTTGTTTACACGAAGGAGCCGAGTTTTGTGGCTTCCTCTATAACGAAGGTCGTGCGCTATCTACCTTTCTCTAGTTGATCTGAGAGCACTGACATAAATGTTTGCATATATTTATTCCAATATAAAAGCTTGGTTAAGAAATGGAGAGTCGTGATAGCCTAGAGGTGGTGACCGTTGACTGGCAAGTCAGTGGTCTCGGGTTCGATCCCAAGGCCTCTGAGTTTTCGTAAGTTATGTGCGTTTTATAAATTAATTATCACTCTCCGTGCCTCGGATAGCACGTTAAGCTGTTGGCCCCGGCTGTCAATTGTAGATCTTTGACAGTCGTTACGGGTAGTCAGAAGCCTGAAAGTCTGACAACCAGTCTTACCAAGGGGTATCGTGTAACCCAGTATATGGGTTGTGGAGGTCTGATAGGCAGTCGCTCCATGTAAAACACTGGTATTCAGCTGCATCCGGTAAGACTGGAAGCCGACCCCAATATAGTAATGCAGTCTGCAGTAGTTTGCGGCAGATGATAAAAGCTAGGTTAAAAACCTTGTTTCTATCCGGTTAAAAATTCGTTTTACCTATCGTTGTTTGAACTCAACTTTAAAATTAAAATCGATATTTTAAAATCGTTGTTGTAATTTCCTGTTCGGTAGAAATATTTATTTGAATAAATTAAGATTTTCTACTAAATGTAATATGTAAACCGGATCCAAATGTTCAAGCGTTAAATCTCTTCAAACATAAAACACGAACTTCTAAGAAGCAATATGAATTTGAGTTTCTGAACTTCAGGAAATTACCAAACGATTAATTTTTGGGGAACTGGAAACTGGCTGTTCTGTAATATGGATGTTCGTGCCTTTGAACTTTCCAGACGTTTGATTAACGGTAGGTTTAGATAACCTACAGTTAAAAGTAGATAAACTTTCAGGTAGACAGTTACTGACGTCTTATCTAGGACATGTTCTCAGACATGACAAATATAGGCTGCTAGTTGCTACAAACTATCACGATGGGCAAGATTACAGAAAAAGAAAAGTTGGTAGCTAAAAATGGCTTAGTTAGCTTAGCTAAAAGTCAAAACATACCTAACGACTGGTTAATAATATGTCAAAACCATCGATAGACACAATGTAATATAATGTTTTACAAATCTATTCGTCAAAGTTCAAGTTCGAAGTTCTATTCGTCATTCATTTTTTATTTCGATAACATTATCGATTATCACATTATCCGAATTTCGATAACACGCGCGAGGTTGCGAATAGCTTAGTGGCAAAAGAATGGGGACTTTGAAATCGATTTTTTCTTTCTAGTATTGCTAAGCTATTTGTAACCCTGTCCATATTATCGAAATGAGAAGTGAATGTAGATGAGAATTTCCATATAATAATTTTGTATGAATGTTTGTTGAGTTATGTTAAGTTTTGGCTTTGTTCACGTTTTAAATTCAGGATCACAATGATATTCGCGATATTTCAAGAGCATTTTGAATCGGCGACGTCTCAACCAATAGGGTTGTCCTACTCACTAGATTTATTAGTAAATTCTCAAGAGTTATTACTCTAAAAATCATGGTCAACTTTTATTACAAAATTCTTTATCTCCGCTACCGCTACTCGCTTGCACCACATTTTTCCGCGGGCAATCTTTCCTTTCTCACTGCGACTGAATGTGTGCGTCGTGACATCTGATTGCGTCCCCACAACGACTCTTAACAGCGTCCCAACTTTACTTGTATAAGTATAGTCAGCAAAAAAGGCGATGGTCATAATAAAGGTACCTAGACTTATAGAAAGATGAAAACGATCTCTAAATCCGGATACGCATGGTACGAACACACGAACATCGCGAGCACGCACATCGAACACGATGCATGAGCATATGCGAACCACTATCATGAAACAATCTTCCATTCAAAACGTGGCTGTCCACCATCTTTAACTGTAGAAATCCTTTTCGAGCAAATCTTTAGGAAGCAGCAATCTCAAAATACTCATAGCGACAGGAAAAATACTACGAGGAAAGAAGCCCGATACGTTGGACGGACTAAATCCAGACTACTCTTGACACATCTGTCCAGAACACTCTTCGGTCAGCGGCAGACAGAACCAGGGAGCTTAGCCAAGTTGACTATCTACAATCGCTAACGCTAAAGAAAACGAAACAATGTATAGGATTATCGTTATGTCACGTGGTCAAAACAAACGAAAAGAATCTAATCCTATACATTTCTTTCGTTCTCTATAGCGTTAGCGATTGTAGATAGTCAACTTGGCTAGGCCCCCAGCTGACTCCTAATGTTCCATGAAAAAGTTCTATTAAGAAGCGGTCACGACGCATGGAGGAGGGAGTTTATATGTTCTGTCGTTTTATGAATAGGTATTTTAATCAACTTGCGCTGCCGACTGTACGATGCAACCTTGTAATGTACTCCAATGAACTGGAACGCGTACGTTCCTAACTTCGTATCTCTCGAAAGTATTGAACGTTTTCTGTTCAGTTGAAATTGGTGTGTAATTTGAGCCAATGTGTGAACTAGAACTGAGAGAGTGTAATAAAATGGACGAGAAAGTTGTTCGCCTTGAGGACGTAATTCTAGGATTTCAACTGTAGGTAGCTTAGAAGATTTCTTAACGGTTTTTAATCTCACTTTGAACAATCAATGCTCAGGAATGGCTTTTACATGATTTCGTGAACCTCCTTCTTTTGGTTTTTGAGTCTTGAGGTAACTGCAAGCTTGATATGTCGGCAGCAACTAATTTGAGGGTCTATATGCTTTTATTCTTTCACTAACTTACCATCGATTGCCGTGAATATAAATAAATATAAATAAAGACAGATTATGGGACAAAGATTGACGTAGGGTTTGGTTATATCCCAAAAAAGATAGAAACATAGGTAGCTTAAAGCTGCGGGAAAACCTAAAAGTAAATAATTGTTCATGATCAAGAATATAAAATATAATGCGGATTATGGAATAATCTACGCTCTAATCTACGAATATGGGACGTGGATTATGGAAAGAAAGGGACGGACTATTGGTGCTCTCACTGACCGTACAAACCCAACAGTACGTATACTTTTCACGCCGATATTCTGTGAGGATAGACTCCAATAGAGGCCTAATCTTACTGATATGATTTATAGCACTGACAGCCTAGTGGTATGACCATCGACTGACAAGTCAGAGGTCTCGAGTTCGATCCCAAGGCGCGCACCTCTGCCTTTTCGTAAGTTATGTGCGTATTATAAATTAATTATCAGTTGCTAAAACGATGACGGAAAACATCGTGATGAAACCAGCACACCTGAGATATTTATCAATGGTACGTGTGTAAAGCCATGTCAGAGGCCTACGGGTGGTTTAAACTCTGACACCAGGTTCGTCATCAACCATACGATAAGAAGAAGACTGATTTGATGGCCAACTTACTTTCTTTCACAAGTCAGTCCTAATTTGGCAGTAAGCCAGTAAAACGCTAGAAAACAGTATTTAAGCTGTTCGTACAATGGAAGCGCCAAGGATACGCGAGACTGATTAAAGAGATAAGACTTATTCGAAAAACAGACGCTGGCGATAAGCCAGGCTTTGCACATTGTCGGTATCTGGTGTACTATCTAAATAAGAGCGAGTGGTAAATGTTTAACTTAAGATGTTGACGAGTAAGAGTGTTGTCAGTACATTGTGAAATTCTTTAAGAAAGTCCTAAAGAGGCTATGTTATTTTAAAATTTAAAAAAAAAATACAAATCATATATTTAATTAAAAACTATATATAAACTATAACACTAATATAAACTAACTACTAAATATACTCCTAGGAATAAACTTATTAACAAGATGAACTTAATGTAAAAGACCGCTACCTGTAGGCAACGTTCCCAAAATGCTGGCTGCATTACCTCGCTGGATGGCTAGTTTTCAATAAAACAGTTTAACTTAAATGTTTTACTTGTTTTATTTTTCAACGACAAGATACTAAACACCACTTTATGTCGAATTATTTTCGTGAACAACAAAATGATGAAAGTTTGAAACTACTACAACATAAATATTTATTGTTTACAGTCCTTTTGTAAAAACAGGGGATAACAACGAAAGGCTTATACAAGCATCAGCGGGAATACGCGAAAAACACATAAATATGTATGCGGGATCGAGTGGCGAAATAATGCCATACACGCGTCCCACAAAGGAAGCGACGACCTAACAACTACTTATTTGTAGGAGTAAATTGGTTGAGCCAGTTCGTTTAAGCTGGTACTTGGGACTTTAGAGAGAATAAGCAAAGAATTTCTTGCGTAAACAGACGGGAATTTGGTGAAAATGAGTTTTGAAGCCTACATAGAGTGGAGTGTTTGTAATCTAAGCCTTGAGCCGGCTTGAATTAGGATGTGAGTGATGTTTACGCTCTTAGAACATATAATAGTACGTTGTTTATGAAGGTTCTGCTGAGAGAATAAAGCTAGGATACTAGCCAACTAGCTTAAGTTTTGCCTAGTGGTATGACCGTTGACTGGCAAGTAGGAAGTCACAGCTTCACAAGGCGCAAGAGTTAATCTAGCCAACTACACAGATGTTATAGTGCACAAATGAATGCAGAAACTCTTGTTCACGGTCTATAGCCTCACTCTCTTAGTCCGATGGAACGTCTATCCGACACGAATAGAGAGAGATTAGGCAAAGGGCCGATGGCTTTACTTGTTCTCAGAGGCAGGAGCAACGGACCGACTTCTGAAAAAGGGGGATGAAGAAGTCAAAATATAAAAGGTGTTTTTATTACAAAGTTTTTTCACACAACTCAACGTCTGCCTCGTGACTGCCTCGTTGGTCTAGTGGTAGCAAGCGCGACTGCTGAATACAAGGTCCTGGGTTAAGGTCGGTTAAAGTGTTATGGGTTTTTCCATTAGGAAATTCTCAGTAGCAGCACGAAGTCTGGAATTGTGCCCGGTTAATAGTAACAGGCTCAGCCCCTATTACATGGGACTTATAACACAGCCGGCGAAACGTGGGTGTACTGCACACCTCTGCCTACCCCCTCGGGGGAATACAGGCGTGAGTCTATGTCAACATCAGTAATGAATAACGGAATGAACGGAAAGCCAATGATCCGAGGATTTTCAGGCGATCATTAAGTCTGAAAAGGTTAGCAAGGTAATGAAAGCCTGTACAATTACGTAGTTATAAACCTTTGTAACGTCCAAAAAAGGCTTTTATTAAACGCCGGTCAGCCCACGTGAACCACTGTAATGACGGGTAAGAGAGCCAGTTTGCCGTTCAGTTTAATGTGTGTATGTGTGTGTATTTTGACAGTTTAATTTTTTTTACACGGCAAAGCTGGGTTATCACTTTTTTTTAAAGGGCATTTTTATGTGCCGCGGATATGCAAAAGATCTCTCAGATGTTTTAAAGATCATGATGTCCTTCGTCGATTATATTCGATTACATTAAATCGCTTTCTTTAAACTGAATTTAAAAAACGTCTTGTCGTCAATAAAATATATAAAATTATATCATATTTATTTATATATTATATTATAATAATACTAATACTACTGTCGCGTTGGTCTAGTGGTAGCAAGCGCGACTGCTGAGCACGAGGTCCTGGGTCATCCCCGGGTCGGGCAAAGTGTTATTGGGTTTTTCCATTAGGAAATTCTCAGTAGCAGCACGGAGTCTGGAATTATGCCCGGTTAATGGCAATAGGCTCGCCCCTATTACATGGGACTTATAACATAGCCGGCAAAACGTGGGTGTACTGCACACCTCTGCCTACCCCCTCTGGGGAATACAGGCGTGAGCCTATAAATAAAATAAATATAGTAATATATAGAGCACACGATAGAAGTGCGCATTGATGATGTTTGGATGCAACAAAGTTTGGAAATAATAAGGCTAGGAGGATGGTATCTTTCATAGTTTCAACGTTCAAAGCATCATTATACACAGCTTAAAATATGACTGCAGAATTGCGTGGTTTATTTAAATAGATTGTTACTCGTCACCACTATTTTGTCTAGAAGTTAAACTTTGAAATAAATAGTAAAACGATATTGAAAATATAAGTTCAGTTGATATAGTTTTTATTGCCGAAATGCATGCTATGAAAGTAATGTCTACGATTATTATTATCAGACAACTAAAAGCATTATTATTCATAATCTATTTTAGTATTAACAAAGACTGATAAAAGTTATAATACAACTAACCCTAATGACTCTTTGTATTTTAAATAAAAAAAAACTATTAAATCTAAGGGTAGCTACGCACATAGTCCATTCGGCACATTCGGTTCGGTATTTTAGAAGAAATTTCATCGGGAGTTCTTCGAAATTACCGAACGGAATGTGCCGAATCGAATATGTGTGTAGCTACCCTAACATAACATAGACTCACGCCTGTATTCCCCTGAGGGGGTAGGCAGAGGTGTATGCAGTACACCCGCGTTTCGTTGGCTATGTTATAAGTCCCACGTAATAGGGGGTGATATTGCCATTAACCGAACACAATTCCAGACTCCGTGCTGCCAATGAGTTCCTAATAGAAAAACCCAATAATATTTTACCCAATCTGGGGATGAAACCCAGGACCTCGTGCTCAGCAGTCGTGCCTGCTACCACTACACCAACGAGGCAGTTATTAAAACAGTTATTATAACTAAACGGTTCTAAATCATGAATACTAACTATCAGAATAATAATAAACTTGTCATTTTGAAGAGAAAATACCTACACAAATATGCTACGAGCTTTTGCTACAATAGTCTACGTACGCTGCTACGTCATTACTACGGCGTAGCGTTGTCTACGAACCGTGTTTTTTTACCTGAGAGCGCGGTAAGGGTCATACTACCGTCGAAAAAACAAATTCTTTTAAATTTAATTTAATGCGATGATATTGAAACATGTGTCATATTTCGGGGATGTTAAAAAAAAAGTTTTTATTGAATTACAGAGGGAAATCTTTATACTGAGAATATAGTCTCATTTTTAATATTATATCGTAACCATTCGCGTACTATTAATTCAAAATATCATTATTCTTTCTTCTTTATCACATGGTAAAAAGGAAAGGTGAAAGTAGCAAAATGAATCTCGACTCGCAAATATTTATATGCGGCTTGCATTTGTGAATCTCGATACGAAAAAATCTCGCAGCTACATTTACTAAAGCTTAAACAATTTTCTAAGAAACAAGAAAACGAATTTGTTTTGGACAATTTCAGCTCTCCGAAATGTTGAGAGCGGATTGCAAACTTCGCTTCAGGCCAGATGGTATCAAACTTTGGAATTAAAAACGTATACATTTAGCTTCATTTAGAGTCGTGATAGCCTAGTGGTGGTGACCGTTGACTGGTAAGTCAGTAGTCTCGAGTTCGAACCCAAGGCGCGCACCTCTGACTTTTCGTAAGTTATGTGCGTTTTATAAATTAATTATCACTCTCCGTGCCTCGGATAGCACGTTAAGCTGTTGGCCCCGGCTGTCAATTGTAGATCTTTGACAGTCGTTACGGGTAGTCAGAAGCCCGAAAGTCTGACAACCAGTCTTACCAAGGGGTACCGTGTAACCTAGTACCTGGGTTGTGGAGGTCTGATAGGCAGTCGCTCCATGTAAAACACTGGTATTCAGCTGCATCCGGTAAGACTGGAAGCCGACCCCAACATAGTTGGGAAAAGGCTAGGCAGATGATGACATTTAGCTTCACGAAAGATTTTATAATATAAGGGACGATTTTTTATAACGCTGAACGTCTTTCTAAAAAAATTTTCTACAAAAAAATTATAATTATAAAGTTCGCTTCCATACGTTTTTTTACTTTCAAAAATGTTGCCCTTTTATTAGGATTTTTTTTCTGTATTGTATATACGATTTAAAGACGTATAATTAGTATTTTTCAGACTTTCGCGACTCAAACTCATGATTAAATTAAAATAAACGGGTATTATTCACGTCTGTCGCCCATTACCTTATAAAATATAATAGTAAGTAATTTCTAAGATAGTTAAATAGGTAGTTGAATGTAGAGAAGAAAGTGTTAGCATCTTCACATTTCACATCTCACGTTTGAGGCACTTTTTTTCCGTGAGACAACCGCAGTTCTAAGGAAGCTTTTTTGTTTAGATGTCTGTAAGCCTCTGATATTAACTTGACTTTACCGGTAACATAAAACATATGGACAGATTGATTTATTTTCCATTAAATAAATCATGATTTGGAAAAGGTTAGGGGAGGATGACATTTGCAGTAATTGATGGATGGCTCCATGTAACTTTAGCATTATGAAAAGATATTACAGAAAATGTATTGTAAAAGTATGTTACTTGATAGGACTAAATTAATAAACATTATGTATTTTTATTTATTATGGTACCATTTATTTTAATTTTAAATTTTTAGATTTTAGTTGCCATAACCCTAATAATTTATTCAAATGTAACAAATCAAAACACTTTTACGAATATTTTTTATTTTAACACAGACATAACCAGAACAAAATACGCACACATTTTCATATATTATTATATATTTCATATAGACGGTCTATGTCCAACAGTGGACTGATACAGGCTGTGTACTATGTATGTATAACGAGAAAAAAAAATGGAATTTCATTAAAAAAAATATATTTCATGCCGCAAAGGCAACATTTGGTACACGAAACCTTTGTAAGGGTTTATAAAAGAAACGACACGAGGCAAATTAAAAAAAAAAGGTCTTTGAATGAAAGCCCGCAGGCTAGAGTTGCGTTTCGGTTTTGAATGTGTCAAAAGTAAATATTTGTAATGGCAACACCAGTAAACATTTTCATTCTTGCTTGTTTTGATATGATCCTGTACAAAGGAAGTTATTTTGGTTCTACATTCCTGCTTTTACAGTTAGTTAAGAGGTGTATCTTTCACAGACACCTGTAAATGTGATACTACAGTGTTTTTATATGAACTAGCTTTTAGCCGTGCCCTTGCACGCGTAGAGTTCAGACCTGCTACCTTCTGGTTAAATACATGAGCCGCTTTTCTAATTAAGTTATTCGTAATCCCGCTCGCAATAAAATAATTTTTCCTTTAATAAAATAATTTTTCCTTTAATAAAATATTTTTTCCTTTAATAAAATAATTTTTCCTTTAATAAAATATTTTTTCCTTTAATAAAATAATTTTTCCTTTAATAAAATAATTTTTCCTTTAATAAAATAATTTTTCCTTTAATAAAATAATTTTTCCTTTAATAAAATAATTTTTCCCTTTTTTTGTAATAATAATTTTGGCAGATAGTAGAACAAACGACATTCTTTTTTACTGATCGAGAATGTAACGTTTTGACATTTTCATTGAATGCGCCGACCATCCAGCGGTCACGCATCAGTGATAAGTATATATTGCAATAAAATTGTTACTGCAGACACATAATATTTACTTTTGCATGTCGTTTCTCTTTTACGCACTTATTTTTTGCTTCACATTGGTCCGTTTTTACGATCAAAAAGAATGTCTCGAAATTGTGCGTCTCGGTTGTTTGTAAATATTTTTTAAGTATTGATAAAAAGACATCGATGCCTGTACTATACTATGCTATTAAACTGCAACGTATGTATGTATGTATTATGTTTTGGAAAATTTAATTTTATCGAAACAGTTATTAGTAATTTATCGTTGTTGTTCGTAAATCAAAGTTAAATTATACTAATTGTGGAATATTCAGTAATATTTTACGTGCATTTCATGTTTTACAATATGATAATGAGGAGGTTTTATCGTCGATTGTAAATTTTTCAACGATTGCCAACTATTATAGGAGAACCAAATTTTGTTTTTATATTAAGAATTTATGTAAAAAAGTATGTGTAAGTAGTGAGGTGAACTCTTCACTAACTGCGTGTTTTAACTTTTTTTTGTGTTGGGGATTAAAAACAGTTAGGTATTACATCAATATTTTTTTATAAGCTGTACAAACTATAGTGAACAAACAAAATATTTGAATGCACCTCACAAAAGCTTTGTTTTACAGCTGAATTTTGTATTTTTTCACGAGTAATTTCATAGTTTGTTGTTATAATTCCAGTTGGTACAAAATTGTACTGTGTCATTTTAATCTCGAGTACTTTTTGTTATTTATGTCGGTAATTATATTTAAGCTGCGGTTGCATATTTGTTTAGTATGAGAATAAGTTTTTGCGCGATAAAATATTAATACAATGTGCCCTGGGTAGGTATTATACCAAAGGCTAATTATTTGTATGCGTTTTAAACGTAATTTTTAAAAGTAGAATTCTTAAAAGTCAGATCGCAAATATTTAAACATGAGGCAAATGTTTGTGAATCGATTATTAACCCCCCACGCAAAAAGAAGGGTGTTATAAGTATTACATTCTGTGATTCTGTGCGTCTATTCGTTTTTTTGTGTTTATGTAGCATCGTAGCTCCCAAACGGATGCACCATTATCTAAACTTAACTTAACTTAACAGTAACTTGATCAAAAGTGTTCTTAGCTAAAAAAATGGGGAGGATTTAATTTTTTTTAGTTTTGTTGGTACTAGTTACCTACCTATTGACAAATTCGAGTGTAAAATTTAGGAAAAAATGCAAATTTTAATCAATAAGCGGTCCAGTCATTGTTATTGAGTGTTTGAAGTACCAGGACAACAGCAGTCGCAAAGCAAAATTCTACACAAACGAACTCGCTTACGGACGCTAAATAAACTATAAACCTAAAAACTGACTGTCGTGAATTACCTCTCCTAGTCTTCAGTATAATAATGAACCGTTATGCATATTAGATGTACTAGGTTTTCTAAGTAAAGCCTGCAACTTTGAGCTAGGTTAATAACAAAGTTTGCATTGCAAATTATGACCGACACTTTTCATCCATCCTACACTTTACTTTACTTTACTGAGAACTAAAACCCCAATTTCAAGAGAAATTTTAAGCTAAAATTGCAAATTATAAAAAAAAACCAGCCTGTAACTGTCCCACAGCAATACAAAAGCCTCTTCTCATACAGAGAAAGATCGAGCATAAATAACCACGCTAGCTCACTGCATGATAGCGATTACAGACTCTTAAAATTAATTAACTTACGATGTTTTCCTTCACCGTTAGTCAGTGGATTAACTAATTTAGTTAGTGGATTAGCTAGTTAGTTTTAGATTTACTAAGAATGAGTACTTATGACATTGAAAAAGTCAATCGGTACATTCCGGGTTCGAATTCACACCCACGTATTTGCAAGGTGGGTCCGTAACCATTGCGCGACTACGACATTTTCTTCTCGCTGTCATTGCTTATCATACCCCATTTAAATAAGTTACACCTACATCGGTAGGTACTATCCAATCTGTATTATATCCGAATAGTTAAAACTTTCAATGTCTGTCTAACCTTTACTCGAAAACCTTAAAAGCTGGTACAATTTTAGAAATTATTCGCCCAATTATTGATGAATAAAGGTACGCGTGGACATGAGTCGCATCGCACCGGACGCATCGGCCGCATGCGGTTAGGGATAGGTTTGGTTCATTCACTTTGGGTCCCTATTCGCTTTTTCAATTGACATCGGTATTAGGGAAGAGGTGGCATGAAAGAGCCAGTTTACTAAACGGAGCAAAAAAAAAAAGTAGGTACTTTTAATGAAATAAATGATATTTTTATCACTTCATTTATTATTTATTTATTAAAGGAGGTAATAAAAATATATGAAAAACCTTAAACACTATAAAAATATCAACAAAATAGTCAGTTTAAAAAAATGAGAATTTTGGCTCTTTCATAACATTTTTATATTGAAAGAGCTACTAAAATTTATGCAAGAGGCAGTCTGTATTATAAAGTGTTAATGTGAAAAATAAAAAATAAGACAACAATCACTAACGTCCCGACGCGTCAGGCCAGTATATTCCTCGCCCGCGGCTCTAGACTATTATTAATTATTTGGGTTATTAGGGCTTATTCATAATGTGTACATAATGTGTTGTAAGTAATAGTTGGTTCACCTACAGTAATATTATTTCAAAGAAATTTCGCGTGTATTTATTATAAAAAGGGATTACGTCAGAAGAGATAGATAAAAAAGAGACGAAAGTAGCTTTAAGATAAAGCGGCGGTGTAGTTAAGATACCTAGATCTTATCTTACATCTTCTTCATTATTTCTTAATCGTATGGTTGACAACCAACCTGGTGTCAGAATTTAAACCATCCGTAGGCTGGCCTCTGACATGGCATTAAAACCTAAAAAAATCATTAAAACATAAAAACCTATAAAATCTCATTGGTGTTTTCAGGTTTTCATACAGAAGCTTAGATATTATTAGCTTTTATTTTTTGGTGGTATTTAATACTTTAACTGTAAATCCCCTTTTTTTCAATTAAAATATTCGAAATTACCACCAAAAACGTCGCTCGCTCCTACTTCTGGGTGGTTTGTAAATAAATAACCACTTCTAACCTGACCTGTCAGAATTGATGGCTTCAAAAATATCACCTTAAAATATTTCTAAAAGAACCTAAAAAAGGTTTTAAGAAATTATGAATCTTGAAAATTAAAAAATAATATTCAAAAATTCCAAACTTAAAAAAATCTAAAAATAGCAGAAAAGATAAAGAAACAAGGGCAAGAAGAAAGAAATAAAGTTGAAAAAGTGCTGTTAGTTTTAATTTTACAAGGATGAGGAGTAAATATTGTCCGAAGACACCCATCTTCCCCCACTGTGGTTCCCAAACATTCCATCAGCTAAAAATGTACAAATATTTTTTTATTTTCTTATTTATTATTTTTCTTTAGTACCAAAGCCAAAGTTGGTTTTGTTACTCAAAATGGCTCAGTTGTTCAAAGCAAACACATTATTCTTATAAAATAAAAATATTGATTCATTTATTTTTGTGAATTTTTTACATGTTATAGCACATGATAGCTTATTAAATATAATTATTTAATAAGAAAATTTGAAATTAATCGAATTGAGTCGAAGATCGTCGGTCGATCGTCGATCGGGTTCGAATCCCATCCGTATCAGTTGTCTTTTTCAAATTTTCTTATTAAATAATTAACTATATCATTTATAGTATTTTGTCTTTACGCACGGTCTGAAATAATTTTGTACTTTAAGTTCATAAAGCGGCAGTTTTTTCAACCAATTTTTCGTCTCACTTAGTTAATTACTGCAAAGCAGATAGTCATAAAAGTAGATTCGCTACGATGCATTTGTCATCTCTGGATTTTAGAAGATGCAGGAATGCACACAAACCGTAAAGTAATAATTACTTATGTAGCCAATAGGCAATAGGCAACTTTGATTCTATTGACAGGCAAATTTTATAAGATTATATAGTCATAAACCCATTTGCTTAAAATCTTATTTGAATGTTCAAATTGCAATAAGGTCGAAAATGTCAGTTCAATAATAGTGGTGAACACTGAAGTTGTCAAATTAAGTCATGTAAATATTGAATTAACCTTTTATTATTCTTTTATTAGCATTGATAACCTCTTTGCACAAAGCTACCACGGTTTTCTAATTACGAATTTGTCAGTCAGTGTCAGGCAAGAAAATTACAAGTCTGTATAAAATATAATTCCAATTGCCATTCAATAGAATAGAATAACAAATATGCTTGCAGCTAATCGTGAGCAATTAAGAGTTCAAATTGTTGAGTTACACGAACAAGGAGTAGGGATAAATATTTAATAAGAAATTTGAAAATTTTTTACAAAAATATTAAGGTGTAGGGATTCACGAGATATCACGACAGGTAAAAGTGACTAGAAACACAGTTTGCCGATGGGTTCGACGACGAAGTGAGGTACAGTGACGAAGGAAACCTTAATGACTTACGGATAAATAACCATCGCCCGCATGCTATATCCGAAGAGCAGTGCCGCATGATGCAAAGGCAATACATATTGGGTGGCTTTACGCCGACAAGTCAATTTGCTGAAATGTTTGAAGTCCGGGTGGACTTCAAACATTTCAGCAAATTGACTTGCAATTGTTAACAGTTAGAAATTATAATATATTATATATATAATATATAATTATATTTATAATAAAAATAACCACATGTCTAACTATGCACACACATACACCACATTTCTAACTATGCACACTTTTATTGGTTTACGAAATTTTGTCTTTCATTAGAAAATTCTTTAGGGTTGGTCTCAGATTGCATTGGACCGAGACAAGTGTAAGGAGGAAAGGGAGGCCTTTGCCCTGCGGTGGGATAATATAGGCTAAAATAATAATAATAATAATAATTAGAAAAGAGCTCGAAGATATTTTACTGCACATTCGTACGTAGCATGTTCGAATATACTAGGCAAGAGAACCCTCGCTATGACATTGATTCATTATATTTGTAAATTAGCAAATATTCAGCAAAAATTTAATAAATTCTACCATCAATTGTTACCGGTTTACACTTACATTTATAACTCGGATCATTAACTGCAAGTTTTGTGTTAAGTTTCAAATTTCAAATTAGCCGTAAAAAAATGAAAATAATAATGTGATTTTGCTGAACGGAATGCTATATTTGGGAACCACAGTACGTTAAGTGAAATAGCGCTATACGTATGAGCGATACATACAAATGTCAGCGTAAACTGTGAATGAGATTGGTATTTATGTGTTGCCACTATGTGTAATTATATCACAGACTTAGATGACGTGATTGAGTCAAATTGACAGTGTTGGATAAATATTAAATCAGCTCCGAAGTGGATTGCCGATTTTTCTAATATAGATATTAACTAAATCGTGTTTACGCAGCTTCCATCCATCTATTCGTCTCGCATCGTGTAACAACAGCAAGTAAAAATAAAGATTTCCGAAAAAAGACCAAGGTTCTGTTCCAACCTGTTCAGAACGCAATGACTACAACGGCATCACGCTTAGAACAGCTCGATGCAAAGAGATTCGTTAAAGTAGACCACAAGAAGAAGACCTTGCCGTATTCACCCAACGCGCTGCTGTGTCCTGCAACACTTGTGACACAGCTGTCTCTAGAACCGCAACAGTCGTTTGTGTTTCATGTACTATCTGAAAACTCTCCTTAACCAAGAGTTCTAGCCGGAGGATTTCCATTTTGTGAAAGGTTACGCTACATCATTAATTAGCATAATGTTTATAATTATGATTTTGTTACCTGAATTAAATAAATAAACGATTGTTATTTACGTTTGCGACTTCGCTTTACTTATTGGACTGACAATTCTACATACCGACCTTAAAATAACCATTTGCAATAGTGTTTTAGACTGTCTTCAAAATCATAATTGTGTTATTGACCAATTGCGCATTGTTCAATTTTTTTACTTAGACAGTTACTGTTGAAAGAGTACACACAGCTTAAGGTGGTGGCTTCTAATAATAAAAATAAGTACCAGTTGAAAGAGTTACAGCTGGTGGCTTCTATTATAAAAATAAAACAATAATGTACCAGTCATGTATTTTATTATGCAAAGCTAGAAAATGATTCTAAAAACTTTGCCTCTATTTCTTGCTCCTCATCGGATGAAGAGGATTGGAGAAAGAAAGGAGGTTTAGGTAGTAGTATTTCGAATCACATATTTTCACAAATAAATCACAAAACTCTCCAAATGGATTTTCTTTTATCCTAGTTCCTTCTCTAACCAGGCGCGAAAAATTAACCATGGTTCACATGTATTCAGTTACGACTAGACACTCCTGTAAATAAATCATACTATTAGTAGGTTTAAACTCGAACACCAGGTCACCAACCATACGATAAGGAAGCTAACTTGGAAAAAACAATTATACCTTATAAGGTCTACTCGCTCTAGCGAGTATCAAAAATTATGTAGCTTATACCAGTTATCAAAGACATTTCACCACATATTTCTCATTTTTGATATAGTAGTAATTTACTTAATATTCAATCTCGCAAATGATAATTTTATCAACAAATTCTTCCAGTTTGCGTAGTATCACTATTAAGTCTGTGGACACAACTTGTTTAATTTGTCAAAATTGTTACTATGACGACTATGACATTCCATACTTTACTTTTTTTATGTCATCACTTTATGGTACCTACACGACCTATTTGTGTAAAATAATTGCGATTAATATAACATAATTATTTTTAAACGTTTTTATCTGTTTTTATATTTCAAAGTGCGTAATTTATGTTTCGGATAGTACCTACTACTACTTTTTTTGTAAACAGATTTTACAAAAAAATTAAAAACAAAATTGAGGTTTACCTTTTGTCGCGGGTTTTATTTTTTTTAAATATACCTATAGTTATCTAAAAATTGTAGGTCAGGTTGTAGGTCACCCACAAAATACTAACAATATAAGAAAACATATATTCAGCTTATAAAATGTAATAAGAAGCCCTGAAGGTCTAGAACTGTATGGATAATATTAGTTCAAAATGCATTATGCTCGGGTTTTTTAATTAAGTCTAAATGACATTTGACCAAGAAGTTTATAATTATTTCTCTGAGCTTGACCCTTGAAAAAATTACGAAGGCCAAAACCTTTCCTCCAGGGCTTGACCAGGTTTATACTCCTTGCACGATATAAGTTACGTTTTGTTATAGCCACTAAGCTGGTACTTATGGTCTTTTACAGATCTTCTTTCTTTCTTCTTCTCTCTTTATCGTATGGTTGAAGTCAGAGTTTAAATCAGCTTTAGGTCTCTGATATGGCTTTACACAGCGTAGAAAAATCAGAGTTTAAAAGTGCCTGGGTTTGACTTGGCAGTCCAACGGTCGTACCACTATCATACCTTTAGCTTCCAAGAAAAAAAAACTAAAACTTAAATAATCATTTTTTAAGCCCCGTACAATACGCCTAATTGTTAAGTCTGTTATTATTATTAAAGGTTAAATATTATAGATGTTTTTTAAATTTACCTCTTTTTAAACAAAGTCCAGCTAAACCTTGGCGACCGCGGTTGCAGCAATCTGAATACGAATGACCGTTAACAATAGTGTTGTCACCCAAAATCAAGAATACAGTAGATAAGTCCAATAATGGGCCTAAAATTGCCGTATTAGAATAAATTAATATATAAGCCTAAATTCAATATCTTACAAAGCAAATAATCTGTAAATTTACATAAATATTTTTAAGAATTTATCAATGAATTATTTAAAGTAAAAGTATAGTTTTTAAATAGACACGATAGACAAAAAGAAAATAATATTTTACAGTTTGACTAAAAAGAATCTGCAAAATTGTGGGCGCCACTAGCGCACTTTTGATAAGTACTACAAACTACAACTCATTACAATAATAAAAAAAACACCATATCTAGCAGCTAAATCGTTAAAGTGGCAACTCTGAGACCCACGTTCATTCCGGGTGACGTCACAGGCCATTTTTGTTCACTCCCTATTCGGATTTGCTGATGCAGTGCACGCAGTTCTATAGGATTCAGTACATGCTTACAAATCCGTCCGCTGCGACCGCTGCGATGAGGACGCGGTGCACGCGCACCTTAAAGCTGACTTTGGAGTTTGGGACAGTTTTGAAGGATAGAGGGGGATAGACGGGGAATAACAACTCTCATTAGACGCACCAAGTTTCTGTTGGAGATTGTTAAGATTAATTGGACACTCTGCTTACCCCCTTTGAAGGAAAAGTGTACTTATACACAGCTTTTATTGAGCGGTTTTATTCGCGCGGAACAAACCTGGCCTTTGTAAATTATTTTGATATTGAACATCGTTATGTTTTTGTCTATTTAAGATGTTTTTTTTTTTGATTTAACAGAGCATAAAGCTAAAATTATGGTCACAAAAGAATGGCTTACAAGAATACATACGATTCCCAAAAAATCAAACAAGCATTTTTAAACGCACTATGTCCTAGACTTTAAAAATAACTCTTGCTAAAAAAATATTTGATTCTATGAAACAATTTCTTTCAGTGGCTATTTATTTATTAAGGATCTTCAACAAAGAATACACTACACATTCGTCTTAAAGAATTTACTATATAAAGGCTATAAATGTATTGGAAATGATATTGGTCTACTGCACTGGCTCTGGATCGTAAGACGTGGAAAACAAAGGGAGAGGCCTTTGCCCAGCTGTGGGATGATAATACGGACCGACAGTAAAAGTAACAGACTAACTTTTAAAAAAAAAAAGGATTTGTTTCCTTGTGTTTGTTTTTTGTTTTGGAGAGGGTATTTTTATATAATCTATGCTTAGGTCATGGCTCTCAGATTTTGCAGATTGCTAGTTTCAACCAGTAACTAAGTTGTAACTAGGACGGGTCCAGCGGTACCCAGCCAGGCACAAGACGAAGACCCTGGAGGGGCACAAAAATGATCAGACCAATTTTTGGTCTGGTCCGAACTACCAAATACACTTGAATCTATAGGCCGACGTTCTGTAGCTAGGTATAAAGAGACCGCATTGGGCGTTATCAATCACACAACTCAAACAATATTAGCATATTCACATTGACAGGAAAATTCTCGAATTTTCCATTCCGCGAGTAATTAAATTTATTTCGTGGACCTCGTTAGCGGGACTGTTTTACATTTTAATTCGATGCAATGAACACATCCGAACGAAATATTGCTCTGTATCTCGAAATTATTGCATTTTCGTAGAGCTATTGTGAAATGTGAATTTACTTTATTTTATATGCAAGGGTTTTTACGCATGAGCGACGCTTTAATTTGGGTATATATTTTGGTAGTTCTTGCGGAAATATATGCAGAAATCATAATTGTTGAATGCGAGAACAAACGAAACGAAAATTTAAAATAAATCTTTAATGAATAAAAGACTTGATGTAATAAAAGAATTCCATTTCTTTTTGAAAGCTGTCGTTTTTATGATGTCGAAAAATTGATAATAAGTATGTTGTTAACCTTAATCCATACTCTAAGGTTGTTAAAATAATATGGACATAGGTCTCGTAACAAAGAGTAACAAAGAGCTTCAAAGAGTAAGTACTAATTGGAGATATCTAATCAAAGCTAAGCGGGATATTTTCCCTACTAGTTCCTCATTCAAATTAGTTTTCGAGGTTTTGAAGCTGCAGACACCATATATGTCAGAAATCAAGAAATTTTTCTTCGACTGACTACCTATAATTATAATGTGTTGAAAATATTCATTACGATAGATTTATATCATAGCGTCAAAGAAGAAAAAAATCGCTAATTAAGGTATAAAAAGGTTATATCAAATTAATGAGCGAAACTTCACAGGCATGCTATGAATCGATGATAGATTACATTAATAAAAACTAATAAAATAAAATTTGTTTTTATTATGTTTGGCACTTGGCACCTGGCTGAAATTAATATTTTTTTTACTTATTTTTTATTTATGTAATGTACTATATTATCAATACCTAACATTTCTGTGAAGTGTCATATTTTATTTAACCTGAATTTACCTTTTATTATTGATACACAAATACCTTATAGATGTTATTACGAACTTCGTAACCCGTTAGTTCATAAAACGAACTATTATTTTCCAATTAAAAACCAGACATTATCTTGGGAATTAATTCAATTAATTGTAACATAGACGTAGGTAGATGATCCCTTTTCTACGCAAGCCACAAACAGGCTCCACACAAAGTTAGTTTTACAATATGAAACGGTGTTTGTACTAGAAAACCATATTTGTTTAGGTGTTAACGTTTAACACGAGTAAAGTAAACCTTTGTGGCCGTTACAAATATTTGCTACAACATATTGGATATTGATAGTCTAAAAGTTTACGCGAATATTGGAGTTTTTTACATAAATGCTATGTAATCTATAGGTTAGTATGTAACATGGGTTCCCATGAACATGTAATACATATTAGCCTATACTTGATAACTTTGCCTACCTACTACCTGTGTTTATGACTAAGAACTTATTGTAGGTACTCATTTTCTGCAAATCAATCAATCAATGAAAACTATATTCAAATATCTACATTATACTTATAATAATAAGTTCGAGAATTGAGGTGATGAATTTAAAAAATGAAGTTTTTTTTCTATTTCGTATACCTTATTAAGTATGTGAAAGTATCTACTTATAGTTGTATGATAGTTTGACTAAGCCAAAGGTCGTAGGTTCGAAAGACAAGCACGCACCTCTGGCTTTTTGGATTACGCGTTTTAGAAACTAATTATCACTTGCCAAAACGGTGAAGGAAAATATCGTGAGGAAGCCAGCACACCTGAGAAACTTTTCGACGGCGTATAAAGCCTTGACAAAGGCTTACGGTCGGTAGAAGAAAAAAGTAAATAAATAATATTAATATTATCGTGTTTTTAACTATACAGTACAGTAAGTAATATACGACTCAATATAATTTTACGATTTATATATTTTTTTAAGTTTTATCAATAAGTATTTTGACTATTTTCGATCTCAAGGCGTAACCGCTCAGAATTATTCCGTAACCGTCTATAAAAACTGTTGTCCTTCGCAACCACTACAGCCTCGGGCCTACTAAAACAGCCGAGGCACCATAAAATCAACCATATTAAAAAGGAAAACGCTATGAGGATAATAAACCGTGGTCCTAATAAAGGCGTCAAATTAAATTTGGTAGTTATTCCATAAAAGCCATATTCTTTATGACACAAGAAGCTCGACGGCAGAAAATCGATTTTTAAATTTCTACCATGACTGTGCAGCATAAAAGGTACGTAAAGTTTTCATATACCTATGAAAGCGAATCTAAGTATAATCTGTTGTTTGAAAGACCTGCCAAATTTTAGAAGGTGATAAATTCCATTAAACTGAACAACTTTCCCCAAGAAACATATAGGTCGAAATCTGAAAACGAAAATTTAACTTATCATACAAATGTGAGTCACGTGACCAGTCAATTAGGTTTTCATTTAAGTATGAAAATTTTCGATTTCAGATTTCAATACCTACAACTTAATCTTAATTATGATATTATTTAATATGCAAAACATGTGCATAAACATACATAAAATAAGCCTGATTGCGTGAATTAAAAGAAATTGTTTTACAAAATTAATGATTAAAGATTGAAACTAACTGATCTTAAACTTTAACTTTAAAACAATCACTTTAAAAAATGTCTTAATTAAAATTATTGATTTGAATCGTACTCAGCTGCCACGTGGTATAAAGGCAGATACAGGTCACCTGAAAGTCTAGAGGTCACGAAGGAGTTTTGTTTTGTACTATCCGATTCGAATAACGAATTCCACTTTTAAGTGGCATTCATCTGACCTCGAATTTTAATTCGAAATAAGATTATTTTTGAACCAGAGTTCATGAACTACTTTTCAGAGGTCTTTATATAAAGAGTAAATTGCATGATAAAGGCAGGGCAGGTGTGCTCCACAGAACCCCCCCCCCCATGAGATTCTCGCCTTGACGTGATGAGGGGCAGCCATGGGCCACTCCAGGCCGTAAACAGTGAAACATTTTTTTTTAATTAGTGAAGTTTCAGTTGTGACACTTTTTGAGAGTGTAGTAAGAAATGGCAATATTTTTTATTAAGAAAACACGTAATTGGAATTATTCAAGTTATTACTGTATTTGCGGTAGTGTATATATTGTATTTGTAGGTGCGATATGTTGCGGTGCTGTGCGGCTCAGTAACTAACTGTGTTACGATACGCCGCTCTCCCTGACCCCTGCGACCAAGGTGTGTTCGGCGACGGGCCCACCCATGTCTCCCATCGTTCACCTTGGGCGTCAGACAAATGCTCGGTGTCCATTGTACAAGGTCCTCGAGGTGTTCACGGCGCGCCGTGTTTCTTGCTTGTCGTCTTTTTTATAATTAAAAATAACAATAAAAATCTTGCAACACAACATTTTAGACTTAGAATTATTCCTATAATCTTCAATCCATTTCTCAACATGAAACCAGTTGTAAAATATTGAGGCTTTTCAAACTCTCTTAAAATAAAACGTTGGACCTCGTTCTTACATAATGCAACAATAAGCATCCGTAAAAGACTAAATGCGTGTGATGCAGTATAATACTGAATCTTTTTGACATAAGTTTCATAAAAGTGTCATGAAAAGTAATTTCAAAACTGAAAGGGCAATGGCTGATTTTCGCAGGAATAAATATGGACGGCTTGATAATATTTTGTCCGGTAGACCTTTTTTAATGCTCTGTGGGTAGAGCGTTAGTGCATGTGCGTTCATAAACTGTCATACACAAACGTCCACCATGATAGATTGTTAAAAACGACATCAATCATTCAACTTTCGAGGCCGTCGCACTCTGGCCAGTACGACGCGTTCCAAAGTTAACAGCATTCCAAAAAAAAAGAAGTTCATCAATGTATTTTTTAAATCGCACTCTGGCCAGTACGACGCGTTCCAAATTTAACAGCATGCCAAAGAAAAAATTATGTATTTTTTTAAAAAAGGTTACAAACTAAATAAGAACTTCTTTCAACAAACAACACAGTTTTCCTTATTTTTTTAGGCGTTCTCATATCTTTACTACCAGCCAGCAGGGAGGATATTATAAAACCGTACCAGCTTTAGCTTTTGATTTACGTTGGACTTGATACGGGACAAAAGAAAAACATCTACGAGACTGTGTGGCGTTATTTTTTTGCGTCAACGCCCGTCTAGACATTATCGTTATTATACACGTCTGGGTTAAGTCTGGCTAAGTTCTTGTGTGTCGGGCGGTTAGTTTGCGTGCGTTTATGAAGACATAAAATGTATGATACCTATCACTTCACTACATAGTATAAAACAAAGTCGCTTTCTCTGTCCCTATATCCCCATGTATGCTTAAATCTTTAAAACTACGCAACGAATTTTGATGCGTTTTTTTTTAATAGATAGAGTGATTGAAGAGGAAGGTTTATATGTATATTGCACCCGTGGGAAGCCGGGGCGGGTCGCTAGTATTATAATATGATGATACATGATGATGAATACCTACATTAACTGCAAAATTAACTTTTAGAGATGATAGATTATTTAGGCTCAGTTTCACAGTCTCTCATTAAATAGGCTAATAAACTCTAAACTAATAGATTCCAGTTTTTTCCTAAGCGGTGAAACAGGCCCTTAATCTTTTTGAGTGCCAAGTAGGTACTTAGGTAGGTAACCTAACCCCTTTGCTGTATGTACCCATTTAACAAATTAGGTACAATCAGCAAAGAAGCTTGGCAGAGCCGCTAGTTAAGGATGAAGTTTTTTGTAAAAGTTTGCTTGTGTAAAATTGTTTAGTTTTGTATAGGTTTCAGTCATACATTTTGAGAAAATTATTATGATAAATGAAATATCTTGAAAAAACATAACATAGACTCACGCCTGTAATCCCCAGAGGAGGTACGCAGAGGTGTATGCGGTCCATTAACCGGGCACAATTCTAGACTCCGTGCTGAGAATTTCCTTATTGAAAAACCCAACATCAGTTTGCCCGACTCGGGGATCAAACCAAGGACCTTGTGCTCAGCAGTCGCGCTTCCTCGCACAAGACCAACATGGCAGTCTGAGGCATCTTGAAAAAATTACAATCTTAACAAGCGCCCCTGCCTACCTAACTACTCGTACTTTGCCACCTGTACCTACATTTTTTACGTGTAGAAACCCCTTAATGGGTAACCCAGCACTAACGACAGGTGATGGAGGGTTGTCCGACTCACACGGATTATAAACCACACGAACCTCGACAAATCTCTGGACCCGTATGGTAGGTGTAGGTTTAGGTACCTACCTAATGAAATATATTATAATAGGTAATAACATTTTGCAAATTTTCAGGTACCTATAAAAAAATGTTAAAGTAGGTACCGAAACATGCGCTAAAAAATAATTAAAGTATATAACTTAAAGCACTCTATAACATAAGTTGAATTTCTAATCGTAAAATGTATCACATACCTACATACGTATTTCATAAAAAATATTTAATGGCAACTTATTTATTAGACGTAATAAGTAATTAACTATAGGTGCCCACTAAAATAACGTTAATTAAATTAAGTATTAAATAGTTGAAAGTAATCTGGTTTGAAAACAGTTTGATTTGGTCAAATTTTCTTTAATAACAATTATACTTAGTTAACAAATAATAATTTTATTTGGTCCATTTATTAAATCCTCGTTCAACGTTACAATCCAATTATTTCTGTGATAGAAAACAAATGCTTTCACATCAACAAACAAATTCCAATTTAGCAAATAAATTAGTTGAGACAGCCAGCGTACAAATTAAAAGCGATAATTTGTAGTTTCCTCGTCTTGCCGAAAATAATTAATTATAAGCGCCCAAGGGAAAAACATACGCCCCTAAAAACTGTCGAAGCGTGTACGAGCTTAAACTTTCCAAAATCAATAAACTGTATAAACATTCTAAGCAGACATTAATGTTTCTTTCGCTGTTACACACACACGCGCGCGTGGTTACGTTCATTCGTAAATCGTGTCGGACGAACACTCACACCACGATAGTGCACGTACAAACGGCGCGCTATCTTAAATCTATCCAATTCTTAATAGTTTACTCACTTACAGCTATTAATTTACATTCTAGTACTCACAGTCGGCTGATAGCTGGTGCTATCCAGAAAAATCCGGTTTTCTCGCAGAACCCGCGTACACCGCTTCACGAGTAACCAGAAAACAGTTGCAAGTAGCAACGTAATATATCTACTGTCACAATAACACTTAAACACAGAAAGCAAATAAAATTTATATGTTCTTCGATTTTTATGGGAGGTCGAAAACGGTAATAGTAAGGTGAGAAGGATACGCGCGACTTGGCGGCGTCAATACGCGGACTGAGCGGCCATGACAGTTTCGGCTGGGGTGCGGTGCGCCTGCGCGCTACGACCACCACCTTAAGGTCATTCCCCATTGTTCACCTCGTGATGAGGGTACAAAATTGATGCCAGCTTCAATTCGAACTGAAGAAACCTTTTTAAGTTTCCAAATCCTGTTTCAAAATGGCTGATTTTAAATGAGGGGGCATCATTATGAGCTGTAATCTGTTCTTTTACGATGTCAAATCGGTTAAAATGTCAACGTTGCATGTAAAAGCTGGTTTATGAATTTTATTAGATTTGTCTTTGTAAGCGGAACTTGGATTATTTGATTTTCTAATGTTAGGGTGCATTTCCTAGCGAATTTATGTTTATGCTCGCGTGGCGTGAAAAATTTTCACTTACGCGGAGCTGTAGTTTAAGTGGCATTAATTCTTGATACTTTTGCACTTCTAGAAGCTACAAGTCGCAAATGTTTGGATAAAATAGGAACGTGGGTGATGGATTGCTTTGCGCAATGTGTTTTAGACTGAATTCAAGGAAAATATGAATAGATGAATAAAATAGACGTCACGATTTGCGTAAAGATTAAGCCATTCGATTCCCGCACGGGTAAAATATTTGTGTAATCAACGTGAGGTACTCGTAGGTATATTTGTTCCGGTTAGGGGGAATTCACATTGAGAAATTATGTCTACGACACCTATATTGTATACAACACCTAGATATAGTATAAAAAACCTTAGTGCAAGGCTAAATTTTTTAAAGAAAAAAAAGTACTATTTTTTTGTATCTATTTTTTTTTAACAATAAACATTCTTAATTCAAATCCTACCGTATATTACGGTCGTAGCTCTTTCCAAAGAATAGTTACCATGCCGTAAGCTCTATACCTTCATATTTTATACGACCAATGTCTCCAAATGAAAAATCGGACAAGAAACGAGCCAAAAGAAGACGTAATGGCGATCCTCATAACACCTATAAGTCATGACGTGACAAATAACGAGGGACCGGTAGACGGGTGAAACAATCAATCACACTCCTGTACTGTAGCACACAGGCTTGTGGTTGTGTGAGTAACCAGTCTATAATGAGGTCATAATAGTGTAGGTTTTTATCTATATGTTTTAGACGAAAGGTAACCGTTTTTAAACGGTTTTACTTAGCTTGATATTATTTGGTTCAAATTTAGTAATCGATATTTCACCCCTTTTCTGTTGACAGATTGATCTGATTACAAGCATTTATTAAGTTTCACTTGTCTGTAATCAAATCTTACAAATTAAATTTTACCCACTTCCCGGTTTCCGATTGAACTGAAATTTTGGGTGTGAGTTCAGTTCCGATGACAATGCATTTTTATGGTAATGACTTGAATTGATATCCAGGATTAGCTCTAGATAAAGGAACTCTTCAACGGTCAACAGCACAGATCCAAATTTTTACTTATACATTTAGTTTTGATATTCCAATATAACCAATATAGAAGCTTGGTTAAAAACGATGTTTTTATAAAAACTTATTTTACAAGCTATTATTTTACATAAGTATGTTCGGGTCAAATTTTGAAACTATATTTTAGAGCAGTATCTAAACCGATTAAGATGAAATTTTGCACGAAAGTTTGCACGAAAGTTTAGCTCTGATGACACTACACTAAAATGATAGAAATAATCTGATACTGCAGTCAGGACTGTCTCTTCACTGCACTACTTAACGGTTAGCAGGACGGACATGAAATTTTGCGTGCCAGGTTCGAAACACCCATGTGTTTGCAAAGCGGGTTCGTAACCAATACGCCACGAGCTCTTTCTTATTCTGATATTCTCAATTTTTAATATCTTCTGAAATAATTGTTGTTTTCGTTTTTCGTCAATACGATGTGAATCGGTACCAATTTCAGTGCCATCTTGAAGTTCCGTTACGATTTGTGAATGATCCCTTTAGCTCTCCCAGTCAACCGCCTACAGACCACGATTAGGTAGATATACAATTCTAGCATTCAATATCCGAGATAAAGGTTATTGTATCGATACTCGGTAAGCGATTGTTGTGTTATTAATGTAATTATACAGGGTGACAAACAATTTGTATTGCTGGCCAGTAGTACGCCCACGCCGCTCACCTTTCATTACGAATAAAAAGAAAAATGAGGACGAGAACAAAAAAAAACATAGAGAATGGTTTTTACATTTTCATTTGATCTTTAGTTTACTTTTTACTGCGACTGTGCTCACGTAGTTTTAGTTTTTCGCGGTAAAAATACACTTTATCACTCTCCGGTCCATATCGAGATGGTTAATAGCATAAAGGGTGATATGGGCTAATTTTGATCGTGAATCGGTTAAAACTAGTTCGAAATAAAAACCGAATGAAACTTTTTTCTGAATAAATGTTGCATACAAACAGAAAGCAATATAGCGTAATAATAGCATTGTCTAGCAAGTCAGAGGTTGTTCCAACCCATCGACCATACAGTTTCAATACAAGACTTCTGACTTTTTGTAAGGTATCTTGCTCTGTGCCTCGGAAAGCACGTTAAGCCGTTGGCTTTTATGAATTTCTTCGACAGTCGAAGTTGGTAGTCAGTAAGTCTTAAAATCCTAATCTAACTTTAGAATATCGTATCGAAGAAAACTGATATTCAGCTGCACCCAGTTAGATTAGAAACCGACCCTAATAAACTTTGGGAATAATAAGGCTAGGATGATGAAATCGTATCCTTAATAAGAAACTGACATATTGGTACATAGGTAAGAATTGAGTTTCGCAAACGCACAGACCTTTATCAATACCATCTATGATGTCTATTATAATTTCAACTACTTATAATATTTTAATAATACTCGATACATTTTCTAATAACTAAACCAGGTTCATTGCAGATTAGTTTCTCCAAAAATTAAGATAAATTAAGTTAATTCGTTGAGTGAAATCAATATATTATTAAGCGTGCGAAATGTTGAACACAAATAATTAAAAAGTGATTGGAAACTTTGTAGGGCTGTGAAATTGTTCGGAACTTACTTCACCCAAAGACCACAGGTTTTATAAATTAGATAAACACGTGGTTATAATTGTTGACCTCCGAGTTTTTCTAAATGAACATAGCCAAAAGCGAAACACCATTATTCATAAGTTTTCATATAATTTGTGAATATAATTTTATAAATATACACAATCCCTTGGGTGAGGAGGTCCGCTAGGTTTTTGTTGTATTGTTTTGTTAACTTTGCGAACTCTGTGTTCTGTACTTTATACCAGAAATAATTAATGTTAAAACTTGCGCGTGCAACGTTATCAGTGGAACACAACTTGTATAATGGCTCGGGCAAGCCTAATTCCTTGGTAAAGCGCTTAAATCTCGTCTAGACTCGACTCCGTTGGATAAAATTGTGCTGTTTGGGATCTTTTGTGCTTAAAACAAAAGGCGGCGATGAGGAAAGGGGGCGTTGCGCCGTTGTGCGCCCCGTCAAGTCTCTTTAAGTATGTGAAATTACACTATCTAGGTAAACCCACCTATGTATAAGCTTAACATCCTACTTTGTTGTTCGTTTAAGATTTCTGGCATTTCAACTGCAAGAAGCTAAGTAGTGCTTAAGCTTTATGATGGTTTCACAAAGTAATTGTTATGTTTCTTAGGAAGTGGCTCAGGCACTGTATTTCTGGCGCTTCAATTCTTTGAGAATTAGAAAATATATCAAACGCCGCTCGTCCATCGTCTGTCCGCGACGGGCTCGGTCGCCTGTTTCTTCCCTTAGAAAAACCCTTAACAACAATAATTATTATAACATTTTTATAAATTAATTTTATAAAGCTTTAATTAATATCGTGGGTGTGGGTTCGAACTGGTACGTACCAATTTGACGTTTTCCATGTAATATGTACTTTCTTAGATTATCTAACATCCCTGACTACCTGTCCTGTAGTCGGAGAGTTACAGGCTTATTTATTTATTTATTTTATTCTATGCTTGCAAAGCAAACACTTAAGTTCAAAATGTTTCTAGAAAGAAAATTTTACATCTACTATTTAACCGACTGTCAAGGAAGGGTTACGTTTTTTAGCAGTGTTATTTTAACTGCAAAGTGATAGTCCTCTAGTACCTACATCGTAGGTACAAGGGGTAGATAGATGTAACTATCATCTGAGATTAATGTAGAAGAGATGGAGATTACCAATGGCTCAATTGGCAGAGCGGCTATTGGCTTCTTAAACCAGTAGGTTGCAGGTTGGGATTCTGCTCGTCATCTATTTTTTTTTTTTGGATTTCTTTCGAAACTAAATAACAATATTTCTGCCTACATTTCAAGAGTGAAACACGAAACACCTTATAAATATGCAAACATTGTTCATAGCTGTAGATACGATCGGATCCTTATGGAGTACAGACACGCGACCAAATCTGCACTTCATCGATTTTATATAAACTAGTGTAAAGGGGCATTAATAATAACAAATATAATATATAACATAATTATTATTTAAGTACATAATATCTGAAACTCATTTTAACTTTAATTTATTGTTAACACATATTAATAATATTTTTCATTTTTTACGCACGCTTGATGTTGTGTGTTCGATTCCCGTACAGGACAAAATAAAATTTTTGTGATTGACATACATTTCTGTTTTTTTGTGTGTTTTTTTTCATATTATTTATAGATAGCACATGTTACCTTAATAAATATAATTATTCTTCGAAGCATCGTTCAAAGCGTTTTGATCGCAAAGTGGTGCACCGTTCGTGTCCGCGATAGTACCCAATGCCTTATTGTATAAGTATTTGTTACGTGTGTACAAATAAATTTAATTAATTAATTAAATTTGCCGTCTATGGCTTACCTGTAATACCTTTTATTACAAACTTTGATCATAACCTAACCATAATATAAACGCCCCGGTATTTAATTAAGGATAAACTATAATTTGGTTTATTGTAGGAGTATAATATTGTTATGGAGGGGGTCAGTTTAGGGACGGCTGTAACGAACGGTGTCTGGGAAACGATGACCACTCAAAGATATTGTTAGGGGACTCGAGTGTTCTCGAATAGTGAGTCAGTGAGGCGTTTAATTCATTGACTTGTGTATTGTTTTATTTATTACTCTATTTGGAAAGGTATAGAGGGTCAGCTACATGAGGTTAACATTTCAGTATCTACTACTTTGAGTCGTGATAGCCTAGTGCTTGTGACCGTTGACTGGTAAATCAGAGGTCTCGGGTTCGAACCCAAAGCGCGCACCTCTGACTTTTCGTAAGTTATGTGCGGTTTATTAATTAATTATCACTTACTCCGTACCTCGGAAAGCACGTAAAGCCGTTGGCCCTGCGCCTGATCTCTCTCCGATCGTGTCGGAAGGCCGTCCCATCGGACTATGAGAGTGAAGGAATAGAGAGTGCACCTGTGTTTGCGCACACACTTGTGCACTATAATATATCCTGCGTATTTGGCTAATCTCCGTTGAGATTGGCCGCTGTGACCGAAATTCGGTCAGGAGGATATTATTATTATCTACAACTATTCCATTTACAAACACTATTCCATTATTCTCTCTTTCTCTCTTCTGTCATTCCCTCACTACTGAGGACAGGGGCGTGCAGTTCACATAGGCAAAAAGGCACTGCCTACCCTGACAGATATGACGCAGACGACGAATTAGTGAAACTATGTAGGATTTGTATAAACTGCCTACCCTTTTGAAAATGTCTGTGCGCGCCCCTGACTAAGGATCGTGACTTTTTGCAAGTACACTTTTGATGATGTTCCACCACTTCCTCCTGCCTTCGGCTTCCATTATTTCTTTTCCATTAAAAACACAATAATATTATTCCATTTAATAACATGGTATTATTTTCTTTTCATTTCTTAATTAAGGTTTTAATTAAAACATTTTCTTCTTTAGCATAATTTTCTACAAAAAAATATAATTGGAAATTATGATTCCAATTATTGATGACGATATGATTAAGAAATTTAAGGTTTTACAGTACGCTGTGGAGCCTCAAATTTCTTAGAAAAGAACAACCACTACACTGACAACTGAACATATTACTTCAAAACTTTTGAAATAAGAAACGAAAACTTGACTACATAACACTAAAAAGCTAGAAATAACACAATAACGTTTATTTTGGAGTCGGTGCCAAGCTAAGCGAGTACCACATTAAACCACCTCATCCTAAGCCTTAGCTGGCGCCGACTCTTAAACGAACGTCTTGGTCTTATTTGTAGTTTTTTAATGTTTGTAATCAGTTTTATATTTTAGTCAAAAAGTTTTTCTTTTTCAAAATTTTGAGTGGCACATTAACTTCAAAGGGGGAGGCTAACCACCACTTTTTCGGCAATCGGTTATCAATAACATATACAAACAAATTGATTTTTTTTAGTTTATGATTAATACCTAGATATTTATAGCAAAAGTATTATAACCTTGCTATTGTGTCAATGGCAAACTGCTGTACCGAATCGTAAAAAAAAAACAATAAATAAATAATTTCCATAGTGGCCTATTATAACAATACTTACAAGCTATATTTTCTTGAATAAAACATATACAAACGACCGGGAAGCGTAAGATTAATATTCAAAGGAGCCTCCCAACCAACCTTTTACATATTTTACTTACATGCTTCATTTTCTGGGTCCACGGATCTGAGAAAGCGGGCCCTACCTTAGCTATTTTATTTTGATACTCGCACCACAATTTGTTACGCCTGACTGTCTTTCATAGTGAAATCTATAACTTTCTTTTCTATCTTTCCTTGGAATTTGCTTTATCCTCATCATCATTATTGTATTAGTCCACTGCTGAACATAGGCCTCTTCTGCGCGCCACTATTGTGCGCTCATTGGAGGTATTTGTCCATAATCCCCATGCTCTTTGCGATCGCAGTAGCAGATGATTACTGTTACACAGAAAGATGCTGCTGCCTATCTTTCGGATCTTTCCCTTTGTCGCTTTTTACGATATCCGCGGGACGAGTAGGGCTGGTTTTATTCTTAGGCCGGAAACCACTCGGCACATAGAATATAGTATATAATTGCAAGATCATTATTATAAATACCGTCAATATAGTTTCAGTCACGAACAAAAAGGAACCTTTGGCGGAATTTAAGTGATTATCTTCTGGCCTACGGGTTCAGTTTATAAATAAAACCTGAATATTATAAATAACTATAGACAGTTTAAATGCAATATTTTTGTATTTTAAGTATACAATCCTTTTAGATATTAGCCAATAATTGACTTTCGAAAAACTATACATTTTCCCGTCGCGTCGCAACTTTACGTACATAAAATTTTCGTCGAATTCGCCTGAGTAATAATCGAAGCCTAAGTTTACAAAATCGATGACTATCAAACTTAAGCTATCGATCTGTTTAATTTTCACAAGTTTTACAAGCGATAAGTTTAAGCAAAGGAAAGTACGCTCTATCTATATAGATTTAGATTTAACCTACAGCTTAATTGATTGTATAAAAATTCAAGTTTAAAAACTGAAACTCGACTATGTACATAATTACTTATGTAAATGGAATAATATAATTAATACTAGATACTAGGAATTAAAAATATAAAACGGAATAATAAATTACAAGTATAAATTAAAAATATAAAAATCTTTACAATAAAATATATAAATTAACTACCTTCTATTTTTGTCAGTATTAACAAACTGTTTCAGCTTTTTCGAGAAACTTTCCTTTGCCGCTTTTTCAAGAGTAAATTAATTAATAAACATCTAATACGCTCAAGATTCGAACTACGAACTCGTCGCACAATGAATATCTTGACCAAAATCTAAAATTGATGTTAATTCATTAACTACCCAAATTCGCCAAGACAAGGGAGTTTCGTATAATTAACATATTTTCTGTGGTGCCGGTCAGGTGTCGCTAACTAAATTGTTTATTTAGTCACCGACGCCGCCACAACTTAATTACGTTTGGTCACTGATTTAGTTGCTTAAACAGTGAAGGGACACATTGTTAGGAAACCTACATGTTTGAGTGTTCTAGGTATAATACCTACGCCTTATTGTACTGTACACCTTTTTCTCTGATTTTGCTAGGAATTGCCAAACGGATTAGGCACGCTACACAATATAATTATGACTTTGAAATAGCACAAGACAATACCACGCTAGATCTCCACTTCATTCAAATCTTAATATATAAAACATCAGTTTCATAAAAATGCGTTTCGTAGTTTTTGCGTGAAAGAGTAACAAACATCCATACGTCCTTACAAACTTTCACATTTATAACATTCCTCAGCCGTCAATCATCATCATCATCAGCCGGAAGACGTCCAAACAAAGGCCTCGCTCGCCTTTGTTCAACAGTGGACGACGTCTACACCTCCCATAGAAGCGCAGGCGCTTCAACCAACACCTACCTAGAATAGCGAACATAGTGGACGATACTGCAAAATGTATGCGCCAAAATAAGGTTTTACGTGCCCGGTGGTACGACAGACAAAAGTTACTTCATAAATATTTATGCCCGGTGGTACGACAGACAAAAGTTACTTCATAAATATTTATGCCCGGTGGTACGACAGACAAAAGTTAGATACTTCATAAATATTTATAAGACGACGAAAAACTAAATAAAAAAAGACGCCTGTGATCATAAAACATGAAATAGCCCGATTAGCTATTTCAATAATTCAGTTCGACGTTTCAGGTTCGATCGTGGCATCTGAAACAATAAAACATCAATATTGTTTTATTCAAGAACGTCGTTGTAGTGTAGTGAACTCGTATTGCCGTGTCTGTAAACTATTCAAAAGTTCTTCTCGTATCTACGGAGCGCTACCTATCTACATTTGTTGAATAATGTGTTAAAAATATAGTTTGTTAAAATTTTTATTGTATTAACATTTATGGCAACACCTCCTTCTCTCTGGTCCTACCAATGTCTATGCTGTGTGTACTATTTTCATTTCCAATAAAAAGGATTAAAACAAAAAGTGTTTTGCTTAATAAATCTCAACAACATTACCGGTTGCTTTTCTGTTGCACTATAATTATGCATAGTGAAAATAATCCTACTACTATTATAAAGGCGAAAGTTTGTAAGTATGGATGTATGGATGTTTGTTACTCTTTCACGTAAAAACTACTGAATGGATTTGAATGAAACTTCACCACAATATAGCTTATACATCAGAATAACACATAGGCTACAATTTTTGATTACTAGACTAGACGGGACGAACCTGAAGTCCACGCGAACGAAGTCGCGGGCAAAAGCTAGTCCTTATATATATTTGGTGATGATTGGTTTAGCCTAGTAGTATGACCGTTGGACTGCCAAATCAAAAGTCGTTGGATTCGCACATCTGACTTTTCGGATTTATGTTAAAAAAACCGGTAAAGCCGTTTTATATAAAACGCTAAAACATTGTGAGGAAACCAGCACACCTGAGAGATTATTCAACGGTGTGTAAAACCATGTCAGAGTTTTACAGGCGGTTAAAACTCTGATGTCTCTGACACTGTTGTTCATACGATAAAAAAGAAGAAAATAGGTACTTGATGACAGAATATCAGTCTAATAAATCCAAGGACTCCAAAAAGCGAATATAACGAATTCCATATTCTCAACACTTGGTCAGTTTCTACCCTTACGTTACACACCCGAACTATTAAGTAAATTAACCACTAATAGTGCCATAAATCTGTCTGTGCACTCAGTATAATAGGGGTGGGCGACCTCCCGTGGTAATATCCGCTAGTACCCCGTGGCCCGTGGGTGCCTTAGAGTATATAAAAAAATATAGAGTGAATAACTTCAAGAACATTGCCTTGTGCGAAGCGTGAGCAGGTCTCACAATTTAAAAGTTAAAATATCATTTTTTAAATTATGTTCTCTAGTCGTTTTTGCACAATTTAACACAGCAGTTAACCATGTTATAAGCTAAAATTTAACTTATTCGCTCGTGTCGCGAACGGAGCACGTGTCGCGTTGTTCATACCCGTGCTCACGGTTAATACTTCTGTAGGGTTGCTCTGTACTTTTATATTATATTATTATATTATATTCTAAGGTAATAGCACCTTATAGCACGACATTATAGTTCTTCCTGAGATTGTAAACTAACCTATTTCAGTTCAGTAGTATTAAACACTTAGGTAATATACAATTTATTGACTAGTAAGGGTTTCATTGTTGTAGAAAACTAGCTTTGCCCGTTGCTTTGCTCTCATTGTTAAAGTTGACAGTCACTTCGGGTTGTACGACACGTGACGACATCTATGATCTTACGAACGTTATTGTACTTTTTTTCGGGATGAAAATAAATAATAACTTACGAAAAGTAAGAGGTGCGCCTGGAGATCGAACTCGAGACCACTGGCTTGTCAGTCGACTAGGGTATCAGTGATTTATTTATTTTATTAGTACAAATTTATTTACTTATTTATTTTAATGGGTATGTACAGTCAACAGCAAAAGTAGATGATCAAAATCAGAAATTCAATACTAATAAACGGAGTTCGCGTCAGAACTGTGTGGCGTCGAAGTGATTCAAAAGTATGTGATTGTAAATTATGCCAAACATTTACTACTAGTACAGCTGCCATATATTTCGCGAACTCCGTTCATTAGTATTGAATTTCTGATTTTGATCATCTACTTTTGGTGTTGACTGTACTACAAATAACTCAGTAGGTTTTTCTTTGTAAACACGGTAAACGTATTATTTGCCATTTGGTCCTCGTATTATGCAGTGTTAATTTCGTATTCTCTTTCGTTTATTTCGTATTACACCTCGTCGCTGCATCCTCGAGATTTACATAATTCACTAGTACACTCTACTCCCCCCGGCCACAAAAAAAAAGGTAGGACACTCAGCCATTTATTGTATTGTTTTAATAGTTTATGAGTTTATAAGGTACTCTAAATCCTATAGTATAAAGATTTGGCTGAAAGGAATATCAGCTAAGAAAGATTTTCTGAAAATTTTCAAATTCTTGATGGTAAGCGAAGATAATTTTTTATTCAATATTTTTTTTTTTATAGACGCACGCCTGTATTCCCCAGAAAGAGTAGGCAGAGGTGTATGCAGTACACCCACGTTTCGCCGACTATGTTATAAGTCCCATGTAATAGGGGGCGAGACATTTGCCATTAACCGGGCACAATTCCAGACTCCGTGCTGATACTGAGAATTTCCTGATGGAAAAACCCAATAACACTTTGCCCGACCCGGAGATCGAACCCAGGACCACGTGCTCAGCAGTCGCGCTTGCTACCACTAGACCAATGAGGCAGTCGCAACGAGGTAGACGAGAGTTTTAATATTAAAATTTAAACAAAACTATAAATAACTGGTAAAAATCTAATAAGTATAGTAGGTACGGTCTATCAGATATTTACTTTTAACCCCTTACCGCATGAGATTTGTGTTTTTTCTGGAAAAAATATATTTGGTAGTCCTTAACATTTATACTATTAAGTTAGTTCAAGCAGTTTTCCAAATTCCGAATAGTTTTCGAAATATGATAAAAAACTTCAATTTCCCATAAATGGCATAATATGCAGTACAAGCAACTAAAACAGATTTGACATATTTGGCATAATATGCATTGCAGTAAAGGCGACTGAAACTAATTAACACACCCACAATTGGCATCGCATGCTATAAAGGTAATTTTGAGTCAATTCTCAGTACAAAATAATGTTTAGACAGGTTTAGAAAATGAAATTCAGAATTTAATTCTCCACGTACTTACATGTTTTGCACCTACAAGTAAAACGTAGTGTACGTATTAAAACATATATGGCGTGAATTATGATGATCGCCGGGACACCTGTGATAAACTACCGCGTCCATTCAGTTCATTATTTGAGAACCCTCCGGTTCCTTGTGGTTTAGGTTCGTCTAACGACTTTATGAGTCGATTATATTCCTTCATAATAGAGGAGGTAATGAGATATTGGATTATTTTTAATCTTGAAGATAAAATGGTAATTAATTATTATTAATAATAGGTATAAGAAAATAAAATGGCGAGAATACTAGTCTTAATTCCTACTAATATTACAAAAGTAACAGTTAGAATGTTTGTATAAATGTGTTGTTGAAACTGTGTTGTTGCTAATGTGTTGTGACAACTGTGTTGTGACAACTGTGTTGTTGCAACTACCATGTTTTGTTGTAACATGTTGAAACTGTAATAATGCAACGAAGTTATTGCAAAGCAACAGAACTCAAAGTAATTATGTATCAACTGGTTTTTTTAATAAATCAATTTTTAAAACAAAGGCAATGTTACAGCGACGGTTCTGAACGCAAATTCATTACTTGGACGCAGTTATTCGTCACCAAAGCAACAAGTTGAATCGATACGCGCCTAACAAATAATATCCTTGTCGTTTCTCGTCGAATATTGCTGATATTAACGTTAAAGTATCAAAACTTGGTTGACATAATGGTTGGAGTGGCTAAATTGAAGAATAAACAAGTGCCTGTGTATTTTGGACATCCATTCCAGTTTTGGAAGGTAAGTATCATTATAGAATACACGTGGATATTGGTTTTTGACGTGAATTCCTTAAACGTCTTCCTCGTCAATCTAGCATTCCAGAAAAATTGCTTTTACAACGAAACTTTTGAGAACTTTGATCTCCTTATTGAAAGTTAGAAAAGTGATAGGTAGTTTAAACGTTGTGAAGATATATTTGCCGATATCACAAAAATAAATGTTTAGTCCCCTCTCTACTCTGATGCGATGACGTCATAGACAGCAGTAGTGAGCGCTAAAAATTGAGCCTTTGCCTTTGCTAAAATATTGTATCTAAACGTATTAACCTCCTTGGTAATCATCTAATTCTCAAAAAAAAAAACTAAAAACTCGGGTTTTTCGTGGTGAATGAACAGATATAATTTATGTTGTATATAGGTACGCCTTTGCCCTGCAGTGAGACGATAACGGCTGAAAATAATAATAAATAATATAGGTAGTCTTTATTGTCTCTCTTCTCTCACAAATCAAGTTGAAAGAGAGGTCAAACTCCATCACGATAACCAAGTGTGGATTTGTGGTTAATCAACAGACAGTTATGACTTAATCGAGTGTGTTCTCAGCTAAAAAGATACTTGAGTCGAGGGTTTCTAAATTTATATTTATGTTTTCGCATTAGTAATATCAGCATGATACCTGCGTGTTAAGGGAATATTATTACCAAAGCAACGTATTACGAATTCAGAGAATGAGTGTCCATTATTTAGGTACTTCAACTCTGTTTTCAGTCCGTCGACATACTCGTAATACATTTCCGTGAATTATGAAAGTTACCAAACTAAATGTTTGCTACCATTCAAAGTGTGTACACAAAATGTAAACTTGTACCACAGAATGTAATAGCTTTTACGTAGCACTGTAATAATACGTTTGTCTGGTAGCACTCTAAGTTATCTAACAATACGAACTGTTAATTAGAAGTACCTACATCTGCAGGTAAAGTCAGAGCCAGGAACACAATACCCGTAGTAAGTCGTGATAATCTATTTTAAATATTATTTCGGGTCTATTCGCGCACAGATAATTGAAAATAGTCATTATTGAACTAACCTCGACGTTTAGGTCAAGTTACATTGACCGTGGTCCGGATGACTGCTGTATGCGGGTGTCATCGTCTTGAGCTGTGGGTGGTTTTCTCAACTACCCGCGTTTGATTTTGTGAAACGTAACTGTCCCAATCACGACACACAATGCTAACCGTTTCTTTAGACTCACAGGAAGAAAAGTCGTGATAGTCCAGTTTGATTAGCGGCTGCGATTTCCCGATTTCAGAAAATATGTGAACTGAAGCGCGAGCATGGACATTTTGTATAGAATTATTATCGAAAATTTATCTATATTTTTAACGTCAAATTTGACACAACTTATTGAACTTAATGTCAAATTTGACATTTAAAATTGATAAATATTCGATATCTTTAAAAGGTTGACAAAAAGATCCATGCTCGCACCCAATCTATTCTATTTTTTTTATAGGTATGTTGAATGAACTTTTAATTTATTTAAATTTTAGTCATGGTTGTCCATTATTGTTTTATATAGAGCTTATTAGCGAAGACCTGTAATTGGCTGCATTGTGCTTAATAATGGTTTTTATTGTTATTTTTAAAGCTGTTGGTTTTCCAAATAAATTTAGACATTCCTTTGACGTCGAAAGCGAGAATATCAGCAAAATTTATTTTTGAAGGCAGCTGAACGAAGCTGGATTAGATATTTAGCTCTGTTAAGCTAAGCTTTTCATCAGCATGCGTGACTCAGCTAATATAAATCAAGTCTATGACCTGATAACAAGGTTGGATACCTTGCAAGTGCAGTACATTAACTTGCTGGATATCGTGTCAAATGTACATAAAATATAATGTCTGCAAACCGAAGTCGGTACTAATCTACCGCAATATTCTTCTTCTCGTTTTAGGGTGGGTACCTACCTAAGTTTGCTTTACTTATAGGTAGATTACGTAATATTTATACGCTTCTGAGATTAATAAAGGAGATCATATTGGAGAAAAAAAATAGTAAGTACTAAGGTGGGTACTATCGCGGACACGAACGGTGCACCACTTTGCCATGAAAATGCTTTGAACCACAAAACACCGAGAGTACAGAAGTAAAGCTACGTACATTGGGCGCGCGAGCAACGCACACATAGACATCGTTCACGGACACGAAATCTCAGACTGACTTGGAGTACTGCGCCACAACTTGGCACGCGCTGCACTATACGCATCGTAATATTTTTTGTGCAAAAATGGAGCACCGAAAAAAAAGTTATTACAATTGTTGTGTGTTGAAATGTTTAAATAAATAAATAAATTAGCCTGTAACTGTCCCTATGTAGGGCAAAGGCCTCTTCTCATACAGAGAAGGATTGAGCATTAATCACCGCGCTAGCTCACTGCGTGTTGGCAATTTCAGACTATTAAGTCCAGGTTTCCTTACGATGTTTTCCTTCACCGTTAGTCAGTAGTGTCTTAGAATATCTAAGAAAGTACATATGACATTGAAAAAGTCACATTGGTACATGCCAGGTTCGAACCCACACCCACTCGCTTGTAAAGCGGGTCCGTAACCAATGCGCCACCACGACATTTTAAATTTAAATTTTAAATGTTTAAATTCGACTTTAAATAGTCAATTTTCGTTTTTTAAACTACCAGTTGTTTTAGAGACGTTAGTAGGTTTGTAATTTTATGATTAGATACGTGAGTAACACAAAACACGGTAGGTACCTAAGTGTTTATGATTTTTATAGGTGACCTATTTGCCTATAATCTATTTGCATTGTATTGTATTAGGTATCTACAAAATGAAAAGAAGTGTTTATCATAATAGGTAAGTACTGTTATCGAGAAAGAGTCGCACATCTTTTTACGTAACTATTTAGCTTTTTTGTGTGGGTCGCTAGGAAATAATGTACCTACTCGTATCTACTATCTACCTAGGTATTTAGTGCAAATTACTCTTACGCTAGTGAACCAATAAACCGTTTGCTCAATATGTATACTCGATGATATCAGTTTTACAATATTTTATGTACCTACAATCAATCTAAATAATAATATACCTACCTACGCTCGACCCGCTCGCCACGGAAAGATGATGGAGCGGCGAGCGCGGCATCCCTAGCGCGACCGCCGAGAGTAGGCATAAAAAACGCAGTACATACATGAGCTTTACTTCTGTACTCTCGGTGTTTTGTGTTTGAACGATGCGACGTGCGTAGGGGCAGGACTAGCGCTACGTTCGGACCGCGTGCAAGCGATTCTAACCTTAAGAGTGGTGCACCGGCTTTGTCCACGATAGTACTAATAAATAAGGAATTTAATTGCATATACAGTCGAAACCATTACATAGAAATGAAAGTTTTTTTCGACTTTCGGGTTCCTAAACTTTCTAAACATTGTTTTTGGTAATTTAATTGAAATAAGTACTACGAAGAAAATCAAGTAATCTCTTAGAGTAATCCGTGGGAACTCCAAAGACTTCAAATACAAACTTTAAGCAACTACTTATTACTTACAAACAGGATGTAGTTGGACGGATCAGAGTTTAGGGGAAAATTTTGCCTTTGTCATTATTCTTCCAAGCAGGCCACAAAATGAAGGATCAGTGTTGGGCCACAAAAGGAACAGATGAAAGACTAGCAGTGGAGATGAGAATGTTGAAAAAGGTGTGTGGTGTGACAAGAATGGACAAGGAATTAATTTATAAGAGGGAGTTTGAAAGAGACGCCAGTGACCGAAAAGTTAAGAAGTAATCGTTTATCGTGGTATGGACATGTGATGCGGAGGGATGAAGCAGATGTTATGAGAAAGGTTTTAAGTATGAATGTGAATGGATATAAGGGTAGACCAAAGAAAAGATGGATGGATTGTATCAAAGGTGACATTAATGGTAAGGCAGTAAACAGTGATATGTCAGCTAATTTAGAAATGGAAGAAGACTAGCGAGAAACTAGAAGAATTGACTAGCAAGTCTGATATCTCAGGCTCTCAAGGCGGCACCTCTGACTTTTCATAAGTTATATGCTTGTTATAAATTAACTATCACTTACTCCAAGCCTCTGAATACATGTTCACATGTCACTATGGGAGTGAGGGAATAGAGAGTGCACCTGTGTTTACGCACACACTCGTGTACCTACTATATCTCCCGCGTCGTTGGTTAATCTCTGTTGAAATTGGCCGCTGTAACCGAAAATCGATCAGGAAAACATTATTATTTATTATTAAATAGAATTAGGACGTGTGCAGGAAGATGATGAAGAGTTTTCATAAATATAAATTTATATTTTTGTGAATTTTTTACATGTTTATAGCACATGATAGCTTATTAAATATAATTATTTAATAAGAAAATTTGAAAAAACATTTGGCTCAGCGGTTAGAGCGTCGACACGGTATGTCGAAGATCGTGGGTTCGAATCCCATCCGTATCAGTTGTTTTTTCAAATTTTCTTATTAAATAATTATATATAAATTTATATCTTAATTTTACAATAGCATGCAGGTATTTTCTGCAGGTTTTTACTTTTTATTTATTCTAGGAACGTCGGAGGCAGGAGATGAAAGCAATAGTTGACGTGGAAGACATGAAAAAAGTGACTGACATCGTTGGATACGATCTCGTACATTTAGAAAAGTTAGTAGTCCTATTTGTTGCACATTAAAAAGTCTTATCAATATTCCCTATAACTTTTACCTCTCATACCTACCCTATTCAGTTTTGCTAAAATCCCTACCTTTAGCAAAACTAAATAGGGTATATCACTTATTTCACACATTATTTATTTTATGACTTCAATCTTTTGTTTGTTATGCGCTAAGCTGTTAAACTATTTCGACATTAGCACAAGAATTTTACACATTAAATATAATAGATACAATCATTAGCTACAATTTTGTAGAAAAACTTTAAACGATAATTTGCATTTCGGTGGCACGTTATGGGGAAGTATTCGTTTGCAAACTATGTTACTTAGGTAAAAATATAAAATGTACCAACCTAATTTCATTTTTCAGATTAGTAATCAATCGAACCGAAGAGAAAGTAAAAAAAATGTTAAACCATGAAGAAAAGAAACTTTGACACAGAAGAGAAAAACTAAGACTTTTACTAGAACGAGAAGAGGAAGCTTTGATACAGGAACTCGCGACGAAGCAGGAGATGGAAGAATGTGGTTATTGTAAAGAAAAAGAGAAGAAAAATAAAGGATATTTAAAAGAAATTAAACTGGAGAAGGTTAGAGAATGCCAGAAGGCTTTGGAAAGGGAAAAAATGTAAGTATAAATGAACATTTGTATGTTGAAAACTCGGTTTTCTGTCAATGTCATCATCAGCCTAGCCATTTCCCAACTATGTTGGGGTCGGCTTCCAGTCTTACCGGATGCAGCTGAATACCGTGTTTTACATGGAGCGACTACCTATCAGACCTCCACTACCCAAATACTGGGTTACACGATACCCCTTGGTAAGACTGGTTGTCAGTCTTTCCGGCTTCTGACTACCCGTAACGACTGTCAAAGATCTACAATTAAGAATTAAAATTAAGAAGTATGGAGAGTGGTAATTATTTTATAATACGCACATACCTAACTTACGAAAAGTCAGAGGTGCGCGCCTTAGGTTCAAACCCTAAATCTCTGACTTGCCAGTCAACGGTCACCACCACTAGGCTATCACGACTCTGTTATATGTATGTTTTCTGTCAATGTATTGAACATTAAATCTTGTAAATGCACTGACACGCGCCTTCTTGAAGCGCAACTTGTTTGACATTTTCATAGCTTATTTGCTACAAAATAATAGTGAAACAATGAAACTATTTTCATTTCATAAGCAAAACACGTGCATAAACATGTAAAACATTGTATAAAATAGTAAAACACCTATTTATTTGATTTTTATTGGCTTGGCATTTCGTGTTTCTAAAAATTAAGACTTGTACTTCTTCAAACTGTATGTATAGTTGGTACGGAGGAGGGTATGGTCTTACAGAATTCAGACACCATACCCTACCACGTGGAGGAAAAATTTTGCCCTTGACCCTACCCCATAATACCTATTATGTACCATACCCGGTATAATTACAATATTCTAGAATAACGTTTCAATTCATTTCACCTTTTTTGCATTGAAAATCAAAATCCAAAGAGAAACAAACTATTATGTCATACTGACACTGTAGTCCTAACCAAAAACAGCCAAAAATACGCCAAAAACGATAGTGTTTACGTTTTAGGTTTACGTAGGTACTTTCTGCTAGCTTAAGCTATTATAAAACTGTGGCAGAAAAAAAATGTTTATTCATCTAAAACTACGCAATCAACGTCTAAAGAGCTAGTGTTTATAATTATTATCATACCCACTGTGATAACATTGAAGACCTCAGCAGAACTGTAGGAAATAGACCTAGATAATGTTATGGGTTGAAGATCTTTGTCATCAATGATTCCAGTAAAACGGGGCTATCTGCAAACCTAGGACCTATTTGGAACTATCATTGTCTGTCCCATGCAGGTATATTGTGGGTACTTATGGATACCTCGATAACCGGTCTGGGTGTTTGTGTATCATCTTTGTAGGTATACGATTCACAAGAAAATCCTAATATAAGTACCTAATATTTTAATTATGATTCTCTCTATGAAAAAAAAAACTAAGTTATAATATGGAAGTTTAGATGATATTATTACGTAAAACATTTCTATTGCAAGCAAAGCTCTAAACAACAGCAGTGTTGCTGGCTTGAAGCCAAGTTTGTATACAATAACGTATTTATTGTAGGAAACTACCTATGTTGGCTTGGTTTTAGACCCGAGACTTTTTGTGTCCAAGCGGAAAGAAATAATAAGCTCGCCACCTATTACATGGGACTTTACAGTAAGCCGACGAAACTTGGGTATACTGCATACACCCTCTGCCTATTTCTCTGGGGAATACAGGCGTGAGTTTACGACTCAGGCACAGACAGACACACAGATACGTCAAACTTACAACATCCTTCTTTTTCCGCTGGAGGTTAAAAATTAGTATCGTAGAAAATTTAATAAAAAATAAAAACATTTTGATCTCATCTCACTCTAAACGCTACACGGCGGGGTATAGTTTCGTAATTTCAGAGCGTTTCGTAATTTCAGAGCTAAAGGCATGCGATGTACCAGAGAAGATGAAATACGTCTGAAGGAACTACAGAAGCTGCAAATGGAGGAAAAGAAAAATATTGAGAACGAGGAAAAGCATGTAGCCATGATGTGGCATCAAGTTTTGATGGACGATTACCATAGAAAGGTAAAACAAGTGGATATCAGGCATGTGTTTCTAAGTTAAAATAAAACAATCGTTTCCTTTATACATATTTTGTATTATATCTCACGTGCGTGTAGTAATCAAAATACTTGCATATCTATTATTTAATATTATCGCACAAATCGCTCTCCAGATCAGTTTAAGTACTCGTGCGAGAAATTGACGATGGGGACACGCGCGTAAATGATGCGCTTTATAAGTGACTAGAGCCGATAAACAAAGACACATTTATAAATGCATTGTTACGTAGCCGCCGGCGTCCTCTTGGGGACTGCCGGGGAAAGATTCTGGCTTAAAGGCTAAAAGAATATGAAACTTTTAGCAATTCGATTTGTAATAAGTAGATACTTACCTATGTTAAATCAATACAACAATTTCTTTTCATTTTAAGGATGAATACGAAAGATTGGAAGCCCAAAGAAGACAACAAGAGACTTTGGAGAGACGAAGATGTTATGACGAACAAATAGCAAGCGCTAATAAAAAAAGACAGGAATTAATAAGACTGGAGAGAGAGAAAGAGAATAGGAAACTTGAGAAGATGAAGAAGAAGATGGAACAAGATCATTATGATGGTAATAAGAGATAGTATTTAAATAATCTTTAAATGCACCAACGACAGTAAACAAAACCCTAGTATGAGGTTATGCTTTTCAAATAATAAATTTATTATAATCCTATATTTCAGCTATCAAGAAAAAGAAAGAACAGCAGATGACAAACAAAAAGAACTTCATAGAAGGACACGAGGAGAAACTCTCGCGACTCAAAACAGAGAAAATGAAAGCGAGGGAGATAGATAACGGGACTATAAGAGTAGCGTTGGAAGAATTGAAAAGAGATAGAGATAGGAGTAGACTTCAAATGGTAAGAGTGACCGGTTCATTCGGATATTCGATTTATTTTTCGAATCAAATTTTTTAAGTTCTTTTTACGATAAATATTTTGATACTAACTTTTTGCCTGTGACTTGATCCGCATTTAATTAGTTCGTGATAAAAACACCTGAAGAAAAACATAATGCTCCAAATTCAAATTGATTACGACTGGTTCAGTAGTTTAGTTGTGATGAGGTATCTAATAGAGAAGTGCAGAAGAATACAGAGTTGCTTCTAAGATTCATGTGAATCGCGGACTAACAATTATATTTTCATCTGAATTCGATGATAGCAACTCGAACAAAGAAAATAGAATTGTTAGTCCGTGATTCACATGAATCTTAGACAGGTATCATCATCGTCTGAGTATAAATTTTCAATTAGCCCTTGGCCTTCAATAATGAAATCTGACTTTTTATTAAGTCATACTTAGTTGCCTATATACTGTCATTAGGTAGCTAACTACGTCAACTCAGTACAAATTCTCTTACAAATAAATCCCCGGCATCACTTTCAATATAACGACTAACGAATTTCGCCAATTTCAGAAAAGCCTACAAATAGAAAAACAAATATGCTTAGAGAACTACAATCGTGAGAGGAAATTGGCATTAGCTCTTGAGGAGGAAACGGACCGAGTAACAGAAGAGTGGCAACAACAAGAGTTTAATAAAACTGATGAACATCTGAAGAAGATCGAACAGGAACAACGGACTTGTAAAGAGGTGAGGTTGTACGTTGTATATCCTCGGATGTGCTACGGACTTACTTGCGCTAAAACATAGTGCAATAAGCAGTAACTTTTTGTTCAATCAAGTGCATTAATAAACCAAACCTCAGGCTTAGGCTCAGGTCGCTAGTTTTATTTAAATATCTTCTTAACCAGGAGTACGGCGTGATGCGCAGGTGATAGCGCACTTAGCTAGGTTTATCTTCTCTGTTCCAGGTTGAGGTTGAAGTAGAGCCTCATGGCCCTCTCAAGAGGTCCACAGGCAGTACAGTACCTACATCCGTAGAACGGGACGGCCAGATCTCTTGAATTTTAAAATCTAAGACACCATACCTTAAGTATCTCTTGAAACCATAAGACACGTATGGTATGGCGAAATGTATAAAAAATAGAAACAGAATATACCTAAGAATAGACACTAGAGATGCCGAGATCATACTTATAAGTACCATTACTCTTGAGAAAGACTTGATAGATTTGAAATGAGTTTCTATTCGAAACGATTTTAATCATTCACGTTTTTTTACAGAAAGCTGCAGAAGAGTATAGGCGGCACATTCAAACCAGAAACCAAGAACTAGAAAGAGCGAAACAAGAGAGAATCGAACAAATGGAGCGAGTGAAGAGTTCTGCTTTCAGAGAACTGCAGAAAAAGATAGATAGTGCGAGCGAAGAGCTTAAGAAACAGATCGAGTACAGACAAAGTTTAAGCTGTCAGATTAGGGAAAATGAAAAGCATTTGGTAAGCTATTTGTGGTTAATTTTAACAGTGAGAAATTATAGATCAGTTCGGCAGTAAGCTCCTTGAACTCTGTTTGTACTTATTCCTCCTGACCGAATTTCGGTCACAGCGGTCAACCTCAACGGAGATTAGCCAACTACGCAGGAGATATTATAGTGCACAAGTGTGTGCGCAAACACAGGTGCACTCTCTATTCCCTCACTCTCATGGTCCGATGGGACGGCCTTCCGACACGATAAGAGATAGATCAGGCGCAGGCCCACGGCTTTACGTGCTTTCCGAGGCACGGAGTAAGTGATACCTAATTAATTTATAAAACGCACATAACTTACGAAAAGTCAGAGAGCTATCACGACTCACTACTTATTAAATTATGGTAATGTTTCAGGAAACGGAATTAATTAACACTAAAA